>OX639997.1:112153511-114653511 GCA_951828415.1 Anomoia purmunda
CGCGAAGCATTTTTCGTGTCTGAAAATTGGAAAATGAAATTGTAGACGGAGCAGACCTAGTAAACTTCTTCCATTTCAACGGTACTGGTGGTAGTTGACAGTCACTTCTTAAATAATATAAAAATTATATTCAAAAATTACTATTCAGGAAATATGTATGTATGTTTGCTTACGAATTTTGTACATAAATTTGCGTAACTAGTTCTGTACTTGCGTAAATACTTATGTTATGTAAATATAATAGTTCTTCTTTTAATTTTTAAAAATTTTAATATTGTATATGTAATCTGCTATTTATTTTAAATTTCGAAAGAAATGGAAAGGTTGATAAATGAAGAAATCATAATCTTTATAAATTAGGTAAAAGTTACATTAAAGTGGAGAGGCAAAAGTAGCCACAGGCGCCAGCAGTTTAATGAACCGTTTAAGATGGGCTTACGATCTTCGATCTTTATGAATTTTAATTAGCAGTTGCTAAATAGGCATTTTAGATTGAAAGACATATGTATGTACATATTTATTTGACTATCGCGTAGACGGATTTTTAATGTGTTTTTTTTATTCTTAAGACCGCTGGTGGTGTTTGTATACTCTTTTCCTCATTATAAATTCGTGTATATCTATTGTTGTAAAGTCTGACGTCAGAGCTCTACTTCGGATTCTGCCAGTTTTAATCGATGGTTTAGTAAATACTTGTGTCGCAAAATCATGCGTAAATCTGCCAACGTTTTTTTTTTATGGTTTGTAATATGTATTAAACCTAAACTTGTTTTTTTTCAAGTTTTAGTTAATTTTGGCATTATGTGATTCTTTGGCTTCGGTGAAGAAGCTAATTAGAACTGGGTTCAAAATTGTACGCAGTTGACACTATAAAAGCCCAGCAACTGATGTAGCGAGCATCAAAAGCTTACAAGCTGTGAAAGAAGTTAGCTGATCTTCAAACAAAATGGTAAAGAACTTCAAGCAAAGAAACGCAATTTTGCTAGTAGTCAAGAAAAAATAAATTGTGAAAACGAAATAGTGCTAATAAGAAATATAAAGGGAGTGTTTCGAAATCTTGTATTACTATAATAATTTTACAAAACAGAAATATATAATAAATAATATTACATTAAACATTTTAATCGAATACTTTAGTATCCTTTGAAATAAAGGGCAACTTAATGCCAAAGTAAATTTGGGGTTTTAAATTAAAGTACAGTGATTTCTATCTACTCCGAATATAGTGCAAATACTAAAACAATTTTTTTGAGATTAGCTAAACGACGCTTAAGGCAGAGCAAGTAATTGGTAAACAAATCTGAACTCCTAATTGCTCCGAATTTTTAATGTTGTGGTGGAATAAAGATTTTAACATGAAGAATCACATTTAAGGAACAAAGCGTTATTTTTTTTTATCAAAAATATGTGACTTCGAATTATTCTGAATCATATTTTGCACACAAAAATTAGAGCTTCTGCTGAAATATAATTATTTGCAATTATATTTTTTAAAGTAATTATTTCGGTAGACTAATCGCTGATTTATTTCGAGAAATTTGTCCTCTGTTGTATTATCTAATCAATTTTACCTTTTACCTTTAAAGAAATTCTTCCTCGTCGCCTTCGCTGCCATCTTGGCTTGCGCCACCGCTGATGTATCCGAGTTGGGCTACAGCTATCCGGAACCAGCACCTGTGTCTTTTTCTGCACCAGCACCTGCACCTGTACCAGCCCCAGCCCCAGCACCAGCACCAGCTAAAGTTGACCGCACCTACGTGCCACCAGCACCTGCACCAGCTCCAGTCTACCATCCAGCTCCAGCTCCAGCTCCCGCTCCTGCACCAGTATACCATGCTGCTCCTGCTCCAGCTCCAGTCTACCATCCAGCTCCCGCTCCTGCACCAGTATACCATGCTCCTGCTCCAGCTCCAGCTCCCGCTCCTGAACCAGTATACCATGCTCCTGCTCCAGCTCCAGCTCCAGTTGCCGCTCCTGCCCCAGCTCCAGTTCAGTTCCATGCACCCGCTCCCGCTCCAGCACCGGTAGCTCAGCCTGACCGCACTTACGTGCCACCAGCACCAGCTCATGTCAATGTACCAGCTCCTGCTCCAGCACCAGTTCACTATGCTGCCCCTGCTCCAGCTCCAGTCTACCATCCAGCTCCCGCTCCAGCACCAGTTCACCATGCTGCCCCTGCTCCAGCTCCAGTCTACCATCCAGCTCCCGCTCCAGCACCAGTTCACCATGCTGCCCCTGCTCCAGCTCCAGTTCAATACCATGCCCCAGCTCCCGCACCAGCCCCAGTTCATGTGCCAGCTCCCGCACCTGCTCCAGTCCAGCAATATCTTGCTCCAGCCCCAGTCGCAGCTCCAGCTGTTGATCCTCTTGAGGAAATTGAACAGCATGCCGATGATGGTTATCATTATAAGACTGCCCGCCGTCGCGTCTACAGACGTCGTTATTAATTTCGTTTTATTTGAATTGATGATGATAATTTCATGTATTCAAATGAAAACAGAAAACCAATTGTCGAATAAAAAAAAAATGTTATAGTATTTTATAGAAATTGAGGATTTTTATTTAAAATCAGTTTTTATTGATTATTTAAGGTAAGAAAAAAATGCGTACAGATAAATCTTTTTTTTTATTTTGAGCTGATGTTTACAAAACTTATACTGAAAACTCAAAATTACTTACAAAGTTTTCAAAAGCAAAATCTAAAATCTATTTTGCCTCAAACAAAAACAACGATTTATATTGCAAGAACAAATTAGTATAAAATTATGAATATATATTTTTTTAATTCTTAGTTAGAAACTTAAAAAGTCTTAAAAAATTTGAAAAATCTAAATCTAAACCCATTTTTACTCACAAAAACATCGGTTTATCAAATTTTTTATTCAGATTTACATTTCGCGCTCTAGCCGCAAACAAAACGTAGCAGATATTTTTTTCAAAACTTAATTTTTGATGCAGAAATTGCCTTTAGATATTTTGGGAGTATTTTTGCATCAAAAATTTAATTTTGGAGAAGTTAAATGTCGCTTAATTTTAAACCAAAAGACATTTTTTAATTTTTCAAAAAATAATCAAATTTACCACCTTACAAGCAATGAAAATAGTAAAAACTAAATATGTAATTATTAACATCGCTAAAAAAAATCATCGACAATATATAAATGCAAACCACATCGAAAATTTTAAATCACCGCAAATTAAACAAATAGTAGACGTAAACCAAAAAATTTGCAAATAGGCTAAGAGCTATGTAGTTACCACAACAAATGTGCGAACGAGCGAACCAGTGTTGGTAAACAACGAAGAATATATGTAAATAGAAAAATACAGAGGTAAATACAAATATGCGTGCAATAACTGTCAATACACCGTTTCGGAAACCCGCGCTTTGTTAATTACATTTTGGTCAAATATTGGCAGCTCAATTAAACGAATTAAAATTGGCGCCAAGCGGTAAGGATGCGGAAGCAGAGTTGATGGAGAGAGAGAGAATGCCATCGTATGGCCCGGATAGCGCGTCATTTTTGTTGTTCGGCATATTAAGCATTCTTCGTGTGTGATAGGTGTGTGTTTAATACATTTTTTCAGAGTGTTGCGGGCAAAACGCCTAAATGTATGCATTTGTATGTTTTTTTTTGTTGAAAATTTGTAATTTTTGACAAATCGCCAATATGTTGCTGATGTAAATTCGACTGGTTGGAGGTGTGAAAAATTTGACAGGCAATTAAAATTACGAGCGCGTTGATTTCGAATGCAAAACCACAGCAATCAATTGTGAGCATTTAGCCCACGTCGCAACTTAACTCACGTGCGCAGGCAATGGTGTGGAAGATCGAACGTATGATTGTTCAGCGGCCGCTCACTTTAGTTGGGTCAATTTGCACAGAGCTAATTTCAGCCCAACAGCTCACCTGCTCACTTGCTGATTTCCTGTGCAGTAATTCACCTCCTCTCTCTGCTCCATGGTGGTTCTACCTTCATGCCATCTACACCCATCTCAAATGGTATGCCTTAGTGCCAGGCGTGAAAAATTTGCATGTTAATGAGTCTGATGGCAGCTAATTATGATTATAATCGCACATAAATACTTTAGTGGCTTTAGGTCGAGTCTGCACCTCCTCTTCTGAATTGCCAAACTTATCTATATATTTGTTAATTTTTCATGCAAAATAATGACATTTTTTAGGCGTTGTGGCCTTAAGCCTTTCAAGTTTGGAAGATTGAATTAAAGTGGGTTTTTATTTAAATTTATGCCGTAGGCGAATGCTAGAAGTTGTTGTAGTTGTGAGAATAGACATTTTATTCTAAGCGTTTTGTAAGTAAATAAATATGTACATGGATAATATTTCCCATGCTAAATTTTGTTCATTATTTTTTATAAAAATTTAGTTCATTTAGTAATATATGCACATAAACCACTACAATTTAAATTTTAAAGTTTGTAAAAACTTAAAAACTTGAAAAAATTTTTGTCAGAATTTTAAAAAGTTTTTGGGATATGCAGTTTTATAACCTTTTTAATTTTCCTTTCTTTTGAAGGCGCTTAAAACTATGCGGTTAAGGTGAAAATCATAAAAATTAAAATGTTCTTTCAAATTTTTTTTTATATATTATGCAATTTTTGCAGCATAGTTTTAGGCAAATTACTTTTCACAATAGAGATTTTTGGTGATTGGGTAAGAATATTGTTGTAAATATAATTTTTCAACCTAGCAAGTAGATTTTATTTCCCACACTTTCTATATAACTCTAACAACATTTATTACATTTTATTACATCGATATATTTTTCTCTAAGTCATTTATTTCTTCGGCGGCGATTCGCAAATAGCGAGGATTGTGATCACTTTTTTGAGAATGGAATAACATTTGAGTGCTGAGTTAGTTGAGGGTGGATAAATCAGCAAATCTCTTGCTACAAAAACTGCAAAGAATATCATCACGCTAAACCTAAAGAACAGAGTTGGTGGAGACGTCTACGCTCAACAATTAGGGATGAAAAGTCATTCCTCCAGACCAGACCACTGTCGAGCTGGTAGCAATACAACAAGCATTTTAAAGCCTAGAATCTGACATTGTCACAATAAATCTTTAATCAGACAGTCAAGCTGTCTTTAAGCGGTTGACTCTGCCACAAATAATACGGAAACAGTAGCGAGTTGCCGCAGGCCACTTATAGGGTTGACAGAGCAGTTCGATTTTCATCTGGAAGATGCTGGTATCTCGCTCTCTTCCTACAAACTTGAGAAGTTCTTCCTTCAAAAAGTGAGTATGCTGTGGAAACGCATTTAATATTTGACTATCTTCTCACTATATAGGATAAGACAAAATAAATATAATAACTTAATCCAAATGTTATCACAACTGGCATACTGCTGAGGGGCTGCATCTAATTAAACCTCGCAGTATGCCCGTTATAAATAAAATGTTTTACGCTTTTCATTTCAACAGAGAAACTGCTACGCCTGAAGAAATCCCCGCAGAGCCCGAAATTTCGTCTGATTTAAAAAAAAAAACAATCTGCTTTGCCCAGATTTTTTATAAGATCACTACTTTTCGATCATCCAAATATGTATTTATGTATATTGATCCAGTAAACAATCAAACTATTAACATAAAAATGTGTCTATAAATATGCAACATGATAGTTAAATGATGCAATATAAAAACGGACATATAGAAAGTGTGAAAAGCAAGTAAAATTCGTATTACAGGCGACTTATATTTTTAAGCAATTTTTGAGAACGGAATTTTGTTAGATTATTAGAACAGTACAAAACATTGGCTTTACTCCACAGACGGCAGTTGAGTGGTACTTAATAAATTTCAACAAAAGTAGTATTGCCAATAACTTTAACACACTTAAGGAAAGTATCAAATTTTCGTAGCACTTGAAAAAAAAACTTTGCGTCTTATTGATTTTATCGGCAAGCTCGCATAAGAGCACTTTTCCGAAAAAAATTGATGAAATTGCAATAGTGCCATTCGCCATTTTCACAGACTCCACAATGTATGAACGAAAATGTAGCTACAGCCGTTGGCCACTACTTTAGCTAACTATGTATGCAGGTATGTACATATAAATTCGGTAAAACTATCACTCGCCGTTCGTTGTGTGTGCCTCTGTGTATGCTTGTGTCTGATTATACGCTCTTGCGCCTAAATGTATGTGACCGGCCCAAACATTTATCACAGAATTTATCGACTGGAATGAGCTTTGATGATGTGGAAATTTTTTCTCGTTAAATTCAAACTCTTCTTTGCTCTTATGAGCGAGCGTCAGTGTGGCGCAAGAAGGCGCGTGAAGTTGCTGAATATAAGAATAGGAAATGTAATGTAAGGCGGCAACAAGCAGGTAGTAGAAATATTTACAATGTTTGCTTTCTTATTGATGACGCACACTAAGACGCTTACTTGCGAGCTTTTTACTTATTTACTTTTTTGTTTTTGGTGTGCACTTGGGAATTTTGCACCAAGAACCTCATACCTACGCAAAATCGTCCATTGCAATAACTCGAGTTGTTGCATTCGATGCGCAATCAAAAAATATGTAGCGGTTTGTTAGACACTCCAAAGAGTTATACTTGCAACCATGGCAAGTGGCATGAACTGCCGTGATTTGTGTTGGTTGGTGTTATTTGTAACCAGGGCGACTGCTTGCTGGGCTTTTAAAAATTTACAAGCAAATGTCATTTTTACCGCAGCGCACCATCGATCGCATTCGATTATTCAGCTACTGTTTGCTCGGTTGGTGGCACATTGCAACTAAACTCAAAAAGTAACCTCTTTCGAATGCACGTAATGAGATTATGGCTTTCAATTGAAATTAAAAATTTAGCGGTATTTGAAGAATTTATTCAATGCATAGTAGAATTTGACTGCATTGAAAACAGTTTTTTTTTTGCGATTTTTATGCTTAGCTGTTAAAGTTTCGTGAAGTGGTAAGCATAACATGTTCTACTTTGATAACTGTTTGGCGGTTTGGAATCCTCTCAGGAAATTTGCATATCTTTGAATTTGATTTTATTTTGAAGTCTATTCAACTGGATTTCGTATGTGAGTTTAGGCGTTTTAGCAGCTGCAGATTATTTATTTAAAATGCCTCTTTAATTTTCATTCAAAGAAGTGCTTGAAGCGTCAAAGCTGAGAACGGCTATGCTTTAAAGAAACTTTAAATATTTTCATTAGCTTTCTTATTAAATAGAACCAAGTAGTCTCATGGGCTATGATTTCAAGGGCGCTCCCAATGCAAAGCAACTTTTCATAAAATGTGAGCCACCGAGGGCATTTTATATAGCACAGAAAGTCGAGAATCTTAACAGAGTTTAGGCTCTATAGCCCAACTGGTATTTATCTTTTCGAAGAACTCAGTCTTTAAATCGTGTTTGTAGGGGGTAAGAGGTATGCCCACGTCTTGAGCAGAATTTCCTCATGTCGAGAGACTCAAACATCGGCCATCGAGTGTTTGAGTGCAAACAGATTGCGAGCTCTTCGGCATACTATGGGCATTTAGGACTTTGTTGAGTTAGGTTTTCGATATTTAATAGAAGCTTGACTATCAGAGTATTTGCATGATGAATTTTTAACAATATCGCCTCTATAAGAATTAGGTAAATTAAACCACTGTGGTATCCATAAAACAAAATGTAGATATCAAGCAAAATATGGTTAAAATCAATTTCGGGTCGCTACCTAAGCATTGAAAAGTATCACAATAGTTATTGGCTGATATAAATTACTATAAATGACACAAACGTAAATTATAGTTATTTTGGAAACCACGACTATAATTAAATGAAAATACAATAAATTGCGTGAGCTCAAATGCTCAATATATCATTTAAATATGTGTACTTATGAAAATTATATGAAATCCCAGCACTTTGGAGCTGCTATCAATTTGACAAGTAGTAAAAGTGCTAGCAAAAGCAACAAAAACATAGCATCATGCCCATTCAATGCTCAATATGAAAATACCCGGCTTTGGGCTGTCAACATTTTGACACTTCATTATTGAGCGCTTACGAGAGAACACCACTAGACTGATAAAAATAGCTACATACATAGAGACCTACTTACATACTTAGATAGCGAGAGAGAGAGAGAGAGATGTATGTACATTTGTATGTGCGTGTGTGTGTCAATGTGTTTTGTATTGAAATTAACACATTTAATTAGTGTTTAATGACACCTGATTAACGGTACCACAGTGATTGGGTAAATAAGCACAATAAACGCCATTACACGTACATATGTACATAGTGAAAACCCGTATCGGAAAAAGTGGATAGTCCCAAAAATTTACCAATTTAAAAAGTAGTTGGAAAGCCACCAAATTTCGTTATTTCGTATTATACACGGATTTTGTGTTGCACTAAAAAATAAATCGATTGCTTTCCTGACCCAACCAGTAGCCAAAATAAGTTGCAATTGTTTGTTGACAATTTTGCAATCATTTCTGGAGAAAATAGCGTTTTCGAATAACGTTCACGGCTTTTGGCATTTGGCAGATTACTTATGTTAAAGAATTTGATGAATTTTTTTTTTATTTTAAGTATTATTTTTACCTGAAAACCTAGAAACCTTTTAGAATTTTTAGGCTTTTTGTGATTAAAAAAAAAGTTATTCTAATTATTTCTTTTTACTGTAAACTTATTTAAAACCGATTTTTTTTTAGAATTTCTGTAATTTTTAAAAAACATTTTTATTTAACTTTTTTCTTTAACTTAAAACCTATTTAAAGTATTTTTGTCATTTAAAAACAAAGTTGGAATAACATTTTTAAAACTGCTTACTTAGAATTTATTTTTTTTAATTTTTCTATTTTTATTATTGTTTTCTACTTAAAACCTATTTAAGAATTTTGTTTAGATTTTTTTTCATAGAATCAAAATTGAAAATAAAATTTGTTGGTAAAAAAGTACTTTTTAAACTGCTTTCAAAGAAAATTATATTTCCGACAGGTATATAACTAAATATGTATGTGTGCGTGTGAGTGCTTTCGCTATAATGCCGCTGTCAATTGGAGCGCTTAATTAAAATTTAAAAGTTTTCATAGCTTTTTTTTAAGTTTTTTTACGCACTTTATTTTTGTTTTTGATTTTACAACAATAATTAATGAAGAATGTTAAAGCTACACCTTCAAAATAGTACTACAGCCGCTGTCATTGTGTGGCATGTACAACTAATTAAAGTTGCAGCAGCATCGATTACAAAAACAACAGCAATCAAAAAAGTGAAAAAAGGAAATAGTAATGTAGTAATAAATAGGATATGAAAGTAGCGCTCGTAATAAAAGTGAAACTGCGCCCAGGTAAAGTGCAAAACAACAACAAATAGTTCACCTGTAACAACAACAACAACCACTGATATAACAGCGAAAATCGAAAGCAACAACTTGCACAAAAATGGCGCTGACTTGGCGCCAAAACACGCAAATTATAGCAACTTTCATTGCTTGCACGCCCTAAAGTATGCAATGCAGTGTACTGTTATGCAAAATAATTAACGGCATGCGATGAGGTTGAGGATGATGGGGGGGGGGGCATCAATGCAAATCAAGTGTCGTGTAAAAATGATATTAAAATGGTGGAGAAATCGAGCTAGCGACCACGAACGTTTGGCTGCCTGTGTGCGCTGAGTGCACACCAATTGCCGCTATCGTCATAATTGCTAGTATATCAGTAATTCCAACAACAACAAATTACAGCAGCAACAACAAGCCCAACAACTGCCATGGCAATGAGTGCAATAAATATTGCAACTTGACATGCAACAACAGGCTTACCAAAAAAAAATTAACAACTACAAAAACACGAGCAAAACACTTCAAAAATCCAACAAGACACGAACTCTGGCTGACATTTTTTTGATATTTTTTTTATATCTCACTATATTCGCTCGCTTGCGGGTCAATTTGCCATAAGGTGAATAAATGCTGCCGATACAACAAAGCTCCATAACACAATCAATGCCACACTGTCAGCATGTGGAGGTACATATGTATGTACATATATTGTTGTTTTTGCATTCATTATGCTGTTGGCTGCTGGCTGGTTGCAAGAGTTGTTATTTTTATTACTGTCCATCCTGCCGGCACATTTATTTTTACTACATATTGGCTGCTGTGAATATTTTCCTCTTTGTTGACTCTTACACTGATACTGGACGAACTCTGCTCTTCAGGCAGTTGAGGACGACACCAGCCGCCTGTTCGTTACACTCAAAAAATGCCTTCTCATCGCACTTCATTTGCTGTTATTAATCGCTGTGCTCATACTCATCTGAAGCGGTGAGCTGATGTGAGAGCGAGATGAGGTGGACGAGTGAGCAGTGGTTGGTGGGGGGTCCATGCACTGCATTGACTGCTTGCTGGCTGGTCGTTTGCGCTACTAATTTATCATCCATTGCGCTCATAAATAAATTAACAGGCGACGAAAAATCGAAAATCGACCGCAACAACAACAGCGACAGCAATTACAAAAAATTGAGGTAGGAGAGCTGATTGTACATACATATATAGATGAAAGGGAAATGTATTAAACGCAAACGGCGATGAAACTGAGGTAAATGAGGTTTACGGACAGCAAAGAAAAAATGCAATGGAACGTAGAGAATTTTTATACTTAAAGTCAATGCTTATGCTTAAATAAAAGCATGTGCCGAAATATTTTTAGGTGGCAACACTGCTCCAAAAATTTTTAACTAAACACGATTTAAAATGCGTTCGTTTACATACATACATATTTTACAAATTAAATTTAATTAATCATCATTAGGTTGATACATGGCAACTCTATTCAAAAATATTTTTATTTTTTATGTGAGAACTTTTACTGGTGCTGAATAATTATTTGTACTTTAATATAATTTATCTATTTTAAATCTTTTTTAATGTAATTTAATTTTATTATATTTTTTATAATTCTAAGGGTTCTAAAACACTTTTCGTTTCCTACTTCGTTTTATTCAGTTATTATATTATAATTATACTCAGTAAGTGGCAACCCAATGCAGAAAATAAACAAATTTAAGATATCTCAAGCTTCTTTCATTTGATATATGTATGTATGTACATACATATGTAAAAATTTTTATTATTCAATAATATTTTGCTTTTAATACCAAAATCACATATTCGTCTGTTAAGGCTAATAAATAAATACATATGTACATAAGTAGATGAAACAAACAAAACTCACCTGGCAGAAGGCATAGATAATCAGTTTTTTTTCTTAACTTTTTAATTATTGTTTTCGCACGCACGATGATTGTTTACATTATACGATCGTTTTCTACAACTTCTACGGTTCTCTCACTCGGAGACTCACATTTGCTGTACACACTTTCTGGTCCGATGCAAGAATAAACATGCAAGAATGTTAAGGCTATGTTATTTATGTTCACAAATATACTATGCCTTTTTTATTTATACTTTTAGCATTTCACTTTTTGGGCAATCATCTAAATTTTTTAAACACGACGCTTTATTTTAAATTGCTTTTCACTAACTCGTATTACCTGCATATTCATCTAGAATCACGACCGATCGCGCAACGAAGCTCTACACTAAACGACAGCCTCGCACCACAATTACCAATTTAACACTGAGTGGGGTGGAATGCTAAATTACCAGACCAAAGTTAGCAGAGAGGTGTTAAATCAATGTTATTGGTATTCCTTCGTAATTAGCAGCTGTAAGAATTTCATGCATGTTGGAAAGCAGTAGAGATAATGTAAAATAAATTAAATTAATACATAATTAATTATATGTATAATGAAATGAAATAAAAACGATGAACTAAAGGAAAATAAATATCAAACAAGATATAAAACAGTAAGATAATGCATTCGTAAAGGTATACATAGTATGTATTTAACAGAAACATAACATAAAACATATATGTAAATAAAAATAAAAACTAAATAACATACAGTATGATATCAAAAATTGCAAAGAAAAATTACACAACATAAAATAATAGTGTTTAATAATTTATCTGCTCATCGGATTTCATTCACATGACTTAAGTTAATGGCAGAAATTGTCCTGGATTGATTCTTTTTTTCATTTTGCCAGAATTTTTGTTGGCGCTGAACATTTCCTTAAATTTAATTAATTTTTGCTATAGTTTTTTATACACTTTTAATTTAATTTTACTTGAATATATTTTCATAATTTTTTTTATATTAGTTTTATTAAAATTTTGTATGTTATGTAATGTTATTTAAGTTCTGTTTAATGTGTTTTTATTTTCTTTAATTATTTTTAAATACTTTTTTTAAATTTTATTTAATTTGTGTAAATTGCAGTTAATTTTATTTTGATTTTATTTTATTTTAATATCTTTTCTTCTATGTTTTAAATCTGATTAAATTTTTTTGACTTACTGTATATAAAATAATATTATATTACATACATACATATGTATATGTATATTTTTTTTAAATATGTTATATTTTATTTATTTTTATGTAAACTAATTTTATGTTACGTAATGTTTTGTTTTTTATTTTAATATCTGTTTTAATACCTTTTTATTTAATTTTATAGTATTATATTCTATTTTTTTCATTTTATTTGATGTAGTTTTGTTTAATTAATTGTTAGTTTATTTTATAGGAAAAAAAAATTAAAATATAAACTAAATTTTTTTGTATGTTATGTTTTAATATTTGCTTAGTTTTAATTTCATTTTTAATTTTTTAAAATTAAAATATAAACTAAATTTTTTTGTATGTTATGTTTTAATATTTTCTTAGTTTTAATTTCATTTTTAATTTTTTTTTGAGTTAATTTAATTTAATTTTATTTTAATATATAGTATTTCATTTTTTTATTTAATTTAATTTTTTATACCTACATATGTATGTATATCGTACTGTATTTGTATATACATATGTACATACCTATATTTTGTTTGGTTTTATATATTATTTGTTTTTAATTTAGGGTATTTCTTTTTTAATTTAATTTAATTTTATTTTATTTTTTTAATTATATTATATTTTATATTTATAAATTAAATTTAATTTAATTTTATTTTATCTGGTTTAATGTTATGTTATGCTATTTCAATTTAGTTAAGTCTATTATTTTTAAGTTGAAAAAATTACAGTTTTAAAATTTTGGGCTCGAAAATTATTATTAAATTATTGAATAAAGTACAGAAAAAAATTGAAACAAATACATGAAAATAACATAAAATAAAACAAGAATTAAATAAAAGAAAATTTCATAAATTCAGACGAGAAACTCAAAAAAAAACAGAAACAGTTAAAAACGGAGTTAAAGGAAATAAAAAGAAAATAAAAAAGGTACAAATGAAATAAATAAAAATAATACAAAATACATGTCAACCAAGTATTAAATAAAATAAATTGTAAAGTACAATAAAATTAAAACAAAATGAAATAAAAAAATGTATTCTATTAAGAAATTAAAAAAAATACTAAATAGAAAAAATATTTCTTTAGAAGGTCTTCAAGATTGACTTCACTTTCATTCATAAATTTTTAAATGGGAATAACCTTCACCGAATTTCGGACTGAAGCTGGGCGGGGGGAAATAATTCAGAAATTCATTTACTAACGTCCTTGTGTTAGAAAATTTTCCACAACTATAAATTGCTTCAAAGGCACTCAATTTCCGATAAATACAAATCTAAATTACAAGTCCCTTTACATGTAAATTGTATGTATGTATGTATGTATGTAATTGCCAACAGAATTACTTAATTGATATATAATATCGCAATTTCGCCACGAATGGCTTTATGTCAGGCGATCAGTCACCCTCCCTTAATGCAAAGTGTTCGCACAAATTTTAAAATATTTGCAGGTCAAAAGTTGAATGTGACGCCAGTTTGCTGGACGCCAAGAATGTGAAAGGCAAATGCCAAAGAGCAAATGAAAAGAAAATTGACAAAAAAAAATGTAAAAAAAAGCATAGCGAGAAAACAGTTGCACGACACACAACCGACTGCACATTTCCGTCAACTTGCCAAACCAATTAGCGGAGGGGCGACAAAATACATACATATGTACTATACATACATATATTAGGATGACAAATATGTGTGAGTATGAGTGTGAGTGTATGTGTATGTGACAAGAAAAAAGCAACAATCAAGCACTCAAGTGAAAGGGATGAGCGACAATTTTTCGCACGCAACCAACAACAGCAACAATGATTGCAGAAACCAAATGAGCAAAAATCCTTTTACCGCCTCAGCGTGACTAATGTGTCGTCAACATCTCAGCAGCAGCATGGCGCCCCAAAAACTACTCCCCGTGCAATTTTCATTGCCTCATTCTCCCACACCACATCCTCCCGCCATCGCTCAGCTCAATTCGCAAATGAGTTTTAGTTGAAATTTTAATTACTGAAATTGGCTCATAAACAACACAAGTTTTGCATTGGACTTTTAGTTTTAATCATTTACAAATTTATTGCATTGTATGCGGCTTTGCTTGTTCGTTTTGTTGTTATTGCTATTTTCAGTCTGTTTAATGGCGCCAATTGGTAAATTCAAATTGCAATGTTTACTGAATTTGCGTACGTTTATTGTTTGTGTTTGAGGGAATTGTTTAAATGGAAATATATTTGTGTGTAGGAGTGTTTGTTGACATTTTCAAATTTCAATTTCAATAAGTGAAATGTTGGAAAGTGAATACTGCAATTAGATTTAAAGCCGTTAAAGCAAACGTTGGTAGAAGGAATACAAATCTAGGAAAAATACACTGACACATACAAATAATGGGAGAAACCAAAAGTCGTCTGTTTAATGTAGTTAAAGTAGTGGAGGGAGCCAGCGTCGTTCTTGGGCTCACTACACAAAATTTTTCTGAACTCATGCTTAGAAGATCAAGGATATAAAGGTTGTTGATCTCTAGAAAGCAATCGCTTCAGCGTGGAGTATAATTTTTTTTGCTATTAGTCATTGAAAGTTTTAATTCAGCGTAGTTAAAACTAACCGATTAAGGTAAAATGTGCACCGTTTTGTTCGATAACTTCTTGCCATTTTAAAGATAACTTCATGCTGACACTCTAATAGAAACCCTTGACACTATTGGAAAAATACTGGGACAGCCGCTTTTCACAAGCTTCTCCTGAGACGAATTTTTCACCAGCAAAATCATTCGCCATAGCCAGGAACAGCTAATAATCACTTGGTGCTAAGTCCGAACGATAATGTGCACCTCTAATCAAGCTCCCGTAGCTTCTGGCGAGCCACTATCGATTTGTGTGGCCTGGAGTAAAAATGGTGTATTTTCCCTTTCCCCGTACCCTTTTTCGACACTCTCTCAAACAACACTGAGTCAAGTAATCACAAAACTGTCTGATAAGATTTTTTTTTTCAGTACAAAATTGAATTGAAAGCTCTCATGCGGCAAATGCAATGATTGACGCGAGACTTGCGTAATATTTATGTTATAGATGCTGTAGGAATTTTTAATCCGCATTATCTATAGCAGAACACAACGTATTATAAAATGCCCTTCTTTTGATGGAGCTCCTATAATGAATCTCCTCATATCTCCACTCAAGCCCACAAATCTAATGACTTCTTTAAGTATCTCTTGTCTGTATCGAAACTGCTCGTTTCTTGGAGATGTTCTCGATGAGAAAATTGATCAGTTTTGCCGCCATGCTACAAGGAAAACGAACAATCCAATGGCCAACGCTTTTGCTTTGGAACAATTGAACCCTACTTTCTTAATAAGGTTATTTTTGACCCTATGTTTTCTCGCTTACAGCTAGATGTCAAATATGCCCATATAAAATAAATGCAGCAATTGTAAAAATTTATAAAACATCACCAAAAATAGAAATTAAAAAAAGAAAAGTGTAATTTTTGACCCTATCAAGGAAATAAGGTTACTTTTTTTTTAACAAGGGAGTAGGTAAAAAATATATAATTCCATAATAGCAGTGTAAACGCCCCGTGGTTCGACGAATGCGCTGCAAAATCATAGATCACTGCTTCGAATACCTTGAAAGGTTCACCTGGTTCACCAAACAAACCGGTTGGCTTAAAGTACATAGAGTACTTTCTCTTTTACTTATTAAATTAAATTTTTCTGTAATAGTCTAGCGCATTAAAAAAAAACTGCACATAATAATATATTCACATTTCACACTTTGAACAAAAATTAGAAAATTTTCAAAAAAATTTACCAGAATTGCAAAATTTTTATTCAAAATTTCCAGAAATTTTTAGATGGTATTAGTTTGTTATAATCGCGTTGATTTTTAATAATTTTTGTTTGTTTACTGTAATTGGCGTTTTCTTTCAAATACAAAAAATTTTTAACATTACTTTCTATGAAAGCAAATATCTTAAGCAGAAAAAAAGTCGTCGGAATTTCGTAGGCACATAAATAAAGCACTTTATCCTACTTAAATTTAATAAGCTATAAAACTGTATGCCTAAAATTCTTGTTTAAAAATTTGAAATTTTGGCGAAAATGTTTTGAATCTCTTTGATTTTTACACACAATTCAAAATGCTAATTCATATTCCGCTTTTTATGTAACGAGTTAAACTTTTATAAAATAATTAAATACGTAAAAGAAACATTGCTGCAACTTGCGAAAACGTAGCCTCTCTATAACTTTTTCCATTACCGTATAAAAATAGCATTCTGAAATTCGCTCAACAGCTTTAGCAGTTGCTTTGTGAATTTTTGCAAGAACTCGCTAATCTAACTTCATATAATCCAATATAACCTAGCCTATACTGATATGAAGCAATGGAAGAAATAACTTTATATACACAGTGTAATAGAAACTCTTACTTTATTTTTAGAAGAGAAAAATTTGGTGATGAAGCCTTTATTTTAACAAAATTTATTTAATCAATTTGTAGATCTATCGAAATAAATGCTTTTATATTTAATTCTTCAAAAAAATTCACAAATGAAAAATATTTATGTTGATTTTTCTTGTGAACTAGAAACTAACTAAGCTTATTAAGTTACCTTATTTTGGGAACTTTTCGAAAAGTGAATAACTCACCAAGGTGGCGTTGTCTAACAAAGCTAAAATTCGTTCGAAATTTCACTGCATATTTATACTCCAAAAAAGTGCTTAGTTTTTAGAACACCCTATCGTCCATTATTTGTGGTAATTTTTTTCCGCAGCTATAACTTCTATCTCGTCCTTCACAGCAATAGAGGGTTTCTTTTTACTTTTATCTAAAAAAATAGCAGCTGGTTTTTCCAACTTCAATTGAATACAATTTACTTTTTTTTTTTTCAATATATTTAAACAAACAAATTTGAGTGCATGTCATGTCATTTGTTTGTCATTCTCTCCATTGTTATTCTGCAATTCTGTGAGGTCGTAAGGGCAATAGCAGAGGGACAACGGCGACTCTTACATGAGATTACACATATTACTTATTTGTTGTTGTTTGTGTTTTTGGAATTGTAGCAGTCATGTAATCAATTGCTTCTGTGTTTACTTAAATTTGATTTGGACGATTGCTATGGTATGTATGTACATACATATGTATGTATTTAGATTGTTTGCGAGGGTGGAAAGCAGTTGAGGTAAAAAATTAAAAGGAGACGTGGTTCTGAATATATTGAAAAAAAAAAAATGAAATCTTATAAATGAAATTTTATATTGCATTTGAAAAAGCTACATATATCAAAAGATAATTAAAAACCAGAGACTGAAAATAACAAGGCCATTCCTCGAAATGTCGCAAGTTGCGATTTATTTTGTGTATTAAAAAAATATTAACAACTTTTCATTTTACATTTTCAATTGACTTTTAATTTTATTTTTTGTTTATTGATTTTTTGCAATGGTATCCAGGAAAGTATGTGAACAATGTCAAGGGAAGTCTTTCAATGCCTTAATGCAAATTAGTAACTGATCTTCCAAACTAAAATATTTTCATAAATAAATTCGGTTGATATTTACTTTCGTAGCTTTCACGTTTCTCACAAACATTAACTTTAAAATCTCAAACACAAATCAATCGGTCAGCGATATATCACAAAAGGGTAATAATGGATAGTAGATGATAAAACAAAAATATTGAATTTAATGTGGACCAGTTAATTTTAGTCTCTATTAAAAATATATCTAAAAGTAACAAAAAAATAAAAATAAAAATAAAAAAAAAATCAAAACTGCACAACATCTTTTTATCAAAGGTTTTTCAAATAAAATTTGCTTACCAATTTTTTAACTTATCTTCCACATTATTCATTCGTCTTTTCCATACTCTAACAAATAAATTTAAAATGGAATTGACTAGCAAAAAAAAATTTAATTTCCATATTTGTATTCACACTGCTAATGTGTCTTGAAGGCTAGCTATTCTTTGAGTTTTATTAACAAAAAAAAAAAAAAAAAATACCAAAAATAAAAATCAGTAATTAAGTTCGAAAACCTATCAATAGACTTATCGTTTTGTCATTGTCTTTTAATAAAACTTTTGTCATTATACGTAAATTATACAGATCTTTGATGTTCAGTTGTGTAGCATTGGTTTTTTTTTATTATACTATAGCTTAGCTTTGTATCATTCTATGGATCAAGACATGACTAAAATTTATGCGTTCACTGGCAAGGCAACAGAAAAAAAGTTGAGTTAAGGTAAATATAAAAAGCTATATATAAAATAACAGCAAAAATATATTGATTTTAAGGGGCTCACATAGTATGTGTGAATTTTTGAATATTTTACATTTGCGCGCTCCGAGTGAGGCAGCCACCGCAGAACTTCTAGCCAACCCTTGCTTTTGCCACCCCAGTTCAGTTTTTATCTACGCTCACAACACCCTGGACAACTTTCCAATCGGCTCCTCCCATCGTAAATTCCATCTTCTGATATTGCTCTAGTTGTTTTTAGCAGTGAGCTGCCCAAAGTGAACTTACATTACTGGTTTCCTAAAAATTCTTAGTAAGATCCGCAAGTTTCTCATTCATTCATATTCAAATGGTGGGAGGTTATAAACAAATAATATTAAATTATTTAAATTTAGAATGTTTAAAAATTCGAAATGAATTGATTAAATTACTGGCAAATGAAAAGAAGACACCAGCGGAAAGCAAACAATATTTGAATATTGTGTAGTGGCATTCTTTATTTTCGTATCCAACCGTAAAAGAAAGAGCGAAACAATTTCGTTTGGGAAGATAAATAATTGATAATCAAACGCACCCAGGATGATCATCCAAGTCCTATACGGTTGAAAACATCAAGAGGATAGAAGTGAAAGACGGCTGGAAAGAAACTAAAGAACTAGCAGTTTTGATTGAACTTTCTAAAACAACAAATTAGGTCAGCGCAAGGTGGGCTCCCAAACTTCTTTCCACTATTCGAAAGGAAGAACAATTAAAGTGCTATACTTGGGTTTATTCCTCTATGTAGGCCGGCAGAAAAAAAATTTGGATCCAATTCTTGCAGGCGAGGAAACCATTGTTATTTTTCATGATTCTCTGTCAATAAGGGAATCGATAGAGCCTGAGCTCACCACCTTCAAAAAACAAGGAAAAATGACCCTATTTAAGAACGAGATTATGGCAACAATTTTTTGAAATTCCTCAATTCAGCTAATTGTTAGAAGCTATTAAGTAAAATCGTTAAGAAAAACTGAAACGACTCGCGAGTAGTGTTGTTGTTTTATGACAACACGCCGGTCCACACATCGGGAGCTTTCAAGGCTCCCATTAAGGAGCGCCGCTTCACTACGCTCGATCATCCCTCATAAAGTACCGACTTTGGAGTCTATTTATGCTCCAAATTGAAATCCAAAGAGTGGAAAAAAAATTTAGCACTGATTGTTAAGTGCAAGTCAGCTGTTTTGGAACATTTTGACGGCAAAAGTGCGTGCTATTTTTTAAGCGTAGAGAAATGTTAGTAAAGCGATTTGAAAAGAACCTGAACTATAACGACGGCGATTGCAGAGGAGGAGAGTTTGCGAATAGGATAATAAGTGTTTTTCGAAATTCAAATCTGAATGAAGCTTTACGGTACAAACTTGTTCTTTGATATAAACTTTGACCACAACTCCGAAGTAGACTTACACGATAGATGACGGGGAAACTAAGATCGTCACAGGCATATACGAGATTCTAATACTGAGCACATACTGATTGTAAACGTCTACTGCTAAAGAATCTGATGTAGTTTCCTAGAAACTCTCACAGAGGAGGCTTACAGACTTTTAAACCACTTGTATTGAAATAGTCAATTACAAAATGCTTTCTCGGATGTAGACGGCCTCTACAGTAAGTAGAGTGAGCCAAAGAGCTACGCGCATTGAGCAATTGGCCCGAGTTGGGGCAACGATTTTTGCTGCCGAGGAATTCTTCGTTAATGTGGGAATCTAAAAACAAATAAAAAAAAAAAAACTCACCGGGAGACCCCAAAGATCTTGTATTACCAAAAAAATGTAAATTATCTTTCTATGTATAAAAGTTGAACTGAATTAAAGAGGCGTGGGATCTACAGCCTTGCCTCGTTTACGACATGTGCCAATAAAATGAGGGAACATTTAGCCAAATAAAACCTTTAAGCTGCACGAAGGAGATGGTTGAGTGATTAGAGTTGTGTTGTTTTTTCATTATTCGGTGTATCTCGGTTCAAATCTCTTTGCCTTGACGCATTGAAAGATGATTAGAGAAAGTATTGGTTCCATTAACCATCTGCCCTTCATAAACGACGGCATTAGATTGCAAATCGTAATCATTTCGCGCACCATTATGTCGTACACCTGTAATGAGCTAATCGGCGACACGGTCACATACTTAACAAATGAGTGAAATCGTCAACTACGGAATTAAAATAGCAGTTATGGCCTAATGGCTACCCTACTAATTGACAGAAAGTGAGTTGCATTTGTGATATTTTCTTCATTCGCCTACACAAACTCGGTCAAAGTCTGAAATAACTAGCCTTTTTACGTTAAATATTTTTTGTTTTGTATACCAATCTGATTTTTGTTTTTTCGCAATAAAATAGTCAATTTAAAATCGCGATTACTTAAGTAGTTAATTTCTAAAAAAAGCTTTTATTGCAGCGTTATTGAGCTCTTTGCCCACATTTGGCTTCCTCGATGCGATGGTGCATTTTAAAGTGCCGTAGAGTCATTTAAGGTTTTGATGGTTGCGAATACTACGTAGTGAGACGAAAAAAACAAAGCAAAAAACAAAAAAGACAAGAAAATGTACTAATTTGCATAGCCATCTTAATATTGACCTGTTTTACGGGATTTTCAAGTGAGCTTAGCTTACTAATGTTTCCATTTTTTTAATTTTCTCACTGAATAATTTTGTTTTTACGAATATTAATTAATGTGCTTCAAGTTACTATCTTTGAATTCCTTCGTTTGCTTTAATTTCAAATGCAGAGGCAGGTTTGATTCTGATATCTATTGTTTATTTTTTGTCGTTGTTGTTACGCAAAATATATTGCATTCGAATAAGAAGCATACAGTTGCAATGAGGAAATCAAAAGAGTAAACGAAAGGTGAGAATTGTGTAGGGGCTAACGAAATATTCTAGTCGAATTTAAATACCTATTTTGTCAACAGGTTTTTTTTTTTTAAGTGACATATCTAGAGAATGCAAAAATGATTGTAGGAGTTGGCTTGGCAAAAAAAATCATATAAAAAGTGCAGACCATCGCTGAAAAGACAGACACAAATCTAATAGCTTTCAACAAAGCAAGTCACTTGAGAAATAATAGAAAAATGGTAAATATTTGTGAAAAAATTTGATAAAGCAAAAGTGATAAAAAAATCTTTACGCGCTAAAAACAAAGAAAAAAAAGAAAGGATAACAAAGTCTGTCCCAAATAGGCGGATAATAATTAAAGCAATTTTTGCAGAAATAAATTTGAAATAATTGAAAAAAATACTTAAACTATACACTTCAACTTTTAAGGAGAGAAATAAATTTTTATAAAAGAACATAATTTTCTCATTTTCGTTAAAAAAATAGTGTGCAAATTTGCTATTCAAAAAGGAAGTTTCGTTCTAATTTGTGAAAATAATACATAAAAAATAAAATACAAAAATTAAAATTTTTATAAATTTCGAATAAAATCAGGTGTAAATGTGCTTTTAAAAGGAAAATAATTGAGTATAATCCGAAATATTTATTTTAATTTTTTTTAAGGAAAATAAAAAAAGTTTTTTTTTTTAATTTTATTGGGTTTTTCCAACATTGTTTTAATATCCGTATACAATTTCTCATAAAATATTTTATAAAAAAACTATTTTTTAAAATTTCTCTTTAAAAAGTTCAACTAAATATTTAAAAATATTCTTTAATTGTACACACATTTGTTTCTCATTTAAAAGCACATTTCGACTAGATTTTGGTGGTATCTAATAAAAAAATAATTTTTATATTTGATTTTTTATATAAAAAAAATGTTAAATGGAAAATTAGGCTGCCCAATTTTCTTATATTTATTAAATATTTTTGTTTAAAAAAATTGAGTAATATTAATTTTATATTGTAATTTATATTTGAACTTAAAAGGGGACTTTAAAAATTATAATTTTGTCTTCTAAATAAAAAAAAAAATACAATTTTTTTCAATTAATTTTTACCATAGCTCTGCATTCGCCAAAAAGCCCTTAATCAACTTTTACGTTTCTTTTTACTCCAGAAACTCTTCGCCATTGCCACTTTTGCCGCTTTGCTGGCCTGTGCCTGCGCTGACGTCTCGGAACTGGGCTACGCTTATGAAAAACCCGCTGCAAGCGCTCCAGTCAACACCTATATCCCACCGGCAGCCACAGCTCCTGAGCCATCCTACGCTCCTGCCCCGGTGCCAGTTTATCAGCCAGCACCTGCTGCCGCTGCTCCAGTTCCAGTGTTCGCCCCAGCTCCAGTCTATCAAGCTGCCCCATCTGCTCCCGTCTCTTCGTACATTCCTCCGGCAGCCAGTGCCCCTGAGCCAGTCTATCAACCAGCTCCTGCTGCTGCTGCTCCAGCTCCCGTCTTCGTCTCTGCACCAGCTCCTGCGCCAGTTTATCACCCAGCTCCCGCACCGGTTTATCAGCCAGCTCCTGCTGCTGCTGCACCAGCTCCCGTCTTTGTCTCTGCACCAGCTCCTGCGCCAGTTTATCACCCAGCTCCCGCACCGGTTTATCATCCAGCTCCTGCTGCTGCTGCTCCAGCTCCCGTCTTTGTCTCTGCACCAGCTCCTGCGCCAGTTTATCACCCAGCTCCCGCACCAGTTTACCAGCCAGCTCCCGCTGCTGCTGCTCCAGAACCCGCCTATGCTCCTGCTCCAGCTCCAGTCTACCAGGCCGCACCATCTGTTCCAGTCTCATCCTACATCCCACCTGCCCCACAAGCAGCTGCTTCTCAGGTTTATGAACAACCCGCTGAAGATGGTTACAGATATCGCACCATCCGTCGTCGTGTCTACAGACATCGTCGTGTCTAAACTCACAATCAGTTAAGAATATTCAGTGCAGAGCTTTAAAGCTTAGCAAATGGCGAACAAGTGAAAGGCTTAAATGACGAATTTGTTTTTTAATTCGTTCGATTTGTGCTATTAACTATTTCTTCGACAAATAAATTTTACATTTCAAAAAACATAAGTTACTATTTCATTGGATAAGGTATTTTTGTAGTTTATTAGCATTTTGGCTTTCATATAATAATCCTATTCTGAAAGCTTATTTTAGTAAACTTTTTACCCTTACTCCTTCAGCTCTTAAATTTAGACTTCCTCTACGATAAAAGTCAAAGACCAGAAGAAGCCAGTTTTTGCTTAGATGCTGCCTTCAGTGAAGAATGTAAGAGTAGACTGAGATGATTATCCCAGCACCACACTTATACCCCGTTCGAGAATTGATACTTTAATTCGAGTGTGAGCATTGAACTTTCTAACCTATGGTAAATTTATTTAGAGAACCGGTTAGAGTCTTTTATTTCCGAGAATACTGGAAAAAATACTTCTCACCAGCTGCCCCTAATTCACTTTATTAAACCGCGAGATTCAAACAAATCTATTGCTCCAGAGGACTTTGAGTCGTGAGCTAGGCATATGAGCTTTTGAACATAAAGGGTAGAAACTACGGGCAGGCTCGACGCCATTTTTTGGAAGGTTGCGGGTAGGTATTACTCCCACTCCCAATTGAAAACGAACCCTTTATGTGACAACCACTGAGGATACCCCAGCACGAATCCCAGAGTTCATTATTAACTATATTTGGAGCCATTTCTTGAAAAATTAAAGGAGTTTTATTCATCTAACTTCGGTGTTCGTGCGAAATTTTTTCCAAGCAGCTCGCAGAAGAGCTCGAGCCTTATTAGACAACAACATTGTTTCTGCTTCTTGCCTTCAAATTATGTTTGTAGTAGATCACCAGGCATCTGAGTGAAATTAAAATATCAAAATTAGTTCAGCAGAGTTCATAAGCAGCTGTGTGGACTGCTCTTTGACTTTGATAGAAACATGAAATGTCAGATGGGTCGATGGATTTCGCTCGAAAAAAAGAATGTATATATTTAAGTACAGCAATTGTATATATCTTTATGTCAATCAATTGCAATTGTATATATCTTTATGTCACCCGAAGCAATGAGGAAAGTCTTATTGTGTTTCGGGTGAATTTTTTTATTTTCTATGACTTTTGCGAATTTACGGGAAGTTTTATAATTCACTTGGTGTAAAACATCTGTGGTTTACTGCCGAAAAGCTTAGACAAATGATTTTTAGCGGCTCTTCGGCGCGTCAATTCCTTATTATTAAGAGTATTTTGCAGAGACCGAAGTCAGACGGGGCAGGATCTGGGTTTACGTTGGACGCATTAAAACTTCCCAACCAAGTACCGTACACTTTTTTCGAGTCCTGAAAGATGTATTTGACCTAACATTGATGTTTAGTGTCTAGACGATCTTTTAACAGCTTCAAGCTTAGCTTCACCATTTGCAAAATTGCATCGACTTTTTCATTGACTGCATGGCTATGAGCGTAGTGCAGCTTTGACTGCCAGAACGCAAGCGAGCAGAGCAACGAGGTACTTCCTTAAAAATGAAGTCTAAAATTTCATCTTTCAAACCCACCTCAGCGGAATTAATGTTGCCGATGTTTGAGTATCAACACCAATTAGTGAGAAACAGCCGCGGAGACTTTTCATATGACCCAATGTTTTTAGCCTCTACCCAACATTCTCTAGTCCTGTCCCAAACTGCAGCTGACGTTGATTTATGCTATACGAGCTCAGAGACTTCTTGGGTCACTTGTGTATCCCCCATTATGTGAGCTCAATGGATGGATGTACGAAGGTTGGAAGAAAGACTAGACAGCATTCACAGCAACCTCTGTAGTTAAGGATATAGTGATAGATACGACAGGTAGGGGAAAGAGTATTCCAAATAAAATTCGCTTCAAATCTATTGAGGCATTAAAAATTTGACGAATTGCATTAGAAAGCATAAGCAGCATCACTGTAATTGTTACCAAAATATTTTTTATGCACACAAAGCGAGTAGGTAAATTTAACCTGCAGACAAATACCACATGCAAAAAATTAATGAAAGTATTAGGTCAGTGACTTCACCGCTTGAGAGCATACACTTTTCACATGCAGAAATTATACGCAGAGATATATATTATATATGTACACAGATGTCAACATATTTGCAATCGTACTTTTAACATCTTGAGTCTTAAGTGCTTTGAGCTGTCCTCGTTTATGTTAATTTCAGATTTCCATGCATCAAAGCTCAGTGTGTTTGAAATCTACTTTTTTTGTTAATGCTTTTTCGGAAGTTATGTATGGGGTTTGGCAGTGAAGTCTTTTACTGTTATTGTTGCTATAGTATATGTTTCACTGCAATAATTAATGAGGTGGATTATGCTGGCTTTTGATATAAAAACTGCCAGGCGACAAAGATTAAACATGCACAAGTCGAATAGAGTTCAAAAGAGCAACTAAGCAAATCCGATAAAGCAGCATAATGGTAAATATTTGAGATCTAATACAAAAAGTGGTTCCCTAAAAAGGATTTATAAAAGGGAAAATCAATTAATAATCAAAGATTTAAGAAAATTTAAAAATATTTTTAAATTGAAATATACCTACTATATTCTAAATTTAAAAAAATTTACTATCTATTTATAAATAAAGTTATAATTTATTTTACTTTTCTTTTGATAGAAACTTTTTGTCATTTTCGTCGCCATCATTAGCAGTGCCTGTGCTGACGTATCAGAGCTACATTACAGCTATCCTCAACCAGCAGCCAATGTTCCTCAACCGGCATACGCACCAGCACCTGCGCCAGTATACCAGCCAGCACCGGCAGCCCCAGCACCAGTCTACCAACCAGCTCCTGCCCCATCTGCTCCAGCTTCGTCTTACATTTCTCCCTCGCCAGCCGCTGCCGCTCCAGAACCG
This sequence comes from Anomoia purmunda, assembly GCA_951828415.1. Taxonomy (NCBI): domain Eukaryota; kingdom Metazoa; phylum Arthropoda; class Insecta; order Diptera; family Tephritidae; genus Anomoia; species Anomoia purmunda. Next base: position 112,179,904 of record OX639997.1, read on the forward strand.
GTCTACGCTCCAGCTCCAGCTGCACCAGAGCCAGTTTACCAACCAGCTCCTGCCCCATCGGCTCCAGCTTCGTCTTACATTTCTCCCTCGCCAGCCGCTGCCGCTCCAGAACCGGTCTACGCTCCTGCTCCAGCTGCACCAGAGCCAGTTTACCAACCAGCTCCTGCCCCATCGGCTCCAGCTTCGTCTTACATACCTCCAGCATCAGCTGCTGCCGCTCCAGAACCGGTCTACGCTCCTGCTCCAGCTGCACCAGAGCCAGTCTACCATCCAGCTCCAGCTGCTCCAGCCCCAGTCTACCAACCAGCTCCTGCCCCATCGGCTCCAGCTTCGTCTTACATTCCTCCAGCATCAGCTGCTTCTGAGGTTTACGAACAGCCTGCCGAGGACGGTTACCATTATCGCACAGTCCGTCGTCGCGTCTACAGACAACGTCGTTACTAAGCTTAAGGCTTCGAAAATGTGTTTAAAATCACATATAATTTGTTAAAATTTTTAAAATTTCATTAAATTGTTAACTTAGTAAAATAAAAGCTTTTTTTTTGTAATAAAAAAAAGAAAAAGAAATGTTTGTTATTCTATAGAAGACTCAGCAAAAACCGTATGGACACATTAACTTATTTATTTCCAAAATTTAATATCTTCCTTCGACGCATATAAGAAAGCAAAGATCCTAAAGATCTTATATTTACTTTTTTAAATATTGATTTGATTAAAGATTTTACTTGATGCATTTTGTAACGCTTTTGCGCCAAGGTTTGATTATTTCAACTTTACGCCGGTCAGAAACCCAAAAGAACAAGAAATTTTTACTATTTTTGTTTTAAAAATTTTTTCCCCAAAGTTATTATTTATTTTTAATTTGATTTAATTTATGGCAGGTTAGAGTAATTTAATTTCATTTAAATAATGTTATAAACAAAAATAAATTTATTTTATTTGAATTGAATTGAATTCCACTTTAATTTAAATTAATTTCATTTGAATCGGTTGGTTTAATTTAGTTGGATTAAATAAAATTGAATTATATTGGACTTGATTTATTATTTCAGATAAGTCAATTTACTAATATTTAAATTAACGTAATTTCTTTTAAATAAATTTAATTTAATTTAGCTTCACTTAGAGGAATTTCATTTAATTTTTATATAATTGAATTAAATTGTTTTAGTTTTACTTAACCTAAATTGAAAACATTTATCTAAATTTGGTCAAGTTTAATTTAATTTGATTCAATTTTGATTTAGTTCATTTCATTTAGTTTGATGTGATTTGGTGTAATTCAGTTATTAATTAAATTGCGTTTAATTTAACTTCATTCAACGAAACTTAAATTAATTTAATACAATTAATTAAATTTATTATTTTTTGTTTCATGTGCACTTAATTAAATTTAATTGATATGATTTAATTTAAATTAAATGATTAGTTAAATTTAGCTAAACTGTAATTAATTCGGGGTAACTCGATTTAATTTTGTTTAATTTCATGAAGTTCAAATTAGTTGAATTTAATTTAATTCATTTAAGTTTAGCTAACCTTAATTTAAATTAGGTAAACTTAATTTAATTGAAAGTTTATTTAAATTTGTTTTAATTTATTCTACTTTAATTTGATGTGATTTGGTTTACTTTAATTTAACATTAATTTAGTTTAATTTAATTGACTTTTTCAATTTAGTTTCGTTTAATTTAATTTGGTTTGAATAATTTGAGTTAATTTGACTTATTTACTATAATCTTATTTCATTTTTATTTATTTGCATTTTTATTTATCTAATTTACGACGTCTGTGTTTTTTTAAATCTAAGCCTTAAAATATGATTAACATAAATGCCTAGGCGCTGACATTTGAACAGCACCATGTCGACGAGTACAATCTCTGTCTATAGAACATGTAACACGAGAGCCCACAAAAAACAAAAAAGATGAGCTTGTCAAACTCATATACCACCGCTGGTCAATGCTACCGCCGATACTGCGGATACAGCACCGAACATAACACCGCAACATAACACTAAATTAGTTTCGGGACACGTAAAATCGACAACGTACTACTAATTTATCGCCTCATTAAGTGCGAGCAGCGTCCAATTGTTTCACGCGTTCGTCGTTCGTCATTCGATGGCTCGCAGCAGCCACAGCCAGCAGCCAACAACAAACGCACATTCATTTGAACCTAGCAATTAACGCCAACTGCGAGTAGAGCACGAATGTGTTCCAATGCTGATAAGCGTGAAGATGGCGCTGTTGACTCGAGGGGTAGGGGAGGAGCTTGTTGCTATCATAGTATGGCCATTGTTGGTCGTTGCGTTGATTGCTAGCGATTTGCATAAATTCTAAATCGGTTTTAAATTTATTTGTCCAAAACTTCCGCTCACCGCTTTGCGCCGCCACTAACATCGCCAGCAACAGCAACAGCAACACCAACACCAACACCACAACCAGCTGTGGTTTTTCTACTTTCATTCGTTTTGGCGTTTTTTAAAATTTTAATTTATTTATATATTACCGCGTTTTTTGCTTGCTTCTTTGCTTTAAATTACGCAAGTCTGCTTCGACCTACGTCACCACTACCTCGGCTACCTCGGAGGCTCCAATACGAATATCGCGCTATTGAAACATTATTTATTGTGTTTAGGCAATGTTTTTTTTTTGTTTCTTATAAAAAAGTATTAATTAATTGATTTACCGTCTCGGTGGGGCTAAAAAAAAATGTTGCACATTTTTAATGTTGACAAGTTAATTCAATTATAAAATAATTTCCGTTCGACAATCAGTCATTTCGAGGTCCAACCAAAAAAATAAAATAGTCGAGTAATAATTTCGATTTTCGTATGATTTCGAGTAATAATATGAGCCTGGTACTAGGTTTGATTTAAAATTTATTTTTGAGCTCTATTTGAATTTGAGCTAACATTTGAGTAAAAATTGGACACAACTGCGCTCATGTGTAAAATTTCATTTGAGTTGAGCTTAAGTTTATATTGAAATCCGAATCTTCAAAATTGTGTTGAGATTCCTTTCGAATTTGTGCTTGTAACTGAGTTTTTACTCAGCCTTAACTTGAGCTAAAAATCTATTAAAACTGACTTCTACATTGATAGTTTGAGTAGTAGTTTGAGTGAAGGCTATTTGAAATTGAGTTAAATTTGAGTTAAATCAGAGGTTTCGAACTGAATAGATTTGTTTGAGTTTTAACTAAAATTTCTGTTTAGATTTGAGTACCATACTGGGCAAGAGGTATTTTAGATAAAGCTTTCATTTCAAGCTCAATTTGGAGTTTTGTTTTTTAGAAACTGAATTAAGATGAGTACTTCTTTTCTAGTTTGATTTACTTTAAGTAATTGTTTGAGGGAAGCTTAAGCTTAGTCCTCAATTCAAGTGGAGTTTTGCGCTTGCATTCATTAAACTCAGTTTTGAGGTTTAAATTTCATTTCATTAGATTTGGTAGAATTTGAAATTGCGTGAAATTTAAATTAAAGTAGGGGTTTCGAAATTATTTCACTTTTACTTTTAGCTCAATTTTCTGTAAAGATTTTGAGTACTGAGGTAAAATTAAGATTAAATTTGAAATGAAATTTAAAAACAAAAGTACATAATTTTTGTAGGCTTGAGTGTTTCATCTGAAATTGATTTTGAGTTAAATATTTGAGTGCGAATTCGAAATAAATTCCAGCTTGAGAATTAATTTGTGTTTGAGTTTACTTTTAATTCTGAATTGAAAATGAAATTAACTTAAGTGTTCAATTTCTGCATTTATGTATGTAGTTTGAGCTTAAGTCTGAGTTGGAACTCTAATTTTGATACGGAAGTGCCATGCTAGCTTGAGCTTCTATGAAGTTAGCTGATGGTTTATTTTTATTTTCTTGTTATTGCTGTTCTTCTAATAGGGCTTATGACAAACAAACACACTGCTTCAATTTGAGTTTCATTTAAATTTTAGAATAGCTTTTATTAAACTGTGTTTAGAATCTAGTTTTTAATTTCAAGCGAAGCCAAAGTAGTAGTTGATTTAAACTTATTTCAATTCAAGTTTTATTTGGAGTTAAAAACATAAATTGGATGTTATGTCGATGTTATTTTGAACAATGAAAAAATCAAGACGAATTTTCTTATTTTGATGGTGTTTTTTCTGAGAGCGCGATATTTTCTCCCGACTGAGTAAAGATTTTTTTCCAATCTGTCTCAAGCGCCAATTCATTCCGACATCTTCTTTTGTTGATAGTTGTTTTTCTTTAATTTCAATTAAAGACATTTTTTTTTTTAGTGTATATAATAAGAGTTTTTATAAATGCTTGGTCTTGGAATTCTTAGTTTTTTTGCACATTTTTTTCGGTTTGAATTTCATGTCATTAGCCGACACAGTAGCTTTTTGACTTCTTGTTTTTTCTTGTCTTAGCATTTAGCTTAAAATTTTCGAATACTTCTTTCCGCTATGTTTTTTTTTCAAATAGTCATCAATCAAGTGGTGGTTCTTCTTCCTCATTTGCATTGCTTCTCCACACTTTGTTCATTTCAAATTGTTATTTACCTTTGAACTTTAATCATGGCTGATTTTGAACTTAAGAAGGCTGCTAAAGATGGTTTGTTGTTGGGGATTTAAGCCAGCTATTGATTAAATAATAATTATTTAATTTTTTTTAGCCTATAGCCTAATATACAGAAGACAATTTATTCGCTCTCCTAACCAGTTTTCAATAATATCTATCTAAGAGAATTAGTTGGCAATTTTTTGCACAAGATGAAAGTTTTTATTCTTCTATTAATTACAGATTTTGTGTTGATTGAGTAAAATTTGTGTTGTATTGAAAAATCATATATAAAGGGCAAAGCTCCGACGATTAAACAGACACAATTCGACTGGACTTCAGTAGCGCCACTAAAGGAACAACACTAACTAAGTGAAAATGGTAAAATCCTTACATAAAATATATGAAGAAAGTAATTTTGTATAGAAACTAAAATTCTCCTCTATCTCTTTTACATAGAAACTCTTCATCGTTGCCACTTTCATTGCCTACATAGGCTTCGCTTGCGCCGACGTCTCGGAGCTGGGTTATGCCTACAACCAACCTGCTGCTAGCGCACCATCTAGTTCCTACATTGCACCGGCCCCTGCTGCTTCAGCTCCAGTCTCTACCTACATTCCTCCTGCACCAGCCGCTCCAGCTCCAGTCTACCATCCAGCTCCTGCTCCTGCTGCCCCAGCTCCGGTTTACCACCCAGCACCTGCTCCAGCTGCCCCAGCTGCGGTCTACCATCCAGCTCCTGCTCCAGCTGCCCCAGCTCCGGTTTACCACCCAGCACCTGCTCCAGCTGCCCCAGCTCCGGTCTACCATCCAGCTCCTGCTCCTGCTGCTCCCGTTTCGTCTTACATCCCACCTGCTCCACAAGCCGCTGCTTCTGAGGTTTACGAACAGCCTGCTCAGGATGGTTACAGATACCGCTCTGTTCGTCGTCGTGTCTACAAACAACGCCGTTTCTAAGCTCGTTTTTGTTTTTTAGTTGAACCACTAATTGCACCATTTGAGCTTATGCGAAAATAAATTTGATAAATTAAAAAGAAAACTGAAGTTTTTAATTTTTTTCTTTCATAGAAGTCTATACGTAAATTATTGTACTCATATGTCTTAAACCTAAAGAGTGCATACATCTCGGGTTACCATTGGGTAAATTTTGAATATTTCTTGGAGTTATGAGCACCCACAATTTAGAATAGGCAATTCCGTGTTTTTAATTTGCTTCTAGCAGCCATTAAATTTTATTTTTTCCCAACGTTCAATAACTTAGAATAGTTATATTTTTTTTAATTGGTGCAAATTTCGCATGCTTATTTTTAATTTTTTTCCAAAATTTATTATCTTTACTCATACAATTTTAAAATATATTTTTCTAAATTGATTTTTATTTTCAATTTTACTAAAATCTTTTTGTTTACATTTCGGCTTTAACTTTTGTAAATATTTTGCAGCCGTAATTTTTTTATTCCACCTTTTTGGATTGTCGGCTTCATGGTCATATTTTGTTCTCAATTTCTAACAAGAAAATTTACTGAAAAAATAAGTTGGCTAATTTTTTGTGAGCTCATTTTGTTGTTGGACGTTAAAAAATCTTTAATTAATTTCGGTTTTTATAAGTTTCTTCAAATAACGTTTTAATTTTTTTTATGTCAATATTTAATTTTTGTTATGAAACTTTTTTTTTAATATTAGTTAAATTCTTTATTTTTCAACCAGCAATTTAAAAAAAAAATATGAAGCAATTTTTTATTTTAATTTTTTTGCATTTTCTATTTTAACTGATATTTTGCATATTTTTTTAATTTTAAATTTTACATTTAGCAAAGTTGAGTAATATATATGCATTTTTAGTTTTAGATATAAAGTTTTAGTTTACATAAAATAAAAGTTTTGATTTTAAATTATCATATTCGAAAAGAAAATTTTCTTTCATGTTAAAATATAGTCATGGATTGTGAAAGAATTTTTCTTTTAACTTATTGCTTTACATTTTATTTTTCATCAGAAGGAAGGAAATAAAATTTAAAATTTTTTTATTTAAATTTCCACTCCATGTTTATATGTGTTCAAATTTAACACTAAATTTTAGAGAATTTTAGAAAATGTTAGTAGAGTACTTCGAAAAAATATGAGTCAAAAAATTTAATTTTTAATTTCAGAAGTTTGCATCAAATAGCATTATACAAATTTAACTTTTTTTATTTTGGCACAAGGTGGCGTTTTGTTTTTTAATTGTTATATTTTCATTTCAATTTTTTTATACCATTACCACTAATTATTTTATTATATGTTCATGTTGTTGTTAATGTAAATTTTTCTATACATAAATTTAAATAGCAAAAACAACAATAACGAAAACTAAATTTGACTTATGAATTTGATAATGCTTTAATTATTCTAAGTAAATAATTTTTGCCATTCACCCTTTGCGCTGTAGGTCAGTTATTCCTCTCGCCTTTTTTTTTTTGGCATCTTCAAGTTCAACACATCAGATATTTATATATTTTCTTTAGCTAACAAGTTTATTTTTGTCAAATTTAATGAGCCCTCTGTATAAATTATATTCTTTCAATCAAAGAGAAAAAAGCAAGCAAAAGATAAATGCCGTAACTTGATTTTCGTACATTCAGTTCCGTGTTGGATAAGGTTTTGTGGCGAATAAATTATACCGTTCGTCGATATTAAATTCATTTGAAGTACCAAACTATTGATGAAAACTAGTTTTTGCGTGAGTGGTTACCTTTTTTGTTTTGGTTTTTGTAATTTATTGAAGAACTAAAATTTATTTTATAAAATAAGCTTTTCTACTACCATTTCAGATCAGAAAAGCGTTTGTACGTGTTTTACTTATTGAAACAACTTTTGCCAAAAAACAACTTTTTGTTTTAATTTATTCACAATTTATAGCTCTAGCGTGATTTAACTTTTCTATAAGAATAATTAAAAATTGAATGGCTGTTTGACCGAAAATGTCTAGTTTGTAGTTTATTAGCTGCTAATGGAAGTGCTGGAGAGCCGATAAAATATATTCAGTCATTATTTATTAATTTTTTCATAAAAAAAACAATGTAGCATTAGCAATGTTGAAAGTGAACTTGAAAAGTTCTTAATATTCGTACCAGAAAATTATAATTGCAATTTTATGCTCCTGCGAGAAAAAAATATATCATCGACGTAAAGTTGATGGGTGTTGTGAAACCTTCTACTAATCTAGGATTTTATTTCCTCAGAATAAAATTGATGGGCAAGTTACAATTACAGCTGCGAACATCTTTCTATGCAAGATATCTAAATCAATTCACTTAAGGCTCAATTGGAAATAGTCGCATCATGCTCGAAAAGGCGCTGGCTACTCGGGTCCGCGATATCGTTGTATTCTTAAAGAGCCCACATTTCCTGAAACAAGAATTGTAAACCCAGAATGGACTATGGGGTAGACTTCATGAGCTTTGTACGAAAGCGCGGACTAGGTTCAATAAAAGATCGGCATCAGACCATCGGATGGGAAAACACTCCGGGAGTTATCCTTAATAGATATTTATTTCAGATGATCTACTGCCATGCGTGTTCAAATGAATAATGGATGAAGATCATGCTTCTATCTTAAATCGAATCGAAGTAGAACATGCGGGATGGGAATATAAGATCGCGGAGATCGACTATAGCTACAACTTCAAGTTTCACTTCGCCGACATAACTGGCTAGGAATCTGGCAGGGTTCTTCACGCATCGCTCAAAAATGGAGCAGGATCTAGAGTTATCGACTAGCAAATCTCATTGCTGCAGCGTTTTCTAAGCTGAGATCTTTGCAATTAACATAGCGGCAAAATTGGTAGGTGTGATGGAAGTTTTCCACAAAAGCTTGCCTTTACTGCCAATCAGCGATCAATGTTCTTAAGTCGACAACGACTAAATCAATTTATGTGCGGAACTGTCGAGGATCACTGCAATATCTTATCTCGCGAAACAAGGAAGCGGACAGTGGACAAGAAGAGTAGGTGAGACCCTACTGCGGGGACATGGCTCGAGCATATGGCCTCCCATGAGATTACAGAATTTGCAAGTTGACAGTAAGTGGACCAGTCTGGGCACATGCGAGATAACGCGTCCACTTTATCCATCATTCAGTGCGCGAAGACTGTGGAGTCTGCTTAGGTTCTCAAAACCAGATGTCAATATCAACTCATTGGAATACTAACGAGCTACATGCCCATTGTAAATATGCTCAAGACGCTGTTGGAGTTTGCCGAGATATCAGGATGCTTTAAGAGCGTGGGCTGAGGCGAAATCCTCTTCTCGACATCACAGCGAGTCCTATGGCAACCGAGTGAGCTCCATCGAGAGCAGGTAGAAAAAATGGAGAGCAAGCAGTTTAACGCCAACATCTCGTGACTACCAAGCTTGGATTTAGTAAAACACAAATATTACTACTCATTGCTAATGCACTTTCTAACAATTGCACTTAATTGTGGCAAACATTTTACCATCTCACACTCACATCCTTCTACCGAATTCGCTAAAAAGCAAAAACTTGGTAAATTATTTTCTTGTTTCCTTAGTAATTTAAATGCATTTTTATGTTCGCATTCCATTCACTGTAATTCACCACAAAATTTATGTCATTCATAATTCAGTCAAAATGGCATATGCAAGCAGCGGCGAAGGGAAGTCGAGTAAGTCAAGGACCAAAGCGTCAACAAATATTATTGCGAATATAAAGAAATGTATGCTGGCTATGTGGGTGGTAGTTTGCCCTTTTCCCTCTTTTTGTTATTTGTAGTCGACTTTTCGGCTAGCGCATAGTTCATTGTCCTTGGTGGTGGTGAGTGTTGTATGCGATTGAGTATCCTTAATTTCTACATACCACACATCCTTGCTGAGCGTGCCACCCTCTTGTGTTGCATAAAGAGCCGCTGGCTACTGTCTTGAATTCTTTCTTTAAACAATTTCGAAACATTTTTCTATTTTGAATTCGGTTTTTCTATTATGCGTTATGTGTTGTTGTTGTTCTTTTATTCACTACTGTCCATTACACATTTTAGTTGAAAAATATTTTCTTATTATCTTGCCACATAATGGCTGTGCGAATCGTATTGATATTTGCCGGGCGCAATTTTGTGCGTGTGTGTTTGTGCATTTAACTTGCGCGTATAGCTACAAATCCAATTACCCTCAAAATAATAAACTCCCGACCACACACACACACACAAACACACACGCATCACACAATCAGCCATACATTCATGCTGCTCTCAAATAAACAAATTGACTTAGTGCTCCGGCAAGTCAACGTATTGTTAGCGAATGGCGAATACGGCAAAAAGGACCTCTTTGTTCAGCAAAGTGTTTATACAAGTGTCAAATGTATATGTGTATATGTGTCTCATTCGCATGCATATTTCCTCCTCCTTGCATCAACTGTTGATAGCTGCTTGGATCTCTGTGGGGAATTCCAAATGCAGCTGTGAAAAGGACAACGTTTAGCAGGTTCAGCTGTGTGTTTTGTTGAGGGTGGCAAAAAATGGGCTGTACTCCTTACAAAAACTACTCCACTCCTCAAAATCAATGTAGCCAGTTTCTCAGCACATTCGATGCGTTGCTTTCTTTCAAATACCATCTCTCTCCCTTCTACTTTCTCTCATCCTTCCATCAAATCGGTTATTTGTCTCTTGGCCAACTGTTTCTTTTGTTTTCCTTTAGTTCAACTCATTATTTTCTATTTACTTTACAGCAAAATTATGATTACAAATACAAAAACAAATATCAGCATCGCATAAGCAGAGCAAAAAAAAACCAAAAAAAATGTAGAGAGAAAAACCTCCAAAGAGGAAGCTGTAAATTGCACTTGTAGACGCTATACGCAAAAGTACGGACAGCTTGTTAGCCAGCGTCCATGTTCGAGAAATATTGGCAATGAGAAAAACAAAAACAGCGCAATAAAAATGCGGCGAATGCGAATGTCCTGCGAGTTGTTTGCGCCGAATGTCATCAGCATAAAACATCGGCACTGACAGTCAAATGGCCAATTTGTGTACGTGAAATCGACAAAGAGGATTTGGCTGAAGGCGAAATAAGTAGTGGAATTAACTGTTGGCTAATAACACTGAAAGTTGAAAATTTCGATATTTATTTAAGGTATGAGCAATTATTGCAAAAGCTACTATCGCCAACACGTTGTTAAAGTTGAAGAAATCTTTTCTTAATTGAAAAACGAAAAGTCGTTTTCATTCCTTAAAGCTAGTACTAACTTCACAGCAGTTAAATTTCGCCAGCAACACGTATTTGGATTGCTGTGAACTGTTGCTAGCAATCAAAATTAGCGAAGCGCCTAAAACATGCCGCTTAAAAATTCATTAAAAAAGGTACTTCAAAAATAATTTCTTAAATGAAGGAACTGTGAGGAACTGTCACTTTTCACGCAATTTTAAATGGCAAAATGGCATTTTAAAAACAGAATGTTGCTAGCAACATGTTGACAAGATGTTGTGCGCTTTTCACAACGTAAACAGAGTGCAACTTTCTTGTTGTGTTAATACTTTTTTTTATTCTTCAATGCAATCCACGGCACTGGAAATACCAATTCACAACGTGAACTTTATTGCTTTTTATGAATGAAAAAATATTTTATCTATAAAAAGTTCGTGTCACGGCGTGTGTGGTCGCACTACTCTGAAACGGTAAGTATGGTCAGTATGAGAATAGATTGTAAAGTATATTTAATGGTTGGAAGTGGGTTGCCATTTGATAAATCGAATTTAATTAAAATTATTTGAAATATTTAAGTATGAGTGTCAAACGGTTCTCTAGGAGAAGGGTCATATATCTGTATTGGAGTCGGTTGGCAGCTGTTTGAAAAGTCGATTTTTATTTAACCTATACACTGGTTATAGCTAGCTATATTTTGAAGAGGGTTGCCATACTATCGAAAATCTAGTTTAATTAAATTCTATATAAGCAATATGAAATGGTAAAGAGTAATTAAATTATATACACGTTATATAAAATATTAAAGTATGAGTGTCAAACTGTTCGCCTCGACGAGGATAAGATGCATGCCGATATTTTTGAGAGGGTTGCGACCTATTAGGGCAATAAGTATATCAATATAGGCAGAACAACGGCTGCTTGGGATTTCTAGTTATTTATAAATCTTTTCAACTTGTTGTTCCACGGTCGGATTCATTTGACTATCGTCAAAAATTCTTCGAGCTGGTAACCTCTTTTTTTTATTTACAAAAAAAAAAAAACAAGGAAAGCTATTGGGAGGCAGGTCTAAACAGAAGGGGTAGGGAAAATTTCTGTAAATCCTGTAACATTCAGGGTGTCACTCGCACCAACTCGAACGGTACGAGTGGGCGCGTTTTATTGTTTCCAGTACTGCCTGTATTTGGCAGTCCCTTTGTCAAGTGCGTCTCGCTACCTAGCGGTGGTCAAGGCGCTATCAGCTATTTGTAGACGCAGAGCTCAGATTCGATTCTGGGAAGTCTAATGCTTTTGTCGTACTTTGGTTGAGCATCAATATCGAACCTAATATAATGTCAAATCATTGAGTGTTAACCTACAACAGACTCAGCAAGCTCTGACAGCTACCATGATTAAATCTCCGCCTTCTTACCACTGAGCTGTCTTACTTTTGTTCATATCGAAGAATCCTTTCATTAAACAAATATTAGACCAAGACGTTGACTACAAGATCTGCAAAAATTTAACTAAACACGAGCAGTGTTATCCCTTGAACTCTGTAAATCGAAGCAGGATGAAAAGGTATGGCGACCTCTTTGTTTCGCCTTTTTTCGACTACGAAATATGTTTAATCCAATATTTGATTCTCCTCTATGATTTTCCATTGGTAAACCATTGCACGTAAGTAAATAATCACCCGCTCGGCTATTACCCTAATTCACCTGCCAAATTTCACTAATTCAACAGATTTTTCGCATTTTCACATGCTTTGTACTCCGACCGAACCAATGCAATCAGTGTCCATTCAATTATTGCACACTAAATTTGATTGCATGCCAATTTTATAATGGAAAATAATTTTTTTACATAACAGGCAATACAACAGCTTCAAAGGCTATGCTTTTATTTGTGATGGCAAGTATGGAGAAGAAATTCTTGCATTTCTATTGAGGTAGATGGATGCGAATGCAACTGCATTGATTTCATTGAGATGGACAGGTAAAAAGAAATGGACGACTTCGTAGGCAATAACTCTACATAGTAAAATACCAGCACATAGAATTTGTTGCATTTTCGACGTGATTCGGTGAGAAAATTAATTTTCATGGAAATTTCAGTTATTCAAAAGTTATTTTTGTTGCCGTAAAATCTACAATGTTGTAGAAATGCAAGTGTAGTCCAATGGTTGATGAATGTTCATGGAGTGAAGTAGGCAAGTGGGAATTGGAAATAGTGAATTTATAAATCTTTTTTTAAATTTGTTTTTCCTGTTCGAAATTTTAGGTAATGCACGGGGGAGGTTTAAGGGTACTACTACTGCTACTATTTATACTAATGCTACTACTAATTTCTGCTATTTTCATTAATTTTTGCCACAGCATTAGTAGTAGTAGGAAGTAGACCAATTACTATTACTATTTTTACTTATGCCACTACTAATTACCACTACTATTTTCAATAATTTCTATTAGTATTTTTTACTAATTTCTACTATTATTTTAATTAATGTCTACTATTTCTTTTACTAATGCTACTACTAATTACTACCACTATTTTGTTTTAATTTCTAACACTATTTTTACTAATTCTACTACTATTTGGCTAATTTCTATCATTAGTTTTATTAATGCAATATTACGTCCTACTACTATTTGTGCGAATTTCTACTACTATTTTTACGAAGGCTACTACTAATAACTACTGTTTGTTTACTAAATTCTACTACTATTTTTACTAATGCTACTACTAAGTACTACAACTACTTCCAATTTTTGCTACTATTTTTACGTAGGCTACTAATTTCTACTACCATTTTTACTAATTTCTACTACTATTTTCACTAATGCTACTACTAAGTACTACGAACCATTATTATTACTACTTCTACTACCACAACAATAACTACTACTACTTACTACCAACGACTACTATACCTAGTACTCCCATATTTAACTCCCTATCCCTGTATAGAATCGACACTTACGTTTTTTTTACTTCTGGCTCACGCACTTAAGTGCTCGCGTGCTTGTTTTTCAAATATTTGTTTTCAAAAATAGTTATGTTCAAACAAATTCAGATGAATTAAAAATTTGACTAAAATATCAGATAAATTATATTCGGAGATCTTTATTAAAAATTTGTTATAATTAAATATTTTGGTAATTTTAAGTTACTTTCCTCTATCCAAATTTGGTCCGGTTTCGAAAACGAGTTATTTTCCGGTTGTTTCGGATTGGTAAAAAAGAAATCTGAATAAATGCAAACTCCCCATTTTTAACTAAATACGGGTCTGGTAAATACAGTGTTCTTGACATTTCACTTGTTACAGATATCTGGTAAATATTACAAAATCTCCAAAAGCTGCGTCTCAAGAATATGTCCCTTGAAATCTTAAAGAGCAAAACGCAGATAATTAATTCAGAACTATGTTGTATATTTTTGGGCACAACTGCCGTTCATTTAGTATTTTCGGAATACGAAATTAACCACCTCCTTCACACACCAATGGCAAGATTTATAGCAAGACAATGGTTTTAACTACAGTATAATTTTTTCGGCGTTGTCTCGTATTCAGTAGGTTGTAAAAATTGCAATGACAATTGTCATCATTAAAGGGCTTAACACAATTTGGATAGTTTTAGGCGCAGTACCTAAAACAGTTGCCAGGTAAAGAGCTTTTGTTATTGACATGGGGTAGGATAGTACAATTTCACTTCAGAATTCCACTGCTAAATTATTTGGTTTTTCTTGAGCTTGACACATTTGCCTTGCGCTAGAGATTGGCTTGAATTTTCTATGTGCAGGAGTAACTGAAAAAAGGACGCTCGGATTTTCCACCAGCAAAAGCTTTTCTTTAGGTTTCTAGCTATTCTTTGGAAGATGACCCATAATAACTTTTTATGGCTGTGCTCGTCATCTATACAGAATGAAAATAGCTGTATTGCAAAAATTTGCTTATAAATATCCATAGTTCTAGGTAGCGTTCATTAAAACATTGTTATTTCTAAGTTGTTAACTTAGAATGAAAACACAACTCTGTACTGCAGGCAATGGCGCCTAAATGTAGGCAAAATTTGGAATACTTGATATCAGCTTTGCAGTATCAGCACCTTTGCGGCATACGAGTGCAACATTAAAAAATCTAAACCAACAACAAAGTATGTAATGTATGTAGATAAATGATGCAACATTGTTAGAGGTACAAATACCAATGGCATGCGTCTCAGCCGCTTTCTGCGATGGCCTACTACCGAGCGCTATCTTATTTCTTATGCCCAACTGGTGAAAGGCGATTCGTGACCTGAAAGGCATAACGTTGGTTTCTTTTCAGATTATTAGCTGCTTAGATGCAATATCTGAGGCAGGTTAAAATGCTCTTGCACCGCCATGACCTCTTTTCGTTCTAATATTTTTCTGTTCACTTTTGCCGCTTGCAACATTGCAAATGCGCCTGCCTGCCAGTCAGTGGAAATAATATTAGCGTCATTCTTCGCCGCAGCTCAAGACAGCAGCGTGTGAGATGTGCAGAAATTTTAATTTTTTTCTACTTCTATAAAACTTCAGCGTTCTTGCTCGTCAGCAGCAAGCCAGCCAGCCAGCCGGCCAGCCAGCCAGCCAGCCAACCACCGCACCGTGCGCATAGAAAATGTTTGAAAAGCAATTGGCAGCTGTTGCCTGGAATTTCTTCATTGAGTACGTGCCACAAATTGCCAATGACAATGGTGGCGGCTACACAATGCGGCTATGGCTATGGCTGTGACTGGGACTGCCGGCAAGGAGCTGAAGCTGTGGCAGCAGAAATATTGAATAATGCTGCATATCGCCTGTAATGCTGCAATGAAATGCACAAAAGCGTAAATTCACTAAATTCCACCAATACCAAATGAATTTATTTATTTTTTAACATTTTGACAATTTGTTTATTAAATTTTGTTCTCTCTAGCACACACACAATTGTTTAATTGTTTTCGCGCTCATCGACACGCGCGGCCGCTTCCGTTAGTGTTAACGCATTGGCGCCTAAAAGCGGATTACAATATTTGTTTGTTGTTGCAATTGGTTTGGATGCCAGTAAATTTTCCAACAATTTCACACTTCATTGTGCGCCATTTCAATTATGTTTGCACACGTCCGCGCGCACACATTGCCCGCCCACCAATGCAACACAATAAATAAGAAAGCAAGCAGCCGTACGCCCAAAAGTATGCAATGCTATATGAACGCTTTTTCATAGTTCATAAATTTAATTGCTAAATCAGTTTTTTTTTTTCGGAAAGTTATTTTCGGTTGCTATCATATTCGTTTTTATTGTAATTGTTATTGCTATTAGCAAGTTGGTATGTGGTTTTTGTTTTTGTAACTATGTACGTTTTTTGTGTGCTTCTCTTCACTCGGTTTATTTGCGTTAAATTAGTTTTTCCTCTGCGGTTCATAATTGCACTGATTGCGGCGCAGCGACTTCCGTGTCACTTCACGCACACACACACACACACATAAACAGTTAGTCGAAGTTGTTGCATTGCTTTTATTTTTTATTAGTTTTTTTTTATTTATTTATGAATTCATTAAACTAAATTGTAGTGGCATTTTTTCTGCTGGTATTCTCGCTAAATTTATCCCAATCGTTGTGCAAATTTACACAGGCCATTCAGTCAATGAATTGTTTGCTGACAGTTTTGAATGACCAAAATTGTTTGTGAAAAAAACCACAGGATAGAAACGAAAAAAAACTGACAGATTCCAAACAAGTTTGTATGCACATTTTTCTCATATACAATTTTTCATTTCTTTCATTTATTTTTCTATAACATTCTGAACTCTTGGCTTAAAACGAACGGGTTTCTCGTGGTAATTTTTTTTTTGGAAAATTTTTGTGGATGAATTTGCTCTTAGAAAGTCCGTGTAAATAGCATTTCTGAAGTCTTTCGGAAAATGTGGGCCAAAATGAATTTTCGTGGGTTAAGGTGTTCGACAAAATTATTTGTTAACTAAGGTTTGTTTTATGATAAAGATATCTCTAAAAAATTAAGTGAGGGCTAAAGCTCAGAGCACACATTTTCTACGTTTGAATTCTATGTTATGACCTCATATTATATACCATTTTTTACGTTACTACAGGGTAATCTCATCTATGGCTCGAATGGTTATTATATTTACTATTTCACCGCTAGATGGCGCAGCAGCCGAGATATTTGTAATTTATCGTGTTGATAGTTCGATTTGGATGATATTTAAAGCATATAGTACCCAAACATAAAGAGATAGTTACCCTCAAAATATACACGAGAGATAACGCTTGCTTTATTGAGAATCAATTGGTTTTTATGAATCACTTTCGCCAACTCGAATTTTTCCACTTTTCCGCAGTTGATATTTTTGTTACCTCCAAGTTGCCAACGCGAACTAGAAGCTGAAGAACTGAAGAGTCATAGGTATTAACTATCGCCGTAAAAAGCCATTGAACTTTTAGAGTGATAACTGAAATATTTCACGTACTCGTTGTTTCCAAGGTCAGTAAACACGGATAGTTAAAAAAAATGTGCTCCATTTAATAAATACCAAGATTCAGGTGAAAGATATTTAGAGAATTAAGTAGAAGTCGTATGATATTAATTAGTGAAAGGAGCTTAAGAGCTTCAAAGTTTCTCATCTGCTAATTTTTAGTTTACTTTGAATGTTCTTTTTACTGCCTGGGCTCTAGACCAGAGGCGGTGAAAAGCGCTACTTGTCCAGGCACCGTCCGATTGAAATGCATCCAATAATACTTAGTGTTAAATTAAATGAGTTGAATTCCTCTCAAATTAAGCTCCTATAAAAATTCGAAATTTTATTCATGAGATATTTCAGACCGAGCCACAATCTCCTGCGTTCTCACATGCATCGGCTGGTTCTGTCTGCTGAGACGGATTGCCGGCTATGCATTGAGGATGATGAGACATCGGAGCATATCTTCCTATTGTAAAGGTATGCCCCAAAGTAATTCAAATCGGAGGATGGCATAACTTTTCAGCAAACGAAGCGTCGAAGGTTAGCGACTGAACCGTAAAATATCATCTAATGTCCGTTCTTGAACTTAAAAAGCAGCTCCACTCTCTCATCTACCAATCCAATATCGTGGACTTTTATTACAATTTCGCCCCGAGGACGTGGGGTGAAATAGGTCTCAATAAAAAATGAAATACTTCGCTGACAGACCAGAGCGTAATATTTCAATAGTTCTTAATGTTGCTGTTATTTTAAGCCCTCAATCAATTGCCAACCTACGTCTCATGTAGTTTCAAACTACCCAACAAAGTAATAAGTACTTAGAAATATTGCCAATAATGCTTAGCATATTTGAGCGACGATGGCGAGCCATCGACCAACGAGACAAACTAACTACGGCAAACTGCAATTAACTGCGCCCAAACAACCAAAGTTGTGGTGGTGATGGTGACACTGCAGAGGATGGAGAGAGAGGCCACATTCACGCACACAAAACGGAAGTGGAAGATCTGTAAACCGGTGAAGGGCAGACAACGACTACAAATTATTGTTGTAAGTAGTATTTGGCTAACGACAATGTGGTCGTCGCACAACTAACTATTTAATAACAGACAACAACAGCCAAACTGAGCGGTGTTCGAAAATGGAGCAACGCAGCTACAAAAAGACGGCACAAGTCGAGCAATGGCTGGCGGGCTGTTGCGGGTAGATACGCTCCCATGAATGAATCCAGCCAGTCGCAGGAAATGTTGGTCATTAAAAGCATACGATTTTATTGTTGCCGCGCCCACAGTTTGGAATGCTGCAGCAGTCGAGTCGGTTGGTAGGCTTGCGCCGCTAAGTAATCCTATACAACTTCACAGCTGGACCGATGCCTGGTGCTCACTTAATTAGAAAAGTTTTGTGTGAAACGACAGTGAAAAGTTTAAGAACTATTGGAATAATATTTAGCAATAACGAGAGCGTGGAGTGGGAAGCGACGGAGTCCACCGTTACCTAGGATGGTTGTCGTCGTTGCCGCAAAACTGGGAAATAGGCAAACACTTTGACCCCGTGAACATGCTGTGGCCGGGTTAATGGGTGATGCAAAAGTAGAAGAGCAAGCAAGCGAAGTTGCTACAGTGAAGTCGTTCAATTGAAAAGCGGCAGGAATAGGCGAAAGGCGAATACCAGCTAGAGCAGCATTTTACACTGAAGAGGGCCGCACACACAATGCACTTCGCCGAAAGCAGAAATACGAGGAGTGAGCGACACATAGCAAGCGCTAGTCAAGGAATAAATAAGAAATAAAAAGAGAAGAAAAAAAAACGACAAAACATGAAAAAATATTGTGCTAAGCAAGAGCTGAATGTTAAACGTTAAATGGCTACTATTAACAGCAAATGACAGTTGACAGTTGTGGCTTAGCAAGCCTGACAGTGCCACAGAATGAGTAAATGGCCGCCGACATAGGAAACTATGTTAGACTTTTGTGGGGGAGGTGTTGATACAAAAACTTTTGATAATTTGTAAAAATGCGAAAATTACGCGCTACAGCTACATAAGTCGTGTGTCAAGAGTCGTGGATAAGTTGAATTTTGTTGAAGTCGTGGCATTTGCAATATAGTGACAAAAGCCAGCTGTCAATGAGTGTCAGTTGTTTTGACGTTAGCACGTTCGGGTCCAATTGTTTCATAGTTAAAAATAGGCTGAGGTTTGTTTGTGTTGGTATCGTCCAGTGCAGTGTCATTAGATTAGTGTGGTGGTGGAAAGCGTTGATAGCTGAATTCCCGCTGTAGCTGAAAAATGGGCCCTATCAATTTCACTTACTACTTGAACGGTATTATTTTTGGTATATTTATTAGCTCACATGAAAGTTATTTTATCACATTTGCTTTAGAAAATGTGTGTTATGTGCTCATGAGGAAACGGAAAATTTAATTATACTGTATCAGCTTTTCGTTACCTTGCTGGTATGAAAAAGGGGCGTTTTTGAGTTCATGGTCTGTTGTTGAGAGCTATGAGTAGTTATATATTGGTCTCGCTAGAGTCTTTTAATAAGTTTTTTCTCATGTTCCGATACTTGGATTAATGCATAAACTAATTTTTCATCGGAGTTTTAGTGCGGTACATTTTAACCGTTTCACAAGCTTTATTCTTTAATCATCTTTGTTAAAATATCTGCGACAGGGATATTATTCTGATATTGTGGACGTAATGAGACAACGCTACCATTCAAGAGTTTGTACTTTGAATTAATTCGTTTAAGGAGTTTAACCAGAAAAGTATGAGGCCCTATCTGGGACCTTATGGTTTTTCTAAAATGGAGACTCTGCTTAACTTGGTTTAAACGCGCGCAGAATAGACGCCAGTTTTGGACCAAACGTAAAAAAGTAAAAAAAGTGACCAAAAATCAATTTTTTTTGGTATATTGGTTTATTCGAAGAAGCAATTATTCCCATTCTTTCTCCGGAACACGATTTAATTCATGTAGCTGTATTGACTGGCTTCGTAGTCCTCCTAACTCAGTTTTCTAGGACCGTGTATACGGTTTCTGGCTCTATCTCACGAAAGACTTGCGTGATACTTCACATAAAACTCTAACGACGACAAATCACAGCTCCGAGGGGATCAATTGATATCACCGATACGTCTGATAACACGACTTTCGCGTAAAGGGCGATTGAAGCATGGCATGCCATTCAGATGAAACCCAATTTTGCTCAAATTCGTGTCTTCAAATCCTGGCAGCAATCGTCGCGAATTTTCTGATGGTAATATCCGGCAGTTTTGGCTGTTAACATAGCCGCCGAGATGAAAATGCGCTACGTCAGAAAAGATGATTTTTCTGGCAGAATCATTGCCCATTTTGAGCTGACCTGAGGCCCAAGATGAGAAGCGATAATGAAGCGGATGGTCATGTGGCCTCAATTGCTGAGTCAAATGGACCTTGTAAGCGAGTAATGTGAAGTCTTTGTGCAAAATTCGCTTCAGGCTGGGGCGTAAAATGTTGAGTTGCAAAGATCAATGGCGAGTTGGTGTTTTAGGACTGAGCAGCAGGCTCTCAATTATGGTAGCTACATTCTCGTCAGTGGCGGTGTTGAGGTCCGTGAGTGCTGTCCACTAGCCAGACAGTCTCACGAACTCTGTGCTCAAAATTGCGTGCCTCATTTCAGCCAAAACTTCTTTCCAGTTTGAGCTACACAACCTCGACTTTGGAAGCCGTAATCCCAAAAACACTTTGCCCATTTTCGATCCCACCGTTTTATGTCGGAAAATATAAACAGTCTTGATAAATTTAAAAGAGTCTGACCAAGGGCTTTAAATCCTTAAGAACTATTCCGAATTAACGGAGTTTTGAACTTTCAAAAAGTGGGAATGGAAAATTAGATAACCAGAATTATTAAAGCTAGAGGTATATATGTAGCTGATTATGAGAAGAGATTTCGTTGGTTAAGATCTGGTCAAATTATGGTTAACTTATTTAGGGATGGAAACTAAGGAATATCTTTATGATCTATATTGGTCAATGATAAATTAAAAGAGGAAATATGTAAGCCTTCGATCTCCATCGATCGTTCCGCTAATGATAGTTACGGTAATATTTTTGGACACTGTTTGATTTTGATACACCGGAGACTAACGGCATGTCTTTAAAATGATTTTTGGTTCATCGGTAGGCGTGCTAAAGAGGTGCAGAATGTAGGGCACTCTCACTGTTATTTCGCCGCTATGGAAAAATGCAAGCCTCTGTCAGCGGCTTCCTGCGCAAATAAGTAAACATGGTGTACATATATTAAAAAATATATTTATTACTACCAACGTATCTACTTTCAGTCGTACTTTTTTTAAATTCATCTCAAATCAATCCGCAATAGGATAACTCCTCCCCAAGCCTACGCACCTTTTTAAATTTTCACACGGAAAACCCTTCGTTGGTTTCCTAATTTTGTACCCCAACCATTTCACGTCAACTTTATCCACGTCAATCTATGCGCTTAAATTTATCATTTCCATCGCTACCTTGAACAGAAAAGGAAAAATTTGTTAAAAAAAAGAACAATGTTGTCAACGAGTGCCTAAAAACTTTTTAGCTGCAACGCATTGCAGTGCTTTCGGTTTCGTCTTCTTTTATTTTCAACAAAACAAAAAAAAAAATACATTCTCATTGCCTCTTAATTATTTTGCACTCGAGAAACAAAGTAGTAAAAAGTTAAAAAAGAATACCAAACAAGCAAAAAAAAAAAACAAAAGAGTGGCCACAACGACGTGTTGACGTGACTAGATTTTCATATTTTTGACAACGTCAGTGAATTTGGAGAGAATCGGGCACAGAAACTAACTGCGTGGACTGCTGCAAGGACAACGACAAGCAGTTGTGCTGCACATATTAATGAGGAAACTCTGAAATTAACACGTTCGAGGTGTGTGCCGGAAATGACCGCGTTGGATGGGGCACCGGAAGCAGCAATGATGAAGGAGTGAGCCGAGCTGAGAAGTAGCGCGAAGCGCAGTAGCTGCTGAATTTTTACCTACTAAAGTGGATTTTCAATCAGAAATTAGTTTGGTTTGATATTCCATGCACTCCATTTTTGGAGAGAATTTTTTGGCATGCATTGGCTTATTTCCAGCTACATACATTGTTGTTGATGGCAAGCATGCTTGAACTGAAAGACTTAAATTGTTATTTTCTTTACTTAAAATTTGTGTAAATTTTCAACTATTTTTAGAGCGTAGGGGAATGAAGAAAGGAATTGTTTACTAGCCTTGCATAGAGACAATTGTGGAATTATCTGATTAGCTCATTTATTTTTGATTTTAGTAATATCTATTAATAGTTAGTAAATAATTGTTTAAAAAATAAATCGGCTAGAGGTGCTTTCTCTAAGAAACCTCCAAGCATCTTTGAATCAAAAACAGCTGGATCTTTGTACCAGTTGCATCATGCATTGTGATTTTCGAGATTGTTCGGGTTTTGAACGCATTTTGGGGCATTAGAATTTGCTAACTCCGTACGATAGTTTTCAGGCGTGATATTTCTTCAAAGTGTTCACATTTTACAAAAGGTTTGTTCGATGAACGTACTAAGTGGCTAAGCGGGAATACAAGGTAAAAATTAAATACTGAATGGAAGATTTTATTAATTTTTAAAGGTCCCGTTTTCTCGTACCCGAGTTGCAAACGAACGCTCCAACTTGGATAAAATGTCCTTTAGTTGCAAAAGCAACCCTGTTCGCATCTTTTATGAAAGATGCGATTTGTTTAGTGCTTTTTAAGAACAGGAAATACTTGTGCGGGCAATGTTTAGATATATCTAGTTATATATTTAAAAATACTTCGCAAAACTATAAAAACGAATTAGGTCTTTAACTGAAATTTCCCATGTATTTTCTTCCGGCTCATTCACAATAGCCCAGTTTTTTTTACATGCCAACACTACATCTCAGCTCGGATATCATTTTACCGACTTAGCTCAATTCGCATATTTTTCCGAGTTAGTGTTGTTGTTGTTTACATGCAATTCGTTATCCTACCTAGTGTTCGTTTGCAACTCGGTTACGAAGAAACGGACCTATTGTTCCGCTTTTCGTTCGTTATGGCTCTTGCACTCAACTACTTTGAGCTCTGTCCGATTTTGTTCCACACTACTCAACATTTCCAGAGCATTCATCGAACAGACTCAAAAGTGTCATTAGAACTTGGATTCTTCCTCTTATTGCTTAGAATTTCGTCTTTGCTCTCTCATTCTCTAGCTATTATTATGTCACTTTAAATTCCTATCAGGGTAAAAAAGGGTGTTCTCTTACAATTACACTAATTTTAATTTTGGTTAAAGCTTCTCATAAAAACTATTTGCAGTTCGGAGGCGGCATACAATTATAGGTGCCTGAATTTCGGGTAAAACAACATGACGTTCGACAAAAATTGTAGGAGAAGCTCGGCCACACATCGAACCATAGTAGTATGTGATGTATGAGCCAAAATGTTATTATTTTCAGACACCTATTTGAAGGAGGTTTATCCGGAACCAAACTCTCTCTCTCTCTCTCTAAAACACTCTACAGAGGACATCAGCTACTTAAAGAACTCTCTAGAGGCAGCTGGCTAACGCTGACTAAAGCAAAATCTACCGAAAGACACGAAAGAGTCGGTCACCCAATTTATTAAGAAAACTTACGAAACGGTTAAGATTCGAACTCGTTTTTTCAAGCTTGGCTTTCTATCGAACTACCAATATCATTCAGTAAGTAAGTTGTATGCTAATATTTTCTATCTTCTGTGAATATGTGACTTTCGAATTGACCATTGCCTGCGAAACGTCATTTTCTATCTCCTGCTAACAAGGGGTGACACTCAAAAACTGCTTTTGGATAGATGAACTGTCATTTCTGGAGTGTCATAAATGATTGTCATTTTGACATGTCGCTATTGCCATTTGCCGCCTTTATCTACTCAAAGTTTTATAAGGACTTTGTATTAATATTTAACTGACATCTGTCACATAAATATTTTCGTTTCCTGCTTAGGAATGTTGTGTGTTTTTGCATCGAATTGTTATAAAGTGAACTAGCCGCCAGTCAAATCACCGAACAGAAGTATGACAAGCGACAGCTGTCGTAAATTTGCTATGGTTATTCTTTAATAGATTTTTTGAAAGCAATTTTGTAATTCGTTACGCTCACTGTTAGCCATTGTAAAAGTTTTTCTATTGATTACAAAACTTGCTGCACTAGGAATTTATGCAAAATACCAAAAATCAACGTTTTCATTATAAAATATTTGTATTTATTAATCTAAACGGTAAACATTCCAAACAAAATTTCATATGTATGTGTGAGAAAACATAAAGGCCTATACAGACGTTAGCATAAATGTGTGTACATACGAAAAGCCAATACAGTACTTAAGACAATTACCAAAATAGAATGAACAAGTTGCGTGGCAGATGCTACACCAAAAAGGTAGCGCAAATAATAATTAAAAATACATAGTAAAGGAGCAAAATGAAAGTGCATTCGCTTTTGCAAAAGTTGTTGGAGAACATTAAATTAGACTACGTTACAAGAATATCTATGCATGTGTACAAGTTCACATATTGTATATTGTGTTAGGTATCTTAGGTATCTGCATCTTTATTGTATGAACATTATCAAAGTTTGGCGCCTTGCATGAGCAACCACTACTTTCCTCTTCCTACCAAAGGCTAATAATTATTTAAATATTCACGTAAGTGCGTCAGTAGTTCGAATGCTCGAGCACACATGTTTCGCAACTACGCAACTAATTGTCATAAATTTGGCTAATTATGGCTTTGTCGGGGCGCCCAAAAATATATTTCAAAGTATGAAAACTGAGGTAAAGTCATATACTTTCAGGTGTAGGAGGGTAGTGTGGGAACACTCAAAATGGTCGGGCGCGACTGTGAAACGAACCCAACAAACAAACAGCAGACTTTGAAATTCGAAAGGATTTAAAGCAAATATATTTCATTTTTATTTTTAGCTTTGTGTTTATTTTTTAAGCCACCATAATTGCTACGTGACATCGATTTGAAATGGCACGATTAAAATAGAGGGTATTTTTAGATGACTATTAAACGGTCACAAATTGGATCGGATCTGGATACCGCCCTATGCCGATGAGCTGACAAAACTTATCCGGTTGTCATTTGCCAGGTTTATTGCGCCTAAAAATATGTCCAAGAATATAACATTCTTTTCCGAGGCTCAGTAAAACACAACAACTTAAAGTGTGTTCTCATCATTAGAGCCCTGAATGCCCATTTTTGCCGAATACCTTTAGGCGCAGTAAACCCAACAACTGACAGTCTGTCAAAGTGCTAAGTTTTGTGAGGTCATCAGCATATTGGGGTTAGTTTGTCATTCCATCACGATTAGACTAACGCCCAAACAACGCTTACAAATTTTGCAACTTTTTTTTTCGATTTTCAAGGTTCAGTTCAGGAATTTTAGTTACTGATAGAAACCTTTGATGAATGCGAAATGAGCCAGACCACCAGCAATCAGCAAAACCGTACGTTTTGACGCCTTTAGAAAAGTTTCTGTGAGTTTACGTTAATTTATTGGTTCAAGCGAAAAATGCATTGCTTGAAAAAGTGCACAAAAATTGAAATTGAGCTAGTCAATTGGGTATTCAGGTCAAGTGATTTGACAACGTTTTAAAATAAAAGATGTCTGAATTTCGGCATAGTTGGAAAAATGGGCTTACTGGGTAGCTTAACGGGGTCTTAAAAAGTTATCGAACAAAATATGTGTGTGTGTGTGTGTGTGTGAGTGTTTTGTACTATATACAGGAATGTATGTATGTTCGTAAGGGAATTGAAGGTGAGTAGAAATATAACTAAATCTATTTTAGTCTACGAGCGATTCAAGTAAAGCGAAAAGTATAATTATATAATTTACGAAACTCATTTGCTGATTGAAATATGGAATTTTCAAGTGCAGAAGAAGTGGAAATGCTTAAATGTTGCGTTTTTTCAAGCAATGCATAACTCATTTGAAATACATACGACTCGAATCCAAATCTATATACCGCAAGCGATCTACCTCCTAACCGACTTTAAAAACAGGTGAAATCTAGACTACCTGAAAAGCAGAACCTTCCCATGCCATTGGAAAACGATGAAGAGGAATTTTTGACATCATTATTAATTTTTTATAGAAATGCAATTCATCTGCAACGGAAACCATATAAATGCAATTCTCGAATTTTTTGCAAATTTCAATAAAATTCCAGAAATTTCAATCAAAATATCGAACGAAATTTTTAAAACATTTTTTGTGTATATTTTGAACCTCATTCGAGTGTAACAAAATGCAAATTTCAATTTGGTATAAATTTCCATGTGGTTTTGATAAATATTCGGTAGATTTCTCTCTATAAGAAAAAAATGCGTCCATTCGTTATATGAAGAAACTGCTCAACTTCAAACTTGCACTTTATTAAACTAAAATTCAATGGAGCATAGAACTACATACCCAAACATTTCTAAAAAGCCCCATTGAAAAGTTTGAATTCTGATGAACATTTCTGGAGTTTGCTTAATACTTACACAAAGTTTATAGCCCGGACTTATGCGAGTTTTATTATATAATAAACTGTCGTTTATTAAAAAATTACCAAAAATTAGTGAGTAATAAATAAATTATCGAAATTTGTCAATAAGTCCCAGTTAATTATGATAACCATGGACCGTACGGTAGCTAAATTTTGTGAGTTTTATTTTTTCGATCACATTTGATCGATATTTTGTGATTTATATGCTTCGAAAAAAAATAATCGTTATTCTTGGACTTAATTTATTTCCGAACATATTTGATCTATATTTTGAGTTTTGTATTTTTTCGATCAAAAATAATCGATATTCCTGTATTTAAAATCTTTCGATCATAATAACGAAAAATTATTCTCAGCGATGACAATAATTACAACAACACCACGATTTATGTTTTATGATCATAAGAAATTAAATCCAAGAATAACAACTATTTTTTTTTAACCAAAAAATTACAAATCACGAAATATCGATCGAAAAAAATAAAAGTTTCAAAATAACGCTCAACCTTTAACGACAAAAGTAAAATCACAAATTGTCGAACATATTTGCTCGAAAAAATAAATATCACAAAATAACGATTATGCAATGATTTCAAACAAAAAGTCTTCTAAATAAAAATAATTTCAAATGACATAAGAATTAAATTTTGTGTCGGAGAAATTATTTTTAATAATTTTTGGTTCGAAATAATTAACATAACAATTATTTTCGGTCCGTGATGATAAGCACTATATTTAAAAAATATTAATTTAAATATTCTGCAGTCTGAAGTTTCAGTATTTAATATTCAAAGTAATGCATATGATTACAACTAAGGTGTTGCAAAGGAAAAGCAAGTATTTTAAATGATTTTTTTTTTAATTTCGATGCACTTTTGTTGATTTGGAGGAGTGGCATACAAAATGTACATCACAAGGATTCTTTCTTCATCACGAATTAAGGAATTTGAAGTAGAAGCTTTAGGTCGGTATTTCTTTCCTAGCGTGGGTATGAAATAATCGACACTATGGGACGTTGCTAAATTTGGACAACTTATCGTTCTATGTATATGTATTAATTGGTTCGAGAAATGATAATCATGCTATTTCGTTTTAACGCTCTTCAAAAGCACTTTGGAGCCAAGAATAGTTCGATTGCAATACTGGGTGAAAGAAAAGCTAATGATACAAAAAGGAATAAATATAAAATTGTAATGTATAGAAATATTATGGAGAAAGACGCGAATTGTTTATTCGTTGTTGGTTAAGCTCATCACATTAGAGCCGTCTTTTCAAGAAGATAAGTAAAATAGAGTAAAACGTCGAGTGTTAAATAAAGTACCTTCCAGTTTCCTACATGTACATGTTACTAATAAATTCTGTTTTTAAATCATTTGCTTTTTTAAACACAACTTTTTTAGAGGTCAATCCTTAAACCAAATAAACGTATGTCATAAAATTTTGCAAAACCAAACAACAATACAAAATCTGTATATACGTGAAAAATTGTTTGTTCAAATGTCAAGTCTATTTCAATTTCAATAAGTCGCAACTCTTGCAACAAATCAGTCAACTCAAAATTAATCAACCAAAGCTGCGGCTATAACAAAGGATTTGTCGGTATTGAAAATCTCAATGTGTATGGCTGGGTTGACTAAACAAAAAACACCAATACATGCATATGAAAATAAATACGCTGTAGGGAAAATTAAGGCGATAATCAAATACAAATAGTTTGAAAAATTAAAGCAAATACGTGACTTGTAATAAAAGTGAGCCACTTGAAATACATAATGTATAAGATGGCATTTCCAAATACGTGCAAGACTTTACACAGATTTTTTTTAATGAATAGGACACATTTATCCTATATCTAATTAATTTCAATGTAACGCAAAACGGGACAACGGGTTATAAACCCAAGACGTGGTTCGATATATGTGAATAGAATGTTTTATGTGCTTGGTACACCCTGTACCAGTTTAGTTAATGGTTTAAACTAAGTCTACAGCAAAATCCTACAGGGTATGTACATTGTATATATATATATGTATATATATGTGAATAATACTTACACACATAGAGTGCACATATGAATAGTTTCAAAATGGACAATATAAATCCCACGTAATGCACACAAAAGCCGAAGAACAAACAGCGCTGCAAGAAAAAAAATAAAGCAATTTAAAATTGTGAAAACATTGCAAAATTGAGGACAAAAAATAAAAGGGGTAAACTAATATTTGATGCCATAGCAAAAACAATAAAATAAATGTTGTTGAACAAGTAAAAGAAGAAAATAAAATAATGAAATCTTGTTTAAATAAATATAGTTGATTTGAAAAACTTTGGAATTGCAATTTTTTAGCTCATTTCTTGCGCACAAAAACTATACTATGAAAACTGTAGAAACGCCGTGCCTGTAAATTGAAAATTTCTTTTAAAAAATGTGTGAAATTGTCTCTTTGCCTGTTCGAACGCAGTAATTCAAAAAAATACTGAGCAGATTTCAATGGGACTTTATCAAAATATTAAATAATAAAAAAGAAATGTAATAGAAGGCCTTTGACTAATTTTTTTATTTTTTTAAATTATCAACTGTAAATGAAAATTAATGTCAGTATGGATAAGAACGTCGAATCCGTTTATGCCATTTAGGTCGGTTAAGGGATGACACCAAACAGGGTTTTTAATAAAAAAAACCAAACAAAAACTGAAATAAGTTTTTAAAATTTTAAAAAAGATTTTTTTTATATTTATAGCAATCAGTAAATTAGAACTCCTGATAAAAGGGTCGAGTTTTCTTGCATACGAGTGAATCAAGGCCGGTACTTTTGTAATGGCTTCGGCTATTTATTAATTACTTACTAATTTTTGAATTTTTTTTATAAATATGTAATTTTTCCTACAACATAAAACGTATAAACTCAATCTTCAAAAATTTTACCAATTCCAAATATGAAAAAAAAACAAAAAAATTTCATAAAAATTTCCAACTTTTTAATCCGAATTTTTAGAAAAGTTTTGGGTCTGCAACAATAATAAAAAAATCCAAAATGGTCCATTGTGCCCCTCTACGACAGGGGCTTATTGAAATTTTATGCAACACCAATTTCGGAGATCACCTCATCAGATTACTTTCTAGACTCTTCCCGGGCTTGAGTTCACAATGCCATATTTTCCCGGCAAGTCAAATTAAAAAAAAAAAAAATGTTGAGTTCAAATTCTTGTTGATATACATATATAAAATTATGCCAAAAAATTAATATATGTATGTGAATGATTTTCAGGGAACTTTTTTAAAAGTATAGTCTAGTCTACACCAAATTCCATATAAATTCACTCTTCATACTTTGTGTCAATTTTAATAAACTTTCATCAAAATTTCAAAATTTAAATTTTTTTTATTAAAATCTCTAGAACATTTTGGGCATGCAGTTTTATAGCAAATTCAATTTTAGTATAATAGAGTGCAAGTTTCAATTTGCTGAAAGTTTTTATTAATTTTTTATGCATTTTTTCAGTATAAAAAAAAAATCGTACATCTATTACAGATTCTAATTTAAAAGTTTGAAATTTTAATAAATTTTTTTTGAATTGCATTAAATTTTGCAAAAAGTTTAAGGCTTGGATTTATACGGGTTTTATTGTAAAATGAACTGTATTTTTACAAAAAATAAACTGATTTAGATGCGATGATTTTTACAGAAGATTTTCAAGGTAATTTTCAGAGTGGAGAGTTGACTGGAAGTTTGTAGTACAAAAAAAAAAATTTAGTCAACTCTCGAAAATGAGTTAATTTCCACTCATAAAATATACCCTAAACCAATAATAATCAAAATGTAGTTAGACAATTGAGCAGTTAAAATGTAAATGCCATTCACAAATTCTTAAGAAAATTCTCCCAAACAATAAAATAATCATGAAA
Source organism: Anomoia purmunda (assembly GCA_951828415.1). Classification (NCBI taxonomy): domain Eukaryota; kingdom Metazoa; phylum Arthropoda; class Insecta; order Diptera; family Tephritidae; genus Anomoia; species Anomoia purmunda. The sequence continues at coordinate 112,210,557 of OX639997.1, forward strand.
TCACTAAACCCTCTTTAGCTCATGGAACCAGGCTTGCATTCATGCCACCGAGATACCAAGCAGTATAAATATAAACGAGCAATAAGACGTACTAAAAAAAAGAAGAAAAAAGTCTAAATAAACCAAATTGCTGCTGCAACCATAACTCAAAAAAAAAAAATGAAACAAAATTACTAAAAAATGGTAGCAGAACGAGAATCCAAAAGTCGTAAAGCAATAAAGTTGCAACAGCACTAATACTCAAAGCAGGCAATTTTCTATTGCCAAAAATAAGCGAAAAGATTTATGCGATTCACCCAAGTTGTGTTGGCACATAAAGGAACTACATACACATACCTACCTAGGGTAAGCGCACCAATTGTTAGGCAACACTTAGCATTCGGAGAGTTTTTCCTCCATAGTTGAAAAATTACACATTCATTGAAATCATAGCATTTTCGAAAATGTCAATAAACCCATTAAAACATCTGTACTATTTGTAATTAAACGAAAGTACTTTTCCAGTTATATGAATATGATAGTATCCCTATGAGTTTGAGAGAGCTCTACGTAATATTTTAGTCAAAAGAGTGGCAACTCTAAAAAATCTTTAAACAAAATTTAAAAACATCAGTGTAGGTGAAGCGCAATAATTAATGGCATTTCACTGAGAATGTATGAACAAATTAAGAATAGCAAAAAAAATGGATAGGATTGCCACTCTTTAGGAAAACTATAAAAAGGGGTTAAATAAAATATATATGTATGTACATAGGTATACAGTATAACTAGTGCGGATATCAAATAAAACGTGATTGAAAAGCGTGTTTGAAAGCGCTCTACATCATATTTTATGTTGTGGTGAACAGCTATAAAAAAATTGGGAAAATGGCGTTGCCAGATTTTTAAAAAATATAAAAAAAAAACATTAATTTAAAAGAACTGCCATAATAACATTTCACTCAGAATGTATCAAGAAATTTAAAAAAAAAGTATTATAGAACTGCCACCGCTAGAAAAATTATGAAAAGGATATTAAGTAAAATATCTACGTACATATACCTAAGGTATAACAGTATATCAGACGAAACGTGTTTAAAAAGTTCTACATCATATTTTGTGTTGAGGTGGCCAGCTATAAGAAAAAATGGAAAAATGGTGTTGCCAGATGTTTAAAAATCACAACAACAACAAAAATTTAAATGTAGCACCATAATAGCATTTCAATCAGAATGTATGAAAAATTTTAAAATAAAATAAAAAATTGAACTGTGCTGCCACTTTTCAGGAAAATTAGAAAAATATATTATTTAAATGATATATAAAAGAAAAATATCTACCTATATAGTATAACAGTACGGATATCAAAGGAAACGTGTTTAAAAGAGCTCAACACAATATTATTGTAAAGGGTTGCCACATATCTAAAATAAACTTCTACCATTTAATTTTAAAGTTAAAGTAATTAATGATTTATGTATGTACATATGTATATATTTTTCATAACTGGCTGTTAAAGAAATTTGAAACAGGTCTACTAAGCAACGAGACGATTAAAAGACAACTTTTGAAGAAAGTTGCCACCCGTTTGAAAATTCGAATTCAATAAAATTGTACACAAGTTATATAAAATATTAATATATCGGTGAAAAACGGTTCATCACGACAAGCTGAAGGTTCATAGATATTTTTTAAAGAGGGTTGCAACCTGTTTAGATAGTCAAATATTCTGATATTATTAACGAATCTTCTATATCCGGATCTAATTAATAGTGCATAGTGGAAAATAACTAGACATAGTCATGCATTTCAAAAAAATATTTAAAAACCTAAATTTTTAAGTTAAAAATAAATTAAATATTTTAAAACTTTTGGTCTCTATAGTCTAAAAAATACGAAGTACTCGCCAATAGGAGCCTTTACCCTATACCCCATACCTACATCTATACAAACACACATGCACACAAAAAGTATTAATAAAGCATAGTTCTTCCAAGAAAACTTCATACAACAGTGATGACATTTTGAGCGAACACGCTGCCACACACACACACACACATGCACTCGCAGAGTGAAAACCAACCACATATGTATGTATTTATGTAAATAATTCACTTTGTTGGCGACACATCGCTTGAAGACAGCAATAAAAATGGTTGCACATTTGCCAAAACCGTCCAAGCAGCGCAACGAAGAGCAGCAGTGATGAGCGTAAGCGTCATTTGCCAGTTAGCAGTTGGATGAAGAAGGCTCAAGAACAGCGTCGAAACGCAAAAAAAAAACTAAAAGGTACAACTTTTCAGAAATGCATTTGTGTTTGGCAAAGCTAAATTGCCGCACACTGAGACAACAAACAATAATAACAATGGCAAAGAAGAAATAAAAAAAGTTACCAAAAAATATTTTGCCATATGCAAATCGCTGCAGAAAGTCATAAAGTTGCGTCACACATGCGGAGGGCCTCCTGCTGGAAGCGCTCATGCAAGGACTAGCACTGCGCCAAGGAGCCGACACAGCGATCAAGTTTTGTTTATTGTTGCGCGCTATCAAGCAAGGCAAGGCAATGCAATTGCAAATCAACTAAAATTCGAATACAATTCAACAGCAGCAGCAGCGGCAGGCAGTTGGCATATTGCATTTCGCCGATTTCCGCAGGATTTCGATATTTGGCTTTGTACAGCTAAGTATACTTTTCTATTTACAAATGGTATATTAGTATATTTTATTTTTGTTGTTGCTGTTTTTGCTGTCAACATAAATCAGCACATAGGCAATCAAGTATATCTAGCAAGTCAGCAAGCAAGCAATTTCGTGGCGAAATTTCCATTCGAGCTGCTTTGTCTGTTGCATTCGAATTGCCAGCAACATGACGTCTTGATGTGGGCGTTTAATAAGAGCTTTGCTTGTGATTTGCTTAATATTTATAGCATTGTTGCTGCTTTTGGCTGCACTTTATTGCAAATCACTCAACTTCGCCCCTACAGCGATTTGACATTGGACTTATGTTACGCTGGAGCTATGGGAATATCTTTAATTTGGCTGAGTTGCTAGCAGATATTTTTTACACTATTATAATTTTTTCGATTCGTGTGTGAATTAAAAACTTATGAAATTTCAATTGTAGACCTTCACTTAGCCTTTTGAAAGTTATTCTGCCATAGTTTTCTAGGAAGTCCTTTGTCATCATCTGCAGCGGTTATGAGCCTCTCCATTTCCCGATAGGGACATCATGCTAGACTGAATTCGATGCTCTTTGTAGTGCAATGGCTATTTTCGATCGATCTTCGTTGCTAAGGAAACTTTGCCCCTACCAGCAATTTCCAACAATATATTTGCGAGGCTCCACGCCAAGGCGTTGTATCGTTCTATTAGATATCTACTTAAAGAAAAATTAACTCCCGGTCGAATCTAGAAGGGCGATTAGTGAAGTCATCGTTAGATTAGGTTCGGCTGTCTAGGAGAGAGGCACATCTAGGCCTGCTGGCTCGCTGTGCTGGTATTGCTGAGACACATTGCCTGCCTCCTTGCTCCTGTAAAAATAATTCACTTATTTAATTGAAGGTGCCCATAGTGCCTGAGATCGTTTAATAAGTCTTGAAATCGCCGTGCACGACCCTCTCGACTACTTTTTTATAGCGGCAGAAATCATTACCCTGCAGTCCCATCCTATCGGCTGGCGTGAATCTCCACTAAGCAGTAGCCAGATAATTATCAAAGAAACGTGACTACGGAGGGCTCCTCCAACACGAGGCATCAGTGGCTCATCTTTTATGAGCCTGTTGGATAAAACTCGTTGTGGACCGCGCGATTAACTCCTTATCCTTTCCTTTCCAACTCATCTGCTATGCAGTTACCCGATATATCTATGTGACCTCGTATTTGGTGGTAAATATTACGGATAGTCCTACTAAATGCTATCTATATTCGATGAGTGTCCTCGAGAGGGTTAGCGGCAATTAATTGATTAAAAAATAATAAATGTCTGAGTACTTAGTCACAGGTGGAAGGTTACTCAGAGCTTGGCTTGCTAAACGCTGCAGTGATCCGCTGGCCAAAAACTGAGGTTGAGGGGAAGTTTCTGCGAGTGAATTCCATTTCCTTCTTTTATGTCTAATTTTGAGCCATCAGTTTAGATACTCGTGATGTTGGCATACGGGTCTAACACTAGCATTTCTCCGCAATCAGTCCTAGAAGGGATTCGAGTAGAGAAGCCATTTTCAGAGTTGTAACCTGGAGTTTGAAATTTGAAGTATGTAGAATATTCAGAAATTTTCGAATGAGCAAATTGTATGTCACACCATTACAGACCGACTGCGGCTCGGGAACTATTATCTGGAGCAGGGGCTTGATGATCGACTGTAGAAGTACATCTAGAAATACCACAGTTTCAATTGACTCGGATCTATTCCTAAAGAACCTGTGTTGCGAAGTCATCTTTTGTCGAACGGAGATATATATATATAAATTTTTATAGAATCTTGAGAAAGAATTAAGGAACATCATTGGACGACACATGAGCGGCCTTTCCTCCAAGGGATATGAAGACTACCTTCGATAACGTCGAAGCCATGGGTGTGTATATGAGCTTCTGGTAGACCCTGTACGTGGTGGTAAGAGTGAGAAATGGGATGCCAAAAGCTGCTTGAATCTCAGCGTGGAGGATGCCTCAAAAATATTCTGGCAGTTATGAGCTCATGAGTAGGATCTAGCATTCCGTATGAAGGATTTGTGAACACATACTTTTTCCTTATATTTTCAGAATGTATTATACGCGCAACTGTAACCCAACTTAGAGTACCAGGACTACCACAGGGGGTCATATATTCAGCAGGCCGGGGTACGTGACATACAAAAATTATATGAACGCTTTTTCCAAGTAGCAATCGCCCCAATGCCAAACTTTCTATTGTATTTCTGCCCCGGAAAAACTTCTCACAAAAATCATCTGCCGTTTGGAGTCGAACTAATGAGGTAAACGCCAAATTATTATTATATTATTATTAAATATCCACCATTGTAAATATGTGAGATTTAAGTCTAATAAGATTTATGTCAAATTCTTCCTGCTCCCGTAATATAAAGTGCACACGCGAGCCTTATTTTATGAACGACGTAGTGACCTACAGCTTGTCTTCGATGGCCAAACCAAATTAGGGAATGAGGTCATTAAAGACTGACTTAAAGGCAGGCTTTACAACTAGTAGAATTGCATGCCTTCTCTCCTCGCAGCTACATATTTCGAGCGTCAGACTTCCCTCAGCAATCGAGCAGATAACTATAATAAGATTAATTTCATTTTGGTCATTCATTTTCTCCAAAAAAAGTCTAATGGCTTTATTTTGACCAACCGATGAGTAAAGCAATTTTCCAGCAAATGCCGATTCATTAAATTTTAAACTCAATGAGGTGGCTAATTTATTTCTCTACGCCATTGCTCTGAACTTCTTACAACTACAACTGCAGTATTCTAAAGTCCGCGTGAAAGTCAAATTTGTCTCATTTCAAAGCTAATTTGTCAGCACACATTACAATCATTACAACTTCATAGACAGCTGGTTCTTTTTTGTTGTTGTTGCTTACCGTTGTTGCCATGATGTGGTGTACACTACATTTGGTTATTATTGCTCGCTTTGTGCTGGGTGGTTGTGGTTGTGGCTGTTATTGTTCGGTTGTTAAATCGACACCTCAACAGTTACACCCACAAAACGCAGAGCAGACAAAAGCAGATGGTAGAAGATATGTATAGCAGAGTTTCTTATACAACCTTAAGGCGTGATTATGCATACATACATACTTAGCAGGGCATAGCGTGACTTGAGAGCTGTCACATAGCAAATCTGTTTAATTCATGACATAAATTAAATGAATGACATATAAGTTTGATTTCTGTGATAAGCGAAATTTTGAAAAAGTACGATCACAGATATCTACTATTATTCTATCATTCATATTTTTATTTATTTGTATGCGAAATGCAATGAACAGAATACTCTAAACCGATTTCTATAGAAAATAAACTTTTGTCGGCTTTTACAACTTGAACGTCCTTACCTTTTTTATTAATACTTAATTTATTTTATGCCTATGCACTGCCCTGCCAAGTTTGCATAATCAAAAACGTTTACTTCATACTACACTTCTTCAACGCACCGTTTACAGTTTTAGTATTTAGTTCCACCACGTCGCACTGAGTAATGAAGTCAAATGACAGTTGCTTTGCTGTCACTTTTGACAAATGCAAATTACATGAGCTAAATATTGCGGTATACACAATGCGTATTCTTCAGCGCTACATCATTCACGCATCACACCACAAACTCAGGTTCACTTACTCCGCATTCGCAGGTGCTGTTGCTGTCACTCCTCCCCTAGCTCCAGCCATGTCACTTGAGTGGCCCATTTATTTGTGGGCTTGGTAAGAGCGACGCCCATTATTGTTACACTTGTTGTTTGTCTTAATGATGCTCTTGCTGTGGTAAATTCAATTGGTATAGATGTATGTACATATTTCGTACCTTCTTTGTCGGTGTATTTTTAGCTTTTGAAGAGTGTGAGAGCTGCGTGCAATTGGCCGGAGGTTACGCTCATTGTACAACAAGTGTCAAAATGTGGCTGTCAAATGTATTTGCATAATTTTAATTAAACAAAAATTGTAATAAAAAAGACAAACAGCAAATGGCTAGAAGAAATAAATGCTTGACTGTTTTGAATTGACTAGATACTGTAAGTAATGAGCAAGTTTTATCGAAGATGGCTGGTAGTGGCTAAAACGAGACGTTAAGAAGACAAATATGAATGACGAATGTTTAAAAGGTCTGGTATATGGTTTGATGGACGTCGTGAAGAAAATTCTTACTAAAAGTCAACAGTTAAGTGGATACTGCAAAAACCAGAACCGGGAAAAAGTCCCTGTACTAAAGGAATTAAATATTTAGGTTTAGAATTAAAAATTTGTTCACGCGTTATATGAAAAAATTGCGTAACACCATTGAAAAAAAACCAATGTCAATGCCGAAAATCATCGGGGAATTTATAGTCATTGGAACTTGAACTGCATTATGCAAAAATTGATTAGCAAGTTTCAATTGATAATCTTTGTTTTTAATTTGTTCATGGCGAATGTATAGAAGGTGGCAAGATGTATCCATAGAAGTAAGATAATCAAGGCGATTACGTTGTGTATTTTGTTTGTGTAATTTTGGTAGTGAAATGTCAAAACCTGAATTCGCTGTGTATTGCTCATGTATTAACACAAACATTAACAAGAGAACCCAGCTAATTGGGGAAGAAGAAGAAGCAGTCAGTCCACGGTTTGCTATCACATTATTTGAATTCGCCTTGGAATGTGGTGTCAAAAGAACAGCTGATTTGAATTTTTCTTTTAGTTTAAATTTGCCTTGCCTCTGCGTAGGGATTGTCAAAATGAGTTTTGTTTACAACAAAATTTTCGATTTTGTAATAAAAATTGTTGACACTGGCGAGCAAAACGTTTTTGCAATATCAGCAAGGTTTTCCATGTAAATTAATGTTTCGAACTTTATACAGAATTTAGAAAAACTCAAAAATTGTTCAGGAATATTTTGAAATTTTTTAGAAGCATGTTTAAAAATTTTTCGGCTATGCAATTTTATAGCTTACTTAGTTTTAGTATAACAAAGTCGATGTTTTAAGTGGCAAGCAATTACCATTGATTTCTGTTTTTTTAATTTTGGATTTTTAGAAAATTCATCAAATTTGCAAAAAATTGTGATACAATTTTCAAAATTTTTAATCAGAATTATCTGGTTAAAAATTTTAGAACTTTTTAATCAGAATTTTTTCAGCAAAAAAAAAGCGATTTTTTAATCACTTAAATTGGAGAGCATCAGGAAACTCGAGAAATGCTGAACGAAGGCCATAGAGGTCAACGATCTCAATGCGGAGAAATCAATCATGTATGGCTGAAAAACATTCCCTTAATAAAAAAGTCGCAATTTTTGCTTCCATCATCCATTAATTTTTTTTATCCATTATCCATTACTTTTTTTCTTGTATATGGGATCATACATGCGATTTTGCCAAATACTGCGACTAGCTCGCCACCAGGCGGATTCGTTTTTACTGTTTGTCGAATGCTTCATATTACTCGATGCTAAGAAAAGCTGGGGCAATTGGTTATTAAAAAATAATCTTTTTTGACCCACAAGTTTTGAATCATCCAACTATTTATGCCCCTACTTTTGTATATTGTTTTTTCAACTTGATAGTAATTTTTTTCGCCAAATCCATAGTCATAAATTTCTGAACCACAATTCCCCGCCATGGCGCCAACATTTCAAAATTATTCACACAAACAAAAAACACGCTGTCAACATTCGCATACTCGCCAAATACACAACTATTCGACAATAATTGCTTTAGCCTATAAATTAGCATACTTTGCGGCGCCAGTGCCAACAGGGTACAATAACGACGACAAGAACAACAACAACAAAAAAAACAACAGCTAGCCAGCGTCCAGCAAATCAGTCGACGGCGCTCATTTATTAAGCGCACGCGTGCCATTATCGCCACAAAAAGCCTGCTGTTGTGGTCTTTTTTTTTGCCCGGACAAAGCCACAACGCCAAAAAATGTGCAGTAAAAAAAAAAAAAATTATATAATTTATATGCACATATGTCGCCAGCGCAAACATAACTTCGATATATGTATGTATATAACTAGCAGTAGCTTCGTATTTTGTAAAAATGATTTACACACGAAATTCAATCAAAACGAACAACCAAAAAGTATGCAATGAAAAAAGTATAAAATTGTACACCTTTCAATTGAAACAATCGTAGTGGGCATGGGAAATTGAACAACAGAGTGCGATTGGTTTCGTATGTTTGTTGTTGCTCTTGTTTTGGTCACTCCTTTGCCTTTTTTTTTGTTGCCAGCAGTTATAATTGTCGTCCTAATAATTATCCCTGTTCATTTGCCATGTTTGCACGCGCCCACTTGTTCTGGCATCATGCAACTGCGCCCAAATGTAGGCATTGATTTATCATACAAAATCCCGACAGGCCTTTTTTCATTCCGTTTCTCTTGCTGATTTGTATTTTTTAATCAAATATAATCATATTTTTTATTGCTTTAATGTTTATGGCCAAAAAAAATTGTAATATTTTGAGTCGTATTTTTTGCATAAAAAATAATCATTATTCGATTCTTGGAGGTTATTTGATCTTTAAAAAAAAATATAATGAAGCAAAAATTTGTTCCATATAAAGCGCGAACAAATTTTATTTTTATGCAGAAGAAATGTCCAGCACCATCAGCAAAAAAAAAAAAAATTACCAAAAATCGACGGTAATTTTTAACCAAAATTCGATGAAATTTTTTTAAAATTTGTTGTGTTACAAAATGCATTTTATTTCCATAAAAAATGAATAAAGAATCGGAATATTAAAAAAATATACTTCGTTTGGTATGAGTTTTACGTTCTGAAATAAATAAATAATTAAATAAAACTCAAAAGTTAATTTTTATTTCAAAACAAAATACAACGCAAAGAGTAACGATTATTTTTGTTAGAAAAATAAAAACACAAAAATGTATTATTATTTATGACCAAAAAAATTAAACTATTAAAATGATGATTATTTTTTCTCAAAAAATAGGAATGCAATAAATATTTTTTATTTCAAAACAAAAAAGTAATACTCAAGCTAATTTGTTTTATTTTTGATCAAAATAAAACTAAAAATTTTTTTGTTTATATTAAAAATCTTAAAATAATGATTAAATACCATCTTTTTCTAATCTGTTATGTTCAAAACCTTATTGATTCATTGATGATTTTTAAATTAAATGTCACACCTTAAAATATACAATTCGAATGACAAAGGTTAAAGTGTTCACAACGTATGAAAATATCGTGTGAAATTTATAGCATAGTTTTAGGCAAAATTCTCTTCTTTACGTAATTTTGAATTTGCCGAGTTTCGGGGTTTCGGGATCAATAAAGTACGTTCCTGAGCAATTCATCGAAAATTGGGGTCGGAAGAAAAATAAAATTGAAATTTTTCTTTATAATTTTTAATCAGTTTTCTTCAGCATTCTATGGAAATCTTTGCCTGCTGGACAGTATTCGGGTTTTACTCTGATTCAAGTAGATTTGCTTTGTTTTTGGAAACATTTTAAAATATACGCGGCCTCTACGCTTAGCTTAGAATGGACTTGTAGTTCGAACCATTTTTACTCTAGCAATGTATTCGAATAACAAGAACCAATCACTTCATTTTGTATGAAAACTAATTTCAAATAGAAATCTTTCGTTCTTCTACACCAGTAACACCTAACCAATAGACGAGATTGGTTTATTTTTGTTTTCGATTTTTTTTCTAGTTTCGCTACCACAAAACGATTGCAACCACATGCTGTGCAACATTGTGTACACTTTGAACTGCTTTTATAATTTTTCTTTTTGTCATTTTCATGTTTGCCATTGCACTCTACATACAAACTACGCTGATCTCGTGTTCACCACCAGCGCAGCGCGTCCAGCCGCCAACTTTAAATGGTTCTAACAACATTATTGTGTCGCCCATTGTCGCTTATGATGCACACGTTTTTTTTTTGTTGTTGTTGTTGGTCATGTGATTGCGGTTATGTTTCGCTTTTATGATTATTATTACCCTTACAACATTATGTTGCTAATGTTGTTGCCACTTAAGGCAACGCATGTGTTTCTCTATGTATGTATGTGTGTGTGTGCCTGTGTGGGTGTTTGCGTGTGCGTTGTGGCCATTTGTTGCTGTGGTAATATCTAAATGTTGCAAATGAAGCGAGTGAAACCAACAAAAATTGTGTGTGTGCAATACACCAACGGCCACCACTGTCTGTCGGTGTTGTCACCGCCAAAAGGGGCTAAGTGGGCGTTGTGCGTCCACAAAGCATGTGTTGTGTATTAGAAGTTGTTGTTGTTGTTGCTACGCTTGCTGGTGTTGCTGATTTTATTTGCGCGCATTTATTGCGGTCGTTTGGTGTTATATCAGTTGGTCTACGCTTCAACTCCTATATGTATGCCTCACTTTTAACTCTTTTGAAAGCACTTTTCAGTTTCTGAATCGCACTGTCCGCCCATCGCTGCTCCGCCCCATGCATTAGAGTAGTGACAGCAATAATAGCAACTTCATTTCATGCTGTTTGCTGTTTATATTAAGTAGCTGCATTTTATAAATGTGATTGCATACTTTTAGGTGCATTGGCTTCTTTGTGCGTTCAATGTGCTTTGCAAAACTACATTCCTTTTAGTTATTCTCATAAGCAATATTATTTAGTTCGTATTTTTTGTTGTTGTCACACTGCTACCACCGCCACAACTTTACATACAACAGCATCTTGACAACCACAATCGTTAAGTGTCAGCCGAACTCCGCTTACTAGCATGACATGTCTGTAATAAGTTTTTATCGACAAGCATTTACACTTTGTGTTAACATTTTAAAGAGGTTTTTTCCTCCCTGCCATATTGGAAAATTTTAAACCAAAATTATAACAAGTGTATTGCCCTGTCAAAGCGGCAGCTGCACAAATGCACTCAGCTGTGTAAGGCTTAAATTTCGTGGAGTGGCGCAAGGTTTTTGCATGCTTTGAAATGATATTCAACTTTTATTTAAGAAGAATTTAAACCCTCCTGGTTGTTGCACACAGATTGGCTGTTGGTGACAAGCTCGGGTAAAGGAATAGAGCTGGACGCGCCATACCAAAAACTTCGGAAATACAAATTTTCTTAACCAAGAACTCGGAAAAATCTTAGGGACAACATATTTGGATTAATCTCTAAACAACAACCTCCTGAGAAATATCACGTCTTGGTTTGTCGGCTGTTTTTAGCGTCATCTCTGCGAGCGCTGTGCAAAACTTTTTGTAGGGTTAGCCAATTCTTTCGGCACGCAGTCCTATGGACCAGTGGTCTGTGCAGACAGCCGTGAGTTTGTGGGTGTTTTCTTTACTCAATCCTAAAAGAGCCCTGATTTTATTGTTGTCATTGGGCACCCAGAATTGTCGGGTAGTCCTATAGGATCCTGTTCGGTTCCATTTCTGCTTCGCTACATAAGCGAGGTGCCCTTGTTCACAGCGTAGGACATATTCATTGCAGAGCCGCGCCTCGCTTGTTCATCCGCCGTCATATTTCGTAAAACTCTTCCGTTATCCCTTTCCCCGATAGCGAAATCGGGGTAATCTAGTGTTGATCAGAAATGGAGTCTAGCTCTCTCCTGCACTCATCCACTACTTCAGATCTAACCGAAGTAGAAGAGAGTACCCGAATAACCGCTGGTTTTCTGAGAAGATATCCATAGTACCTCTCTTTAATAGCAAACGCTTGGGCTTTAAAAAAAAGCTCCACGTACAGTAGGCGAAAGGATAACCTTAGATTTTATGGATGAAAATCCTAGCAGCAACCCCGCATTGTATCTTTGATCCATCTGCCCCTGAGTCCAGTTAATGTGGTGTTTAAATTTTGTACAGCGTGAGGGATTAATACAAGTACAGTTAGCAGCGCGTTAATCTCAGCCGGTAGTGATTTGAGAAAATAATGCTCCTGAATTTTCCACAAGCGTGATTTTAATCCTGGTGGAAACGGCTATGGTTTTCCGTAGAGATGCTACCTGTAAGGGAAGGTTAACTTCCTTGCTTTTTCAAAAAATTCTGTCATATACAAGTTGGGAACTGCACACAAGCTTTACGTTGGCGAATGAAATAATATACAACCGTTGCATACTTTTGTGCATACGCAGGAAAAGCCTTAGGTTCATATGTTTTAGGAAAATATCCTAAATGCTTTAGCTACTTTAAAAACCTTAAAATGTCCCTAAGGGATCTTTGATTTCTTAGCGATGGAAATTTATAAATTTTATAATAGGTTATAATAATTTGTTAAATCATCAATTCATTTTCCTTTCAAATTTTTATTTTATAATAGTTTTTTTAGTTCAATATTTACCCTTGAAATTTGTTCTAATAAAATTTCGCCTTTAATACTCACATTGCCAAAAAAACTTCCGTAAAAACAAAATTCCCGTATATTTATACCTTCACAACCAACGTTTTCGTATTTACTCCTGCCTACCAGCATTTTGCCTTTATCCAGCCCAATCGACAGCTAGCTCGCGTGGTGCCGCACATAAATCCATACATGTCGCTCATCACTCACGCGACTACTAAAAATTTATAACCGGTATATTGATGTCAGGCCGGCAGCCAGACAGCCAGGCAGCCAGTCAGTCAAACAACTGGCGACAAAATATAAAATTCCAAAAAATAAACAAATAAAAAAACTGCAAATAAAAAATGAATAAAATTTGAAATAAAAACGACGCTTTAAATACAGGAACAATGGCTTAGGGTAAACAAGAAAAAACAAAAACAACAATTTAAAAAGTCAACATGATAACAAAAAACAAAAGAGAGTCAATACTACAACAGAAAAAATAGCTGTAACAATTTCATCCCTGCCCTTCGACAAGCTGGTTGCATTCGCCCAACAATTATTACCGTCATTTTTGTTATGACCGTTATGTTTTATTGCCGTTACCTTGTTCATGGTGGTAGTTAAAAAAAAAATTAACCCATATCACTTCTTTTCGCCTTTTGTGTGATGACTTTGCTTGCAAAGCTTAAAAACTCATTCGTCAATTAAATTCAAAACATTCATCAAAATAATATGGCTGGCTTTTCGAGCTGAATGCCACCGAGAGGGAGTGATAAAAAAAAAAAACAAATATGAGTAATAAAGTCGAAATTCTACAACTCGCCGGCTCAGCGGCAATATGGAAATGCCCAGATTTAAAATAAAATCGTGTTCTTTTTTTTTTTAAAGGATCAGAGACTCCGTGATTACACCTTCCACAGAATTTTTAGTGTCAATATTTCACTGCATATTCACGCGCTTCAGTTCAACCCATTGATAGTTGTTGGTTATCAGTAATTGACGCATCGATGATGGTCATCTCTCCCTTTTTTGCAAATTAATGTAAACAAGGTCGAATGCAACGTCACTCGGTTTTGGCAGATTTTTTTCTATTCTTATTGGACGAATATTGATGAGTCAATTCTTTTATTGTACCACACAATTTTCGGTATTAAATATTATCAATATTTTTTAAACTAACGATTCTTTAATACTTGACGTTTTCTTTAATTTAACTTAAGAAATTAAAATCATTAATAAAAGATTCATTTAATTTTAATCAAATTTTGCGAACATAAGCGAAAATCTTTTAAAAATACCATAACTTTCCACCATGTTGAAAAAGCAAGTGGATATCAAAAAAATATGTTAACCACCGTTTCAAAAAAAACATTTTGAAATCAAATCAAGAAGTATAATTTAATATGGTTTTCAATAAAATTTTATTTAAATGGGCAATTTTATTTATTTTTTTCGAAGTATTAAAATATTTCTGCTGTTACAGGTTTTTTTTGTGATTTTTATTTTTTTTTAATTTTCGATCATTGTAAACGCAAAAATTTGTCAGAGACGGCAATATTTGCAAAAATAACAACAATACAATTTTTGTTTTATAATCGAAAAAGTAAATATCGCAAAATAAAAACCGAATTTGATCGAAAAATCAAAAACTTAAAAATAACTATTTAACTTCAGCGAAGAATTACAAATCATAAAATGATTTAAAACAAAACATCTAAAAAAAAATTGTGTCGGATTTGCGAAAGCTTGCGGCATAAGGATTAACAATATATTGAAATTTTGTTTTAAACAAATTTTTTGTAACGATATTCTTATCAACCACCCTCCACAGTCCCTGCCGCTATCACCTACGGAATGTATCTCAAAGGTCTTCATCAAATCCGTTTGACACGTGGGGAACGTAAGTTTACTTTAATAATTTCCAAAAAAAAAAAAAAAAAATAACGCTGATTGCTGTTTTGTTTTTTTCTTTTTTTTTATTTAAAACAAGAAACTAGAACCTTAGTTCCTAGCAGATTCCCAAATTAATAATTTGGGCAAAAAGAAATTATGCTTAGCTACTCCATCAAATTTTTGTGGTGCAGCTTTTCGGAAAATTCTTAATTTTTGAAATTAAATTTGTTTGTTCTTATTTTTTATATTCCATGCTAGCCTAAAAAGTTCAAACATCATCAGAGAGCTTTAAAGTTTGTTGTGCCATACCAATAAATAATATCATATATATTCTTGAAAAAATTCTGCTATTTAATATTTCACATTCTCTAATATTCCAAAAATAGCCACTCCCAATAGCCACCACCCACCTTTCAACGCAATCCAATAAATTTCGGCAATACAAATGAGTCCAATGGGTGCCTTAACTCACACCAATTTTTACGAATTTCGAGCGAAATCTGATAAAAACATAAATTTTCGACTGTGTACAAAAAGAAGAATAAATGCAAAAAAAAAAAAAATACTACTACCAACAATGAGGCTGGCGGTTCATTGGCAAAGCAACAGGGATTCGGTGGCAAAACCCGAATGAGTTGCATGCAAAGGCAACAGAAAATTCACACTTTTAAATTTTGCATGAAATTTTTGCTACGTTGGCCTAAAAATTATGGCTTCATTTCGCATGTATGGCATTTTTTGTCTATTTTATTTTTGCGTTTTTCATTCAATTGCAAAAGCCAAGTTCTAACAGGGAGAATACTGTCTGCTCGCCTGTATAGCTTTTTGTAAAATTTTTGTTCAAATTTTTTTTCTTTTCGCTCTAGAAATATTAAAGAAGACTTCAGAGAGTAAAAGTTTTTTTGTTTGTTTTTCACTTCCACATAAAAGCAAGCAATTTGAGGCAACGGATGGTTTTATTGTGTTGTGCTGATAGTTTTTTTAGTTGCTGAGTTTTGTAGAGCCAAATCATTTTTTTTTGTTTGCTTGCCGGTTAAACACGTTGCTTAGTCAGATAAACGGTGAGAAAGGCAACTCGTACAACAACTATTTAATGGAATACAAGGAGCAAAGTGAAAATCGTAATCGCAAAGGAGGAAGTAGTGTTATATGTATTATATATACATATGTCAAATGTATGCATGTACATATATAGTTGTTACACCCAACAACAACAACAACAACAACAACAGCACGTAGCCTCAAACTAGGGAACTCAAATATTAGCAGCAACAGCAGCAGCAGCGAAAATTCACTTAACCAAAAGTACAAATTGGCAGGTCAGTGTATGTATGTGTGTGTGTGTGTGTATGTGTGTGTGTGTGTGTGTGCCCGTGTGATGATATGTGCTTGGACTTTGGTGGTCGGATACAGCAGCGAAATGGGGCGACTACGACGGATAGTGAAATCAACGAATTTATGTTTGAAACCCGCAATTTAGACATGCGACCCAGGATGATAATGGAGAGTGAACTCAGAGGGCGAGAGGAAGGAGCGCGCTGTTGCCAACAACAAGAATAGCTTGCAGAGTACTGTGGTACTACTGACAGCAAACAAGGTGGAGATAGAAGCAGCGAGAAAGTCCGTAGCGTGCTATAGTTTGGCCTCTACTTCCGGGGTCCGGTAAATATGTATGTGCACTGAGAGTTTGTCCAGCCATTGTACAGTGGTTAAAGAACAAGGATTTCGTGTTAAAGTTTAATATTTAAAAAATTTTAATTAACACTAACACTAATTAAAAGAAGTAAGCGAGTTGGTAATAGTTTATGAAGCGAAAAAATAAGAAATTTTAACTTTTATATGTTATTATTATTTTCAAGAAATATCGGCAGCTGAACGTTCACCTAGACAATTATCGACTCATTTACAGCCCAGCTCATTTACAGCTTTAGCAAAAGGCTACATAAAAAAGTGAGTTATGAAACAGTTGACTGAGTTATGAAAGTAATTTTTTTGGTATAGAAATTATGCCTTATCTTGGTTATCGAGATTTATTGGTATTGTCTATGTTATTATCGGTCATCGATGCCTTTATCAATATTACTATCGTTATATATTATCGTTTTTTTTGTCAATAGTTTTCGTTATTTGTGTTTGTCGGAGTCTATTATTTTTATCGATATCGATTGTTGTTGATATCGATATTTTTATTGTTATCGATATTTATGAAAATTGCATTTACATTTATATTCAAAAATACATAGTTGCCGGAAGATTTAAACTTATTCTTTTTTTATTATTTTTTTAATACATTTTTTTATATTTTAAACTATTTTTATTACATTTTTTTATATTTTAAACTATTTTTAATTCATATATTTCGCCGTAGCAGACCATTTTTGGTAGGAATTTTCTTTTGCAAAAAGTTGCTTAAAACAAATTTGAAATTCTTAAAAATCTTTGCTAGGCGCAGATCCGTGATGTTTACAGTTGTAAATTGCAAAAATTGGGGATTACTGCAAACTCTACAGTGAATGAGCGTTCTAACTAGGCATTCTAAGACCGATTTCATTTTAAGTTTTTTTGGCCAGGTAGATTTCTGAACTATACCATAGTGCGCCGCTGCGAATTTTCTCTTCACCACCATGACCTATCCCTCAATACTTGATTCAGTGTCTGCCACGTTTCCTCGACCGCTTACCAATTCTCCCCTACTCAATTTATACTTACGAATACAACTACTATTTGTTTATAGTTTTAGTTTTTTTTCGCAACTCAAGCCATGCCACACAGCTGTTTTAGCTGCTGTTTCTCAATACTCGCACGACCACCCCTGCTTTCCGCCAATTCTCGTGCTTGCTGCCAACTAACAGGCGCTGCGCATGCGCTGATCGATATTTGTGGCGCCACTGTGGCGGGACAATATTCATAGCGCAAGTGGCGCCAGAATTGCAACAAAAAGCTAACAGCCAACAGTTAACAGTTAACACAAGCGCAAAAAAATACCAAAAAAAAAAAAACAACCAACCATACGAAGCAAAATGGATTGTTAAACCAACAGTGGTAAAAATGACAGCGTGAGTATTCACGCAACAATAACAACAATAGAGACACGAAATGTTGAGGAAATTTTAGCATTTCATTTTTAAAGCATACTTTGCGGCGGTGAGCCAAAGCGACGGTATGAGCAGCGCAAAGAGGCATAAAATCACGATTTGTGCCAGCACATAAACGAGGCAAAGGCATTAAATATGGGAAGAAAAAAAAAAGAAAAGTAAACGTGAAGGGAATGGAAATGGAAATGGAAATTCAAGCGAAAGACATAAAATATGTTGTAACTAGTTATGCCAACTACCACAAACGAGTACACGGCGATAAAACAAGAGCAGAGTGTCGGGTGACAGAAAATTGAAAGCGTTTTGTGTTTTCTACTCAAGTGACGGTGAGTTGTATTACCAACTTATTTAAATGGTCGACAAGAAATGACAAATAATAGCTGGAGGCTATTTTTGCCTTTGTGTCTCACGTATGAGAGTGCACTTTGGTAGATGTGAAGCATGAGGTTAGCCTTTCAGCTGTTTTGACAGTTGAGAAAAACTGCACTCAGCTGTTTTGGCAGCTGTTGTTCGCAAAAGTGGCGGTTATCAAGTGAGAGACACTTTGCTCCCTTTTTTTTTGAAACGGGCAAGTCTCTTGCAGCTGTATTGGTTCCTTGGCTGCTAGTTTTGTTTTTAACTACGTATATTCCTTAGTGCAATTTTTTCCAGTACACGCGAACTCTCTTTTGCCTCTCTTGCTATGCTTTGGAGTGCGCTCTGAGTGAATTTTCTTAGAAATGCTGTTGCTAAGCGGTGAAATTCATATAAATATGTGTGTTTTGTTTTTGGAAGAAAAGGTTGTAACTTCTTAAGTGCTCGCACGAGTTCTGCCAGCAACAACAATTATTGTCATAAAATATTTTTAACATAACAAAGACTTTAATGTATTCCCTCAAGCTTCTGCGTATATTAGAAACGCAGACAAAGACCAACTATACGTGTAGTGCCAATAGTTGTACTACAGGGAGTTTTTGGCAATATTCGAAACTTTATTTGTTGCTTACTATTTTTTTTTATTAATTTTTTTAATAGACATACAATTAATTCTATAGCAAGAATCGTATAAGTTTAATCTTCAAACTTTATGCGAATTCTAATAAGATAATAAAATTCTAAAAATTTTCATTACAATGACAAAAAACAATTATTAAAAATTTAAAAGAATATTGCTCAAAATTTCTGGGTATGCAGTTTTACAGCCCACTAAATTTTAGTTTAAATAGTGCAAGTTTAAGGTTGCGTTGATTTTTGATAATTTGTTTATGCTGACAGTGTGGATCATTTTCCTCCGTTAAAAAAAAAAATATTAAGATTTAAGTGAGCTGAATCGATCGGAATATTTCTCCAAAAACAAAGTTTTTAAAAATTTAAATTGTTTTAAATATGTAAAAAAAACACCATTTAAGGTAAATCAAATATAAAATAAAAATTTCAGGAGGAAAAAAATAGAAACAATTCTATTTCGAAAAACTGCAAAGGCTAGCTAATTTTGATCTTAATTTGTGTGCATAATTTTTGGGTTGATTATGTTTTGTATAGGGAGTGATGACCTTACGTATATATCTTACAAAAATATTAGAAAAAAAAAAACAAATTATTATGCCATTTTATTATTTTTCGAAAATTTATTATTTCAAAATAAAAAATTAAATTAAAATTTTTTTGCAGTACTTTGAAAGCCAAAGCTTTGTAAAACATCTACATATAATCAATTTTAAAATGAGGAAAATATTAGAAAAATGAAAAGAGATTAAAATTAAAAAAAAAAAAAAATCTAAGAAAATTTAGACACTTTATATTCTGGAATTATATGAATTTTATAAAATAAACAAATTAAATTTAAGTGAAAATAATTTTGACTTTTATAAATTTTGTGCAGTTTATTGAAATATTCATTTAAAAAATAGAAATTTTATCGGAAAATTTCAATTTAGTTGAAAATATTTTTGAATTTTTATACTTTTCACAGTTTTTGAAACTTTAATCTAAATTGTTTTTGTTACTGTACGAACAGTATTTGAATAAAACTCTAGTAAGGCCTAAGGATGAATTTGAATAAGACCAAACTTCTAAGCATACCAGCACTGGGTTGTTATAGTCTCAGATCAAACTCTTGAGGTTGTGCGGAGTTTTACATACCTTGACAGCGAAGTTGGGCTCACCTATGTACTACGGCAATGTACTACGGCATAATTTTAGACGCAGTAGTTAAGATAATTAGCCAGCGAAGAGGGCTTTTCCTTGCCTGATATCAGCGTAGTGTTAATAAAATTACTCAATCAAATTTGAAAAACTCTTATTCAAATATCATTTCTAACCAGCTTTCTTAGAAATAAAAAATTGTCTGTATTTTTAAGTAAATTTTCTCTAAAATTCATTGCTATACTTGAAATTGTATCCCCCTATTACCAAACCTGAAAAACACACATGCAATATTCATATGTCTACTCGCACGTAGCCTAGAATACCGCAGTCAACATAAACTGCAAAACAATAAAAATCCATATAATCCACAGACAATTATAAAGCTACATATGTGCGTGCCGCATGGAATTATCTCTGATTAAATGCGTTGATAAAATTTATTGCATATTAGTTGGGTTAAAACAATAAACACGAGCGCTAGCATTGGCGCTGAGCAAAGCCAAGTAAGCGATGTAATGCGCCAAAAAGCAGGCTAACGTAGCATGCAGTTTCGAAAATTTGCCGAATATGCCACAGATAGAGTTGGCGAGATAAAATGCCTGGCGGTAGCTGCAGCAAAAACAAAAATAAGGGTGCAAAGTGTAACACACACAAACACACACACATGAATGGGCAGTGAAAGAGGTCAGACGAAAGCAATGACAAGGGCTGTAATAAAGGGTGAACCACTGGGGGGAGAGCCTGCAATTATAATGCAAAATGCATAAACTATAATGTAAATTGCGAGTGGGTGTGTTATGTGCGCCCTTTTACAAATGTAAGCCTCTGCGCTGCGTCGAGTGTTTGCGCCTTTGGTCAGTGCTTCGTTTAAGCGCTTAATCAGATTTGTTGTGAGCGGAAAATTCGCAGTTGTTGGTCAGTCCTTTGGAAATATGCATTTATGTACTTCACATGGACGTTGGCACAACACAATGCGCGGCCATTAAAAATACCCTTCCTTTCACTAATTCCACTCCCGGACTTGTAGTGTGTTTACAAGACCACTACGGAAAGTCGCCTGCAGCGCACACCCAGTTTCGCTTACCCTCTCGCAAAAAGCTTCTCACATGACGCTTCAATCTTCTTTACAATTCGTTTTGCGAAAAAAGCCTACAAGTCTAGCAATCGTGTTATGCTTGACCCCGGCGCTGACCTGCTGGTCGCTTGCCGTTAAGGCTTTTTGTTCTAACCAATTTCCTTGCTTCATTTTCGGCTTCATCTTCTTCTATGCTTCCTATATTTCTAGCGTCCTTTTTCGATCAACATTGCTTTATTTTCATGCGTGTGCGTCGTTATCCTTTTCCAAAATCTAAACAGCAAATTCGTTCGTACTTAAATGAGGGACTATTTGTTGCTGTTGTTGGCTACGCGCCGTGTTAGAGCTCCCTTTGTATATTTGAGAATTTGTTTACCTCCATTCGACTCATTTCGTTGGTGTTGTAATAAATTATCACTTCATAGAAAGCAATTAATTGCCAACCCAGTCCAGCGGGTGGTTAGCCAGTGTAAGGGGAGTATAGTGGAGGAAGTTATTAGCCAATATTCTGCAAATGTGTGTGTTTAGGAGAGTTGTTGTACATTGATTTATACTTTAACATTGACGTGTATTAAGTCTTCAAAAAGTATTGTAAGTAAGGGGTATAATTTGCTTGTAGATTGAAGGCATTGGAAAGACTTTCTAGAAGGTCTACATTAAACCGAATTGACGTATAACACAAAAGATGTAACTACCAGATCGCGGAGATCGACTTTAGCCACAACTTCTCCAAGAGATGTGATTGGTGATTCTAGAAGATTTTAAACTCCGACGAGATTCCTTCACGGATGGCTGAAAAATGGTCTTTGGAACAGGATCAGAAGTTTTCTCCCAGCAACGACAAAATTGGTAGGCCTGATGGCCCTGGATCCTTCAAAGCTTATCTTTTCTGTAGAAAGTCAGACAGTGATCAAGGCTACAAAGTCTAACAGTAGGCGAAGAACACAGATTCTGCTGAGGTTCTCCAACCCGAATATCAAGTTTTTTACGGGAATACTAACGGAACACCTGCACTTCTTGTGCGATAAGGAAATGGGCCTCAGATTTCTGGGGGACCTGGGCAATTTAGGTACTGTTGCAATGGCAGAGCTATTGTGATTTGCCATAAGATCGGGATGGTTTAAAGACGTGGAAGGATAGAATAGAGTGGAACGCTTTTCTGGAGTTCTCAAAGGGTCCTCAAAGGGTCAAATGGAATGGAGTAAAAATGAAGTTCAAGAAATATCTACTCATTTTGAAGAATCCTTTATTCATTCGGGACAAAATAATGCAATTTGAAGAAAAAATATATCAAAAGAAGGAAAACCCACGTCCAATCAGTGCTCTCCATGCTAAGCCAAGTACGTTTTTGCTTTTCGGTTGCTTTTCCAACATCGTTCCATTTCTTTTGCTTCCACTTTGATAAAGTCACTCAAATTTTTATCCTTCGACGTTTGATGCACTAGGCGGGTAATGAAGTGAAAGTATTGTATTGAATTAAATTCTTAGAAATTTTCGGCATGAATTTTCGGTTTCCATTTCATCAGATGAGTCAATATCTAGTAGGTATATAGGTATACACATACATACATACATACCAACAAAAAAGCTATTATTATTAACCGATAAACGATGATAAGTCAATAGAAAGAGAAAGTATCGCCGATAGGTAAATAGCTCCGAAGGAAAACGAAGCCAATTGCCAAAGGGTAAATAGCGGAAAATAAACTCAATTAAAAAGCTCTACTAAACCAGTCAGGAACAAATAGGAAAGCAAGCAAATCAGTCTGGGAGAGAGAGGTATGACTCATGTGTGATTCAATATGTAAGTTTGTGTGAGAGTGAATGAAGCTGATTGGCGAAAAGTGCCAGACTTAGGTGGTCCAACAATGCAAACCAGAAAAAGGAGCAAAATAACCAAAAAAAAAAAACGCAAATTGAAAATAGCAAGACTATCAATTTGTTGGCCCACAATCATTCTTCTACCCTTTTCCACGAGTACCCCTTCGTTATCATGCTGTACTAGCGGATGTTGAAATGTTGACTGCTTGCTGCTTTATTGATCCTGTGCGGTGGTGTTAGGTCAGCATAACATGTGCAATCTGCCGGAATGTATGGGATTTTGTTTGAAAACCTATTAAGCGCTTATTTGCTGAGAAAAAAAAAAATATGTAAAAAAAAGTGACAGATTGTGTGCAGATGAGCAGAAAAATATGCATGCATATAGTAGAAGAGATATGTAGTTGAAATGGAGCAGTAACTTTGCAGAATGGCAAACAATTGAGTTAGAAAATTTTCAAATTGAAAAGCAAATATGATTATACTTCTAACTATTAGAAAAGTGGAGTTATCAAATAAGGAGCTTGGTGCTTTGAAATGGGAAAATAGTAGGGAGGGAGTTCTAACAATGCCTTCAAAAAGCCAAGTAAGCGTATGCCTCAATTGTACAAA
This sequence comes from Anomoia purmunda, assembly GCA_951828415.1. Taxonomy (NCBI): domain Eukaryota; kingdom Metazoa; phylum Arthropoda; class Insecta; order Diptera; family Tephritidae; genus Anomoia; species Anomoia purmunda. Next base: position 112,234,113 of record OX639997.1, read on the forward strand.
GTAGGCGAAGTTTGTAAGTACAACAACAGAAAGGAAAGATAGCTCTCAGATAGTTAATCAAAAAAAATTTATACCTCAGATTTATTACCATCTAATTTCTATGCAATTCTTCGTTTTTATGATAGATTTTTAATACCGAAATATGGTGATATTTTCGAATTCTATTGCATACTTTGGGGCGCTTAATTAATTGGTTTTTCTATATAAATGTTATTCGTATGCTCTGATTAATTTTTATACAATCCTTACAGTCAAATTCCCACGCCAGTGACAAAATTCATTGCATGACAAATGTTTTAGTGCGCCTTAAACTATGTAGCAGAAATAGTTGCAAGTCCTCCAAAGATGACAACTGCCATTTTAGCTCTTATGTCCTTCTGAACAAGTGACAAAGTCGTAAGCTATTTTTGTATTCTGTGACATAGCTTTAGGCGCAATAGTTATGACAATAGTCATGCAAATAGTCTTGCCATTGGTCTCGGAATAGAGCGATTAGTTTAAGTAACTCGATTCCCAAGCCACCTAGCGCTTTGAAAATTTGGCAGCAAATATTTATTTAATTTAATAAAAGTTTATTTTAATTTCGTTGTAGGTAAATGATGACCAACCGAATAGCAATCTTCAACCATTTAATTTCGTTTTAGGAACAGGTTTTGTTTTTGCGTCGTTTGGATATTTTATCATCTTCTAGATGTCGCTTTAATAAAAAAATTAAATTAATTATTCCTGTAATGTCAGACACCTCCTTTTTATTAATAAATTAAACTCAGCGCCATTTGACGGGTTAAGATTTTTTTGCAAAAATTGTGTCATGTAAAACAAAATGTTATTGAACTTGTCCAGTATTTTTTGAACCAACTATACTGTGCAATAATTTCAGGAGCAGTGTCTGGAGGTGGAAATATTACAACTAGGGATACAATCCCTGAAACTTACAAGTCCTTCAAATCTGTTTGCATTTTCAGGTAACATTTCTTTAATGACCATATTAAGTTTGACGTTTTTTTACCTGCGTATTTTTAGAATAAGTGGGAAAAAGGATTAAAATTGACATCTGAGTTTGAGTACAAAAAGTAAAATTTCATGTGGAATAATTTTGTGGAACTTTTTAACACATTATCTCCCTTAGGAAAGGGTATTTTTTACACATTTGTTTGCTATAATAAAATTTTAAATAGTGGAATTAAACTTCCTATACTAAAACTTTGAACAAACAACGTAAAAGTCCACAGAAAATAAAATAACAAATGTGCCCCTTGTCCTTATACCTATAATGTTATATCCTATACCTCAAAGTGTTATCTTCTCAAACTCTCGTCATAGGCTACATATATTATAATCCGCTAGGTGGCGCATGAGGGGAGTTATTGAGATAATCTCTACTTATGATCCGATTGTGATGAAATTATAAACGTATGGTGTAATGAGAAGTAATTTTACGAAAAAGGGATCCGCTAGGTGGTGCTAGAGTCGATTTATCAAACAAGCCCGTATTTATTTTCCGATTATAATGACAATAGCAAGGTATACTTGCTAGGTGGCGCGAGGCATTCAGAAAATCAATACTTATATTCTGATTTGGATCATTTACAGCTTTTGTTTCTGACATACATATATCCTATTGAAAATTTTGTCAAAAAACTGCTATTAACTTTAAAGTCGACTTCATCCTAAATCTGTGATTTATTTAGTATCTATGTATTTAAATATTTCCTTCTTACCTATTTTGGAAAGACTTTAATCGAAACTCGATAAAGATGACTCATTACGAGTAGAATTCAACCACAACCACTGATATTAGTGCCATTTTGCTTCTACTTTATTTTATGCTGCAGCACCTAAATAATTTTTTCATGCAAAAAAAAATGCATATGGTAGTATAATTTTCATCTACTACCCACACACGACACCAAATGCGCTGTCATAAACAAAAATCCTATAATTTTCCTCATAAAAACCGAAATTCATTTAAATGCGCCTAAATATATGCAACTATACTATTATACAGAGACGGCCCGCTTGGCACCAATTTTATGTACTACCAAAAATTTATGTCAAAAAAACAAATAGAGCGAAATACCATTTGGAGAATAAGTAGTAGAAGTACAAAAAAAAAGGAGAAGGTGTTTCGTTTTTGGCGCTACAAAGCCGTAGCTAGTATATTAAATACGAGCGTATTGCTTGCTTGTTTTGTCATCTTCTACAACTATTGAATGTTTTTCATAAATTTTGATTGTTTACTTTTTGTTTTCCTGTTTGCTATGTTTGTCAAAAATAAGCTTTTGTTGTTGCAACTTGTGTTAATTTTTAGTTGTTATTATTGCTTCGAGTTTGAGCGATTTTTATGGTTTTCGTGTTTTTTTTTGTTTTTTTTGTTTAGCTGTGTTGGCTTTGCTAGCACAACTTTATAGTTTTGCTAATTTGCTAATGCGCACAACTAATACTACATTTTGTACTATTTATGTACATAAATATGTCGTGTACGTAGGTTCGCATTTGCCTCTAATTTCTTTTCTGATTTTTGTGCTTTGTGCGTTTAATTTCTTTGTGACTTGTTTGCCCTGGCAAATTACTTTTATTGTGGCAATGTTACTATGCACTTTAATAATAATGACTGGCAGTAAATAATAAACAAACTAGTGAAATAAAATTCGCTTGTGAACTTGCTTTGTGGTTTGCTTTCTGCTCAGCACAACAAAGCGCCACCCAAATAGCTTTGATAGTTGAGTCATTAAAAGAGGAAACATGCAAACCATATTTTTCAGTACTATTGTATTCTGTAGTTAATTCAACGAAGAAAAACGATTAAAAAGTAATTACAGAAAATGCCGTAGCTATTTCAGGTAGAGCCATTATTGCGTGAAAAATTGTCAATTTAGAAAACATTATATAATATTCGATGAGCTTATGTATTGGACACTAAATCCATCCAAAAATATTAGTTTGAGATTGATAGTTACGCTGATGCTTGTCAGGCCAACTGAAATCAAAATAAATCCTCCAAATTAACACCTTTGATAATATAAGGTACCTACTACAAAGAGCACAGGGAGCAGTAATGGAAACTTAAAGTTCTACACGAATATAATCATTTGATAAAATAGCGGTACGACATTTTTTCCATTTTTGGCTACTCTTTTTTAGATTGTTTGAATTCGTTTAGTTTTTTATAAAAGCCTAGCTCATATAAATCCACATTGCAAACAATGTAGAAAAAAATACACGTGCACCTAAGTGCGCCAGCCAGAAGTTAAACTTCTGTTGAGATTCTGCAAATAGATAAGCAGTTAAAAATGGGAGCGAGAGAGTTTTATAAGAAATCTCATTTAGTTTTTCTTTTTATTTTTAACTTTAGTATAACTAGTAGTATTAATTAGTTGTAGCATCAGTTAAAGTAGTAGTAGTAATGAGAAAAAGTAGTAGCAGCATTCGTGATTAGTAGTAGTAAAAATGGTAGTTGTTAAAATAGTAGTAGCCATAAGAAATATCAATGGTAAAAAATAGTTTTATCAATTAGTTGTAGCATCAGTTAAATAGTAGTAGTAATTGGTAGTAGTAATAGTAAAAATAGTAGTAGAAATTGGTAGAAAATAGTAGTAGAAATGAGTAAAAGTATTAGAAGCATTCGTAAAAAGAGTAGTGCTAATTAGTAGTCAAAATTAGTTAAAATAGTAGTAAAAATTTGTAAAAAATAGTAGTAGTAATAAGTAGTAGCAAGAGTAAAAACGGTAGAAAAAATTAGCTAAAATAGCAGTAGTAATTAATAAAAATAGTAGTTGAAATTAGTAGTAGAATTAGTGAAAATGGTAGTGGCATCAGTAGTAGACGTAGTGATAGTGTTTAGTAGAAGCCGCCAAAGACGTTTTACTTCAAATATACGAAAAATCAACAAAATTGTTCAACAAAAACAAACTTTTTACTCAGCACTCTTAGAAAAATTCTAGGCAACCAGTTTTGTAGCCCATTAAATTCTAGTATAATAAAGTGCATTTTCTGCCATACAAACGATGTTCGGCCTAAACCAGCCCGGAGTTTGTCAAAATTTCCCTCCAGAATACTGACCCAGTAATAAAACGCTCAATGGATTTACAAAAGTTTGCTTGAATTGGCTTACTAAAGGTTTCATCTCCCGGCCTAAGAGTTTTTTTTTTTAAAGTAGAAAAAATGTCTTAGTGAAATGAAACGCTAAGACATACAGTGACTAACAATTAACGACATGTCGTATTTTTTATAATATTTATCATGCAATTCATGATATATTTTTGTTTTCTCTGTCACAACTTGGCTCAAAAACTGATGAATGGATTTCAATCAAATTTGGACAGTACACTCCTTACCTCTGTGGTACGGACATTGGACATGTTTGAATCCATCAGGTGGCGCAAGAGTCGAGATATTCAAAAAAATCCATTTTTGTGGTCCGATATTGATGATATTAGAAATAATTAATTTTGTGCAAAATAAATACACTCGGTGGCGCTAGAGGCGAGTTATTCAGAGAACCTGTATTATAACCCGATTTGGTTGAAATTAAAATCGTGAACTGGGGGTGCGAGGAAAAATATTTTTATACAAACTGAATCCGCTAGATGGCACTAGAACCTACATAGTTATCCATAAAATCAGTATTTAGTCCCTCTGTTAGTCCCTCAATTTGTGTTACTACATTAAGACCCTCATCACAAATTGTAGGAGAAGTGCGGGCAAACATCCAACTATGTGATGTGAGCGTGATATTATTAAATATATTATTATATTTAACTAAAAACGATAAGAACTTTCAAGTACTTTTGGCGTATTGTATCTTTTTAGGCATTGTATGAAATTTTACAGCATCTCATAAAGTGCTAAGAATTCTCTGTGCCAAAAACAAAAGAAAAAAGTTCTAGTGTACGAATACTTACATTTATTTTATTATATATTTGTAATAAAATTTACGTCAACGCCAAGTAGGTGGGCGTTACATTGAAAACATAACCAAACTAATACTTAGTAAAAAACAAAGTTTATTATTACTATAGTGAATCTGTCGCAGAAATGATAAATTTAATGACTACTCGAACGAGCAAAATCAAAAAACGACTGGCTGCTGTTTGCAGAGCCAAAGTAACAGTGTACGCTTTTATGACCCCATTGAGTTTGCTGGCACACTGCGTTGCACTGGCCAGTCGATGTGCTCATGCTGCATACTTTTGGGTGCAAGTAACTTTCAGTCGGATGACAAATTATTATGGCCGTTGCAAAATGAAATAAATAATAATGTGTACAAAGATAGACGCTAATGCAAACTGAGTTATATTTATACTCCTATAATCCTATACATAAAAACCAAGCCAATGCCCACTATCATTAATACAAAATTACAAATACAAAAATTCATATCAAATTATGTATCATTGTTTGAGCTTCGCATTGTAATAAACTACAAAATCACTGACAGTCATTCCCTCGACATGTTCATATTTGATCTGTGGCTGCGACTGCGGCTGCAGCTGTTTGTTATGTATTCTCATTGGATTTCGGACTTGTCGCCGCCATATTGTTTTATTACACAAATTTCATATCCGTTTTGTCACATTAAATACGCGTCATAAATTTATTTGGTTTTCCTCGTCAGGGCAGCGGCAGGCGGGGGATAGTGGGCAATAATGGAAACAATGAGTTTGCCGCAAATAACAACGAAAAAGTTAATCATAATCAGTGAAGCCCGGCACCTAAGTTAGTACAATATTTATTTACTCTGCGCAAATGTAAGTAGTAAATGTCTATAAATCCCCTCCTTTGTGTGTACTAATTGTAAATGATGGTTGATTAGATTGCGGAATTTTGCAGTTTTGAAAAATCATTATCAGCTTTGCGGTGGCGCATCATTAATCAACACATAACAATTGTTTGCTCTGCTTAGGTTTTGTTAATTTTTTGGTTAGCCATTTTGTTATAGTTTTTAGAAATTTCAGACTATGTTTAAATTTGCAAGAGACGGAGGCGCATTGAGGACGAGGATCTGCTCTTCTGGTATTTTTGTTGCTACTATTTTCGGGCTCATATATCGCGAACTATTGTAAGTTATAAAAAGAGAGCGAATACTTCGACCAATAACGTTAGTTTAAAAATGGGACTGAACATAAGGGTTGTTTTGATAGTTTCGGATAGAAAAATCATTGGCAAGAAGTCGTTGGAAAAAAAACTCATTTATATCGATCTAATGCCTTTGCTATACAAATCTGATCTTATTTTTATTTAGAAGCTCTTTTTTCGTTCAAATATTATTGTTGCCCATAATGGCTGCTTAAATTTTAGTCAGAATTTATCAATTATAGGAAAAATTATTTTCTAAACCTTCTCCTTGTTAATTAGCATTTTAACCGTTGAGTCTTTCATATCGTCTCCCTGCCTGAAACCTCGTTTAGTTTTAAATGGCTCAGAGAGTTTTTTTTATATAGCCGGCATACAGACAGCTTCTTCTGATGGTGTCGAAAGCGCACTTAAATCCCCAAAGAGATGATGAGTATCGACTCTCCTCTCTTGGTTATTTTCCCAGATTTGTCGCATCGTAAGTCTCTGGTCGATGTTAGACTTTTTTGATGGTACACTTCAGCCAGATCCCATTTAAAATCCTATGGGTGGGTATGAACCCGACTTAACTGAAAATAAACTTTGCTTAAAACCTCTATACCGCCATTTTTGAATAGATCTCTTGGTAATCTATCAGTGCAGAGAAATGTTTCCTTCACAACTTAAGTGTGCTTTGAACATCCGAATTAGTCGCCGCCTTAAAAACGTCCCTGCCCCTTTTTAGGATTCCTCTTCTGCTAGCTAGCATCTCAAGCTGCTCACGTAGTTCGGGAAATTTTTTTCTGCCTGCAAAAATACGTCTGTCTGCTTCATTTCTCAAACCACGACATCAGCCTCGCTAAATCGCAGTATGTCCTTTTACTTTCCATAGCGGCGGGGCACTCCTCATCGACCAATTACTTCTTCGGTGGCAATGCGGTGAGAGTAAGAAATGTGGTCTTTAATGCACGCAAATTCCCATTTGCTAGGAATCACTCATAGTGAGCAGATTAGATTCGAGCGGTGAAGTTAGTTGCCATCTGCTGCGATTGCAGTTTTCTATTGTCTTGGTCTCCCTGTATATTTAGACGCATTTTGGCTCCGGAAAATTGATGATCTTGGTCGATGTTTGGTTTTCGAAGTGCGTGCATTGGAAACATCGCAATATGATCATCTTTCCTCACATCGTCCTTATGTTCCGTCGGAGCGTGGGCACAGATCAGCGAGATGTTGAAGCATCTCGCTTTGATGCGAATCGTGGTAAGATGTTCGTCCACCGGAGTAATCGACGGTATCCGTTCCCATGACAGTCGGGTTTACGCAACGGAACGACCCGGATTTTTATCCGACTTCAGCAACATTCCTCAAAATTGTATGGGGAATGTTTTATGCTGTTAAAATCACAACAACAACAATAAAATTACTTGCCAACGAAGTCTCTCTCCCACCAGCAATTCAACACTGAATTTGCGCTCGTTATCATGACAACTATAGTAAACTTAATGCCAAGTCCTTTAGTTTTCTTACCTTTATCCGTCCGTTTCATTTCCCGACTGACCATTTTCTTCCTCTCACGAGGTCATCACACGGCCTTTTCTCCATTATAGGTTCGGACATTCCAGGCACATGCACTTAAATTATGGTCCTCAATATGTTACCAGCAGTCGTGATCAAAAAAGCGTGATCTCACCCGAGGCTTATTGGAATTATAAGCCCGTACTCCGAATGACAAATTTAAACAGCGCCAACTATAGGAAAGTAGGTGCAGCAATTTGGTTAGCTGGTAACGAAACCTAAATCACCTATTCACCTATCACGTATTGCATCGTCTTTGGGTTCTGAATAATATTTAAAGTTTCAGGTTGCTGGAATAAGGTTAAAAATCAATCGGTATATTTGGAAGAAAATCTCTAGGAAGCGAGTTCAAAAAAAAATTAAATTCTACTGGAAGCTCAAATGATCTTGAACTTCCATTGAACTACGAATGTGAAATCGACCATTAAAAATTCAAACAAAAAATTCTCAATTCAAACATTTGATTATTTGGAAAGCAACATACGTATAATTTTTATTCATTTATAGGGTTACCGCTGTACTAATAGCTTTTCATTCACTACACATTATACTACGTATTCAGCTCATTGTTGCCATTCGCTGCCGACATCAGAAAACCAACATACGAACGACCGAACGAAAATATTAACTGCTACAATTTTACAACCATGTCACCAAATGATTTACGATCGCCCAAACGAACTGAGCACAAATGAAAATTTTACACCGCACCGTTGGACGACGTACAGCATAAATACTAAATGCAACCATGGGTGAGTGCATGTTTGCGTGAGTGTGTGTGTGTTTGTGTGTGCTGACGTGTACGGAAATATTTTGGTATGTTTGTTGGCCACCACAAAACACAGGAAGAACGGAAATGAGCGCTTGTCGCCAAAACTGAATGAACTGCAGGAGCATGAATAGATATGACGAGGGGAGTAGGAGCACTGCCAAAAGGATGTAATCCAAGCTCAGCCTTATGGAAAAAAATACTGTGTTGGCGCAACAGCGCAAATGGTCACCACCAAAATAGGAGTAACAGTTGAAAAAAAACTTTTCAGTTAGTGTACGTGGCTCTACACATTTGAATGGTGCAAATGCTAAGGACATTGGTGTAGGATGCTGGACATATGTGTGGAATGCTGTTTGGCACCACTGCTCGCGCTGTACGTTTTGCCGCTTGTGGTAAAGAAAAAACTTTAACCGAAACAGGCAAACTATGACAGCCACACATTGGGCAGCGGATAATAAAGGATAAACTTGTAAAATTGGGCAAAGTGGTGACGATGGAAAAGGTGGGACACAAGAGGCGACTATTAAGTGTGCTTAATAGGAGTATTGCAATGCGTTGGTCGTCGGTCGTCGGTCGGCATTGCCCTTAAGGCTAGACACGTGCCGTGGATGCTGATTTTTTCTTCTTTTTTATGTTTTTTTTTTTTTTTTGCCAAAAGATTCAAGATCAACCAAAGTACGTGTGGTGCTGGGATGAGGTGCAGAAAAGTGAGCGATTTTTTTGTTTGAGTTGGAATGGAGCAAAGCTATTATATAAGGTACAATGGAAGACCTTCATATATGTCTAATTGGTTGTGCTCAAAAGTATGCGGTCAGATCGGCACAGCTGTTGGAATTTTTATGTAACTTTTAGGAACGGGCGGCTAGCAAGAAAAACGGTAGAAAAAATAGTTGATTTTTTATGACTCTGCGAAAAAACTTTGCTGCTCCTTTTTTGCAACTACACCGCAGCGGCAATTAATTGTTGACATTAAATGAGTGACAATTAACGTGCAGCAGTACAATAGAAGAAACTCCTTTGTAACTAATGAAGTGCTGATGGCTGTGGTTTTGGTAGTCTAAAATTTCTTCGTTTTTTATTTCATTTGGAAATCTGCATTGTTTGGACTACTTTTATTTATTTCGTTTTGCTTTCATAGATTTCATTTATTAGTGTTTGCTTTATTTTCAGTTTTAGTACATTTTCCTGCTTCCAAATTACATAATCTCTTGTGCTCGCTCTTTACTACATCAGCATCTACTATACAATCTAATAAATGCTGTCATGTTGAACTTGTTAACATTTTGGCTAGACATTCACAAATTCGTTATGTTCTAATATGTCGTCAGGCGAAAATTTAAATCAACCTTTCTGCTGTTGTGAAGTTTAAAAAAATACGTCTTAATGTCTAAAGTTCAAGATATTAATGTAAAAATAGTCATATCGACGTTAAACCGCCAAATGCCAAATTCTTTTACATTCTCAGGTACAATTTTTTTTTACAACGTCTTAGGTGTTTATATGGGTGGTTTTAGAAGAAGTGGGGAAAAGGGTTAAAATTAAAATTTAGACGAAATATGTAATTCGGTTATATAGAGTAAATTCCATGAGCAATAATTTTGTAGAACATTTTAACCCATTAGCTCTCTCACGAAAGGGTCGTTTTGACCCATTAATTTTGGAAGTCTAAATGAAATGAATTTTCGAGGTCGCTAGAGGGTTAAGATCTTTTAGAGAATTATTTGCCAGAAATTTCACTAGGAGTTTCTTCAGACAAAAACTGTGTAGGAATACAGTCAAATTCTAGTAAAAATAAAATATGTACCTACTTAGTTCATAACAGATCTGCTAACTAAGAATGTTAATGTTAATGAAGTGAAGCATAAATAAATGTTAAATATTTCAAGAGGATGGTTCACTAAAGGAAGAAAATGCAGTGGTAGAAAGATATGCGAACTTCAATACCACCCCCAACTGCCGGAACCGAAACATTGCCATCCCGACTGGCTTGGGGAAAAAGAGCTGGAAGGTCTCAGGGAATCGTACTGGGACAATTTACAAGGCTTGAAACACTTCAATACGTTCTTAGGATCCCATAACCTGAAGGGATTCAAAGGTCCAACTAAGAATTATTACGAGAATTCTCACTGGGCACTGTAGGCTGAATTATCACCTGACTATACCAAAAATTTATTTGGATGGATGCTGCTGATTCTGCAGAGTACGAAAGGAAACTTTAAGGCGCATATTGGAGCTACGCAGTGTACCAGTTAATATCTAATAACAGATGGACACTGAAGATGACACAACGCCGAAATCGGGTTGTCTTCAAACCAAACTTGACAAGGGATGACGGAAAATCGTTACAATAAACATAAACATCAAAATTTGTATCGGCAAGTGAATTGGAGGAAGTTCTTTAATCAGTGAGGAGGGGTGTAATAGTTCTCCAGGTCGCAGTCGTCGAATAATTCTCTTTCACATCTTAACACTCTCTCTTCCAGCCTTTCCTCAACATCTATTTTGGTAGTCATGTAGCAATCACCCCTCGGGTTCTATGATGGTGAGTTCCGACGTTAATCGAGGGAGGTCGAGTTCTCCTTCGGAGGCTTCGAAATACTACTTCATCAAAATGAAATAACATTTTAAGAAACTGTACAGTAGGGGAGGTCTCATCACACAAAGGGAAGATGACGACTCATCTTAGCTGAGCTAGCGTTGTGCTAATATAACGAGTTGTGCGATTACAACGTACTTTTGATCGATGGTGGATCGGTAGCGAAATACAAAAGATTTTGAAAATTCGTTTGTGATAGAGGATAGGTGGTAATGCTCGATACTACACCGGACCCGCGCTATCGTCGCTACTTGAAAGGCAATGGGGTGGAATCTCATCATCGTTTTCTATGTTGTACGGCTTTTGTGCGGTAGAAACATCTCGAATTTTAACTCAAAAACACTCCACACCGTTACTCTTTTGGTTGGACATCAGCACGCATCGGTTTTCTATATTTTAACATTTTACCGTTCTTATTCGTTTGGTACTTAATTTGAATGTTCAAGTGTGTTCCGAGTTTCTTGCGGCCACCACATAAGCCAACACAACCCAACTCCTCCTCACATTTCTAAAGCTGGTATCCATTTCAAATAACATCTCTATTTAAGAAGTTCAAAGCTTCCACTCTGCCACAATGTGACTTTTGCTGACAAAATATGGACAAACATGCAAAATTTAGTTGACCAAACTAATCCTTGCGTATTAATCCTTTGTAATTAGTGTATACCGAAAAAGTTTATTTGCAGTCAGCAAAAAATTGCAACAGGAAATTAAAAAAAAAAAGAAAAGATGAGTGTGAAAATTATAAGCTCATGTTCTTGACGCGCGCATGGACGACAGCGTTATCCGAGTATGTCGCTCTCATTTTCCCTTTGCACCCTTGTCTTGTATGCTGCCATTTGAACTTGAAGCTCTCGGTAGCAGCAGCTTGCTAAGCACCCTCTGCTATCTGCTTTTCGCATTTAAGTTGTACTTGGTGAAAAGTTTTCAACTTTTTTGGATTTTCACTAGCCATTTTGTCGCTGCTGTTAACTGCCCGGGTGGCTATTATTGCGGTTGTTGTTCCTTAACCCCTTTAACTTTTTTCGTAATGCCACATTTCCTCCTCACGACACTTGCTGGAACTTTCGTTGTTTTTTTGTTTTTTGCCCGGACTCTAGGCGTTGTTATTGTTGTCGTCAGTTTTTCTGCCCGTGCCCTGGTATTCGCACATAGTTTTAGACCGGATTGTTGTTATTGGAGTTTCCCGTGTTTTTCGCACTACTTTATTGGAAAAGTTAAGCTGTTGTTTTGATAGGTTCCGCCACATACTCGCATACTTTACAAATGGGATTAATTAGTCGGTGATTTTAGTTGTTCGGCCATTTGAACTTTTGCTTCGGGTTGCTGATGCTGGACTGTTGGTTGCCGACCGCCTGTTGGGCTTATGGCTTTTGCTTTACTTATGAACAAATATTTTATTTCTTTTTTTATTTCTTTCTTTTTTTCATTTCCATTTCCAGTTATATATATTCCTTATTTAGTCATAAGCGCAAAAAGTTGCAAACTATAATTAGCTAACGTCGAGCTAAGCATTAAACTGTCGGGTTATTTTAATAATAACTAATAAGAGAAGTTGGCAGATCTGCTCAAGTATAAGTATAGTTTTATGATTGTTTCCCGGTGTTTGTTCGTTCCTCCCTTTTCCTCGGCCACCAATAGCTGGTAGTTAGTTGAATACTTTCAGGATTGGAGCATTTTTAATCCTCAATTCTAATGATATAGCCATATATATTCGCTGCACTAAGTCCATGTTGCTATAAAGTTCATACAGGTCTTTGTTTCATCGTCTACGGTATTCGCCATTGTAGAGGTTCATAAACCATCTCGTTTTGTTTTCTGGTTTTCCGACAAGGTAAAAAATTTAAAGAATACACTTAAGATGGCACAACGCTGAAACCGGATTGTCTCCAAACCTAACTGTTCCATTGTGTTGTTCTTTTGTTTTACCGGTTACGAATTTTCTGTCAGATTTGATTAGGAGACAAAGCGGCTTCGGTGATGTTTCAGCTGTAATGAGGAACTGCGGCAGTTATTCTCACCATAATCCTAGAAGTGTCGTGCATTTGGCTATACCCATGCTATTTTTCAACTCGTATAACTCATATCTCTATCTCCAATGGAATCTGTTGGCCTCACGTATAGAGTCAAAAGGATACCAAAGCCTTCTCATCTTTGCGCGACATCCTCCACATTTCTGTGCTCTATAAAAAAACGGGAGTGATGAGAGATTTGTAAAGCGCGATGTTTGTTCGTCGACAGAAGGCTCTGGTCCTCAGTTACCTGATTTTGGTTTAATATCCAAGTAAATAATATTGGGTATGTTCGTTCTGGACTCTAAGGTGTACCGCCAGGTGGTAATATGCTTTGCCCTTAGTAACCGTACGACCGGCGTTCGTTATGTAAGGTGGCGTTTTTTTTCATTTGAAGTTTTGCGGGTCTGAAATAATGCTGATAATTTTATGGTTGTTATTGTAGCTACTGTATAAAGTCCTATATAAGCCACCAAGTGTTGTCATCGAGGTCATCTAATGGAAGGTCTAGGAAACGTGGTGTTAGATGAATGGGGTTTTAGAGGCATGTGTAGAGGTGGCTAGGATGGGTGGTAGGTGGATAGGGCAAACGTGACACAGCTCGAGCTACGATACGGGGTGATTGAACTCCGCTGACGGAATTCCTAGGGCGAGAGGTAATGAAGGTGTTTTTGACTCCCGGTGAATGTCGTTTAAGGCCTGCCTGTACTTCGTCGGGTGTCCACCGTTTGGACCTGGTAATCATGAGATGGCTCTGATGCACCTGGGAGGCACAGCCTCAGTTCTGACTGGTCTGAAGCTTAGTTCACTCAATTGTTTGACAAATAGCTTTCGTCGTTTGCACCATATCCTTGATAGGACCTTATATGTAGTTTTAAGGGGTATCGCGCTATAATTGACCCAGCCAGCAGGATCAGTCTTCTTGTGGATTGGGCAAGAACTGCGATGGCTATTTGAGTTTTGTTGTTTTTAAACTGGGTAATTGCTGTTCTAACCCTATCTTGGCTAAGCGGAGAGACATAAACATAATCCTTAAATATTTCTCCAAGCTATTATTCATCAAACGCGCTATAAATGTTGAGAAATGACCCCTTCATATATCAAGTGTATTTTGTACATCTCTGTAAGAACCATCCACGGTATAGAAACCATTAGATGGTTGTCTTTTTTTCTGATAAAATTCAAGGGCGAGGTTCCTGTCCTCCAGCATCTCAAGTTATTTGCACCCACGTTTTTCTGCCTCCCATTTCTTCCTCTTGAAAATACATCTCTCCTCCCTCCCTTTTTCACGGTATCACTCTCTTGCCCGCGTAGCACCTGAGGAATTTCATGCTTTAAAGTAAATACCGTCCCAAGGGTGCCTTTTCGCGGGCCGATAAGTATGCTTCTAAAATTCATATTTTATGTATATGCGTAAACTTCAGAATGAAAATCAAATCGAATTTCGGCTGGCACGTAGAAATACTCGCACATTTGTTGTTCTTTGCTATATTGAACGTAAATGGAAAGGGCTACAAAAAGACAACAATAGAAAGACAAAAAAAAAAAGACCGCTATAAAATATAAATGCGAGTTAGTCATCGAAGACTTGCTTTTAAATAATAATTTAAGCCTTGAAATCACCCCACTGAAACCTTTAACAACCCTTCTTCTTTTCTTGCTACTTGCCTTCAAAAACAAAAAAAAACAACTCCACGCCGGCTGTAAAGCGTCCACTCATTCGCACGCCTGCGGCCCATTTAATATTTATATTTTAAACATTTAATATTCCGAAAACTGTGTTCAAAACGGTTGTTGGTTTTCTTTTACTTTTTGAAAATGATATCACTAAGCAACTCTTCACACTGCCAGTTGTTTTCTTTGGCGGCAGTATGCCTTTTTGTAGTAGACGCGTCGACACATCAATTAAATTAAATTTTCCTGTTGGGATATGACGAACCTCACATCTACCCATTTTCTGTTTTCAAATGGCGCTGCAGTAAGTAAATGTGCGCATTAATTTTTAAAATGGCTGCCAGTTAATAAAAATTTAATTTTGAATTATGAGGGTTTTTGAAGTACAACATTTATGAAGTGTGTGAGTGGGGTAAATAGGTAAGGAAATGAAGAGCTGGTTGGGAGAATATTGTACGGTTAATTTACGTAGATTTTAAGAGAAGGGAAAAAATCTAAAAACTTGGGTGGGAGTTGTTTTTCAATCAATACAGTAGATGGATGGTCATGATTATTTTATTTGTATACTACCTAGCGGAATGCTTTGCTACGCTTCAGTAAGTGATGCAAAAATTAGCAATTAAAATATCAATAAAAAAATTGTTTATATCAACAATGTTTTTATTTAAGCTTGAGAACGTTTTTTTTGTATTTTTCGCTTTAATTTGAAACTTGATTAAGGTTCTTTATTGCAGCATCAAAATTTGTTCCGAATGATATACAATGGCCTACTGTTTAAATAGTGCAGTGCTATTTTTTACAATTTCCTTAAAATTTAAAATAAAATATAGTTCATTTCAATACCCCAAAGAATAAAAATCAAATTTTTCCATTGTAAAATTTGTAGAAATTTTCCTCTTCGAATTTTTAGAAACTTTTCGAGTATGCTGTTTTGCAAGATATTCAATTTGAGTGCAAGTTTCAAGGTCTTAAAAATTTTCTGATTTTTTGATAATTTTCTTCTTTTTTTTGCGGACAGTATTGCACACGTTTTTCCATAGAACGTATGCACCAAATAATATTTTATATAGAAGAAAGTACACAGTACCGTTAAAAAAAATGAACAACGAACTTGCATTTTTTTTTAAATTCTTTTAGAAATTTGTTTTAAAATTTTTTTTCAAAAAAAATTTTAATTTTTGTTTTATAATATTGAAATGAATTATATTTTTACACAAAAATTAACACGAAAAATATTGTCAATATGGCGCGAGCCACGTATATTTCTGCCTTATGCCTTTGGAAAATATAGTTAAGACATAAAATGGATATAAAGAAAACATATTTGCCTATTTATAAATAGATTACAGGAATCTTATTATTTTACTTCAATTTAAAGTTCTAAGCCCCGAAAAAACTCCTATATTCCTACCGCAGGCACAAGAAATTTATAAAGCAGAACAAATTCTGTGGGCTGACTCTGCATCCAATTCCAGCTATAATTTATGAATAATTTTTTTGACGGAAATTAAGGATGAATTGTGATTAATTTATTTTCTTCTTAAATCCTGATAATTTCCAGCTATATGAATTATTCCAGGTTATCCTACCTCGGGCGAAATTGTTCGGTGAGTCACAGCTAGCACATGTTTTTATATTGCCCTGTCGTTTTATACCGTTAAATTTGCTGACTCTCAGTAGCTGCCTCTTTTGACGTGCTTTATACAGCAAAACTACGCAGTTTTTGACACAACAAGTCACATTTATTATAGCAAATAATTTTTATTAAAGTAAGTATTTTTTTTTTATTTATTTTATTATTCATTTAAAAGTAGCTATTAGTTAGATATCCCAGAGTTGATTTTATATCAAATGTGAGTACTTTTTCTAACTATGTTAAATTTTTGTGAAATAAATGAATTTTTACGAAAATGTTTGCATTTATTTTCTTTGCACAGTCCTAAATACCATACTAAAATTTTGTGTTCAAAGTGTTTCAGTGAGACACAATCGACAGTCGACATGTTGCACAGCCGACGAAGCGTTGCTACAAAATTGGTATAAAATTAGACCAGTTGTAAAGTAATACTCTAATGCAATTGAAAGTTAGTAATGTGATTGAATATCGCTTTGTATTTTTGCGATATTGGTTTACCTCTGCATTCCGCTTTAATCTTCCCCAAGAGCAACATCACTTCAATTAGTACTTTTCTTACGTAATTCCGCACAACAAAAATATTTTTCACCTATTTTTTTGATCGTCCTCCTTTACACCCTCTCACTTCTTCTGCACCATAAAATTACATTTTCCTTCACAGTTACCCAAAAATTCGTTACCTGCACTTAACATTAATTATATTTTGTTTGTTAAGTGAAAGTTTAGTTTTCTAATACAACTTTTACGTTGCAGACTCCTTGGCGAGTTCATTTGACAAAATAAATTCCTTGCGAGATGATTTGGTTTTTCTTTTTTAGCAGATAAGTGGCTGTTATTACGCGTTTTGCATACATTTGGTCCTAAATTACTGAACTAATTAAAAAGATTTTGTGCATTGGAGAAAGAAACATCAAAAAATGTGTGTTTGAACTAGAGGTGAACGATTTTTAGCACATTCTATTTTTAATGGTGATTTTTTCTAATTCAAAACTCTTTCGTTACGTAATAGATTCGCAGACTTTTCTTTACTCAATAGGAAAAACATCAAATGTCAATTTATTCAAAAATAAGAGAAACTTCGATAGTAGCCTGATTGCTTAAAATGTGGTATGTAACTTTTTTTCATATTAATCAATTTCTTTTATTCGATAAAATATCTTATATTAGAGAAAAAATCAATTGAAGCTAAAATTTCCTAAATTTTTTTTTCACGTTAACTTATCGGTTCAATATTTAAATAATTTTTGTTTGTTAGATTTTTCTTCATTACCAAATCCTAAATCTTTTACTATGCGCTTCTATCAGCTATGTAAGTGTGTAATTGTTTTTTTTTTGTAATCGTAGCTGAGGGTAGATGTGTAATGGAATCACAAAGCAAAGCAAACCGTTGGTAATGGAAATGAAGATGCTGGTTGTGGGCGGCTGCATGTCGTTTGAACTACAGGTATTTACCAAAGCTTAGGGGATTTGTTGCATAGAAGATTTATGGCGCTTGTTTGCAGTGACATCTCAATCTAGTTGACAATTCACAAGGGTGAGGCATTTGAAAAAGAATTTAATTTAAGATATTTTTCATTGAAACTCAACTTTGAAATTAGTTAAAGGACAACAATTATGTATATTTGTAGTTTTAAAAATTCTCATTAACGATTGTTCAATTAATTTAATGAAAATGCCGCGAAAAATTCTTAGTTAACAAAATTAGTACATTTTTATCAATATTTTTTTTAAATTCGATCAAAATTGAAAATTTGTTATCAGAAAATATAGTTTTTTCCATTTTGTTAATGAAAGGGCGCATGCTGTATTAAATATTTATTCAAATAGTGCTAAGTCATAGTACCATTGAAAATCATAAAATTTTTAAAATTTGTTGAATTAAAAAATTAAATAAACTTTAATAGTTTTAAAGCTTCATTTGTTTTTTTTTTAATTTTCTTTTTGAAACTAATTTAAAAAAAATAAAGTTTGATTTGTTTTTTTTTTTTAATTTTCTTTTTGAAACTAATTTAAAAAAAATAAAGTTTGATTTTATTTCATTTTTTTTTAATTTTGAAAATTTAAATTTATGTTATTAAATTTTTTCGTACTGTAAAACCAGAAGCAATTTTAAAAGTAGTCAACAAAATTTAAATTTTCATTATTATTATTTTATATTTTAACACCAAAAGAATTTTCGAATTAATTAAAAAAATCTAATTCAGAAATACGAGAGTCGTATTTTATTCGAACTCAAATTTTATCTATAGGCAAAGGTCTAAAAAAAAAATAAAAAATTACGACGCTTTGATTTGAATTTTATTGTTCGGTTCAGTCTTACGATTTGATTATTTAGTTTCAGTACCTAAAGTTTATTCTGATAAATATTGGAAACAAAAACAAATTGTAATTACTGAGAGTTTATTCAACATTGTTTTAGTACTATAGTTAGGGTTTAGATTTTATTCGAAATTAAAATAAATCTGTAATTGTAAACGCTTAATGAAAATTAATAAAACTGCTGCAAAATAAATAGGCTAAGACTATTTTTTTTTTAATTTATGTATTATTTAGTTTTATTATTATGATTTTTATTTTGTGCTAATCTGCTTTTTAGTACCTATTAAAAACCTGCTCTAAATTTATTGGGGAAAAACGAAATGCATTTTAGTACTAATAAGTCCAAGTTTTTGGGTTAGATTTGTACTAAGTTAAGCCAAAGTAACAAAACTTAAAAAAATTAGATCTAAGTTCAAAGAAAATAAAGTAACTCATATAAAAGTCTAAATAAATTGGACAAAAGATTTCAGTCTGTAATTTATTGATTTAATGAGTAAATTAAAAATATAAATTCAAGTGCTAAAAAATTGGAGAGAATTTAGATTCATAACTTATACTTTTACGAAAAAGTTCTCGAGTTAAATTAACATTTGCTAAAATTTATGTATAGTTTTGTTATATTCATGGTCGAAAACACGAATCATTATATTTTCTGCACAAAATTTAAAATGTTCCACTAACAGTTAAAATTGGCACGATGTTCTAAATGCTTTTTTGTGCTATCGGAATTTTTATTTCGTAATTTTCTACTAATAAAACTTCCTGCATTTCATTTCAAAATTTTCCAATGATCTTTTTAGCACGCTAACAGTAAAATGTTTTTTGCATCGAAATATTTTTAGTTTATGCTTTTTATAAATTTGTCAAAAAATTACTTAAAAATTTTTCTGGCCCCATAAATCTCTTAACATCGGAAAAAAACATCTATGTATAACTTTTAAAATACGACTTCACGGCTGATGAACGCCTTCAATTTGAGTGTTGTTGCTGCTGGCGTCGCTGTCGACATATGTCAAATAAATGTCAAAAATTGAGCAACAAAATGTTGCATTATGTCAATGCGATAAGTGTGTGTGCGTGTGTGTGTGCGCGTTACCAGTGGCATGACACCGACGAATGCCGTTTTGCCACTGATGCGAATGATGATGATGCAAATGCAAAAAAATTTGCCATTCGAGTTGTATTTCTGCCGCTTATGTTGTTGCTGCAATTATTTGTTGTTGGTTCTTTTCTCACTGCATTTGTTGTTATTGTTATGACCACTACCGCTTTATGATTGCTGTTGTTGTGCATTTCGTCCAGTTGTCGTTTTTAATGAATTTCCATGCCATTCGTGTGTGAAATGTGTGGCAACATTTCATACAGATGCTGACTCTTCGTTGTGACAAGGCGAGGATACCTCCTCCCCTCTAGCCTTTTTTCGTTCACTTTAATGCGAACATTTAAATTTGCTGTTGATGGCCAAGAGTGTCAATGATATTGACCGTCGTCGCCACTATAGAGCACAACACAAACAACAACAATAAATTAAGAATAACGCAGGCATCTCGGCGGCACTCAAAAGCTCAACAAAAAAACACGGCAACCGCCGACAGCGGTATAGACAAAAAGTAGTGAAGTGAAAAAGGGTTTGGGAGGGGAGTGCTGAGAAAAGTAATGCGGTTAGCTAGCAAGGATAACCGGCAGCCAGTAGTTGCACGCTGGAAAAGAGTAGCAATTTTTATTACATCGCTGCTCATCCATTTGGCTTAATGGCGGTGCTAAAATGGTTTAATACTCCAAATTATATATACCAAGCAAAGAAAAAAGTATCCATAAATGAAAATCGTAAAAAAAGTAGAAAAACAAAGAGACAATCATAAAAAGTGTTCGTGTAATCGCGCAGGTCGAGGTAGGGTGCTTGTAGCAAAAAACAAAAAACAACAAACAAACAAAAAATTGGAAAAAATTCCGACTTGCTAAAGTGTAAAACTCATAAACGCGCGAAATTGCATATAATTGCTGGACAACGACGATGACGTGGCATAGTGGGGGTAGTGGCTGTTGCAGTGGGGCATGCCACGGCATACGAGTGATGGGTAACTGTTGCTGTTAAATCGGCTGAAAAATTTAATTTATTTCGCTTATTCGCATTTCACATGCTGAGGATTTCTTTTATTAATAATTCCCATAATACCAGTCGCGTGTTAAACAAAAAAAAAAAAAATAGCTGAAGAGAGGGGGCTAAAATTATGTGCTTTTGTAATTTACAAATAAAGAAAAAACATTGCAGGTTTTAAAATATAAAAATAAAATCGTAAAGTTAACAATGAATATTAAAAATTCAAGTCAGGTATTAAGTAAAAGTTTATGTAGGAGGTGCAATTCTATAATAAAGTATTTTTCAAGCTGGTGCACAAAATTAAATTTAAACTATTTTATTTAAAAAAGCTGGAAAAAAGCCAACACTATTTTTGAACATTTTTAGTATGGCACTTCTGTTACCTAGGTTTATGGATTGGCGCAATTAAAATAAGCTGTAATATCGGACCAGGCACTGAAATTTAAAATGTAAAATTTTTAGTACTAAGTACTAATAAATTTAGTACTAAGTACTAAAAATTATCACTTACACATTAGTCCCATACAATGAATTTTAAAAGTTAAAATGAGTTAAAATCTTTAAATCTAAGAGTTTAGTACTAATAAATTGTTTCTTTCGTATCTTATGATTTACCGACATGGTGCAAAGTTGAGGTATATTGGAACGATTTTCCGTCATCTTCGGTCTAGTTTGGTACGGACCCCAAAAGGTTTCGACGTTGTGCCATCTTCAGTGTCATTTTTTTTATTTTACTAATCAATTTGGGTTGAATAGGTCCATAGCTTATCACGTGAACAGTTAAAAAAAGCTTTCATTTCGAGAAGTGTACTTTGTAATAAAAAGGCTTCATTTTGTTTTATTTTAATACAAGGGTTTCGTACAAAGGTAAATGTAAAGCAAAAAATTGGTAGAATTTGGGAATAAAACTGTATTGTAAGAACTTAATACCAGAAATTAGGTACTAAAAAGTGAGTACTAAAAATTTACGAGTGAATACTTAAATTTAATACTAAGCACAGAGAGAGTCGAGATTTTTAAATATAAAATTAAAGCCGGGTTGTTTCAGGTTAAAATACCCCGTCAATACTTTTAAAATCAAATTTAAAATAAATCAAATTATGTGAATGTGTACATGTCTTTACACAAAAACTATGTATTAAAATTAAGTGCTAAGTGCTTCAGTGCTATTTAATTTTTGTTTTATTTTACTTAAGCTTTCTAAAAGTTTAAAGTAAAAAATTGACACTAAAAATTGTAAATGTAAAATCTTCATACCAAATATTTAGTGCTAAAAACTAAGCACTAAAAATTAGGTACTAAAAATTGAATACTAAAAATTAAGTGTTAGAAACCAA
Source organism: Anomoia purmunda (assembly GCA_951828415.1). Lineage (NCBI taxonomy): Eukaryota > Metazoa > Arthropoda > Insecta > Diptera > Tephritidae > Anomoia > Anomoia purmunda. The sequence goes on from OX639997.1 coordinate 112,256,189, forward strand.
AGGTATGGAGATTAAAAGGATAATTCAATAAGAATGTGTTTTTGAATTGATTGCTCAAAAACTTGGCGTGCTTCCATAAGCTGCCTCCTGCTACTGTCTTAGGTATTTTATATAATCTTTTTCAAATTTTCTTTCCATTTGACCTCAGTCAGCAAATTTACTTAAATAAATTACAAGTAAACTTCAAAAGAAATATTTTCTATAAAGTCATCAACGAAATTCGTCGCAGTGAGTCATCGGCATGCAGTAAATGTGAAATTCATTTATTATGCAGTCAAAGGGTATCCGTTTCCGGTCATACAGGATGTATACGTAACATTAACAAAAATGTGCTGTCGTCACTCTAGCGCATTGCCACAAAACCACGACATAGTTTTTTGAAGACAAATACACACATACACAAACAGATTCCATACCTGTATATGAATGTCATTAACTCGCCTTATTTTCAACCTCTCACCGCCTTTGGTCGACTTATTTAGTAGGCCGATTTGCATTCGAAAAGTAAAAAAAAAATTGAATTTACCGTTGATTAATTACCGGAAAGCAACGCCAAAGGACATACAAAAGTTGACGTGAATAAAATGTTGGTGGTGATATTAGCGGCACTGCAGTGCAACGCAACAAATACTTTAAAAAATGCATAAATGCGAATTGAAATAGTTGCACATAAATTAAGTAAATATTTGTGTGCTGCGGTAGAAAATATACTACGTGGGCTGATAGCATTCAAGGAAGAAATGAACGAAATGATGTTTGAATCAAAAATAAAAATATTGTTATTTGTGGTACGTAAACTTAAGGCAAAGATTGCAATTTAAGGTTAGTACTTAAAATTCGATATGAGCTATCAGTATACGCCAGTTTAAGTTCATAACTTCAGAAAAAAATTTAAGTACTGAAATAGTACTAAACTGCTTTTACTATTATAACACTAAAAATGAGCTCTAAAGTTAAAGCCAAAATATGAAGTTCAACGCTGACCAGGTATGTCATATCTTCTAAACAAAAATACGTACTGAAATAACACTAAATTGATATTAAAAGTACTAAAAATTAGTACTCAAATTTTGTGTAAAACTAAACACTAAAAATTCTACTAAAATTTTGTGCTTAAGGTTAGTACTAAAAAGTGTACTAAAATATGAATTTCAAATTTTGTACTAAAATTTGGTCTTACAAAATAGTTTGGGAATGTCAGAAAATTTGGTACATAGATAAACTGGAAAATGTTAAACATAAGTGTTAATACAATGTTGATAAGGTAGTACTAAAGTTGTGATATAGTTGTGAATGTCGAGCGTGAAGTTTTTCAACTTTGAATTGAATTTTGCAAGTTTCAAAAAGCTAATTTTAGAAGTAATTGTTGCAGAAACTTTGAATTGAATTTTACGTCGGCTGAAATTTTACAACGAGCTTGCTTCAAAGCAAACTTTTAGAATCAACATATGTACATGACTTTCGGTTAGAACATTTATATAAGTATACATATATTGTCTTAAAAAAACTATTTTGCTGTAAGACATTTTTAAGTACTAAATACTAAAGTACATACTTGTACAGAAGTTAAGTACTAAAATTTAGTATTTGCATTGAATTTTGTCGAGCAGCGCATGAAATAATTTCGGAATATTAAATTTTGATCTGCATATATTTTTATTAATCATTTTTTAGTACTCAATTTTTACACCACTAATTTTAGTACTAATTTTGTAGTACAATATTTTTAGTTCTAAATTTTAAAATTAGTAGCTTAGTACTAAGTGAGAAGCTTTAGCGTAGCGCTAAAATATTAAGTTTCAAAATACGTAAACTGTGCTTGAATTCGTAGCTGAAGCCTTAGAATTGATTTTAATATTTTTCATTTACCGATTATACAAAAAATTTAAGTAAATTAAATATCTATCAATATTCCTATCGCCGTTAAAAAACACACAAACTTCATAAATACCCTCCAGTTACAATATTTTGCTTCAGATCTACACATGTTTCAATACAACATTTTTGTTTTACATTTTTTCACATTCCATGCCATCTTCAATTATGGAAGCAGTTTTGGCTATCGTCCAGAGTTCTCTCAACATGCCCTTCAGCGTATAATTTTCTTGTTAAAATTTCAATATCTACTCAAAATTTAATTAAAAAATTGTTGATTCATTATAACAAATACGAAATTGGACTGGAAAAAATGAACTTCCGCCATTTTGGTAATGATAAATTAAAGGAAAAGCTTGCGGCAAAAACTACTCAGGCTCATTAATAACATTCCGTAAGTAATATAAAAGTCTCGTGGTGGTGAGAAAGAGAGGGTAGCTTGTTGAAACTTATCGCTGGCAGACAGATGATGAGCCATTTTGCAATTAAATATGACTGGACATGTGCCAAAGAATGAAATAAGCGGAACCATTTCTTAAATGGACAAAGAGTTGTAAATATAGAAATATGTATAGACATTTGTTCGTTTGTTGGTCCAGCCAACAAATATTGCCTTGAACGTGCTCACACACATACACACACACATTCACATATGCACTTCCTTCCGCACTCATGCACACCACTGCTATTCGTATAACAAGTCAAACTAATTCCTTAACATGTCACGAATCATATTGGAACATGGCCACCAAATGTTCGAATGATAATTCAAAATAACACATACGTTAACAAATACATACATACTTACAAATAAAGATGGAGAAATAGTTATATACACACATATGTACATACATACAGAAATATACCTAGTATAAGCAACTATATGTAGATACTGAGTTTTTGACATAAAAAACACCCCAAAAGGAATAGAGAGATGGTGAAGCTAAAAGGAAATTTAATTCAATTGCATTTTGTTCTCTAAAGAATTTTTAAATTTTTAGCACTTTTTCTTTTGTAAAGTACTACAATTTTTACACCATTAGTACCGCACTTTTTGCTGAATAATTTAAGTACTAAAATTTTCATAGAAAAATATAAATATCCGAATTGTAGAGATACCACATTTTTAAGTACTAAATTGTGAAGCTTTTAGCACTTAAGATCAAACTTTGTAGCTAATTTTGGATTAAAAATTAAAATTTTTACAATATTTGAAGTACCAAATTTTTGAAGTACGGAATAACGAAAAAGTATTCAAATAATTAAATTCAACAATTCAAAAATCCCGAAAAATCACTTTAAGTGCTTAAAATCCAAGTTCTTAGTTTATAAGCTTTAATTTAGGATAACAAAGAAAGTGTTAAGTACTTAAATCTTAACTATGAAAAATGAGTTTTTGTTTGTTTGTTTTTTATAGAATTTGCATCATACTTTTTAAAATTTGATTTCAATTTTGCTCAAAGTTTAATTTAAGTTTTTGTAAAACAATACCTACCATTTATCGAAAAAAATTTCCTTCTAGTAAACATCAAAAGCAAATTTTTGAAGTCTCACTTTCAGATATAATTTAATATTTTTGACATTGAGTGGTCTAGAGATACAGTTTATTTATACTAAAGTTGGTATGTGGTTTTACCACTACACCATTCTTACTAGCTAAAAATGTAAAAAGATATTTTTTCTGTAAAATTTTTAAGCCTATATATCTATATTTATTAAAAAAACATCGCCTATTAATAATTAAATTCTACTATTGGCTTCTAATTTATTTTAAGAAAATTAATATGCTAAACCTAGTTTGATTAGATATTTTTATATTTTTTTAAAATCACAAAAAAAATTCAGTACTCAAAGTTTTGTACTAAAAATATTTAGTACTAAAAATTTAGTGCTAAAATTTGTGCACTAAGAAGCGAGCGAAAAATATTTTTATTAAAATAATGTGTGCTTAAATTTAAGACTGTAATATAGCTCCAAATTTCAAGTACTAAAATTTTTAAAGCTCAGTTCCTATTAAAAGTTATTCGGAATTGTTTGGTATTATTTTTAGTACTGTATCTTATACATCGTTCTTTTTGATCTTGATTTTTGAAACTGGAATTTAATTTAAAATAACTGCTGTTTTAGTCTCGTTTGAAAAATGTTGAATCATGTTCCGAAATCAGTCTCAACTCGCACTTTCCAATGGGGTTGATTTAAATCTAATTCTAATTCAAGGATACATACATACAAACAACAATGGAAAGACAAACATACACATGCTGCCAGGCACAAATGAATAAAAATCTAAAAAAGTAAATAAATAAGACAAAATGACGAATGAAATGAACCTGCAATATTTGAAAGCAGATATTGGAATGGCGGCAAGGGGATGCTGAGCTAGGTGGAATGGCAAGGGGCGCCGAAACAGTGGATTGCTAGCGTATTTCAGTTATTTTCTACATGAGACGCATATTAAAGAGCTGTGACCGAAGCAAAAGCATGAATTGTATAATAGAAATTGATAGAGATCGAGAGATAGTGCGGGCTAAGGTAGCCACCATCAGCGACCAAGGTTGGGGAGCAAAGTTGTTAGGTTATTAAGAATGATTACCGCTAAACATTGAATAAAAGAGACACAAATAAAGAAATAAGACGATAATTGGACGGCGAAGCTGGACATCGAATCAACAAATGGACGAACAGATGGACCGAAAACAGAAGCCGCTAGTAACAAAAATACACCGCCAGGGGTTAGAAAATATGCGCCAGCTGATGATTGAAGAGGTCAAAGTTGATGGAAAGCCGCGTATGTGGTCAAAGTGATTAGAGGGCTGAATGTTTGGCTGAGTGGTTGATGCGAGAAATAACTGCAGCGTTGGCGGAAGCTTAATTTCTCACTTCTGGTCTCGGTATTTTGCAGTGCCAATTATGCTTTTCGATGCTTTCGTCTGTGATTGCTGGCATGTAAACAATGTGTGACTTTTGTGCGTTTGCCAAGATTTTCGTTTCGAGCTCTGTGCGAAGTGTAAGCTTACACTAATGAGAAAAGTACGTGAAGCTAATTTTTAAAAATGTTGCAAAGATTTTGTGTTAAATATTCTGTGAGTCTTCGAAATGAATTAGTGCTTCGGGCAGGCGTTAATGTTTGTTATTTGTGGAAAGAATTGAGGGATGTTAAAGTTTTTTTCGATGTTGAAAATATAAAATGCCGCTGTGTCTTTCTGTGAGACACTATTATTCGACGCTATTAATTAATTCTGTAAGTATACCATGCACGAACCCAAAGCATTCGACTTCATCGTTACAAATAGAGTCAAATGTCTACCAGATGTTGCGTAGAACATTACGCAATTTCGTTAAGGGACCATCCTGAAGTTTGAGTGAGTTCAAGATCGGATATAAATGTAGGCATACAGTATTCAAATTGTTCTTGCTAGTCGTTAAAGCCTCACGCGCGACGGGATCCAAACATTTTGTATCCCCATCAATTATGCCTTTCAAAGATATCAAAACTGTTATCTTTTTGTTGTGCATACTTTCAGGCTGAATACAATGAAATTAACAGTTTTAGCGATATGAGCGAGTAGCAGGACGCCTGGGTTTATAAATACATAGATATGCCTTTTGTCAGCATAGGCTAAGCTATATATGAAAAGATAAGATTTTTGTGGTTGCACAAGAATAGGGCAGTAATAAGAAATTTTGTATGCATTAGCCTAAAAATATGCTACTTGTATTGATTATTGGGTAAATCATTTGAACTTTCTAATATCAAGTAATCAGCTGTTTGTGCAAGCTTTGTTTTGAGTTGTAATATGTAAGTTGCTTCATTAATTTCTCAATTCTAGCTTCGTTGTGAAGGTGTCCGATCTACTGCTATATTATGTTACTTGCGTTAGTTTATTTTGCTATATTATTTATTCATTTTCTTAAATTTATTTCTAATATAGCATATCTACATATGCATGTAAATTGCTCTTTTCTTTTCATGACTGAATTCTCTTTTAAGTAATATCCTTTCTATGCTTTTATTGTGTTTGTTTTTGTGCTCCTCATAAGTTGATTGTTTGCCTACTTGTCTTAAACAAATAAATTATATTCTTTTCCGGTTTGTCAACAAAAGAAATGCTCACAAGAAAAAGCCATCCAGAAAGCCACTCAACCACCACGCACAAAACGGCACACATGGCAGCTAAGCATTTACGATTGTAAATATGTATGTAGCGTTGTGTGTGTGAGTGGAATCATTTACGAAGCAATTCAATGAGTCTACCAAACCTCAGCGCCAGTTCAAGCGTTGGCGGTGAAGACAAAAAGAGTAGGTACAAAAAAAAAACGCAAACATTTTTACATAGTGGTCGCATAGTGGCGCAATTCGTTAAACATTTCAATGAGTGCCTGCCTGCCTGCTTGCATGCCTGGTGTGGCGCTCCATCTCCCTACTTGGGCGACTGAGTGGCAGCCACTGATTGCAATCGTGTTCCTGACAGTATTCATTTGCGTTTTTAAATGACAAACGTTTACCCAACACCCGCCTTCCTCACCTACTGATCTTGGTTTCTGATTTCATTTCTATTATTGGGGTTCTTCTTTACTTCGCGCTACACTTTTGTTGCTTGGTTTGGTGGGTCGGTCGGAGGGATGGTCGCCCGCGCAGCCAGTTCTAAGCAAATCGACAACGTTGCGATTTCGTTTGTACGATTGCCAACGACATTTCAATCCAGGCGCTTTTATTACTATTTTTTTCTTGTTTTTCTTGGTAGTCTTTGCCACAATCAAAGCGAGTGGATTGAAGCGTAAAAGACGCCAGCAGGCAATGAAATCAAAATGCCACCAAAATACCTAAAACCACAAGCACTTCAATTCATTCGCAAGCGTTGTAGGTATACCAAATGCAATACAATACAATGTAGACTGAGCGCATGCGATGAATAAAATGGAATTGTTGCCTACATTAAGGCTATACACTCAGTTGCATGTTTGTACTCATAGCTGGCACTGGTAATTATTATTTTCGTTTTTATTTTCTACTTCTACTAAATTCGATGTTTGTGTTTTTGTTGCAGTTTGGTCTCCTTTATGTATTTTTTGTAACGCTTTCCGCTCTTTAGAAAATTTGAAATTTTATTGTGCAAAATGTACATTTAGAAATGCATGCATACTTAAGTGGGCGCTGTGGCGGTTAAGTGCTCAGCAGGCACATGTCAAGTGCGAAATGAGGCCTTCAAGTTTTTTTTTAAACCAATCTCTAACATGGAATTGGCTTCATACGCAGCAAAGAATCATGAAAGGAAGAATGTAATAGATTTACATAAATGAGCATGCGGAAAATGAAAAACAAACTCAACTGCATATGATGGCAGAAAATATGAAAACGCAAGCCTATAGGAATTGAAATTTTTTTTTTTTATCATATTGCAGTTAGGCCTTATAATAATATTTGAATTTCGTAGGTTGAACTGATTGAGTTTAGACAAAATTTTATTAGCTGATTTTAATGATAAGATGTTTTATTTCACAAAGGTTTCGCTTAAGTAAATTTAGGATTTTATTTAAAAAAAAAAAACAAATAAAAGGCCTTGAGTTTTGTTAGAGGAAATCATCTTCAGTCTAAATTTTTTGCATTCTTTGGACTAGATAAATAAATTGCTTCTAATTTCCACCTCGACTGGCAAAAAAATCAAGCTTTGACATCTAGTTGCCTTACAAAAATACCACAGGTGAGCATATTGATGCTTAAAAAGTTTTTGAGTACGACTGCTTCACAGAGTTACCTTTCTGAAGACTAGGATAACCATTTGTTAACAAAAAGACGATAATAATTTATTTAGTTACAAGCTCAAGGAGCAGATTAAGCCTAGTTAAGCGTAATGTGCCAGAATTGCTTGTGATATTCTTTCGTAACTGTAATAATCTTCTTGGCCCTTCTCGGACGGCCGACTGCAAGCCTTGCGGTACACCCTCACCGAGCCGTCTGAGTCACAGATGACTTGTTCTACAGTTTCGTTTCGCAAGGGTTCGCATTTGATTGTCTAATTAATTTTACTATTCTTTGCAACATTTGACATCATGTAGGGATATCTAAACCCGGTCGTTTAATGGTTCACGGGGTTTGGGCTTGCATTTAACCCTAGCAAGGCGAAGTTCGTCTTATACACTGTTGCTGAGGCGTCATTGGTCCGAAATGGGGTTTCTCTCTTTTGCATTTATGTGATCCTTGTCTGGTGGAATTCATTGAAGAAGGTAACGGAAGATAAGCAGCACCTTGATTGGACTTAGTGAAGTATCTCGGACCCGTGCCGACTTCTATTGGATAAGTGGGCTCTTAGACGGCTTAGCGAGCGCTGGGAAAATACCACGACATGCAGAATTCATAGAAGTTCTAGCCACTCATTGATCCAAAGGCCCTCATTGTATTAAACCTAAAAAGTGGGACAACGATGGACTACTTTGGATTCGTCGATTTTGACAATTCTCAAGTAAAGGTATAGAAATCTTTGTGGCAAAGAGTCGCTGTCTTCAGAATTTTATAAACTAATACATGTTCCTAATAGAAGGGTTGAAGTTCTTATTTTCTCCATATTTTTTGTTCTCTTTTACTCTATCAATCAGGACCTTGACATAACCTACATCATTTTTCATTTTAATTTGCAGACTTGTATTAGGACTATTAAATTATTATTCTACTTTTAGAATAAAAACCTTAACGTAAACGAAGATTTGATCCGATGTAACTGGGTAAAGGCTCTTTTCCATTAAGAGTTCAATGATTTTGGACTTACCGAACAAAAAAAAAAAAAAAAAAATATCAGTCGTAGAAGAGTTGAAACTGTCAACATTATGGAGGCCAGCTTCCAAATAAACCACCATCAGGATTCTTAGCTGGTCGTCTTAAGGCAGTTGAAACTACTCTTTGTTTCGGTTTTGTTATTAATGGTAGCAGCTATGTATGTGGTTCTGTCACTAAGTTTTGGCAGCTCATCTTGCGGAAGGGTAAGGAAACAAGCTGTTTTGACAGTGGGGGCAAGTGATGGAGTGATGGTGGTATTTTCACATACAGGACGTTTGTTTGGTATATCGGGATCTATCCTGGATAAGTATTAATGAGTGAAAGCTCATGATATATCCAGAACTTAATTCAGCCAGGCAACTCGAGCGCTTCCTCTAAACCAGGTGGTTATTGAAGTCCGACGACGCAATTCCAGGGTAAGGATATGATAAAGGGGTGATTGACTTCCGCTAAATGCCGTTTAAGACTTGTCTTTAGTAAGTCGGGCCGCCTCGTCGTTTACATTACATTCCCTAGTAGCAATACGACGCAAATAGCATTTAGAGTTGCCGCAATATAGGAAACTCAATGAAAATTACCCAGATCTCGTTATAGTCTAAGTCAGTTATTGAAATTTAAATTTTATGAAATGTTTCTAAAAAGTTCTGTGCAATTTTGTGCATGCATCTACAACAGCAAATTCCATCCAAACACTAATAATATAATCTAATCTATTGATTATCCCTTCTCATCAGCAATTAATATACATAGTTATGTATGTCCCATACACCCTATTACCACACAGTTTAGAGCTACTATGAATGCACCTAAGTGTGACCAAGCAACCATGCGTCCACCGCAAAACAACTGATTCAATTATATGCCATAACATACGCAGCTAATTGCATTAGAAGATTTGTGAGTATATGCGAATGTATGGCTATTGGTGTATGAGGCATTTAATGCCAACACCAAGTTAACCAAACGAAACGAAGCACAACCTTCACTACAACTACAGCAGGCTACATACCAACACACACACAGGATTGGAATGATGTCGGACTGAAAGCGACTGGTTGGAGAAGCAAACATGTGATAATATTATATTTGTGAATACTCGGAAATGGCAATGAACGTAGTACGTGGCAAGTAAATTTCCCTGAGGCATCGTCTAGATGGATATACAGCTATGTAGATGTCAAGCTGTTGCATACGAGCGTTGACACTCCCACACATTGCTCCATAACTGCCTAATGTTGCTGTATTATTGTTGCTGTTAGTTGGACACTTTCGTGCGTGCGTTGTCGCTGTTGGTGTTGTTGAGTGCGTCAACGGCCAGCAATAATGCGTAACGCAATGCAATCGCATAGCTAGGTAATTACATTTGCCACCAGAGTGAGCTGGAGAGCGAGGGGCATGTTGCTAGGGAGAATGGTAGGAAGTGGATAGGATAGCAGGAGTTGGTCAACGGCGGAGCTGCACTGAACCTATGTCACTGCCGTTGTTGTCCTAAAGCTGATGTCGGTATTGAGCTAATTTGTTGCTTGGTTCGTTGCCTGCTAAATGAATTTCATAGCTTAATGCAATGAGAATTAGCGAGCGGCATTTGCAGCGCCATGCAAAGGATCCTGAGTGTGTGTGATAAATGAACTTTTAGCGCGTGAAAAAAATGCCGCCAGCAATATAATTAAAACGCAAAAAGTTGATGCGAGTAAAATTCACTTCAGTGAAAAAAAAGTTAGCCTGCGGCGGGCAGGTGTCAACAGCGGAGTTAAAGAAATTTAGTTAACTTTCTTGGTGTCTAAAAACTCTCGTGCGAACAGCGTCGTACTCTCTTTCAACTGCACTGACAACTGCGCTAGACCGCAAACCGACTGCGGCAGTTGTCAAGACGTCTGGCAACGGCAAAGCAATAGCTATGAAAAAATTTAATTTCCAAAAAAAAACAACCCGTTGACTTAAACCAACTTAGTATTTTGATGATGGCGCATATTAGTTGCAGACCACAACAAAAAAAGTGTGCAGCAGTAGTCAGTACACACCTAGCCAAGTAAAGCGTCCTCTACTGTTCGCGCTAGGCAAGCGGCTAGCGGAAGTTTTTGCGAAACATTCAAGCGTCGCAAAAGTTTAAGTAAACGCGCGTTGACAGTGCGAAATGCGAATGAAATGCGGATAAAGTAGTGCCGGTGTGTCACATGAGCAGAGTTGCATACATAGCCACACACACACACGCACCCATACACACAAAAATAACTAGATAGCGCCACATGTGTGCGTTGCCTCGAAGTTCATTGCGCATTCCTGCCATCTTGCAATGAATGCTCTTCCTGTTGGCTTAATTCTGCTTGGTGCAATTCCACTCAACTTTGGATGGACATTTAATTACGCGCCGGATAAGAATAGCAGATGATCTTTGCGTGAAATTCCAGTTTGCTCCACAGGGATGATAGGCAGACAGCTGCAATGCCGGCAATGCGGTAAAATACGTAGCTGGTCTTTTTAGTTTCATTTTTTTTCCAAGCGCTTGAGGAAATGAGCTGAGGTAGCTGGATTGGAGTAACTGAAGTTTAAATAACTGATTTTTAATCTAGGCTGCTTAGTTGGAGCCTTTCAAAGGATTACTCTTATTTGCTATTAAAAAAATAAACACCGGTGTACTTTAATTTCGTTGAGAGAATTCAATTTCTACGAAATATTTTTCCACATTTAATATTTTCATAAAATGTACCCTATCGTGCGTCCGAGGTTATTGTCTAGTCACCAGGCTTTAACTCGAAATCTATTCAACGGTTTCAGAGATTAGTGAATTCAACCAGAAAATCCAAATATAAAAATTATAAATTTAGTATAGATTTTCTTCACTAAAATTTTCACCGCATATAATTCACCCACTATAATATTTATCGAAATTAGTCACCTTTTTTTCGAAACTGTAAAAGAACTTAGTTCCTTCATCAGGCGTTGAACTTAAGTTGCAGCAAATATTTTGTAAGTACCGCTTTTTTGACTAAGCCAAATAGTTTAAGGTTTAATTTTTATAAATTTACAATATATGAGACTAAGATCTCTTTTTAGCGATGTATGAGTAAAGTTATGACGAGAGCTTCTCCGGGCTGTTAACGAAATGAAAGCCAAATCACCCACAAAACCGGGGTGGCTGAGATGATGAAATTATTTTGCCTCATCATTTTCCGAATAGCTGCGACAAAAAGAGTCAGAAGTAATATATTTCAAGTCAGACGGCATGGGTTTCTTTCGAACAGTGCCGATCTTCTTCCAGCAATAAGAGCGGGCCTTTTATTAGAGTAAGACTTTCACATTTTGGATAGATGGTGAGCTCCCTTTAGAATACACCCTCTCACACGCTTTCGTAAATCTTTTGACTCATCTGTCTAAATACTCTTAGGAGCTTTGTACCAGCTCCTCCTCCGTTCATCTCTTGGTGGGATGCTGATGGAAAAGGAGCCATTTGGAGCTGGCACTGTTTTGTTGCATTAGGAACAAAATCGAAATTGTTAAAAAGCTTAGAGTAAACGCATAATGAACTAAAAGTGTAGCCTGTAATGTGAAGTGGACCATCGATTCGAAAAAAGTCGGATTTTAGCTCTCACTACCGCTACTCTATTATTGAAGCCAACTTTGGTGAATTTCACTAGAAAAGGAAACCATATAACATTATTTTCTTAATTACCTAAAATATAAAGACATGGGACATGGTCCCCTCCACATATCGCTCAAACTGTTAATTCATTTCTTTCAGCCTAAAAGTATGCATAAAAAATTAACAACAGTTTGAATATCTTTGTAGCGTCTGATTCACGTGGATAAAAAGAAATTGGATCCTGTTGAGCGGGGGGTTTTTATTCATACTAGTGTTCCACTAAAGTCAATAAGTTATTCTCCTTTCTCGGGAACGGCGTTTCGGCCACTGGTCAAAACGGTGGTTAGCTTTTTTGCTTGTTTTTCAACATTTCTCCACAGTAGAGCTTTTTATCCGGGGGAAAACACGAGAACTTAGAAACTGGACTAAACCACCTACTTAAGTAGCTACTACCAATATCTTTATTTTGTTATGTAATAGTGGTTTACTAAATTGAAGACATAAATCCAAATTGAAATATGAATAATTTAATAGTTTAGAAGAATAGTGAAACATGTGGAGTTCAAATGCCTCTTGCGAGTTACTCGACAGTTAGCGATCCTGATACTATTTGCTCACAAATATAAATGAGTACTTAAATTTCAAAATCGTGGTGCGAAGGAAGAACAGATGCTTCAAATATTGCAAAACGCTAGCTTATAGAAAAATTACCTCCGAAGTATACTTTTAAATATCCAGACCCTTGTTCCCAAGATGCTGTACTAATTATCCACTTGCCAGATTTGAGTGCAGCTGAGTGTTTATTGTCTCCCAGCTGTAGTCTTCGCTTGGCATCAGAGCGATTGTCGTTGCTTCGAAAGTTGGTGTGGTGTTTTCTTTGAAAAGGCATATGAAAAGAAACGAAATGCAAAATATTGTGTTTTGCCTCTAAGCGCCACTGGTAACTGATGTTTAGCGGATATGAGAAAATATATTATTTTGGCCCCAGCAATAGTGTTCATCTACCGCGTTACAAAAACGCCTAAAACCCCATCAGATCCGAATGCAGAGTTTACACTAAAAACTGAGTTCTATAAAAAATTGTATACCAAAAAAGAGCTTCTGCTTCATTTGATCATAAATATGCTTTTACTTTTAATTTCTCACACTCAGCGCTTGCGTACGCCTTCAAGTATGCGACAGTAAAATGTGGCGCAATAAAATCAACCATTAAATGAGGCAAACAAAATTTCACAAAAGTCTGCTTTAATCAACGACAACAAATAAATAATATGAAAGGAAGAAAGCAAAATTAAATACAAAACTGAAATTATTGCAATAAAACAGCAATAACAAGCGCGAAAAAATCTTACTAAATAACTTATAAAACGTTGCGTCTTTCTATTATCCCATTGTTTGTTTTGTTTTTTTGTTTGTTTGTTAACAACACGTCCACACTCAGTGCAGCGCTGCTGCGCCCCCAAATACAACCCACCTGCCGTTTACGACGGATAGCGTGTCCTATTATGCTGCTTTCAAACCGCAATGGCTACGCAGAAGAACACCTTGAAAGGAACTGCTGGAACATTGAGTGTTTATATTTTGTTTACACTTCGCATGAACAACACGACACCAACACTAATGCATAGCACATACATACATATTTTGAAATAAAAAATAAAGTTAACAAATATTTATGTAGCTTTGTGAGTGGTTGGTTTAATACGCAGCATTGCCTTGCACATTTTGTTGTTGTTTGCTGCTGCTGCATAACAAAAATTCATTAAAAATTAATCCTGGCTGACGCTTTGCAATGAATGCTACCATTGCTACCACTGCTGGCTGCTTCTTCTGCTATTCCTGCAGTAATTCAACGTATTCAATTACCGAACCGTCGCAACAAGCCAACACAGCAAAATATGCGCACATACTTGGACACACACACACACACGCATGTATTGTATATGTATATCTTCAGCATGAGCCAGCTTTCTAGCATACTTCTTAGCTAAATTAATAAATTTTTCTATGTATGTCGTTGTGTGCCCGAATAAGAGGCAGCTTGAAGTTACAAGTGACCCGACACCAGTGTGTCCGGCTCTTATTCTTACACTAACACACTCAAACACACTCAACCACACTCGTGCTGCGATTCACTCGTTTCCTTTTTAGTTTGCAAGTGTATTTGGTTTATACTTATTTGCACTGCGCTTCATTGCCGTCGCTTGGTACATATCCTTATTATATTACTTGCTGTTGCTGCTTCTGGTCGATGGTTGTTGTATGGTGGAAATTTTGCTTCTACACTGCTTTTCAGCGATACGCTCTGCTGGTTGGTTGCGTAGGGGAGTAAAGACTAAGAGGGTACACTGTAAATAAATTATTAAGGCTAAGAATGGAATTAAAAAAACTGAGGGAAGGAATTATATTTAACAGTTGCAAGGGGAGTTTTGGTTAAATGCGGAAATGTTCCCCGCTAATTTAATGCTTCAATCAAACTCAACTTTCTATCGGCTATTCACCGATTCCTCTAGTATCCGTTATGTATTTCATTGGAAGAGGGTTCGGAATTGCTGCAATGCGTCAAAAATTTCCATATATTATATAAACGGACCGTAACGGCTATAATTTAATTTTCGATAAAAAATAACCGTTATTCTTGGTTTACAACTTTTTGTTGTTTGTTATTTGTGGGTTTTTAGTGTTTCGTTCATATTTGACCGTTATTTTTGGATTTTTTATTTTTTAGATTATTTTTGATCGGCATTGTTTGATTTTAAATTTTTTTTCATCATATTTTATTGATTTTTATTTTTTCAAAAATAATCGTTATTCTTGGTTTTGAAATTTTTCGATCATATGTGATCGAAATTTTTTGATTTTTATTTTTTCGATAAAAAACAATCGATAATCCTGGATTTTTATTTGTTCGATCATGTTTATTAGATTTTTTGTGACTACCACTCAAAATATAAAATACCGGTGACAGAGAAAGGTTAATTGGTAGACCAAAATGACCTTCCAAATCCCTTTACACAAATCTCATCCACAAAAATGAATACGATATAAATTTTGTATATCAGTCGCTATATTGAATGGCCTTTTTGTAGTTCACAATTTTATCACCAGAATCGTATTTATTGACCCCACAAACGTTATTGGCATTTTTAAAATCTCAAATTTGTCTTCAAGAAAAATATTATTTCCTTTTTGATGATTTAAAAAGAAATGGTCCCACCTCAGCACATGCTGAGAAAAATTAAATTTTTTTTTAGAAATTAGGCTTAGAAATCTTTTTCAGAAAACCTTCGCACTCTTCCAGTCATTTTGTAACAAAGTTTTTCCTGAATTTCCTACTGTGCGACGTCGAGTTGGTTTTATATCAACCGCATCACTTGATACATTTTTTTTTTGCTCAGTGCACCACACTTGCCTTTGAAAATTTGATGAGTTCTAGTAGTTGCTGTGGTTTCTTTTAAAGCAATTCAAATAGTTGTTGCTGTAGCTATTTTCCTTCCAGTTTGTCTGTTGATGTGGCCGTTTAAGTTTACGTATTTTTCTTGATGTCCTGCAATTCCAAAGTTGCTGTTGTTAGTTTTTCCTTGCAACAACTTCAAAATTCTTCAATTCATTTTTGTGTCGCTACTACCTACTTCGCCACCTATTTTTTTTTATTTTATTTTTTTTGTTTTTTTTTTTTGTCAACATCTTGTGGCAATGCGACTTTTATGTGTTTCGTCTTGACACGCTGCATAAACAGAATAATTTACAATACTACACCGGAGTACTGGCGCTGCTATTATGGCTCCTCTGTTTACCTGCCACATGAGGCGCATGCAATTGGAATTGTATACCATCAGCCCAGCAACAGTAATAACAACAACAACAACAACACAAACAAACACAGTGCAGCAAAACACATTGAAAGTGAATGCTACTAGTTAAACGAACGCGCTGTTGTTGGCGGCGCATTTGATCCGCATCCGGACATTAAGTGACGCAGGTTGTTTTGGGTATTTTGTAAAATACAAAACTAAACTTGTAGTAAATACATATAAAACTAAATGAGGTTTTGTGTGTACGACTATAAGTATGCGAAAACTTGAAGGACAACAGTTAGACAGACTTCACTGCTCTTCAATTTTGTGGCATTTCCAACGGCCCGAGGATGAGGGATGCAATGAGTGAGAAACGAGCAGGGAGGTGTTGAAAAGGGGAAAGAGAATGTAAGCAGAAGCAGTAAGCTGAGCCATGTTGCATGTGTGAAGCTCAAGCAACAGTAAACGCTGTAAAGTGTTGCGCAAATAATAAAAGCAACAATTTTGTCGACGATACTTAAACTAACCAACAACCAACACACTGTCTAACTTATATACAGTGTTCAACATAGAGATATTTACAATTTTGAGTACATATCTTCCTTTATTTAATTTTAATTATTTTTTTTAATAAACTTTGTGCAAATGGTCAAAAAAATTTAGCAAATTTTACATTATATTAAAAAATTTTAATTCGATTTTTTTTTAAATATTTGGGTATTTAGTTTTATAGCTCATTTAATATTGGTATAGTAAAGTGTAAATTTTAAGTCGCTACAAGTTACCGTTTATTTTTGGCAATTTTTTTCCTGACACTCCAACGCAAATTTGTCCTATTCGACGCTTGCTTTTTTATATGGAATAAACCGCGCAAATCTGTCAGTAAAAAAATCAAAACTAAATAGTAAATTGTAGCTACTTAAAACTTGCACTTTTTTACTCAAATTCATTAATTTGCTATAAACTGCATACCAAAATTTAAAAAAAAAAAATCCGATTCAAAATGTTTAAATCTAGTGAACATTTTTTGAATTTTTCCACCGTTTGAAACTCAGATTTAACCAGAACTTGTTGTACTTAGAATGAACAATATTTTTATAAACAAATTAAATAAAATTCAATTAAGAAAACTAAATAGCCCCAACTTCTGAATATGCGGTTGTGCTATAGTCATGTCGTGCACTGTACATACATACATACATACATACACTTACAATTTCACAGCATAGTGAATAGTAAATAAAAAGCAAGTCTAGTTATCCTTTCATATTCAGCGAAATTACTTAGCGCAAAGGTGTGAAGTTCTTTCTATTCGCTGTTGTGGTTCGTTAACTGCTTCGTTCCAACGATAGTTTTGTGCTATTTTTGCCATCGTCTTGGACTGCGTGCGCAGGGAAAGTGATAAAGTTGCATTTGTTAACCTGGCATTTAGCGGCTTAGAGGGAAGTGGAATGAATGGTTAGGCGAAGGAAAAAGCAGGGGGAGAAAATTTAATACTTTGTTTATTCTCTATTTTTTTTTTAAACAGTAAAAATGTCAATTCTGAGCAGGTAATTGCATCCCAACATTGCACAGTTACTTATTTACATAATTAATGCGATAGATCTACAAGAGAAGCGTTTGCCGATTTTGAAATTTCAGTGAATTTAATTGAATTCAGAATGTTCACTTTGCTCTGAGAACTGTCAAAAAAACAATAAAAATTTACTAAACAGTATGGAAGTTGAAGACAGCTTTCTTGAAACGATTGGGTGGGTTCGTTGCCTCAAACGAATCGTACAAAGAATCACGAATTTCGTGAACCTATTCTTGCCAATCCCAAAAATGCTGCAAATACAAGTAAAACAAGTAAAAACAGCGCTGTCTTCGGCTATGCCGAAGGCTTCATACCTTTCATGAATGGAAGAATAGTAAAAAACGTGTTATTGAATTACAATTTCGTATTACGTATAGTTAAAAGCGAAAATTTCCTTCAAATCAATAAAAATAATTCTAGTAAAGGCATTGTTATAAATTATTTAATGCTTTTCCTTATGTAATTAAAAAGAACTATGTTTTAAGAAGGGAATGGTTTTTGAATATTTTTAATATCGTATCGACGCTTGATATTCAACATTTAAAAAATACAAATAATTAAGTATTAATATGTAAGACCTACATATGTCGGTCTTTGAAAACAGTTATCAGATCCGTAAATAGTTCCCAAACGTTTAACGCTATGATTCATGTGATATTGCGCTGAGCTTATTACTTTTCGCAATAAATATTTGTCCTGAATTTATCTTGCCGATTTACACTGTGAACTCCGATCTTGATGAATACTAATATATAGCTAATAATGGTTGATGTTTGTGCAAAATTTCAAGCCTTTAGCTGTTTAAATGGAGGAGTTATGGTGCAAAATGCAATATCTGAACAATCGGTTGTATAGGAGCTATATGTTATATTTCTCCGATCTTCATGATTTTCAATACTGATACGTAGCTAATAATGGCTGATATTTCTGCAAAATTTCAAGCCTTTAGCTGTTTAAATGGAGGAGTTATGGTGCAAAATGCAATATCTGAACAATCGGTTGTATGGGAGCTATATGTTATATTTCTCCGATCTTCATGATTTTCAATACTAATACGTAGCTAATAATGGCTGATATTTCTGCCAAATTTCAAGCCTTTAGCTGCTTAAATGGAGGAGTTATGGCGCAAAATTCAATATCTGAATAATCGGTTGTATTATATGTTATAGTCACCCGATCTGACCGATTCCGACAAATGTTTAATCATTTGTACAACGACACCTGCTCACCAAATTTCATCAAAATAGCTCTAAAATTGAGGGACTAGTTTGCGTTCAAACAGACGGACAGACGGACAGACGGACAGACGGACAGACAGACGGACATGGCTAAATCGACTCAGCTCATCGTCCTGATCATTTAGGTATACTTTTTGATGGGTCTATCTCTTCTCCTTCTGGCACTTACAAACATCGGACCAAACTTAATATACCATTTCATTCTCATGAAAGGTATAAAAACGAAAACCTAAGTATATTTGATCTCGGTAAATTAATTCACAATTATGCTTTTTTTGTTTTTATTCCACGGAAATGTTAAAAAGTTTCCCTAACTTCGTTCTTTAATTTTTCTTATCAACTAATTGAATTTGCAGGCTCACAGCTGGTTGCATTGGCAGGATTTAAAGCCACTACATATTTAGTCATCGAAGCTTTGAAAGTAAAGTAAAGCAAAACAAACCCAGCGGCGAAAGAAGCAGACCTGCATTGGGCGAGCAGCTTTAGCGCGCCGAGCAGCCCTCCCTTATATAAAAGTTTTGCAGAATGTTTCCAGAAAATCTACTCAATTTTCAAAAACAGTTGCTTTCTTTTGGCTTTCGCCGATTTTAGGACAATGTGGTTTTTAGTATTATTTTATAGGTCAATATCTTTTCAACAACATCTTACACATTGAATTCAGACCACTGGTTGAGATGATATATAGCTAAATTAGTTTTTGTTTCACTTACCTTGATTTAATTTGTTTCAAACTTTCAGAAAGTACATACAAATTTAAGAAGTTTTTGTTCCGAAAAACTTCAATTTGACTAGTGTTGTGTGCGTGGCTGCTACCTGAAAGTAAAAAAAAAGACAACGATTCTTATAAAAATAAAAATATTTTCCATCAGTTTCTAATATAGTAAAAAAGGCGTATTATTTTTTAACGAAATTAATATCAAATATTTTCTTTTTCGTCACTCTATAATATTACTTCTAAGCGGTGTATTTTATTATTAAAAAATACCAGGTTATCAAAGCCAAAGTCATAATAGTCCATTTTTAAACCAGAACCAATTCAGTGCCGTTTTTTGGGTAAGAAAATCATTGGAAAGAATTCGTTATAAAAAATCGAATATATTGATCTGATCCTTATTGCATTAGCTTTTCAAATCTGATCTTTTCCTTATTTAGAAGATTTTTTGTTTTAAATCATTATTTTGTGTTTTTTATTATTTCAAACACATTTGATAGATATTTTGTGATTTTCATTTTTCAATCAAGTTTGATCGTTATTTTTAATTTTTTATTTTTTCAATCCAGTTTGATCGTTATTTTTAATTTTGTATTAATTCTTGGATTCAAAGTTTTCCGAACATATTTGATCGATATAATAGATGCTAGTTTTTTCCATCATAAAACGTAAGACATGCTACTGAGGTTGTTGCTATTATCGCTATCATGGACAACATTTTTTTTGTGATTATTATGATCGAAAAAATATCGAAGAAATTTGATCGAAAAATTAAAATACTCAAACAAGCGTGGCACATTTTTGACCATTCCTCTTTCTTATTTTTGTAAACTTTATTTCTTTTTTCTGTCTTCAGCACTCAACTTGAAGACGTGACGTGGTGTCAAAATTGAACATTCCAGTTGCTCGACGCTAGCGACGGGCTATTGAGGCTTGCTCCACAGAAATAGTATCGGCACGAAAAATTTTGACAGTTCATTGACGCTTTTGACGCGCCAATTTAGGGATGGCTCTTAATGACTCTTAGAGGTTGCGACCAGATCTGTGCGCTTGGATTTTCACATATTTGCGAGGAGGTCTAAATGGCCGAGATTCCGATCCGCTCGGTCATTGTGTTTTCGGCGGGGCGTGATGTTAGAAAGGACGAGTTTCTAAGCCGCATCTTCGGGGGTAGGAAAAAACCAGGTTTCGAGCCGCTGTCTGTAGGAGATAAAACCTCAGCCTCTTCTATTGACAATTAAAGTATTAAACTATCAAGCTGGTTGAGAATTACAAATGAAGTAATGCAAAGAATAAAATTGAGCACAAATGAAGCATAAGAAATCACAATTACAATTATAATTGATTCTCTCCTTCATTCATTAATCCATTAACACTTCTACTATCAAAACACTTGAGGTGACGAGGACGATAAGCTTAGCACTCAACTCTTTCACTTCATAAAATGCAGCATAAGCCAATAAATCACTTTTAGTATAAATAAAATGAGCCAACTGAAGAGCCAAAGGCGCTAGCAACTTCAACGCTTCATCATCATTATGATAACAAGTAAGTGAATTTTGAAATGACTGAGTTCTCGACAAAACGTTATTACCATAGATTAATTACCAAAACATTCGGCGAGTGAGTGAGGAAGTGAGTACGGAGACATTGGGCAACAACATACCTGGACTAGTGAGTTAGAGTTGGGATAAGAAAAGCACAATGTGATGGTTGGTGAGATGAGTGGCAGAAAACACAATATTTGCATTTGCATTTGCATTGCCGTTCCATGCAAGCAGTGAAAGCGTACTACTTTTCCTTAGCCATTTACTATTTTAGACGCTTCTTTGCTTTGCACATCCTTGCCTACACATCCTTCAAATTATCTGCAATCACTGCGACAGTCAGTGCACAGGTAGACAAACCATAAGGCTCACAAATGCGGCGACTAGAAGAATGACACTGCAGTTGCTGTCAGAAGCATGACAAGCACTTTCATTCATTTGCTGTGATGTGCAGAGATAGTATAACTAACTCTTGAATAGTTGTTGTAGTTGTTGCTACAACACTTTCCTTGATTTATGATGCTAAATATGACACAATACCTCAGTAGCATGCTTACGCCCAAGGTACTGCATTTATGCAAAATTCAAGCAAAACAAGCTACCTTGCCGCTTAACGTCTTTTGTTTGCATACTTAAGGGCGCACTGGACTGATTATATCTGGGCTTGCATGCGAGCGAGCAATGATGCGCATAAATGTAGATTTAGTTCTACTGCAGCTAAGATGTGTGTGTGTGCGTTGTGGGCGCTTGCTGCATCAAATTGCCGTATCTTCATTTTTTTCTCACCCACCCCTCGCCACACCCTCCGCTACACTTATTGTCTCACATCGGGGTACTTAATTTTTCTACATTTTACCGCACTCAACTACTATTTACATGCTCATTTATTTGGGCGCCTGCTTTCTTTGTAAATTATGTAATTAGCATCAGTTGTTGTTGTTGTTGTTGTTCGTTTGCAGCCTCACGCCACACAATTCCATGCACATATGTTTCATGTATAGTAAGTGTCCTTGCTTGACAGCTGCTAGTGGCCGCACACACACACACACACATACACATTCTTAATTAGATGATTAAGTGACGCTTTTCTTCGCAAGATCTCTCTTCATTACCACAAACTCAGCTTCCGTTTCAGTCTTGACTTTGGTCTCCGTGGTCTCCGCAGCCGACGCAACCTATGCTCAATGCTTTTTAGTCGCTTCTCAACAGCTCTTGGTAAAAGCTCTTTTGTCGCTTTTATGTAGAGGTAAAAGCTTTCTTTTGGACGCAGCATATTTTTTGTTTGGTCGTAAATTTTATTTTGAATTGCTACGTGCACTCTTAGAACGTTGGAACGGGTGGTAAGGAAGAGAGCAAGGAGGGTGTGGGAGTTTGAATCAAATGTAAACTTATTTTAACTATGCCAGTTTTCTATAAGATAGCAGTTTGCTGATTGCATTATATTTTAGTTACATAAACTGACAGTTGAAAATTTTTTAATCGCAAAATAAAAACTAGACGTCATGTAATAGCGATGGTGGAGTACAGTTGAGTTTGCATTAGATGAGAGTTGACAGATTCAAACTATCAAAATCAAATATTAAGGAATTCGATTGAAATACTTCTTCAGAAGTTCCGATTTTGTTTAGCATGTGACTTTCTGTTATTTGCACTTTCACTCCACTTATCGATTTAAGATTCAACTTAATCTTTCATCTGTCAACTTTTAACTGTCATTTTGTAATCTGTGACCACCTCTCTATCATCTATCACTTAGCATTTCACATCGATAGATTTTTAGTCAGTTAAATGCGTCAAAAAACTTTTCCTGAAATTGAAAGTTTTTAATCACTTCGTTTTGTCTTAAGCGATGTACCATTTTAAATTAATCAGTAGTTATATATAACCAATTGATGTTAGTCACTAAACAGAAATCATAACTCTTAAGCCATAGTTTAGAAGTCATTAGTCACCAATTATAAGACTTAAGTCGTGGGACACAAATTTGAACTTGAAGTCATTGCGCTTGAGTCAATATTTATTAGTCATTAGTTGACAGTTGTTACCATTAGTCACCAATCACTAGTCAACTTCCATTTCGCTTTCGTCAGTATTCACAGCCATGCGCCACAAAATACAAACCATTAGTCATTACCAATAGTCGTTAGTTATTAAATAGTTGTTGGTTATAAGCATTAGTCATTCGTTGACAGTTGCTAGTCATTAGTCATCAAACACTAGTCAACAGACATTCGAATTTCCTTAATAATCAAATACATTAAATGAAAAATAGTCATTTAATAGTCGTTTATCATAGTCATTAGTCATAAGATATTAGTTAGTCATTAGTTAATAGTTAATAGGCATTAGTCATTTATTATTCAGTAGTCATTAGTTGATTTTAGTTGGCAGTTGTTAGTCATTAGTCACCAAGCTAGCCATTCGACTTTCGTTACTAGTCGCAGTCATTAGTCCAAAAATATAAATCATTAGTCATTATCATTTGTCCTTAGTTATTTAATAGGCGTCGATCATAATCAATAGTCATTAGGTATTTGTAAATTATTAGTCATTGGCCATTGATCATAAATAATCAGTCATAACACCGGAAGAAATAAGTCATTAGTTCTAAGTCATTAATCGGTTGAAGTTAGTCACAGTTGTTAGTTATATTAGTCACTAATTTACGGATCTAAATATTCAAAACTCAGTGAACATTCATATAAGTATCTTTCTTTAATTTTTCCCAGTCGAATTGTGTCAAATTCAGTACTGCGACTCATTTCAAAAATTGCTCAGTTACTAAATAATTACATATTTCAAACTAAAACAACTATTGTTTTCGCTTACCATAAGTAAATTATTTTGAACAACGCGTACCGAATTGAAGATGCCATTTCTTAAGCTCAACGAGTACGCCATTTAAGGCCTTCATTCCCCCTACATCCTACTTCAACATCGATCATTCACGCTTAATGCACTCATTAATATGCAAAAAGTGTTAATATTTCAATGCACGCTCAAACAAATAGCAAGTACACACACACACACACCAATGCATACGCCGAGGTGGCAGGTCAACTGCAATGCGAAACGGGCGGTCAAAGAGTGGGGTAGCTTGCAACGTGCAACAAACAGGTGACACATTGCAAAAGTCTGCGTGTGCACCAAGGCGCCCGACATATAGCAAAATGTTTGGGTGGTGGGGCAAAAGTGTTGGGGAGGTGAGTGTGCACAAATATATAGTACATTTGTCACTTATGGATACAGGTATTGTTGTTATGCCTTTGCATACATTGAGGCGCGTAACATATTGCGGTAATGAAGTCGACATATGGCTAGCTAACCTATACATATGCAAATGCAATGATAATTAATGAGATGCAAATGTATACAGGAAATAAGGAAATTTAAGAATAATAGTTTCAAAGGTCAGCTGTGGAATAGACGGCAATAGTCGTAATATAAATAAGTATATTATGTAAAATGTAATGTGTTGGTTTTGGGAAAAAGTATAATGTTTAAATTTCTGACTTTTACATTTTCCTCATATTCATTTGGTTAATTTGCAGTTGATTCAATTATAGTAGCGATGAACTCAAAATCTAGTATCATCATAGGATTTTATTTTTTATTTCGCTTAATACAGTTCATTGTATAATAAAAACCGAAATAAGCTTAACTTTAAACTTGGAGTAAAATTTAACAAAGTAAAAAATTTGAACATTCAGTTTTATACCAAAAATTTAATGAACTATAAAACTGTTAGATCTGGCAACGCTATGTTCAATAGAGATGAGTTTGATTTGCCATTTCATTAGGAATAAACTAACGCCTGAATAACGCCTGCTAATTGTGCTAATTTGCTTCAAAAATCAATGGTTGAGTTCGATAATCTTTCCTTGCGGTACACCTGTGTTTAGTGATGAGGGTAATTTTTTGCTTTGAAGTGCTGAAACAGTTGAAAAGGAGCATAAAGGCATTAAGCTTGGTACGCTCTTCTAATACCATGCCCAAGGCAAAACTTAATCTTGTAATTATCGCACTTATCGTAGCTATCTCGCCAATCCATTTGATTTGGTAAGATTTCATCATACAAAAATGTGACTTGAAAATTTCGTCACCTAGAAGATCAAGATTTAATCCACATTTAATTCTGTGTACCATCCGGATTTGCGTAATATGTTTTAGAAAATAACCATCAAACTGCAGTGCAACCAAATAAACCAAGATGGATTCCAAGCGTTCCAAGAGCTGAATCCTTGTGAACTTCTTGTATTTGGAATGACAATACTACGTAATATGAATTGCAAGCCTAAAACTATGGTGTGGATAACAATGATAAGAGATTGACGTCAATTAGAGTTGATTAACTTGAATTATTGAATCACCTAAAAAGGTGGCAAAGAATTTTAGAATTTTGACAGCTCATTCCGCGTGAAACAGAGAACTAGCTTTATCATTAAATTATGACTCCATAACATAAATCATCTTATCTATATTCTGATAATTATTGCGCCTTAGACTATACCGCAAATAAAACTTAAATTTAAAACCTTGCCAAATGCAATTGACCTAAAATATACAACCTTCCCAACCGCTTCCCGAGTTGCTCGATAATCACCAACATTCTGATACAAAACTAACCAACCAGACAGTTTTCAGGCCTACTGCGCCTAAAACTATGCGGAGCAACTGTGTTTCAGGCCTTTAGTGGTGACAACAGTCATTGTACTTGTTGTGCCCTACTGAGAACGCGACAATGACGTTATATTCTGTGTCATAAATTATGGCGCATCAAATCTGGCAACTGCCAGTTTGGTGTGTTTTACCAGTATATCAACATAGCGCGGAATATCTTACGCTTAAACCTTTTATATTGCATAGTTTTAGGCGTACCGAAACCCATCTCAGTATAAGTTAATAAACAGCAATCTAAAAAATTTAAGTCCTATAATTATTGCTAAGTTTTCTAAGTAGTTTTGGTTAAATATTTCAGCCCCATGTTTCAAATCATTGCAAGCCTTTTATGAGTCATTTGCCGCTGTTAGTTAGCCTGCCTACTTTTGCGCTGTTAGAAAGTCTCAAAAAAAAAAAAAAAAATTGACGACCTCGAAAAATTGCTAACTTCAAACTCATTACTAATTGTGCAAATTTTTGGCATAAAATGAGCAACTGTTAAAATTTCAATACTCAGCTGCTGTTAAACTTCCGCTCTATTTTGCCTATTTCATTGGCCATCTCTCGTTTTTTCGCTACTCTCATGCCGCTGTGACGACATTTGCTGCTTCGCCACTAGAACCAGCTATTATAGTTATTTGTTTTTGTTTTAATTTTTTTTCCGCAAGTTCTCTTCTCCTACGTCGTTCGCCTACCTGCCTACGATATTCTTGTAGTAGTATAGTAATCGTGTGAGTGTGTGTGTGTTTGCTCCATGCCTTCACACGTTCAGTTTATATCCTTGCTTTCAGCTTTATACTCTACCGCTGCTTACGCTGTTATTCCCAAACGAAAATAAAATTATAGAAAAAGCAAAACATTTCAAAAATCCAAGCGAATACAAAATCATGGCAAATAAATAGCAAAACAACGAAATTGTTAAAAAAAAACGAGCGATATCAACGAAAGTGAATATATGTTAACCTACTAAAATTTAATCGAAATACTCTGTGTGCCATTCCTGTTCTAATAATTGTGTGCCGCTTTTTTGTTGTACACCGAACTCAACGCGCTACTCGCACGATAGATTTGTTTTTATTTGTTTTGTGCGCGCTCGTGTCATTGCTGTTGCTGCTTCGCGTGGCAAGCAGCTGTGCCTGAGTCATTTCCGAATTTCCGAAGTGCTAGCCAAAAAGAACAATCTGCTAACTACCAAAAAGGTTGTGGGCGTTTGACAGTGCCAAGCGTGCGAATTTTTAATTTTTTCCCCCCATACACAACTTGATTTAACGCTCCAATTGCGGCGGCAGCGAGAAAAGTTATATAAATAATAAGAAACGAATGGGAAGTTGTGAGGTTAGAAGGAAATTTTGCCTACCAGCTACTCCAGCACAACTAACGTCCTTGCCATCCGGCTATTTGCATAGCGCACCAAGAACATCCGAACAGCCTCTGCACGCTTTAAAAATCGCTTCGCTTCACTTTTTGTCTTTGCAAATTTACGCTTCCTCACGCTCTATTAACTTCGTTTGGTTGCCAACGACTCGGCGAAGCCTACATTTGAGTAGCTGTAGGCGACAGAGCGAATGCGAAAACACCGAGAGCGCCTGGGTGAGCAGCGTGAGAGAGTGAAATAAGTTAGTAGGTGCTCGCCGCTGTACATAGAGAGCGCTTTGTAGGCGATTCGCGCTCTAGTTATTGGTCAAACAAGTTTCACTCGTTGTTGACAGCTGAGCTTTCCGGGCAAAAGCTTTCGTACCAAGTTTTGCGAGCCGCAACAAATTCCCGCGTAAATTTATACAAAAGAAAAAATTCGATATTTCAATTTACTAAAAATACTATGTACAATATTATTTGAAGTAAAAATCTTGCAACAGCTTCCCTCAAATTCCCCCGCACTACACAATGTATACGTAATGGTGTAATCCAAGCGAAACACCGTCCGTCTTAACGAATCCGTCTAATCCGAATACAATAATCTACCGCTGTAAAATGCAAAATAATTAAAATAAAATAAGAGACACAATAATTATAAATAAATGAAGCCGCACAGCACAATCAATACTGAAGAGAAAAAAGTTACAATAAAAATCAACTTTCCTTCCATTTTGTGAATTTAAAAAAAAAAGTTGTGACACCGCTATTCGCACGAAGGGTATCTAGTACATTTTTATTGGAAATTAGTGGCGTTGGAATGTGTGACATCTTAAGCGCAGATAATCATTGCAGCAGCAGTCAATAGCGTTTGCAACAGGTAAGTGGATGTTGCGTATACGACGTGGAGTACCTTACTGTATGGTTATTATTTAAACCGGTAACAAATATGAATAGATTTAAAATATTTTTAGCAAACACGAATTCATGGGCACTGCAAAAGTGATTAAATAAATTTTAGCAATTTGTTTTAAATTTTTTTTTTCATTTTCTTTCGCTAGGAAAATACTCTGCTCAGTTGGGAGCAAGTGTTGACAACGAGTGAAATGTCCTGTCTATTTCGTAATTTGACATTGAAAATATACCTCCTAAGCTATTTTACTTTCAGTAGTGTTATCAGAAATGTAAATTATTTTAAGCCATCATAATAGAAACAAAAATTCATTTACTTCTTAACCCAAAGTTAGTCTGAATAAAATAACTATGTAGACTGTAAGTTTTGGTTTCAAAGCAGAAAAAACCAAAAGTGAAAATCAGTTTTAGATAGATATTATAGATATTAAGGCGAATTTGTTATAAGTCGATGCCAACGGCCTAAATGCGAATTTAAAGGGTTTGTAAGCAAACTATTTCGTCATTCGATTTTGCCATTATTCACACGTACCAGGCGAATCAAAGAGAAAAGAAATCAGCTGTTCGGCTAACATCACCTTTTGTGAATTCGCTTTTGATCGATGTCAACAATAATTTCTTAACTAAACGCTACCTTCCAGACTTCTTTCTAGACTTTGCCGGGATTTGATCCTCGGACTTCATGCCTGCCAGGCCAGCACGCAACTGCTGTGCAAGGCCGACGTTTGAACTGAAGTGCTTTGCACTTTCCTTCAATAACATAAAAATTGCTAGTTTCCAGAGCTGTAATCTAAGACTCCTAGTGAAGTTTTCGGGCGAATAAATCTGTGGAATATTTTGTTTTTTTTTAGGGGATTCATGAATTTTGGTAATGGATTAAACTGTTTTCCGAAAATATTCCAAATGATTTTTTCAACGGAAAGCGTCCTTCTATTTCTTCCCCAGCCACCACCAACGGATACCGCGTTGAATAATTTCAGAGAAGGAGTACTTCTTTTTTCTTTAGCCAGCGTAGCCGGTGAATATTAATTAGCTGAACTAAGTCACCGCAACTCACACAGCCCATCGTTCCGTCGTTTGGCTTTGACTCAGTTTGAGGAATCTTTCACTCGAATACTCCAAGAGGCCTCTCATCTGATGTTGATAATGTCCATGCTTTTACCCGGTCTTAAGATCTTCCGTAAGTCGCCGTCCTCCTTTTTCAACCATCTTCACTTCCTGCAAAAACGCGACTTTCCTCGTCGTACCGGATGTTCATTCGTCTTCGCTGGAATCGAATAACTTCTACAATGGCAATGTACAGAGAGTGGGAAACGTGCCCCCAGTACTCGTGGCAAATGTAAATGGTAGAGTCGAGTGACGAAGTTATGAAGTTGACTATTTCGATTATTTTTTCCTTCATTTGAAGGTTTTATTTAGCATAGTTATAATGATCCGATTTATATAAAATATATTCCGTTTCTCAAGATAACTTGTTGTCATTTTGAAGGCATGCACCTTGCGTCTATTGGCAAATTACTGGGGTAGTCAATTTTCACAAGCTACTCTTGAGGCGAATTTATCACCAGAAAAATCATTCGCCATAGCCAGGAACAAGCAGTATAAGGTGGATGCATAAAAATCTCCCAACCCAGCACCCAGAGCTTCTGGCGGGCGAGTCACTATCGATGTGTGTGCCCAGGCGTTGCCCTAATGGACCACAATTCCTCTCCTATTGGCCAAGCTGACCGCTTCTGGGCGATTGCTTCCTTCAGACAGACCAATTGTTGACAGTACCGTAAGAATTAAGAGTTTGGTCACAGGGGGGTGGCTCATTCTAGACGAATACCTGATAATCACACCAAATACATAGCAAAACTTTTGCCACCATCAATACTGGCTTGGCCACCATTTGTGCCGAAATGGATTGCTGCGATTCAGCAGCGATTTGTAGATGGAAATTCGGTCCATGAGGTGGCACCCACCCATGCATCGAACTTCGTTTTCTATCCAGCCTTATTTAAATGGTTCCAAAAGATTGTTGGTGCAATGCTTAGCTACTGCACAATCGATCAGTGTGTATGACACGTGCAAACGCAGATATGATGGATCACTGAGCTCGCTTGCTTAGCTTATTATTAAATTGAGTAAATTTGATTGCAGTGTGGACTGTAGTTTAAATATTTATCTCATATTTACAAATGTTTCCTAAAAATTCAATGACAAAAGATACAAAATAATAAATATTTAAATATTACTGTTTTGTGTTTGTGGTTATTTATAAAATTCCGCTACACAGTTATGTGACTCCCCAATATTTTTGTTGATTTCCTATGAGTGTCACTAAAACTAATTTCAATCAAATTGTTTCTGCACAATCACACATACAAAAATAGTTGCAAAAGGGTATGATATGGATATCCAGCGCTTCGATTTTCGCCTGCATCAGCAAAATCGGTAACGAATGCCAATTGGGATTTGCTCAATCGCTTCAAAACGATTGAACTCATATCAAAATATAAGGATATACTTAAATATGTATAGTACATATTAGCAAAAGCTGAAGCTAATACCAAAACTGCAGTAGCAGCGAAATGTTGAAATAAAAAAAAAATAAAAAACCGGAAATCAGTCAAAAATCGGTAGAGAAAAGTGATTTTAATGCAGCAGTGTTGGTACACAGCAAAAAATAAAAGAACCTAAGAAAATTGTTCCTTATATTGACGTAAATTTTTCTGAAAATTGCATAATTTTCCTTGGGTTGAGTAAGGGTTTCCTCAAAATGAATAAAAAAAAAACTACAAAAAATGATATCGTTATTCTCCAAAAGTACTAAATATTTCCTTAGCGCTAAATCATTTCCATTTTTATTTCTTTTGACAGCTGTTTATCTTATATCCAGATACTGTTTTTTTTTTTGAGTGCAGCACAACATTCCGTTCACCTTCACCGCAAATATGTATAGTATATGACCACTTACTGCATTCTACACAATCGCTATTATTCTTCTTCACTTCCTTTCGAATTTTCGTTTTCTTATTATATCGCTTTACTGCGCTTTGTTTTGCTGCGGCTTTGCTACAAATTGCTTGCGCTTTGATAAATAATTTTTGTGCTGAATCTGTATTGGCAAATCTCTATGGATTTTAAAGTAACGAAAAGCAGTCGCCGTCTAAGTAAAAGCAATAAATGCAATACCACTGAATTGAGTATGTCATGTTTCGTTAGATTTTCTCCATTGACTTGTAATTTATTTATTTTGAATTTGGGTAGCACTAAAAGGCGAGCGCTGAAGTAGCAAAGAGGAGATTCGCATTCTTAAAATAAACAATTTTTGTGTATGGTATTAAATGTATTTGAACGAGAAAAATTATATGAGTTGTAATTTCTTAGAGTGAAAGCGGTGTATATAAAATGGAAGATCCGTAGTCGTACGTTAAAGAAATAATGCATAAAAGTATTGGTTGTTTTCTTAATGGCTAAGTTGTTTAATGCAATGGTGAATAGTCACTTTTTGCTCCGCTAGTTTTAGGACAGGTGGGTGAAAAGTTAACTAGCCCCTTAATAACCCCATTTCGCTAAAAGCAGTTGACTCAAAAGCTTCCCAAGAGCTTCTACACATTTGAAAAAGAAACTTTGAAAAGCATGATGCTTGAAAAACTGAACTCAAACATGGTTGACTTATAGGTACTGGGATGATGGATCCGTGTGTTGAAGTCAAAGCTAGTTTCGAAAGTCACTAAATCCTTCTCACGTGAGCCCGAACGATTTTTGTGCATACGGTTTTAAGATCTCACGACTTCCAGTTGATTTTATCCAAGTGTCCTGTCCTTTGGGTAGCTCTCGAACATCCGTTTGGGAGTGAACTAAACTGGCATGGCGAACGTGGTGGAGTAACTCTAACGTATTCGCTTTAAGAGCCCACAAGGGTTTGGCAGCGGCTGCGATCCTGTAGGTGCGGTAATCGGCGGGCCTTTGACTTCGGGCCTTTGACTTGCTACAAACCTAGAATGAGATCTCCCTTTTGCGAAACATAGAGCACATATGTGTCGTATGTTGGGATCTATTTTAGATAAGTAGAGTTTAACCTGCTACAATATCCAGAACGTAATTGGACCAACCTAGCTCGAATCTCACAAAGCCACTCGAGCTCTTCATTTGCTGTGATAACTGAACTCTGATGAAGGCACTCATGGGGCGGGAGGTGATGAAGGTATTAATTGACTGCCGATGAATGTTGTTTGAAGCTTGTCTAAAGTTGGTCGGGCTCAGCGGATGTTGTACGTATTGGAAGACCTGGTCAGTCAACTCCATGAGATGGCTTCGGATGTACCTGGGAGGTGGCTCAGCCTCTAGTAGGTGTACGCACCCCGACTGAAAAAAAGAACGCCTAGAACGCATCTACAATATCAAAGGTGTGCTTACCGACTTCAATGCTAGGGTAATGAGGAAGGAATCTATGACCACAAATTTCAGGTTTTACGACGAAACTTTCCCTAACTATTCTATAGCTTCAGATTGAAAAAAATAAAATAAAATCGATCATATTATGATAGGCGCAAGGCGTGCCTCCAGCGCATTAAACATATGACATTTTATGGACCGAACATCGCCTATTATCATTGGTGGCAGAGGAAGACGAATTTCTACTCTACATTTAAAAAGTTGATAATGTAAAGGAACGACTGGCTGGTGGAATCGGCCAAAACCATCTAGGCGGCTATAATGCCAATTAAAAACGAAAATAATAAATAACTGCTGGGGGTTAATTGACATAATTTCGTCACCTGTTTTTGTGAGCTTCCTATCTTTATAATCTCTAATACAGAGACCAATCGAATTTAGTAAATAAAGCAGAGCTTAAAAATATAAAAGACTGTTCTACTTTAAAAAGCAACACTTCATACCATTGTTAGTATATGACAGTAACAAAATGTTTCTCTATTTTATCCATTAGCAACTAAAATATATCATAAATATTTATTTTCCATTTCATTGCTTTGACTGGTAAGGCACCAAACTAGGCAAATAAACCAAGAAATTCTATGCGAGTGGCAATGACATTCTTTGCCTTATTGGCTAATCAGTAAATAAAATCGAAAAGCAAATAAACTTCAAAATCAGTCAAATTGGCGTGTGAGCACGTGCCAATAGTAAGTAGTTGTGTCTGGACGATTTTTGCACACACACACACATATATATAAATAAATATATAAAAACAAAATATATTTTCTTTATGGAAAGAGCAGAACAAATGCAATCGAGTGTATTAAAATAAATTGTAAACCTGCACTTGAATTGAAATAAATACAAAGAAAACGTGTAACCAATCGAAATGTTAGTTTTTTTGTATTTACTCCAAAATAATATAACTATATTTCGGGTCAAGTATGCAGTTTAGGAAATGCGTTTATTGTTTTTGTAGAGATTTTGACTTACTCCACTTATTTTCGGTGGAAGGTAGCCGTCTTAGGAGTTCAGAAGCTACATATGTAGAGGGGGCCAAAATAATCAGTCAGTTCAGGTATGTGGTTTATTTCGTTAGTTTTTTATTGCGAATTTAAAATATCAGAATAACAAAAAGAAAAAAACTAAATTTCAGCTTCCAGCAAGCCTTAGGGTATACTTATACTGTGAAAACGATTATCGCACAAAACAACTGGCGTTTGCAGTTCTCAGAATACATCGCCCGATACTGTTAGAATATCGACTTTCGGAATTTATCGACTCCGTTATCGAAATTTTATTTATATCGTTAACGAGGTATCTATACTTATCAATATGGTTGACATATTGCAAATATCGATATCGGATCAGTATTTATGATTAACGTTAGAGTAAAGGTTAAAAAACACTACAGTTAAAATAACAATTATAATTATCGATAAATGTATTTGTATAAATCGTTTTCCTTAGTACCAGAGATATCCAAGTTTAATTTATTTGACTTAAATATTATATCGTTTCCAACTGTAGTTCTGAAAATCAATAATGTTACTTAGTTCTTTAGTGTTATCGTTTAAGGTGTAATTATCGTAATAAAATATCAACATAGCGGCACTTGTTGTAACAATTATAAGTAGTCTTGACAATTTTAAATTTTTTATCGGTATCAGTGTACCGGTATCGTTATCGATACTTTTTTTTTTATTATTGCATTAAAATCTTTGATATTATCGATAATATTATCAATTTCGTTGCTGTTATCATTAAGGATGTAAATATCGTAATCAAATTCGTTGTAGTGCCAAAAGGTGTTTATTAAAATTCATTTCGATAACTTTTGTGATCGAAAATGTTATCGATTTTATTCGTCTTCGCATTTGCAGTTGTTGAGGTGTTAGTTTGCTAGGTGTACGCTAGATCAAATTTTTGACGATAAACTGTGACAAGAAGTGCAGTTATAATGTTATTTTATAGTTTAGAATTGGCATGGCGTCAAATGGAAATATGAAATGTGTGACAATTTTTAATGAAAATCAGGTATAACTCTGCTGGTAAGTGAAGTTCACCCTACTGACAAATTTCACTAAGACTTAACCTACGCACACCATTAAATAAATTTTAAAAAAGCAAGTTAAATTTATTTATTTAATATTTCTAAGGTTTTCTTTTGGTTCTTAGGTTTTCGTCATTTAGCTACCGGCACCACCGCACAAATCTTCCCTATATGTCAATGACCAAAAAAAAAAAAGATTAAATTAAACAAATTTTAATTTGGCCAACTTTACGACTACCACTTAGTGCTTGGCTCAGCGCCTAAAGGCAGGCCAAAAGTTAAAAGTCAGCAAGCTACAATAAATAAAATAAAATAATTTAAAACCAGAGCCAAAAAATGCATAGCGCAAGCAAAAAAGTGGAAAATTTAAATATGGGAAACGAGAAAAAAAAATAAAAATAAAAATAAATAAAGCGAATAACAATAAATTGCGCAAAAAAGTTTATGCGAAAAAGTTTTAAGCTAAAAATGTCAAACGCTGCTGCGGCACATGAAGCATGCCAGTAGGCATACCATTACCTAACCTCGACAAATTTCAACGCTTACTAGTTACATCCAAATACCGCTTAAGCCCACTTACCCTTTCTGCTGCCATGCAGTGACTTTTTGCGTTGTGTGTTGTTTTTTTTGCTTTTTGATTTTTGTTAGCGTTCGAGCAGCCAATAAAGCGCAACAAATCCACTTAACCGGCCTGCCACAGTTGCAAGCGCTTAGAGTTGTACGCTGCCATTAAATAGGCAACAACAGAAAAAGATAAATAAAATTCAACCAGTACGTAGCGGCGCAACAAAATCGCAGGACGAAAAAAAAATTCGAAACTCATAAATTGGCTTATCCACTTAAGAGCTAACGTTTTTCGTAGCGCTTAGAGTGAGTTGGGGTAAAAAGGTTATGCTAAAAAAAAAGTTTGTAACAAACTAAAATAATACATGCTTGTAGAATTCCTACTCTACACTGCAGCAAGTAACTAACCACTATCCTTTAGCTACCCGGCTA
This sequence comes from Anomoia purmunda, assembly GCA_951828415.1. Taxonomy (NCBI): domain Eukaryota; kingdom Metazoa; phylum Arthropoda; class Insecta; order Diptera; family Tephritidae; genus Anomoia; species Anomoia purmunda. The sequence continues at coordinate 112,291,684 of OX639997.1, forward strand.
ATAGTGTCGCCAAATGCTACGATGAAAGCGGCTCAAGTTAGTACCAGTATTTTTTGTTTTTATTGTTGTTGCGTGCAATGATTTTGTTTTCTTTTTGTCAACTATGCCACTTGTATTGCTTAGTATTTTGAAGTATAATTTGTGGCACACTTCGCATTTGTTGCTGTTGTTGTTGGTTGGGAAGGTACTTTGTTTTTGTTGTCATTTCCGGCTGCCAGCAATGTCGCTTAGCCGGAAATGCACTGCTCTAGGATTGATCACCTCGAAAGTTGTTTCATTTGCCAACTTTTGCTCGTAGTGAGAAGTTTTTTTTTTTTTTGTTATTGTTATTTGTGTCACTTAGCACACGTTCTGTTGACAGTATTGGCCAAAGCTAAAAACATTTTTAATAAAAAATGCAACACAATATGTACGCAATTGCCACACACATTCGCAGTGGCATTTCGACTAAGTTGTGTAGCGCTACATTAAGGTAATTTAACGAATTTGACCTTCTTCAAAAGTGGCATGCCCATATATTATTGCTATCCAGGAACTCTAATGGTTTTTGCCTGAGATTGGATCTTTCGAAGTGTCCTTAGATTGAAAGCTTGCAGCTAGAATGAGCGATAGATTGTGCAGTTGGCGTTTTTTTTTAGTATTTGCCTCGGTGGCCTGAAAGGGCCTGCAGATCATATAAGGAATAACCGACTAATGTGTTTTACATGGATAGGTAGCCAGGATGGCTTAATTCCATGTCACTTCAAAAAATACGAGGTTCGAGTTTGCTCGCACAGTACTCGATACCAAAGGTTTTCTGGAATGGGTACGTCACTAGCTTGGCAAGGCTCGAGCCCTATTTAACACCTCTGCCTTACTTGTATGCTACGAAAGTTGCTTCGAAACTCCAAAATCGAGCTTAGGAATCCAATACCTTCCAGTATTTAGCTATTAAACAAAAGTCACAACGATACTCGACATATAGGGCCATACGCAATGAACAGCCCAGATGTTGACCACGTGACAGATCGCACTCAGGGGCACCCTGTTCTCCGTAAAACCAGAATAAAGTCTTTGCGACCGGGACCACTTCCAGCTGAACTCCTATTCCGCGTCCGGACTGGTAGCCATTAGTCCGGAGTAGTGTGAGCGCCCGGCCCAAATAGAGATCAGGGATGGACAGGAGCCCGAGAGTGTCTGTGACGCCAGCCTCCCGCAGTACTGGGAAAAGGCCCAGAGGTCCAATTCTACGGTTAGATCGCCCCTTGAACTCATCGCACCCCGCAACGCCAGACCCTGCGGCCAAAACCTCCATCAGCCGAGCTTCCACACCCCTGCGGACGTTCTTGCGTTCAACATTTTTCGCTTTTTCTTTCTCTCTATTCATTATTGATTTGCAAAAGTTCTTCTGAGAGCTCTTGTCTAACCTTCTTTCTGACATCTCTAGGGATTTCGCTTTCTGACATCCCTCTTCTTAATTTGGACAGCAGCCCCGACACAGGTCTGAACCAGGGATTTTCATCCCCGACTAGAGCCCTGAAGCCAATCCGATAGCAGCCCAAACACGAAACACAAATTTTAGAGCAAATTTTACTTTCGATATCAATATCAACATATAGAAATATGTTTATCTCACATTTCTTTTTGGATACCAAAAAATAAGCTTTTGCAAATGCGGCAAGATCCCGCTCTTAAAAAATTTCAACAACAATGTCGACTATGTTTAGAGATGAATAGAACTAATCACCCTTTCCTCACGACAATAATAAAATTCATGGCATGATAATTGTCAGAACTATTGCGCCTAAAACTATGACTCAGAATATAAACTTAGTTTACCGTGTAATGCCCGTTGCTATCATTAGAGCACTAATTCCTGCTAGCATAGTTTAAGGCACATTAGTTCTGACAATTGTCATGCGATGAATTTTCTTCTGGCCATGTTAAATTACTTATCTGTATTCAGATCTTCAAAAATCAAAATTTACCTATATATCAAAAACTTTACTTTTGCGGAATCTATTGAATGAGTTATTTTCTTTCAGAAATATAATTATTTATGCTTCTTAAAGAATATCTCGGGGTCAATTTTTAAGCAGAGAAAGGGACGATTACCAAACATTGTGCACAAAGTACTGAAATGTGCTACGTTAACCTGCTGGAGAAAAAGGTAGAAAAATTTAAATATTCAATTTTATCGCACACAATTGGGTTCTATAGAATTCAAGTTAGAGCGTAATTCTTCATTTCAGTAGAGTTTTTGAACAGCTACGCTAACGGAACAATCCAGTCTACTACAACTGAAACAATTTTCCAAACTTCTTTTGCTTTTCTGCAATCAGCTTCGACGGAATACAAATGAATTTTAAGCAAATCTTAAAAACTCATCTTCACTATTTACGACTGTACGCAATAAAAATAACAACACAAAAACGGAAAAATATATTCATTCGAAGCAATGCCAACAGAGTGCTATGGAATTTACTGCACCTCTATGTAAATATCGATACAAAGAAACCATACAAATATTTTTATCACTTTTCCAAGTGTGCGCTCAAATTTAAAATGCCCATTGAGTTGGGGCGTATGAGTAACATTCAATGCAAAGCAGTAAGGTAGCACAACAAAACATCCAGCAGGGATGAGAGAAAGTGTACGATGGCTGGCAGCATCAGGAGATTAAAATGTTAAAAATTAAAAGAAGTTGTTGTACACAGATACAAACACACAGCCAGACTATCGCACTGGCAAACGGTAGGCAGAAAAAACTTGTAAAGGTGCTAAGAAACGCAGACGCGAGTAGACAACGGCAAGACAGTGAAAAAGATCATAGGAAGAAAATTAAAAAAAAAAAAATCAAATAAAAAATGTAAGGTGTGCAAGCAACTGTAGACAATTGCACCCAAAGCTGTTGTAAGCAAAGCAACAACAAACAAATGCATAGCACATTTGTGTCAGAGTATGCGTGTGCAAAATATATGTATGTGATATGTACGCATATGCCCTGCTTGCTTTAGTTGTATTACTTTAAAAGCAGCACACACTGGCTGCCGCCTGTTTACCTTTATTTAACTATCTAGTAGCTGTCCGCAATCGCATTGCGCCGTTGCAGGAAGGACCTTAGCTTCTCTGCAGTTTTTTCGGCTGCTGTGCTGCTTTCGTCTTAGTCGTAAAAATTTAGCACTATTTCACTATCTTTACGGTGCTCACTTCTGCTGCGCCGCTGCATTTTCTATGCTACTTTCCAAATATTGCTTTCACCTCAACTGGTTTCATGTATGTATTTTTTTATAAATTTTTTTCACTTTTCAGTTGCACAGCAATTTCTTGCTGTTCTATGCCATTCGCTTTAACTTCTGCTGTGTTGCTTTAAAGTTTCTTCTCCCTTATTTTTATTCTTACTTCTACTCTGGTGACTTTTAAGTATTCACTCACCTTTGTGATTTTTTGTTGTTGCACAAATACTTAAGAACGTAAAGTAAATAAGTAAGTAGGTGGTTTAATGGTAAACGGAGTACGGTTTTTAATATCAGTTTTCTTTGCTTCTGTATCACTTTCTGCTTAATTGTGTGGCAGAATTTGAGTTGGCCCGAATAGACAACTATGTGAATATTCAAAGTCTTTCAAATATCGCAATTTAGTTGAGTTGGACCTAAAAGTACTCTAACTGGCAAGATTAAAGTCAGTTCTTTAACTGCTCGTTGACTTTTGGGTAGTATTCTACCCAAAATTTAACATTAGAATAAAAAATACCCAATAAAAAAGTTTATATTTAGCTAAAACTCAATGACTTTGAAACGAAGTATTTTTTGGATAAAATGTATTAATTTTGAAGTAAACAAGTTGATTTGTAAGAAAAAACTTTCCCACCTTATGGGTAGAATTCTATGAAATTAAAATTCATCTTCGCCTTCCACATTATTTTCAAATATCTTTCTCCGAACAACAACCAGCTTAACATTTTAAAGAGAAAGTGCCAGATCGAAAAAAAGACGTGGACGATGCGAAAGTTGGTTGTTACAGTGTGCGTCAATTGCATAACTGAAATGTAAAATTTGGGTCCGCAATAAAAAAAATACAAACGATTTACTGATTTAAAAACTTTCGTACCAAATGCATCAAATCCCAGTTTGGGTAGAAATCTACCCACGAGCAGAGAAAACACATATCGATTTTTGAAGGCATCGAAGACTTTTATTTCGGGACTTATATTATATATGTATAATGCTTTTTCCAAAAACTTTTCAGCGATACACATTTTTTGAGTCGTCGTTAAATATTATTTTTGGGCTTATATTATAAAAATCTTTTCATAATAATTATGAGTGAAAACAATTTTGTCTCAGAATATGAACCAAAATAGTCCAAATTAGGCCTCAAATGGTTCCGAAATATTAGCTCCATATTTTAAAACTAAACGATTTTTTCTCACTCGTAATTTGTATGGAAATACTTTTATCATATAAGTTTCATAATACACGTCTTTTGAAGAAGTAAAATAAATTATTTCGCTCAAAATTTAAATGGAAAAACTTTTATATTTAATATAAAAATTTCATCTCGCCTATAATTATTAAATTAATAGTTATCGATGATTAAAAATTTTTTTTATAGTTTCTGTACCAAAATAATAGTTCAGTACCAAAATAACAGTTATCAATGGCCAACAATTTTTTCGCGTCCTCCTACAAAAGTTATTATACTTAATTTTGTAAAAGTCAGCTATCAAATAATTAGATATTATTCTGGCTAATTTGATTGGTTCCGCTTCGAAATATTCCAAAAAAAAATATTTATTGCTCGATTTGCTTAAATTTGTATATACGTAATATTCTTAAGTTCACACTTCTTTCTTAAGTTCACACTTCTTAAACAGCTAATTTCATTGATTTTCAAAGCCTTCAGCCTGAAAGTATGCATGGAAAAATTTTCGTCTATTTAATATATTTTTAATGGATAAAATAAAGTTAGATCTCGTCGTACGATGTGCCGATGGGCAGTCTAAAAACTCGACACACTTTAACGGCGTGCCACCTATTCAAAATTACCTTGAATCAAATAAATGTGCAAATCAAATAATATATGCAGCTTTTTATTAAATAATACGATTTTCAGAATCCATTAATTTCAAAGAAATTTAAAATAGCGTTGTCTCTTAGCGAAAATTAAAAATATGAATGAAGAATAGTCAGCAAACAAACAATTAAAAATAAATGAAAATTTTTAGCGACTTGAAACTTGTACTTTGTTACACTAGAATTGAATGTGCTATAGAACTGCATACCAGAAAAATGTCTGTAAATTCTGAAAACAAATTAGAAGTTGTTAAATTTTCGTAAAATTTTTTCAAAGTTGAAGATCTCTATTATATTGAATTAATTAGATTAAAAGAAAATTAATGAAAAAAATTTAACAGGGAAATATTGCAAAAAAATTACACAGTACCATTTGCACTGTGACCACTTACTGTACATAAAGGGGAGTGGCATGCTCTCGGTAGGTTTTCTGAACTCATCACCATTACATTTCCTTTGTTATTCATCTAATTTTAAACTTCGGAATATCTACAAAAAAAAATATGATCGAAAGTAATAAGAGCTACAAAATATCAATTCACTCGCTCACCTTAAGCCCTAAAATAAAAAATTAAAAAAATGTGTACTACCGAATTTAATGCTCATTCCGCCAACGCCTCATATAGATTGATAGCTTATTACGGATATTATGATTTCATTGCGTAAATCTGGTAGCCATAAAATAGCTAGTCCTTATGACTTTATGACTTTTTACGAACTAAGTAAAAGAGCACAATGAATACGAGGAATCAGAGTACCCATGTACGTGTGTAGCTTCATAGATTCATAACTTCCGCGCTGTTGCACGAGGGCAGAACATAAAATTGTAAAATGTTTGATATTCATTGTTTTTGTTTCTGTTTTTTTTTTTTGGTTTACACAATGGTACTTTTGAAACGCATAAAATATGTACGTGTGAAAATATAAAGAAAAGACGTAGAAGATGAATGATGCAGAGGCAGTGGCAAACATGCTTGGGTCATAAAAATCATAGCACAAAGTGTTAAATGCGCTGATTACAATAAGAAATGACTGAATGAGAGCTGCATGCAACTGGCTGAGTGACGCCAAGAAAGTGTGTGCGTATATGTATGTGTCAAGTCATGTAAGCATATTTACTTATGTATGTGTGATGTGATTGGATTAAGTACTCACGCGAATATTATGTATTGTATTTGGTTTGCAGGCGACAACTTTGTTTTGTGGCAAGTTGAGACAAGAAAGTGTTAAACGAAGTAATGTTAGAATATGCGCACTTATTTGTTGATGAGAGATGTCCTTGGGGCGGCGGTATGATAAAATTAATTTAGTTATTGTGTACACATTGTAAGACATAGGAAATATAGCTTTACATTAATATAATTGCCAACGAAAAGTCACACGAATAAGAGGAGTCATGTTGTTCTCTATAGAAATAGGGAAGCGATAGCGATAAAACTAAAGATAGTCAAACCGATAATTGCCAATACCAATGCTGTTAGTAATACCGGTGCTGATTATCGCATCGATGGCGATAATGATATCGATGTTGAAAATGATAATAACAGTGATAAAAAAATCGATAACTATAAATTTATCGATAGAAAAATACTGAGCGATGTTAATAAGGATGGGGATCTCGATATTGATAAAAATGAAAATTTCGATAACAATAAAAATTAAAAAAATATCGATAACAATAACCCCAATAGGGGCAGTACAGTTCAAGTTAAACTTTTCTTCCCATGTGATGGAACGAAAAATAAATAAGTAAAAAGAAGTTTCACTTCCGTAATGGGGTCAATATAGAAAATGACACCAACAATGATAACCAATCGATAATTATGGAATTAACGATGCCAATAAACTGAACGATGAAAATAAAAGAAGGGGAATGGATAGTAATAACAAATTTAAATATTCAAAATACCAATAAAAACTCAAATATCAATAGCAATAAGGGCAAGTAGGAGATTGGGAGAAGTTTCAATTTCGTAATATCATATATATCGAAAACGATAACAACATTGATAAGTCTGAAATTATCGATAACAATAAACTGAACGAAGTAAGTAAAGGCAAGTTATCGACAGTAATAAAATTTATAACTTTGATAACAATAAAAACGCAAATATCGATAACAGTAAAGCCAACGAGTATTGTGTCAACTGAAACTTTTGACGCTTGTGGTGTAAGGAAAAGTAAATGAATAGATAGAAGTTTAATTTCCGTAATGGGACCAGTCTGAAGACTGCCCCGCTTGGCAGAAGTGAGACGAACTCAAAAGGTACCGGGTGACAGGGATGTAGAGAGGAACTGAATGGCATGAATTCACTTAGAATATATGTAATAGGAAAAGAACAATTGAAAAGAGTATGTGGGTAGAAGGTTTTTGGTGGAAGTTCTATTAGTTTTGAATATATATTAAATGTCTATAAAGTTCCACGAACTTCAATACCGTCAGTCATTGGTAAATTTTTAGTAATAGTGATTTTTTTATCGACCTTACCAATTTTATTTTGTGCTTTGCCGGCTCGAGGTCAAAGGGGTGTTTGGTGTTAGTAAAAACAAATGATTTACTGTTTTCCAATATATTTCGGTTACACTTGCTGACACCAAACACTCCCTTAACATCGAGCCGGCAAAACACAAGAGGTAAATTTTTAGTTGACAGGAAAATTTAGCTGAACTCCAATCAGCTTAGCTAGAACACAACGACCTACTCGTCAAGTGTTGCGGTCAACCACTGATGCGTGACGAGAAAAGAGGGAGAGTAAAACGTAAGGCAGTATTAAATGGAAGGAAGTTGCTAAGCAACTCAGAAGAAGTTTTAGCATTTAGGCTTTAAGCACTTAACTTTTTTAGCCGATAAAAGACTGGGGTTGTGTCGGACGACCGACGAAAACTCACGCGAACAAAAATGCACTTCTCGAGCTATAAGCAAATTTAGAAAGGAAAGTGCTGATAATGAAGGATTGAAAAGAGAAAAACTGCAAGAGAGCTCTGGTATGCAGGATGGCAGTCGGGGGATAACAATCCAAGAAAGAGAAGTGGCGAAAATCATTCCAAATCGGAGAGAAATCCAAAGCAGAATATCCTAACAGTGCACAACTAACTCTCAACTGCCCACCAATTCACTGCTGTATCAGCAATACTAGCCAAAAAGAAGACACCACTGGCAACCTATACCATTTAGTATTTATTTGCAATTGCAAGACAGCGAACTGACTGACCGCCATTGTGGCAACACCAGCACAAAAGTGTACGCCAGTCGCATAGCAAATGAGCGTCCGCAACCAAAAGACAGCTGCAGAGGAGATACCTATGACTACAACGGTCGAGTTGGCCGAGCGTTTCAATGCAGCAATCGAATTAGTAGCTGCGTCGTGTTGCATACTGCAAGGCGCACTGAGGCTAACTGAGCCGGATAACTATTGCAGCTACGGCGCCGATGCTGATGCTAATGCTGTTGCTATATACTGTAGTGCATGTAGTCCCTGGTCGATTATTATGAATACCAAATGTTGTAGATGGAGGTAGTTTGAAAATTGTGAAAAATGTTGAGACATTAATGTGGCAGACAATGAGAAGGATGAAGAAACAAGCAACGTAAATTGCAACACCTAAACCAATACCAGCACTAGCTCAGAACAATCACCGGTAATAGAATGCTCAACAGCGAACGTTGACCAACGATGTGGATGATGGAAAAAAGAAAATATTCGGATGTGTGAAACATGTCTGCGGTAGCAATGAGTGGCTCATATCCAACCTGGTCGGCGGATTTACATACTTTGCGCTCGATAATAGTAATGAGACGCTTTGGTGTAATTTAGAGTGAGACATGACATGAACAAGACATCGAAATTAGAAGAACGTTGGCTGATGTTCGAAATTATGTAAGAAATTGGGAAATAAAATTATGGCTACAGCCGCGGTGTCAGCGCTGAGATAGTTGAATTAGGTAGTAAAGTAAGACCTGTAGATCTTCGAAGATCATTCGGTAGCAGGTCTGAAATTATAAAATACTGGCAAAGTAGACCTTGTGATTTTCTGCCACAGGAAAGATACACAGAAGATTTCAGTTACTATTTGGAGTGTTGTAATTCTTTAGAAAAGAGAAAGCGACTGTGTTTAGTTTTAAAAACGTGTAGCGAAAGATGCCTCATAAATTTTTGACATATCTCTTTTACATGGAACAGAATATACATGCATATGTATGCTGGTCATGTAGGTTCAGGCAAAATACTCCTAAAATACTAATTGGACTATTCACCAGTATCTTCAGCATTAAGGATGTTGGGATGGTTGACCTGAAGATTTTTGCCATTACCATCTTTTCCTGGTTTGGAAGGGAATATCGAATAAATACCCTAATTAGCTTGTTCTCCTTCATACTTTATTATTTTCGGATACACGTCATCTGGGTCTGGTATCGAGAAGGTATCAAAAGAGAAGAGAATCTTACTGATACCTCAGACAAAACCCATGGGCTTCTAGTAGAATCTTGTAGGTCGAGCGAGACAGTGGATGATCCATCAGACCTTTTGAGAGAGTCTAGCCTCACTGCTTGGTCTTGTCGAAATACCTTGCAAAGCCTTGCCGATTTTTAGTCCGATATTTTTGGATATTTTACGAATTCCGGTATGTTCAGCCTTCCACCACACCTACATTCTGTATTACCAGCCACGAGGAGATAATAAAGTCGAAAAGCTTTTTACCGCGAGGGTTGCACTTCGTGGTACCCTGTACAATGTTCTGTGATTTTGCTTTACAACCAACTATTAGGCCCGAACTACTTGACTCAGAGTACTGCACAATGTTCATAGTCTCCACTGAAGTAGGGGAAATATGGAGTTGGGTAGGCCGAGATTACGACGATCTTGGCTCGACAGCCGCCAGAATAGTACCAAGTTTTTATCGCACGAAATAAAGAGATCGAAACTGTGCAAGTTTCGTACATTCGACTAATCGCGGAACTATTTACTCCAGGATCTCAGATACATCCGCGGTATACCTATGGTTTCAATAGAATTATTACAAGTTTTAGGAGAAGTTTGGGCAAATATCAAGATGGGTAGATAGAAGAGACTCACCATTCACTTCCCATTTGAAAATTACTATCACACATATTTCCTACACACAACTTCATATCTAGGTACATAGTTCTACTAAATCAAGTTGCTGTGGATTTTAATATTTTATAGTACAAGACACCGACAGACATCAGCTAGACACAACACAGACGAATTATAAATAAATACTGATATTTTAATAAGATAAACAGCAGTATTTACCACACCTGCCAACAATCTGCAAATACAAATATTAGCACACTTCACTTACAAAGTGTATGAATAACAGTAAACAAAACGGCAAAACGGCAAAACGACAAAACGACAAAACAAGCTAGTATGCAAATACTACATGTAAAATTAAACACACACCCACACACATATATATATATAAAGCAATAAGTTGCCACAATGGAAGCCAAGTACGCCTACATAGCTCAGAAGAGGATTAGCAGCGCAGGACAGGAAGCTTAGGTATTAACGCAGAAGTATTTGGAGTAATATTAAATTCATTGCGTTGAGTGATTGTCAAATGCCGATTATGAGATGCTGGCTTATGGTTCCTAAAGGAGATGCCAAGAAAGATAGAAGAATATACAATAGATACAAAATTCGATACTATTAATAATACTTTAGGTGAATAAATTGGTTCAAATATTTATAAGAAACAAAGTAGCATTAAATATGTTTTAAAAGTCTTTGAAACCGTAGTCCTGATAGATAATGGCCTAGTGCTATTTTATTATCACTTATAGACAAAATGATGTATTTCATTTCTAATGACCACAACGATAACCAGAAAATGCGTGCAAATTTCACAAATTTGCCAGAAGCGATAACATCATTAATAATAAACGCATATTTTCTTTAAAGTACATAGTTTATAAAGTGGAAGTTGAATAGAGGGCTTTTTTAGTTTCGTTACATCAAAGAAAATCTCTCCAGCGATTGTTAAGGAATTCCAATTGAAAGTAAAAAAAAATATATCTGCCTTATAAAGCTGACCAACTGTGGATCAAATGCCGCGTGCATTCTGGCTTCCGAGCTATTGTTGAAAGTACCACCGAGTAATAGATTTAGATTTATATTTATTTTACTTACTAAATATTTAATTCGGTTTCTCGCTCGTAAACATTTAACACTTGAGGTTTGCGGTTGAGCTTGTCTGATAATCTTTTATCCGTCCGAATATATACATAAGAAAAATTTGACTTTCGAGAAAGTGAATAATATATGAATCTTATAACATAATATTGACTTTGCTTTAGATATAAATAAGTTTAAAATGAATTTGTTTTTGCTATGCAATTAACTAGTTTAATTAGTCTTAATTAGTCTGTAAGAATTAAGTTCTGTAGACTGTATTAAATAAATAAATAAATAAATAAAAAATAAACATGGGTTAATATTTTTTAGAACCGTTTTTGAGTAAGTGTTTTAAATTTGATCACGCGTGAGTCTGTCAAACTTTTATGGTCTTTCAATTGAGTGTTGTTTGCCAATTCTATCATCGAAAGACTTTGCTCACAGAGTCTATAAATTATTCTTGAATAGTTTTAAAAATATCAACTTTTTTCGAGCATAACATTTTGTTAAGTAGGGAGATAAGGCTCACTCACGCAAAATTGTAATATTTGGATAAAAAAATAGCTTGAAGATATTTGAAAGGTGACATTTTATCCAGTATTTCGGGATAATTTGGCAGTTCACATTCGAGGTCGAGAACTGTGGACGAGCAGTTCGGGACTGGCTCAACATTACAACTACTACTACTACTACTAACTTCCACTACTACTATTTACTACTTTTACTACTACGACTACTACCGCTAGTACTTATCAATACTACTATTTCTATTTATACTACTACTGATTATTACTACTATTTCAACTAATTTCCAATACTGGTTTTTACTAATGCTACTACTTATTACCACTACTTTTTAAATAAGTTTTAAAACATTTTTTACAAATGCCACTCCTATTTTTATTTATGCTGTTACTAATTATTACTACTACTATTCTTACTAATGCTACCAATAATCACTACTACTATTTTTTTAATGCTACTACTAATTACTACTACTATTTTTACAATGCTACTATTATTTCCTACTACCTTCATTACTAAAAAGTCAAATGAGTTTGTATTGTGGGGCAGATATCGGATAACATCATTTCAATGAAGTTCAGGAATTTGAGATCGTTACTCGGCAGTTCGTGGGGTTCAAAGAATAAGGAAAATATTCGAGTGAGAGTTGAATACCTTACTATCGTCATTTAAGTTTCTGGCGCCCCAATATTATGCCTTTGGGCTGATTTTATAAGCAAGCTTTTCATAGATGACAGTGTTATCGCTGACCATTTACGCTGCTGTTGGAATCTTTTATGCACTAAAAAACATCCTGCCAGTTCAGTTGATTTTATGAGCTAACAAATTTCACTACTCATAGACAATTTGTCATGCATTTGAATGCAAAACAGCAGTTACAACAACAACAATGAAAATACAAAAGCACCACTTCATGTTTTTTTTTTGTTGAATACGCAGGCAAAACTACAATACCAGAAATTGAAAATTTGCTTTGCTTGTCGCATGTTACTCTAAAGTTCATTTTATACTCAACTCAACGTGCTTTGCACCAACGTCATTATCATTATTATCATCACTCGAACAGCAGCTACTTATTTTTGTTGAGTATTAGTGTGTGTGTTGTGAATTTACACATACAATGTTGCACGGGTTTCGATGTGGCAGTACACGAAATTTAAGCGTCAGCAATAGAGAAATGAAAAAAAAACAAGGTGAATAAATGGAGTTGGTGGAGTTGCGATGGTTGGTTTATTGGCTTCCGCTGGTAAACCAGCGACAGACCACCACCACTCACCACCAGTCAGCTGATTGCTAGCGCTAAGAAGCAGCCATAACGTTGTGGCATGCAACCAATGCGTCCGTTGGTGCTCGCATGCAAGTGTGCGTGTGTGAGTCTGTGTGTGTTTGTGTGGGTACGTTTGTATGGCATGCGCCGTGTGGCAGATTGCATTATAAATTTCAGTCATGTTTCTAATAACTTTGAATTAATCATCTTTCCTGTTGTTGGCTTTTGCCAAAGTCACACTGGAATGCTAATGATGCCAGTATGGCTGCTCTGCTGCTTTCCCCTGCCTCTCCCATAATACACACTGACACATTGAATGCGCGTGTATTAGTGTAGATTGCACGTTTTTGCGTAATACTCAACATTCAACGCCCGCACTCGAACGCAACATTCTATGAAGTGCCAATGGAAGGTGCTCGGAATGGTGGTGTGGAACTTGGTGTAGGTGTAGTCAAAGGTGGAGCGTCGGGATATTTTCCTTTGGTATAGCCGCACTTTGCTGTTGCTCAAGGTGAGTCGGCAGCAGTAACAACAACAACAACAACTTTCCTACAGCCTTTGCTTTTTAAATTTCCATGCGAGAGTCTTTCTCTAAATCTACCTCCACCTTCACTTCTACCTCTTCAACATCAACATCATCGCAGTACGAGTATTATTATAACTTCAGTTGCAGTTTGTTACTTACAATTCTAATTGTTGTTGTTTTTGTTACCGCTGAAATATAATCCGCATGCAATTTGCGGTTATTTGTTTTAAGTAGAGTATGAAAAAATTCTTACACGCGTTGTCTTGGCTGCGTGCGAGCCAAGAAGGATCGTAAATTTACTAAGTGTCTTTAAGCTGCGGCAATGTTGCTATGGACACTTGTAGGTAAGACACACAGTTTTTGAGGTGTGGTATGTTCGGCTATGTTTCCCTTTGTTTCATAATTTAATCTGAAAAAGCAGACTTCTAAAGTTTAGAACTGAACTTGCATTCACTGTGTTATAAGTATAAATAAATATCAGTTCCATTCCTGTACTCGCTATGAACTTTCAGGTTTTTACACGAACTTACAGGAAGTTACAGAAAAATATTATCCTACCTCAAAATCCTGTAAATGAGAGCGATTTCTGGAGTGTTGTGAAATTGCAAGGTTTTACTCGACGAAACAAGAATTGCACGTCGTCAAGTTGATAGCGAAAAATATTAAATTAAATTTTAAAAATTTTGGAGCATTTAAACGAAATTAAAAAACGAAAATTTTAATTTTTTTTTATTTTAAATTTTAAATAAAACAGTTTGAAGCTTTTGCAGGAAAAATGTCCTTTTATATTTTCGTAGTTTTTAATCTCACTCCTGAGAATAATTTTCCTGTATGACATTTTTACAGGATTTTATAGGAAAATTTTATTTGCATACATGTTTGTAAGTATTTTTTCCTGCATAATCTTTTCAGTTTAAAAATTTCAGCAAATCATAAAATCGTGAAAACTGTAGTGGTTTCTTAGTTTTCATAAACTATTTATTATCATTTGATATTGCGAAATATTCTCTGCAACCTGCTTTAGCAAAATTTTCTAAGCTACCCCACTGTAGGGGCACGCCTATCGTTACGATACGATACCATATCGTCGATACTTCTGCCATGCGATACCGATATTTTTAACTCGATACTTTTATACCAATATTTTTGTTCGGCATGCCAAACCAACGATTGAGACTGAACTTCATTTTTAATTTAGTATAGATATTTTGGGTATAGAGTATTTGAAATTCCATATTTACGGGTTCCCGATTCTTTTAGAGCGATAACTTGAATGAGTAGCTTTCTTATCGACACTTTGTGCCCGATGTCTTGCCCATAGTAAGATGGTAAGATGATATTAGAATTAGATTATATATTTAGTTTTTCTTTACTCCACTTTTAAAAATCTTTTGGGTTTGAAAATCAGGTAACACTTTAAGCAGTTCTTTTTAATATTTTTTTTTTAAATTACTAGTAGTAAATTTATTTTTTTCTTTATGGTTAATTCACAATTCTAAGTAATATCGTAATGCCTCTTCATGCTTTGAAGACCTTAATATTTGAATACATTTTCTTAGAAATCGAAAAAAATTGACTGATATATCTTTATCTATGATATGCATTGAAGTGCAGAAATTTTCTTTGTTTACTTTTTTATACATTCTGCCATTTAACTTCACTACTATTTGTTGCTGTGCTTATTTTCTGTTTCGTTTACAATTTCATTTCTTTTTTATTATCTTACAACATTCTATTTGACAGTTGCATTATTGCGCTCGTTCGCTACTGGAATTTGTGTCAATTGCATGTTGCAACCACAAATGTTTAGTACCACTTTTGATATAAAAATTGTTTAAGCTTTAGCTGTTGTTTGCTTGTTGTGCGGTTTGTTTTTGTGTATACATACATGGATGTGCGCTTGTAACGGTAAATTGCATGTAAATATTGCAGTAACGCATGCAAGGCAAAAATGTTATGAAATTGAATATATTTATAATTTTGCAAAACAAACATTAAATAAAGTAGCAGCAGAAACTTTGTATTAAGTATATATGTACCTACTTTCATTTTTATTTTATACATAAAAAGAAATTGGTACAAATTTATAAGTTCAGAAAAAAATTCAAATAGTTCGTTAGTCTGGAATATTGGAGTTTGGAGATTTTATCGTACTCGCACTAAGCTATCTATATGTATTTATAGACTTGTAAAATGTACATATATATTTTGCTTATCACATCCAAAAAAAAAATTCTGATATGCCTGATGAAAGTGCTTTCTCTACTGATTTAATTTCTATCTTCGCACACTTGATTAAATTTTAGAAAAAAAATATCATGAAGTCACGCCAAAAACTGGCCCCTTACCAATTTAAGGTGCGGTGTTGTTCCATAAAAATAAAACGATGTCTCCGAACATATTACTAAATTTTAAAAACTGGAATCTGCAAGGGGGTACTGATAATGATTCAAGAAAATTTTGACTAGGGGAATTAATTTTGATACGATACGATACCACATCGATAATTTTACTAATAGATACCTGTACTTTGTACACTATATTTTTTGGTATGGAGTTCCTGATCCCCAGTATTGTATCGAGTCTGGTCTATTTTGTCCGTCTCCAATTTTAGGTGCGGTGCGTTCTACTCTACTGTCAACTTAGCTAAGGTATGAAGTGCCACTTGGTGATAATCGTTAATCTTGGATTACAATTTCTTCGATAAAATTTAATCGATAATTTGTGATTTTTTTTTTCGATGAAAAATAATCGGTATACTTGGATTTAAATTTTCCCAACCAAATTTTATCGTTCAAAAATAATCGTTATTCTAGCAATTGAATTTTTCGTATCAAAAATAATCGTTATTCTTGAATTTCATGAACTCCGTTCTAATTGTTATCGATATTTTGCGATTTTTATTTTCGATAAAAAATATCGTTATTGTTCAATTTCAACTTCTCTGATCAAGTTTTATAGATAATTTGTGATTTTTATTTTTTTCGAGGTAATATTTGCATAAGGGTTGGATCGATATATTCGAGTTTTGATCCGAGCGAACTCTTCGCAATTATTTTTTTATCCAAAGAAACGAAAATAACGATTATTTTTGGTCCCTGGTACAGAGTATTTCTAATTCAATAATTATGGATAACTTATTCTCTTAGCGATATTTTTTTAATGAGTACCACATCGACACTTTCGCTCCGATATCGTATCCGTATAGGAATCTCTCATTGGCTCTATGTATATAAATTATTTCGTAAGTCTGTTGAGAACTATAGAATTGATTTCCAGGGGAATGGAACAGTAATAATGATAGCTTTAATACTTAATTGCAACAGTTTACAGTAATTTTCATCCTAACCTCATTGAGTAAAATAAAATTCGTGCCATCAACAGTTGTAAATAAATAATTGTCAAAGCAAAACGACACCACTAGCCCCCGATTCATTCTCCTTTTTTTTTTTACAAAATAGTCTTAAAACCCTCGCCGCCTCACATCTTTATGACCTCATTTAAAATAAAATTTGACGATAGTTTCGCGCAATTGTTATTTTTCTGTGGCAACATGCAAATTCGCCATAATGCAGAGACAATAGCGAACATGTAAAGCTATAGCCGTAGCAATGCATGTATGCGTGTGTGTGTGTGTGGCAAGGCTATGAATATCTACCAGAGAAAATAACAGCAGACAATAAAAGAAAAGGTATTGCGAATATGAATTTGTTATTGTCTCTGATTGGCAATGAGGCCAAAAGCGTCTTGGCCATATGTCGATTATTTTTGTATAACACGCCGACGGCGGATGAAATCGAGCGGCCAATGAGATACTCACCTGCATATTTACATACTGAGTAAACACACCTTTGTTAGCGGCATGTAACGGCATGCAGCAGAGGGACAAGTCAAAAGAAAATAAAAATGAATTTTTGCACAAATGTCGCCTGAACCCTTGCTTTTGCGCTACCTTTTCCATCGCTGCGCTTCATTCGTTTCAACTACAGTACTTCTTTACATGCCATTTTATCATTTGCACTTTCGTTTTTCCCTCTTTCCTCGCTTTCACCATCCATTCAGTGGAGTCACACACACGCACGCACACGTATAGTAGACAATTGGTATCGTTACCGATTTTCATTTCAGTCACATTTTCATTTTTATTTTCCGAATGACATTTTCCATTTTCGATTTTCGATTTTCCTTTTCATTCTCATTTTCATTGCTTACTTTCAAGTCGCGTTGCCCTTATTATTTTCCCTTATTTACTTCGACTCATTGGTTATTCTTGCATATTTAATAATTTATAGTAGTAAACATGAAATCGAATAAAATTTTATGAGTTGCAATATTTTCGCTTTTAAATTACAACTGCATTGCGTACCTGGTCCCGTTAGAGCTCAGTAGTATTGCAGTGGCGTTTTTTGCTGTCTTTCCGAAGCTCCCTATCTATCTAGTTAGTAAGTAAAAAGAGTATTTCTGTTTGGTAGTTCAAATTTGCATAAGCAATATTTTTCAACCTCTACTTCTTCTTCATCTTTTTTCCAGCGGAAATTCAGCAATTGACCTCCTTTAAACCAATTGTTCTACAATGACAAGTAAAATAAATGAATGCGTGGAAAAATATTATTTCTAGTGTGGGTTAGAAGCTTAAGTCATGGTTATTGGGATTTATTTTAGTCGATTGAAATGAAAACTAAAAAAAAAAAATATATCCATGTTTAAAAAAGTCCGTTTAATTTTGATAATAATTATAAAAGGCTTTTCGTAATAATTATGAGTGAGAACAATTTTTTAACCAACAATATTGTTTTGAGACTTATGTATATTAAAAAAGAGCCTTTGCACAATAATGTGAGATAATTTTGTTTCGTCTTTCGAAGACTTTTATTTTGAGACTTATATTATAAAAGTCTTTGCTTAACAATTATGAGTAAGACAATTTTTTTTAAGTCTTGAAAGACGGAACTATTTCGGTCCCGAATCAGCCTCGTACTTCGAGATTTAAAAAACTTTTTGGCACTCACAATTCTTATGAAACGAGTTTTATAATATATGCCTCAAAATAAAAGTCTTTTAAGGCTTATTTCGATGATGATAATTACGAAGAGACTTTCCTAATATATGTCTCAAAATAAAAGTCTTTTAAGACTTATCTCGCTGATAATTATTATGATGAAATTTTTATAGTATATGTCTCGAAATAAAAGCCTTTGAAGCCTTAAAAAAATAAATGCCTCTGAAGTTTTTTTTAATTATGATAAAAATGCTTTTATAACACAAGTCTGTGATTAACAGCTATATAAATAACTCTCGAGATCTCCAGAACTTCTACTACCTAGTGCCGGACAGCGGCAGCATAGGTGATCTATGGTCTCCTTCTCATCCACGTTACGGCTGCACCTACAGCAGTCATACCAGGGTGCTCCTAGTATGGCAACATTCACACCTAATAACAATGCCCAGTTAGGATCGCAGTCGTCATCTTAATGCTCTACATCTGTAAGTTGAGGAGAGATTTTGTTCCTTGGTCACTTATTGACGGCTAGAGTGTTCTTGAAATGTGGCAAGTGGGTTCAGTCTGCCACTTTTTATTTACGATTCTAACAAATTGCCTGAATCAATAACTTACATGACTCTAAGGCAATGCCAAGTGAATTACTGATATATGTAAGTGACTGGCCGAGTCGTGATTTGACAAGCAAGCTGCCGTAGCTACCCTTTATGTCCATTTGCCTTAGGTATTTTATAGCCACCTGACTATCAGCGGCCTTTGATTTTGCCATTAGCTTTACGTGAAAAACACTAAAAAAAAACTGAAGTATATGCCAAATTCTTCCGAAAAAATCCCACGACTGACTCTCCTGTCAAACGTGGACCCCTTCGTATAAAAATGGATGCATCCGCGTTTCTTTATCATCCAATCCAATTTTCGGCAAGCTGGGCCATTCATTTGGGTTCCACCTTCCGTGATCCGTCTAGACGAGGTTCGGTGTGTCATTAAGCATCTTAGTAGCTGTCGTCTTCATATCACCGGCTATTTATATAGAAGCTAAACGCTTAGCTCTAACTATTTTCTAAATATTTACTTTTTAGCCGAAATAATCTCACCATACTACTACCCCATAAAACAGAATTCGTCTGACACTTGCCATGCAAAAATCTTGCTCTCTAAGCTCCAGTTCTCGCTTATTACCTTGCTGCATGGATTGTAGTCATCGTAGTTTTACGTTTCAGTAATTCCTAATTTTGTATCCAGCATTATGCCCAGATACTTGACCTGTTCCGTCCTATTCAAAGTTACCCCATTTAAGGTGAGATTTTTCATGGGAGGGCAATAGTATTTTCGGTTCTAATTTAATGGAGTTAACCTTAAAATTTTGCCTTAGTTCTTTTTATTATAAAATTCCTATAAAAGCCTTTCAATGTTTAATAAAATAGGGCAGGGTTCCTCAGAAGGGGTGATAATTCACTGATGGAAGCAAGAAATGATTATATTTTGTACAGTTCGGCTCCAGTATCTTATCTGTTAAGAAATCAATAGAATGCAAAGCCTTTTGGAGCTTCTTTAACGTATTTGGGTATTCAGTTCACGAAATGTCCAATAAAAAATTAAGTTCATCAACTGTCCCTTGTGTGAGACAGATAAAAGGAGTAGAGAAGTCAAGCTGCGGTTCGTAGTTACATATCTAAAACTAGAGTCATTTTACACTAAATATATTATATTGTATTTTTATTTGATACGCATATGTTTCTTTGTTCTACAACTAAAGGCATTTTTCCAGCTTTCCGTAACCCATATCAACTTAAGGACAATTTGCTAGTCTTTAGCATTAAATTTATACTAAATGAAATGGGTTTTTGGTTCGGGAAATTTTGTTATTAATTACTCCTAGAATTACAATCCTCCTACTAGTTCGTTATGCACACAAATATATATTTCTATATATGTGTTTATGTTCCAAGAAATTAAAATGAACACTCGCGAACGAAGCGCTAATGATGATTAAGTGCGTCTGCAGCTAGAAAACGTTAACTAACCAGCAACAAGCAACAAGCAGCATGCAACATGAAACTAAACACACGCATACCACTACATACACGTATATAGATGAAGAAAGAACACGCAATAGCAAAATCTTCAATACCACCTTGAACAACTTATCATTTTGCAAACACACCAACCACAGCACTCTGCTATATTTACCCAGTCGCATTGCCATGGCGTATGAGTAACAAATATGTTGCGTGGAAAAAGCTGACACCTACAGCATAGAGATGATGGTTGGTTAGTGGAGAAAGTGTTCATGACTTTAATTAGCATGGCATAAGGTTGTATTTCTATGTAAATATTTAGCTCTATGCTGCAACTGAATATTCAAATGAAGTTAGAGCAACATCATCTGAACAGCCAGAGGGTCTGGCTTTCTTTGGTCGTTTTGATGGTGCTTAGTAGAAATGTATTGCTAGAGGGAGTAAAAATTAGCAATAGATACTGGCATCTTTTGAGTAGTAGTTATTTATTTATTTGAATGTTTCAATAATTTGAATTTTCTCTCTGGGTAGAATGGATAGAATGTGACAACTTTTGTCACAAACTTCAGCTCGTTTTTTTTGGGTTTCTTTGGGTTTGATTAAGTTAGAAATCACTAGAAATTAACGGATTTTTATGTAATTCTCCAAAGGATATTCTAAATCCTAACGCTGAGGGTGATTGAAGCATTTTTATCATTTTACCTATTTTTTCTATCCTTCCGATGAGGCTCTGGCATATCAAAAAATGAGCCCTGGAAAATATCAAGCCAGTTTTTGTGTTTGCATTTGCAACTAAAGCACATATAAGCACAGATAATTTTCTTCATAATTTTCACATTTCCTTCTGTACCATACTCTGCCAAAATATTCCAATATTCGTATTTAATTATTGTCTTTCAGAAAGTGTGTAGATTTCAATTTTTGTATGGAGAAAATGCGTTACACTGTATTTAACCCATTTACTTTACAAGCTCTCAGTTGTATTAGTTTTTGCATTTCTCTCCACTTTTGAGTACAAAAAACCCAGAGAGATTTCAAAGTTTGAAAGCTATTCCATGGGCACTGTTTTAGTCGTTTTTCCAACTCACTTGTTAGATAGCTCCTTCGTTATCCCGCAGTATAAGTTATTTGTATCTTTGATGAGCTTAAAGTGATATTCGAGGTCGTAATTTTTGATGAAATTTTAACTGTTTGGATTTCGGGTTGCAAAAGGCTATAGTGATTTGGGAAAGTTTGAACTTTTCCCATTGGGAGTTCCTGGGGAAAAGACATAGAAGTGATACCTATTTTTTAGTACTTGCGAATTTGGAATCTCGTCACTTCATATATCGATATTCTATTCTCAGTTTCGTACGTTGAGAAAGTGGATTTTGATCATCCTTCTAAGTTGGTATGCCGTAAATATATATCCGTAATATATTTTCCTAAACTCGAGCTTATTTTCGAGTAGAGTTTGAATCTCTCCTTGTCATGTGGTGCTGGTTTAAGTAATGCCCAATCCTATTGATGTAAATTAACTTCCACTATGGCTAGAATTAATTTGGGTATTTAAATTTTAATGTCCGTCAAGTTTTTAGCAACTGTAGACTTGCACAAACGAAAGTGGCTTTATTGATAACGATATATTTATCGATAAGTATGCATTTATCGATAACTATACTTTTATCGATAACAATAAATTTATCGATAACACTAACTTTACAAATATCGATAAATTTCGCAATAGTTATAGTTTTATCGATGAATATATTTTTATAGATATAAATTTATCGATAACGATATTCATATTATGTGATGGCTAAAGCCACGAAATCGAAAATGAATATTTGCGCATTGGAGATGTTGCAATGAAAAAAAAAAACAAGAAAAAAAATAATTCATTACCGTCGCTTTAAATCTCAGTGCTTACTAAGTATGCATCGTTTTGCAATAATTTTTCTTCAACGTTTTGGTTATATACTTATAACTTTTTTACCTTTGATAATTGTGTATATTTTGTATTTAAACTACCGCCGTCATTAGCATATCATGTGCGGTTCTTGTGGTGTTATTTTTAAAATGTTATTTGCGCTTCGCAAATCTTTCACTCCTTTACAATCCCTTTTCAGTTTACAACCCTTTTTCGAAATCTTACCACATAAGCCATTTGGCTATACATCTAAAAAAAAAAATAATAAAGATATCAACTTGCCACTCAATTTCAAGGACTTGAAGAGACCCAAAATCTTCATCCCTCCCACGCAGCTTTAATGCCAAAGCCACTCGACCGCATTTAACTTAATCGATTGACAATTGCCTGAATGTCTGAAATAATGAAAGAGAACCTTTTGCGGCACAGCAAATAGCCACAAGTTGGTGGCGGTAAGCGATCAAGCGTTACAGGTCAGTTTTTCTATCAAGTTCCCTACGTTTCCCTTTTAGTTACAGCCCAGCCCAAATTGCAACCTTTTCGCTTTATCAACAACGCGACCGGTCAACGCGCCACTCCATGTTCACTTTCACTTTGATTTACTTGTAACTTTCGGTGGCTGGTCCTTAATTTCCATGCTTGAACACTTTTAAAGCTATGCTTGTTGTTGGTTTTTTGTTTTTTTGTTGTTGTTTTTGGATACTTGTTTTCATTGAATTAAATTTGTAAAAGTGTTTCAACTTTACGCTGTGCTCGCAGTGTGCTAACCCTGTTAATTTGTAAACTTTTGGTGTCTTTTGCTCTGTTCCATCGTGCATAACCAGCGCCCCTCCTCCCCCCTATTTGGCCCCTTGCCTATCCTTTCCTACTTACCTTTTTGCGAATCTGCTTAGCGCCAAAGTTTAGTGGGTTGACCCCTAAATTTTGTAGGTTCAATGCGTTTCGCTTGTATAGTTTGTTATTTGATGATGTTATTGTTATTGTTGTTGTTTTTTGTTGTTTGTGTTGTCGACATCAGCGGCCCCTTTGTCAATTTGTTGTTTATTGACACTCTTGATTAATTATAAATGAATTTGTTGACTAAAGTTGTTGCTGTTTGCTGATATTTGGAATCACGATAGTTTGAACGGAGAAGTGTGAAGTAATTTGTTGGTGGCACTAAAATCTTTAAGGAACTTATTTTAATGGCTAATTTTAATCGGTGGCAATCGAAATGTTTTTGCATAATTTTCACCAAAATTAAACTTTTTTTTATACTTAATTTAAGAAATAGTGTTAAGTGGCTTAGCATTAGTCTGCTCTTGAATAATTGAGTAACCTTTAAAAATGAGGTGACAATGCGATAAAATTTACATTTAATTTTACATAAAAATAAACGCAATATGAAGTTGTTGATTTCAACTGACGAAAAGGATAAGCATTTTAAATGCTTCTCCAAACAATATAAGACTTTCATATTCAGCTTATCGAACTGTCATATCAGTTATTTGGGTTAGTAATTATTTCGTAAGCTGCTCCTGCACCACGTTGTCTGCCGTAGGGGCAGCTCTTTTATTTATTTATTTATTTATTTATTTATTCAATAATATTTAATTTTACCACACTGGGGTTGACTTCCGGTTTTAGCTTGAATGAAAGGAACTGTTTCTGTGCGATTTTTGATTAATTGGTCATGATTTTGCAGTAGTGCTTTAAGAGCTTGGACTTACAGTTACGGTACGGCGACAGTTTGGCTGGCGGGCACCGTGCGGCTTGTTCGTTATTGCATTGACACCTGAGGGATTACGCATCCTTTGGGGTTATCACCAGAAAATGTGATCTGAAGAGTGTTTTTTCCTACTTTTAGGGTCTTTCTTATCTAATCAGTTTACTTTTTCTACATTTTTAAATTTATAGTAGGACCGTATCTTACTAAGCCGTTGTTTAATTTCGGTAAAAGAATCATTAATTTATTTTTTCATATTTATTTATCGCTAGTATAAAAGTCCATGCTACATTGGCATCTTTCATACGCTGGTTATAATTTTTTGATGCATACTTTCAGGGTGAGCACTTTGTAAATCAATTGAATTCACAGATTAAGAGCTGCAGGACGCTTTTGTTTAGTATATGTGTTAAGGTTTCAAGAATTAATGTATTTTTGAGGAACACGGAAAGCTGAGTATTTAACTACGGTTTTACCCACCCTTTCTGATAGCATTCGTATTTTTCACCCGATTTTCCCCGCTCACTTTCATTCTTTGCTGTTCGGGTGAAGTTTGGAACAATTATTTATTTAACTTCGCTATGAAAATGCAATGATCTTTTAACCCACTAAAATTGTAGCCTATTTAGTTGGTATTCAGAAAATTTGCATATTAAATTGTTATATGACTAGATGGCACTGTTGTAAAGATATTTAGAAAATCAGGCCTTTTACAACCAATTTTATATAAGGTTTGCAATGTAATATAGTTATACGGAAAAAACCACTACACTAAAAATGTGTAGAGACAAACAAATTTACGAAAAACTCACTCACCAGATGGCGTTGGAAATTTATATTACCTGCAAAGAAACAATCAATTTTGTAATTAAGGTTTTCTTACAGAACATTGTAAATGAAAAAAGTTTTTATACACGTTATTGGTATCTAACACTACTCGGAAAATAACTTGCATTTGAGTTTTTGGGGATTCGCCAAACTCGATCATTTAAAATATCGCAAGTAAAAACCAATGGAAATAAGAGAAAGCTTAGTTTACAATCGACTTTTTGGAGGTGTTGAAATATTTTTTTTTTTATATTTAATTACATAAATACATATAAAGTCGCTCAAACCGAATATGGTACAGTGTTTTTTTTAATATTTAGAATGTTTTTCATTAAAATTTGTTTTGATTATTTTTTTTTTTAAGTTTAGTTCACTATGTAACATAAGCCATGTAAATCGAAGTTTCCAACTTTATACAAAATTCATAAAAACAAAAAGAAAAGGTATCGACATTTCAAAAGTTTCAAGTAGAATTTCTAGAAAACTTTTGGGTACGCAGTTTTGTAGACTAATAAAATATAAGTCTAGCCACTTAGGCTAGAAACAGTTACAGTTGATTTTTGATAACTTTTAACGCACAAACAAAAATTATTTTTACATGTATGGAAGAAAACGCGCAATAACTTCAGCAAAAATTAAAATAAAATAACGGTAATTTTTGGCTGCATGTAACTTGAACTTTATTATATTTTTATACTCCAAAATTTTCTTAAAACTCTGATTTTGTGAGTTTTGTATACATTTTGAAACTAAGATTTATAACTTTTTTTTTAAATATTTCCAAAAATTACTTATCAATTTTTTGTTCTGATTATACGAGTATTTAGTATCAAGACTAATATTTAAATAAATGTATATAACAATATTTTTTGTTAGCCGCCACTATAATTGTGGGAACACTTCGGCTTGAGAGAGCTATGCAAATTTGCTAGGATTTAATCTAACATAAATACCTCTCTTTTATTTCTCTTTCACTGCAATGATATGAGGGGAGTCTAAAGATTTTCTAACAGCATATTTACAGTGGTGGGAAAAGTTGGAATAGGCTAGAATGCACGGAAGAAGGCCATTAAGAAAAAACCGTTGTGAAATTCAGTAAATTATTTTATCGTAAAAAAATATTCTCAAACATACAACGTAATTCTTCCTTTCTTTATTTTATAACAATACCAAAAATGCAATAATAAAATATTTTATAATAAAATATAAATCGTGAGTATTTGCTGTTGTTTTGTAGAGTGGCGATTTGTGTTGTGCATCAGATCTGAAGCCGATTTTACGGCGATTTTGGTACATGGGAAATTTTTATGAGAACTTTTGAAATGGCAAAAGTAGCACGCATATTTTTGACAACAAAACTACATAATTTTCTCCTGCAATTTTTCCAACACATGTAAAGAGAAAATTTGTAGTAAAACTCACTTGAAAATTGCCAACGTTATTATTCTCTTTCACTCCAATATGGAGAGCTGAGCAGAAGAGTTAACATATTTTAAGAGCTTTTAACATTGGAAAAGAGAGTTTGAGTGAAAATGGCAGTTGGTGAGTAATTTCGCTTGAGCGTTCATAGGTGTCGCTTTGATTGCTGCTTGATTTGAACGTTAAATTTAAATTCTATCGAAACAATGAATTGTGAAATATAATAATATTATTAAAAGTATTTTAGCCGTAATAATGAAAGGGAAATATATTAGTACAAAATAATACACATTTTGGGACTTCATTATATAATCTCCCTTCACTTATTTGGGTATGTTAAATAGATGGCGTTAAGAATAAAAAATATGCAGTTTCCAAAACATATAGCAAAAAAACACTGCATAGTTTCTTTATATTTAAATGTCGTTGATTTTAAATCAATTTCATTCCGACATTGAATTTTCTGCATAACAGCTCTGTTAGTGTAATATTTTAAAGACAAATACTTTTTGAAATCAATTTATTCTGAAAATCGTACCACCGCCTGAGAAATTCTACACCATAGTCGTTTCGTACTCGTTACATTAGGAGCCATACTCGCCTGAATGAGTGGTGAATATTATTGCTACTGTAACTGTCGTTGCGTGCCAGCACTTGGACTTCACACACACACACAGTCACTCGCGCAGCCAGCGTTAAATGTGAAGAACGAAATACTTCCTGTTTACCGTTTGCAGTTGGGGTGACAGTGCGAACAATTCTTTTTTAAGCCATAGGCAGGCCAAAGTTTCGTTTGGGCGCTTAATAGAGAGCCACCAGACAGCTCAGTAGGTGAAAAGAAATATTGGGAGTTGAGTGATGCCACAGAGCTGCGGTATGCCGCTTTGTAGTATTTATCGTATTGTAATATTCTGTTATTGCATTTCGCGAATTGCCATGCTCTCCGAAAAATATTTTGGAGCAAATTCGTGCGTTTAAGCGACTAGTAAATGCCGAGCGCTCAACTATGTGGAAAATAATAATGATGTTGCAAACTTTTGCAGCTGACTTCCACGCAGACTACTCGCCGCATGTGGCGTCTCGTTGGCGACAGCGCGACTTCATGTCCGACGCCGCTTCGGGTAATGCGACCAAGCGCAAACGACGCGCTGATTTGCTGCGAGGTTTGTGGCAGCTGCGCGCCAGCTGTGCAGCGCTGCAGTGCAGCTTACAGCCGATTGCAATTTGTTTCGTTAGTGAGCGGACGCGCGCTCAATTATTCCACGCTGAGATGGAGATATTGCCGATGCGCGAATGGCGCTGCAGTGTTGCAGCGCTTTGAGTGTAGCATGGCAGGTTGCAGTTGTGAGCGCCTCTTCGGTGTCAAATTGCACAAGCAATTCGGAATGGCTCCGTGCCGCCGTTGGCTGCAATTCGCCTGCATGCGCCGAGTGCGTACGTAGCAAGTGAATACATAGTTTTTGCTTTTTGTTTGTGTTGTTTGCTGCTCATGCCGCGCTTTGTCCTATTAAATAGTTTCATTGTTGTTCTTGCTTGTCCGCGCTGCATACACACACACTATATAGATAGCTATGTGTGTTGCCCAATCGGCGTTGCAGAAGCAGCGCCACAACAAAATAGTTGCATATTTGCGTTCTTGCCATTCTGGCCATGTTTTTTAGCCAACTACCGCTTGCAAGCGCTTCAGTCTATAAGCGACAACGTGTACGAGCGGTCGCGTTCTTATTCTTTTGCCCGCTAACAACTAACCAATACTAACAAACAACCAAACAGAGATAAATAGTAGTCAAACTAAAACCGCAGCTTTCGAAACAAAAAATCGCTACAAAAATTTTGAGAAAAATTAAACAAAAAAAAAAAAACGCAAAGGAAAATCGCGCGCGCTTATTTTGAAAAATATTTGCGCTTAAATTGAAAGTGTTCTATGCCACGCGGCAGTATGCACAATTTATTGGCACAACGCGATCCAATTAATAGTTTGATCAGCTGTTGAGATTGCCGGCGTGTTAGTCAGTCATAGCTTCTGGCAACTAATCAGTCGATCAGTCAGTCAGTCAGTCAGTCGGCTAGTTCGCTTAAAACTAAAACCGCAACTCTCACTGCTTTGCCAGTGCCGCTTAGTGCAAATTCGCTTGCCCAGCAAAGTAGATCAGTCTAGTTCCATACGGCCAGTTGAAGCGCCGGTTTAAGCAGACGCTTAGCAAAACAAAACAAATGTGAAAAGCAACAAAAGTTTTCAAAAATTAACAGCAATTAGACAAGTAAACAAACGCGTATGTTGTATTACCTATAACTACACACAAGCGAACAAATAAGCCGACCTACACAAATCGCTTTCCATACGCCGCCTTACAGCGCTGCTTCCCTTTTTCCGCTGCTTTTGCAAAAAAAAAAAATAATATTCAAACAATATTTAAACTGTCGGAAACGCCGTTTCCTTTAAAAACCTAGGCAAACATTTTTCTACGCCACTTGCAAACGGAAACGGTAAATTCAGCTTTAGCCATTGTTTGTTGTTTGTTGTGCGCTTTGTTTAGCGCCTGACATTAAACGTAGCTTTTGGCCTGAAATTCGCGTTACACAGTTCGCGCTTCGATTTCGCTGTCGGTATTTATTTCTATTCGCCTCGCCGCCGTTCGACTGTCGCGCGTACGCCTTTCACTCAGTTTGAACAGGAAAAAATTAATCTTACAAAAAAAAAAGTGTTAAATTGTTATCGGAAATACTAAGTGAATAAAATATTGTAATAAAAGTAATTTCGTATCAAGTACTGTTGCGGTGTTTGTGCGAAGTAGCAAAGAGAAACGTAAAAAAGTGTTCAAGAAAATAGTTGGCGAAATTTGAAGACGCAGAATTTGTTGAAGTCAATCGCAACACTTGAAAACCAAAAACTGTGTACCGAAGTGGTGTAAAAAGTGAAGGTGGTTATTAATTCTTAATATTGTTAAATATATACTTGAATTTTTGACACATTATTTTTATAATAAATCTAAGAAATAAAATGTTAAGCCGAAGTTAATTATAATTTCAATAATAATAAAATTATATTGAAAAGATTTTACTAAAAACATCTTCGAATTCCTTAAAACGTACATATATTATATAATTAAAGCATTTGACCGAATCCAGCATTCATGATAGAATTGCTCGTTTAAGATAAAAAAAAAAACAAAAGATAATTGTTTTGAAAACACTCATTGCAAAAATAAATTTAAAACTTAATTTAATCCGGAATGACCGTCAATATTTCAGGTTCTTTATTTGTAAAATTCGATGAAATGTTTATCAAGATTTTTATAATTTTTATGATATGATTTTTCTTAAATATTAATATTTATTTGCATACAAATCGTCGTAAACAAAACAAAAAAATTCATAAATTCCTTAAAAAAATTTTAAAATCTTAAATTTTATTTGCTTACAAATATCCTGTATATAAAAAATTCGCACAAAAATGCTTCACAAAAATTTCATTAGCAAAATTTGTAAGATCTTAAATTTTACTTGCATACAAATTTCCGTTAATAAATATTCTGCATTTGTAAAATTAGCAAAAAATTATTTACTAAAGTTTTATTTCCAAAAATTTTTAAAATCTTAAATCTTATTTGCTTACAAATATTCGTAAACAAAGTATACACACATATTTTTAAAATTCGAATAAAAATGGTTTTCCAAATAAAATAAAAAAATCTTAAATTTTAATTGCATACAAACTTTCGTAAACAAAATATTTCGTATATGTAAAATTCGCATAAAAAATGCTTTAAAATATTTGTATCCGCAACATTTTAAAATTTTAAACTCTTAAATATTTTTGCATACACATTTTCGTAAACCGAATTGGCAATCCCTGATTTGGAATTCCAATAATTACAACCACCGCAAACTTAGAAAAAATTCTCAAAAAAAAAAAAAAAACTAAACAAAATTTTAAGTCTCCAAATTTCGCAAAAACACATAAAATGGTTTATTCTATTTTAAATTTTTTTTTTTTAGATTTTTTTAATTTCCTATAACAAGCATTTTTATGGCAAAACAAATCCTAATAATAAAAATATACACGAAAATCTTAAAATTTTTTTAACGAAATTTTTCTCAAAAGCTATTTAAAAAGCTATACAGAAATTGCCCGAAATAGAAAGAAATATACACATTGGTTTCTACAAAAACCGATTTTGAAATAAATATTTGTAAATATTTTTAAAATTCCAAAAGTTTCTGGCAAAAAATTTCTGCTTAGAATTCTTTATCCAAATATTAAGCCTAGCATAAAATTTTCTTAATAAATTTTCTTTTATGCGTTAAACAATTTTTTATTTATGGAAATTAAGTTCTACTAATTATTTGCATATATTTAAATGTTCTTACAATTTTTGAACATTTTGGTAGAAGAAAGTCTGTTGAAATTTTTTACTCAATGCATAAATGAATTTTACAAAATATTTTATTGCTGCTTTAATAAAATTTGACTCAGTATTAAACGAATGAGGAAATCAAATTTATGATTTTTTTTTTTAATTTCAGGGAAAAATATTTTGAGCATAATCGGTTTAAAAACCTTCACTCAATTGTTAGCTATATTTTTTTAAATGTTTTTTTTTACGTATAAAGCGCTACAAGACAAATTTCAAAATTTTTTCAAAAATTCTGGTTGTCCTAAAAAGTACTTAACTTTATTAGGGAAATAAAAATTAAGGTGAAAAAGCAAAAAATCGCGGGCTATCTTTTAAGAAACTCGACACATAAGTTGTAACCTAAAAAAAAGTATTTCTCTATGAAGAGGTTGTCGGTTAATAAATTCTCAACTCTTAAAAAAACAAAAGTATTTTTCTTCAGCGAAAATTAAAACGTTGTGGTACAAGTTATGCAATTAATTTGAAAACCCCGTGCTTGCTTTCTCTGTAAAAACGATTACAGACTTAACTTTTCGTTAATCAAATATATCATTGTTATTTTCTTTAAAGCAAAGCAAAATTTTTTATTTTTTTATAACATTACTCACACCTTCCCAGTTCACACACACACACACACCCTATATAATGGACAGTGAATTAATAATACATATATTTTTAAAATCATAAATGAATGAATTAATAATACATATATTTTTAAAATCATCGACATAAAACTTTAGTTTCTTTTTTTCCCACATCACAGATAAATCATCGCAGACTTCCTTATTTGCTGCCAAGGCAAATTTTATGCTGAATTTATACTCACTATTTTTTAATTAAATTTTCTTAATATTATTACAAAAAAAAAAACAAACTATGGTATTTTACAGCATTTTTATATTTGTTGTTTAAGGGAAATCAGCTCCTCCTTATCGCCCCAGTGGCTGACAACAGACAACCGAAGAAAAAACAAAAAAACCAACCCACCTATTTCACCTCCATAGCTTTTACTTAATTGCAGTGCATTTGTCTTTATTGACGGTAATTTTGGCTAATTGCAATTTGTTGTTGTAATTACAACAGCTGCAATAGCGGATGGTCACTGCGCCTGCGACTGCTGCTAATGTGGCGCAACACTCAATTAAGTTTTAGTTAAGTGAGTTTTACTTTTTCCGTTTTTGCTAATTTTCTCTTAGCACATATGCTTGGTTGCAAACAATTTTCCTTTTTTTTTGTTTGTGTTTGTATTTTTTTTTTTGCTTTCTTTCTATTTGTGAATGCGCATAGTAACTCACTGAGATGACTGCTGAGGAGTAGGTATGTAGGTTTCGGATTAGCTTAAGTAGGAAAACATACAATTTTCTCTAACTACTATAATGATATTGCCTTTGCGTGCAGCTGATGTCATAAAATAATTTGATTAGATTGAGTGGCGAGAAAATGCTTTTTTTAAGACGAGAAATAAATAGGATAATGAAGTTGCATAAACTCTTTAAAAAAAAGTCTACGTGTTATTTAAAATTCTTGTTAGCGATGAAATTGTAATTATAATTTTCAAAATAGCAATTCAACATTTTAATTATAGGTATTATTTTTTCTTTCTTAAATTTAATTGTTCCTAAAACTTCGCTATAATTTGAAATAAGTCGTATTTAATTTGACAATTCATTTTTGTAGCAAAACAATTCGAGCCAGCTCTCAGGATTATTTAATTTGAAATATATTAAAATCGAAGTTTCAGCTTTTGGCTAAAATGTTTAATAAGCGTCCCAAAAAATATTAAACAAATTAAATTAATTTTAAAAAAATCATGAAAAAATATGTTAAGCATTTCTAGTTCTTCACTTGAGTAAAATAATCGCTATAAACCTTAAAAAATCGTATGGAGAACATATTTTTCAAAAAAAGCTTAAGTCAAGTAAAAAAATGGGTTCAAAAATTGCATAACTCTCTTTAAAAATAATTTTTGTAATTCGCTTACAAAATTTATTTGAAAAAAATTTATGCTGAACAAATTATGAAAAGTGGATTTAAAAATTTGCTAAATTACAAGTGTGGTGTGAAAATATATTAAAAATTGTTGTGAAAGTGCATACTGCATAAAAACTAAAAATTATTCACAAAAAACTAAAAATATTTCTCATAAAAACTAAAAATAATTCTTAAAAAAATTTGTTTTCTAAAACTTTTTATATATTTGTTATAATAAGTTTAGCAGAAAATTTTTAGTATACAATTTTTTAAGTTTGATATTGTTAACAATTCAAAATATTTGTGCATGCACAGATAGTGTGATATTTTTGTCTAAAATATTTTTGGGAAAATGAATAAAAAATTCTAAATAATATTTTCTTAAAAAGTTGGCTTTTAGGATTAAATAAAAAAATTTATTAATAAAGTTTATATTTTTGAAATATTTTTTTCAAATATTCAAAAATATTCTTCCGAAATATTCATGAAAATTTGTCTAAAAAATGATGTAGAAAATGTGTTGAAATAACTTTATAACTATCTTAAAAGAGGGAATAAATTGATGAGCAGTGTTTAATGATAATTAAAAATAGTATATATACAATTTATCACTAGAACTTTTTTTATCAAACAAAAAATTTATTTTACTGGATTTTTTATTGCAAACCTAGGACATTTACATTTATATGTCAAATAATTTATTATGATATCTTTAAAAAATAGTGGAGTGTATAACTTTTGGGAAAATTTTGAATCGCGAAAAATGGTTTCTCAATTTAAGCCTTTACCAAATTTTTAATGGTCAAGCTTTAAAATAAAAAAAAAACTGTGAGAAAATTGTGTGTAAAATAATTCATTCTCAGTTGGTGCTTTCTTTTTGTATATCAACCGCTGATATTTCTAAGAAGTAAAACTCCATCCCTAAGGGCTGAAAAAAATTATAAATCAAATTTGGTAAAAGGTAACTTTTCTATTTATTTACAAACAAAAGGCAATTTCGTGGAAAATTTTAATTTTTTTATTATACTCAAAAATCTGCTGGTAATTCGTAAATTTTTTGCATTGTTTAGATTTTGAACTTTTGCAATAAAACATATTGCTTTTACACAAATTAATTTACTATATTGTTTGAAATAAATTTTGTATGTTAGAAATACGTTTTTTCTATAGGCTAACGTTCCAATCTTTTTTGAAAAGTTCCTACTATATATTTTTTTTATTATTTTAGTAATTTGAGTTTTTAAATGATTTCCCTGTGTTTATTATCTTTATCTATACAATGAGTAATAATCCTTCAAACTTTTCAACTTAGGACGTTTGATTTTGGAAAAATTTCCGACTATTTCTTTGTGCTCTTATGTTTTTCAATCAGAAAATCGTTCACTACTCTTTTGCGTTTTTGAAAAAATGTCACGCCATAAATTCAAAGCCTCAAACGAAATATTGGCCTTTTATTTGTGCATCTTCAACAATTTTTTCCCTCATCTTGCATGTACTACGTCAATTTGTATCTAAGCACGTAGATGCAGATTTTGAAGCTCGAATACTTAAAATCTCCAACATGCAGCGCCCAACATCTTAATTTCCCCACCACCCATTTCCATCACATTCTATACACTTCCCACTAGACACGCTCAATTATTTATAAATTTATTGCTTCATAATTTTCGTGCATCAAATTCCAACTGCACATAAATTCAATGGCACTTAAATGCACACACACACACACACACACACATAATCATACAATTATGCTAGAGCTACGCGACGTATGCACACCGCCTTGAAGTATGCAATCGCTTGCACTAAAAATAGCCAAAGGAAAGATCTCATTAAACTAAACTACTGCGCGTTGCTTGAAAAACAAAAATAAAAACCCATGTCATACTGAGAGGTAGAGGTGGAGGATGGTACAAAAACAGCGATCGCTCCCCCTCTTGTTGCACCAAGTGATGAATTTGCAGCGACATGGCTGCATGAAAATTGAATTAAAATTTGGTGAATGTGGCAGTGAGGTGTGCACGATGACTAGCAATACCGCGACAGCCTTGAGCAAATAGTCGACTTTCTAGCGCTCCCCTTATCTTTGACTCGTTTTTGCTGCCATCAATTTCCCCTATCACTTTTAATTACTTTAATTTGTTGCTTTAATTTATGTCAACTCATTTTCTCATTTTCAGTGAATTTTATAGGTGTCGCACACGTTTTCTTTCAATACTACTTACATAAATGCAGGCAGGCTTCACCTGTAGTGCGGGTTTTGCTGCCCTAAAAAGGAATGACTGGCACACGCTCTGCAACCACTTCAACGTCGTTCTTCGTTTTTTTTTCTAGCAGATTTATGCGCTTAATTAAATTGTGTGGAAAATAGGAAAGCACCTGAAACCGACTGTTATCGGCAGTGCTCGCGCAGTGCAGCGAGCAGATAGAATTCAAATAAAATAGTGACTAATGTTAATTTAGTGGAAGTAGTAGCTCTTAAAAAACTAATCAAATGAAGTGAGGTTACTAACAAAAAACTGTAAAAAATATCAACTTCTTGAAACAAAATAAAACTGTGAGTCATTTCAAACTATTTATTTTTAAGTTGTGTTTGATTTCTCAGTTGGGGGCAAATACGCTGTGCCGAGTTAAAAAAAAAAATAATATACATATGTACAGAATGTAATTTATAATAGAGAGAATGTAATGTATAGCAATAAGTTTGGAGTAGCTCAGAAGAGTCTGTACAATCAATAACATAGCTTGTAATAACTTTGAAGTCAGCCTTTAAAGAAAGTCTTTTAAAAAATTGAAACTTGGGAAGCGAAAAATTTCGAAAATCAATTTTTTCATTAGATAAAATTTGGTTTCATAGAAAATCTTCATTAAAAGTGTTTTTTCGCGCGCTATTCCTACCCCAATAACAATACTCATTGCATGACAGTTGTCAAAAAAACTGCGCCTAAAACTATGAAGCAGAACACCAGTATTGTTTTATCGCTGTCACGCACACAGTAGGTCGGAACAATTGCAATGACAGTGGTCATCATTTGGGCGCTTAAGCCTAGTTTTGACAGCATAATTTTAGGCACTCTTTATGTGTAATTAGATAACATATTTAGCTCGAGTATTAGAGGAAGTGCCGCAATGTAACATAAATTCAAAACTGATTCGCATATGATGTTTTTAATATTGAATGGGATTTAGATGTCCTAAATGTAAAGAAATACCTAGGTACTTCTCCTTACTGCGTTAGAACTCAAAATAAAGCGTGGCTGGAAAATATTTGGCGAGCGGTTTATTTTTGAAGCCAGAAACAACGTATGCTTACTAAGCTCCTTTTTGCTCCTACTCTGATGGCTCAGTAAATTGAAATTGAATTGGTTGGCAATGAAAGGCTACACACTTTTTGAAGTTAAAATTTTAAGCAAAATATATCCCTATGCGATATTTAAACTATGGGGTCTCTGCACGAAAAACTGGTGCAACATTTTTGACAGATTTTATTTAAAACTCACTTTAGTCCATTACGTCTAATTTCTAAAAATTCAGAAGTTCACAAGCCCTAAAGAATTTTTTCTGGAAGGTCAGCTCATCTAAGTAGATGCAGTAGATGAATCGTAAGTTCTCTGTCAGTTTCTCATGGTTTGCTATTGGTCATTAAAGTTATTTACGTTTTGTCGTTGTTGTGATGGAGAAACAGTTGGCCTCTCTAAGTTTTGCCGTGGGTTCCCAAACTCTGGGTTCACTGGATAACAAAAGTGCCTAAAAATATGCAACATAAGTTTGAAAGAAAAAAGAAACTTGAATCGGTTGATTCTGGAAGTATACAAAATAGATAATCTACACCCAAAAATGTTGCATTTTTTAGGCAGAGCTCTTATGCATTTAGTATTTTTTTTTAGAAATTAAAACCTTAAATAGATACGTATAGGGCTATTCCGATGCAATCATGAAAATTCTATCAACATTGTTGTGATACTGAATTGAATTATGTTAAAAATTTGCTGTTATTTAATGGAAAGAAAATATTTTTTTTAAATTTGCTTATTTTCGATCTACCGTTTTTCCGACAGAGCGAAACGATTTTTAGTCAACCCTTGTCAAGCTTGGTTTGGAGGCAAATTTGTTTCGGCGTTGTGCCATCATCAGTGTAATTTTTTGAAAAGATAACGGAAAACTGGTTCCAATATAAATCATTTTTTAATTTGTTTTTGCATTTCTTGAGTTTTTAAATTTCAGTTCTAGCGGCACTGTTTTAGATACAGAATTATCACAATAGAGGTGTGCCTCGATTTATCCGTGGTTTTCTTAGATTTTTATTTTTATTTTGGCGCTTATCGCTGTCAGTTAATAGGAAATTTTAGAACATAAACCTTGGCTTTTATTTTTCAACTGCTACTTTGTTTAAAACCGACTTTCCGCGTCTTTTCTACATTCTTCTAATTTGTATTTCTTTGTTTAATTTTTATATTTTACCATTTATTGGTGTTTGTGATTCAACGTCACTTTGTGGTTTTCCTCGCCGTTTTCTCAGCCATAAAAGCTAACAATACATTTATACTCGTATTATTTAGTTATTTTTATTATCTCTTTCTCTATATTCTTCAAATCCTCTTAAAGGCAAGCAACTCACGTTCGAACTAAATTTTTGTATGCACGTCTGTATGAATGGGAAAGTGTGCACTTATTTAAGTATGTAGACGTTTACAATTTATTGCACGTAAATAAGTTAGAGTATCATATTTCCATGCTTAGGTTTTTAGTGCATATGTATGTGGTAATCTATTGTTTGTCACGGCAGTCAATGACTCACTCACTGGTGGTGCAAATCAACAAAGGAAAAGTGGAAATAAAATACATATATTTCCATAAATATATAAGTTAAATACCTATTATACTAGTTTATCAAATTACATGTAGTAAAAAAAAATATTTGCTAGTTTCGGTGCAGTTTGCAAATGGCATGCCAGTTGATAACTCGAGCGCCATAGGTACAAATTATATGGTAAGGTTCATTGTACAGACATTTTGCTGACTAGGTTAATGCTGAAACAGTTTCTAGGTTGTGTTGTGCTCGGAGGTTTTATCTAAAAACTTGGACTCAAATATACCACTATTCTCGAGAAATTTTTTTAAAAAGAATTTTCAGGTAAAACTATGTATATGCCCAAGAGAGCCTAGGTAAAAACCATATCATACAATCGTATTCCTCAGATCTTTAGCATAAAAAAAATAAGTTATACAATTTTTCATTACAATCGGTTTTACGACTGCGATAATTGTTTGACGACACGAAAGAATTCGATTTTTATAGTGGGAAATGGCTTACTAAAATTATGGGTTAAATAATTTTCCCTTTTCGATGGCTGTAATTTAAGCAAAAAAAAAAAAAACAAATCCCATATAAAGAGCTTTCTCTGAGGCAGAGTAGCTGGGAAAATCGCCCTAAAAACTATTTGAATTTAAGTTTTCAGAATGAAAAGATGTAGGTGGTCGTGGTCTTCAAGAGCATCTTCGTTTTTATAGAAGCGTTTGGAAACAAAAATGTATCCATTTGTTTCTAATAATTAAAGTAAACACTTACAACGCTATTCTTACGTAATCACCACAATCATCTCACCTCTAATGTGATAGTTAGTGTGCCTAAAACTATGCAGAAAAAATGCATATTTATGTAAAAAAAAAAACAAGCAGATTTTTAATTGGTTCTACCTTTTTCAAACTTTAAGTCAAGACTTTACGCCATAGTTTTAGGCAGAGTAATTATCAAAATAGTGATAAGATGATTTTGCAAGGACCGTAATGGTTAAAGCTTTAATTAACCTGACAGTTGTCAGCATTATTGCACCTAAAACTATGCCACGGAATGCTATATCGATGCCAAGTTCTCACGAAGACTTAACAACTACAACGACTGTTGTCATCGGTAGAGGTCTGAATCCATTTTTGCTGCATATTTTTAGGCGCAGTTAACTAGGCAACTGCTAGTTTGATGAGCTTTGTCAGGTCCTCAGCATAAACTTAATTTATGAGAAAAAAAGATTTATGTGCTGAGCGATGAATAAAACTCAAGAAATAAGAATTATTTTATAAGCGAGAAAAAAAGTCGAGAAATAACGATTATTACTTAAATAATAAATAAAACTAAAAAAAAGGAATATTTTCTGAGCAAAATCGGGCAACAATAGTTATTTACGGTACCTGTTTTTTTTATTTTGTGATTGTAAACTTGCCACTTTATATATCTTAAAGTCATTCAAATAAAAAAGATAACCAATAACTCACTATAATTTCAACCTCCGCTATAGTTTCAATATGAAATGTGTTAAATATTAATCCGACATATCCCTTATCCATGGTTTGGAATTACAATAACCCACAGCAGAAATCATAGTTAGGCTGAATTTTTCGATTTTCCCAATCCTGGGTACCAGTATGCAATAGAAGTGTAGCAAAATGTAAATCAAAAACGCAACACTAATTATTTTCATCATCTACCAACAAGAAAAGAAAGCTTAGCTCCATATAAAAAAAAACTGCTGTTCCAAAGATTACGGACTTACAGAACGATTAGCAGAAAAGGCACTCAGCAATTTTTCATTTAATTCCAGCAAGTGCAAAGAAATAAATCCAACATTCGTAATACAAGTAGTCACATCGAGGACTGGCAAATAACATGAATTGAAAATATGTAGAGGTACTTTTTTGAAACAGTAGTATAAATTGGTAGTAGCAAATATCGTATTCTTGCTAATAGCAATTCATGTACAATCGAAACCAATGCAAACGAATACATTCAGTGACATGGAAATGCTAGGTAAACAAGCAAACAAGCAAACAGATATAAAAACAAAAGCAACAACAATGTGTCAAAATAAATGAAAACTAGACAAGATATAGAGTGAGAATGACAATAAATGAGAAAGTACACTTGTGCAGAAAGTAAAATTAAAAAAAAATATATCAAAGTACAAAAACAATGCAGAAGAGAAAATTGCAAATCGTCAAAAGTAATATTAGAAATGCACAAATAGAAACTTGCAACATGCCGCAATAGGTAAATAAGCAAACATATTTATTTATATGCATATACATAAACTATGTATTTGAAATTAAATAAATAAAGAAAATAGGTATTAAATTGCAATGCGGCAGGAGGCAGGAAATTTAGGTGTTGGAAAGGCAAGTGGCAAATGGTAGAAAATCAGATGCATTCAATGGAAAATAAAGTTAGAAAGTTAGCAGGGAGTCAAGAAAATCATAATTCATATGAATCTAGACAAGCTCCGATGAATGGACTCAACTAATTAAAAAATTAATAGTTTTATGTGTCAAAATGTGTCAAAACTATAGGGCAGGGGCTATTTGACAAGTTTCAGCCCATTATCTTTTACTTCATAGTTTAAAAAATATGTTTTTTTTTAAATAGTGTTAATTCTACAACCAAAACCGCATGAATGCTGTAATCAAACTTTGTGTAAATTGCAACAAAAAAAAACTTGAAACAATTTTTATCAAAATTTCAATTTTTTTTAATCAGTGTTTGCAGACAATTTTGGTGTGTGCAGTTTGGTAGCGCATTTAATTTTAATATAAGAATGTGCAAGTATAAATCTGCTCAAAATATTCCTTGATTTTTAATCATTTTTTTCTTCCATATATGGAGAAAATGAGCAGCAAAATAATCTGATTAATGCAATTTTGATGTCGAGTAGCCGTTGCAAAGCTATTTTTGTTAGATAAATTTGCTGCGTTCTCGAAACATTTGACGA
Organism: Anomoia purmunda; assembly: GCA_951828415.1. NCBI lineage: Eukaryota > Metazoa > Arthropoda > Insecta > Diptera > Tephritidae > Anomoia > Anomoia purmunda. The sequence goes on from OX639997.1 coordinate 112,332,199, forward strand.
TCCTCCTACTAGTTACAGAAAAAAGTATAGTAAGCGCATAATACACAGGGAGCTAGAAATATGTGCAGTAAAAATCGCCAAGCGAGCAAACTACAGACAAATCTACTACTATCTGGCAGTTGATATGACAGCACTAGAATGTAGTGGGAGAAAAACAATTAAAGCGATGACTTTAAAATCAATTTGTTATAATATCAAAGTACCCTATCGGATAAAACCCACGGTCTCAAATATTAAGCAATTTAAAAATGAAATAGCTTTAATTCAACTGCTTTTGTTCAGTTCTTCAATTATTTAATGGTGAATTGCTATATAATAATTTTTTTTGCTAACAAAACCCGCATATTTCTTGTTAAACTCATGAGCGATTACAACAAAATTTAAAACAGTGCATTTCATAAACAAAATCGTTAAGAATTTCCCTTTTATTTCACTACAGTTGTTCCGCAAAACCACAAACGCTTAGTTATTATTTAACCACAAATGTTTACATATTATTTTTTCGGCTTAAATTAGTTTTGTATATCAACAATAATGTTTGCGCTCAAGAGTAGTTTTTATTAGAAAAGTATTGAAAAAAGGGAAAACGAAAAAATCAACAGCAGTTCAAATGACCGCTTTGGTTAACTGGCTGCGTACTTGCACGGCAAATCGGATGTCGCGAGTTCAAACCCAGGCAAGGTCTACAAAAAAAATCTGATGAGAAGATGTCGTGATCGCCGAAATAGCGGCTATAATTTCTCCTACTCTGACTGATTTTGCGTTTTTCCAATAATTTCCAAAAAAAAAAAAAAAAATGGACTTAAGTTTAAATATTATTATGATTATAAAAATAAAAACAGGTTGTAGGATATAAAAACTTTTTATTGCAGTTGCCTCTAAAAATTAGTTTGAGGTTCGGTTAGCCGAATATATTTAAAAGTCGTTCAAAACAAAGTTGCAGAGTCGGATAATTGACCTGTTCCTATAATAGTTGCTTAAAAGGGAAAACAAAGAATTTCAACCCACTTTTAGTTGTTAAAAAAGTATTTTTTAAATTTCTTTTAAAATAGTGCAATTTCCGGCAGGGTATGCACAATATACGTATATGTGTATGACAAGGTAGAATGTGTGTGTGCGTGCGTGCGGTAGATGCCATAGAAATGCAACGCGAATACATGGGAGAGAGGTAAGTAGCATAAAAGCTTTGGAACATTTTTCATATAAGATTCAGAAGAAAAATAGACGGGTGGGCAAAAAGAAAATAGAAATGAAAAAGTTAAATTTTTTCAACCCAAAACAAACAAAAAATTCTATTAAAAACACAAATGTATACTAAAAATAATATATATTACATAAACTAATACTAATAAAAAAAATTACATTAAAATATATAGCGTGGGTTGTAGTCGGTTTTAAAGAGGGCGGTAGAGATAGAGTATTTGTATATAATGTCATATTTTTTTCAGTCATTTCAAATAAACTATAAATAAAATTTCTACTGAAATTTTTTACTTCATTGCCAAGCACTTTAGTCAATTTTCCGCTCAATATGATTCCAAATAAAATAGTGAAATTCCATTCACTTCTATAATTGATTTTCATTTTTTCCGCTCCTCATGTCAAATTCTTGTTTCCTCTGCGGCTACTTAATTATAATCAGTTTAATTTACACTCATTGTTTTTCATTGCCACTATTTACTATGTGGTTCTACTGAGCAGTCATTATCACTACGCATTTTTTGTTTGCTGCTCTTTGTTGGTTTAGTTGTTGTTATCCATGCATATCAGTCGATTGTTAATTTAATTATATTTCGCAAATAAATATTTACAAAATTTGTGTAGGCCAATATTACTATCAGATATGGTAGTGTTTTATTTAGGTGTGGGTGTATTTGATTAATGTTACACGATAATTAACATTATTAACAAATTTGCTAAGGAAATAAGTGAGTGGATAGTTGAAAGTAATAGTGAAATTAACATTAAAAAACAAAACACACCCACAAAAACTAAGTGTGCTTTTAAATTAGCGATTGATTCGTTGTTTAATTTACGTTCCATTTGTGTCACTTAAAGCTCAATATCTTTTAGAAAATAACCATAGAAATTGTATCGAAAATAAAAATTGACTTTTTTCGCATACGTTTTAAGAGTTGAAATAATGAAAAATATTTCTTGTAATTTTTCTTGGGAGCTGGATACTTAGCTTTGCTCGGTAAATTGTTTATAGGCGTTTAGAAAATATTGAGAAATCGAATGTCGGATTAAAATTAAAAGAAAAAACTTCAATTGAGATATTTGTATATTTGATTTCTTCTCTGCATAATTCTACTGCAAATATGTAGTAAGCGATTTTATAATGTGGCTGATATTGCAACTGGGTTTAAATTTAACAAAAGGATATCCTAATTTTTCTCACCAATGTTCTCACCAGAGTACATTTTTCTTTAAAGCGTAATAAATATCCATAAGTTGGCTATTTTATTAGGAATGAGAGATATTTTTGAAGTTAAATATTTTTCTTTTCTTGTTTTGGCCGAACTTTTCCAACAATTTGTGGTGTGCATCGTGATGATCTAACACAAATTGAGGGACCTACAGTTTTACGCCGACTCCGAATGTTTTTTTGTGAGAAGTTTCTTCATGGCAGAAATACAATCGGAGGTTTGCCATTGCCTGCCGAGGGGCGGCTGCTATTAGAAGTAACTTTTCTTTAATTTTTGATGTTACCTGCCCCGGCCAGAATTTTAACCTTGGACCCAGCGAATGAAGCGCGCGCATGCTACACACTCGGTTACGGCGGCAGTGCCTTGTGTTGTGCCCTAAAAACGTATTTTTTCAAAAAACTCATTTCCTTAAAAATCTCAAAATCAATTTACCATATATTAAAATTCAAAATAACTTAAGTGTTTGAGCAAATTTATACAAAACACTCAAATCCTAATTGTGCAAATCCAAAAATATCTGCATAAAGAACTTAGAATAGAGTAATTCCTCTTTGAAAAGAGAAAAGCCATACAAAAACTGAAATAAATTTTCGTAAATTTTTTAGCTTGAAATAGTCAGCATGCTGGACTTTGATAAGATTGTTTCCTTTTTTAAAAGAGCTATTACTGTATCGAAAGGTGTTCCTAGTTGGTATTATTTTTTGTGCATCTTTTCTGCGTACCGGACACTGATGTTTTGAGGATTACTATTTCGTCTGTGTCCAGAGTTTTAGATATTTTATAAAAGGAAAAGGTATATCTAGATTCTCGAGACTTTCGGTGTCACAAATACTTGTCTGTTCTTATTTCTAATAATAATAATGGGGGTTTTTCATATTTGGAATTACAGTAAATATTTCTGAACCGAAATATTTTTCACTTCACTTTCTGTAAACACAGATAAGAATCCAACTTAGAAAATGGAAGGAGCGAATCATACAGAGTAAAATTTATAGAGATAAATAACTTCAAAAACGAAGTATTTTTCTTATGTAGCAAAATCCGAAATGCTATGCTTGAAGATCGATTATGATCTTTCTGAAGAAAAATGCTACTTCGGAAACAAAATACGAAATTGCCCGAAATGAAAGTTACCCTTTCTTTGTTGACGATTAATTTGTAGAAAAAAAAACTATTTATTAATCGCTCTGAATGAAAAAAATTAATATTGATCAAAAGGTAAAAATTTGTAGAGCATTTGAACTTATAATGAAATAAAGGAGAAAACAGTAAACAAGAAGACGGTTGTAAAAATATATCGACTCTTTTAGAATATATGCTATCTTTTGGTCATTCTTTAGGGCCTTACAACACCTTTATACATTCTGAAACCAAGTTTTTCCAAGCCTAGAGTTTTGGGTTAGCAGTCGTTAAATTCAGCGCATTTTACGCACATTTTAATTAAATTTGTTTAAACATTTACAAATAAAATGTTCAATTATGTCACATGCAAAGATATAATTTACATACCGTAAGCAGTGGAGCGGCAGTGGCAGCAAATCAACTGAAATTTTTTCATTATAGCAAAAACCACAGCTAATGAAGCTACTCTAGGCAAATTTTCTTAACTTTTTCTTTCCACTTACTGCTGCCATACTCTCGAGCTTTAACATGACAATTTCTACAGTATTTAGTTCACCTAATTAACGAGTGTGTTAGCTATAAGAGTGGCGTCAGCGACGCATGCAACATGCCTTCGAAAACTGCTAGCGGCTGGCGGCTGGAGTCAGCGGCGTCAAGTGACTTCATATATTACATTCACATATACCCCCGTACTTTCATATGAATGGAGTCAGACTGGTAAGGCAAAAAAAAAATAAAAAACGAAACAAACGAGAGCACTGATACTGCTATGAAAAAATATAGCACATGTTGAATGCCACATGCCGCCCGGGGCTTGATTTGCTTTTTGTGCACTCGCATGTGTGACAGGTGTGTGCGCACGTTCATTAATTTCACACAAAATGCAATGTTATCATCGGACTGTAGCAGTAAATTTAAAGAGTTTGTTTGATTTTTAAATTCATGAAATTAAATTGCAATGGCTGACAATGCCACTTGAGTTGGGGGTTGGGAGGCGAAATTTAGTGAAATTGATATTTAAATAAATATATACATATATAGGTATATATTTATGAGGCAAATAAATGCTTTGGATTCGAATTAAATTGGAATGTTTATAAAGGTTTTGGAAATGTGGCACTCCAGCGCCACATATCGGCTCATTTTACAACTAAAATATGAATATCAATGTCGCTAGCACATGGTTTGAATTTGCATCAAATAGCGCCGCAAATGCGACACCAGCGCCACCTACCGAAATTTTTGTTTGCACAATAGAGACCATTGCAAACACATTCTATAAAGTTGGGCTCAATCAATTTAGACAGACTTACAGAGCCTTTTTATATGTACAGTGGCGAGCAAAATCGGTCGAATGTTGATTTTTTACTTTATTTGCAATGGTTTTCCTGATAAATTTTGTTTGCTAATTCTATATATATGTATATGTGAGTTTGGTTCATACTATAACTAAAACCATGTAAATTAATTTTTCAAATTTCATACAAAATTTTTAAAAACTCAATAAATTTTCCTCAACATTTTTAAATTTTTGGGTATGCAGTTTTCTTTATTTTATGTATAGTTTAATTAAATTTGAATTTTGAGACAGGTGGCAAACCTCTTCAAAATGTGCCTATAAACTTTCTCCTTGGGAAACGAGCGGTACAATGCTCATATTTTAATATTTTATATACTTGTGTAAAGTTGAAAAAAATTTGACGTTTCAAAAAAGTGGCAACCCTCTGAATATATCTAGCTAAAAATCTTCTCCTCTGTAAAATGAACCGTTTGATAGCGATATTTTAATATGCCATATACTTGAGTATAATTTAATAAAATGTAGGTTTTCAAACAAGTGGCAACTCTCTCCAAAATATATTTAGTTATAAACGTTCTCCTTAGCGAAATGAACCATTTGACACCGAAAGTTTAATATTTCATATAACTTCTGTATAATTTAATTAGATTCGATTTTTCAAGTAGGTGGCAACCCTCTGCAAAGTATAAGTCTGAATCTTGTGCTCAGAAAAATGAAGCTCACAAATTTTAATATTTTATATACTTGTCTACAATTTTATAAAATTTGAGGTTTCAAACAGGTGGCAAGCCTCTTCAAAATACATTTAGTTTGGTATATTTCTCCTCAGCGAACTGAACCGATATTTTAATACTTCATATAACGTGTGTATAATTTAATTTAATTTGGATTTTCAAACACATGGCAACCCTCTCTGAAATGTAGGTATAAACATTTTCCTCGCAGAGCCAATATTTTAATATTTCATATAACTTGCCTATGATTTAATTAAATTTGACTTTTTTAAATAGGTGTCCAACCGCTCCCAATTCTAAAATATATCTTCCGTGACACGAGATTTATATATATACATCGATTATTTGCGTATATGTATGGCAAATATTAAAACTAGAAAAATTTTTAAAACTTATGTGGTACTAAAAGCAAGAGAAAAAATATTTAAAAAAAATCATATTCAAAAATTCAAAAAAAAATTTCGTAAAAATTTATATTTTAAAATTAATTTGTATGATAGCTTTTTTTAACTTTTATCCATTAAAATTTCTAATTAATACTCATAGCTTTAAATCGGTTAAAAAATACTTTCTACAATATAAATAATACTCGGTAGACGACTTATGGGATTTGCTGATCAAAACAGGCCGATAAATAGTACTACGATTAAATTGGTAGCCAGTTATCATTAAATTGAACGACATTGACTCAATTAATTTATTCTGTGTAAATAACATGGCTAATGTTTGTTCCAACAAATAATGTAAATATAATTAAATGACATATTATAGCTATGCGATACAATCTTTTACTATTTGCTAGCTGAGCAATTTTTATTTTTATCAAGATTTTCATTTTTCCATACGCACTTGCCATATTACAACTAGTTATGTAATTACATAGCTGCACAACATTGCATGACACACTAACTGACTGACTGACTGACTGACTGACTGACTCTTAAAGCCAGCCAGCTAGATAGCTTGGTAGCTATGTAGCTAGAGTTGACAGGCAACAAGTAATTAAAATGAATATATGAGCTCCTGCTGCACGGCAATGTTGCGTATACGCACTGGCATACAAATTTTATAAATACTTCCACATGTATTGTACGTAAAATGTAATTACCGTTTTACAGTCACTAACTAAGATCGCTGCTATGAGTATTATGAGTGCATTAGAGGATTAGAGTAGGCTATACAAAAACAACAAACAGAGCATAATATAAACTAACGATTAGAGCACAGAAAATAAATGCAATGCAAATTTTTAAGTGAAAAAGTTACGAAAAACACCAGCCACAGCCACTGATTGCAAGCAGTAATGCTTAGTCAGTTGCCGTAAAAGTTAGCTCCTGGCAGCAGTCGGTAAATGAGTGCAACAAACACAATGGCAGCGATGTAATTTATTAAGCTGAAACTAAATACGGATTGAAGGAAAGATAGATATACAAAATTAAGTTATTTCCGTTGTTTACTGAAAATAATAAATAAGCGGCAATAAGACATTAATTGTATTGAATTTATAAAAATGCTGTAAATCTATGACAAGAAATAAAATTCATAGAAAAAGGTAGTCTAATAATCTGCCGATCATAGTGTTACCAAACTCGCTAACTTCTTACTCCATATTAGACTTGGTGAATATGATATTCACATTTTAATTTTGTTTTGAGAAAAAATCAAATGTGTTATGTCTTCAAAGAAAAACATAATTTCATATTTACATTTTTCGACGTTACAACTGCGGAACGCTAGACCTAGTTTCTCAAATTTTAAAACTAGTTGTGTCTCTCTTTGCTCCTTTGAGTGGAATAAAAGCCTAAGATGTGCTATTAAAGCTTCTTATAAAATTTGTTAGGTTGAATAGTTGATGAAGTTTGTCACTGTAGATGACACAAAGCTAAATTGGGTTTATCTGCAAATTAATTTAACAAAAAGCTACAGAAAGTTAAAACATTTCTTCATTTGCTTACCATGCGATTACAAATTTAGTGCGCTTCAGTGATTTTAACCTGCCTTCGTGTTTATCTTATCTTTTTAGGAATTTTCTAGAAAAACTCTATGTTGTTTTGTAGAAATGTACTGCCCGTCTTACAAGCAGTACCTAATTGTCTCAAAAGAGTTTTAAATATTGAGGATATTTGGAGTTCGGAATTGCTTATTGAACTTTTTTCTCAGATATGCAATTAGTCACCTCTTTTTGTATCTTAATTTATTTCCTTTTCCAACAAAGTATCAGCCGGCGAAGGTTCCAACAAAAATATGTCGCATTCGAAAACATTTAAAACTAAATAAAATCAATAAATCAGTGAACGACTTTAGCTTTAGTCACCTTCCATTTTATATATTTCTTTCGTTGTTTTTAATTTTCCTACTTTTATGTAACTCAGCTGACCGCTTTTTGCAGCCATATCATCTATTATTCATATTTTCTGAATTTTGAATTGGCTTCGATTAGTAGCAGTATTTTCATTCCAGGTTTGCTATTTACTTTCCCTCTTCTTTTCTTAGCCTTCCTCGCTTCGGCTGCTTTCCTCCCGTTTTTCATTCAATCACGCTCATCAATGTTGTTTGCTAATCTGCTGTAAGCCACGCGGCTATTGCATAATCTCTGCTTCTCAAGTCTAGCTCAGCTTGTGCTTAATATTGGCGTTTTGAAGATGAATAATTGAGTTTAATATCGGGGAGAATTTGCTTGAATGCAAAACGCGTAAAAGCAAGTCTGAGGAGATACGCAGGTGTTGGCAAACAATTTTAACTTAATACGTGTGTGGGTCGAGATTTTTAGTTAAATTTTTTTGCAACTGTTTATTTCTTTAAATATATTTAATTTGATTTAATTTCAGTTGATTTTCAACTCTGTTATAATCTCTTTTTTTTTAATTTCTTAACTTGTTCTACTTTATTTTACCATAGTTCGATTTAATTTAATTTGACTTAATTTAGTTTAACTAATTTTTATTCAATGCAATTTATTTGAATTTTATTTAATTTCTGTAAATTTGGCTTTATGTTATTTTAATTTCATTTAATTGATAACTTTATGAAATTTAGTTTAATTTAATTTTTTTTTAATTTTCTGTAGTTAAGTCAACTTTACTTTCCTTAATTCAGTTTAGTTGAAGTTAATTTAATTTATTTTAAATTATTTAATTTAGCTTGATCTATTTTCATTTAATTCAATTCATTTTAATTATATTTAATTTCATGCAATGTTATTTCAATTTGTTTAAATATAATCTAATTTAATTTAATTAACCTTGATTTAGTTTAGTTTAATGAGGGTTAGTTTAATTTGATTTACTATAATTTTTTTTTGCTTAAGTCAAATTTTCAAACTTCAAGTTTTATTTAGTTTAAGTTAGTTTAGTTTAATGATATTGAATTTAATTCCTATTTTACTCAATTTAATTTAATTTCATTTCGAGTTAATTGAATTTTAAGTAATCCAAGTTTATTAACTGCAGCTTAATTTAATTTAGTTTAAAGAGGTTTAGTTGTATTTAATTTAATTTAGTTAATTTTAGTTAAGTCAAATTTTACTTAATTTAGCTTCATTTAATTAGATATAATCAAATTTATTTTAGTTTAATTTGATTTATTTTAATTTAGTTCAATTTGATTTAATTAATTTTACTTTAATTGATTTTTTTACTTTAGTTTCATTTAATTTAATTTGATTTGATTTAATTTAATTTTACTTTAGTTTTATTTGCTTCGATATAGTTGTACTTAATTTATTTATAATTTAATATTCTATAATTATATGAATTAACGTAATTAAATTTAAATCACTTTAAATAGTCTTACTTTTATTTCATTATTAGTTTTTTCTGTTTTTTTTTGATTGCATTCAATTGGTTTGATTAAATTTAATTTAATTCAGTTAAATTGTATTATTTAATTTAATTTATCTATAATTTAATTTAATTTAACTTAATTTAATTTGATTTAGTTTAATTTAAGTTAGTCTTATTTATTAAATACAATTCCATTTCGTTAACTTTAAATAATAATATATATTTTATTTTGTTTCATTTTATTTTTGTAACCTGTTTAACTTATTTTTTCTTTTAATATAATAATTTGATTTCGCTCAATTTAATTTTTATTTAATTTAATATTATTTTTATTTCTATTTTATTGAATTTTATCATTTTTTAATTATAGTTTTTGCAATAATTTTATGTTGATTTAAAAAAAAAGATACACTGTCATTTTGCAATTTTTCGCTATTCAATGAATTTTTCTTACAAACCAAAGCTTTTCATCACCTTTGACGAGCGTCCCCGGAGCCATCGCGTCTAACTATTACCCTCTCTAGGCGGATTAAAAATTTATGCAAAATTATTCATTTGTATAATCTTTGTACACCTGGGATTTGAGTAAAAGTCGTTGTAAACTACCAGTCAAATGGTTGCCACACTTCGTGGCGCAACATGTGTCGCTGATTTGTTGCAGATAAAGAAGTTGCCTTTTATTACATTTGTAGTTTTTTGTTTTATTTGCATTGGTTGTCTCTTGTTTTTTTTTTTTGTTTTTGGTTTTTCATTTTCACTCGTATGATTGACTTTAAATGGCATACAATGGCGCAAATTTGCCAGCTCAATGGCTCAATCGCTTCGATTTCCTGGTTTGGTTGCTTACAATTCAAAAAGTGATTGTAGACAAAATGATTTAAAGCAAAAGTGAATATGGTGATTGTGTTTTAAAAAAAATCTGTGTTTATTTATGTAAGAAAATGAAAATAAAAGGTGAGCAAATCTCAAAATTAAAAACAGTGGTAGAAGGGATTCGCGCTGATCTAAATATCGTCTTGTCTTTTTAGAAAGTCTATCATAAAATTTGTTAATATTTTAGTAATTCAATTTATCTCTTAGCGCTGGATTATTTTAAACTATTTATTTTTTAGGAAGCTTCACATATTAAAATTTTGTAGTTAATTTAGTAGTTGCTGCATATCACTTGTCGCTATTATAAAATCAAAATTTTACTGCCATTCAACAACTGTAAAATAGCTTAAGTAAAATACTAATTACTTTCATATTTGATTGATTAGATGTTTAATTTTTCCGCTTTAGTAGTTATTATTAGTTTCGCTTTTCGACTTTCGTTTAAAATGTTCCATTTTCGATATTCATTTATGTAAATTCACATTTAAACTGCCTCTATATTTTCCATAAATCGATTACACTCACACTTCATACTACCTGTTATTTAATTTGCCGTCGCTGATATTTTAAATGCAACTGTCAACCTGACTCTAATCTGATCGCAACAACGGCGTTGTGATTTTTATTGGAGTTTAATTGCCTTTGAAAATGAGTGCACTTTATGTGATTGATTTTGGCATTCATATAGTATATCGAACTGCTTACGTATTTAAATCTGGTAAAGAGATTTGTTAGTACAAAATTTTCATTTTATGCTTTCCTGCTGCGACTTAATGCTGGTTACACTGATTGGCTAATAAAAATTAAATTTTTTTTTATTATACCGCAATTTACATTTTCATTGTACTGTAAAATTTTATTTTTTTACTTTCTGAAACCTTTTACGACAGCTACGTTGAGCAAGTGTTTCCAACTTTTTTTCTATTTTCAAATTTAAATTCAAAATACTCAACTAAGTTTTTCTTAAGAAACCAACCATCTTTCCAGTGGAGGTTTGCGCAATTGAGCTCAGTGCCCGCGAATATCTTCGCAGAAGGACAAATGGAGCCAGGACGCATAATTAACGACATTGAGGCTTGTGGATGACTGCAAAACTCTTCTGAACCAACTGGCCATTCCCAACATAGTAACGTTTTTCTAGCTTCCGGGCATGAGGAGTTTGAAGGTTACGAAAGGGCTACCCACCTCGAAAAACTTGGGGCCCAACGATGTCTCCTTGATTCAGAGACGATCTGCGGAACATCTAAGTAACCCTTAGAACTACAGAACCTGCAGAACTACTAATAAGATGGGAGGAGTCTCGGTTTGCAACATACTGGCTCAATACAAAGGGTAAATGCAATACAAGAGGCTCATATCTCGCCCTCAAAAGATCTCTGAACGACTTCTGAACCTTAGCCGAGAGAGTTGAAGAGCTTTTACCGGTTACCTTATTATCTTTGTAAGATGGGGCTAGCTGAAGAAGTGGGCTGTAAGTTTTTTTGCGTTGGTATCCATGGTATTGTGTTATTACTCAAGTATTACAAGTCATAGACTCACGATTAGCGGCTCCATTCCAAATTTGGAACGTACAATGAAGAATGTTAGCCTCATACTGATTGCACGACAAGCGACACGATATACTCCAATTTACCTTCAAGTGGAATGCCATTAATGGGTATGATCCAAATGCGGCAGAAGTTTATGAAGCCATCCAAAACTGGTTGCATAATATTAAAAAAAAAACGGTACAAGAATCGCTAAATCGGTTGGTAGAATAAAAAATGTCTGGCTACATAAGAATATCGATTGCAATTGACGGTGATATTTTTAAGGATATGGACACCTTAAATATGGTGGTAGAGTTTTCAAAGCGTGAGAGGGAATGCATGGCATATGGTTGTGAAAAACGGATTGGAATTGATCAGACAGTAATGTAGCTAAAAAACAAATTGCATAAGTAATACCCTTTTCCATATTATTATTTATATATTTTTTAAATAAATTTATGGGAGTCTGGATAAAGATTACGGCTGAGAACGATTTCAAAAAATACTTAAAAAATTTTAATTAGATTTACCAATGTCGCTATCATACAGCGCTTGTTAAGTACAAATGCCGGCAGTTTTTATGTGACTGCTTTGAAAACTTTCCCTGACGTGACCCAGAAGAAAGTGGCCTCTAAATATTTGGATTTGAAAACCTCCTTTAACTAGCTCAGTTCATTATTAACATTTAAAATGTGGAAAAAGAATGAAACCAATCTCATAAATACCTCACACACTTGAACAGCGCAAAATAAAACGTAGCATCGCCTTTAGAAGTCAAATGACCACTTTGCGCGACAACTTGCCACATGCGCACGACAGTGTGGGGTGGACGGTGCAATCACCTGACAAAAAGTCAACAGCTGCCACTGGCCACCGTAGCAGAAGCTAAATCGAATGGCATTTTACATGCAGCTCGATTTAATTCTTCAGCTACTAAGTATTGGCTTGTTTGCTTTGCTTTGCTTGCGCAGCTACATTGTAATTAAATCGCTTTAGATTTAAATTGCTGCTTTTATACGAGCAGTAAAACTACTTACGTGTGAGGTTATTTTATTTTTTATTTTTTTTTATTTGTTTAATATTTACATGCTTCTAAAAAAAATTAGAAGTTTGGTCATGTTTGAATGAATGGTTTTACTGACTTGTTTGTGCTGAATTTATTGTTGTTGTTGTTGCATAAACGGCTACTTTTCGCACTGCACGCAGCGAAAATATGTCTATCTGAATCGTAGCATATCTTAAATGCAAATTTTCCTCCATATCGTCAAGGAAATAATCAATTACCTTGCGGGCAACGCGTTCAACTTGCTCTGCAACATGTTGCGCAACACGCTGCGTCACAACATTTGCTGCGAAAGTCGCATGCGAAATGTACATTTGTAATAAAATAGATTACTATTGGTGAATGCTGAGAAGCTTAAGATGTTGCGGAATACATATTTAAGGCAGCAGGGAGTGGTAAGTGGAAAAAGTGGTGGCTGTTCTTTTCGTCGATTCACTGAATCGAATTGTTTGCAGAAAGGGGGGAAACCAGATACCCAGAATAATAATTATTTGACCGAGTTTTAAAAAGTCATCAAAATTTTGATAAGAATTTAAAAAGATAACAATAAATTGATAATAATGATAAGTGATAAAAAAAACTATTATCCAGAAATGGCCCTTAACAACGGGTCAAAAACTGTTTTGGAGTTGTCCCGAATCAGGACCGAACTAATGCTGTAATGGTGATACAGAGTCCCTTCCTGATAATTATTACGAGAAGACTTTTATAAAATACGTATAAATATAAAAGTCTTTGAAGACTTTAAAAAATTTGTCACACTGATAATTGTTATGAGAGACATTTATAAAATAAGAGTCAAATTAAAAGTCTTTGAAGACAAATTTATCTGGCTGATAATTATTATGAGAATACTTTTATAACATAAGTGTCAAAATAAAAGTCTTTGAAGACTTAAGTTAATTTATCTCGCTAACAATTGTTATCAGAAGACTTTTATAAAACAAGTCTCAGACTAAAAGCCTTTGAAGACTTAAAAATAGATATCTCGCTGTCTTTTTATAACAATTATCAGCGAGATAAATATTTTAAAGTTGTATAATTATATCTATTGATTAACTTTTACTATTTTCTCTTATGATAGTTAAGACTCTGAAAAAATACGTAAAAATATAGTGACAGATTTATCTTGTTCCGAGACCTTAAGAAGACTGATTATTAGAGAAAAGTTTTGATTGAAAAATTCTTTAAATATTGGAAACTATTAAAAATTATATATATTTATTTATACTTGCGCAATTATCGATTTTAAAGCCATTCGTTTGCGAGACCGGCTGTGAATTCAACACCGATAATAGATGGGAGCAATGTTGGCGGTGTTATCGATACCGATAACGATAACGATGAGAACAATGAAAATAATAGAAATTCTTTTTACCGAAGTGAATGAAAATATTATCGATTTTCATACAAATATCGATTACAACATTGATAATTGTAACGATAGCGATTACGATAACGATGCCCATTTCCAAAATTCATCGTATTTTTTCTTGAATGAATTATTTATATTATAAATTCTGTGTTTCGGTTAACGTAAGAACAGAGAATAAATTTTCATAAAAATATCGATAATCATATCGATAACAATAACAATGTCCATACCCAAAATATATCGCATTTTTTTTGGAGTGAATTATTTTTATCTTACATTATTTATTTGGGTTAATGTGCTTACATTTTCTGTTATAATAAAAAATAAAATGTATTTGCTCTTTTTTTGCGAGTGTCGCAATGCTTTAAAAACGAAACCAACAATACGTTGATGTCGTTAGGAAATAAAATTAAATTCTGTTCGTAAAAAAATATTCTAAACCATTTCTACAAAAAATTGAGTTTTTTAGTCACCAGTTAAAGCCCCTTGAAAATCCATTTAATAGTTTCGGAGATTAGTGAGTATAGATTGGCAAACAAAAATTTGAAAATGACCCAAATTAATTTTATTAAATTCCCTGCATCCCCTTCGCACATTCTTCTGTCGAATTTTTAATCTTAAGGCGGGACTTTTATACAGTTTTATTAAAGTACGTATAGATTTTAACTTAAGTTTGATTCACTTTTGAATTTGTTGAGAGTGTTTCGCATATTAACAACTCCATTTAACTCTGGCTGCGCCATCCCACATTTTGTGTGCACAAAGGCAAAAAGATTAGAGAGAAAAAAATCACAAAAATAATCCGCCAACATTATTATGCCACAACATTTAGCAGCACTACTGTATATAGACTTCGTTGCTGTTGTTGTTGTAATTTTTATTGTTGCATCCCACTTTCGGCTGCATGCAGATACCGATCGAGTGCAATGAAGCATTAAAATCGCTTACTCCGGCAATTTGTTGTAAACATCGCAAATCGCACAGAGACGGTAGGAATAAAAATCGCGTTTGTTTTTTGTTTTTCGAGACTTCACGCGACCAAAAATAGAAATTTATTTGCCACAGAAATTCAAATGTAGCAGCGATTAGTAGCACAGTGCGCCCAGCTGGAAAATAAGCTTGTGTAGTAAGTGATTTTTTTTTTGTTGGTGCTGTGGCGCTTTGTTGTTGTCTGATGTGTGTCTATGTAATGCGGCAATTGCAGTGATTATGCAACACTTGCCACAACCGTCACAAATAAGTAAACTGGATGTGTGTGCGCCGCGCCACATATGCACCTACCTCATTTGCTCACTTCGCAATGCTCGTGCAATATTTGCTTTGCCTTTCTTTTACTTATAACTCATTTGCTGCATTGTTGGTTGTTGTTCGGGGTTTTGCATTATTTATCATTATTGTTGTTGCTGTCGCTTGGTGTAGTTTTGCTATTTAACCCACTGTCACCTACTAATTTGTGTGTGAACTGGCGACTTTTGGCCAATCCATTTAACCAAATGGACAAGCAAAGAAGAAGTGTGGCAAGTAGAAAGACCTGACTTGCTGCTTTTTGTTTGTGGTTTTGTTGTTATTTTTTGCTGCCGACACACTTTTGCTACGCTGCATGCCGCATGCATGGCAAATGCCATCACATGGGCTGGCAGTTTTAATCCACCACAGCAGTGCGCTTTTCACATTCTCTTTCAGGCAGAAAAAATGCGTGTGTGCAGCAAATTAATCAATACATTCTCTAAAATATTTCTTTAATTAATTTTAAATTGCAAACGGTTTTGGGGTTTTGAATTGTTTTTAGAATTTCCTTAAGTTTTCTTTTATATAGCATCATATGATAATGGCGTGATGTGGGGTGTATGCTTTGGTCTGGCGTGGTAAATTTCAGCAAACTCTGTATGTTGATAGTGACTTTTCGGATATTTCAGCAAAGATTTATATTCGTTTGATTTATATACACATAGGGAATTGTTATATTTTATTAATCTCTCAACTGATATGCTAGGGGTTTTCTGCTTTCAGTTGCGCCAGTTTTGTATGCACAAAGATCATATGATGTCTCGGCATCACTTCCATAATAATAAATCATATGATTAATTAATCATACGATGCTTATTTCAAGCCCTGATTACCAGAGCAGACCGTGTTGCTTGAGGAAAAAGAAGCATATAAATAATAAATAGCACGAGAAACCTGCACACATTGACACAGACAACTGCTGATATCATATGATATTTAAGTCACATCATTTGTATATGATTTTTAAAGCACAGTGTTGTTTATTTTTACATTATAGTTTTTTGCATGTTATCATATAGAAAGCATACAAAATTCTGGCACGGCTCATGATCTTGACGTGACTTGTAATGAAAATTTACGTAATGAAAGCTAATTTGAGAGAAATCATATGATGTCAATAACATATGATTATGATGTAATATTTGGAGCTCATGTAAAAATTATAGAATTTTTTGGTATAATATTTCATGATTTTTAATTCGCTATTCTCTAAATAAATTCTATTTTTCGCTGGTTTGACTTATATATTGAAAAAACAAACGATAGCAAAATCATATGATTATCGCATGATATTTAGATGTGATTTTTGAAGCAGCGTTATCTTAATTTTTACACCATAACATTTCGAATTAATGTCAAATCGAAAGCATGCAAAATTATAAAATTGCTCATTAGATTGGTTTGAAAATTTACATAAGGAAAGCCAAGCTTGAAATTATTAAGCTACTTTGTCTTACTAAGAAATCATATGATATAACCATCATACGATATAAACATCATATGATTGTGTCGTTATATTTCGAGCTCATTATTTTAAGGTGAGGACATTTTTTTAGTATATTATTAAATAAGTTTGACTTCATTTTGCTGTAAAAAAAACGATTTTAAACATATTACAAAATAATTTAGAAAAAGTCGTAACCCAAAAATCAATTACAGAAATACATATACCAACATAACAATTGAGTCATTCCAATTATTACCAAAACGCTCAGTTTTCTAGTTAAAGAATATGATTGTGAGAAAAAAACTTAGCATTTTTTAGAGATGTGCTTTGTAAATTGATTTATGGGAAATAGTAACCCGAAAAAACATTAGTTGTCACTTTTTTATATTGATCGTGCGATATGACTTTTTCGTCATGTGATCATTACGTGATATTTTGAAATGTTACGAAATGTACCTAACTTTATCAGTTCAATTCATATTTTTGTAGGTACTTATTTTCCATTTTCATATTGCCATTTCAATGCTTCATATTCATCGATCTGGCCAGCAAGCCGTTTGAGTTCACTTGACAGCCGCTAACTGTGCCAGCATGCAACGACTTCAGGTTTTCTACTTTTCTTGCTCACAGCAATCAAGCGAGCAGACATACTCATTTTGCAACGCTCGCAAATTTTAATATTTAATAATATTTTAAATTTTGTGTTTCGTTTTTAGATCGTATACTTTTAGTATTCGAAATTATATACACAAAAACATATTTATTACAAAAAGGTGAAATAAAATAACGATTAGTTTTAACAAATTTTCGCAACCGTAGTAAAAATTTTGGCGGAAATGCATTTGCAGATTAAAAGTTAGATAAAATAACCGCCTCCTCTTATTCGCCAATACCCTAATTTTTTTTGTTTGTTTTATTTTTCTTTTACTCGTACCACACATCTCGATGCAGCTCAACTAATTTGTTTGCTGTCGGTACGCGCCCACTTCTTTACGCTGGTTGTGCGCACAAATTTGTAGGCGTGTTTGTGCACGTTTATGAAATTTATGAAAAATATAATTTCTTCGCATTTTCCTCGTTTTCCACCCCCTCTTTGTTCGCTCCACACCGGAGAAAATTACAATTTTCTGCGCTGTTATTTATTTATGATGTAAGTAATTTGGCGTTTTGCAAACTTGTTTCATTCATTCATTCATTCACTCAGTGTATTTGCGTCGTTGTGGCCACCTCTAATCGAGCGATTTTGATGCAGCAATGTTGCAATAACAACAACTACTACTACAACAAGACCTACAAGTAGCAATATGTCTTATGCACAACTGTCAGTGGTTTGACAACTAAATCAGGCAAAATATGTTTGTAGCTGAACGGGTCGTACAAAGTCGGTGATAATTTAAAGAGCTGAGATTGCGACGTCAGCGGTTGGATAGTCCACCGTTGGAAAGTGGTGGGCAGTTAAACGCAGAGTAGCGTCCCGTGGAGCGTTTCTAATTAATGTAGTGGCTGTGCTATAAGAAGGCGTCAATAATATCGGTAGGAAAAGAAAGATATATAACGTCATATTTTGAAGTTAATAGAATTGCCTGCAATTTTGATTGTGAGACATATTTTCTGATATGCGTTGCATGAGTGGGAAAAATGTTGAAAATTATTGCGGAAATCCCAATGGCTTTTTTTTTTTACAGAATTAGTACACTGTGGAGACAATAAATACAAAAAATATATAAATGGCCAATAACACGAAATATTTTTAAAATAAGGAAGTTTTCCTATTATTTTATGATAGTCTTAAAAGATCCAATGCTTTTTAAAATGCAAGAGCACCGGAATAAATTACTTGATTTTTTTTTTAAATGTAATTTATTAGGGATATATTGGATATAATTTGAACTCGCATTATGGTAATTCGGGAATCCGTCGTTTCTTCCGGACCTGGTGATGTACAGCTGCAGCAGTAGGCCTTGCGTTTCAATCTCATTCGGGCAGCATGAGGACCCAGTGCCCAGGGGCCAGCGATTACCCTGGAGACGCCGGTCCGATTTATTTTAATGATACCTTTTGTAATTGAAAGAGGGCCACAGGCTCTTGCATACCCTGCACGATTCCAAGTTCTTTCACTTGCTCATTGATGAGACTCAGAGGCACGAGAACCTCTATGGCTTTTGAGATATCTAAGGCGGAATCTTTCCGAGCCAGCTCGTCGGCCTTTCGATTGCCGTGAATGTTTCGGTGATCCGGCATCTATATCAGACTGACGCTGTGCCGACGAGCTAAGTTCACAATGTACTCCCTGCACTGTTTCACCAGGCTAAATGTTAGCATTTCGGAACTGAGAGCCTGGATCACTGATTGGCTATCTGACAAAATAGCGATACTAGACCCACGTCGATCAAAAGCAAGAAAATTACACTCGTAGAATACGGAAGACGCGGTGATGCCTCTATTTAAGGGCCCATTAAATAGACTAACACACCTACTCCTCTAACCATTTTTGGCCTATCCATGGAAACAGGAAAACAGATACTGCGAAGCGGTCTGTGAGAAAGATATTCTTTCACTCCCTTCTAGAAGGAAACAGTACGCTGAAGTTTATGAGGTAGAATTTCTGGCCATATATAGTCCGTTTTTTGTGAATTTCTGGATCGCTAACGGATGAAGATAAAAGTTAAGCTACCATATCACTGAACCGCCTTTCGAGCACAGTGTGACCCCATATCGTCAAACTAGTCTGTGTACCCGGTCATAGAGAATTGTGAACCCCTTGAGCTAGGCAGAGTACACTCGAAAAGGACTTTTTGGAGCTCCTCTGGCCACATGTCGGTTTCTTTCGAAAGAATGGTAAGCGCTGAAAAGCTACCAGAACGTGTAGGGTTCAATTCATATTTCTGTCCAAAATTAGGTCGGTGGAAGTCACACGAGCATCTACGTTTATACGAAGCTCTCATTAATTATGGAGGTGCTGAGAGGGAATTCTTGCGCTACGGCTCAATACCAGCGCTGACGCATTCTGTGGAATCTTCTGAGCACTTTCTGCTCAGTTGATCTGGCTTCGCGCGACTAAAACTCAAGTACATATATAGGATTGCATCTTATTCCCTCTCCGGTGGGCATATCGGGAGTGGAGATTAGCCGGGTGTGCACTTACAATTAAGAATATGCTATTCTGTATTTTTTATATGTACATAGATCACTGTAAGTTCCGAAGAGCAGCCACTTTTTACCTAACCTAACCCAACCTATAGCGTATTAATTTAGTCTCTAAAATCTCAAACCATTTATATAATTCAGCTCAGCAACCATGCACTTCTATTCTAATCTCAAAAAGCCCTTCAGAACCTAGGCTCGAAGTCTATGCGCGGTTTCAATTTCCTTTACCTGCATGCATTTCATTTTAAATATGGTTTTAAGATCTCTTCAAGAGTTATAACTTTTGCATTTTGTATTGTAAGTTTTCCTGATTTTTATTCCACAACTCTTTTGCTTTTCCTCATCACATTCGTTTCGCATGAGCTTGCACTTTTATTGCAGCTCATTGCTTTTGATCCAACTATGCATTTATCTTACTATATGCCCTTCCATTCCATTCGTTTAATCGCCTGCAAAATCTGTCGCTAAGCATCTCGTCCACTAATCTACACACAGATTTTTTCCAGCTTTTTTTTAATTTTTTTTTTATTTTTATTTTTTCCACCCATATTCCTTTCGCTTTTCAGTTTTTCTCGCTTCGATTGATTGTTAAGCTCAATATCGTATAGCTGAGTTATCGACAGCTGGAATAGGAGAGGCAATGTCATAGCGAAAAAACAGAAACGCTTTGCGATTCTAAGTAATGCCATGACAAGCAAAGCTGTCAAAGAAGCCAGCACTAAAAACAAAATATACGAAATGTAAAAGAGTTGGTAGCTAAAAGTGGCAGATATTAGTTGTTTTTTTTTTTTGTTGTTAAAGATTATTGGCAGTGACGTAAATCAATTTGCTTTCTGCGGTTTGCTATTTTACTTTCTATCTCCTCATTGCTGCAGTTGTCTGGAAAAGTGTATGCTATGTAATGCCTTACATCATTTGTGTTATTAAGTTTTTGTATGCCTAATTACAGATTTTCTCTTTCTAAACCACAAAATTGATATTTTTTTTTTCTTTTCTCTCTAATTTCAGGTACGTAAGAAATAAACATAATATTGTTTGCAGCTGTTGGTTTGTCGTATTAATTATTTGTAACGCGTATAAAGGGTGAGTTTTATTCACAATAAAAATGCAGAAATTTGATAAAAACATAACTGGGCTTGGCTGTTTTTTCTTGTCAAGCTTATTTGCTGACCAGATCGTTAGAGGAAACTGAACAATCGATGAGTTGACTAGGGGTAAAACTTTTGACGACAAAAAAGAAACTAAGCGATATTTGTGTTGTAAGATTGTCTTACGATACGTACTGCCCCTTATTAGTTTGAGAATTTGATGTCAAAGAAGCACTTGGTGTTATCCGGCAGTCACTTAAATGATAGATGAAATTTTTTAATTATAAGCGAAAGACCGGCAAGCAGGCTAAAGGGTCATAGCGAAGGCGCTAGGTCATATACCACTTGATAGTTTTGAATCATTTAAGAAACGTTCACTACTCAAAGATGCTCGATGCTTGAAGGCCTTATGAGGTAATTGAGTGAAACACGAATGAAATGCAACGAAGTTGAATCACCGCCGAAAGGAATCAGCATAAATGCGAAAATAATAAACGAAAGTAATTATAGGAAAATATCCAAATGGCATCGAGCAAAACAGCTCGATGCTGAGGTATGGTGGTATTAGAAGGAAATAGCCAATTATTTTCTCTGCTTCCAACAACTCGAACACATGAACGAAGAAAACTAGAGAGGGTAACAAAAACTGGCCCACTGAATGGGAAAACCATTATGTCAATAAGAGCCTACAACAATTTTGATGACTGTCAGAAATGAACTGTACTAGACTGCAAAGTTTTGAGGAAGTTATCGTTTAGCTGAAACCTTAGCTGTCTAATTACTATTTCTTTCTCTATTGATAAAAAAAATTGGGTGACAAAAGAGCCTCCAAAAATCCCTTGGCAAAAGTGTTCCTTAATAAACAAAAAGTGCAAAATAGTTCAAAAACTTAAACAGGTCAATTGAAATGTAAGAGGTATAAAAAAAAAAATTAAATCGTAAGAGCTTATCGTGGTTTTGCTTTTGTAAATTTAGTTTATACAGAAATTTGTGAATATCCTTCGCAGATCAGTTATCAAAGAATTTGTGGTACTTCTGGTAGCGCTGCTACGCATTCAGCGGCTACAATTTCAGCCCATTCTGGTGAAGTACATAAATGCGGATGCAAAAAATTTGGTAGTTAGCTCTGTATTTCCCGATCTAATGCAAAATATGTAGCAAAACAAAATGCCAGTCATTGGTTTTGCTGCTGCCATTCTTCGGCCTAAATATTTTGTTTTGTGCGTTCACGTACTTTTTCCTTTTATTCTTCTCTTGCACTTTACCAATTTTAAGATTTTTCCCAGGAAAGTAAAAGAACGGACCGCATTTCTACATCGATAGCTCATAGGTACATACGTGATAAAAATTGACTTTCAATAAACATAAATATGGATAAAAAATGGGAAAGTAAAAAAGCCTGTCACTTAATTTTACTCTGTCAATTATTCCAATTTAATTTGGAGAAAATTCATATGGATAGAGTCTCATCAGAAGTCTACAGTCAAGCGACAACTCTCAGTTTGACAATTGGCAAACTTCTTACTCAATAGAAGGTGAAAATAATAATTAACTTGCAGCTCTACATTTTAATGACTACTTTTACCACTTTACTTTACATATGTAGATACCCTTTTTATGTTAGCCGCTAAAAACGCACATACTCAGTGCGTATGTCCTTCTCCGCCCACTGACCACAATTATCAAATAAATTAAAATTTTTGAATCTTGTAAGCAAAAGTTGCATGCAAAATAGTTTTGAAAATTAAATTTGCGTGCTAGTTTTGCAAGCAAATAAGAAAGAGAATGTATAATTATTTATACATGAATGTAAATATAATATATTATTTGTTACAGCTGTGGCAAGAAAGTATTATCCTAGTTGTGGCGTGCCTTCGATAGGGTGTTGAAAATATTAATGGTCTACCGCAGTCATGCGTTGCATGTGAATTTGCACTTTTGATTAAATATGTAGGTACATATATGTATGCTACTAGCTTTGACACACTTGCACTTTTTGACCATCTACTCCTGTCGGCGGGCACCCGCGTTGTTGCACGCTCGCATTTTTTTCATTTGCATGCCACACACTTGCGTCGTACCGCCACGCGGCCAAGAGGAGATCCTTATCGTCAAATGAATTGCAATATAAGCGATAAGTCGGAAATTTTTTACTTGACCTCCAGTAGGAGGGTTGAGTTATATTGGTTTACTCAAATTATAGAGTTATTAAGGCAAATAAAAAAAATATAATGCAATAATAATCACGTAATGAATGTTGGAAAATGTTGTAGTTGGTTTTACATAGAAAATATACATGGTTTTTAAATAGTGGAGCATGGAATAAATGGGTTATGCATACATACGGACCCAAGGATATATAAATCTGTATTTTTTCGATTTTTTTTCTTAGTTAGCTGGTACTATACGGTGACTCAAAAAACTAATCGCACGTTGATTTTTTTTAGTCGTTTAAGTAATTTTTTATAAAGCTTTATTTCGTTCTATAACAAAAATTATATAAATTGAAAATTCAAATTTTGCACAAAATTTACAAAAACTCCACAACCTTTTATAAAACTCTCAAATTTTTTAAGTAGAGCTTTTAGCAAATTTTTAGATAAGCAGTTGCAAAGCCACTTCAATTTCAGCACAATAATATAAAAGTCTCAAGTGGCTGAAAATTATTGCTGATTTTTGATAGTTTTTTAACTTTTGGTTTCACGAAACTTAATCTATATAACGGATGGGTTTTATGTAAATTTCCGTTAATTGTTGTTATTGTTTTTTTTACTGGCGATCTTGGACGTCTTCTACCATATAAACTAGATGTGTTAAATGAAAAAATGACGTTAAAGTTCTTATTTTAAATTTTAAATTTATTGTTTAAAATTTTAATTGTAGCTCTTTTGGCAATCGCCTTTTTTTCTAAAAACCTGCATCTATTTACGAGGGCAGTCCCATAAGTATATAGCCTCATTGCCTAATGGCGCTGCTATCGCAAGAGAAACTTACTATCTCGTAGAACATTCCAGAAGACGGCTACTATTAAAATTTCTGCCGAATCGGACTTACAGTTTTGTTTTGGCCGCGTGTGGAAGTCATTCGATTCTTGTTTTTGGCAAGGAAATGGCGTAGCGAAATCAAAGAGCACTTGGATGCTTCTCTTTTTCCTTGATGGAGAGAGTAAAAAATTAGTTTAACGAGTTTCAACGTGACCACACGTCGGTTTTTGATGAGCCGCGCCCTGGTGCCCCGCAAATGGCTACCACGGAGAATGATGTGCATATCAAAAAACTGCGTCACCCATTTCCTGCAAGAAATTTTGGGCATCAGAACGCTGTCGGCGCGAAGGGTGTAGCGCTTGTTCACTCCGAACAACAATGCACCGGCTTTCACCGCCGCCGTCGCCACGGGCAAGAACGTTGAATTCGGCTACGAACTCCTGAAACATCCACCGTGTTCTGTAGACTTTTTTTATTGTCAAACATGGAAAAGTCACTCGTCGGACAAAAATTTGAATCGAATGAGATGGTAATCGCAGCTACGGAGGCATAGTTTGCATACCTCGAGAAAACTATTGTTAGGAACAAGTTGAAGCGTTGCTGGGTAAGGTGTTCGGTTTTCTTTTGTAGGCTAAGTATTTCGTACAATCTCAGTGTGGCGCCAGTAGCAGTCCCGTTCCAACTACACATTAGCAACGTTCAAAATGATTTTACGTGCGCTTTAGAAATCTCCTTAATAATTTGCCTAACAAGTGATAGATTACAAAACTATTTACATATAAAAACAAATTATCCAAGATAAAAAAATAAGTATTTTCCA
Source organism: Anomoia purmunda (assembly GCA_951828415.1). Taxonomy (NCBI): domain Eukaryota; kingdom Metazoa; phylum Arthropoda; class Insecta; order Diptera; family Tephritidae; genus Anomoia; species Anomoia purmunda. Next base: position 112,357,179 of record OX639997.1, read on the forward strand.
ATTCTCTCTCTTGCTTTTATACCATAGAGATCAAAGGCTTGGCACACTGATTACGCCTTTTGTTCTTTCGCCGCACACATCCTTCCTTCTCCATATTTTCTGTGCTATGCTGACTATGAGCTCCCAACCACACATGATATCCCCTAATAAAGCTTCTAACCCTTACCGTTGACTTTCTCATCATTAAATCCAACATTATCCCACTTTCATTTGCTTTTGTTTTCTTTCAATTTTTTTTTTTTGCATGTTCTCCCATTCGATTCACTCTTCTCTCAAACGCATTCATTCAATCACATTAACTGACTCATTGCAGCGGAAAATCAGTAGTGGTAACAGTTGCAAAATGGGCGAGGCTTTCTATGCAATTCACTATTGACTTCAAATTGCAAATCATTCTAAGTAATCAGTTGCTATGTAGGCGGTGCATGAGAGAAGTTATGTATGAGGGGAAAAGTGTGAATGTTCGCTCTTTTGCGTTGAGCAAAGAAAGGTTCCTGTATAGAGAGGTAGAGAACATATGCCAGTCTTAAGGATCCAATGGAATGTTGAAGCAAACAAGAGTTATTCAAAACCTACTTAATTCTAATATACTCGTACTGAACATTTCTGGAAAATTCAATCAATTACTCAAATGAAAAAGCACTCAAAATGCTCAATGCTGTATCTCCGTTATGCCTGTTGTTTCTGTTTCTGAATTGACGTGCTATGTATCATTGTTTTTTGTGCAAAGCGTATTTACCTCAAATGCATTTGTGAATCCATAGGCGAAACTTTTCAGGTCTTCTCTTACCTCAGGAGTAGAAGTTGTAGAAGCGTTGTTGTGATCTATGCTGTCTCGTTTAGCTGTTCCTTTTAGCTCAACTTTCACATAATAAAATTTTGGACAGATTGCCTTTCTGCAGTTTTTGCTGAGCTGTAATTTTTCACATGAAAATCTACTTCTAGAAATCTGACCTTTTAACGTTCTAAGTCTAACTTTAGTCTTCTGCTAATCGACCATATTGCCAATTAGATATGTAAATGCAATTCTTGATGGCAGGCAGTCTCTTTCTTTCCTGCCCTTTTTACAGGATACCTTTGTTGGCATGACCATTGAGGAATTGACAATTCAGGAATGTTTTAAGACGTTGTCGTGAAATTCAGTGAGTTCATTGGCAATTTTTTGGAGAAATCTGATTTTTAGATCTTCGAAGACACATTGTATAAATGCTTGGCAATTTAACTATGGATTTGAATTGGAAAAGGTGGACCCTAGGTTTCAATACCTCAGCTGCATTCCTGCAGCGTTGTCGAGTTGATGTAATATTGTAAGACAACTCAGTTTCCAGAGTGAAAAGCGTTGAAATTGATTAGTTTGGATACTACACTTTTACTCTGGTAAAAATATTGAATCAGCCGTAAGCCTTTTTTTAACCAAATACACTTTCTAATATGAACTCGAATGTGGTAAGGAAACTAACTAAATATCGATAACTATACAAAAAATCTAAACAAAAGATTGTGTTTTAAATTATTTAAAAAAATATATCGATAACCATAGCAATAAAGATATCGATAACGATAACTTTCTAAAAAAAAATATCGAAGAAATAAGTATATCTCAAATAATTCCAAGAATATCGATAACGTTAGCAATGAATATGTTGATTGTGATTATAACAACTACAACTGTAATTATACAAACGATAGCATATCTACAACGATAACGAATTTTTTAGCAGCTGCAAGGTTGATGATGGTATTGATAATGATATCGATAACTATAAAAAATTATCGATATAAATCATAACATATCAAATAATTTCAAATAATATATCGATAACGATAGCTCTTTTTATTACGATAACCATAAAGAACTACATAAGATAATCATTAATTAAACGATGTCGATAAATAAAAAAAATGTGGATAGAAATAATTACATATCAAGTGATTGTAAATAAAATATCGATAACGATAACAATTAATACATATATAGATTGCGATAACCATACAGGTAATTGATAACGCTAAAAACGATAAGCATGTCGATAACGATAAAAACAAAAATCTATAGCAATTGCAAGGTTGATATCGAAGTTGGTTATCACGATAACGATAACGATAAATGTACCGAATTCGAGCAATTGAATTGAATAACAGTTATGTATTTCTGATGCTTTGGGAGTTACAAGGCTAACTAGTTTCACACTACAATTATGATTTCCATAATAATGGAACATGGGGTCTATGGGGTGTGTTGATGTGCGTGCAATCTATTATAATATTTTACTTCCATAAAAACCACTGATTACTTCCTTAAATCACTTTCCTTACTTCCGCATTTCAACCCTTTTCAAAAGCCATTTGCTCTTCAAGCTTCCTCCCAACCTCAGCCCTCCGCCTGCCTACCACCCACTCACATAATTTGCCCTACTTATTTAACGCCTGACTAAACAATCGCATTTTCTTTGCGCTCCACACCGTAGGCCATATCTAATCACCACTTATTACACTATCAACATATAACTATTTATAGATTCCCTGCCGTTAGGCGCTCGCGTTTGATTTACCCTTTTTATCGAGTCGGCGGCACAAATCAACACACTATCGTACATCTGTAAGTTTTATCCTTTATCCATCGGCGGGTAAACGTTTGTAGAGGCAAGTACTTATATAGTATCGTAAAACCATCAGCAGCCACTTGAAATACAGTTCATTGACTTATTATCCTCGCCATTGTCCTTTTAGCAGTCGAATGAGAGATACGAGTATGTACATACGTAGATAGATATTGAGTGCGGTGCAATGAATAACCAAATGCACATATTTACGTATATACAAGTATGTACTATATATATGACGGTGTGTGTAATATACCCGCACATACTATAAGTAGTTATTTATCAGGCTCAGTTTCCATTTTTTTTTCAACAACGAAGAATGGATTTTTTCCACTTTAAACTATTTTTCCCCACTATTTTTTTTTCTAAATTTTATTTTTTATTTTATTGCACTACCCTTTAGTTTTCCTCTTTTAATTTGTTCTTTTTCCCCTCCTCTGCACTCATTGCAACCAACTGCTTGCTTTCCCTACATTGTGGCTTTGTATTGCCCTTAGCAGCTCACCTCATCCGCGGCGCTGTTTAGTTGCACTTTTGCATACTTTTCATGATTGCAAAAATGTTGCACGTACACTGCTGTCTGTCTGTGGCGACTAATGGCTTTTGTTGCCACACGATTTTTTCCACATTTTTCAAACCATCTTCCTTCTCATGCTCACCATGACATGCCCTTCGCCGACTGCTGTCAATTTTTCTTTGTTTTTACTGATTTTTTATATATATTCTTTTTTTTTCGGTGCCATTTCACCGCCTGCCACATTAGTCTGGCCAACAGCTGAGTAATGTGCGTTGCAACTATACATGTATTTGCATACGGCTGTGTGTGTGTGTGTGTATGTGTGGGAACTACTCAGCCAAAGCAATCATCGCCAAGTACACCCCTCATATCCACAACCAGCGCACAATCAGCCAACTATAAGCTCATCTATCTGTCGCAAGGCTGCCCTAGCTATCCATCTGTCGGTCTTCGGTCGTCGTTGGTAGGTCTGGTTAGGTCTGCCTAGTTTGTCTGTTGGTTGGTATGTCGGTACATACATAGCTGACTGGATTTTTATGATGAATGATTTGTGGCGCGCATTTGATGCTCATCGCGCATTATCGAGCACTCAGCCATTATCTGCCGCTGCCAATTTCTCACTCAAATCTCGTTCTATCTCACAACCAGCTTGATTGCTGCCTAGCTTTCCTTGGTAATCCATCTCTATAACGCAGCCTCTAAGCGCGCTTCCACCAATAGTTTTAAATTTTTTTTTTTTTTGCCAGCATTTATTCATTTTCCTTTTTTCCGCTCACCTCATCATCATAATAGCTGTGGCACCTTTACTCATGGCGTACTGTTGTTCGCCTCCCTAGGGAACGCTGGAGTTTTTGGCAAGCATTGTTTGCCGCCATTGTCTCAGTAGCTTTTCGACTTTCCATTGCATATTTGCAGGCTGCTACGCTTGAGCTGCCCCTCGGTGCGCTTGAATGGCACATTAATGTGGCTGCATCTGACGCAGGTGCAGCAGTTTTTTTTTTTTTTTTTTTGTTGCCTCGTGATTGAGTTTGACTCTGCTTTTAGCTTTCGTACTTTTGGATTGCAGCTGATCATTTAGGATTAGCTCAAACTTAGTTTTCTAGTTTTGCTGAAAATCATTGCATAATTTCGTGAAGTAGCCTATCGTGGCACAGAATGAAGAAAATTGTCTCAGTACTGAAGTTTTTGTAATGGTAGGGCTTATGAAATAATTTATCTAGTTCTTTAATTCTAACCAGCTTTATCAAATACATTTTTGGCCTATTTTATTTTTATCAACAATAATTTTTGAGCTCAAGGCCAGTTTTTTATTTGGAGTGCATCGATTCGAGGAGAGATTTTAAGTCGTTCGTTTTCCGGCATTGTGGGTCAATTTCTACCCATATTCAGATTTCATATATTTTATACAAGAGAATTTGAAAACTGTGATTCATTTGAATTTCATTTATTACGAAACCAAATTTTACATTTCGTGTATGCAATTTGCGCAGGATGGCATTGGGTTTGTATTTGGTAGAATTCTACCCAAAACTAATTCAGTTTGTTCAAAGTAGTTTCATGACAGAGTTATTGATTTTGATTCGATTGAAATTGGTTTTATTGATTATATTTTATTTTGATGTTAAATTTTGGCAAAAACTCTACCCATAGGTCAATGAACGGCCAGTATAAAGATATTTCTGTAAAATATACTGAAGCTCAGCTAATATCAAATAGACTATTCCGAAAACGTTAAATAGACCACTGCAAAGTTTTCATGCAGTACTATTAAACCAACTAGTATTTTATACCAATCCAGTGTTTCACTAGTTCGAAAACTTGGCAAAAAGTCTAAAGTTTCTTCTACAAAATGCCGAACATTCGCACCAAAAGTGCCGAATGGATTCTGCTTTATTTGCATACTAGTAGTTAACAAAATAAACATTTTGTATTCACGTAAATAACGCATTACGAAGGTATCAAAACTGTTGGATCTTTTCTATGCATACTTTCAGGCTGAGTACAGTAGGATTAACAGTTTGAGCGATACGTGGTGAGTAGCAGGATGCTTGGCCTTTATATATTATGAGGGAACCTCTCCACTGAGGTTAAATGATCATTGTCGAAATAAATCGAATAACCTTAATCTCTGCTGAGAATACTAGCAAAGGAGCTATTGGTCGGTTGGTTAAATTATGAGAAGTCATGGGAAAATAGTTGGATATGGGAAATATTTGATTTCTAGTGAAATTTCATGAGAAGTACCTTCTCAATTTGGACAAAATATCAATACTGGGGTCTTTCTAATATTTCCTAATATAAAAAATCATCAACAGAGCTGTAAACAACTTCAATGTTGATTTTAAGCAAATATTTTTCAGTACGACACACACTGGATTACAAGAAAAGGAACTTTGCAGGAGAAGCTTTCGTATTTAATTTGATTCAAGCGGCATATAATTTGCAAATAGAGCTACTCATTGTGTCATTATTTATCGTATTATAAATATTTTTGGATGCCAATCGACTCTTTTTGACAAAGATACGACAAATTAAAGAGACGAAACTAATAGATTAGTCTCTACTGCTCTATTTATTTTTTGGTATATTTCAACATAAACTCCATGCGAGGTATCACTAAAATTTAGCATTCAAATAAATTTGATCCCTTTCTCTGCAAAGTTGATAGCTACATTGGTGAAAGCATAAATTTATCTAATAATGTAACTAATGAGGCGTTTGCTAAACGCCTTGAGCTATGCAAATACAATACTCATATCACAAGCATATTTTGTCAATTTTGTAAGTGTGTAATAGTTAGCAATGCTTATTGATTTTAGCTCATGGCATAATTTGGCTTATTGCAAGGAGGGAGTAATGGAAGTAATGGATTATCTCAAGCAATGCAGACGGTAGTTTAATAGGCATACGAAATGTTCAGAAACTTGATCGAGTGTGAGGGGCGTAAGGAGAAATGAATTGCAGGTGAGACCGTAGACGAGACAATAACTGGCTTGCTATTTTCGTAACCATTTGTATGTCTATTTTCATTTGTATGTTTTGAATTTTTCCATAACCCATATTCGATATCCACACTTGATGTTACCTAATTGTATTGGAATCCTCAAATATATTCCCAGCTGAGCCGCACTTTATGCAACATTTTCTATTTATCACACGCCAGTGTTCATCGATAGAAGGTTTGACAAAAAAGAAAAATTCCAACCCTCGAGCTTATTTGTTTTGTTTTTCACAACCTATGTAGCAAATTAAAAATGCATTAAAAGCACCCAAACGGCACTCAATGCTGTTACCTTTTCGGTATTTTTTTTTGTGGTGAAATGAAATTCTTCATATGCAACGTTGTTATTCACAGTTCAAATAGCGATGCATGGCCACGAAATAGCAACAACAACAACACAGCAAAAATTCTTGTTCGCCCACAACTGAGCGAACGAACGAACGAACGAACGAACGAAATCCCCAAATAAATGACATAAATGAATTGTTTACACTCGAATGGTCAAACTGTTATTTCGGGTAATCCACACAATCATGTTGGCAATAACAAAAACAACAACAGCAATAACAAGCGCAAGAACAGAAGTAGCAATAAAAAAAATTGCAACAAGCAGCAACCACATGCTCCACAGTGCGGCCAGTGAACGACCAATGCATTCCTACCTGCCGCCATTCATTCACGCACTGCTCCACCGCCACAAATGCGGCCCACCCCGCCCCCACCTGCATCGCTATGGGACAACATGCTATACGAACTTAGCTATTTTTTGTTGTTATACATTTTGTTTTTTTGCTTTTCGCCATTTGCTTGACGACATTTGTCCACAATGCCACCAACGCCAACAATACCAACAACTATAGTAACAACAACAGCTAAAGTTTCAGCAACAAAGCCATGCAACAGAAAATTGTCCCTCGCATGCCATAAAAAATGGAATATATTCGAATTTTGCAGAATCATACACGAAAATTGCACTCAGGTAGCATTTGTTAGTGAAATATGAATGTGAGGAAAAAGGTGTAGAGTAGTACGTGAAAAAGTAATCATAGAAGTGCATCAGCAAAAAAAAAAAAAATAATAAAAAAATAATAATTCAAAAGAAAAAAGATTAAAAAAAGTGGAAAAACTGGCAAATGTAAAATGAAAACCGAAAAAGTTAGGGAATTTGTTGCAAAAATGTAAAAGGTGTGGAAGATATGCGAAAAATAGTTAAGAGTGGTTGCGAAAAAAAAACCAAAAAATATGAGCGGCATTGCCGGTATGCGAATGGACGCTGCGGTAAATATTTACTTCATTAAAAGATAAAAAGTTTTGCGAGAGTCTAGCAAATGAAATGGAATAAAACTTCGTTATGATTTAAGAGATAAACGAAATATTTGGAGAGAGTTGAAAAAAAGGATGAATAAAATAATAGAGACCACTTTCGTTTTATATATTAAGCGGTTTATTCTGTTATCTACAAAAAATGCAAAGGAAAGAATGTCATATAATCTTTTTCAGCATATCGCAACTTGGTTTATTTGCGTTATTATTCTACTAAATTAAAGCTTTGGAATTTATCGCAAATCAGGGTTTTTACTGGAGACAGTCGGCGTGATATCGAAGTCGAGGTCTTTAGATGTGTTGTAAGGATGTTTTTAAAGAATTGTATAAAGGCTTTGAAACTCTGTATCCCGGATTGATTAAAACACATTGGGAGGGTTATTTCAAACAGAATACAAGATATAAATTACGTACCTACTCCAATAATGTGCCCATTTTCAATACTTATTTGAAATGCGTTATGATCAGCTGATGAAAATTTTTTCTGCAAAATAGGATATTCAAAAGATAATGCTCAGAAGGAGTTCACTAGAAGGCTTTTTTATTTTGGAAATTAAACATTTTGCCATTCCCAATTCTGTACAATATATTCTGAGACCTCGCACCATCCGAATCTTTTAGTCCCATCTCTAAAAAGGCAATTGGCGCAAGCTGCTTCAAAATGCAGCAGATTCAGCGCTGTGAGTACTGTATTAACTCCTCTCATCTCAACATCTTCAGTAAAAATGTGTACATGTGGCGACGACGACGGCTAATGGCCCGTTGATGATTGTTTTACATGCATTTATACTCAGTGGCTCTAAAACTGTGCACTTCAGTACTCCTTCCATTTAGGGGATTTTTACTCTTAAAATAATCTTTTACTGTTTTTTTTCACTTTCATTTTCAATAATTAGAAATTATTTATTTTTAATAATTTTATTAAATTTTGAATAATTAAAAATAATTAATTTTTTGGTATTGCTCCTAACCCTATGTCATTGAATCCTAATGCTAATCATCTACCAAATCCATCTTCTTCGACTTCACAAGCGTCAATTTCTCTTATTTTATTTAATTCTTCTTGCTGCATAAGGGAGAAGAACCATCAATATCAAGAGCTTCAAAAGTTTCGACTAGGAGTTCATCAACACTTTTAGTCCCATCAACTACGTCACAGTAAGCGTTGAAAATACCACCAAAAGATTTTAACGTCTTGGATTTCTCATTTTAAACTAACTATTTACATTTAATTATTGACAAAAAAATTAAAAAAAAAACAATAAAAGATTATCCTAAAAGTAAATACCGCAAAATCGAATGAATACTGAAGTGCACAGTTTTAGAGCCACTGAGTATAAATTAACAAAATAAATTTTTTTTTCGAAAAATCAAAATGTATATTTCTGGACATTTGCAACAAAGGCAATGATTCAGAATTGGTTTTTCTTTTATATGGAATATGGTATCATGAATAGCTTAGTACGTTGTGGCTCTTGGGCGGGTTGCAAAGAGGCGTATGTATTTACTAGGATCTATAAGCGATTTAATCGAAGTACATAGATATGGGTAAGAAACCTAACCCCAGCAAAGATTATCATGTTTTATGAAATTAAAAAGCGGATCTCAGTGTCTTCAAGGTGAGAAGAAACACTGCCTTACACAAACTAAGCTATTTTTCCTATTTCTAAGCAGTGATGGAAAATAGCCTTAAACAAAGTTCATTTGTTTCATTCACTTTACTTTAAATGAATTGTCCGTTTACTAAATTAACTTAAAATTGTCCTTCAAATAACTTTGAGCGCAAACGGATAAGGTGAAAGATAATGGCCACACACAAAACACGAACTTGATGGCTAAAGAACAAAAGATTTTTTTCTCAGAAATAAATATCGCAAAATTGCATTTTGGTTGCACTTTCGTTTCAAACAAAAAAATGAGGAAAGTTGAGTGCCGAGGTTACAGTAAAAAAACCGGTGAAACAATTAAAGGATCCATTTAAAAAGGGGTTTCGCTAAAGAAGAAATAGAAGTGAATCAAAAAGCCAAATCAGTGAAAGGAAGCAGACAAAACAAAAGCACCAAAAACAAAGGCACATGTAGAAAATGAACGTAGCCAAAGTAACTGAGTTGGGTTTGAGTGATGGACAGAACAAAATTGCAATGATAAAAATCACAGAAAATGCAAGTGTTTGGAGACACAAAAAGAAGTGGTGGTAGGCGGCGAATAAGAGCTACAATAAAAATGACAGCGGCAATAATAACCAAAGCAGCAACAATAAAAGTCGTCGCGGCAGGAGCAACATGTGAACGCACCAAAGAGACAATGCAAGAGCACAACTTCACTTGTCATGCGATGGTGGAAAATGCGCCGCCACAGCGGGTGACAGCCAACGCAACGATAACAGCAATAATAGCCAGTAGCTGAAGTGGAACAAAGATGTGGAAGTGGAAGATAAATCAAGGAAGTGCACGGTAAGAGGTTATGTTGAAGCATATGTGGTAGCGGAAGGAGAGGAAGAAAATAAAAGAAAGAAAAAAGAAGAAGAAGAATTTGCAACAGGCGTAACAACTGCGTTAACAACTTTTCTGCACAGTGCAAACAATAAGAACAGAAGTGAAAATTACAGTAGCGCATAAATACAATAAGCATCGAGGTGGAAGAAGAAGAAATAGCTAGGAACCAAAGACGATAAGCTGTGAGGGGAAAAGAAAAAGGTGGGATGAGAAGAGTGAAGCGAATAATGGAAATAATAAGTGCATAAAATTCAACTGCAAAACTTAAGACAAATTCAGCAATTCTTCAAAATGAAGTTAGATTTGAAGCAAATTCATCACACTTGTTACACATCTCACCGGTGGCTCTGAACATTTTGTGGTATTAGTTTCAGAAAAAAGAATGCTCGTGGAAATAATTTGAGACATTCTCTGCAATGGCCACAAACAACAGATCTACCGATCTCGCCTTTTCTTTTCTTACCGCAGTGTCGAAAGGCAAATGGTACACAGTCTCTAAAAAGTTTAAAATAATAACAGATGAATTTTGAACAAAATGTTTTTGATTGAAATTGACAACAGTTAAAAAATGTAAACAAATATTTGAAAACTTTCGAGAAAAGTCTAAAATGATCCTTAAAATAGACAAAAGAATGTAGAATTAAATTTCTTGAGGCTTTAGATGGAATGTTACGTAGGGTCTAAGATGGCTCTAACAAAATTCTTAAGTGAAAAGCACTACCAAAAAGTTCGCAACGGTTTTTAAAATAAGCCTTAAAAAAGCTCCGACTATAGTTCTAAGGATTCTAAATAAAATTTTCAAAGAGAGTACCAAAACTGCTTTTAAAGTCTTCAAAACTGGTCTAAATTAAATTATTTAAAAAGTTCAAAAATAGTTCAGAATTAACCTGCGTAGAAGAAACAACGAGTCAGAGAAAAGCTATCGGTGTGCGGGAAAATTTGGATGAGTTTAAGTACGTGGGTCTCTAAGACTTTAGAGCAAACTCTTTCAGAGTAGTCTGTTTGAAAGAATCTAACCCTCTCTGAAGCTCTAATGTGGTCTGGAGTTTGACGAATTATCTTCAAGCGTCCATTCTCTGAAGATTAAGTTAAGGTTAAGCAGGCGTACCATCAGAGTGAGGGACGAGAGTTTACGTTTCCAATTGTCCAAGATTTTGACATGATTCTAGCACGATTCTTTTCCTTATTTTTATGTGAATGATTTTTAAATAAACCTTCGAAAAAATTTTTTGTTGTATGCCTGGGTAAACATTTGGTACATCTCTACAGAGAATGAGCCCCAGAGCATGCGACTATATAACTTGACTTAACGTAATCTCCTTTGAATTTCTGATCATGGCCATAATTATTACAGGCTATGCTTCATATTTCGGTTTTTTCCAGTATTTTTTTTTTCTTAATTTAAAAACACCACGTTCAAAGCACAATCCATCACTTCAAGCTTGTAAAATCTCTGCACCGCATATTGGATTAAAAACATTTGAGAAGTTTTTTTCCCCGCTTTTTCCCCTATGACAATACTTGCAACAAAAACACCAACAATGTCATGCAACACAAACAAAGTCAACAATCAAAGTCAAGTTGATGTCAGTCGTCCGCATTGTCGTTCTCCGCCTACGTCGTTAGACTGCTTTATTGCCGCCTAGTATCTTAATTGTTGTTGGTGCGACCCAAACTGCTTAATGTTGCACCTCTCCTGGATGTTACATCTTGTCGTCGCCGGTGCAATATTTCGCAAAACCTGAGGTAAGGTGGGCTAACGTAGAGAGCCATCGGGTAGAAGAAAACTGACTGATAAAAATCTCACTTAAGAAACAAGTAAAGTGTCAGACTGCGGCAGTTAACTTCTGCGCCATGCTATGCTACATGCCACAAAGGCAACCCATACAAAAGAAGACACCAACGGAAAACAGAACAGGCGCTAGCGGGAAGGTGAAAGGACATGTACGTAGAAAAGGTGTTGGGGAGGTGGTTGAGCGACAGCGCGCACTATCACCAACGCCATGTAAGTTAGACAAAAGATCTACTCAAAGGCAGGATGCGAGGATGCGAAAGACTTGTCGTGGCGGAAAGTGGAATGAAAAGGCGGCGGAAGTGTGGCGTGAGCGCCAACAAAAGTCATGTTAGTCGACCTAAAGTGGCAGCAGGCGTGCGCTACGAAGCGAGCGTCATGCAGACGAGACTTTATGTCGCGCAAGGCTGTGCCGCAATGTCAATGCTGCTGCTGCCCGTCAGCCTCATTGCCCTCACTGCTAAATTTGTTGCTCTAGCTGTGACATTCGCTTTTGCCACTGATGTGTGCGCCGTTGCTGCAAAATGCCAACCAAAAGTCAAAAAGTCAGTGAGACTTCTATTTACCTTCAGTGGCGAGCGAGCGTGGGTGTGTGTGTGTGTGTGTGTGCGCTGCACGGGGGCGTTTGAATGCGTCACATATTTAGAAAAAACGCTTGTCTATGACGCTACCTCGAGTGCGAAAAAGTCACGCTGTGTGTGTCGGCAGGCGAGGCGTAAGAAAGCAGACGTATGGATGCACTTACTATAAAAGCGCCGTTTGTGTGTGTGTGTGTGTGTGTGTGTGTGTGGGCCTGCTGCGTATGTTCGTCATTATTTGATGCTTTCAAACACGTTGGCAAATGATCTCTGGCATTCATGAAAAACCGGGCGTACTTTTTACAAAAATCACTGACTTTTATATAAATTACATTTGGGAGCAACCGTGTGTGCGTGTGTGTACACATTTTTCATAGCTTTGCATTTGTCATAAGAAATTTATACGCTTATAATATTTCTGCATACAAAATAACGCACGGTAGCGATTTACTGTCAGTTTGTTTTGATTCTGTGACCTTTTGATTTGAGATGCGTTTACTGCGTATTTCTTTCACTCTCTTTGAAATCCTCTACAAAGGTGGTTTGCTTTTAAAACTTTGCGCCTTTCAAATGCTTGCAATTATTTGTCTTAATTTATTTTTGCAAAAAATAAAAATAAAAACTACAAAGAGCCATCCTCCAGTAAAAACATTGAATATCAGGCTAAGAGTTTGACTCACAAGTTTCTAGCAAAGTAGCAAATTATTTAAGCTGACAACCAGCATTATTTTAAAGAAACCCGAATATTTTATGATGTACATAAGTATTGAGCCTAAAAGTATTCAGCATTAACCGCTTAATCAATTTGAGATTTGTCTGCATTTCATTCGCTTACCTAACAATGGTTGTAGTTCTCAAACGGTATATGAAATAACTTTTTGAAGTAGTTGCATTATTTTGCGTACCGTCCACACAATTTGCTTCTCTCACAGACTTTTACCAAGTTTATAACATAAACTACATAAGCTTAACCTCTTTTTCCGAACCCAATGACAAGACTCATCACCGGCGAATAGGGCAATGGGAAGAAAATATACATTAGAGCCAAGCCGAAAATTGTGAACCAATTCCGTCGGTTTATGAAGCAGAAATTTAGAAGAGGTTAGAATTGTAAAACAATAGGATATCGTTCTCACTCCATAGCTTATGTTTGAGAAAGGGAGAAAGTAGATGACCGAAGTGCGTATACTTAGAGGAGTGAGTATAGACCAAAAACCTTCCAATTGAGGTCATATTTCCGTAATCGATTATGACATTTCTGGAGCAAAATAGGAGCAGAAAAAGGAAGGGCTAAATTCTACATCTAGGCAATATACATATTTTTTATATACAAATATGTTATACAAATAACAGTTTTCTATCGGTATCAGTTTCGATCTAAAATGCAACCTAACATTGACTGTTATTTTTCCTAGCGAAATTTTCAAAAAACTTCAAGCAAACAGTAAAATTTTTCCAATTCTAGAAAGGTACATAATTAATTAAATTACTAGCAAAATAGCAAAGCTGCAAGGTACTGCCGAAATAGAATGTTTTTTGTGGCACCACTGAGGGGTAGTAGGTGATTGCGCATTTCGCTGCTCCCCCAGCTGCGAAGCACGAGAGAAAGAGGAAAAAGGAGGGCATTTTGGGAAATAGTACTAAATATAGTGCTCCTTTTCATCTCAGAGTATTAAGCCAAAATTTACTAAAGACCAAAACTAATTTCTAGGAAAATCCTATATTAATATAAGATAAAAAATACTAGCTAGGAGTCTGAAATAAATATACTCGCAAAAATAAATAAAATGTACTAGTAAATATATACAATAATCTGACCTGAAATTCACCCAATAATGAGAGAATCGATAGAATATAAGATGGCGGTTTCCCGTGGCCTAGAGGGTGATCCCAAATTCAGTAAAAACAAAATAAGGGATAAAGAAGAATTAAAAACTTCCAATATTTCCAAGAGAAACATGCTTTAATTTTGCTAAAGTGTAAAATATAAATATATTGGCAGAAATTTAATAAATAACTTTACAAAATACTGAAAAACTCTAATATTTTCCACACGACGTGAATTTCGATACTTTACATTTCGATATTTCTGCCATTCGATACCGATATTTTTTAACTCGATATTTTTGGAATCGAGTTCATACTTGAACCCCAGTATCGTATTGAATTTTATTATAAAAACTTTTGACTTAATTTTTGCATGCATGCTGACCGAGCAAACAAAAAAAAATGCATATTTTTTTCTTAACGCAAAACAAATTTCTAAACGGCAATTGTTAAATTATGCAATTTTAATCCTTTTCCATTTGCTGCTTCTTAAGTTTAATTTAAGAGGCTTCACTTTAATACACAATTCTCGGAATTCTTTTTCTATATGCCAAGCGCCGTGAAGTATACAACGACAAAATAACAAAAAAAAAAACACAAACGACATGACAGCTTCGTTTTGCGGCAGATTGAATTTGAATGCAAGGAATCCGTAAAGTAATGGATAGAATATACGAGGAAAAATTTAAAAAAAATTCATAGCAAAAAAAAAATCTTAAAAAATACAAATATACTAGCAAAGAGCAATGTGATTTCGATAAGCGTACGTAAATGTACAAGTAAGCGACTATCCAAATGACTTACAAAAAGACAAACTGTCAGTCACTTCGAAGCGATAAAGCATCTTTCACGCGCGAGACAGCAAAGTATAAAGAAATAATTTTATAACAGCGCGTAACTTTTCGTTTGCACACACACACACACACACAGACGTAGAAGGGCAAGCCCCCCTTTGTGTGTGTGTGCTCAAATGGAGGCAGAGCGTTTCAGTTGATGTTTGTGCAACACATGCAACATCACAACATCACACTTGTCATTGTTTTTGTGCTGCTGCTTGTGCTCCACACATCCTGAGTGAGTCTCGTCTCATGTGTCGCCCTAGCCGTCAGGATGAGTATGAGGATTGAGTTACCTCGTTGCGTTTGCAGCGATTCCCTTTATTGCGATGCTCCAGCGAGGTGTAGGGCAGCTCGGCTGTCACATCGGATGTGTGTGTGTGTGTGTGCGTGTGTGTGTGCGTGTGAAGAGGGAATTTTGCGACAAACACAACAATCAAAGCGCCAACAGCGACATCACACCAATGATAGCGTTTATAACAGTTCCAACAACACTATGCAACATTTGTGTGTTTTTATTTGCCCAACAACACGCAAGGATACGTGCGTTCTTCCCTTTGCGCCTTTGCGCCATGGCGTTGTCAATTGTTGGTCACTCACTCCCGCCTCTCCTTTTTTCATTGCAATTCCCCCTTCTGTGACACTGGATGTTCGTTGTCAGTCGTTTTGCTGTCGTTGTGTCATTCATTTTGTTCGTCTGTCACCTCGTCGCACGACATTCGCTTAATGCGCTTAATTGACTTTCATTGCATGCACGAGTGCGTTGTTTTTGTTTTTTGCTTCGTTGTTGCTTGTTTGGGTTTTTTTTCTCGCTATTGTTGGCGCTGCTGTTGTCTCTGCGCATCGCCGGAAGTTGGCAGCATCCTTGCTAAGGATGAATTTTCCTGCACAGTGGGACGATTGCGAAAAACTGGATGCAATTTTTTGAAAACTCAGGCGCAAGAAAAAAATGAGTAATATTTAGCTACTCTTTATTTTCTTAAGGTGTTTTGTGAAAAATTTTGAATAGCGGGCTGATAATAAATACTAAGCTTTGTAGTGTAAACTTCATGCTACAACAGTGGTAAAAAAAAATGAAATTGAGCGGAACTTTTTGAATGATTTTGATTATACAATCAATAAAGATGATATAGTTATCGATTTATAGGTAACGATAACGATTTCAATCAGATATATGCTACGATATTTATAGCGCTAGAGCTCTCGATAAAAATAGTAAAAGTATCGACAGTGCAATTGGTAAGCACAATGATATCAGTATAGTAAGAAATATCGACCAATATTTTTTTAACGATATCTTTGATTGGAAACCGATAAAGTAATTGAAAATAATAGGTCTAGACTTGCAACAAATTATACCAATATTTTTATAACGATAACTTTGATTGGGAACCGATGAAGAAATTGAAAATAATATTTTTAGATTCTAGCAAAAAAATCTACTGCTGGTATTATATTGGAAAAAAATGCTTTGAATAAATTTAACAAATGATATACAAATAGGTCACCATTATCGATCTTCTGCTCCCTTAAATTACTGTGGCTAGAAATGAATACAGATTCATGCAATAAATATGATGAAAACCTGCATTAACCTTTGCCTTACCTTCAACAGAGCTCACCCTGCCAAAGTGATCTTTTTAGGGCCTTCGAATTTTCCTCGCAATATTACTAAAAGCATACGCTGCGCTTTTGAATATCACCTTTTTATTCTCTAAACAAAACACTGTGCTTTTCTCACAATCTCATCTGTGCCCTCCTGTGGACACCTTCCCCTCATCTACATATCTGACAGCTCTGCCCGTCTACTTGCCTGCTTGGCGTAGGGCAAACCATGGCTATGTGTCCGGAGATTTGCAAATGTTTAAAGCATTTTTGGCGCGGTTAAAGCTGCAATTATTCTCAGCTTGCTTGCTGGCATGCTGTTATTATTGTTGTAATTATAGTAATCGTCGTTGTTGTTGCAGCCGCTGCATTCACCGCTCAACACATTTTAAATGAGAGAGCGCGTGCAACACCAACCAACGGAACGTCGAATCACCACCACCAGCCCTTGAATGCAGCGGCTGAGCAGTAGCAGCAGAATTGCAAAAACAAATCTACACAGCCATATTTGTTTACTCACACACACACACACACATACACACACACGCGCGCGCGCATCTAAGCAAATGTTTGATACTGTTTTGTTGTTTTTGCGCAACAAAAACCAACTACATAGGCACAACAGCAACAACAGCAACAACACCAACATCAACCAGCAACAAGGATTTGCAAGTGCCACAGCGCAACGCATGTCCGTCCATGTGGCTGCCACAATTCGTCGAACAGCAGTGGCACCACAGGTGGTGGCGAATGGGCAAAAAAAGAAAAAAAAAAGAAGAAGAATGTTCCCTTTCGCTTTTGTTTAGCTGACGTTGCAGCGACAATGACATGCAATTCTCGTTTTTGTTGTTGTTGTTGCTGTTGTTACTACTGCCTTTGTTGTTGCTGTTAATTTAAGTGGAACAAATACTTCCTTAATTATTGGTACTTCAAATGTAAAACAAAGCGCCCAGTTTGTTGTTGTTTTCTGTTTTCTGTTTTGTTTTTGTATCTTTTGTTTATTATCATCACCAGTGCGACAAATGCCAGTACGTTGAAGGCAAGAGTAGAAGCTGTTTGTTTTTTTGAAAGTGCGAGATTTTGTGCGAATGAATGTAATTGAAGTGGAGTTTGAAGAATTGAATTATGTTACCCATGAAGAGGCGCGAGTTTTAAGTACACAAAATGGAAGGGATGAAATGAATGCGGATTTGAGGTGCGTCAATTAAAAGTACTTTGACGAAATGTGGGTAGTTGAAGGGTAAAAATGAAATAAATCAATATATAAAAATACACTCCGTTCTTCTTTTTTGCAAGTTTTGTAATTTTTCTCAAAATACATTTCTATGACGGGCAAGGATGTTTTAAATACCTCAAAGGGTAAATAATTGTTATTACAGCTATGTTTTTTTTTTTTTAAATACGTATCTATGTATGTACCCTCTTTAGAGATAACGGCACAGGAGAAATCTCCGATAATTTCAAAGAAATTCTGAATTTTTTGTGTAATTTTGTGAATTTAAAATGGAAATTCTGAATTAGAATTATAATTTTCTGAATTAGAAATAGAAATTCTACATTTGAATTGTAATTTTATAAATTTGCAGTGAACATTCTGAATTTGAAATGGACGTTCTGAACTTAAATTTCAACTTTTTGAACTTTAATTGGAAATTTGTCTTAAGGCTTTCTGAATTTAAAACTGAAATTCTTAATTGGTATTGTAACATTCTGCACTTGAATTGAAAAGTTTGGATTTGCATTGTGCTCTTCTGAATTTAAAATGGAAATCCTGAATTTAAATAGTAATTTTCTGAATTTGAAATTAAAATTCTAAATATGAATTGCAATTTCCTGAACTAAAATGGAAAAGGGCGTAAAAGTTTTTAAACCGATAATAACATCATATACGAAGCTTTCTGAAGCTGTATGGGTGTAGTGTAAAAAACACTGAATAAAAAAATCTAAATTTTTGGGATATCAAAAAAAAAAAAAAAATTCTTCACGAATCAAAGACTTAAATGCTTTTTAAATTTCTATTCGATAAAATCGACGCACTATATTCAAGAAACAATCCGAATTTTTACTATAATTTTGAAGGTTTTATAACTCTTAATTAAATGCAAGTCTCGGGTGGCTAAAACTTTCCATTGATTTTTAACTGGTTATATTGGAGGTATTACACAGTTTTTTCATATAACGCGCAAATTGCTAAAAAAAAAAAAATCAAAAACTAACGGTAATTTTTAGGCACTTCAGACGTGCATCTTGTTTTACTTGAATTCAATGAGCTGTGAAACTACGAACTCAGATTTTTGTTTGTCTGGAAATTCTAATTAAAAATCGTGAAATTTTGACAAAATTCTTTGGAATTTTTATAAATTCTGTTTAAAGTAATTTTTGTAACAGCATGAGCTATATTTTTTTTTTAAACTATTGAAATTTTCATATATTTTTTTTTGACCTGATTTTATTAAACGACAATATTAAGTTTTGATAGGATATAAGGAAAGTAGTAAAAAGCAACAGCAAGCCGACCGGGGTCCATTGGCTACGTAACTACTTGCCCAGCAAGTCGTAGGTTGCGTGTTCAGATGCCGGTGGAGCTATGAAATAAATCTGATGAGGAGATGTGGTGATCTCCGAAATAGCTAAAATTTCTACCATTGCTGACTGTTGTTGTCGTTTTTCTAAAATGCTTTTCTTATACTGGCCTTGAGCTCAAAAATTAATATTGTCGATTGATTGAACTTTTCAAAAATTTTGTATGACGTTTGAAACTTTTATTAGCATAGTTTTTCTTATAGTATGAATTATATTTTTATAATAACTTTACAAAAAAATATTTATCATGGAAATGGAGTATCACATAGGGGATCCATTGAACACGACTTGTCAAATGCCGCCGCTGAAGTGGCCTACAGCAAGTTGCAGCTCTGTGCACTCTACTGCATTGGTTGGTTGCTGCAACTTTGCGAGCAGATTATGTGCGCTTTGTGAGTGTCAATATTGACATGAAAGATACTCAGAGTTATTAATATGAAATTTCGCTCTGCCCATTACCCATCACCCATCACCCGTCACTCTGCACTGCAACACTCCTCCTCAACACATACACAACGTACAACGGCCTTTCAATTTCCACAAAATATACGTAGAGTAAAAATCTACCATCATAGCTGTGTATGAAACCAATACGATAGTAAGTAGAATATTTTCAATGAGTCGTCAAAAGATATTATATATATTATTTGCTCACAAATTTTTCATCATTTCATCATTTCATCATGCCAACAATGTTGATGATTTCACTGCGTGTGATAATGATAATTATCAGAATTCTAGTGTGCACGTAGTTTTTGATGTTGTTATTGCTTTTACTGCAGCTGAAGCTGAAGCTGAAACTACTACTATTAACGTTATTGACGCAAAATGTTGAGTCGATATGATTGACACACTGCGGCAACTCCAAGCTCCAAGCATTCAGGCATTCAAGCATCCAAGCGGATGATGGAAATTAGTAAAGCAATCTGGTTGTGTGTGTGTGTGTGTGTGTCTGTGTGTTCAATACACAAGTGTATACATACATATGTATGTACATTTGCATCTGCACACACACACACACTCATTCATGAAATATTTTATAAATTTTGCTTGTCCTACACTCACGCTGCATGGCTTTGCATTCAATGATGGCTATGACTTGATATGAATTTAATACTCTGCTTTTCTGGCTTGGCTCAGATTTATTCATCGATTCAAATCGTTGCTGACAGAACCGAGTGGGTGTATGAGTGTGTACATTTGTATGGGTGTGTGTGTGTGTGTGTGTTTGCGAACGGAATTAAATGCGCAGGGCATATATGATTGCATGTACTATATACTCGTTTAATTTTATATGTATGTAGAGCTATTATTGTGATCAAACATATCCCCTATTTTATAACATCGATATTCGCAAGTTGCTTTCTACTCTGGTTGCTGGCTGTGTAATGGAGCGATAGTTTTTTAAACTCGCTTAATTGATTCAATCAGTCAATAGTTGTTGATTTTAAATAAAATAAGTGAAAGTTTCAAAATAGCATCAAGTGAAGTTCATATCTGATGAATGGAAGGCAGCTTTGGTCTATGACTAGTAGAATTTAAAGGTAAAAAGTTCATTTTACGGAGAACTCTTTTACAAATTTTGTTTTTGTTAAGTAGGCTTAGGTGATATATTGATTTATTTTTTTAAAAATAATGGAAAAATAATGGATATTTTTAATCTCGAAATATTGATATTCGATATTTACTTCCGAGTATAAAATTTGTATCAAATTCGAAACTGAAAAAATTTATGAGCCCAATTCGATTCGGAAGAATACTAGCTTGATTAAAATTTAAAAAAAACCATTGCATAAGAATGTTTGACTTAAATACATGCTTAGATCTACACTTATTATATAAAGTTGGTTATTGAATAGCTTGGAGCATATTTGTAACGCAGTGGCTCTCAAAGTTTTAATAATTGTCTTCTTTTTTTTTTTTTGAATGAACTACTTCGGAAAACAATGGAGTGACATTCTGATTTTTATATTTAAGAATATGTAGGGTGGATCAGTCCCCATAAAAACAAGTATCGGTACCAGGTTTTCATCGTAATTATAAGACATATAAAATTTTGAGACATCATATTTCGTCGATTTGAAATTACCTAGAATTTTTTGCGGATTTTTATACATGTATATGAAAAGTTTTTTTAAATATTTTTATCGAAAAATCACCTCAGAACCTATTGGCCTAATGTTTTAACATTTTTAAGCAAATATTTGAAATAAAAAAGTGTTTTTCAAATAGTTTTTATGAAAAATATGACCTCAGATTCCGTTAAAGAAACACTTAAATATTTTTAAGCATACTTTTGAGGCTTACACTAATTTTGGTTCAATTTCAATTCATTGAAAAAAATACAACTTTTTTTTTAAACAAAACTCCATTTTCGGAGACAGTTTCACATCGAATATATTTTCGAAAAATGTTGACGAAACTTTTAAAACATAATCAAAATCGAATATACTTTCGAAATATTTTGATAAAAAATTCCAAAACACAAAAAATATTTTATCACAAAGTGACAAAGTACTCCACGTATTTAATAGTAATAAATTAAAAATGTTAAAATTGCCAAATATGTTTAAAGTTTTCACTATCGAATATTTTTACAACTCTTTAGGTAAGTCCGCCTTTTTGAGTCTGCATATACCGATATTGTTTAAAAATATCAGTACGATATATATCTATATATTTGTTTCATTTTCCTATCCGTATTCCGTAATAGTAGCAATTTTTTTAAAATTAATTTTCTAAGCGACATTAACCTCCTATGAAAGATAAAAATAACCCTGTCAGGCTGGCATTTAAATGGACACGAATTTCGATACGGATAGCATCACCATCACATCGACACTTCCGGCATTCGATACCGATATTTTTTATTCGAAAGTTTTAACACCATATTTTTTGATATTTTCTAGGTCGACTTTCCCCAGAAAGAAGGAAAATAGCATGAACCGATTCCATGGTCCGAAATAAGGTCACATTATCCTATTTTGGATCTACTATGTACTGTTAACTATATTCATATTTTGTGGAAAAAGTGCCAAAATAAATAGAATAGAAAAATAAGCAGATGTACGGAAAAAGGCACCCATTTTGCAAAATTAGAACAAGCGAATTAGGTTAGGTAAACTGAAAACTTTCTTAACCCTGCTGTCAGGTTAAAAAAAACTTACGAATCTTAGGTTAGAGGACCATTTGGTCCATACTGCAGTTTTCATACAAAATAACAATTTAATCTTAGTCTTAATATTTAGTTTGGTTCAATACTTGCTAAATATTATTATTTTATTATTTACTCAACTATGGTAAAACCCAGCACCAGTGGCCTGCTCTAAAAATGCTTCTAGTTCAGGAGCTCGAAAGCGAGGAATTTGTAGTTGGTGCAAGTCTAAGTCTGATGTAAAATGCTCCATTTGCAGTGCGCTTATTTGCAAAACCAACCGAAAAACATTTTTTTGCTCATCATGTAGTGCCAAAAAATATCGAACAAACTAATAAATACTTATTTTTGGAAAATTAATGTAAAGAAAATCAAAGAAAATATACTATGGACCAAATGGTCCCTTAACCTAAGATTCGTAATTTTCAATTTATCTTAGTCCAGTTTTAAGTCAGAGAATTAAATTTTCGCACATAATATTGTTTTATAAAAAGACCACCTGAGCTGAAAAATTTAGACAGTATATATCACCGTTTCAAAGTTACAAAGAAAACAAAAAAAAATTGGACCAAATGGTCTTAACCTAACAGCAGGGTTAAGCTTGGCCACCATTGCATAAAATTGTTTCGGACGAAATGGCAACGTGCTGGAATTTTATAATTTTACATTTGCGTCAAATCGAAATATGTTAAAAGTTTGATTGTTTTCATTTTAATGGCACGAATTGTCACGAAAAATGTCAGTTTTGAAGACTAGTCCTGATGTGATAAATGGGAAAACGGAGAAAATTCCCTAGAATATATCTTCAGTATCAGAATGGAATTCTTTTGTTTTTGCTAATCGGATTCTCTAATTACTTTTTTTGTTTATCAATCAACGCAAGATTCCTAAAATTCTAGTTGCTTTATTTACTTTTCCTATTATCTAAAAAATTTTTTAGCACTATGTTTAATTACAAGTATATCTTACCTTAAGCTCCAGAAATAATGTGCGAGATATGATATTTTTTGAATTAGAACAAACTGAAATACAAAGAAACAAAAAAACACTATTTTAAAGCTGTGTGGAATGTTGACAAGCATGATAAAAAATATTAGAGAAATGTTGACAACAAATATTGCATATTATTATTATGATTACAAAGAATAGTTTTATTTTCATATTCATACTTTCATTATTGAGCTGCGATTTAAGGAATTTTAAAAACTCATTCAGCAGGCGCAACATATCACAAGGAATGCAAAACGATTTAAAGATACACAATTGCCATGTAAATATGTATGTTTGTAAGTACCATGTGGGGAATTAAATTAATTTTAAAGTAATTTTAAACTACATTTTTCCAATACCAATAAATACCATTAAATACCATGAACTAATTTATTTAATATGACAATGTCATAGACGGAAGGAAGTCTATTATTCTATCTTTTCTTTGGAAATTAAATTTAACCACTTCAAAAATTTATTGATCTCAAAATAGTACGCGGAAGATGTTAATATAAAAACGAAGCTGCATTCAATTAGTTTCTAAATAAATTTTTCATGCAACAGACTTTTTTCCGACCGGGTGTATTAACCTCAACCAAGCTCGGTGCGGCAATATCTTTTGTATATATGTATATATATATATATATATAGACATATCTATTATATAAATACATCTGTATTTTGTAAATGTATTGGTGAACACATTTGCGTAGGATGTCCGAGTGTGTACACTAATCACAGGGCACGACAAATTCAGCGCCACCGCCGCAGGCTGCTCAATTCAATCAGTCAATACCACCGAATGCCGTTCGTGGTGCTCAATAGAGGTGGGTGAAGGTGGTGAGACTGAAAAGAGTGGAGATTTGTATTTGACAGCAATAAAATGGACCATTGGCGGTAGCAATTCGCTTTCGTAGAGGGTTTTAGAGGCAAACAATCTGCTTGCTTTGAGAATGCACATACATTTGTTTAGCCTATTGCTTTGTGGAATTGTTTTTGATTTTTTCTCCTCTGCTCAGGTGGTTTTATTTCTGTCTTTATACCCAGCCTACGCTCTCTGTGATCGGTATTGTTTTTTTCCAGCAGTAGTTGTTGCTTTTTTTTTTTTGCTTTAGCTCCCCTCTGGTATTGGTTTGACCCTCGTTGCACTTCTTTTCAGCTCTTTTGGAAATTTGCTTGCTACCAAGCTTTTTCCAATCACATTCTAGATTTTTAGCTACTGTAATCAAAGTTGCTGCGCTCCGTGAGTTTATATGCGTACGTCATGTGTGTGGCTGTATTTAAAAGCCTCAGCGTTGTGTGTGTGTGTGTAGGTAGTAGTAGTAGTAGTAGTGCTTCTGCTTTTGTGAAGCACTAGATTCAATGAGTTTGTGTCTATTTGTTTCTATTGAGGATCCGCTCAAATGCGATTTAGGCCATACAAAAGCTGCTTGCCTTTTTGATTTTTTTTTAGGCGTATCAGAGGAAAGGACTTACTGTCAAGGCTTTTTGTGTGGCACTATGGTACTAAAAGCGAAGCGAAGTATTCAGTGAGAATAAACATTTGCAAGATAATTAAAGTTTAAAATTTTTCTATCAAAATACACACTCAAATTAATTTAGCGAAATTTTTCATAAAAACATATTAATATTTCAACAGTTCGATACATCGGTATTTTTACCCCAAGGTGAAATATCCTACGGTATTGTTAAAATATGCTTTAGTAAAAAATAGTTAATTTATATTGTACTATAAATCAGTGTATACAGAGTAAAAAATATCGATATTTCAATATACCGATATCTTAACCTCAAATAAAAAAATAGCGAAAATATTACAAAAATCATATAGTAGAGTAAAAAGTAAAAAATATCGATACCGATAAAAAATATCAATATTTCGATGTTCAAAATATTTCGAAAAATATAAAGACTAACATTAGCTGGGATCATAAGGGCTTAAAAAATATCGAATTTGATATCGATATTTGGTGATTAAAATTATCGACGTATTTGTTCATTATTTGCTAAAAAATAATCGATATTTTTACCGCTGTATTATATTAGCGTAAACTGCAGTCCGTCAGTGATTCAGAAATTTGCAGAAAATCGGATTATATTTATATGCCCAGCAATCTTATCATCCAGAGAGTTCAATACCTTGTTCAAAAAGGGAGTGGAAGAACGTACTAGGAATGGGAGGAATTGAGAAATTTTTATTAAAATAAGATTAAACAAATTAATTATATTCACAAATTTTCTTTTTTTAAATGAAGAATAAATTTTCATTCATCATTCAAATAATTTTGAATAAAAAAAATGTGTATGCATCGTTCAAATCACGATGAATCGATTCGATATTCAAAAATTTTTGAATGATGAATAAAACTCGATTCTTTATTCCAAATTATTTGTATGATGAGCAAATTTTTTTGTTATTTCAATTATTCTATTTTAGAAGAGCATGTCCATCAATTAAAAGAAACTCGGCCGCTGGAAGCGAATAAATTTTCATTCAATAAAAATCTTCTGATTTGCAGAGATCCATAGTACTATTTACGACGCTCCTTCTAGAATTCATATGAAAATAATTTTGTATGCATGAAATCAACTCTTCCGCCAAACCCCCACTCAAATTCTAATTTCTTGAATTTACATAGTTTAAGTGTCCTCCTAAATTATATCTATGAACATTTTTTTTCTCCTTCTGCAAAACAAGCCAGCAAGTTGAATTCCCAATTCCCCACTTGAGCTGCTGCTCTCCATCTCCCAGGACCTTTCACCAAAACACTCAAACTGTCAATTGTGCAGTTTGCCATTCATGCTAACTATTTCTATGCTATTTCCTATTTCTATATATATTTACGCTCACTCCTTACATTTCTCATTTGATAACCTCTCCTCTACTCTCAACGCTCGCCCAACCCTTCCCTTCACCCACCAAGTGCTGTCGATCAATATGCAAATAAATTTTTATAAATTCAATTAAAAGCAGTAATCATCAGTTGGTCTGCAATGCAGCAGCTGTCAAACATCTCTCAACAACTCTTCAAGCATCAATTTTCAATAATTCTTTCATAGTTTGCAAACTCTCAGCTGAATTTTTTTGTTCGCCTTCCTTCTCCCCCATTTACGCCAACAATGCATCACTTGAATACAGAAGTGTCCAATATTTGCATTCATTCTTTAGCAGAAAAGTAAAAAAAAAAAAAAACAAACAAACAATAAAATTTTAAAGTACTAGTTTCAATAAGCGAGCGCGAAACATTGCGAAAGTTTGGAGAGTAAGAGGGCAGAAATTAGGAGTGAGCGGACAAAGAAATGCTGTAAGTAGCAGCCCACTCGAATGCAAATTTACTTTTGCTTTTATACATTTTACAAACTTTCCTTTTTTTCCTCAACCACTCATTTATTTGGTTAACATTATTTTCATTTCTGCTATCCTCGTATCATCTCTTATTTTTGGCACACTACTCTCCATTACCACAAATTGCCCCCACTCATAACTGCGTGCACTCATTTGAAGGGCGTACGAGCGAGCGAATTCAGGCAGCGAGGCAAATCACCATTGAGATTTGGTAGTAGATATGAATTTTATAACTCATCTCATCTATGTAAGTGTGTTTGTGCTTCCATTGTACGCCACTTAATTTGTGTATTTTGGCTAAATTCTCCCATTCGTCATTTGAGTTGGCTGCGGTTAAAATTTTGGTAGCCATCTAGGCGTCTCGATGTGTAGGAGTTTCGCCAAAGTGGCTTGCGTGAATGTGAAGATTTTTTGTGTTCGTTCAGTTGGATAAGAATTAAATTATTTGGTACGGAAGATTTCAATTTAAGTTTTTTTCATAAAGCAAGTACGAGTCTTATCGTCTTTAGCAAAAAAGAGAGAAATGCAAAACTTTTAAACAGTAAGGTAGAATACCAGAAGTGCTTAATGGACTCTACTTCTTCCTCAAGATTCTGCTTCTGTGCCTATTTTAGAGCCATCCATGATGATCGGAATCTCATCGAAGTTTAGTGCCACTTCCATGGAATTTAAATTCCGTCAGCTATGTTGAGAGATATTGACAACTAAACAGGGACTGAAAATAATCGCAATTTGTATTGTTTCGGATAAACAAATTATTGGGAAGAATTCGTTCAAAACCAATTTCGACTATATCGATCTAATCCTTATACCATTTGCTAAACAAGTTTGATCTTATTTTTTATAGTTTTTTTAGGGGGTTCTTTATGTATAATTGTTATTTTGTTATTTTGTGGTTTCTGTTTTTTTTATGTATAATTTTTATTTTGTGGTTTTTATTTTTTTCGACCAAACTCGATAGATATTTTGGGATTTTTTTTGCGTACAAAAACTATCGTTGTTCCTGAATCTACATTTTGGCGATCATATTTGATCGATATTTTGTGATTGTTATTGTTGTTGTTGCTATTATTGTCACCGGCTAAGATATATTTTTGAGTTTACTATGATCGTAAAATATTACACCCATTAATAGGGATTATGTTTTATCGAAAAAATTAAAATTACGTGATAGCGACCAGATATAATAGGCAAAACTAATATCGAAGAATGACGATTATATTTTAAGTTACTGCATAATCGTTATTTCGCAATTTTAATTTTTTCGATAGTATTTTATCGATATTTTGGGATTTTGATTTTTTCGTTCAAATTAAAAATAAATCATCGTTGTGTTTTAAATAAAAATTGCGATTGTTGCATTCCCTGCAAATAAGTGGCTTTTCTTTGATTGACATCTCAAATAATCTAAATTTAGGTTTATCTCACAAACTGTTTTACATTTTTATATTCGGATTCAGCGGAACATTTTACATGCGATTATATATTAAAAAGCCACAGAGCGGAAATTTTTCATTTGCTAAGCTTGTGCTATTGAAGGGGTCTATCACCCTAGCGGATTCAGCCATCAAGCCGCCAGGCTCATTGGAAATTTCAATCTAGATTAAAGACTGGAAGTAAATGAATTGGCATTTAGTACTTTTGGAGAGAAAAGATTTATTTTTTTTTAGATTTTTGTTCATTTTGAAGAAACCTTTTCTGAAGCGCGAGAAAATATCGAAATTTAAAGAAAAAATGTCATAAAAATTAGGAAAATTTTTCTCTTTTACAGTGTTCAGCTTATTCCTGATTGACTTTTGAAAGTTTTTGTTTACGCTATATCCTCGCTTCTACTCATCGCCTTAGCCATCGTCACAATATAACACATGTGAATTTAACCGGAATATTTCACAGTGACCCACTTCAGTCTTCTCATTTTTATGGCTTGATCCAACACCACTAAACAGACCGCGTTACCAAAAGTTATTTGAAATTTATGAGAATGTTTTTCTTGAAATACTTCTCATGCACATTTTGACTCTCATGAGCGGTAGAGTCAGGAACTTGCTTCATATACGGTGTTTATTAATTCGAAGCGGAAAACCTGACCCAAAGTAGTAAACCTCAAAGTAAGCTCTGTAGGTTTTTTTTTATCCAACTTCATATTTTACAGCTGAACTATTGGCAGGCGTTTCTCTGTTCTTTTATAGTTTCTGCTTTTTGATAGCGCTCCAAAGTTAGTTAACTCAGTTCAGCCGGTCTACACTTCCTTGTGTGCCGCACAAATCGTCAATTATTTTGCCGCATACATTAAACACTCAAATAATACACACTACTTACTTCCACTGACATTCTGTCTGGCATCCTTAGATTTTTCTTTCAGCTGCAAGCGTCCAACTTTTTCATCATCTTAATGCTCTGCGCCAAAAAGTGTGCCTTGCTTTTCTGACTCCATCTTTGGCTTTGCAGATAGTTTCCAATTTTTGTTGTTCTTTCAAAGTATACGAATATATTTCGTGTACACGTACACACACACACCAACCCAGATGAATTGTCTGCTTGCCTCTGAGTGTGTTTACGTAGTAGTGGTAGTAGTCGTACAACCGCAAATACAAAAAAAAATCTGGTTGATCTCTGTATTATTTCTTCTGTTGCCACTTCAATTGGCATAAGATAGCAGCTCACTGGTACTCAGCAACGCGTGCGGCATGCCACAATACGTGCACACTACTCGTAGACTATGTAGACTATTCTGTAAATTAGACTGCAGACTGACAGACAACCGTTGATTGTTGACTCTGGAACTGAATACTGATGGGCTGGCGGCGCGTTGATAATGGCTCGGGGCCGATGCAGTACAACTTAAAATTTACTTAAGTTTCAGTTTATCTTCTTAATTAGTGGCTGAATGCTAAGACTCGTTTTGTGTATTTGCGGTTGATGCGTGAAATGCGGTCGGACGGTCGGGCGGTTGGGCGGTAGGGCGATGCATCAGGCGAATATGTGGGTGTGGAAAGCGCTCGAGGTAGCTAAAAGCATGGTCTGGGAACTAGGTGCCTCGCATGGACTCGGGCGGCGCGCTAAGTTTTTTCTCAGTTTATTTTGGTGTGATGATGCATTCAGCTTGCTGATAGCTTTGCTTTGATTTCTTCTTCTTACACTGGCACTTCTTCTACACTTCGCCAACGCTGCCTCAGCATTCATTATCATTCCGTTTAGTTTGAGTTTGCTTTGTGGATTATCATTAGCTGGCAATTATGCGTTTGTCTTTGTGATTTTTATTCCGAAACTGAGTAGCTGCCGTTTGGTATGGAGAAGTCGGGTAGTTGTGCGCTCTGTGCATTTAAGTGCACTAAAGTTCATCACTTTCATTTGTTTGCATTTCATATTTAAACAGAAATTTGCATTTGCTTTAATTATTGTGCCTCGCATTCCTCTTTGTCCTCTTTGTCCACCTTAGCTGACATGCGAATTCAACCTGAAATTGTAAGCTCAAATTTCACTCTATGCTGGCGTGATATGAACTGCTGCTTCTAATTCAATATTTGTGTAGGTGATATTATCGGTGTTTGCTGGTACAAGCGGGTGTGTGTGTGGCCGTGTGTGTGTGTGTGTGCGGGTGTTATTTGCTCAGACAAGGATAACAATCGCTTACTTAATACGCTTTGACATTTTGCAACAGCCCACACTTCTTCTGCTCCTCATCCTCACTGCTTTTTTTGCGACGTCACCGGCCATCTAATCGCTACCACCATTTAGTTGAGGCCAAAGCTTATCGCAAATATTGCACACAAGGATATGCGCTTTCATGCGAAAATCTATACATATATACTATATATATATATATGGTGTGTTTATTTTTGTGATAGGCCTATCATTATATGACTCACTCTCTCTTAATAGCTACCCACCTCTGCGCCCATCCATCATAGGGGGCTGTCTCGTATGACAATACTTTGCCACAAGTGAAGCGTGTAGGAGAAGGTTTGTTTGGTTGTTTGCACAGTAGCAAAGAAAATTGCACAAGCGTAGCAATTTTGTACAAAAGCAACACAACAATATCATCATTAAGTAAGGCGAAAAACAAAAACATTTGATGGCGCGTCAATGTTGACCACGGCGCAATTTAAGTGGTCACATCAAAGCCACTGCGGCGAGGAGTGTGATATTTTCTACATGGAGTTGGAGCATATTTGTCATAATTCAATGGAAAATACATATAGTCAGTAGTATAGGGTATCACGTGTTCCAGATGATATCCTTTTCCATAAGTAAGAGCATTCACCTTTAATATCTTCTAGCTACCCTCAGTCATGGTAATAAGGCCTAGGTTAAATCCAACTGTTAGGTTAGGTTTGGTTATAGCGTCTGGCCTCGTATCATTGCGCAGGTTGTGGGCATACTTAGGCCCACTTGGGCCCATTGTGATATCAGTTGGAACGTATGTGCAATATGTTCACCAAAACAATAATCAAATTAGATTGCTTAATAAAACGCAGGAGGTCGTTCTGATCTCAGATGCGACAGGCAGTCGAAGAAGTATTGTTGTAGGCAGGGCCATATCGGTTATACTGAAAAAACTATGTATCTTTGTCTCACAGTATCTAGGCGGTCTACGTATTCACCTATAGGCAAACTTCACTTAATTTCATTTTATATCTCTATGCAGTTCAGCCTATTACCTGTAGCCAGTTTGGTTGGCCAGTTACCAGTTTTAAAAATATTAAAATCTGTGCCGGCTAAATCTAACCTTCGTTGAATAAATTTCTGTTAAATTATTTACTACGATTAAAGAATAAGAATTTGGGTTTGTTTTCGTTCTCCTGCTTTCCGACGGGGTAAAAGGTTGTTGCATATTAAAAAAAAACCAAAAATGCAGTTGCAACAATGTAAGTTGGGCTATGTGAACGGACTGTAAAGGTGGTGTAAAATTTCGCCTTAATCAATCCATCACAAATTTTTTACGAGCGTGTAAATTAGTCCTTAAGAATTTTAATATATAATTGAAGGTTGTTCGGTAATCATAATGCAGAAATCATATCACTTGTATAATCGAAAAATGAATAATCAGTTATAAAAAGGAATAATAAAAAACATTCAATTACCCAAAAAAAAAAATTGATTGATTGAAAGGTAATCGCGTCCGTTTTTTTATTTTTTTCTGAATATTTGTATTTTGTTCTTTTACAACGGCTAAAAATATGATTAGTTTTTAATTATTTGTAATGGTGACCGATCATTGACTATGAAAATGTAGAAATAATGGTAATTAATCCTTGAATGGATTCTTAAAAAAATAACTAATTTTTATCAGTACTCATTACTGTTAATAAATAAATTTAAGAAAAAAAGAATGAGTGTAATGGAAGTTAATCATTAAATAGATTCATAAAAATATACATACATAGTTTTATAGGAAATCATTACAATTAGTAATCATTATTTAACAGCTTTGCTTGAAACTAAACAGAGCTAGAACGCATTGTTTTATTTTAAAGGTAGACTAGATGGAAGAGTTCAGCGGCTTTATTGGTTAATGTAAATTTTTCCAATTCTATCCCAATATACAATAATCGATATGGTCGATTTTTAGAAAATAATACTTTCGCTCTACCAAGGTTTAGGTGAGTAGTCATAAGTTTTTACTCTAAAAACTTCTGAGCTATACCCCAGAATTTAAATTAAGTTGAGTATTTTCTAGCGGAATAGCTGTATATTTGTGAAAATTTATGATATATGACAAATAAACCGCAATAACACCCCTTACTACCATTCTTGCCTACCAACAGGCCTGTTCGGTTTATATTCTGTGCAAGTTCTCCGCACCAAAACTTGGAATGATCCAACTCCACAAAAGGAGTGTTAATTTTATCTACGATGTGTGATTGCCACACTTGTGTGCCATTTGCTGTTATAATTGTTGTTGCTTTTGTGCCTTATTATACTCGTACCGATTGTAGTTGACATCGGGGTTGCAAGCAGTGTTAGAGAACAGTGTGGCGTGAAACTCATGGGGAAAGGCGGGGCGGCCTGTGAAAGGTGAGATGCTATGAAGATTTTGAGGTTATACTATAGATAAAGAGAACGAAATGAAATG
The DNA here is from genome assembly GCA_951828415.1 of Anomoia purmunda. NCBI lineage: Eukaryota > Metazoa > Arthropoda > Insecta > Diptera > Tephritidae > Anomoia > Anomoia purmunda. Next base: position 112,389,905 of record OX639997.1, read on the forward strand.
CAGGGCATAGAGTGTTAATTGTCATATGCAAATTTTTGTGTGTTGCATATAAAAGTGCAACAACAAGAACAACATTGGTTGTAGCGACAAAATAGCTCCAGAGCGCTATAAGTGATGCAAAAATGCAAATTTGCTTTGCCAATGCAAAAGCAGTGAAAGGAAACATTTGACACTTTTGGCAACAAGGAAAGAGAAGCAGCTAGTATGGAGGAAGGGATGTGGGTGTAGAATAGCTGAAAGTGCAAGTGCAACAACAACAACAACAAACTTTGTGCGCAGACTGGCGGACGATGCTGCGGGCAGTAGGCGAGTCTAGCTGCTATGTTGATTTTATGTTTTTGTTTTTTTACCACCATCATCTCCTTCTCTCTGGCATCCCAGCATAGTTGCTGTGGTTATTGTTGGCCGATGCGGCGTGTTGCAACACGACACCCAACCCAAAAGCGGATCTAATGTCAGGCGAAACGTGCAACACATAAGTGATGCGTAATTTGCATTTGACAGATACGCAGTGTCACCAGAAAACCAGTAAGCCACCAGCAGAAAGGCGAACACGAAAGCTGCGGTGGTGGAGACGGTGGAAAGAAGAAATTGGCAGCATGGAGAGAAGATTGGGAATAAGGTTTGAGCTGAGGTGAGTGTTGAGTACAACCAACAAATTGGTGGAGACAAGTGACAGTTTTTGGAGCGAGCGGATGGTGTATGGATGGAAAAATGATAGGGCGCACCCATGCTCATCAGACAGACAAATTGCTCAAAGCTTAGTAGTGAAAACGGTCGAGAGTACATATATGTGGTATGGTTGCCATTGCATGCAACGCGGTAAATGGACAAACAAATAAATGACGCACACGCAGACATATACATGTGTGTAATACTTGCTTCATCTGCGCTCTCTCCACTTCACCTGTGCTTAAATATGTGATGTGGATTTTCTCACTTTCACATTGAGTTGGTTGGTGCATGCCGCTAACGGTACGCCGCGTACTCTGCTAACGGTTGATAAATTCGAGTATGTGTGCCTGTGCGTTGAAGTGTGTGAGGGCTCACATGCGAATATTTCTTCCTTTCCACCACCAGCGTCACCTGTCTGCCGCTGACATTTGATTAGCTCGACATGTCGAAATGTTAATTTTGTTACCGTTTTGTGACACGATGTTGCACGTAGAGCGAGAGGAGGTAAAAACCAGAACAAGTTTTGAAATTATGTGGGAGAGAAAGTGGTGGGAAATAAAATGTTATATTTTTTTTTTGTTTTAAACATTTCAGAGGTAGGTTAGTGCACTGTATTGTACTCAGAAATATTTTGCATTCTTATTTGAATATAGGAATTCGGTTCGCATAAAAAGACAATTAAAAACTTTGAAAGTAGGAGAAAAATTGGAGTGAGGTAATTTTTTTTTTATTGTACAATCATTAATAAAAAAGCTCAATGTTTTACTCTGTGCAAAACTTATCCGATTTGAACTCATTCGCACCACTAATATTGATTTTCTGTAAATCTTGAGTGTAGAGCTATCTTATGGCTTTTAATACATTTTTGAATATTTTCTTGTTTGCAATAATAAGTATTTATATTTTAATATAACCCAAAACGGACTATAATAACACTTTGAGCATACTTTTCCAAAGTCATCAATATGGTTACATATTTTCAGGTTAACTCGATTCTTTTTCATCGCATCCCCATTATACGTTTCCAATTTGATCAAAATCAAATCATAAATACGGATTTTCTGTGTATTTTGACTCAAGCGCCCCCTAACGGATTAAAATACGGCAAAGAAATACAATGTCTAAAGTCGCGGCATATTTACATTAAAAATTGAAATACCAACACACATAAAATATTACAAAACTAATGTAAAAACAACATAAACAAAAAAAAAATGACAACTAGTCATAAACTGTCAATCAATCAAAAATTTAGTTCGCAAATATTTCTCTAGGCAGGCGACATCTGTGAGTCTATATTTAACAAGCAGACGGCGCATAGTTAGTGCCTTCGCTGAGTATATAATAAAATAGAACAATTATCTACCAACATACGGCACATGACAAAATGTTAACTGCAAGTGAGCTTGAATGAAAAATCAATTATTCTCATATATTGTAATCAAATAAGCATACCAATAATTTCCATATGCCAACGAAAAGAAATCCTTTACAGAAAAAAAGTTTACATACACAGTGCCGGAAAAAAGTATGGACCCGATAATTTTTTTTATATTATTCAAAATATTTGTCGTGCTAACACTTTTGTCGCAAGTTTCTTAATCAAAATATTTTATAACAAAAACCATAAGAGTCCATATTCCAAAAATTCACACAAAATCAGCAAATTTAAAAAAGTTGTCATTAAAATTTCGAACTTCTTAACAGACTTTTTGCAAAAAAATTCGGACTATGTAGTCTTGTAGTATCCTTAATTTTAACATAATAAGGTGCAAGTTTTAGGTGGCAAATAATCCCGTTAATTTTTAGAAATTGTTACCCGTTTTTTGCTTATGAAAACAAATTTGAAAAACGAAAGTATGCAACACTAACAAGAAACCAATATTTTCTAAATAAAAAGTTCGAAATTGTTGATAAGTTTTTTTAGTTTGCTGATTTTTTTTTTAATTTTGTACTTATAAGACTTTTGTTATATAATAAAAAATTAGCGAACAAGTTTTAGCAAAATATTTTCGAGAATATTATGTTAAAAAATTACTAGGTCCATTTTTGAGAACATTATGTTAAACAATTACTAGGCCACTACTTTTCCTCGGCAATGTAGTTTCCAAATAATAATTTGCTAAAAATTTATTAGTTTTTGAGGATATTTAGAAGAATTTTTCGTACTTGATTTTAGGAAAACAGTTCACATAAAGATTACCCAGAAATATGTAACTTGTTTGAAACGTCAACAAACAAAGTAAGAGTTTCGTTTTAAGGATGTGACTTTGTAAGAAATACGCAGCTATCATACAGTTTAGTGTTATGTGAAATCTTTTTTTTTTTTTTTTTTTTTAAACTCATGACACTTTCTATTTTGCGCATTCACGCTTTAAAGCGCATTTATCACTTAACAGTCGGTCATTACTTTCGCGCATTTGAACAGCGAAATTACACTTTTTACAACTACCAATTGCTGCGAAATATGCGTCTGACTTTTCACATTTTTTCACATTTTTTTTTATTCTATTATTTGTACCCGTTTCAAAGCCAATAAATTCGATGTTCATCATACGACATGGTGGTCAAAGCAAAACCAAGCAAAAGAGGACGAACGATGTGTGAATGGAATGGAATCGGAGCAAAAGTACTGACAATGGGTGCTGAAATGTAGACACACACGTACCAGTAGTATAACCTGCCCGGAGTGTGTGAAAATTGTGAAAAATTTCCAATTTGACATAAAAATCTATGATTTATGTCTTTTGGGGTAGGTGAAGTGGGAAAAATTGTAGAAAAATTGGCTGCTAGAAAATGGCAAAGTGGCAAAATGGCAAAAGATGAAAAAGAAAAAAACTTATATAAAGTACGTAGAGGGCGTGTGAAAAGTATAACTTTAACTGGTGTCTTTGTGATGGTGTGTTGCGAGTGTTTTTTTTTTTTTTTGCCTCTTTTAGTCCACTCAGATTCGCTCACTTTATCGGCTTTCAGTTGCTTGAGTGCATAGCTGTTCTACTACACCCTTTCAGCTTTTGAGCCGCTTCATTCTGTCCACCTATTTCACTTTCTATAGCAGAAAAAGAATTTCCAGCAGTAAAATGTTTCTAAGAGATATTTTAGCGTTAATTTGCTGAAATTTAAATCTAAGAAAAAAGAAGTAGTGAAAGTATTAAAGAAAAAAAAGAGAAAAATTGCAAAAACAGCTGCGCTGTGAAAGTAAATTAAATGGAAACGTAAAAGCTGTGTTTAAAGTAGCGATTATAATTTTTCTTCAGACACATTTTGGTGGTTTTCTTGAATTTTCAGCAATTACGTTTCATTTCTCTGCTTTTTCATTCAACTCTCTTCTCCCATTAAATCCATCAGTTTCATTAATACGTAAACAAAAAAAAATAAGCATTCATAAAGTCATTAGGTCAGTCGTTCAGGTATAGCTCGCTTTTGATAAATTACTTTTGCTTTCGTTAGAAAAAAAATCCAAAAAGTAAATAGAAAAATTGCGACAAGTGGCAGCAAAGAGTACGTGGATGAGTAGTAGGCCAACTGATTTCAGCAGTCAGCGCAAATAGTATGACTAAAATCTACTGCTTGTTATGAACTCTTAGCTAGTGTTGCGAATCGTCTCTTAGTTTGTACAACCATTCACTCACCTTTTGTGCTTTTAATATTCCGTTTTATATATTTTTTCTTCTGTAGTTTTGATATTTTTTTCTACATCTCTGCTATTTAGCAAACTCTACATGCCAAGAAAATGCTCAAAGAAATCAAAACAAAAAAAACTCTCTTTGAAAGTCAATACAATGACAGGAAAAACTGAAATTCCATATTACTTAGCTCAAAAGCTATGCATGGCTTGAATTAAGTGAATGATTCGAAAAGAGGCAGTTGAAATGTGTCCTGAGGCAAAGGTATTCGAATTTTGGTAACGAATGATAACGTAATTGAATCTGAGTGGAATGTGCAAAGGAATTAGTGTTTGAATCCATTGATTTGAAAATTAAAAAGCAGCAAAATGCGAAAGAAAGGGATTATATTCAAGAGAAAGACTCCAAAGGGAGACAACCTTTTTCTTTTTTTTTTTAATAAAAGAAACAGCTTATAAGTATCCTCCCTTAATGGTTAAATTTGAAAAAAGACTTTGTCAATTAACTTATTAGGAGAATAGTTCAAAACCACTTAATAACTCTGTTTTAATGACGCCGAAAGCATTGAGATGAGCGAAGCATTTGAAGGTAATTGATTAGTCAAAAGTTTCTGTTTTAGTGATAAGAACTGATTTTGTCTTCACACTAAATTTAAAACGTGATGATGGAAGTTTACCACAAAATACACCCCAAATAAGTCTTACCCATTAGGATGCCCGGTAGACCAATAGCATTTTTGGGGGCAGAATGAATAAAAATCGGGTTGAAAGACTTATGCCAGTATTCAGTAAGCCCGATTTTGTGATTAACTGATATTCAGTAAGCTCTCTCATGTCTCTTGTCTTAAAATAATGTCTCTTATTTGTCACCTGTTCTGGGCGGGTCGAATGACTAAGAAATTGATGAGGAAAGTATTGAAAAAACACAACAGTGAGGTAGGAGTAGCATACCATCAACTGATTTTCTCTACTTCTCTTCACCACAGTCTTTGGTGAAATTTTTTGAAATTGTCTCTTACATATCTCAATCGTATTTGGATACAAAAAATGCCTCTAAATGAAAGCTTTAAATTGATTGATGAGACTTTACTGAATAGCGGCATTCTTCTCATTTGTTTTGTTTTTTAATGGCCACATTGAAATTGCAATTTTTTGCCAGATTACTTTTGGAATATGTGTGAGAAGGATTTAAATTCATATCTGAGCGAAATATCCAGTTTAGGTAAATGTAGTAGAATTTCACGAGGAATAATTTTGTAGAACATTTGAACCCATTATTTATTTTTTAAGTTTGGAGAGGTATCTTTGCGGGATTATTCGCAGCAAATTTCACTAGGGGTATTCTTAGACATAACCTTTATACAAACAGTGGCGAGCGAAACTGGTCGAATGGTGACCTTTTTACAATATTGCCAAAGGTTTTTTATTATATATTTTTTGGTAATTTTATATACAATTATCGTTCATACTATAACAAAAACCATGTAAATTATTACTCAAAATTCTATATACAATTTATGAAAACTCAAAAAATTTGTACTTAAATTTCAAAATTTTTTTGAAGAATATTTAGACATTTTTTGAGTGTACAACTTATGGAATATTTTATTTTTTTTTTGAATTTTTTTTTTTGAATTTTTTTTTTTAACTTTTTTGAAGATTTGATCTTATAAACTTTTTTCGACAAACACAAGCATTTTATAAATTTTTTTTTGGTGATTTGTAAGAAATTTTATATCTCGACAGTATTCTACATTTTCTATTAATAAAATATGTATTTGCATAGGAGTTAATTAAAAAAAAATCTTTTGAAGGTCGTAATTTAAAAAAAAAAATTAAACAAAATAACAAATCAGCAGTATCTTCCAGCCAATTCAAACTTACACTTTATTATACCAAAATTAAATATGCTATAAAACGGCAAACTCAATAAATGCTTAAACAATCCTTTACAAGTAAAAACAAAATGAAAATTTTTAAAATTTGTTGAGCTTTTATACAATTTTAATAAAGTTTGAAGCATTAAATTGTTGTTGTATGAAATACAGTATTGCATAATCTTAAAAAAAAAAATGTATCATTAAAACCCTTGCATTTTATAATACCAAATATAAAAAAAATCACTCCTAACACAAACAAAAAACTATGCCATATTGAAATCGGGAAACAATTTTCATATGCGTTCTTAAAACTTTTGACTAGAAAATCGTATCATTTTCATTTAAATTGACCGTTAAATTCGTTTATCTATTGATTGAAACTTTTTATTTAAGTAACGGCGCGCTACTTCCTTGACGAGAATTTCGATAGCTTTCATGGTTTCTGGTTTGTATGTAAATAGTACATCACTTTGGTTTTTCGACATAGAAATTAACTGTCCTTAGAAACTTCTGTCTTACTTTTTCTGTCATATTGGCCCAACTCGCAATGTTAAAAGTTCCTTGTCTACTTTTTCATAAAAATTCGTTGATTAAATTCTCAAAGTATTTTCAATACATTGAATTCATATGCAGATGATAAAAATTTGTTCATACTTCGGTTTGTGATAAACACCATAGATATGCTTTTATTTTTTACCTTGCACCACCTTCTCCTTTTCCACCACATTTTTGTGTTCCATTCCATTCCTCATTTTACTTGTTTTTCCTGCCTGCATTCTCGTTTGCAAATCTTCTCAAAATTCTCCAACCACCCATTCATTATCTACATTTTGCCATGTGAACCTGCTGGGGAGGTTTCGAAGTGCAAATCTTTGCAGGAGATGTGCAAGGTGCGGTGGTGTTTACAGCTCTGTAATCCCTTTAATTAATTTATGCAAACGGAGATTTTCATTCGATTCTCTCTGCTACCCACACTTTAATTTTTGTTTTTATATTTTCTTCTTCTGTGAATGATTGCTATGTTTTTACGCACTCACCAACAGCTTTAATGTTTTTATTTTTCTCACTGGTTTTATTTTTTTCATCTACTTTTAATTTTTATTCTTTTATTGCTGTCATTAGAGCACTATGTGTTGGATTTCACGCCGTGGGCTTCTTTAAACCTGATTGAAATTGACAATGAAAAACAAAAGGAAGGTCAGCAGTAAAAAAGAAATTTATAAAGGAAGCAATCAACTAAAGAACCTTCAACTGCAGTTAAACAAAATATGCATGGGGTAGATAAAGCTGGCTAATCGAATTATGCGGGAGACGCAACATGTGCAGTAGAGTGTGTAGATGGGATTTTGTTTTGTCTGTTGAATGGAATATAGTAAAATTATCATAGCATACGTGAATTGCCCTTGCATTGGCTAAAAACACTTTCTAGTTATTTTTTAAGTACAAAGGCACACGAAAAATGCATGCTTGAGATATCGTTGACATGTCTTTTTAGTGCTTCTAGTGACATATCTTTGTATGATACCATACGCGTAAAATTTGCAAAATAAAATTCTCATTTAAAGTATGACGACAAGAGAGAGTAAGTTATTGAAAAAAGTGTGACCTTCCAAAGAGACGGCATACTCATACAGGTGCAGGCAATTTTCTTCGAAGTCAAATTATTAACTTTTCTGAAGGTTTTTGAATCTGACATTTTCAGCAACGATAAGCATTTCTCCACCAATTCTTTCTGAGTCGAAAAAGCCAGCCAATCGTTTCGTTTATTGTTCGATAGGCGATTTGTTATCATTTTTGTTTTTTGCTTTCTTCTAAGATCTCAAAGATTTGTACTCATATCAATCTTATAAAAATTTTCTTAATTTATCTTCAAAATCCACTCTTTACTTTAGTCTTTATTTTACTCAATTATTCATGCACCTCTCCAAATAATTTTCACACATTTCTTTGAGCGTGCAGTCAAGCAACAAATTTGAAAATTGCTGCCTAATTTAAAGCCTTCCTCCATAGCTTGCGTTTCGTCTTCCACATACCTTTTCCGCCTCCAAACCTACCACTCTATTCCACAAGTTCAATGTACTAGAAAAAAAGCAAGTAACGGAATCTAACAATTTGTTGCCTATTTTCGTGCGCGCGCTGCATGTAAAGAAGCACATAAAAAAGAGTGTTGTAAACATATTTTCCATACCGCTATATCCTTGCGAGACTTCCGCGCGATGATTTCTACTTTTTGCCTTCGTGTATAATTTTTACAGCATTGCATATTTTCATGCTCTAACATTTTTCATTTTATGTTTATTTTCATTTTTCGGCGCCGACACTAAAAATTTATTTATAGCAACATACAGCCATAATCCAGCGGTTGCGATTCTCTACGCTTTAGTCCAGTTCACTCCACCTAGCCAAATATTTATTTACATCAACATCTATGTAGAGCTGTATTTGTGTAAGCAAATTTGTGGTTGTGTATGTGCAGCTTCCTGCTAACTGTTGCTGCTGCAGGCTAACACAAAAGGAGTAAAAAAATTTTTATGGGAAGTCCAGCATGTGTTGCTCACTAGCGGAAAAAATTAAAAAAAAAATCGACAACAAAGAAAAGGGTTAGCAAAACTCAATACAAAAGGAGCGCTAAAAAAATGTTTGCTCTCAAAAACGCATAAATTTTACGACTAAGTAGAAAATAGTAAATAAAAATATAAAAATTCTACGCAGTGTTTCTAAAAAATATGTCACACACACAATTACCAGTAGTTTTTCATGCATGTGACGTGTTGCAATAACGATATGGCGAATCGAACAAATTTTATGTGCTAAATTATTCATTGGCCTGCTATGATATATAACATACTCAAAAATGCATATTCAAGTACATCCTAAAACGAAAATACACATGTATGAATGTTAGGATTGAGTTAAGCTCACATATACGCAGTGTATTTGAACAATTTTTTTATGTGCACTTTAATCTGCTTTTAGGCGTCTAACCTCAAAGTCAACGAGCGACACAGTTGAAAAAGTTCACATTTGTGTTGGAAAATTTCCATTTTCAACACAATCTATGCATGCTTAAAAAAAGCTCAACTTTTTTGGATTAAAGCCTTAAAATCTCGGCTGCTTACTTTTCTGAAAATACTTGTCAGTAATCAAAAAAAAAAATAGTTTCGCGGCCTAATTGAGATATTAGAAATTTTTAGTGTAAATTTTAAATTTTCGTAGGTTTGAAAATATTTAAATATCAAAGCTTTCAATTATTATTACTTTCCACAAATTTTGCGTCGAAAGTAGTCATAAAAAATCACTGCTGAACTTTCAGATTTTATTAATTAAGAGTACTGTTCATAAAATATGTAGCGCGCTAAAATTAGTGTTCAAAGCACTGATTTACTTTTTTAATTCATTGAGCTTTTATAAGCTTCACGTTAAAAGCTTCCCGTAGTATTATTTAAAGTATAAACTCTCTTCCTGAAAGTAAAAAAAAGTAGCAAATATAGTTTATAATATTTCGAAAGACATTTGTGGAGGTAGTTTCAAAGCCTTTGTTTTATTCTGAAACAAAAATCTTACACATCTTACACAAAAAGCTCTCCTTTTAAAATTCAAGGTGAACAGCTTGATGAAAGGGAATAATCTAAGATTCGGTGTGCACTTTTTGCATGAGAAACCAAATGATGGATTATTTTTTTGGCAACCGGGCTTTTTTTGAAACATTAAATTAGTCTTTCGAAAAACAGAAAAGAGCTTTCAAAATAGTTACCAGAATAGACATTGGTCTTACAAAAGATTTTTGTCTTTTTAAAGACTGTGAGGAGTTGAAAGACAGTTGGTGGAATTGCTCTGTTAATTTACTATAAGATTTTACTTAAGTAGCGAGAAATTTGAAATTTTTTTGCAAGCTTTCAAGTGAGCTTTTAATTTTGAGAAGCTCAAAAAAATTTAAGCTTTTCATAATTTTTTTGTTGCTCCAGCTCGTAAATTATACACGAGCTTGTGTTTCTAAAATATCATTTTTCTACAGATTTTAAAGCGGCTAGAGCTTTCACATCGATAAATTAAAAAGGTTTTCCATTTAACACAATTCTTGGTCTACATATTTCGCGCTAATTGTATATAGTTAGCCATCTTATAAAATCAAACTGAGATTTGCATACAGAAAAAAGAAATTGGAATTGTGTTTAAGATACATATTTTTCAATAACAAAAACTTTTAATTAAGCCAGTAGAACCATGCGGCAAAATAAGTGCAGAAAATACCACATCTAGCAACAAAGAGTGAAATAAAGAACTGTGATATCTGTTATTTGGTGTTTCAACTACTCCGTTTCCAAGTCAATTTAGCGCTTGAAATTGCGTGCAATTTTTTTCATTTTTTTCGCAAGTCATATAGAAATATTGTAGCCGAAAATTTCAAATAAAGAAATGCAATCGTAAAGCAGTAAATTTTCCAATCGAATGCACTTTTCTGCAATTTTCGCAATTTTCACACACACTACGCTCGACGGCTTAGCTCGCAGGCAGAGGCACAACGAGATATTGGCGCCAATAATGAGTAGGCACATTGTGCCATAATCTCTTTTGTTTTCTGTGTTTTTTATTTTTGCTTTCCATTCGCTCATTCAACATGGAGCAACAGTTTGAATGCGTGAATTCAGCAAACTCATTCCCTTTCGAGTTCATTTCAAGCGCTATACTCTAAGCTACATCCTCCCCTCCATAATCTCTCTATTCTCAGCAGCTTCTTATTAAATCTCATCAGCTTGATGATTATGCCTCTGAGTACTTTGCTTGCTCAAACACACATAATCCTTGCCATCATTGCTGGTTGGCTGGTTGGCTGTTTGTATGGTTGTATGGTTAATGTGCTATTTGGGCTGGTTGGTTGGTTGGTTGGTTGGTTGGTTGGTTGGTTGGTTGGTTGGTTGACTGACTGTCAGCAAGCAGCTTTGTCATTCTTAGCTCATCAATAACAATCACCACATTTCGCTGGCAAACACAATTCACCGCTTCCCTGTGAGTACTCGTACTTGATTTTGCATTGGGAGTACCATAAGCCTTTGTGCAGCTTGTTGGTCCTTCCCCATAAGTGTCCCTCAAACAACCAACCCCGCTATATTTATAGGCGGCTGTGTGTTGAACCGATTTTCGGTCTATTATTGGTTACAATTTATTGGTGTTGTCAAGTGGTAATTAATCCAACTGGCATAGTAAGATTTTTTCTTTAAAGCTTTCAGTTCTTTGAGCTGTTCCGAACTTCAAAGCGTTCACAAGCTTAAAAGCTCTGGAAATTCGACGAAAGTAAATGTTGCTTTGAGCAAATATTCTTTCGATTCAAAAAGCTTCTTTATTAAATAGAAGCTTTTACTGAAATCTAAAAGTCACATACTCTGATCTAAGTTCGAATCTCGGTCGAGGCGCGTAGCATAAAAAAGTAGAAAAGGTTTCCTATTATTGACGGTCGCCGCTCTCAAATAGTAGCATGCTTTGGAGACTATTTCTGCCATAAACTAGTTGTTTTCAAAAGTCAGCCGCCGTACGTTATTGGTGAAAACCTCCCTGGATCAGAATGCATAGCACAAATTGTAGTATAAGGTTGTTGTTTACAGGTTTTGTGGATCTCTTTTCAAAAGCTTTTTTATTTGAAAAGGGTTTCGTTGCTTCATTGGTTTTCAAAAGCTTTTTTGTTTGAAAAAAATGTTCGGTGCGAGATGGCTTTTGTGTCTTTGAACAAAATATGACTATGAAGCTTTTTCGTTTTCAAAAGCTTTTAGATTTTCAAAAAGTACATTTGGTTCAGAACAGAAAAACTTCTTAAAGATGTTCGTGCCTCTTAAAGCTTTACCGTTTCAAAGAGTTCATTTGGTTCAGAATAGATTTTGTGCAGGAAACCTTTGGAAAGGTGTTTGTGTATTTTTAACTAAATATGAAAATGAAATATGTTTTGCGTTGAAAAGCTTTTTCATTTTCCAAATGTATACTTTGTGCAGAACAGATTTTGTGCAGAAAAGCTTCGAAAAAGTTTCTGTGTATTCAAATCAAATATTACCACGAAACTTTTTTTGTTTTAAAATTCTTTTTCATTTTAAAAAAGTATATTTGGTTCCGAGCTGAGTTTGTGAAGAAAAGAGAATGGTTTTTGTGTCTTTTGACTATATATGACTATGAAGCTTTAGTGTTTGAAAAGCTCTAGAAGATTTTTAAACTTTTTACTCCGTTAAACTCGCACAGGTGAGGCAAAAGCTCTCTCAACACTGAGAATAGTACATTTAGTTCTTTAAATACAAGTCAAAAATTTGTCAGCATTGCGTTTGTTGCTACTATTTTAAGCTTTTCTCTACATAGCCCTTTAAGAAAGCTTCTCCGCCATTGCAGTCGCGTTTTGGCAATTTGGCACGGTCAGTAAAATGGCCCGATTCAACCACCCTAGTCTTCTTTCTGTAAGTCTACTTGAAGTTGCGGATTTTTGTCAACAAGTTTCACACAATTGTAGCCATTGGGGAGAATATTCGACATGATATCGAACAATTATTACAGAAAATCTTGCGAAAAGTAATTGAAAACGCGATAAAAGAGGCACAAATGTGCAACAACACTAGCAACAACCATCATCTTGCCATTCAACAGGAATAATTTTAAACGTCCACTCAAAATAAAAAAAATTTTGCAAAAACAAAATTTTATGATTAATTCTACGCTACTTTGTATATATCAAAGATTCTAACGTTGATGCTGCATTCTGAGTCATTTTAGTCAATTAAAACTACTTTTCTGGTGGCTCTTAGTTTTGAAAAATAAATTTTGCCACGCCTTTCAATAAGTTTTAACACCTCAAAGACATTTGTGTTGTAGACTTAAAGCTCCTGTTTTTGCATAGATTTTACTGTTTGGTGTTGCACAAGCGCCTTTACATAAATTTCCTTTCATCTTTGCATCGTCGCTTGCTGCCCTCTCTCTCAAGCCAAGTAAATCTTTCGACTTGGCGTATTATTGTAGAAATATTTTATAAAATATTTGATATTTTGCTACACAGCATTTGTGTGCAGATTTGTAAACGCAGTCAGCCATTTGTCGCTTGCGAAGTGACGAAAATAAACGCACACAAATACCGCATTTCCATCACTCGATTCATACGAGGAGTATGCCCGTGCGCACTTACTACCACAAATACACTCTCACCGACACACACATTTGCCATAAAATGTCATAAAATGTTGCATGTGACTGGCTTGGCATTTTGGCTTCAGTTATAAATTAACTTAAAAGGCGACTACCGCTGTGCGGCCAAACATAGTTATATGATTAACTACATACCCAAATGCACATGCACACACACACACACACACACACATATATGCAAGTGGTTTGATATATTTATAGCATATACAAATATATGTACATATGTATATGAGAATGCTCGTATTTGTTTTTGTTACTTGTGTATGGAGGAGGTTTGATTTGTTGTACGAATATGCGTTGCAACGTATTGCAAATAAATCAAAACAGCGTGACATTTGTTTGGCGCGTCAGTATCCTTGTTGACAGTTCATTGGCTGCAATGGCGTCGTTGGCATCAATGTTGGTTCGTAGTGCGTGTGTTGTGTGGCGTCATATAAGTTTAGTTCAACTTTAACTCCACTTTACCCATTCCGCTGTGGTGCTTTTTGCTGACTGATTGCTTGATTTCGTGATTTTTTTAAAGATTTTCGCTTCGTTGACTTTTGTGTGGGCGTTCGTGTGGGTATGCACATAAATATTTGTGCTTGTTTGTGAGTTATAAGAAAATAGTCATGGCGCTTTTGTGTGGCAAGTATATTATGCTATTAGTCGTATATGGTTTGGTGTGGTGCTAATCTTTTTGAACTATGCGGTAAGCGAGTGAAAGTCGTTTGGGAAGGATAAAACAATACGAATCTATTATAGGAGAGTTATTGTAAGAAAAACTATACGGTTTACGAACCGCCATAGGCACGTGTAAAAGATTAATTTATTTTTGACAATACATAGTTTGGGAAATAAATCAAATTCGAAGTAAAATATTCGTTTGCATTCCGCGTATGAAAACTTGTGAAGCGTGAGTAGTTTTCATTTAAAATTTTCGTTTTTCCCCGGAGTGTTAGATATTTTCACAAAGCTTCGCGCTAAATCTAGGCTAAACTTAGATAGCTACCAATTCATTTACACCGAACTTCGAATATAGTCAGGAATATTGTACATACTGAAAAACATACGTTTCAAACAATTTTAACCTTCCAAATTCAATATTTTAAAAAAAGGTTGAGTTAGGGCCGTAATAACCAAATCATACCAACTTGACTCGATATTTTGAGGGCAGCAATTGGCTAATTTTTGAAATAAGTCTATATCAACCTGGTATAATTTACATTACAAAAAATTCGAAAAAGCAAGGGTATCTAGCTTTTATATTATTCGAAAAAAAATGTCACTTATTTGACAAACCTCTCGGTTTTTGGCAAACAGATTTCGAAAGAAGCTTTAGTTAGAAAATTTAGTATCGGATTCTTCGCAATCGAACAGCGTTTTTAGTTCACTTTACTAAATTTTTGGATGGATGTGCTCAAAATTAAAAATTTTAAAAATAAAATTTTTCGAAACTCTCTGTTTCATAGAAATTTTGTTTTCAAAAATAAAAAGAACCGCAACTTTCCAGTTTAAGGAAATGCACTAATAAACTAGGTACCTATTAAAAAATTTTGATATTTTTTTGAAAAATTAAAAGAAGCGAATTGTTGAAAAATTCAAAAAACATATTTTTTTAGTTTATGATATAAGCACTGATGCTTATTTTTGAAAAAGAAAAGTCAAGAAACACTAAATATAAATAAAATTCGTCCAAAGCTCTTAGTTTCATAGAATTTTTTTTTTCTTTTTTCAAAAATAAGAAAACTAAACCTTCAATCTTAAGTAAATGAACTGATAAACTACTTATTTCAGGAAATTAAAAAAATTTTTTAAAAATTTAAGAAAGCAAACAAGCAAAAAAATTTTTTTTTTAATTTATGGGATAAGCTCTAAAGCTTATTTTTGAAAAAGAAAATTCAAGAAAAAATACCTTTGTCTAAGATACCTTATGGTTTTTGGAAGAAGAAAAATGTTGCTAGTTTTCAAAAATATAAAAGGAAAATTTTTCGAAACCCCCTGTTTCATTGACATTTTCCTTTAAAATTCAAAAATATCTAAGTTAACTCATGGGTTTCAGACAAACGAAAAATGTTTATAGTTTTCAAAATAAAAACTTATGTTTTTAGACAAAAAAATGTTTTCTTTAATTAAAAAAGGTTAAACTTCTTGCAATTTTCTTTCAAAAATAAAAAAATGAGAATTTCAGAAAATGAACTGTTTATGTTTAGTTCATATTTCGCTCAATTTTGTTGCAACATTAAAAATTTTGTTGTAATTTATGGTATATATCCTAACGTTTTCTTTTCAAAAAAATAAAAATTAAAAGAAAAAATAATTTTGCCAAAGATAACCTATGATATTTAGACACAAAAAGGCTTTCTTTTTTCTAAGTCAAAAAAGTAAAACTTTTCAAGAAAAAAAGGTATTTTCCTAAGATAACTTATGGGGTTTCAGTAACAAAAGAAATGTTCGGGTTTCGAATAAAAAAATGGAAAATTTTTTTAAACACATTATTTCAAAAATAAAAATGAAAGCTTTCAATTCCATAAAATAGTGTTGTCAAATTTTGATAGTTAAAAAAAAATCGGTTTTTAAATTAAAAGTTAGTTGCAACTCATTACAAGAACAAAAATTTATTTCAAAGTCCATTAAACCAGAGTTAAAGGGAAAATAGAGTGCTCATCGTCTTCCTCACTTTCAGAACCTTTATTTCCTCAGTTTTCAAAAGCTACGCTAATTTTTATTTTCGGTGCAACGTTTGGAGTTTTAATACTTCCAGGGTAAATATCCGAGAGTTTTTGTTTAGAAAAAAAAATTTGTGCTAGCAACCTCTATATGTAGCAAGCTACTTTACATATCGACTGAGAATTTCATAAAAGTATTAAGCAGTCGAATGAAATATGTACGTGTTTTGGTAATTGAGTATACTATGCTTTTGATCTTGTGTTGCATACCTCTAGGCGCACTGTTTGGTACTCTGGTGAGTGAGTGAATACAACGGATTAAAGAACTCTACAATGTGTGATTATTTTCAAAATTTGATTGCATTTTTTAATTAGAGAATTTATTGTTCCAATATTAGGCATTCAACGAATTGAGAAAGCAGCATCATTATATACTTGGATATTATTTATTACATACAACTCAAACTAGCACTGACAACGCTGCTATAAGCGTCTACCTTTAATAATAGCAGGCACTTAATTTTATGGATTTTTTTTATTCGTGTCACCTACTCGGTAGCTGCAATATTACCGTAATAATACTATCCTCTTTACCTTTCGCTACCATTTGATAAATTTTTTTCCTTCTCTATTACTTTTTTCACACGAGTAACGCTCGTATAATGCCATTTTTCCCACCATTTCAAAGAGCGTTTTTATGCCAACCAAACAAAGTTGAAACACAGACACACACATACGTATTTACTATACATACTGTATAGGTAGATGCAGCAACTATCCATGCCACATTGTGGCAGTGTGTCGATTATCTCTCTACTTGTTTATCGTGCCAATTTTTTATTTTTATTTGCTTGCATTTTACTCCACTTTTCCGCTTTTGCATTGAGAAAGAGTGCATACATTCAAAAAAAAAAAAAAAAAAACAAAAAAAAAACAGAAGCAGAAGCAGAAAAAAAAACAAAACAACATAGTATGAACACATTCAACGTAAAATGGCGAGCGACTGGCAATGTGCAACGCTTAATGAAATGGAAAATTCAATAAGGTTTCAGTTTATAGGCTGTCGCATTGGCATATGCCACATGGCGTGCACTAGCAGGCACATACAGCTGCATACTTTTAGGCGCACAGGCATGCAAATCGATAGTGCACGCTGTGTATAAAGCGTAGTGTACTCGTAGTGTAGTAGCGAAGGGCCCCCATGGATTCGAAGCGGGTTTTGCGCTGCATTTTTTTATTTCAGTCGCAACAGTTTTGCAATTTGCGTTTCTTTTTCTTTTTTGTTTTGTGATTTCGTATATTTTTTTTTATGTTGCCTTGTCGCTGCTTTCGATATTGCAACATTAATGCTTCGCATATGCACCAATACACACATACGTACATATACAGAAAAGTACATACTTGTAAATATCTTTATGTGTTTATTGCATTTAATTGCGCACTGAAACGGAAGGCGCTAGAGGACGCACTTCTCATTGCAACACACACACACACGCACAGGCATGCACTTACTACCACTTCTATATTTACACTCATTGGTGCCTAATAGGTGGTGGGAAAATGGGAAATGGGAAATTAAGTCACTAGTGCTGCTCCTCATCTGGGCTTTGCGCTACGGAAATATAGTGTAATGAGAGATGACGGTAAAATAGGTTAAACCGGTTGGCGCTGGAGGGGGCGAAGTGGCTTGACTGGCGAATTGCTGTGTGTGCAGAAATTCACGTTAATCGTTTACACTGTAAATAATTACGATTATTATACCTCGCTCACTCAAACACTATTTGCTTAAGTAAGCGCAATTAAGTAAGTTTACTTAGAATTTTCATACTTTTTGTTTGCAAAACCAGCTGTGACAGGAATTTACATGAGCCGAAGAAGTCGGATGAAAAGATAGAGCATTCGATGAAAAGTAAATTGCTGCAAGATTTTCAAACCATAACCAATATAATTTACAAATAGTTAGACAGAAAACTGTTAGTAACGCAGAGATACCGCGGCTCTACGGATCTTTTGCAGCCTTAGCAAAAAGCATCTGATCCTGTTTGCCCAAGATATTTCCAGCCACCCTAGTGAATACTTTGGTAGACGAATAATTTAATACTTGAAGCTGGAGTATATAGAAAGTTGAAGGTGATCTTTTTTGCTCTAGCTCTACTTCAGGTCAGCATATTCCATATCAGCTAGACGAAGTGGGAATATTTCTGGATAGGCTAAGGCTAAGGAATTGATAACTGGGGTTATCTATAGAGCCATAGCGGTTACTCTACTCTGAGTTAAAAAAAAAACAATAAAAACATATCGACATTTCAATTAAAGTTGTTTTTATATTAAATTGAAAGAGTTTATTTAATGCTTATTGAAAATATTTGCGAAATTTTTGGCTCATGTCCTCTCTCTATATTACAAAGGAAAGTTGTATGTTGAAGGCTTGGCGTCAACTCATTACAAACTCATGAAGCAAGAGAAGAAGAATACCCCAAAAGAAACTTGTTTTGATAATATGGATATTTTGAGAGAAAATATCACATCCTAGTAGCCTTAACTTGCACTACCGATAGCCCGGTCGATGAGCGACCAACATTCACCTACAAAAAGTGAACGCACACCTCGCGATATGTTCATATAAATATTGGCGTAGATTATCTTTTTCTTTCACTAAAAATTTGATTCTGGATGTGATAGAATCGCCGTTGTGAAGCTAAGCAAATTTGTATAGGCTAATAGCGATCTCTGATGAAACCAAAATGACATGGTTTGAGGACGATAGCATGGAGTACATTACCATTCCAATATTTCTGTAAAGTTTTCAACTTAGAGGGAGTGTGAGTTAAGCTCATCAATGGCGAAATACTTATAGACTCCATAAGTACATCGATGTAAGAAATCAAAGTTAGAGCTAGCTAACAGAACTACAGAGGCAAATCTTGGAATGGCATAGGGTCCCAGATTTAAATTTTTTTATAATGATGAAATGAGTACATTGAGTCAAAGAAGATAAATAGCTGCCTAATTTTACCCTCGTAAGAGTAGCGATTGGTTGGTTGGATGTGGCGTTTGCCAAAGAAGCTAGGGCTCAATTAATGCTTAGGGCGCTACTTCGGTAAGCTGATTCTCAAGAAACACATTTTTGCTACTGTTGTGATTCTTAATTTTCAAACCATTTGGATTTGTGACCTTCCGCAGGTAGCTCGCCAAGGAGAATTCTGGCATTGGCGCAAGGGCTGAATACTCGCAGATGTAGTGGCAATTGAAGATACTGAAAGTGAATTGGAAATTTTGATAAAAATTTCTTGAGTTTTTATAAATTTTGTACAAATTTTAAAACTTTAATTGAAATGGCTTTTAATTACGAGTAAACTAGAAATTAGAATTAAGATATACAATTTTGGTCAAAACCAAAGCACACTAAAATGTAAGCAGCATAATAGAAAATGCAACCCTGGCGTGTATTTTGTTGTTAGCTGATGGATAAGCAAACGTCAAAAACGCTGTGTGAAAAGTCAATGAAAAAGAAGACAATTGTGTCTGCCTTTGTCGTTTCACAGATTATAGAACCTTTCTAAATAAAAATAAAAATAAAAAAATTAACGCTAGCGGAAGTCCATTGTAAATGCGGTAACAAAATCAACTTGTGTTTGCTTTTGTAAATCTCGGTATAGCCAAAGGCAGATAGAAAAGGAGCGAATACCTTTGAAAGTTCTAAGGAGTTTGCGCCCTGAAAATTTTAAGATTGCACTCCTTAGTAATTATCCTGGACTTGATTCTACACTAGTCTGGCCACTATAAAGTCTTTATTGCATTTAGATAGAGAACAACTGAATTTCGGCATCGGTTTCGGCCCCGTTTCGCCCAAAAAAACTCGAAATTTTTTAGTTTTTATTAATTTAAAAACTTTTAAAAATATTTCTTTTAACACCCTTTTTGTTGTAAATAAGTCAAATATGTCTTTCATATTTATATCACTGCGATATGATTTGCAGTAATAATGCTTAAAGAAAAAGATCTAGAATTTTTTAAAATTGGCCGAAGCTCTCTATATTTAGAACACTAAGTAGTTTGAAATGTCAGTGATTTGAAATTTTATATTTCCTATGTAAATTGGTCCTCCTCCCTCCAACAGATTTTAATATTAATCTCTACACTGCGTTCACCTTAAATTTTTTTCGCTTTCGTACATTTCAACGAAATTCAAACTATCATTTCCGTAACCCTTTAAGGTTTGCACTCCAAATTCCAAATTTGAAATTTTAGCTTCGCAACTTTGTTATTACCCTAACAGCGTCGCATCCATCGAAAATTTATCTACCGCTATTCGTAATTGATTTCCTTTAAACGACGAATATTTCAAAAATTACACAGCATACCAACAAATTTTGTGCAGTCAAATGATTTGAGACTGTAAAAGACTGTAGCTAAGCATTTCGGAAGTACTATCACTTGCTGCTTAGTCCCTCTGTGTTTGCTGTTTGGCGTAATGTGGCGTGAATCCTGTCGAAATCTTTTAACACAATAACACGCCATCTAGCAGCGAGCAAGCGAGCGAGCGAGCAAAGGGCAGATGCACAGAGTGTGAGGTGTCGCTACGCTTGCTGCATGGCTTGAGTATTTAATGTTGTTATTGCAAACATTATTGTTGCTATACGATTTACTGCTTGAGTTGTTGTTGTTATTGTAGAACTGATCAATTGCGCTGCCCATAATAAATGCTGCCCCATCCCGAGCCAATACCGAGCAGCAAGTGAGAGCGAAAAGTTGAAGAGGAGTAAGTAAGGTGAGCGCTGGGCAGTCGATGGCTCAAGCGCTGAGCAGTCGATGGCTCAAGCGCTGAGAAATGAAAAATTATCTGCAAAAGGAAAAATAGCTTGGAACCTTGCTGCAACCAAACCTCAGCGCGGTAGTAGCTAGAAAAAGGAATAGTTGCTTAGTGGCGATGACGGGAGCCAGGGCAACGAGTTTTAGCCAACGACGTTGCAGTTAGTTAATAGCAGTGGTGCTGCGCGTTGGCCTGTGGCTGCTGACCACCAAGCGAACGCGCCAAACTGTCTCGTTTGCTAGCTGCCGCAGCTAGTGGTGCGCTATGGTGTCGAGCTCCTGATGATGGTGGTGGGTTTTGATGGCGTTGGCTGGTGTTACGGCTGGAGCCGAGACAGCGCAATAATACCACTATTAATCTTCAAGCACGACTGATTTGTTTGGCTAGCGTCTTTGCGCCATACAACAAAATTCAATCTCGAATACACAGCTACTTTCACTCTCGCTCTAAGTCCTTCCTCAAAATATATTTACGTTATGCTGTAGTGAAATGCTTGCACTGGCTCATCCTTGGCTTAGCCTTAGCTGCAGTTGAGTTTTTGCTGCATACACTTGCTGTTGTTGTATTTTTGTTGTTGTGGCACTTCATTGTTGTGGGCTGGGTGAGAGCGCCGACAATGAGGTGTATAGTGTTGAATTGATGGCTCAAAAAGTCAAAGTCATCCGCAGTGCTCTGCATTGCAAAACCATTCCATATTATCACAGGCAGCTATAAGTAGTAGCAGCAACGTCAGCGCCATAATCATTGCCAGCCCAGTAAGCGTTGGCACTAAAGCAACAACAGCAACAATAGCGAAAGTGTTGTTGGCGGCAGCAACATTATCACACAATCATCATTTAGCTATGAATTTCTCGGCCGCCTGTTGATGAGCGCCATTAGTAGAGTGAGAATACAATAACAACAACTCCTGGGAGAATAAAAAACAAAGTATGAATTTAAATTCCACTTGCGCTAAGGTTCGCCCGCCAAGCATCTATTGGATGTCACTTGCCATAACTTGCAACAAATTCAAGTTGCTTTCTTTGTGTCTCTGTTTTTTTCTGCAATTTCTTTTTATTTGCTCAGTTTTACTCCATTATTTGTTGGCATAAAATTGCTTTAGCAAAGCATAGTAAACGAAAATGAAATTGCAAAATAATTTTAGACAAATGTCCGCCATCGACTGGCATGAGAGTTCTGAGTGTTTGAAGTACTGCCACACTTTGATTTGCTGCAAGTTGCCTGCTGAGCTATTGAGCTGGTATGAATGAGATGAAGTTGGACAACGATGAGTTAGTCAAATTTAATATAGTTGACTTTTGTGAGCTAACAAGTGGGGAAAGAGGGGCCATTCTCACCCCGAATGTAGTGTAGAGTTAAACTTTCAACTCGAATATTCAACTGTGACTTCTTTTGGAACGAAATTTAAATTATTCTTCACTCCAGGTAACCAAAATAATCGACTGGCACAAAAGAAAGCTAAGTACGCAGTAGCAAACTTATTAAGAAAACTATCTCCGAAAATCTTCGAGATGGCTTTTAGTATTAACCGCACATCATTTGCAGAGAGGGGGTTGTCTATGAGATATCCTCTGCAGCCAGTTTATGGATAGATGCTGATGTTCCTTTTATAGTCAGAAACCCTCAATGTAGACTTCGTCGATAATACCAGATATTCTGAAGAGGCGCTGAATGAGATAACTAAAAAAAATTAAAAATAGTAATTTAGCTTTATCAAGAAAAGGATCCTGCCGATAGAAGCACAGGCGGAACCGGCACCTAAGCATCTGATATCTCAGTAGTTGGTTTGGGGCGCCATTCTTATTCAGGGGACTAACTGCAATGGCAACCACTACTGATCGGACTTCCTAGACGAGAGATGAGCACCAAAGTGGAGTATCCGTGAAAGTGAAATGCAACAGCAGTCTATGCGGTTGATCAGGAGATATGTGAGACTAAACTGCAGTAGTCGTGAGCGGTCGACTGTTTTGTAATTGATTGTAACAGACGCGTTTGGAGAACTGGTCTTCTACTGTGCTAACTAGATAATGTCTCGCTACCTTTAAAATAGTCTCCTTGCCAACAAAAGATGACGGAAATCTGAGACTGCTAATTAACTTGGCCAAAACTCTACAGTACACAGCCTGGCAGGCCCTAAAATCATTTTGATATTAAGCTCGGCGAAGGAAGTCGACCAAGGAAAATTCTACCTTTTCACCCACCCTTGCTCTCTTTAAAAATCAATTTCTGTTAAAAAATTGTTCCCCCGAATCGCCAATAGCTAATGCGTCATATTGGTAAGGTTCGAAGATACGGAATTCGGGGTAACAAGATTTCCTGGTATTAAAACATTCAAGCTGTTCGGACATTTAGAATACCATTACCAACTACACAAATTTCCAAGCTGTTTCTCTACTACCGACCTCGTTAAGAAAGCCGCTTTAGAGAAGAAGTTCGCTTAAATGCGGGGTTAGCATTTTAAGCCGTTGGATAAAATAAGCCCAAACAAGATGGGGGAAAAATAACCTTACAAGTGAGCTGTATTGAACCCTCAAGAGCTAAGTTTTTCTTTGGCTTCGAACACGCTCAGCTATCTTCTAAATATACAAAAGCACTTTACACATAGCATTACACTCTGGCAGAAAGTAGCAGTAGTAAAATGTACAGAAAACTATAGTTTAAATTCACTCAAGGAATCCAAAACCTCACCAAATCTGCGCCATAATTCGCGCGTCAATAACTCAGTCTTTGCAGTTGCATTATAAATTTAAATTCATGCATAAATTATCACAAAATATACGTTCGCTGACGACCGTTAATCGTAGCAGCATATCGATTAAACAATTTCACAAGCTAGCGGAAAAATTTACGCTATGACCACGACATCAACACAGTGGCGTGGCGCGAAGCAAAGTAGGGGTATAGCAATTTCAAAGATAAAGCGATTGAGAAATGTTGAGGAAATAAAATTCATCAACTTTTTCACTTTAGCTGCGAATTTTCAGACGTACACATTTTCCGGCGAATGAGTTAGCGCTCTGGAGATCCAAAGCTGGAGTAGAGCGGCGTGTGCAGAGTGGCGCGTGCTGCACCAAACAGCGGTTGCCACTTCCTTCCGTTCATTCGCTACGCGCAATGGCAACGGCAAAGCTACGACATCGTACATAGTGCCGTCCTTGAATGTAGCACGACGGAAGGCAAGCGGTTAGGCCAAAAAGGAAGGTTGAATAAGGCACAACGGACTTATGACTTCCTTGTCGCAGGTATTTTATGAGGGTAGAGCGAGACATGGTTACGCAAACCGAAGTGACGGGCAGTGAGCGAAAGCGTTTATATTAAACACTGCGATTCAAAAGACGTTGTCTCAAAGTGGGCGACAGAGAACAAATTGCTGTTGTTAAATACACAATAAGGTTTAAAAATTATATGTATACAGTTGCATACCACAGCCCACGCTGCAAGTGCTTGTCACAACCCTCTAAAGGCACCACCAGCAAGGTGGCTAGGAATTATGCAGTAGTAAATTTGGTACAAATTAAGCGCAAGCTAAGTGAGTAGTCAGTCAACTAACCGGCATATAGCCTCCTGCAAGCCAACAGCTGTGCTTAGCCCATCACAGTCGACCCCAAACCAGCCTAGCCTAGCTCAAGCCAGTTCATTCTGCAACCCACAAACTAAACGTTCAATCAAGCAACCGATAGCAACGTACAACCGCCGAGTCGCCGACCTTGTGCGTGCACTGTCGCCATAAGTAACTTTGCTGTTTTTCTAGGCAGGACGTTGAGCGACGCCAAGCTCGGTGCGATTACACCGGAAGCTAACAGCTGGACGAGCCGGAAACGATGCAGCAAAGCGATGCTACGGCTGACACGAAGAGTTGAACGACAATTCCAACCATATGACCAATAGCAGCAGTGAGCTTACTTGCTCACTGAAAATCAAAGCCACAAAAAGTGTGTTGGACGGAAGCTTTGTGGTGTTTGAGGTAATCTTTTCATGCGCTTCAAGTTGTGGGCTGCGAAGCAGGCATGGGCTCGATAGTTAAATTTAACAATAAAGCTGCAATATTTTAAGAATCAGAAGAGGCTCGTGCGCAAGGAAAGGAGAAACTTCAATAGGAGTGGGAGTACGAGATGGTCTTTAAAGGAATTCTAATCACTTTGCGTTTTCCGCTTGCAATGAATTAGTCACTCTTAGACAACTGCGTCTGTAAGGAAAAAAATTAATTCGTTTGTCACTCAGCGATGGAAAGGTAGCTTAAGGTGAATTGGGAATGAGTTTCCTCAAAGTGAAGAGTACGTTAGAAGAAGGTAAAAACGAAGGTAGTGATATTCAGAAGCTTTTGAAACTTCTATATGGGTTCAATACACTTACTTGCCTTCCTTGTTTAAATTGACAATTGTTAATGTTTACTTTGCAGTTCTATAGCCTCGAAGCTATCTCATTTGGCGAGACATGACAAACATTCGTTCCAAAATACTCGTAGTAGATCTAACGCGGCTTGTCAGCTTCAAGCGCTTGAGTTTTCCGTCGTTGGTTTATATTAAACGAAGATAACCTAACCGAGCGAGAGAGAGTTAAACTTCGTTTTCTGTCTAAATTGCTCCTTGAAATTGAGATCTTTTCACGCAAGCGTGTGGTTTACAGTTTTATACCACCATTCTGTTTCTTTCGCCAACAATTGGTACTTATGAGAAATATCCCCTTAGGGTTGATGCTCTGTGGCGAGAGGCGACCGTCATTAGAACTTTTTGTTGAGTTTCATGTATAAGTATTTACAAAATCAATGGCTTACCACAAACCTTGGAATCGACGACACGGAACATTATCATAAAAGGGCTTGAGATTATTATTTCAAATCTCAAAGATCGTAAATACCCTTTTCTGCTTACCTACATGAATCAGATAACGTAATAATTAGTTTTTTTTAATTCGGGCGAAAAAATTTGGAACAGAAATTAAACTCGTTTTCGAGTGCTATTTTTTCGATTCGGAATTACGATTATTTTGTAAATTGTTACTTTTTGATTAAAAATTATAATTTTTTATGAGTTAAATTTATTTAACAAAAATTATCAGCATATTTTGACTTTTATTTTTATCATCAAAAGTACTCAATAATATTTGAGTTACAATTTTTTCATCGAAAGTTGCTCCCGCCCCTCTCTCAGAAATCAAAATATATTTTTCAGTTTTTCTTTTTGCACATAAAAATATTGCGTATAGAGTTATTCGTTTTTGATTGTAATTTTTTCGAACAGAAATTATGATTATTTTATTGAATTGTTATTTTTTTTTATTAAAAATATAAATTTTTTATTTTCTTAATCCATAATGATCAGAAATGTTTAGTTTAATTTTTTCAATATTTCGAGTTATTTTTTCTCTCAGAAAATAAAAAATAAAATTCTGAGTTTTATAATTTTTTTTACAGTTCGAATAATAAATATTCCTTCGCCAACGAAAATTTTACTAGTGATGAAAAAAAATAAAAAATTATGACTATTTTTGAACCAAAAAATAAAGCTCACAATTATTATTTATTTCTAACCAATAAGTGATAATTTAAAACAAAACATCATTTCAGTTAGCTTTTGATTTTTGTCATTGAAAATTTAAAAATAATTATTATTTCAAGCCTCCAATATGAGGAAGTGTCATATTTTCCTTACTGCCGCTGCACTCAATTTATTATGCATCCTATGTTCAAAAATACTGAACTCTCTTATAAAGTGCAGGCAAGCTAGTTAGGCGGCCTAATCTTTTTAAGGAAGCAACGTTATTTTTTCAACAATATTTACTGATTTTGTCGTCAAAAACTATTCTCCCAAACTTTCCTCACTCCTTTGAAGCACTTAAAGTCTCACTTTTCTCCAACTATTTCACTTCCTATTTCCTGCAAAATTTCTTACTATTTTATAAAGCTTCGCACATTAACTGACTTACCTGTGCTATCCAGTTGGCAACAACAACTCCTACAAAAAGTTTACTATACCCGGCATTCAAGCAGCCAATCAACGGACGCCCAAGCAAAACCACTCAAGCAATGGCATTTTCAATTAAATATTCAAGAATTCACCACAAAATTTCTGTACGAAGTGGCAACATTTCGTAGATGATGAAGTAGAATATTTCCTACACAAACAATGGCAACATAAGTTCTTGCGGAAAACATCTTCTTTGTGTTAAGTTTATGGAGTTTCCTTTTTAATTGTTACGTTATTTCATTTTCTAAACGTTCTCACTTTGTTGTCGACTTTTGGGGTTTTTCTTTTTTTTTTGGGGGGGTGTGCGTTTTTGTTTTTGTCGTTTACTGCAAGCACAATTCATTTAATTTTATTTTTAGGTGAACAATTTCCAAGTGCTTCCATTGATTGAAATTTCTATAAACTGTTGAGGAATTATGCAAAGAAAAGGTAAATTGTTTTACATAAAATAGTACTTTGATAAACTGCTGAGGCGGGGAATACACTGTGGTATGTTTTGTTTACAAAATGAAGAAAATTGAGTGGCATAGTTTACTTTATAAATATTAATAAGTTGAGGGAGTTAAAAGATATTGTTGAACAATTGATACGCTCAATGGAAGTTAATGTGAAAGAAAAATGAATTATTTGGAATAGGAATAATGAAGCACACTGCTCATGCTGTAGATTTTAGTAAAGAATTGGGGAAAAGTTGACAACCATTTTCCTTCCGGTGCTTACCTAAGACTAAATATATAAACCTAAAATAAAAATTAGCTTGTAGTCGGGCGGATTAGCTGTAAGGCTCGCATTTTAACACTAAATTTGATACAAATACCTATATATATCCAAATTAATGCATTTCTAACTAAAATTTTGAGGGAAATTTCTAGTAGAAAGTTAGAAAAATTGTTGATGACCTTCGAGATAATTATAAGAAGACTAATTGGTACTCGCGACATCGTCTGCTCACCGCGCTCCAATTATAAGTTACTAATTTCATTAAAATCGGATTATAAATACAGATTTTATAAATAACATGCCTCTAGCGCCACCTAGCGGATTTATTTTTCATACAAGTATATTTTTATTGCACCAGCATCATACCTTTCTAATATCATCAATATCGTACCATAAGTTGAGATTTTCTGAATATATCGACTCGCGCGCCACCTAACGGATGTGACCGGTTAACTGCTATTCGTTATTTTAGACTTTAGTTTCGCGAAGAAAGTTGCCTCGGCTTTAGTTTTGTATTTGCAGTCCATATGTAGTACCCTCGTTTTTTATTCATTCTTCCGATAAACCAGAACAACTATATTGTGGAATTTATTTCTGTCATTATTTATTCAATTGGAGCTGGGATCTGCCGTTGAGTTCGGACTTGCTTTGGCTTTCTATTGCTAAAGAAGCATGGCCAGTAGTTAGAACCGCCTTTTTCGAACCTATTACTAGAAAAATTAGCTTGTTAAAAAAGCTGGTGTACCAGAATGCAAACGCATTTTTACGTCCAATCAATGCATCTGGGGGAAATAGGTTTCAATCAAGCTCAAAAAATCCATAGACAAATATTATCTAGTTGAATATGGATAGTTCTGTGGGGATTTGCACATGTTGCTTCTTCATTGTAGGATTATTCAACTAATGACGTTAAACATTTATTTTAAAAATGTTCATAAAAATAATAGGTTTGCCTAAAAGTATGCAAACTCTTAAGCCAGAGGTTACGCATTATTTTTCCCCAGAGTTGAGCGATTTCCTTTTGGATTTTAAAATATTTAAGTTCCATACTTTTAGGTATATTCGAGCATTTTTTAAGATACAAATGTAACTTTGCTTGGTTTGCCTTTTCAAAATTTAAAACGTGGTCTTATCCGCGAAGCTATTATTAACTGCTTCATAATGGCAGAGCTGTTAGAGAATTTTGGTTAACGTCCGAAATAATCTGAACATCTACTCCACCTGAGTCTCAATAATTTCATCTGCCTCTGCTCTCAACACTAGTCTCAAAATTTACATTTACAAGCACGAAAGTCTAGCGTTACACGCTACCTTATGCAAAACAATCCATACAGTACTCGAATTACACTCGCATAACAACAATGTGCAAGCTACAATATTATACGAACCAGAGTACGCACAACAAAACTCTGCACAATATCAGCAACAATTCCTACAAATACTAACGCAACGTAACAAGCGAAATATTCTTAGAAAAGTTTTAGGAGAAACTTCAATGGCAGCGAAGTTGATGTCTGAGTCGAATACAAATAAACAAAAAACCAAACATACAAACAATGGCGCATACAAGCAAACGAAATATGAAAATTCAAGAGAAGGGCGCGCGCAATTCGTTTAAGACGAGAATTAGACTATGTAATGCCAGCCTTAGCGCCATGTATGCAGTTAAGTTGCACCAACACACATCCATGGTATATCGCGCTATGTATGTATAAAAGTGAGCCTCCTCATGTGTGTCGTATAAAATTTGCCGGAAAATGCAGCAGACTTTCTTAACAGACATTAGCTGTTTGGTCTGGTAGTGCAAAAGCGCAGGAAGAGGAAGCGTTGCGGATTACAGGCGCGTAAATGCAAATGTTGAACACAATTAAATGGCGCCCAAGATGGTGAATGGTGGAACTTCCTTAGCAGCAGCAGAGCAAGGGGAAGTGACGGGCGGCAGCTTCATAGCTGCGTCGACTGCGTTGACGGCATATTGCGTGCCACGACAGGCACCATATTTAATGCATCCACTACGGAGACGGCGACGGCGGCGGCAGCGGCAACGGCAACAACGACGATAACGACAACACGGACCACGATGTGGAGCAGCGGGAACGCTCGTTTGTAAACGAATTTGTTTGTGAAATTATTTCGACAAGCACCATAGTGGAATTCCAAACAGGGAACATACACATTTGTAGAGAGATATATGTGAGTCCTCATGTAAAAATTTATATGTGAATGCGAGAACCGAGAGCCCAGCAGCGAACATTAAGTTGCAGTTTAAAGAGTTTGCTTTTCGATTTTCGCCTAATATCGATACAGTAACGAATGATCGACGAGGATTCGCGTTGAATTGGATACGGCGTCTTCTGGGGCAGGGTCGGTGTTCTGAGAGAGGTTACATTAGTAAGGATCCTTATGAAACGTCGCTCTCATAGGACGTCTCTAACCTTGATTTCCCAGGATGACTGGAGCTTGCCTCCTAAAGGACGACAGAAGATTTTAGGTAGACGATTTTCAAACACTTTGGTGATCAAACGTGCGCGAGTCGAAGTACCTCAATGTTTCGTCTTCCTCATTGCGTTGCCGGTTTTTTTTCTCTCAGCAGACAGACTCAGCCGTTGCATGTGAAATCGCAGAAGATTGCGGCTGGTAAGTTAACCAGCAAGATGCCTGATAACAGATCTGATAAACGATGTGATGTGCCTTTTACTGAAAGGATAACCAAAGAGGCTGGCCTGTCTGAGGCCCCCATCAGTCTCTTTGTACGTACTCCACTCTGAATCTACCCACTCAGTAATTCATTTTCTGGAAGATGTCCCGCTAAAGCCGCAAATTGGAGCAGCTCCCAATAAGGATGTTTTTAAATCTTTCCTGGCCAGCACGTTAGCAATGCAATCTCTTTATGTTCGATGCCATACCATAGGACCGTAGATCCATGTATTCTGCGCCTGTCCCCTTATCCAACTTTTACCCGTCAACGTACGAATATATACTTAGATCCGGAGTGGAGATGAGAAGCCCCGTTTAACAAAACTTCTCGGTCAGGAATTTTGGCTTGACATTTCCTTAAAAAGCTGAGTTTTCTAGTCATGGTGGCAAAAAAGCGACATATTTCCCATGCAACTTAGATTTCACCGTCCCAGATGGATAAATCAAAGGATCTCAGGTGACAATCATCCAAACGATCCTACAGTATACATAGGTATAGGTTAGGTAAGCTGGCTGGAGAAACAAACATCACCGAATTTTCATCTCATAAATAGGTGGTGGTGCTCAAGGGCATTGCCACCGCCTTGACGAACGGAAGTAGCCTTTTTTTAGCCCTTTGTCGATGGTCGCTATGAATTCTGCCATTTTCTTATGCAATGATCCGTCAGTTGTCCTACCAAGAGCCTGAAGCCCCCTCTTTTCAGAAAACCGCTCTGCCACGGTTTTTGAGCGAAAACCGAACCTTAATGGATGCCTGCATGCGGACTTCCCCCACTTGCTGGTAGATTATCTGATATCAGCGAAGTCGCCATCTGCACGGCTGGCATTTGTGATCCTGATCCTGAGACCTACTGGTTTCTTCGTCTGGACAGTAAGCCGCAGCTTCAACTTCGTTTTCCAGTTTAGACCCATCACTCTTTTGCTCCACCTGTCAACCTCTATTGGCACTCCAAGAGCCCTATCGAAGCTTGGATCTACATAGGATCACTGATTTTTTAAATTTAATTCGGGCTCTCTTTTTGGGGTTGCTGAATAAGAAGCTTGTATATCGCGCTCTTTTTTTCTTGCGGATACCCTCCCACACAACTTTTAAATATTTTACCAATCCCCAGCTTACCATTCGCATTGGGATGAAAGTTGAATTGCACTTCTCGCACATCCAGATATTCCTATATTCCCGTTATTCCTTACATGCGTTCAGAGCAAATATTGAGCGCACCGCACCCATTGTATGGATAACGAGCGCGGCGTACTTGATGGCTTACAAATTGGCGTACCATGCCACGACACTTCTACTAAAGCTACACCAACACCAACAACAACGTCAACTACACTTATTTACTAATTCCACTACAAGGGACCAACAGTAGTTGAAATTACTATTCTAATACCAATTTGCCGCTGCCACATCATCCGCGCTCTGCCGTTAGGTGGCGCTCGTGCATAACATAATTCCGAAACGTTAATCGCTCGCATGTCAGTGGTGGCAAATTCCTTATGTTGTTGTTGTTACTGCCTAAGCGAGATTGCATGGTAAAGACGACGATGCAAGCGAGGAGGGAGTAAATTGGAACTGAGAGAAAGTGTGTGTAGAGTAGAATGGCAGTTGGGTGCAGAGTTGCTTTAAGTTGTAGTAATTTAGTGCATTCCCTTGCACACATCGGCATATGCAAATTTGCCGCCACTCATACACACACCAATACTATATATAGATATATATAGATATATATGTGAGTATATATTTCTTGGAAATTGTTGGCATGGTTTTAATGGCTGCGTTTGTGTGAGTTTTGTTGGTGCGTAGTAAGAATTTAATTCAATAAATAGTTGTGGCGCCGCAACTCACAGTATTCGTCCTTGGCAACGTTCTTCGCGTAATTTCTTCACTCCCGCGCTCTAAGTAGTTAGCAATTCGTTGGCAACTGCTACACGAACTGTCGAAAGTTTTGATTTGATTTTTGATATTTTCTTCTTTTTTTTTGGATTTTTATTTCTTTTTTGTGTTCTAACTGCGGTAGTTTTTCCGGGTTAATTTCAGTCTCGCGGCACAATTAAAACTTTTGCCGTGATTGAAATGCGCAAAGAGAACTGATAGTGTGATTGAATTTTTTTATCGCGTCGTAATCAGATAGAAGGAAAGAATTTATATTTGTTTTGGCGAAAAATTCGCAATTAGAAAAAATAGTGTATTAAAATCAGATTTGCTAAATAATGATTAATAATCATAATGATTATTAATTACAGGGTGTTTGTTTCTAGATAATCTTTAGTTGCTTAAATAAAGCCTTTGCGCCTTTTTGTTGTTTAAGAATAAATTACTTTAAGAAATATTATTAACTAATTAACTTTTTTAATTACATGATAAACTTGTGTGTTATTTCTGAATATTTGCAATTATTTTTGCTTATATAATTTTTAATTTTTTTAATTCCATGAATAATATAATTATTTGACTATTTAAAATTATTTTTGATTTTTTAAATTACATAATTAGCGCGATTCCGTTATTCTTGTATACTTTTATTAAATAATTAAATTATGTATTTGATTATTTTCAATTATTTTAGATTTTTAATGCCATATTAATATAAACAATTGATTATTTTATGATTTTTTTTTTAATTTATGATTAATTTAAGGTATTTAATATTTCGATTGTTTTCAATAATTCTTGAAAGTTTTAATTGAACGAATAACACAAATATTTCATTATTTTAAATTATTTTTGATTATCTTCAATTTTCTAATAACATGATTAGTTACCTGCTTCTTAATTTTTATTATTTGAAACTATTTCTGATTTATTGAAATATATGATTAATATAATGTTTTGCCTATTTCTTATTTTTTTTTTAGTTAGATAATTTATATATTTTGTTATACCGTTTTTTTTTCATAGCACGATTGATACAAATATTTGATTAATTTAAATCACTTTTGATTATTTGGTGAATTCTGAATACTTTCATTTTTTTGTGACATTTTTTATTTAAATAATTAATAGACTTTCATATTTCGTTTTATTTTTATTTTATTTGATTATTTCCAATTACTTCTACATATTTGATTATTTGCGATTATGTTTATTTTTTTATTACGGGATTAAAATAATCAATTGATTATTTTGAAGTATTTTGATTAATTATCAATTGATTATTTTAATAATTTTTTTTTAATATAATCATATATAATTTTTTTGTTATTTTCAATTCAAACTTTTTTTTTCATATTGCTGATATAATTTTTTAATTATTCTCAATTATTTTTGACTTTCATAATTACATGATTAAACATTAAGTGATTTTTAATTTTTTTTTTTTTAATCTTATGTTTTGCGGGCTAGAGGTCAATTGAGTGTTGGTAGAGTAAAAACAAATGATTTACTTATTTTTCCTTCCAATATCTTTCGGTTATGTGATCGGTGGTGTAAATTAAATTAAACAAAATTAAAATTGGAAAAGTCGCGAAAAAATCATTATTATTATTTTTTTTTTTTTGAACTTTATGACTTTTTTCAATTTGTTCAGCTAAATAAAATGTCTATGTAATATTTAACCCAGTGAATAATAAATTGTGGTTAACATATGAGATTAAAAAAAAACCATTAAATTTGACAAAAAAAAATTGTATTATATTTTTCACATATTTTTTA
Source organism: Anomoia purmunda (assembly GCA_951828415.1). Taxonomy (NCBI): domain Eukaryota; kingdom Metazoa; phylum Arthropoda; class Insecta; order Diptera; family Tephritidae; genus Anomoia; species Anomoia purmunda. The sequence continues at coordinate 112,423,751 of OX639997.1, forward strand.
ACATATTGGTATATAAACAAATTAATTAATAATAAAAAGCAGCATCAAAGATAAAAAAAAAATAGAGGAGAGTTAGAAAAAACAGAAAAAGGTAAGCAAAGCATTTTGAAACTAACGCAGGATAAGGGTTAAAAAATTAAGTTAAAAGCAAGTAAATATAAATAAAATGGAGATAACAGCGCGTATGGGTGTGTGTGTATAGAGGAAAACAAATTCTATTTAAATCTTCGTTCATTTGCAGCACATTAACGCCAATGGGCAGCACGTGACTCCACTTGCCCTTTTTTGGATTTTTCTTACAAATTTTTTTATATATACATAAATTTTACACACTTTCCCTTCTTCTGCCGTTTGCTCTCTGTTTCTGATTTTTTTGTTTTTTTCTTTGTTTTTTGTACCGCACATAAATTTCAATCAACTAAAGTAAAGTTAAATAAAGTAACAGCGGAAATCGTATAAAAATAATACTCGTGCAAAGGTAAACATATTTCCATTCACACATTGCTTGGTGTGTTTGGATTTGTTGGAGTTTCCGGTAGAGTACAAACACATACATATATAAATAAATGTACATGTGCGTGTATTGGTATGTTTGCGCGCTACGCTTTTTGGGCGCCGCCGACACTAATGCAATCTTACTTGCCGTTAATATCAATTAAAATAGCAGCGCAGTATGTGCACTTCCACGCGGGGAGCGTGAGGGAAGGCAAAGCATAGGAAACGAAAGCGTGAAATTAAACATAAGAAGTTGATACGTGTAAAAGAAAATGTATTGTTTTTTTTTTAAGCTGCGAACGTGAAAAACCCTGACAAAAATGTTGAGCAAAGGGTAAAAAGGAGTTAATTAAAATATTAATAAAATCAAACCGCAAACATTAGAAGCATCCTAAAAGCTTTGCATTTCAGTGTAAAATTCAAGAATTCAAAAATAAAAGTGTCCGAATGCTTTTACCAGGGACCCTAAATAAATGTTATGCAAAAAAAAATGTTAATGAAAAAAGCCACAATGCTTAGTTTTTTAAGCTTTAGTTAAATTCGCTACGATTTTAAATTTTCACAAAAAATCTTAGAAATATGTATAAAATCTAAGAAATATATGTAATAGTTGCTGAACCAGAAATAAAAGTCTTTTTGTGAATGGGCTTTATGTGTAGGAAATTATAATAAAAGTCCTAAATTTTGTTTTGCATTTTCAAATGTTTTTTGACAAGTTTTAGGTTAGTGGAACAGTCCATAGCCTAACTTTATCTTATATTTTGTGCTAAATTCGTTGTTGCAAATTTTGTGGGTAGTTCGGTTTTCGTTTCACATAAGTAAAAAAAAGAAAACAGTTCCCAAATAAAATTTGGGTACTTCTGATTTGCCTTTCTTTGTGTTAGCAAATTTTATTATTATGTTTTGGTTTTGGGTTTTTGCAAAATGTGACCATTTAGCAATTTTTTTTTTTTTGGAATTTAATTTCATCCAAGTTTTCCACATATTATTCAGAATTTTTGAAATTTTTTTTTTTGATTTTTGAAATTTTTTTGCCAAAGGTGTTCGGCTTTTTTCATATAGAACTAGATTTTGTTTTTGAATAATCAAATTTTGTCAAAAAAAAAGAAAAAATACGCGGCTATTATTTGGAAGAGTTGTGTATATAGGAATTTTTTAGAGAAATTCGTACTTCTCATTCTCGGAAGCCAAAAAAAAGCTAGAAGCTTTGGTCTGTTAAAATTTCAGTTTACATTTTTTTTTTTTTTTTTTAAATTAATAAAGTTGCTGTATTTCTTTTCAAGTCAACGCCTTTGGGTATGCCCTATTTTTTATATAATATTTAGAAAATATTGTACCTACTAAACATATTCCTTTTTAGTTCCTTTAAAATTAAACGAAAATAAAATGCAATTGTGATCAATTTTATAATATAGACTTACACCCCTATTCCCATGCCAATGACGAAATTCATCACATTACTATTGTCTCTTATGGTAACATTTATTATCAGTGTTCGTATTCTGCTATATAGGTTTAGGCGCGGCAGTTAAGATATAATGAATTTTGTAATTGGCGTGTATATAGGGCGGTTAAAATCTATAAAAACTATATTTTACTTTAAATTTAATATTCTGTTCGTAACCGTGCCAATATCATACGGGTATATAATGGTTGCTTAAATTATTGAAGCGCCTAAAAGATATCATAGTTCACGACAAAAAGTTTTATATGGATTTTGATAGCTAATTTCACAGAATACCAAGCTTTACAATTAAATTTTTAATATCCTCTATATCAATAAGTTTTATGTCTGCCATATTTAAAAATTTTATGCATTTTATTCGGTACTCATTAACTGAAAACTTTTCACTTTCAAAATTATCTACTGCTAACCGACCTTGAATGTAGTACTATAACTGCCAAAAAATGTATAGCACAGTTTTAGGACAAGTTCGCTTGCCAAAGCAGTTTGGCACAAATTTAAATTTACGTTCCCATTCAGTTTGTAATCAGCTTGCTAATCAGCTCATAAGTATGCTAACAAAAAGCATTTAACATATTCTGTTGTATTATTTACATGAAAATGGGCCACAGAGCCAATGTAACAAATTTCGTTTAGACTTTGTAAGTATTTAACTTTTTTGCATTTATAAGCGCCTTTGAAATTATATGGCAGTGTTTTGGTTGCCAAGAGAGCTGATAACTAAACTGGTTCAAGCTTTACAATTTGCAATTTAATGTCGGCCTTTTTTGGCTATTGAGAAGCCAGTTTTTTACTATGGATAGCAACTGAAAGCTACACGATGAGTTGAACAATTACAATGGGTATTTTTTAAGCTTATCAATGCTTTGAAGTTCCCAAATGTACGGCAGGAGGAAACGATAAGTTGTCATTGTAACCGCAGACTTTTCAAGCGCTTTCTCTTAAGTTGTAAAATAAATGGAATTGGAATAAGTCTTCTTGAAATTAATGTAACTTATTAGAAATACGAGTAAAATTTTGCCAAAATATGGGTAATTAAAAGATGAATTAATATACATGAAGTTAGTAACCACATATTATGAATAAAGCTAAACTAAGCCCGTCATAAATCTGACTACAAAAAAAAAAAATAACTAAAAACGTTTACAAAAATTATTCAAAAAGTTCAATGTTTTAATTAGAGTTTTTTTTTTATACTGTTTGTTTATAATAATAAAAATATAAAATGCAAATTTAAAAATTGTACATAACAAACAAAATTTGTAAAAATTCGAATTAAAAACTTGTATATTTAAAATCAAGTTAAGGAAATAACTATAATTTTACAAAAAGAATTGGGATTAAGTAAAGAAAAATAAATAATCAAAACTGGTTTTACTATTTTTTTCTCTAATTTTAATTCTTTAAAAAAAATATAGTTCCTTGAATAACCAAACCCATAGAAATTTAAATCTCAAAGTTAAAAAAAAAAAACGAAATTGAGAAAAAATTGACAATTGATTTCTGACCTTCTTTTTGCTGACGTTTTTTTTTCATATACAAAAATTTCGTGCATCTGGCATTTATAGTATAATTAATTGCATTAAAAACCCTAATCAATAATAAACTATTAACAAATTAAGTATTCGCACCGTTTAAATTTAAATTTCAAAATAAAAAAAAAATTTACTTTTTCCGTTTCATTTCAGAGCTGCTGCACTTTGGTTCGAAAAAACGTAAGTTCTTAGTGAATTTAAAAGCAATTGAATTAAAGAGCAGGGAAACCGGCGAAAATAAACACAAACAAGTTTCTTTGCTTAACAATCGCTTATGAAAAATATTAGCCCTTGCGTTATTTTCGAAAATGCTACTTTCTTGATTCTTTCACTTTCTTTAAATTAGCAGAAATTGTTCGCCTGAAAGCCAAAGAAGTTTTCGCCCCCTTACTTTCCACCAATTTGTTTCATCTACATTGCCGACTTTTTACTTTTAGGCTATGAGCCGTATAAAATCTGCTTCTAGCCAAAAACAAAAATCTTTTTTCAGCTCTGTCACTCTTCAAGTGCAACAACTACACATAGGGTTGCAGCAGAGAGTGTGTAGTATTTAGAATTGACAGTGTTGTGAAATGCAACGCTGAGAGCGGAGTGGAATATCATGTTGGCGTCTCGAAACTTCACAACAACATATAAAATGTTTCTACATGTCTGCTAAATAATGTATTCAATACACACATACACACACATACACACATACATTTACACATAAACAGGACATGTTTGGCGTCGTTGCTGCTGCTGTGCGAGCATGTAATAAGTTAAACGAGCCAAAGTTCTGGCTAGATATGCTCGTACATTTCTGTGAGTGGTATGCGGTAATTGGGAGTGTAGTACATGGTGTATGGCTCCAACTTGGCTACTGCAGTGAATGAGAAGGGTAAAGTTAAACAAAAGTTATAAGATTGCGCTCACACTACAGGACTGCCGAATTATGGAAAGTATGGTTTTAATGTAATATAAATATATTAGGAAATTTGTGCGTGGCATTTTTTGATATAGAAATCTTAAATTAAGGTTTTGGAAATTTGGTAAGCATCTAGGCTCAATTATATAATATAATTGCCATCGGTCTTTATCCTTATCGGTTTCGGAGACCTTAAAACGGTCGTAGTTGATATCAAATTCATTGTAAAAATAAAAATTTCTATTTATCGTTAATATGGATAAGGAATTTTTATCGTTATTGTTTTTATTGCTTTTAATCGTTCTAATTCTGGATGTAAATTACATTAGAAAATTTTAGCAAGAATCGAAAATTATCGGCATTTGGATATTTTCGAATAAAAGAAACATTGTAAAGAATTCGCTCAAAACGAAACTCGAATATATCGAAAAAAAATTCCTTTGCCATAAAGTATGCAAATCTGACCTTAATTTATGTAGAATTTTTTTTGTATTTATTTATTACATAACCGTTATTTTGTGAATTTTATTTGTTGGATCATAAAGCGTAAATCGCATTATTCGTGTTGTTCTTAATATTGTAATCGGCGACAAATTTTTTTGATCAGATAATGTTAAATAAATTTGAGATCTAAGAATAACGATTATTTTTTATCGAAAAAATAAAAATTAAAAAATATCGATCGAATATGATAGAAAAAATCACGATAATTTTTTACCAAGAGAGTAAAAGGCACTAAATATCGATAAAATTTATTCGCAAAAAATACAAATAAAAAAATAGACATGATTTTTTTAATAAAAATTATAAGCAATACAATCCGTGAAATCAACTATTATATTATATTATATTATATTATTATATTATTATTATTATTCTTAATCGTTCTAGTTATCGTATGTACTTGAGTTCTCATTCGATGAGTTAGTTTTAATCGAGAGCTTTATCGTTGAGACTTTAGATGCTTTACTTACGGCTATCGTTACCATGCTCAGTATTGTTGTCGTAAGTTTTTCTGTAGCTTTCACGAATTTTTTCACTTTTGCTAGAGGGCTAGATTTTTTATTTATATTAGCATAGTTATTGTGATACCGACAGAAATAAAGGTCGGTTTCATTGTAGATTTTTTTTATCGTTTACGTCATAGTGCCTGCTATAGTTATCATTATTGTTATCGATACCATCATCACTATTGTTATTGTTATCGATATAATTTGTGATGTTGATATCATTGCCTTTCGTTTCAGCGTTTTAGCGTCATTGCCATAGTTATCCTTACAATTATAATTATAGTTATCGCTATGGTTTGTAGGATTTGCTTGCTTGCATTATCCTTATCCCTTTCACTATCGTTGTAAACTTTTTGTTATTTTTAACGTTATAGTGAGTGCTACAGTTATCATTATCGTTATCGCTATCGATGTCAGTGTGTGATCCAACTTGTGTGCAAAATAACGGCGGAGTTATACAAAACGAAGCACAATAGACCACACCTCATGCCACCTCATTCACGCCACCCTCATACTCATAAAAAATTTTTTTGCTAGATTTTGCAGAATGAAATCTTAAGCTCTCCCTGGGGCACATAATTCAAGGTAACGTGCCACATCACTGGCAATAGTAGCGTCAATGCAAGGGGAATGCAATGAAGGGGGCGGTGGCACGAGGAGACGTGAGTAGACATAGCAGTATTGAAAAAGTACATACGTATTTATAAACCTTCGTAATATAGCCGCGCCGCGAATTTATACCTGTTTGAGCGAACTGCCTGTCTTTAATACGAAAAACAAGCACGTTCACTAAAATTTCCTTCGATCACATATCTGTACCTACATAGTACATACATATTTATGTTGCGAAAAACTTAACCGAAGAAATTCATACCAACACACTACACCAGTTTAGTTCGAATCATTGCTTTCCTACCATATATTTACAAATTGTCGATACAGCGTTAAAGTTTGCCAGTTGCTGGCGTCAATTGAACTGAACGTTTTACTTTGCGTCCTTCCTCACCCACACTTGCAAACCTGCCACATTTCACGGAATTACCCACACTCCTACTTTTTCAACTCACGATCATGGTTGCCACTCGATAAAGAAGCAGAAATAACCAAAGTGTAAAAAATAAGCAACTAATGTACAAAAAAAAAAAAAGCAAACAAAATTTTTCACAAGCATATTTACTGCAAAACTATCTTTATTACACTAATAAACGGTCGTTGACTTTTGGGTAGAATTCTACCAAAATATGCCCAATAAAAAAGTTTCAATTAAGCTTTGAGTTTCACGGAACTATTTTTGAATAAATAATTCTTCTAGAGATGGTAGAAGTTTCAGGAATGCGAAATGAATAAAGCCAGAGTATAACAAGCTCGAAGCATCACCGTCGGCATAGAGAGTTGTCGAGTGATGTTGAAATGTGAAAGAGCTGAATGATAAGGAGCAGTACAATTTTTTATTTCGAATAAAATATGAATTAAATATATAAATCAGCTTAAAAAATATTACCAAGGAATTATAACCGCAGACAGCTTAACTATGGTCACTATCGTCAAACTCATCTAGGAAGAGTCTCAGGAAGCGTGGCATCTTCTGTAAGCTCTGGTATTCTCTGCATATATGGCACTTCTTTCAAATTTACAAATGCCAAAAAACTTAAAAATGAAATATTCTATCAGCAAGAAAACTCAAATTCTTTGAAAATCACATTCTGTAAAATACTTCACACCCAACAACTAAAAAATTCTAGCAAGTAACCAAGTTTGAAAGAGTAAACGAAAATCCACCAATTTTCGGTTAAAAATAACACAAGTGACAACCATTACCTGTTCACGTTTCTTAACATTCTCTCGCTCGTCCGTGTTTCACCTCACCATCGCCACTTAATAAATGTAGTACCTGGTCGCCGCCACTTTGTTTTTCAAAGTTTTTTATTTATTTAGTTTTTTTGCTATTTTTTATTTTATTTTTTTTTTAACGTTCATTGGGTTCTGTCGATTGGCAAATTTGACCGGAAGTTGGAAATAAGTTGAAACTATATCCGCGCACTTGTAGCATACATACATACATATGCAGTGCAAGCTGGCGGCATAAATAATAGGGCGCACGTTTTCGCTAACATACAATTTGTATTTATTGGAATTCACGTGCGTGCTACCGAACTTATACAGGGTTTCATTGTACGGGTAGTTTCCGATTTTGATTTATTTCTTGAACCCAAAGTCTATCGTCTAAACAATTTAAGAATGCCAGCTTCGTCACCAACAGCTCCATAGAACCCTGCCTCTTCTTCTGAGGCCGATAGTAAAATTTATCACATTAATATCTAAAATTGTTCGTTGGATGGCAATCACCTCGTTTGAGATAGAGGAAAACTTTGATCCACGTTTAAGACGTTCAAAGAATATTCCAGCCTTGATGTGCGTTAGTAACCTTAATTTGCATTAATTCATGAATTTTCCCTTACTAATTTGCATTAACTCAAGAAAAAATCACGCAGGTTTAGATCAGCATATAGCCTCGTGAGGCAAAAATCCTATTTTTCGCACAGCCACGACCGCATTCGGTTTAGCCTGACATTGGTCTAAATGCACAAGACTGCCGTCTGTTATGTTGACATCTAAATGTGCATTTGTGTTTATTAATCCAAATTAATTCTGTTCATCTGTCAAACTTTTTACTCTCATCTTATAAAAGCAACCTAAAACACACCCTGTAGGAAAGTATAAACTTTTACACATAAAATTTATAGAAATGCCACATATGAACATGAGTGTGGTATATATCTAAGAACTTAGTGGTAACTATAGCGATCTTTGTATAAACTGCTCCCGCTTCGAGCTCGTCTTCACCCTTTTCTAATTCCTTGCTGTTTGTTTAACTAGTTTTGTCGAACTCTCCGCATAACTAACCGCTTGCGCGCACTTTTGTAGTTCTTCCGTTCATCCGCTCGTCGTTCGCCCACAGTCTGTTAGTCTTTGCTTTCCATCGCCCAGCGCCCAACCAATCAACCAATCAACCCTTCGTCCCCGTTCCAATCAATTCATAACAATTCATTGCAGTTTCTCAGCCATTCGCTAGCATTTTACGTCTTCGATATACCCGCGCCCTCCACTCAGTCAGCCACCAACTCGCGCATCCGTGTTTGTTCGATGAAATGAACCGTTCACCGAAAAACAAACACAAATTCAATTGAATTTCTCTCTGGGGAATACTCAAGGATATTCTTCTTATGGCATTGCATTGCAACCAATCGTAAACTGCTACGCCACTGTGGCGCCACATATCGACAATTCAACAAATTTTTGCAAACGAAAACGAAAATGTTATGAACAGAAATGAACAGACAAATGTGCAGAGCTAAATAGTGGGCAGGGGATGGAAAGTGGGATGCAGGCAGTAAGGAGAGCAGGTTAAATTTACTATTGGCTGAGCAAGTTTTCCCTCAACAGTCAGTTTGTGTTGGAGTTCAACTAGTTTTGTGGCGCTTTGGCAGCTTCATCAAAAGGTCAAATACTATGATTGCATATTACAAATAATATATATATACATATATGTATACATAGGAATCAAGTGAGTATGTATGTAATTGTGTGTGTAATGCATATGTGGACAGTCAATACTTGCACACACACGCACACATACACACAAGCTAACATATCATTGCAAATTTAATCTTTCATTCCCATCACGCTCCACTCCACTCTTTCTTTCGCCACACAAATGCAAGCTTGCTGTACGATTGAATTACGTCGCCTTGTCTTCTCTGCTTCAAGCTCCTCTGATTGGTTTTGCTGCATTGTTAGGTGTCCAGTTTGTTAAATCTTACAACGCAAAATCTCTTACATAAGCTTTTCTTCTTTGCTGCTATTGTTGTTCTTGTAGGACTTTTGTAAATTTTAGCAAAATTAAAAATACGACAACGACTCTGTACAAATAACTTTTGGCTGATTAGAAACAACACGACCAGATCAGTTTGCCGGAAGTGCGAAACATACGAGGGCGGATAGAGGTGAGCGTGCGGGACAGCGTCGAGAAAACAGAGAAAATCAACTTTAATATCGTACTCGTATTGTTAGTTGCTAGAGCGGTTTGAAAAATTAAGCTATCGATTGGAGAAGAGGTTAATTTAGTTGATTCTTGATTGGTTTTTCAGAATTGCAGTTGATGAAATTCTACTGTGTGATACTTAAAATTCAACCGTGAAAGCTGAAGGAGAAAGTTGGAAATCAGTAACAGTTGACATGGCGACCTGGCACAGCGGTTTCGTGCTGGCCTGATAGACATGAAGCCTGTGGATAAAGTCTGGGTAAAGTCTAGAAAAAAATCAGATCAGCATCTGAAGAGATCACCGAAGTAGCAGCTATGATTTCCAATTTTTCCAATACTTTTCAAATAAAAAACTGGCCTTGAGCTTAGGCTTGAGCGGAGACTTAATTCTGGTACGACGAGGAGTCCCCGAAGGTTGCTCTGGGCCGTTGGACGGGAAAGGATTCTTAGAACTTTATGATGGTGGTTGCCGTTTAATACCGATGCGCGGGTGGGTAGAGCTCGGCACTGTGCATCGCATGGAGTTGATTCACCCCTTTTTGTTTTTTGATCCGCTGAGTATCGTGGGGTTAGACCAACGTACGCAGCGAGCCATGTAAAATACACCGGACGCTGCTATCTTTCTGTATTGTTTTATCTTCGGAGCGCGGAAATTTGTTGGTGCTCACTTTTACCTATTTGAAACCCCAAACTCCTTCACATGGTGCTTCTAGCACAGTGGAATCTTGACTTTTCTCCTGATATTACCAACGGTTTGACGCGTTCGCTGCTTCTCATACAAGATGAGCTAGATTACGCTTTAGAGGCGTGATGACTGAATTACAGAACTAGGTTTGGATTTGCAAAGAACTTTATGGACTTACGGAGCCAGATTTTGGTTTGAGCGAAATTTACTATATATAGATTTTATCACTTCCATAGGTGTAATTTCCATTTTCGTACCGCTTCTGCTTTCAGGTCATAGTCAGTCTGCGATTATCATCTAAGGAAGTGAAGAAAAAAAACAGTAGAAACGAAGAGGATTCGAATGTCATCTATGCGGATAGCGCCAGTACCAACAGCAATGGTCGGAGGGAATATTCTCCTAAATACTGGCTGACTCTTTCTCCATTACACCATATGATTTTTTACGTATCAATTAGCTTCTTTGTGATTGTGTGGCAAAAATAGGTCGTCGATGATGGAGATGTGGGCTTTGAAATTGAAAAGGGGTTTCGTCATGTCAGTAGGTACTAAACTAATACTGATATTCAAAATCAGATTTATTTATGTTTAGACCGCGATATCGGTAGTAAAAAAAAAAACTAAAAATGTCTGCAACTCAAAATAAGTTCCTTAAAACACCAAACTTTCAATGCAAACATGTAATTCATTTATGTCTGTGCAATATGAATGCAAATGGGTACACCACCTCATGCAAATATTAAACCATAAACTGTTTATTACAGCCGCATAATTCAGTCTTTCCTCTTTGAATCTATGTACATATTTACCTACTTATTTTCACACAAACTTTTATTTGCGACCACTCGGTCGGTCGGTCAGTTGTTGGACTATTCATTACTGGTTTGTATTACATTTGTTGTTATTACAACAACTTTTACCTGACAATATTTGTTGTTGCGCCAACTTTCGGCAGCAATTTTGACACCACAATTTTCAAAGCAACTAAGTAGATGTTTCTTATGCCACATTTAGTGCCATGTTACCCACCGGTGGCATGGCATTGCAAAGGCAAATGTGTGGCAGCAATGCAATTTGCATACAGAGCACATGCAGGTGGGGATATCTGGGTATATATTTAAATTTCTTTGGGTGGAAAGTGTCATAGGCCGTGTGATATGATAATAGTATCTCAAAAATACCCGGAAAATTATGGGCGTTCCGACCCAGATTATCATTATTATTGAGATTATAGCATCATAGCCAGGTTTTTTCTTTGAATGTTATGCAGAATTGGGTGGTAGATACAATTATTTATTATTTTCCATTATTTTGCCGTATTTGAAAAAAAAGTTGTTCAACTAAATTTTTCGAAAATATTCTACTGAAACGTCCATGTTTTTAAGTAAAGCTAGTTTTATGTCAACAATAATTTAATTTTTTTGAGCTTATGGCCGGTTTTTTTTGGAAGGTATTGTAAAAAGCAACAACAGTGAAGGCGTTAGAGGTTATGACTACTGATGAGTTGAGAGTAGAGCTCTGCGTCGATTTTCCATAGAGCAGGGAAAGAAAATAAAAAGCAAATGAATTCGAATATATTTTATTTAAGTCAATCTGCAAAGCTACATAAGTAAGCGTTGCCATTTGGCGAATGGAGTGAACAGCCGCTACTCTAACTAGCTTTGAGAATTATTTCTAGAGAAAAAAAAATCCGTTTCATATTAAAAAAAAAATATGTTCCAGACATTTCAATGGATTTCGCAATGATATAAGAAACTCATGCAGGGTTTAAAAAATTTTTTGGGGTATGCAGTTTTATTGCGCGTTCAATTTCAGTATGAGAGAGTGGAAGTTTTATGTGGCTATCATCGTTGATTTTTTTTTTTAATTTTCGCAAAAACAATTATCAAAAATCAGCGCATATTTTTAGCCAGATAAAATGCAAAGCCTACTAATATTGAATTTTCTAAAAATTCTGAATAAAAAGTCTAAAAATTTTATGCAAATTTGTTTTCATAAATTTTGTATATGATTTGAAACTTTAATTTATACGGCTTGTGTTCAAAATTTAACTTTAACAAACTAATCAAAAAAGAAACGTATACACAGAAAATATTTTTAATATTGCAAAAAATTACACTTCACTATTTTCACAGTGAGTCGCTCCATTTGACAACCTTCCTGTACAAGCGCAATTTGTCTGATGTTGTTGTATGTGTACATCTAAAACTTGAATTGTGTAGACACAGCCTTTGATTGCAATAAGCGATGCAATGAAAATACTTTAACCTGTAAGCGTTTCATACACACACACACATGCGCACTTTTAAAACTTACAGAAAATCGCTTTATATGAGACTACAGCACAGCAATTGTCCTGCAATCGGAAGTGTGATCGTTAAAAGTTTTACATAAAGGCACACTACATACCCCATCGACTAGCAGCACTACCGCCCCCTCGCATTTGGCTGCATTCCACGCCCCGATATGCTCGCCCCCTGTCAACTTGGCCAAACGTATGTTTTTAGTTATTTGATTTTTGGTACGCTGATGCTATATGGCGAACTCTCAAGTGTCTATGTGGTAGTTAACGAACGAATTTTGAGCACAAAAAAAAAGTGAAAATAAAAAGATTTTAGCTTGTTATAGTTTAGTTGGGTAGTTGGTAAAGGTACAGAAGACGTCGCTGCTTATGGCACTAAGCAAAGAGCAAAAAGTTGAAGAAGGCCTTTACTATGAATATTTGTTTTCCTTGCAACTTATTCGCTTTCTCTCTCTTTTGTTCACACTCTCACTCTTTCTTTAGCATAACTGTTACTTATACTTTTTAGGCAAATAAAAAGCGATCCACATTTCACCCTATTTCTCCATCTATCTACAACCTCCTGGCGGCGTCTACAAGTTAGCGAACAAAGCACTTGCAATTGAGCCATGCGCGCAGTTATTTACACACACACACACACACACATCCATACATATGGACGTTACACAACTATGTAGTATATTCCTCTGCTGCTGCGCTCAACTGCATATTGTTCAAATATAGTGACTCAAACAACTGATAACATGGTGATATTTTTAATACATTCCACGGGACGTAGCGGTTATAACTTTTAGAAAAAATTATGATTTAATCTTTATTTTGTAATTTTATTTTTTCGATAACATTTTATCGATATTTTGTGATTACAGTTATTTCGGTAAAAATTTATCGATTGCTTGAGATTTTTATTTTTTCGATCAGGAATAATTTTTTCACGAATTTAAATTTTCCTGACATATTTTGTGATTTTAGTTTTTCGATAAAAAAAATAATCGATTCATAATTTTTCGGTTATAATATACGCAAGAATATTCATCGTCGAGGACAACAGTAGAAGCATAATAATACGATTTATGTTTTACGATCGAAAAAAAAAATCACAATATATCGATCAAATAAAATCGGAAAAATTTAAATGCAAGAATAACGATTACTTTTGATAGAAAAAATAATTATGAAAACATAACGATCAAACTTTATAGACAAAATAAAAATATTACAATCACGATTATGCAATTATTTAAAACAAAAAAATTTTCTAAATAAGTAAAGTTTAGATTTTAAAAGAATACGGCATAGGGATTAGATCGATATATTCGAGTTTTGTTTCGAACGAATTCTCCCAATGATATTTTATCTGAAAAAAAAACCAAAAGAACGATTATTGTCGGTCCTTGCTATCTATTTATAAAACTACAGTCCGTTTTATTACAAAAAGCATATATGTAATTAAAAATTTTAAACTTTGTAAAAAAAGTTTATAAAAATGGGTATACAGTTTTGAGGCCAATTTAAGTTCAGCATGATAATGTCTAAGTCTCATGTGGCTGAAAATTCAAATTGATTTTTTATAAATTTTTTTTAACTCTAGGTATAGCCAACATTTTCTTTTTTCCGAATGGAGTTTATATAAATTCCCGCTAGTTTTAGTAATTTTTTTGAACTGGCGGTCTTGCTTATCTTCTTATATTGCGTTGAATAAAAAACGTTTCCAAAACAAAAATTTCAAAAAAATTTTCACAAATTTTCAAATCTACTTAAATAAAATGAGCTACATAACTGTATACCCAAGATTTGTGAAAATTCTAATTAAACACTTTGATAATAATTAGAATGTCGAATTGTTGTTCTTTTTTTTAAATTTGCACAAAGTTTGAAATTTTAATCTTTATGGTTTCTGTTACGGAACGAATTAAAGTTGTATAAAAAATTAACGAAAACGGCTTAGCTTTAAGAATATTGAAAATATTGTAAAACAAACCACTATGCGATTAGTTATTTGAGTCACTGTGTATATGCAATTCTAGTTTCTCTTGTTTTTCTATTTTTGTATTTTTTTTTTGTTTTGGGTTTGCTTATTTGCACCTGCATTTGTGTTCATTGCGCCGCCTGTAAAATTACTACTCACAACTTTTTGCAATTTGCCACCAATACAAGCACACAAAAGCACAATTTCACAAATGCCAATGCGAGTGCATATGCAAAAAAAAAAAAAATATCCTACTTTCTGTGTGTGTGTGTGTGTGTGTGTGCTTGTTTGCGTCAAGTAATTTCTTGCACATATTTTACCGCCATAAAACCATCAGCCACTGCAGGCAGGCGAGTCGCACCAATTTACTCGTACTTACCTTTGCTGTATGCTCTTATTGCTGTATGTATGTGCGTTTTGTGTGTGTGTGTGTGTGCCGTATGTATGCCATGTTCCCTGGCCGCCAGCAAGGATGTGTGCTTTGTGGAGCTGCCCCGCCGACACGGGGTATATCCTCGGGTGAGCGGTGAGTTGGGCCACAACCATTCAAGCAAACGAATGAGACGAAATGGGGCGTATGAAAAAAAAAGTTTGGTGATATAGTGCCACATATATATCTACATACACACACACATGCACATATACAGACATATAAATTTATAGCCATGCGTGCGTGCGCTTGTTTGCAGCCAAAGGTAGTTTTAAATGCAAGACATCTTTCTCCGTTCGAGCTGCTCGTATTTTAGTTGGAATTCTGCATTGCATTTATATTAAGCTTTGCTGAGGCTTTAAATTTTGTTAGAATGCAATTTAGCGTAGACATTTTGTTTTTTTGCAAAATAATTGCAAATTTAATGAAATTCATTAGAAGTTTCTGCTGATGGTTAATCCGACTTGGTGGCATTTATGTGTTAGCGCCATACAGCAGTGTTTAAAAGTATTTGTTAGCAATTAAGTTTTGAGTGAAATTGTTTGATAGTGTCGGAGGTAGCTAAGGTTAAGTTTGAAAATTTTACATCACTTACATATTACAAAGAAATATAACTAGGAAAAAAATATAATTGTTAACTAATTAAAAAAAAAAAAGAAATATAATTGTCAAAAAATTCCTTTAGTAAATTTTTAAAATAATATTTTATAGAAGAAAAATCAAGACAAGTAGGATTTTAAAGCCAATTGAAATCTCTCAATGTTCTAAGCATCGTAGCATTAGACGCATAGCTAGTACTAACCATGCCCAGCCAGAAAATATGTATCACGATTGCGTAAGCTTCGCTGCGGAATATTGAAATTAATTTTTCCGAGCAAAAATGGAGAATCAATCTCGCCGCTCTTATTACATTCAATACAAAGTCGAGGGGCAGAATAGTCCTGCTTATGTAATCCTTATCTAAGGATAGAAAATTAACGAGCACTCACACCTTCCTCTGTAAGATGGATTTGGATCATTACAATTCAAAAAGTGTTAAGCTTATCGAACAAAGGCATTGCTTTTGAGAACAAAGGACAATTTTGCTATAGGATTACCGCATTTGTCAAGAAGTAACGAATATTTATTGCTTAAAACTCGATTAAAATTAAATAGGGCACCTTTTCCCTGTTTCGTCCGTTATCTATATTAGTATATTACTATTATAAATATAATACAAATATATGTAAAATGTAGCCGTTTTCTTTGCTACAACTTGGATGAAGAACAAATGAACCGATCTTAATCATATTTAAGCAATATATGTATTTCCAAGACCCGTGGTACGGACATAGGCTTTTACTCCGTTAGGTGGCGCATGGGTAGAGATATTCAGAAAACCCGTTTTATGTTCCGATATTGCTGATCTGAGAAACGTATGGTGCTGGAGTAATAAAAAATATTGTTACGAAAAAAATCGCTAGGTGTCGCTAAAGGCGAGTCATTCCAAAAATCTGTATTTCTGAACCAATTTTGATGAAGTTAAAGGCAACAAGAAGTACATTGACGAAAAATGGATCAGTTAGGGGGTAAAAGAGAAAAAGTAAAAAGAAAAAAGAAAAAAGAAAGAAAATAGAAATGGTGTATCTGGTACATGTTAGATGGATAAGTTACAGAAAGAACGAAAGCGAGAGAATCGCATAAATGTTGATCAATCAATGGTGTCCTATTTTATGCACAACCATAATTTTTTTGTTATTATATAAAAATGAAATTTGCAAGAGCTCTAAAAACTAGAATGGATGGAAATTTTACATTTTCCCAACATCAAGAGTAAAGTATGGGGGTTTGAGACCTATTGTGGAAAAAATAAGCAACTAAAGTTGAGTATACACTGTCGTTCAGTTATGAGATGTTTTAATTGGAAAAGATTGCAGTCATATGTGAATAATTAGCAAATGATTGGAATACATTTTTTTATTTTATAACTAAGACCAAAAAAGTTCAACTTACACTTTTTTAGGGACCAATTATCAATTTTTAAAGCCACTTTTTTTGTAAGTCATTTGATTGAAAACATTTGAATAAAGTCTCTTTTTGAAGTTGATTGAATTCATTTGCATGAAGTCTCTCATTGAAATTATTTGCTACCATTTAAAATCAGGTTTATCAGGGCTTATTGCATTATATTAATCCTACTTATAGGTTGGGTTAGGTTAATGTGGTAGTTCCCGCAATAGGAACTCACTTAGACATAGAAGAGTCCATTGTGATACCACCTGTTAAATGAACGGTAACTAAAATCGAAGAACCAAGAATGTTGCGTATCCCGAATGAAGTTACGCAAATCACCTATCCCCACCTCAAGAAGCTCTTCTGGAGTGCTAAAGTAGTTAGAGCCTAGGTACACTTGAATGTCAGTCTCGCAAAGGCAGGGAAGCTGAGCAGAAAATGAAGAGATGAATCCACCTCATCATCCTCCATACAGCTGCGGCAGAAAGGGTGAGAGACTATGTTCAGCCTAACCGCATGAATACCCATCGGACAGTTCCTTTGAGCGCCCACGGTCTACTCTCGGCCAGAGGATCCTTGCAATTGTGCATGTCGTGACATTTTCCCAGCGCTCGCCGAGACGACAGAGAGCCTATCTGTCCAAGAGAAGTCCGTAGGCAGCCAAAGGAGCCCCCACAATCTCCCTGCATGGAATAATAACTTCCAGGGTACTCTGCCGAGCGAGCTCATTAGCCATGCAGTTCTCTGCAACAGCGCTATGGCCCGGTACCCAAATTAGTCTAATGTTGAGAGACTCCGAGACTGCTGCGAGAGAAGTTAGGCACTCCCCGCCAAGTTTTGATCTCACTAGTAGCGATCCTAAGGCCTTAATAGCAGCCTGACTATACGGAAGCCTGACTATACGGAAGCCTGAATTTCCGGCTGAGGGAGTGAGGAGAGCTCCTCGCAGAAGAAGAAGAGTCGAAGCTGGCAAGAATCCTTGAATGCCCAATGGCCGAGCTGATTCACATAACCTGTACCTTATACCCTACGTTAACATATAGGCTATATTTTTTGGAGAGTTCCCACCTGCAAAAGGCTACATCCAATTCAATAAATATCTTAGTCGAGAGGATTTTAATTGAGAGGATTCTTTGAAGGGAGTTGCCACCTGATAAAAAAGTTCAATTCAATTAAAACAATAAATGCAATTGAATATTTCAATATGGGTATCGAGTGAAAGAGGCTTAACAAAGATAAATCTCGCAGATATTTTAAAAGAAGGTTGCCACTTGTTTAAATTCAAATTAAGTTAAAAAAAATTGAATTTTTCAATACGAGTGCCAAACTCATATTTCTAAGAATGCTTAATTGCAAAAATATGTTTTAGAGGGTTGCCACCTTTCAAAAAAAATTTAAAAATTAAATTAAAAGAAATTAAAATTAGAAAACTTTATATTGAAAATACCTATTGAGGGGGAAATTATTAATTGAAATTTAAACAGAGGGAAA
This sequence comes from Anomoia purmunda, assembly GCA_951828415.1. NCBI lineage: Eukaryota > Metazoa > Arthropoda > Insecta > Diptera > Tephritidae > Anomoia > Anomoia purmunda. The sequence goes on from OX639997.1 coordinate 112,442,073, forward strand.
TTTTTTAAATGGTACAAAATAGAGATTGATATGTACATATGGAAATAAATATTTTTCGATAACACTGGAAAGTCATCGGTTTGTGTACAAACTTCATATTAGAACGGAGGGCATTACATCAGACAGTAAGTCAAAAGTTCACACACCACTCCTAAAGAGAAATTTGTAGATGAAACAAGCATGAATGTAAAAACGAATAATCGCTTTGGAAACATTTAGCTTGCCATTTTGTAAGCCTTGCCCACAATTTTCTATGCATAATGTATTTTCATTATTTTGTTTTTTTTTGCCTTTCACCATATATTGTAAAACTTCATTTTCATACCAGCACCCGTTTGCTATCGCTTTTACAATCTACTGATGCTATCTCATTACCAGTAAGCTTTACAGCCAACAGATTTCAGTGATTAGTCAATAAGCATCGGCATGTTTTAATTTCTGTCATAGTGCAAAAAAAACATCATTTGGTTGCTAATTTTTTTTACAAATATCAAATCTTTCATATGTAGCTCTTCCTCGCACCAACCACAATTTGTTTGCATGCAACAAACTTTTCGTCACTCATGTGAACTGTACAAAGATATTGCGAAACGAAAACATAAAAATATTTATGACGCAAATAATACTTTCAAATAACTGTAAGCATGTGAGTAGGTAATCACAAAGAGGTGAAGGAAGCCTCTCGTCGACGATTGGTGTTTTCTTTGCAAATACTCGTAAATAACTAATAATAGTGAGCAAATAACAGAGGGGTAACATAAAATCATAAAATTGTAGATTTTGGGTCGTACGTAATTAAAATCGTTGTGAAGTGAAATTGGCTAATAAATAAAAGAAGCGAAAACGAAATAAATAAAATAAAATGAAATAAAGCGAAATACTGGTAATATTAAAATAACAAAAAGGAAGAAGAAAGGGCAAATTAACTGATGAAATGAAAATAGTTTTTAAAATAAAATTACTGACTAAAATTTCGTGCTTTCTATTAATAATAAACTATCTGCTGGATGTGAGACGAACAATTGAATATTTTTTTTTATTTTCATTCAGTGCTCCATGCAGAAATTTAATTGCAATTTAGTTACTCATTGCCGTATTTATTCATTTAGAGCAAACACAAACCTACTTCATATTGTCTCTCATGCAGTCACAATTTTGCGAACTGGCCTACTTTAAGTTGCCCTTTCAATGCTGCCCTTAATCCCTTCATGCTGCATGTCCCTTCGCTTCATTCCACTGTCTGACCTAGCTGTTCTAGGATTATATCCTACCAAATTCCATTGCATGCGGAGTACTGTACTCGTGAAATTCAAAAGGAGGACGATGAACGCGAACAAAGTGATAAAATTGTGCGACCTGCTTTACTGTCTCCGCTTGGCACACATTAAATCTCACAAAAAGTTCTTTTGAATGAAATTCAAAAACAAAAATTTAAGTTAAATAATAAAATTAATAAATGAATAAGAAAATTGAATAAGTGGCACAATAGAATTAATCGTCGAAAAAACTTGCTGATATTAAAACAGAATTTCACAATTTTTTCTTTTTTAGTTTTTAAATTAATAAACACCCTCCGCTCGCATGGCATTTGATTTAACAGTACGAGTTCGAATGTAACAGAGCCTTTCAATTTCGTGCCATGCTTTGTTTTCCCATGAAGCGCGTATATGTCGTTTCTTGGTCAAAATGATCAGACCATGTATTTTTTGTTTTGCCCGAAAAAAGATTGTTCCAAAAATGTTAAGCGACTTTAGTTTCGCAGTTTTTTACTCGCATTTTTCCGTCTTTAAATTTTTAAATCCACATAATTTTTCTAAAAACTGGCCAGTTTCGATAAATCGACTTGCAAAGTGGTCGTGTAATTAGTAATATTAAGATGCGAAGGAAAGAATTGCCAACTCCGGTCTAAACTTTTTTTTTCGGAAAAATTAAAAAAGGGATTTTTGTTTTAATTTAATTTCTCACATCAGAGAAAATACACTGTTAACCAAAATTTTTCGTTTTATTCAATTTTTAAACAATTGTTAGCCCCTCAAAATGTTCACAAGACAAGGTTTTCCTAAAACTCTTTCAGTTCAAGCGAATATTGCAAATGCCTCAATTATCTCATAATCATAGTTGAACGAAACTTGAAACATTTTCGATTCCGCCAGTACAGTAGACTTTCAATTACCTTGCCAATTGAATTGATTTAATGTTCAATAAAACGTGGCAACCCTTTTTAAAAATGTTTCATATAAATATCCTCGTTTCACTGTAATACTGATACATTACTTTAAAAAAAATTATTATTTTAAAACACGTGGCAACACTCTGTTGAGATATAAACACATTTTCCAAGTTAAGTTTTCTTCAACCTACTTGTTTTGAATTCCACGCCGTCATATTTCCATTACTTAATAAACTTATTAAATTTTTAAATCATGTGGCAACCTCCTCAAAAGGTATTTTCAAAATAGGGCTTTTTCAACACTTTAAAAAATGTTGTGAAATTAATTTAATTAAGCGAAAATAGAAATAGTAGTAGGGATTAGTAAATCATAATAAGTTAAAATAGTAGCAGTAATGAGTAAAAACAGTGGTAGCAATAAGTGGTAGCATTAGTGAAAATTGTATGAGAAATTAGTAAAAATAAAAGTAGTAGTTAAAAATATTAGCAGAAATGAGTACAAATAGTAGTAAAATTTAGTAAGAAATAGTAGTAGTAATTAGTACTAACATTAGTAAAAAAAGGTAGTAGAAATTATTGAAAATAGTAGTAGTAATTAGTAGTAGAAATTAGTAAGAATAGTAGCAGCAGAAGTATTGTTAAAAATAGCAGTTGTAGTATTAGTAAAAATAGTAGTAGAAATTAGTAAAAATTGTTGTAGTACCTAGTAGTAGTAATTAGTAGTAGAAATTAGTAAAAATAGTAGCAGCCGAAGTATTATTAAAAATAGCAGTTGTAGTGTTAGTAAAAATAGTAGTAGAAATTAGTAAAAATTGTTGTAGTACCTAGTAGCAGTAATTAGTAGTAGAAATTAGTAAAAAATTACTAATAGTAGCAGTTGTAGTATTAGTAAAAATAGCAGTAGAAATTAGTAAAAATTGTTGTAATACTTAATAGTAGTATTAGTAAAAATAGTAGTATGTATAAGTACATACATAAAAAGAAAAATTTTTCGTGCGCCGGCATCTTCCCAGACATGTCTTCGATGTGCCATGCATGCCTTTTGCTACATATTTTGCATTTGCATCATAAAAAAATAATGCTGAACGTATTTTGAAATCTTCCAAGGGCTTGCCAGCGTTGACTCAAGAACTTATTTTCACTTTACCAAGCAAAACAAAAAAAAACATATTCATCGCGTGTCAAAATTGCCCAAGAGCACTTTTCTTGACTTTATTTCAACACCTCTCTTCATATTTGCCAGCATAGGTAGAACGAAACACAACAAACTCTTTCGCATATTAAAGCAACATTTTATTTTAAAAAATTCTAACAACCCATCACTTCAAAAAAGTTTTCTGCAATCCTATTTAATGTGAATCGTAATAAATTGCCTTAAATTATAAAATCCGTTTTATTAATCAACAAGAATGCTCACTTAATTACAGAAATAAGTTAAGAATAAACTCAAACACAGCCGCCACATAACTAAATAGGATACGAGCGATTATGAGCAGCGATAAAGGGCACAAAGAACAAAATGTAAGAGTATTCGTATCATCGAGGCGCTGATTGTGATGAGCAACGCGTGTATGCAAAAACTTTATCAATTAGAAAAATTAAAATCATTTCTGCATACAAACGCTCCAAAAACAATGCGCTACTTAATCATAAAAACATGCATCAAAAGGGATAATAAACTCAACAAACAACAACAACAACAACAACAGTTAGAACATGGCAGCGACGAGACCTTGTGAGTTGTAGGGCACGGCGGAGGAAGAGAAGTAGGGGCGGTGGAATGGATAGCTTTGAGTTTGAGACATGACAGTTGAACTGTGTAAGAGCAGCAGTAAGTTATGCGAATTGTTTGTAGTTTTATTTGTTTGTATTATATGCATGCACATGTGTATGTGTATGTGTATGCGTGTGTGTGGGTGAGTGCAAGTGTGGCTCGTGCGCCTGTTTGTATGCTTGGCTTTTGCAGCGCTCTATTGCTTGTTACTTGTCTATAGCTTTGTTTCTTCATATCTATCTACAAACGAGTACACACGCATACATACACACACATCCCCACAAATGTGAAGTTGGATGTGTGTCGCCGTATGTAGTCCCATGACTTGCCAGTTTAGTTGTTTGACAACCACGTGACAGTTACAATGGCACAAAATCGGATTAACAAACTGTAGCATAGATGCTTATACATCTCCATATTTATTGGTATACAAATACTTCAGCAATTACAAAAGGCGCTTAGACGATAGTACAGAGTAACTGGGGAACAAACAAACATAGACTCCAACACACACACACACACACACATTATATTTACATGCGCTATCAAAAGGCATTTATGTTGGTATCATGGCAGCCATTGTAGGAGTTGATAGCAAGGAGCTGGATCTCCTACAAAGCACAGCAGCATTGCAGCGTTAAGATGAGCAATTCGAGGCACAAATATGAGCATTCAAGGGGCAAACGCAAATATAATCACAAGCCCCTGTTGGAATTTGCGAGCTTTTCATCTACATACCGTGAAAGTACTTGATACTTGAAGAAGTGAAAATACCATAAACAGCAGAGCGGTAAATAACAATGGAGTAAGGGCACACGATTTCTATTACACTGGATCTTATATATTCCACCTGTTAACCAATCAGCAACAAATCCCTCAAAGTTGTTGGTGTCAAGCTTTAGCGACATGTCGCGACGTTCAAGAAAATATATGCAAGAAGCTTAGTAAACTCACTACAGAATACAAAACTCTCGTGGCCGAAAGGGGTTTGGGTATCGAATCATAAAAATTATCGTTTTGTGACTCACTTAACCACCGACGTAAAATCGGAGATGAACGTGTGAGCTGATACGACCTATCACATGTGATTATCGTGCTCACAAAAACTCCCCTTTGCATGAGGGTTTCGTGCTTCCGTGGTGGCTTAATTTTGTATGATTTTATGGACGGCAAGAATAGTAGGGTGCTTCGTCGGTGAGTAGTTGAACCATAGAACGTAGATTACAAAGCATTCCATGGCTTTTTGTTGTTTTGTAGTAAGAACTCTCGTTCGGTTTCATCACACCAGAAACCAATTGGATGTAATCAGATTTTGTCAGATTTTTTCATAACATAAAAAAAGCGGCAAACAAATTTTTCTATTTAAAAAAAGTTCCGAGCATGCGTTAAATATATGAACGAATTTGCAGAAAAGCGTTAGCTAAAAAATTATAAAAAATATTTTTTCATAGGTGCCCATATGAATCTTTTATAATTATGGGCTGTAAAATTGCATACGTACAATTTTCCTATAAATTTTGATTATTAAGAAATTTTGAAATATTGATTAAAGTTTGTTGTGATTTTCTTCCATTTGAACAAAGGGTGAAACTTGTATTTCAATGGTTTTTGCTGTAGAATGAATCATATCATAAAAAAGCATCATAAATTGTCAAAACATATCAATGTGTGTTGCTGCTAGAGTTATGGCATGCACTATATTCAGATATGCATCATGGAGGAAAATAAATGTCATCGAAATTCCTTTTATCTGAAATTTGATCAATTTAAATATTTTTGATTCCAAGTTACATTGAATATTTACCTCTTTTTTTTGTAAAGAGAGGATAAAATTAATATGTAGCGTAATTTGCTATAAAAACCAGCCTTCAATTGAAAATGTATTAAATTTTGTTGTTGTATTCTATTCAACTATATCATTTGCGCCATCAAATGCACTTAAAGCTTATCAGTTACAAATACCTTTACGGCTTATCATAAACCCATACACACAATCACATTCACATATGTATGTATGGATGAGTGTAAATAAATGAACATTCTCTCAGTGGCGCATAGCCGCTCCTACCATTACCTAACTATCTAAGTATGTATGTGTGTATATCTCAAAACATTTGCTTGTGAGTTATTATCTCCAGTGGCACGCCAAAAAGGATTGCTCATTTCTCAACAACAACAACAACAACCATTCATTCATTTCAATGTGCTTATAATCGCTTGTCTGCTCGCTTACTTCCCTGCCCCTCAACTCCTCCAATTTCCTTCCTTCCTTCCTTCCTTCTTTCCTTCTTTCCTAACTCGCTTCCTCCTCACAGTCAACCTTCCGCTAGTTCTTCACTCCCTCATTCACGCACTGCCCTCCCATACTCTAGCTGCTATCTGTGCCTGTTGTCTGGCACTTCCTTTGATAGCCTCAATGTCTGTCTGTGTTTGCCTGCCTTCTGTTCACTTGGTATACAAATAATAATAATAATAATAATAATAATACCCACTTGCTGATATGATTAAGCATCCTACACCAACAGTGAGGAGCCGACGACGACGACGACGACAACGACAACGACGACTTGTCACTAAGCTCATACGCATACAAACACAAACAAACAAGCATTATGCATGGCTTCCTAGTCGGCGGTAACCAGTAAATGACTTCAAACTATCAGCTTCTCAGTTGCTATGCTCTAGAAATGACTTCAATTGCTTTAAGAGTGTCTTTTCACTTTACCCGCTGCGGTGTCGGCTGTTGGGTTGGTATTCATATTTTATGCATTTGTGTTTGTTGATGTGTGGGTGTGTTGGTGATGTGCTTGGCTTGGCTTGGCTTAGCGTGGCGTGGCTTGGCCTTTTGTAACCGCAATCGCGCTACCGCATAATGTGACTTTGTCAACCGAATTGGTAACAACAATAAACACGTTACAAGAACAACAACAATACATCTCATGCGTGTATATAAATTTGTATGTTTGCATGTGTACGAGTACATGCGGGTTTAGCTTGCTAAGTTGTTTTGTGCTTTGAAGTGATATCAATCTGCCTTTACATTCCTCAATTTTTATGATCATTTTCAAATCCGCGCTTATACCCTTCTGTCGATAACACGAGCGTGGCGTCATTTTACATTAGTAGCTACATTTCTATCATTAAGGAAATTAATAAAAATTTCGGACAAAATTTGTTGGTCCCAAAATCACTGGGTTCGTATGACCAGAACCAAAGGCAAGCCACAAAAGCAATTGACTTCGACATATTCTCAAAGGAAATTCCTTGCACAAGTGTTTGGTTAGAGAGCTGCGCTAATTTATGTACACGAAAATAAGTTCTTAGAAAGCTGTTTTGGGTTGAAAAAAAAAACAAATTTTTACGATTATAAAGAACTGCGGTCATTTTCCAAAATTTTGATTTTTACGTATTTCTCTGCCTAATTAAATTTTTCGTAACAAATCTGAACGAATTTGCTATATGAAATATTAAGGTGGGCGTGGTATTAAGTGATTTGATAGAGTTCTATAGAGTTTCGGAGATATATCAGTTTGAGTGGGTGGTGCCAATTTTTTTTAATATTTTTAACTCCTAATCGATTTGAAACGTTTTTCGACCTAATATTGTTCTACATTCAATTAGAAATCATTTGCAACGAAAATGGCTGCAAGGCAATGAGACAAAAGTTTGTTACAAAAAAATGTATTCCACAAAAAAAAATTAATTTGACCTTTACAAAAATAACGGTCCACTTCACAAATTTTGACTTTCTATTAACTTGCTGGCCCGCTCGTTGCCATATGTCTTATTTGGTGCGGTTATTTGGTGGATGCCTGTATTTGGACTACTATTTTTTTTTAATTTTTTCTTTTTTTTAAATTTTTAATTTTATTTAAATTTTGATTGTGGATATATTTTTTAAGTATTTCTTATTTGTTTTTTTAAATTTTAATTTTTTCATAATTTTGAATTTTTTATAATTTTAGATTTTTTAAAAATTTTTATTTTTACCTTTTTTTTTGTATATTATTTAAGTATTTCAAATTTCTTCATCTTTGCCAGCACGCTCCCCGCCAAGAAGTATGTTTGTCGATTCCGGGCTATATTTGGATCCCTTTCACACTTTTTTTTAAATTTTTTTTAATTTCTTACAATTTTTAATTTTTTTTGATTTCTATTGTTGGTAGTATATTTGTTTTTTACATTAAGTAAAATTTAGCAATATTTAAATTGACTCCTTTCAGCTCTTTATACCGTGAATTTTGAATTTCTTTTATTACATTTTTTGAGAAAAATTTAATGTGCAATACTTTCTTTTACATTACATGCTTGCTTTAAATGTTGATAATATAGGAACATGCACCACATTAAATAGTGCCACAAAATGCCGTCAAACACATGTAAATATTTGTCTATATGTATATAAGTATCTCTAGATATCTCCGTATTTATAAAAAAAATCTTGAGCGTGTGTTAAACTTATTTGTTGTTCTATCTATTAACTACGCAAATTGCACAAGAATGCATGACAATTTATGAACACCAAATGTGCACACTAACACAAGTACATTCCTATGTAGGTATTTGTTGCATATCTGTACCTAAAACTCATACTCACATACCTACATAACTGTACGCACATTAAGCACTACCCCCATCGTAGTAAATAAACTGGCGGTGGAAGTTTAATTAGTGCGGCAACAAGGCATGTAATTATTTAAATTAATTAAATTTTGCCATGACAATGCTAATGTCAAAGGAATAAAAGCAAAAGAAAAAACAAAATTAAAAGTGGCCGACTGAAATGGGGGAGACGGGCATGCAAATCTATTTACTATATGTAGCGGGATGAAACAAAGTATAAGATTACACAAACTAATATTTGTCAAAGCGGTAATTTTGTCTACTTCACTTTACTCCACATAAACCTATGGTTCTCTCTCTATGCTGCTCAATAATTTTTCCCCTTTCTCCTCCCTCTTTTCGGCTTTTCATTTTATCACATATGCTTTCATCTTTATCCATCATCCTCCTTTGCTCCACTTTACGTAAATAGTCCTTCTTCCTACCATTCGCGGTGATAAAAGCATTTCGATTCAATTTGATTTCATTTGCCCAAATACCGATTAAGTAGTTGACGTTGAATATTATTGCATTCGCATTGCAATTTATTGTTGTTGCCACATTGCAGCGCATGTTGTATGTATGTATTGTAGTTGTAGTTGTTGCTGCTCCGTTTGTCTATGTAATTGCAGCTAACAAATTTGCAATTAACAAATTTGCCAAATGCGTAGCAGTAAATAGTTGGTGGCGTTTATTTGGAGATCTTATTACAATTTCATGTTCAGTTCGGTTCATTTGTTTGGCTCATTTGTGGGTGTAGTTTAAGAACATGAACGGCTACAGATGGAAAAATATCGATACACATTTATTTACGTCTATGTATGTGTATTTGAATTTTTACTTGAGACCTTCGTTTATAAAAGACTGTGAAGTGCCAGAAACGAGAGAAAATTTAAGAGGCGCCGTCTATAGCGCGTTAATTTGCATTAGTCTATAGAGTGTTAATTTGCATTAGGCTACAAATGCACATTTAATTTTCACCTTAACCGACGACAATTTCGTGCATTTAGCCCAATATCAGGCAATCCCAAACGAAAGCACTCAATGAAGCGCACAATGCGAAACAAGCGTACGAATTGTCAATCGTGTGAAAAATAAGATTATTTTCGTCTACGTGAAATGCGCTAGTATTGGAATAATTAATGAGCTAATGCCAATTAAGGTTACCATCTATCATGCCTTTAATAAATTACCTAAGTTCAATAAAGCCTGGTACAAAATGAGCGAGCTCACCAAATCCCAGAGTAGGTAGTTTAGCCGTTGAGTGCAGATTGGGTTCTTTGTAATTTCTCAAAGTAAGCGTACACTTTTGCCTGTAACTTAATGAATTTTTTTTGCAATGCTTTCTAGATAACCTTTCAGCTAAACGGTAGAATTTCCAGAATCTCTTGAAGAGCTACGGAAAGACTTTCTAGTCATAACAGAAGCAAAACAGTTCGGAGTACACGGAGATACTCTAAAAACTTTATTTCGCTGCCCTTAATCACAATTTTCGATTATTTTAAGTTCTGTACTGAATTATCGTATGATTTTCTTTACCAAACGATAAGTATTTCACGATTTTATAACTTCTGCTTCAAACTATACATTGTGCGTTCTAATACAAATTTTTGCTCAGCAATTACGTCGAAAGTTTATAAAATCAAATCTTCCATTTCCTAGTGTAATATCTTGGACTTCACACTATCGGGTGTCAGAAAATAATTTGCTGTGAATGTGCTCGACCGTTTTGAAGTTTTCTTCAACATCGCATAGAACAAATGGCCAGACATAATGTAGGAGAAATACCTCAGCCGTATTGATAAGAGAGCAGCTTATAGTACAGTAACGTCGGAGGTTCGCAGCGTTTTCTGCAGAGCTGTTACAGATGGCTAGTTTTTGGTTGGAGATAGGCTCCAGAAATTTGATCTGATCTGACTTTGAAGTGAGACACTAATCCTGCTTTGATCTATTCGCGACTCAAAACCTCATTCCTCTCCGAGCGGTGGAGTTGAGAATTTTCAATTATGAGATAATTGCTTGGTAGGCTGGTACTATGGACAGTTCAGTGAGTTCGATAATTTTTACAGAGGACGTTTTGATGCTCTTCTGTAGCTGCCCAGATTTTGATAGAGCTCGATTGCGATTTTTGGGCAAATCATAATTCGGAGACCTAAAAGAGCTGGACTGCGTGGATGTATTGGATTTGCTTCAGTTCTTTGTTCTTTTCTCTTTTTCATATGCTGTTGTTATATTTTTGGTCCATTAAAATGACGCATTATAGCGCTAATTGGAGTTATTAAGCGCCAGTATAACCAACCATATCAAACCATTTCGCAGAAAAGTAAATAAATTTATTATAGCTAGTAATAATAGGAATTTGCCCACTAAATATAAACCGCTAATAAAACTCATGAACCAAAGTTATGTGAATTTTAGTTTCTTAAAAAAATAACTAATCACTTTATAAATGCCGCTAAATATGAGACCCAGTAATCTTATATAGCATTATTATGAAATCGTTGACTTCACTGCACTAACCTTCGGTTGAGCTATTCATTTAGTGATATAATGTGGTTAAATTATTTGCACTTTATGATTACTCGTACTATGGGAAAGTCACAAATGGGAACATATTTTCTCTAAACACAAAATAATATAATCATTGTATATTGTTTACATATTTGTTACTATTTTTAGTTTTACGACTTCTTGATTAGTTTAACTTATTTTAAATGAACTAGCAGTCGTAAAATTCATTTGCTTTATATATCTACTGGTACTTTCTATTAAAACTTTCATATTAAATTTTGTAATAAACAGCAACTGGATTAATTTTCTTCTTTCTAAATTTTTCTTTGCAGACTCGAACTAAGTATTGGTAAGTTAACTCCAAAGGATAAATGTAACAATTAGCAAAATATCGGTTCTAATGTTTTTAGAAATTTTTTCAAAGTGGTAGAAGTGATAGCTGATATTTCGGAGTTCACCACATCTCCTCATCAGACTTCTTTCTTTATAGACTCTAACAAGGTTTGAACAAAGGTACACGGAATTGCTGTTGAAGGATTCAAACGCTGGGCCACTCAAGCCGTGTGAATTTTGTTTGTTTTATCATTATCCCTATCTCCGACCATGAATTTGTTGTTTTATATCATATAGAAGACTTTACTTTAAACATTTGGTAACGGATTATAGCACCAAGGAATATGTCAACATCTTCTTCGAAATTCGGTTTTCATCTTTTAAATATTCAAATAAGCACATATTCCACAAAAGTCCTTCTCAATTTTCCGATTGCTATTTTTATTTGTCAATATTTTACCTCAATAAGTGTTAAAGCTGACCTTAAGCTCGATAAACTAAAACACAGCGTAATATTTAACCCCAACCAAACCGAAACTGATTAAGCAGTTCAGTACTCTATGGAATGGAGTCTACCTCCCGGTTCTTAGTAGATTTACTTTTGGTTTCTGGTAATCGCAAGAACGTAGGAAATTAGGCATTCGATCAGCTAGCCAGAGTGTGGATTCAGTGAGGTTTTAATTCCAGTCCGAATAGGTTTGATGTATAGATTTATATTCACCCCTACCATCTTCAATATTCTGTTTGATTGTGACGCACAGCGGCAGTATGTACTTAAAAAAATACAAAACTAAGACGGTTAGAAAAGGAACTTAAGAAGAAATCCATTATTCTGGTGGAGATAAGGCTAACGTTGCGATATTGGTGGCAGTTTCATAGTTATATTAATCGGGGCCTTTGCTAGAAGACTTGATGTCGATTATTATTCTACAATGAAGACGATTCTCTGCAAACAACATTTTAAAATTTATCATCTGCGCCAGTTTGTTTTAACGAAATCTCCCGAGGTTCAATGGTATCAAAACTGCAATCAGTTGCTAATTTGGTCTTGAGTTCTTTCACCGTCATTCTAATCTGTCCTATACAACCAAAAACGATTAATTTTTTAAACAAAAACGACACTACACGTTTAGTTTCATGCCAAGTCTTTAGCATCGCTTCCAAAAGTTTTCTGCAATTGTTCGTAATTGTATTTTATTTTTGTAGTTTTTATTGGAACGTCAAGTGTTTTTCTTTTTAATCAAAGCATAGTTTTTAATAGTGTTAGCGAAGGAGTCTCCAATTTCATTATTATATAAGATTTCTTAAATTTTAATTGAAAATAATATTTGAAACTTTTGTGTTAATGCCATGCTAGTTAATTCCATTTCTTATTACCATTTATGTTGCGACAATAAAAATAAATACTTATTTCATATTTAGAGAAAAAATACATTTGCACTGTCACATTTTTTGGAATATCCTAAATTGCATTTATTTAATTGCTAAATATATATAAATTACTTGTTTCTATTTTGCAATTTTAAGCGCTACTCAATTTTAACTTTTGTGACAAAATTTAGTTTAAGTTAAATTAGATTTGAAACTTATTATGCAACTTCAAAAATTTTAACTTTCATTACAAAATTTATGACTTTAATTTTTTGTCACTTTCGCAAGTTGTTGCACAATTCCCCTTCAATTGCTGTTGATTGTGCCACTTGAGGTTTTAAATAGAGTTGGTTTTGTGATTGTGCGGTTAGTGTTACGAGTTACGAGCTTAATGTAATTCTTTTCAAATGATTTTTTTTTTTTTTGTTTTCAATTTTTGTCTTCCGCACAGTAGCGGTGTTTAATATCAGACAGATCGATGAGGCAAAAATTTATTTGGTACTAAATTTGCAACTCAATGGAGTAATGCAAACCAAATACGTGTAGTAGAAATTTGTGTAGCCATGTCATGTATATATTTCATTTATTTACTCACACACATACATATGTTTGTATGTATGTATTTGTTTAAGTCTTTAAATTTTGTTGCGTTGTTGTTGTTTTGTTGTATTGTTGTTTGTGATATGCTCACATTAATATAAACGAGGTTGTGCAACTGACATCTAAAATGTGTTAATTTCATTTGCATGCCTTGGGGCAACATTTGCATTTGCATATCAAATACACACATACCTACATAAATACTTACTTATGTGCGTAGGTAACTTTAGATATGAAACTATATAAAACTACATACTTATGCCAGTAAGCAAAAGTGCGCGTATATAATGAATGTGCATTAGACTAGTCCAAAAAAAAAAGAAAAGTCAAAATTTTAATATTCTCAGCCCCAAAGGTTTATTGAAAAAAAAAACACCAAAACAATACCGCTATATTTTATCTTAATCAAAAAATATTAACTGGTCACTTAAAGCACTTCATCAATGCGATTAAAGGAAAAAAGTTATTAAACGAAAGAAAAATGGAAATGAAATGGTATATAAGAAATATTTACTGTGTTTGGAGAAAACAGATTTCATTTTATGCCGATTTTTATTCATTTTGAAGAAACCTGTACCTATTCGTGAGAAAATATAACAATTTGAAGAAAAAATTACACCAAAGTAAGGAACATTTTTTTAAGTTATTTTTTTCAGTGTGTTTCTGCTTCTTTAGTGTTTTTCCGGGCCCCAAAAAATATGTTGTATTAAAAAATGATAAAAAATTAGCATTATCCTTTGAATCTCTTGAATAGAGAAATAGTTTGCCGCTTGAGATTTATAGAAATAGAAAAACGGCTTGCTTGTTCCTCATGTCATATAAAAGACATGAAAAACTTTCGGTTGCATTGAACGACCTCTTAATATGTTTTTACATTAAAAAAGAAAAAAAGAAATATATTTTTTTCGAAATAGATAATTATTAAAATTCCGATTTTACTCTTCCTCAAGCAATTTTGGACACCCTAATGAATATGCATTTGTTTCTTGCAAGGAGCGTAAGGGTTATAATTTTTATTAAAAAGATCGCGATTTAATTTTTATCTTGTGATTTTTTTAATCAAATTTGATCGTTATTTATTCATTATTAATTATACGCAATAAAATTTTGATCGAAAAAATAAAATTTAAAAGTTAGCGATAAAATTTGATCGAGATTTGTATAGTTAAGGACTAGAGTTCTTCCCAATGATTTGTTGAGCAAAAAAATTCGAAATAACGAATATTTTCGGTTCCTAGTTTTTTGTGTACCATTATATGGGGTTTAAAAAAGCTTTTCTTGTAGAAGTAGAAAAATATTAGATACGATGACAAAGTCCACATATAAAGTCCATAAAATGAAATATCCTTAAAAGGGTTGCATGCAAAATAAAAACTGGGATTTTTTAAGGAAAAAGGATTTTTGTTGTTTTGTTAAAAATATATGTGTTGCGATTTTTTCTAGAATGTTTTGATTTAACATATTGTTAATCGAGATTTTCAAAAAGATAATATTTAAAATATTTTTGACCATGAATAAATTATAAATTAAGTATTTATATATTTAATTATAAATAAATATTAGTGTCATTAAATTGATTATTAAAATGTAATGTTGTATATAAATTATTGTTGAATATTAATTAATTATTTAAATTTTAAACCGTTTTCTTGTTTTTTAAGTTATTGCAAATATATAAGTAATAAAACAAATATGATAGGGCTCAGTTTATATATGAAAAATAATTTGTAATTAAATTATAAATTTTTATATTATATTATAAATTTTGAAAATTTTAATCTTTTTCACTATTATTATTTCTTTCAAATCATTATTGTCATATGGCAATTATTGTTGAATTTAATATTTTACAAATTTAATAAAATTTCTCAAATATAAAATTTTATGAAAAAATATGACAAAAATGAAATTTAAAAAATTAACGACTAAATTTAATCAACTAAAACTTAATTATGCTTTAATTAAATATTTATAAATTTTTTTTTAATAGGCTTTATTTTAGCATACAACTTTTTCTGTTGATTCACCTAACATTTCACTGAAGAAGTGGGGAGATGTGGGAAAATTTGTTTACCACATGTAAAGCAATAAAAATTGCATTTAAATTGTTACGTTAAGTTGCGTTAAGTAATACGCTCGATCGAGTTTTCTGCACTTGACATTTTGGTATGAATATATACATATATGTACATAAGTAATACGGATTTTACGAACTTTTCAAACTTGCAATCAATTTATTACCCAATTTTAGGTTATGCTTCTCTCGGCCTATATTTTACTATCCTTATATTATTATAAATACCACCTCTCGTTTGGATGCCAGATCTAATTGTTTTTGGATTCTTGATTGCACCAAGTGAAAATTCTCTAATGGAATCAATAACCATTCTTAATACTTCAATTGATATTTTACCTACGTACATTCGCTTTCACCTCAGTAACTGACAACTGAGATTAAGTGAACAAAACAAATTAAAAAATTATAAAACAAATAGTAAGAGAGCTTTGTGGATTGAAAGGTGTAAAGAATTATTAATATAGCAATCGATTTGACTTCCAACCCAAAATGCTGCTTCTCAACCGCCTTTCAAATTGGCCAATGTGCTCGTATTTCGAAACTGTTGCGATAACTCACTGCAAACCAAAAGCAGGCGCTTCAAAAAACTGCTACGAGTATTTCTATAAATAATCATAAATTTTACGAAAACTTAATTGCATTGAATTGCAAATAAAGTGAAAAAAGCAAAAAACAAAAAAAAAAACGAAGACATAAAACAAACAAAATTGCACCAAATGAAGAAAATTACACATCGATTGCCACACTTTTGCAAAAGTAAATGTAGAAATTTAAAAATCCATTGCAACTATCAATATTTGGCATGTTGCATGGCTGTGCTGAGCAAGTCAGTTGTATTTTACACACACACACACACATACATATAAATATTTACGTTGCATTTTATTGTAGTATGTTGCATGCTCTGGCGGAACGAGCTGTCTATGAATCTAGCTGTTCATCCGTCCGCCCGTGTGTTGCAAATGTTTGCGCATCGTCGCGTGCGAAAATTGACTGCGCTAAGTGTTATGTTAATATACAATATAATAATCATATATTTAATAGCGCAATGCAGTTGTAAATATGTGCCAAAGCGAACTAAACTGAAAATGAAAATGAAAACGAAAATAAAAATACAAATAAAAATTAAAAACCGAATCGCAGTGCAATGCAAACGAAAGTATTTGGGTTACTCATACCAGGTGGTACATAACTGAACGCCGTCATGCCACCAAGTGGTGGAGTAGGAGGAGAGGGAAGAGGCAGAGGCAGACTGTAAGCATGGAAGTCAGTTGAGTTAGGAGTAGTGGAAGACAAGCGTGGAGAGGAGTAGACGGCTGTGAGTTTGATAAATGTGGTAATGAGCGATTAAAAATGAATTTGTGATTAATCGAAATTATGAAAGAGTGAACGGCGCTAAGTAGTAACAATTATTTATTTACAAAAATAAACAAAAAGGAAATTGAGACTTGTATCGAACGAGATGCCCCTTCAAAATATATTTTTCACAAATGAGTGGACGGGCAGCAGCTGCTCTCTTTTTTCCGCAAGTGGCTTTGAATTTGAGGGAAGAGACGATGAAAATTTATAACCTATATTTGTGGTAATCTATAGAGCTGTTAAATAGTTTTCTACAAATTAACATGGTTAGTGTAGAAATAAAATTCATATAAAAGTGACGGCATCTAAATTTGTTGTATAAGTTACAATATGAGGATTTCCCCGTCACGGAACACAAAATTATACATAAGTCTTTGCTAAATTTCTAAGACCAGCAATGTGA
The DNA here is from genome assembly GCA_951828415.1 of Anomoia purmunda. Taxonomy (NCBI): domain Eukaryota; kingdom Metazoa; phylum Arthropoda; class Insecta; order Diptera; family Tephritidae; genus Anomoia; species Anomoia purmunda. The sequence continues at coordinate 112,459,273 of OX639997.1, forward strand.
TGAAAGATAAAGTGGCAGAAGAATTTACCAGATATCGCTTCGAATACAAGAAACTCGATAAATACGCTTTATGCCAAGTTGGGTTAGAATGTCTAGCGAGAGATACCTTCTGCGTTGAGGCCAAAAATAGGCCCATTTTGATGACATATGCAAAATTCGTGCCCTTACGATGATGCGTAGCTCACCTGGGATCGAAGCATGTCATTAGCGTAACGAGCTTTTAAACTGCTCTTATTTTGATTTTCGCTATCTCCGCTAGGTTTTGCCATCTTCGACTAAGCGCTGGCCAGTGGCATTTAAAGTACTCTTGCCTCTCCTCTTCTTTTTCACATTTACAGCTGTAATGGCAGTCATTCTCAATCTCAAAGCGTGTACTCCAATGTGACAGTAACATGTAAGAATTTTTTATATGGCAATGGAAACCTCGTTCCGATTTGTCTTTAGAAATAAAGACGTGCGAATTTTAGCATAGAAGGGCCACGTGAGCTTAGCAGTCATCGGAAGGATGGCGGCGGTCGTATTATTCCTGGCCTTGCAATTACCCAGAGAACTAAAAAGTTCTAGTTAAAAAGATCGACGTCTAAAACAGCTTGGTGAGTAAAGAAAGCGAGAGGAGACAAGATTGAAGAAATTTTCGCTAGAAAATTTTGAATTTCTTCTAAAATTTATTGAAAAGGATTATTATTTGGATGGATCTTAGTGCAAAAATATGAAATTTCAAAAAAAATTTCCAGTAGGCTTTATTTACTTTGTGAATAATCTACTTTATATTGGAGCCTTTCCATTTCTAGGCAGTCGGTCCATTCGGGTCATGTTTTTTCTTTTCACGAAACACGAATATGTTGTTTTTTGATCAAAATGGAACAAATATTTTCTGTTATTTTTCGTACGTATTTTTCTGTCTCTGAATTTTTTTTTTTGTCACCATCTGATGTCCAAAAATTTTTTTTCGGAAAATGAAAAGAGGTATTTTTTCAAAAATGGCTGAAGGCCTCGAAGCCAGTGCCACGAACCTTGTATTTATATAATATTTATGCATTTATTGTACAAATTTTTAAAATAAAAAATAAATAATAATAATAATAAATAATTTTTTCAAAACAATTTCTTTTTTACTTAGTTTGCAGATTTAATTAGTTTATTTTTTATTTAAAGCGCTGCAGTAAGTAAAAACTAATGCTCATCCAAAAAATTAATACGGTAATCCTATTGTTTTTTTTTTTGGTTTTTTTTTTAAATCATAAACCCTATGCCAAAAATAAAAACTCTAACCAGAAATCAACTATTTTTAACATGACAATATTTTTTTTCTATTTCATTTGATTTATTTATTACCCAAACTTTAAAATTTAATTTAATTTGCATGTTTATATAATTAACTTTTTATATAGCTGGCAACGTCCGCCAATATTAATTTAAAACGCTTCATTATTAAAAACTAATAGTTATAAAAAAATCAATATCTTTTTCTTTTTATTTCTTTTATTTCTAAATTAAAATTTTCGCAAATGCCACTAAAATTGCATGTTCATCTTTTTTTATAGCTGCATTAAAAAATAAATAAAAATCCAAAAAAAACTAACCTGTTTTTAGCGTGGCAATATTTTTTTTTTGTATTTCATTTATTTTGTTTATTTTTGCGACGTTATCATGTGTAGTAAAACGAACGGTGCGCAACGAACGACGAGCGACAAACACGAACGATCGAACGATCGAACGAAACATTTTACATCACTTGACCTTCGTATCTTTAATGGCACTAATTATTATTTAATATTTTCTACTTTCTTATATTAATTAATGATTTTATTTCAAACACTCCTACAACTGTACATTTTCACTTAGAATTTAATACTGCATATTCTATACCTTCATATTTTTTTCGAAATTTTCTACATTTTTTATATTAATTAACGATTTTCTTAAACATTGATTGTTTTCTCTTCACCTATTCTTCACTTTCACTATTTTATTCTATTTTTGCATTAGACGCGCTGCATGTTAGAACATGCACACATTGACGTTACGGCTTTTTTTCTGCCGCGCTATAAATTTTTCTGCTACACAAATTAATTTCTATTTACTGCAATTAATTACATAAAAAATTTCACATTCACATTCACTTCTTTTTTTTTTTTTATTTAACACGGCGCGTAAATTTCTATTTAATTTCAACTAAGCTACATTTTTGCATCGACTTGCTGCCGATCACGAACCCAAGCTAAGCATACCGACCGTCAACCGCACACATCAAACAACACCTTCAGATTGGGAGAGGGAGTGTTAGAAGAAAAGGAAGATATGAGAAGATGGGCACTGCTTTTTCATAGCGGTAAATTTAAATGCAGGAAAGTAAATAGACGTATGAATATGTATGATAATTATACGAGTATGAAATGCGAAGAAATATAACAAAATAATATGAAATGAAATGAATAGTGTAATAGTGTAATAAAAGATAATAAAATGAAATGAAATGAAATAAAATAAAATAAAGTAAACTGAAACAAAATGAAATAAAGTAAAATAAAATAAAATAGAATGAAGAAAAAAATAAAAATAATAAAAGTGCAATAAAAGGAAATAAATTAAAATTAAATGAAGTAAAATAAAACAAAAAATTAAAATTTAATATAATATAATAAAATGAGATTCGATGAAATAAAATAAAAAACATTATAAAATAAAATATAATCAAATGAACGGACTTAAGATAAAATAAAATGGAATAAAGTAAAATTTAAAAAAAGTAGAATGAAGAAAAAAATAAAAAGAATAAAAGTGCAATTAAAGAAAATAAATTAAAATTAAATGACGTAAAATAAAACAAAAAAAAATAAATTTGAATATAATATAATAAAATAAGATTCAATGAAATAAAATAAAAAACATAATAAAATATAATATAATAAAATGAAATGATTTAAGATAAAACAAAATTAAATGAAGTAAAGTAAATAAAATAAAGAAAAACAAAATAAATAAAAATAAAATAAATTGAAATGAAACTAAATAATGTATAATATCATGAAACAAATTTAAATGAAATAAATTGAAATAAAGGTAAAATAAAATATAAAATAATAAAATGAAATAGCATGAAAAACAAAACTAAATAAAATAAAGTGAAGCGAATTAAAATAAAACAAAATAAAATGCGGTGAAATGGAATAAAATACAGTTCAATAAAATAAAATATAATGAAATAAACAAAATAAAATGAAATAAAACAAAGCAAAGTAAAACAAAATAAAACAATATATAATAAAATAAACTGAAATGTATTTAAATAAAACGAAATAAAATAAAATGAAGTGAATTAAAATAAAAGGAAATAAAATAAAATGAATTGAATTAAAATAAAACGAAATAAAATAAAATTTAATTAAATTAAATAAATCACAAATAATAGAACGAAATAAAATAAAATATGAATTAAAATAAAACGAAATAAAATAAAATTAAATTAAATTAAATAAAATAAATCACAATGAAATGCAATAAAATAAAATGAAATGGATTAAAATAAAACGAAATAAAATAAAATAAAATTAAATTAAATTAAATAAATCACAATGAAATGCAATAAAATAAAATGAAATGAATTAAAATAAAACGAAATAAAATAAAATAAAATAAAATTAAATTAAATAAATCACAATGAGATACAATAAAATAAAATATTTATTTGCTACGATTAGCCGATTTTAGAGATATAGGTTGATATAAGCTACACCTTCCGACAAAGTGGAAAAATATGCCGAGGTTACTGTCTAGCCGTCAATCAATGCCCTATGAGAATCCATCAAGCAATTTCGGAGACTAGCGAGCGCAAACAGATACGAGTAGACAAAATTCTGAAACTGATCCAAATGTGCTCTATTACATTATCTGCTTTATTTTATACAAATCAATTCAAAGTAGAATTTAGAATTTGCTACAGTTTTATTATAGTATAGATTTGCAACTTTATTTTTTAAATTTGCTGAACCATTTTTTTTTCTACATACTTATGTAGATAATTACACTAACACTTCTAAACTTGTCCCACTAATTACAGCATAGCTTTTTGCGTTTTAAAGTCAATTTTCGCATTACTTACTTGTTGTTGTTGTTGTTGTTGATGGTGGCATGGTTGATTGCCTGATTCATTTGTTTGTCTCTCTTGTCTCTCTGGTGTGTGTCAGTTGCGCCTCATTAGCCGGACACCTCATCGATCTGCCGCAACCACAACAGAAACAACAACAAAACCGGCAACAATAATAACAAGCACCACAGTTTTGCGCACACAAAACCAACAACAAATAACAAACAGCGCATACTCGTACAACTCGCAATATTGTCAATCAGTCAACAAAACGAACGGCCATCAATCATGCAACACAACGTAAATTATGTCACCGATCGATAGGCAGCGAGCAGACGACGGACAGACAGACAGACAGACACACAGACAGACAGTTAGCAGTCAGTCGTTGATGCTTGTTGTTGTTAATAGTGGATATGGTGCAAAATAGGGCCGCCAACAGAAAAGAAGAAAGTAAAATCGCTAAGTGAATGCAGCTCGCTGTTAATGTTGTTGCTTGTGTTGCTATTGTGTCGCGCAGTTGTTGAAAGTCGAAAGCAGTTGTCAGCGCGCTGAGCTTGGTGCTGAATAGCGAAATGTGGAATGCAAAAAAAAAAAAACACACAACTACATATTTAGTTAGTGCAACATACTCCAGAAATGTCAACAAGAGCAAAAGGCAACAATCGTAATTCATTTGATGCATAAAGCGCTTGTTGCATTTTGTAAAATATTTTTTTGAGTAATGTTTTTGCTGTTGTGCAGTGCTGCTCCGGCGTCTGTTGTAATGCATGTTTGATTTGGCATAATTGCTGTTGCAGCAATCAGCAATCAGCTGTGTTCGCTGGCTGCCGCCGCAACTGGTTTTACTTTCATTTTTATTATTTGTCCCAGCGCCGTTGTGTTACTTGCTTTTTATTACAATTATTTTTCACTTCATTGTAGTTGTTGTTGCTGTTTTCTGATTTGCATCACTTGTTGTTGTAACATGACCGTTATGTTATTGCTGGTGTAGTGCAAGCGGGCTGCATGCACTGAAAGCGGGAATGGAGTGTGTTTGGTGTTGGTTCAAGCGGTAGAGCATAATTTTTTCGAATGTTTTTATTGTAATCGAAAGTGCAGATTGTAAACGATACGCGCTCGAAACAGAAAATAATGCAATACAACAAAAAATTTAAAAGAAAATTCCATTGCGCATTGCCCGTTGCTTGTTGCGATTGTGGCTGCCTGCATCAGCGCCCGCAAATCCAACTTAACACGCCTCTCCTTCATTCCCATGGCTCAAACACCCAACGCCACGCCATAATGACTCACACAAATTGTGGTTTCTATAAAAGTTTACAACAAAATCAACGAACGCACCGATAAGCATCAAATTACAACAACATTGCTTACCACAGCGATTTCAATAACGGCAGCAAAAAAAAAGTGACCGCATTGAATGGCAGAGAAATAGAGGAAATCAGTTATTAGAAAAATATAACCACTGCAAGTTTTGTTGATAATTACAACTTCTTGTTGGCGGAATGTTTGGCTTAGTTTATTTACTGTTATATTGCATTTCTAATTTCGGTCAAATACTAGCTACAAAACAAATAAATATTCATATATAAATATTGGAGCGAGTAAAAATGGTCTAATGGCGAGGCACATCCACCCTAACGGAGCCACTTCGATATATTCGACTTAAGAGGTCTCCAAAGTACGCGCCGCTTATTTTTTAGTGTAAATACTAATGCTATGTCCAGAGCAAAAATTAATTTTGTAATTAATTTCCATAAAAAAATGTGACTTAAAAATCGCGTTGCCGAGTAAAACAGAATTTAATTCACATTTAATTCCTTACCACGATTGGGGCCCTCTGTGGGTGAAAGCAACTGTCAAACCGTAACTGCACTAGAGAAAATACAACTCTGGGTGTATATTGTTGCTAGTGTCCCAACAAATTTAAAAGAGCTATGTGAAAAATAAATGTAGGAAAGCATTATGTTAATTCCATAGTCGCTTGACAGATCAAGGACCAATTTCGAAGGAGAGGCATCATAAAATCAACCCTGTATAAGGTGCCTTGGTAAAAAACAAACAAGCTCATAAATGAAAACCGAAATGCTTGCTCATGTTGCACTTCATTCACGACATTCCGCAATGTAAACAAATATTGTGGAAACAGCTGTTTTGTAAACGTCAAACCGTGGTGTGGACAACAATAGTTAATGATGTGTGTTAACTTCGATATGAGATAATTAACTTTTGGTGTGGACATGGTCTAAGCATCCAAATGAGTTTTGGTAAAGATAGAGTACTTTTAGAAAAGCCAATTATCAAGTAATGTGTGGCAGCTTTCTCGAATTTTCCTAGTAAATTGGTAGTAGGATCTGTCGCTGTGCTTTCGAGTGCCATGGCACAGTGGTAGTTTGGACCCTGAGAAGGCAAGTTGTTAAGAGCCACAACTGGTGTAAAGCCAAAAAAAAAAATCTATGGAGAGGTTTTTTTTTGCAGATCAGGAGAATATTTATAAGCCATGGCTCTACGGCTTTACGGTAATCACCTGATCCAGATGAAACGCTAACTATTTGAGGTGTCTCGTAATTCATCATAGGAATGTTGTTGTAAAGCCTTTGCTCTGGGTAAAGTCTACAAATATCTAACATGAGTAGTGAGCCTCCGTTCACTTTCCAATATTAGTATGATTTTTGAATCGTATGTTTGAATATTTTAGTGTAAGTATTACACATATACTAGATAATATTTAATTAGTTTGAAAATTCCACATAGCCTCCTATTTCCGCCTCGAAGCAGCCCTTTTGGCTTTGCTACTATCGCAATTCGAAGATTGATGGCGCTAAGTTGCAGACATTGTTGAACTGGTATGGCAACCCTGTTAAGTAGCAATGCATGAACTAGAATGCTTGTTTGTTAATTAGCTTTTCAAGGGATTATTACCTTGACAAGAAACATATACATATTAACTGATCGAAATATCAGTTTTTGATTAGGCACTCCTCAATCGTACTCTATAGAATGAGAAAATAGGAAATCATGTGAAATATTTCTCTAAAGTATTTCAATAAAATATTAAGATTTACATGGGCTGGACCGATTTGAACTACTTCCAAAAATGAAGTTTTTTGTAAATCAAAATAGTATTTTAAAGTAAACCTGAGCGGGTAGAAAAGTTTAAGCTGGGAAGGTCTGCATACAAATGTCTAAAAAATTAATAAATAATGAGATTTTTGGGGTATTTTCAAATTCGTTCACATAAGTCGTAATATTTTGGCAAAATATTTTCGCGTAAACAATAGAACACAATAAATTGTATGATTTCGATGGAAAAACTGCAACTTTTATTTTGTGAGGCACCGTACATGTGAAATTTCAAACTAGCAACAATAACATCAACGCTTTCTTCACTCAACCCAGCATAGCGTTGCAACGGATTAGCCGGCATTCTCGCTGCTTACCACACTACATAAGCGCTCAACGTGTTGATGATCGCTGAGCAGCAACGAATGCATTACACCGCAATTGTGATTGTTGTTGCAGCAAATTTCTGATATCGCAATATACATTGTGGAAATTATTTATTGTACATATGGCATTTGTTGCAATAGCAATCTAGAGGTTTTGTTTTACTGTTGCAACCCAAAATTTAGCAAACAAAAAGATTGCCGCAACAAAAACCAAACAACAACTAAAAAAAAACGTGCCACAAGGCGTGCGCGCGCGTTGAGTGATAGGGGAGTAGTTGCTGTTACTTTTTTTTCATACACTCATTGCTTTTTGTTGACTTTTTTCCAATTGCTGTGGTTGTTGTTGTTGTTACTGTTGTTGCCATATCCAACAATTGGTGCTCAGTCTTTGGCAAGTCTTTTACGGAATCGATCAGCAATCAAGCGTCGAAGTTGGCTGTTATGAAATTATGACAAACTGGCGGCGGCGCGACGCGCTATTATGGCAAGTAACGTAAGAAATTGTGAAAAAGCGAGAGCGCGTGAAAGGGTAGTATAGGCGAAGAGAGAAAGAGGGGGGAAGGCATCATGAATTTCGAAATAAAAAGCAGGCTGCACACATGCACGAAAATTGCTGCAATTGCAGAAAAGACAACGAAAAGTGAAAATTAGTTGGAGAAATAGAAATGAAAAAATTAAAAAAAAAATATAGTTGCTTTACAGAATACTCGTAGTAAAAGTAAGAAAAGCAAACGCGCTTTGTTGCAATGACGCTGTTGGTGGCGCCGTTGAAAAGGTGCAATTCATATTGATTGCTGCCAAGACAGACAGACTGACTGACTGCCAGTTTTGGTCATTCACACAGTGACTAAGAAAAATGTGTACACACTTCTACAGCTGAGCGAGCACGTAGCCTTTGCACAGGTTAATTGCTGTAATAAAAATGTTATTGTTTTATGTTTATCTTCTGCTAGCCCACAAAACGACGTTATGTAAGTGCTGCTTTACAGCAAGTAATAGCATTAAAAGGCCACTGAAAATTATGGCATGTAACATTTTTTTTTTTCCTTTTAATTACATGGCAGAGGCCATATAAGGAAATGAACTACTCATTTATGAGCTAACGTTTGGGATATGGGGGGCAGTAGTTTAACGCTGATATTTAGTGTAGCTGAGTCGAGATAGAGGATTTTTTGTTTGGTTTATTTTCATGCCACCTTAAGCCAAGCAAAGGCAGTTCAAAATTGGGGTTTTTTCGATTGATTAGTGTAACGTTTGAATGAGCTGAGTTAAATTCGGTTCAGTTGGCGTACATCAGTTTGCCCTTTTGAATAAGAAATACAAATAAAATTGAAAAATTTTAGATGAACTCGAGTTGAAAAGGCAGAAATTATATCACTTTTTTTTACCAATAAGTTCAACAGCGGTACTGAGACTCTTCGTAATCTCGAAAACTTATGACAACCAAAACTGCAACTCTATACGGTATTATACGAAAGCTTTCGCAAAACGAACGATCATTGGGGCTGCAGTATCCCGAATGGATTGCTCTCGCCGTATCGATTACCATATCTATATTTTTCGCGTTCGATCCCACAATTTTTTATTCAACAGTTTTTAAATGGTGTCCTTGGGAATCGAGTATTTGAATTCTTGCAACCAAAAAAAAAAACTGTTGCATATTTCAAGGAGACATACGTACTTTTTTTTACTGCCGTCCTTTGTAGAATAATTTTGTCTGAAAAGAGCCCTAGTGAAATTTTTCGACGGATAGTTCTCTAGAACATTTTAACCCTCTAGTGAGTTCTTTAAAAGGAGGTTCTGTGAGAGCTAATGTTCTACAAAATTATTTCTCATGAAATAATCGTTATCGAAACTAATCGTTATTTTCATTTTATCGGATCAAGCAATCCTTATACTATACAAATTGTGACCTTATTGTTATTTAAAAGATTTTTTGTTGCAAATCATTAAAACAAACTATTTTTTACGATTTTTAGTTTTTCGATAAAAAATAATCGTTTCTCTTGAATCTTTTTTTTTCGATCCAGTGTGATTGTTATTTTCTCGCTCAAGTTTAATCAGTATTTCTAATTTTTATTTTTTCGATAAATGTTATCGTTATTCTTAGATTTAAATATTTTCGATCAAATTTTAACGATATTTTGTGCTTTTTACTTTTTGGTATAAATTATCGTAATTCTTTCATTTAATATTTCACGATCATAATATACCCAAACAAATTTGTTGGAGATGATAATAATATGTTTTATGATAGCAAAAAGATTTTGCAAAATATCGATCACATATAATCGAAAAATTTTAAATCCAGGAATAACGATTATTTTCGATCAAAACAATAAAAATCGAAAAACATCGATCGGATATGATCGGAAAAATGAAAATCGGAAAATAGTGATTAATTTAGACTAAAAAAGTAAAAATTAAAATATAACCACTATTTTTGATTGAAAAAATAAAAATTCCGGAAAACATATAATAAATATGTTCGGAAAAATAAAGTAATTAAAAAATAACGTTTATTTTTTATTGAAAAAGTAAAAATCACAAACTTACGATTTAATTTGACTTAAAAAAATGGCAAATAAATATATAAATATTTACCTCACATATAAATTGTAATCATTTTCCATTTATTCTAAAAACACTCAGGCAAAAAATGTAGCGGAGAATGTAAAAAGGATTGGGGTTGTTTTATATAGGTCTGAAATTGTTGCACAGTGTAACTTTTCACATATATTTATAAACAAACTTTTTTCTATATTCTTTTTTTATGTTTAATACTCCAGACTTTGGGCACCTAGATTTTTTTCTGCTGCTAAAATTTTAGTATCAAAAGTCATTAGTCAGCAGACAGGCCCAACGGAAGGGACATTACATTAAAGCAGCGTTGAGCAGCGTTGCCAACAGTAATTAATACTAGATTAAATATTTTAGAATCAAGATTAACGAAAATCTCAACATTCAACAGCCAAGAGCCATGAAGCGAAAAAGTAATTAGTAATCATGTGTCAGTAGTCATCAGTCAAGAGCCATGAGCCAATGTAAAAAGAGAAGTCAGTATTAAGTAGTCACGATTCACTTATAATTATGAGCCAGTGGTGGTATTTAGTCAATGATCATCGCCATGCGGCAGATATCAGTAAACGATTAGACATTAGATTAGTGCCGACCAGAATTTTTAAAAAACCTTTGGGTAAGCAGTTTTAAAGCCAATGGACCAACCTTGCCGTAATACATTTCAACTTTTAAGTGGCTTTAAATCACGGTTGATTTGTGATAATTGTTTTTTTTTTTTTTGATGACACTTTTCCGTATTTTTTTCCAATAATACAGGCCCTAAATTTTTTTAAATGAGTAACAACCACACAACAAAAATTTTAGTTCTATGTTGCATAGAGTTATTAGTTAGTAAATGCACATAACTGTACCGAGTTGTTAACCAGAGGCATTTTCAAATTTTACCGCCATATGTTGATTAGCTGATGAAAGCCATCAACCTGACAGTTGTCAGGTTTACTGCGCCTAAACCTATATCGCAGAATATAACTGTGTTGTCAGGCTGTCAGTAGTACATAACAAGTACAACGACTGTCATCATTAGAGGGCTGAAAACTATTTTTCCCGCATAATTTTCGGTGCAGTCAACTTGAGACAACTGTGAAGTTGATGAGTTGTGGCAGGCCATCGGCAAAGGGAGTTTATATGGCAAATTGATATGACTATTTTCAGTGCCATATTCCACGGCAAAGCATTTTGTATGGACTTTGATAGTTAACTTCACGTGAAATGGGGCAGAGCACCAAGCTTAAGATTTGAAATTTAGTAGTCGAAAGGCAGGAGTTGATTGTAGACTGCCAAGAATTTGAAGTTGAAAATCAGGTGTCAAAAATTACTAATTTTGAGTCGGCATTGAATGTGTTTGGTTTTTGCAAATTTAAATGGTTTACAGTCAGTGTTTTAAACTTTGAATCAATAAGATGAAGTTTACTAAATATACGGCTATATATCAGAGATGACAAATGACAAGTGTCAAAATAAAGGTGACAAGTGTCAGGCCACAGGTGACATATGGCAGATGACGCATCCCTAGGAAGCTTATAACTAGTAGACACTAGAAGATAAGAGAAAAGTAATACCAGTGGACAGTTGGGCAGCGAGAGTTGAAACATTGACTTATTCTTGTAGTGCGAAAATAAGTGGGAATTTCTTGAACAATTCCTCACATGACCTGATTTACAACCATATGCTATGTTCCTGCTGTCCAATAAGAAAACCATCAAGGAGAGAACAAAAAAAAAATAATAATAACAACCAGCAGAGTCAATAAGGCAAGCATTTTAAGTATGTGATTGAGCTGCAGTTGGCGATGGCAAGCCATATTTTTTTTTGTTCCAGTTTTTTTTTTTTTTTTGCTTTTCGTGCAACAGACAGTTTTACGATTTTACGCTATTGTTGTTATACTTTATCGGCTGCTTGTTGTTCGTAGCCAAGCATGAAGTTAAACATTTGTTGTCAGAGCAAGCAACAAGCGATATGTGGCATGTGTGGCATATACAACGCAAAAATTACATGATTTTTCATTTCATGCAACAGCAAGTGCGGCAAGCAACAACAGAAACAACAAACAGCAAAGCACTTAAGCGACGAAGAAGTGTAGAACCGCAGTGGAGTTGAGGAGAAAGCGCAAAACGCATAAAATAAGAATTTCAAGCAAAGGCGAAGGTAGAGCAAAAAACAGAAGCTGGGAAATAAGGGTGGCAAGACGCACCAGCAGTTAAGTTAAAATATTTTTGCTCAAAATGAGTGACAACAAAAAGAATTTTTTTCTTTCATGCTTCTTGTAAGTACGAACATAAAGATGATTTGTTGCTTGCAACATCAAATTTTGAAGAAAGTAAAGTAAAGTTTTACGATTTGCTGCCGCAATGTGTTGCACAAAAGTGATATGCCAACACATGACTGTTGCAGTTTTTTGCGACAGCTTGTTGCGCTTACACATTTCACATTCGTAGTACCTACGTTTGTACGATGTCGGTATGTATACCTGCTATTTTACTGCCACAGCCACATCACCGAGTAATGGCACGGCGAGTGTGTGACTGATGAACGCTTTTGGGTTGTAAAATTGTAATGCAACACGCTGCTGGCCAGGAGGCAAGTTGCCACAGAGCTGTGTGGAGCGGAGCGCGTAAAATTTCTTATTGGTAGCCATGCAACAGCTATTTTTGGTAATATAGGTACTTGCTGCTGGTGTTTTAGTTCTGGCGTTTGTTGCACGATGAATGTGGCGCCAAATAAGGAGCAGACGTTTTAAGCTGCTTTTTTGGGGGCTAGTAAATATTTTTATTTAATTTTTACACCCTATCTACTTTGCGTATTATGCACTTGTTGTTGTTGTTGATGTGTGCTCTAATTGATACGTAGCACATGCCACAACTAGGGAAGCGGGATCGAAGCGAAAGTATCGATTCAAAGCAGGGACCGAAAATAATCTTTATTTTGATTTTTTCGCATAAAATAATTATTGGAAAGAATTCGTTCAAACCCAAATCCGAATAAATCGATTTGATTATCTCCTTTTTTACCGATTTTTGGTTTTAAATCATTGCATAATTGATATTTTGTGATTTTCATTTTATCGATTACATTTTATCGATAATTTGTAATGTTCAATTTTCGTTCAAGTTTGATCGTTTGTTATTCTAATTTTTATTTAGTCGTTACAGTTTATTCGTAATTTTTTAATTTTTGTTTTAGGGAACAAGTTTGATTTTTTTTTAATTCTTTTTTCGATGAAGTTTGATCGTTTTTTCTAAACTTTTTTTTGCATTGAAATTTTATCCATAATTTTTTATTTGTATTTTTTCGATCAGAAAACAGAAGCGATTTATTATTGCTATCGCTGGCACATACCTTTCCGTTTATTATGATCGAAAAATTTGTAACGGATCTCACAAAATATCGAAATATCGATCAAATATGATCGGAAAACATTAAATCCAAAAAATACATAACGATTGTTTTTGATCGAAAATTTTAAACTCAGAAAATATCGATAAAATTTTATCGAAAAAAATTTAAAAAACGATAAAGTGTTATCGAAGCATAAAAATCACAAAATAATGATTAAACCATTCTTTGTGTTTTATGCGAGCTATAGCCGTTGCGGTTCCCGATTCAAAGTATCACCCTAAAAGAATCGAGTACGCATAAATATTGAAATTATAATATTGAATTGAAAACTCTCGGATAGCCAAAGAATTATTTTTACAGAAACTAATATTTTGTTTTTATTTTTGTAATTTTGATACCTTTTTGTTTCCTATATGACAATTCGTATTTTAGAAAATTGTATTATACAACAAACAACGCACTTAAAATTAGAACGAGAATAAACCCCGTTTTTCCCAAATCAAAAAAGTAATCCCTTCTTATATATAAAACTCTCATCTCACGAGGATTTTTTTTTTTAATTTTGTACGTAGATTTGATAGGTATGATAATAGATCGTTAAGTATACATGTTATGCTTGGGAGAGTGTTGCCACCTTCTTGAAAATTCGATTTTAATAAAATTATACACAAGTTGTAAGAAATAGTAAAAGATGGGATTGAAATCATCTGTTTCGCTAGGAGAAAGTTTTCAAAAAGAGGGTTGCCACCTTTTTTTAAAATCGAAATTTAATTTAAATATGCACTTAGGAAAGGAACTAAGATAAAAAGTATTAAAACACGAGGGTCAAACTGTTCGGACAAAGTGCATACCTAAATTTTTGGGAGGGTTGCCACCGATTATCTATGACACAAACCGAAATGTATTTTCTGGTGACAAACGAAAAAGCCAATTAATAAATAAATGCGGCTAGGAAATCGTCTGCCAGTTTTTTTTAGTAATATATAAAAATATATGCAACCCACTTTTTATTTCGATTTTCTAAATCAAGCTTTGTGGCATAGTTTTAAGCACAGTAATTATCAGGAGATGTTTTGTGATTTTCTTCCTATCTGATAAAATATTATCATATTGAAATATTTTTCTGTACGTAATCATTCTTTACACTATGTTGGAGTTGAAGGACTCGATACCAAAAAATATCGCTTTCAAACTATCGATAAGAAAATATCAATACCGAATTGCAAAGCTTGATATCGATACCTTTAGCGTATCGTATCGAATATCGTATCGAAATTTCGCCTTCAGCTGTTAATTGCTGTTGTTGTTGTTTTTGTTATGGATGCCACTAGCTGTTGTTTAGTTTAGTGTAGCGAAAAGAGCGAAACAAAAACAAAATAAAATCTCTGTAAGTAAATATATTTAATTAATTGCATGAAAAAAGTGAAACTTGCAAAGAAAAAATTCTTTAGCTAATTTTTAAACAGCCTCGAACAGCAGCGTAAGTGGCTTACTTACTGTTGTTGTTGTTTTGCGTTTTACAGGCATGTATTTCAATTTATATTTTTTTGCAATTGTTGCATTTGTTGTGTGTTGTTGCTTCACCCACCAAAGTACCGCCTGAAGTCATGAAAAGCCGCAGCAGCGCGATATTCGCCGCCTGCCATTGCAAGCAGCCGCGCACTTACGCCTGTTTGTGGCTGATACAAACAACAACAACTGCAAGGCAACTGATTGCGCGCATTTTCAACTGCCAACAGCAGCTAAGAGTTGCACGCTCGAAAACTGCTATGCACATGTAACTAAAGTGCCTCTTGCCTTAGTGGTAATGTTGCCACACTGAAATTTCTTTTAATTCATTCTACATTTACCCCCTTACAACTCGCGTCCTGCCGCTGCCGCTACATGCTGCCTGCTGCCTGTAGGGCTTGTTGCAACTTTGGCGCGCTTTTAAGTAGGTGAAGTGCTTTTCACATAGCGACAGATGTCAGCGCGATCGAGTGTTTGTGGCACGCGCACACTTATGCAGATGTAGTATAAGTATAAGTATACGATGTGCATATGTGCATAGTGTGTGTGTGTGTGTGTGTGTGTGTGTTTATGTTGCAAGTAGAAATTAACTCATTAAGCTCATAGACAATTGTGCAAAGGCATGCAAATCAGCTGAATTAAGTTATCAAAACTAATGATTTAACTAATTGAGCGTGACTGAAAGGAAGAGGAAAGGGGGTTGCTGCCACAGCCAGTAATTCATGCATACATCTCGGCGCTCAACCTTTTGAGGAGATGAAGTATTTTTTTTTTATTTTTCGTAAGTATGTGTGTATGCAAAATCCTTATACCATTACATAAATTATGTCTACTGTCAGGCGCTTTAATCAATTCCCTTTTTTAATGCGTTACAAACTGCTTCTATGAAAATGAAAAAAAAATCCTTTAATGTTTTATGCAAAGAAAGCATACCTTTAGGCGTTATTAAGCTTTTGCTGATTAATTGCTTTCAACACGCATCGATTTATCCGCATTTTTCTTTACATCCACCGCTTTTACATTAATTTTTCAATAAAATCTACAAAGCATTATAATAATCGCCAATCAAAGCCCACTTTCAGGCTCTTGAATAAATTAATTATTGACTATATAATTTTTAAAATATGCTATTGAGCTTTGCAACTACTTAAAATTCACAATCACAAATTTTATTTGAAAAAAAAAGTTAATATCTGCTTTGGCAAAACGTATGCTAAAAGCGTTGCATACTTTTGGCTGCTGTGTCGATTAAGCAGTCAATTGCAACTAATTGAATTTGCACATAATTAATTAACGAAATAATGTTGCATGGAATGCTTCAGCTCATTGCAAATCAGTTTTGTACACTCTTACTAAAACTGTTGCATATGTACAGGGATTTTGCAAACATATTGTTGTTAATAAAGAAATTATTTACTTAATTGAGTGCACAGTTAATTTTACATGGATTTCACTCTGCGATTTGTACGACAGGTTTTAGTATCAAATATAGTTGTATTTTCGAAATGTATTACATACTCTAGGGCGGTTAATCAATAAGTATTTACTAATTGATGTTATTGGTAGGTTAAATATTTATTATTGCACAATTCTAAGTTCTGTAAGTGACTGCAATCAAGCAAATAAAATGTTCATAGACACCACATATTTTTAGGCGGCAGGTCCCTACTGACTCGAATGAAAAGAATACCTAATTGTTATGTAAGATTATTTTCGTTGCATGTGGCCTAGTATACTATTAGGTACAATAAATTTAATTTACCTACTATTCCCACGCCAATGACAAAGCTTATCGCGTGCCAATTTGCTCAACTATTGCGCCTAAAACTATGTAGCAAAAATGATTATAATCCCCCTATTGGCGGCAAATGTCACTCTAATGGTTATGTCCTACTGACTACGGGATAACGACGTACACTTTGTTTATATTCTGTGTCACAGTTTTAGGCGCAATAGCTATGACAGTTGTCATGAACAGAGCCTTCTCATTGGCGTCAGCTTAAGGGGGTTAGTTATTTGTCAAAATTTAAATAGGGTGGGATCCTCTATTAGATTAAAAGTGGCTGCTCCATGAAACACAGCTAGATCCACTGGAGCTCATTACCAAAAAAAAGTTCTCATCTACTTTATATGATTTTAAATTCAGATCTTATATCCAACAGATGTTAAGCCTTGTTTTTTGTAATAAGCGAAAAAGGGACAACATAAATTTCTTGATTAAACTGTCAACGCCAAGGCAATAGAAGACTTTGTTGGAAAAAGGCAGAATTCTTTATTTCTAAAATTTTCTTCAATAAATCCGATAGACGACTTGCGGTCAGACCCAATTTTCGTTAATTTTGTCTCGAGTACAAGGAAAATATTCCCAAACCCCATTTTTATTTCCTTTCAGGAATTTAGAAACTTTTGAAACTTGGGCGCAAGATCAAGCAAACAGTAATGTTTCCTAAGTGACGAAGCAAAACACTACTTTGAAATCCCGTTCACGGGAGCATAGAGTATTTTGAAACTGCAGAGAGTAAGTAAGTCTTCCAGTTAAACGCTATCAGCTGATCACAGAAAACTTTTTGTTTAGTTCTCTATAAAAGACCGGCAGCTTGCAACGTCGATCCTTATTACAGCATTTTCAAGAAAACTTAATGTCTACACTAAAATTTATTCAAACTTACACGTTCTGCATCAAATTAGTTGTATGACCACAGTTAAAGAGTGCCCAGAAAAAATGTAATTGCGTCTGTTGGCAAATTGTAATTACATACTGAGACTGCGCTCACTTCGGTCGCAGGTGAACTAATATAAATGTGGCGTGCTTGCATACAATAGATATATAAATATATACTATGTACATATACTAAATATATATACGCGCATAGTTGTATGTACATAGCTGATGTACTTCATTTTGCTCATTAAATTGAAGCGGCGCATTGCGTATCATTCCACACACACACATCCACACTTAACACATGTAATTCTCAGCTGTTACAGTTTGTAGTTGATGGCAACAAATGTTGTTGTTGTTGTTGTTGTTGTTGCTAGCAAAACGCTGATGGCATTTAATGTGTAGCACGCTCATTACGCCGAGGCGTCAAGAGAATATCTAAGTGTTGGCTGGCAGGCGCAGGACAAGTGAAGCGCTACAGGGTGGTGGGTGCTGTGGGTGAGCAAATCAGCAGTTGCATGCCGACTGTTACGTTTAATGCAATTTGGCAACTAAGCAGTGTTGCCAGAGCATTTTGAAGAGAAAAACCAACTATGTAGCGAAAATAAAGTGGCTAAAAAGGGCTGAGCCAAAATTTGTTTCAGGCTAAACATATAAATCCCTAACAAATTTTGTACGATATTCCCTTACTTATATTGGCCTTATAACCCAACAGTACTTGCGGTTAGGGGCTGCAAATTCAGTGGAATATTTTGTATAAAAATTAGCCAGAAACTCAGTTCAGCAAATAATGCCTAAAAATTTTACCGAAACGGCAGTGCAGTGCTTTCAGGGTCACTGAAATTTTTGCTTAACGCGCAGCGAAGATTTCAGCGCAATCGAATTAAACATTTCGCTGAACGTACAGTGAAATTTTTAGTTGTTTCTAGAAATCAATTGTGTTGGCGTTATATTTTGTGTTAATCGGCATAAAAAGTGGTGATAAACGAAATCTCTTCGGTTAAATCAAGTTAAATAATTTATGAATAAAAATAATAAAAGCTGAATTATATTGTAAAACAAAATCTTCTCACAAAAACCATTTGCCGTTCTGAGTCGGCCCTCAAGGTCCCTCAATTTGTGTTATAATATTAAGACGCACCCCACAGATTGTGGGAGAAGTACTGCCAGACATCAGGCTATATGATGTGAGCGTCAAATTATTGTTTTTATTATATTAAATTTAATATATTTTAAGCTAAAAATATAAAAGAAAATTTGAAATTTGCACTACGCTTAAGATCGTCTTTCCTAATAAAATTATGTCTGGCTTTTAAGGATTTTTCTTGTGAATATGCTCGCTTCCCAATCTCCATTCCCACTGCGTGTTCAGGACACTTTTCAAGCATAAATTATCGCTTTTCGTTCGGCAGTTTTTAGATAAGTCTTCTTTAGCGCCATCTCTATGAGATTTTTTAACTGCATCCCTGCTGAATATTTTAAGAAGGAAAGAAACGCGAATTTCTAACTGAAAACACTGTTGGGAAACTTAAAAAGTATTTTGTTTTTAGGGTACGAAGTACTGTTTGTTTATACGTTAAATTTTTTCTTATACAGTGGCGGGAAAAGGTGATCAAATGTTGACTGTTTTAGAATATTAGCAAGGTTTTTCATGATGATTTTTTTTTGTTAATTTTATACAAAAATGTAGTTCCCAAATGCAATAAAAACCATTTAAACTAATGTTTTAAGCCTAATACAAAATTTATAAAAACTCGACAAATTTTTAACAAAATTTTTTAATTTATAAAAACTGAATTTTTAATTTTTTGCGAAGTATGTTTAGACATTTTGTATGCAATTGCCTAGCCTATTTAAATTTAGTGTAATAAAGTGTAAGTTTGAAGTAGCTAGAAACTGCCGTTGATTTTTTTAATTTTTTTAAATATTGGCTATGAAACCTCTTTTTCATTTACCGCCTACACAAGTACATATTTTAATTATGTAGTAGAAAAATACGGAAAACTGTCGGTATATAAAATTGTTAAAAATAATGGTTTCGGTTTATGAAAAAATTTCGGAAAAACAAAACTCCAAAAATCATCAAAAAACAGTAGTTGGTTCTAGACACTTCCATTTTATTATACCAAAACTAAAAACGCTAGAAAAGTGAACCCAGATTTGAAATTTTTTTTTAAATATTTGTTGAGTTTTTATAAATTGTTTATAAAGTTCGAAACATTAGCTTACGTGGTTTTTGTTCCATAAATGAACTGCATTTTTCTATATAGAATTAGTTGATACCCGCGACTACGTCTGCGTGGCTTGCGAAGTTTCCATATACTTTCTGAAGTTTTTTTAAAGCTAAAAATGCAGCTTCGATTAATATAAAAACAATGCCCCGTAGTGACTATAATGATGAAGTCGACTTTAAAGTTAGTAGCAATTTTTTGACATTCAACCTACTCTGGAGCCACCTAGCGGATAAATTTTCCATAAAAGTTGTTTTCGTCATACTTCCGTTATACAACTCTAACTCTATCAAAATCGGATCTATTCAGATTTTCCGAATAACTCGCTTCTAGCGCCATTTATCATATCATACAAGTGTACGAGTAATATCATAAATGGCGGACGATGAATATGGATTTTTGGAACACCTCGACTCCAGCGCCATCTAATGGATATAACTATGGTCTATCTTCGTACTACGGGTCTAAGGAATATAATATCTAAATTTAATGCCAAGTTATAACGAAGAAAATGGCAAATTTTTTATATACATATGTACTACATAGATTAAAGAAAAAAATTATCTTGAAACTCCCTACTAAACTAATCTACTAACTAAACCTATAAAACAAGCCATATCTAATCTAATATTTAAAATTGCAGTTTTCCCATTGCATGGCATTTATTTCGGTAGTAGCGAATTTACATTTAATTTATATTTAATTTTCAAGAAAACGTTCAAAGAAAGGCTAGAGGTTAAATTAAAATTTTCCGACTAGAAGAAAAGAAAAAAACCAAATCTGGCCGGAAAAAGGCGTAGATGGCAACACTGCCACTAAGCGTCGTCGTAATTGCGCATGCATAGGTGTGTGTGGGTGTGGGTGTATGGGTGTGCGTGTGCGTGTGCATGGATGTATGGGACGTATAACAGCCATACTTGTTGTAAGTAAAATTGAAAGTCCAATGGAATTTTAAGCTGCCACATAACAAGCAACATTGCGCTGCTCGACGCACCCGTACAGGCATGCAGCAAATGGCAACCGCAACAGCAGCAGCAGCAGCAGCGAAAAAGTGATTTTATGCACCAGCAGTGCACACACACACACACACTTTTACTTACACATTGTGGCCATTAACGTGAATGAAATGTGGATGTACGCTTTTGGTATTCATCAACGCATCGGCACTTAATTTGAGCATTTAGCATGAAATGTGTAAGTAGTAGGTAGCGAATGGGTGAGCGAGAGGTTAAAAGAAAAGGTTTAAATGGCTCATATTGAATGCTACTAGACTAATCACCTAAAAGTATGTTATAATTTGTATAACGAATTATATAATGTAACAAGACATCGAAGGGTGGTTTATATCGAAATATGATTTGTTTTTCCTTTTTAGTTTGTTAAAAAAAAGAAAGCCAAATTATATGAGTTCAGTAAAACGGAACCAAACTATTTAGTCTCATGATGGAAAGACTATGATTATACTATATTTTGTTATGTAATGATGAGAAATCTACGTAAAATTTTTACGTATTTAATTCTTTAAGAAAAAGATAAGTTAAAATAAGGCGAAAGAGCCCATTCCCAACTTTTTAATAGTATACCACTTTCTTTTTAAATTTTTTCCACTTTTAAAAATCGTATGCATACAAATCTAGTGAAAGTTATATTAAAATTTAACACATGGATGTCAAGCGTCTCTTTTCGTGTAGAAAGTTGCCATCTGTTTGGCAAGTCGAATTAAATTAAACTATACAACTGTTGTATGAGGTATTAAAATCTAAGTGTCAAACTACTCGTTTCGCTGAAGACAAAGTTTAAAGCTATATTTTGGAGAGGTTTGCCAACTGTTTGAAAAAAAAAAAACAATATTTTAATAAATTTTACAAAAGTATATGTAATGTAATATAAAATATAAGAACCAAACCAAAAGGGTTGCCACCTGATTGAAACGTCGAGTTTAATTAAATTACACACGAACTATATGAAATTTCAAAACATTACATTGTGACATGTAGATTGATATCTATATTTTGGAGAGGGTTGCCACCTGGTTGAAAAGATGAATTTTAGTAAATTATACAATGCACTAAGTAGGCATTCGTATAGCTTGGTACTATGATCCCGTTTCATGTGAAATCAATTAAATATGACATATTTTAGGCGATTCATTAATTTGGTAGCCGTCATATTTTCTTATAATGTTGCCATTTACAATTATTTTTATTATTATGATTATTTTTTTCGTAATTCCGCCTTAACCTATCACGCTGCAAGCAAAGAATATTTCGCCATTGTCCCGGTGTCAGTATGGCACAACAATACAATGACAGTTGTTACCATTATATAGCTAAGTTTTTGCGGCATAGTTTTAGGCCCAGCTGTTAATACAGTCATCCAAGAGTTAAGTCTTATCTTTATATTCTTCCTAAATTACAAAAATCAGCTCATGCCTAGTGTTATAACTACTGTGGCTAGGACAATGGAATCTTTGCCAGCCCTCAAATAGCTCCTAGATCGGAGCACAACCGATGCTTAAATGAAGTCCTTTCATTATTCCCAGTATCCGCAACCGATTCTCTTTAAAATAAAGCGGAAAACAATCCACTTTTAAAGCCGATAAAGTTATACAATGCCCTTTGCTATATCCTTTGATCGAGTGGAAAGAAAGTGGTGCTATTTTTTAATATTTATTTAAGGCTTTCGATTTTTTTTTTGATACAAATCAATTCCAATAACTCTATATGCTAGGCAGAAGAATCTTAACCATGACCATGGCGCTACCCACTGGCCAAATGGCTACGATGGGCAAGAGTTTTGTAGAGGTTGCAGACTCCATGCGATGGTTCAATAACTAGGGAAGCAAGCGCATTTTCGGGGCTTCGCTTCAGAACTAGAAACGTCATTTAAATACCAAT
This sequence comes from Anomoia purmunda, assembly GCA_951828415.1. Classification (NCBI taxonomy): domain Eukaryota; kingdom Metazoa; phylum Arthropoda; class Insecta; order Diptera; family Tephritidae; genus Anomoia; species Anomoia purmunda. Next base: position 112,482,024 of record OX639997.1, read on the forward strand.
GGCGATATCTCCGTAAAGACTTCGAGTGCCTGGCTCTCATCACATAATCTCATGACTTCAAAAACCCTGCAGAAAGGAGCTTGAGGCTGTTAGATTTTGTGATATTGGAAACACTATTCCTCACTTACTACTGACAGGTTCCACCCGAGTGTGTGAAGCGAATCTCAAGTGGCATTTTTTCCCTCTTTATGTTAAATTATAGTAAAAGTAATAATAATAAAGCCTCTTACTTTGTGCAGCTCTTGCTCTCCTTAAAGTTGCTTTTTAGCTATATTCAAATACAACTAAGTAAGCTCACGAAAATCTCAGCTGGTACACAAATTTCTATTTAACGGCGACTCACTGTTTCAATTTATTTCCATATTTTTTCAAGTGCGGCTGTTAGCGGGAAGTGCTTCGTGGCAGCTGCTTATCACCGTCCCTCGCCCTCCCCAGCTCTCCACCCGCCTTCATAAACTTAAGTATGATTTATTTTCATTACAATGCTAGTTTTAATGTGCTCTGCTTTTATTGTTATCACCGGTTAATGTGTCTACGCAGCGTCTTCTGTCGTCAATGTATTTTTCTTTTTCGTCGCCACTTGATCTGCACTTTACTAAGGCTGCTGTTCGGTTTGTTGTTGTTGTTTTTATTGGTGATGTTGTTAGCGCTCTAAGCTTATCCCTATCAAGTTTCCTTCCGCCACTCCAACGCCAGTTGGCTGGTTGGCTGGCTAGCTTTTCCGCCATCATCGTCTGCCTTCGTCCACACTCTTCCCTCAAACAGCAGTTTTTGCTATCTTTTTTTTTTCAATGCAGCTTTACTTGCCGCTGAGTTTCGTGTTGCATGCTGGTGCTGCATGTTGTATCTATGTATACCGACCGCCCCACTACTTCCGCAGCATTGTGTGGCGCTTGTCCGTGGCGGTTGGTTGTTGCACGTTCAGTTTGATTTTTCTGTTGTTGCACGTTGGCTTAGTCTACGCTGGCAGCGACGGTGTTGATTACATTATGGCAACAGCTGTTGTTGATATTTGGGATTTATTGTTGTAAATTGTTGTTGGTGTTCTCCTACTACTAACTCTGTGTAGCGCTTTTCCACAAAGACTGCTGTTACAATAATGTCTTTCTTAACTTTCGCATAGAATGCTGCCTCGCTCTTCCTTTGCTTTGGTTTAGCATAGCCTCCGGGTAGATTTTCGATTCGCAATTCACAATCTTTAATTTACATATTCTTACCTTCGTAGTTGATTTCATTTTTCCTTAGTAAATTTCTTTTGCTACTCCTTGCTGTTTTCTCCGCTGTCTGCCTTCTTGCTTGCACCAACTTGTCACTTACTTATTTACTGTCACTTGGTTGGCAACATGTTGCAAGTGCATACTAGTAGGCACATATTTATTTACGAGTACTTTCTTCAATTCGCACCACGCATAACGAGTTATCTGCATATTTCCTTGTCGGTACAGGTTCTCCAATATCAGCTGACTATTTATGATTTATGCTGTGCGATGTTGGCGTTAAGATAAAAGGCAATATGTATTCAATTACATACTCGTAATCGTACGCGTGCAACATGAGGCTGAACAGCGGGAGCTTACGTACTATGTTTATGGGTCCAATATATTTCACATATTTATCCTGGAGCCATAGAGTGATATGCGTTGGTGGCGCCGCCAAACGGAAAGTAATAAAAACAGCAATGACAAAAGGCATTGAAGTGTAGGAAGTAGAGAGTGGAATGTTGCAATGAAATTGAATACAAATGCTTGGAAATTGATTGTGACAGTATGTTGAGTGGGAGAAGGAAAGGTCAAATTGTAAATACGACTCGTAAAAGACAACAAAGTAATGCATCTTTCCTGAAGTACAATTATAATAAGAGTATTCTAAATTCGCTTGACCTTCCTAAATTTGTATTACAGCTTTAGAAGCGTCTGAGCGAAGTGTGACGGGCTTACTAATGTCGGTATTCTATAAGCAGTCTCTAGTCACTAAATGAGACTTTTCGTTGGTGAGATGGATTTTGAGACTATTCGTTATTCAGTAAGCCGTCTCAAGTTTCTAGTACCAAAATAAAATCACTAATTTGCCCTGGTCCTGAGCAGGTCGCAAAACAAAGAAATTGATAAAAGTATTGAAAAAATGCAAAAAAATGCAGGAGCAGTGATATACAATCAGCTGATTGTCTCTACTACTATTGCTGTTGCTTAGTAAATACCGAAATCGTCTTAAGTCACAAGCCAGAACCTAAAATACCCTAGTGGCTAAAATACACTTGGTTTCTCATTAGTCATTTAAAAAATTTGAGTTTTTTTTATTGTTTTAGTCGATAGTTATATCGCTTTAGCATATCGTGTCAAAGTTTCATCAGCTAATTTTCGAAATTATGGAATAGTTGCTTCCCGAAAGTGGCTGGCGGCGAGCTCACCGAGCTCTTGACCGCAAATTTTAAATGGAGTTTTCTCGAAAATATGATTTTCAAAATTGTGTAAATGATAATTAAAAAAAAACTTGTAAACCGATTTTCATCACCTAACATTCATTTTAGAGATCATAAAAAACTGTTCTATATAGACTAAAAAATTCAAAAATAAACACATTTGTCTGCAAATGCAGCATAAATCGAAAATCGTAATTTTTTGTTATCCTGTTTCAAGGGCCTAATTTTCGAATATCGCAAATATTTTAGTCTATCTACGATAAAAAGCCCTCTTGAGTAAGATAATGTGTGGCTTGTTGATTTCAGATGAAAATTGCGCCTAGCATCGCTTCCATAATTAACGACATCAGTGGCGACATAACCTAAAAGATCCCTGAAATATGTATTAATTTTCAATTTACACTTTTATAAAAAATATTTTATTTTCAACTTCAGGCATCACTCTAAATAAATAATGCCTTCATTTCTCTACAAAGCAGCCGATAGCGACTAGTATAATTTGACGATTTAATCACAGCTTCTATGGCGGAATAGACCGTGATATATCGCAGAGTTGGAACGCTTTATCTTAAATCAAAAAGCGGTTTCAGCCGTTACGGCCGGAGATGGACCAGTATCCGAGAGGCTCTGTTAGACTACAGCCCCCGAATTTCGCTAACGATATTTTTTAATCGATAGGTTTAGAACGATAATTCTTGGAAGCGAGAATTGATACACCAGTATCGCATCGACAAACAAAATATCATCAGGCACGGCCTACACTAAACGACTGCTTTATAACAGCCCCTTTCCAATTTTAGATCCAGTGAGGCCTATGCTGTCATTTTTACGAAGGTACGAAATGCCTTAAAGGGCAAGCAGACAACTAAGCTTTATAATAACTTGTGATGCAAATATTTTTATCGATATTTTCGCGACTCGGTATCCTCTATTGGATATTTATCGATATCCGATTATTTTAGAGCGATATTTTGAATGGGTACCGTATTTATAATTTCGCGCCGATATCGCGTCCCAATCCATGTAGCAACACATCCAATGGGCATAATACCCCTCGCCCGATTCGAGAGTGGATACCGACTGCGAATTCACATTTGACGAGTGAGGTCAGTTGAGAAAAGGGAAAGAGTAGAGCATTTACAGATGTCGTTCTTTATTAGCCCGTCACCGTTCCTAAGCGGAGCCAAATGGATATTTAGTGGCAGTTTAATACGATATGCCAGCCTTCAAGACGACATTCCCTTACCCAACATTTTAAAACTCACACTTGCTAATTAAACTATATTTTCTCATATCTTTAAGAAGTGCCGAACTTGTCAGATTGAGGAAACTGATACGCTTTGTTTAACTGTGGCATAAATCATTTAATGCTGCCACTTTTTTACGAGTACTATCGTACTTGTCGTCATCAGCCATAGCGGCGCTTTGGCAACAAACACACCACTTGGCAACAATGATGAAAGGCGATATAAACGCAACACAAATGATGAGGAAATCAATAAAATAACATATGTGTGTATTAACAATATTTCAAAATCGATATAAAGTCTTTTAATAATAATTACGCTTGGCAGTGTATTTAAATAAAATTAACAACTACTTACATATTTGGCCGCAAATGGTTGAAAAACGCACGCACTCTCTTACTCCAAAGGCTTACAAATTTCAGCTGAAGCAATTCATCACTCAAACACATAATTTCAGTTATACTCAGAAATGGCATTAACACAAAAGTCAGTTTTTTTTTATGTGCATGTAAATAGATTTTTCACACACACACACACACACCAACACACATACAAATGCACCACTTAATCCGGCACTAAAATTCATCTAGGCTTTTCCTGCTGATAAATAGTTGGAAATGTCATACACTTTCGAGCAAATCAGCTCACTTCCACTCCCTATTTTGCCGCTCTACCAACTTCTCCCTTCACTCTGCTTACTCTGCTCATCCACTTTTAGAATCACTCACTCATCTCCACTCAGTGGATTTTTATGTAGGCGCTTGGTTTGTTTGTATTCATAATAAGAATTCGTATACCATTTCGTTTGTTTGCCATTTTCCTAGTTACAGTTATTGCTGTTAGTTTTACAGTTAGCACGCGAATCGCTGTTGTTTGTCAATAATTTCACTGTGGCTTTTTTCGCTGTTTTGTTGTTTCTGTTGTTGTTGTTATGCTCACCAACGTTAGCAGATTTTTATTTGTACCAAGCGTCAGCATTCTACATGTGCCTTTCGCTTTTCGTCCTTTGACTTTCACGCTCTCGCTTTGTGCCTTTTTTATTTGCCATTTACGGATTTTACAACTTTACTGGCGCCTGGCAAATGGCTGGCTAACATTCACATTTACGAGTAATTTGTTGTGACCCTGTTACGACACACACACACACACATCGGCAATAACCTCGAGTAACCGAGAACCACAATCACTCACCCGCTTGCCGTCTGTCACGCCATTGCGGAGCTTATTGTTCCAATAGCAAACTTGCTTAGAACTACTTACTTAAATTCATATATTTGTGTATATTTGTATATGTGTGTGTGTGTGCGGTGCTTTGAGTTAAAGCCACAATCCTCTTTTCCCATCTTATCACTTCCCCTCTTCCTCGCTTTCTCTCTATTGCCAACTTTGTATGTGGTATGTGGGTTTATGTTTGAGGATTTTCCATTTCATTTCGATATGATATTCCGCGTCGCCAATATGGCGTGACGTGTCTTTTTTCCACAGCCCAGAAATATCTGAAAAAAAAAATAGCAAAGTCAGCTGCGGAATAATAATAAGTAAACATATATATTATTAAATTTTTCGTGCCAAGTGGGAAAAATTTTGTGACTAATTTGTTAGGTTAGTCTTAGAACACGCATTAAGTGATGAAGACACAGATTCGATTAACTTCGATTAGATTGGCTTAGATTATATAAGACTTGATTGGTTAGTTTCGACTAAAATTAGATAACATTTAATTAGTTTAGATTACTATTAGAATAGACTGGGTTGCTTAGATTAAATTAGACCAATTTAGAATGTATTATGCTGTAAAACATTATATTTCATTAGAGATTAGTTAGATGGATGATATTAGTTAGATTGATTAGATTAGAAGAAATTAAATCGATTAGATTTGATTGGAATAAATTCGATTGAATTGGTATGCATTGGATTATATTATACTGTATAAGATTACATTAGCTTAGATTGGACGCGATTAAGTCTAAGAGATTACATTATATTAGATTAAATTAGGTTAGTTAAGATTAAATTAGATTAACTAGGATTCGACTAGTTTCGACTGATTTAATGTTGCATACCCCAATTTGCATCAGTGTGATTGGGGAAATAAAATGCACACAACTGACAAACGACTGCATTGATTAGATTTCTGTTTAAGTTAAGTTATGTTAGAAAAGTTAGGTTAGATTAAGTGACTGAAGTCGGCAAGGCAAATTTAAACCAGAATAAATTGAGATACCGTGACTCACAGTGAAAATGATCTAACGTTACTTTTTGCAATATTGATACATTTTCATTGCAAAATTTGATAAAATTAATTTTTAGAAAAAATTCGTCCATTTAATACCATAAACCACAAAAATTTTAAATTTATGCTTTGTAAAAATGTTCTAAAATTTAACAACTATAAAAAGATGTACGATAAAATTTTCAATTTTTTCGCCAGAGTTTTAAAAAGCTTTTTAGGTATGCAGTTTTGTAGCCCATTTAATTTCAGGAATGCCTGTTGATTTTCGATTTTTTTTTCACTGACGAAATTTGAAGATTTGATGAAAAAATTTTTGAATTTTACTAAATTTTGTATTAAGCCGAAATTTGATTCTGATGTTTTCTGCTTCGAGAATTCTTAGTGGTTAACTTTAATCTTTACAAACCCACTTGTTTCCTATTGGCAACATGCTTGCTAGATTTGCAAAAACAAAACAGCGAGCACCGCCCACCAAAACTATTGATAGGAACAAATGTAACGAAATGACAAGTTATAAAAATGGCAAACATGAGTTCATGAAAAATAATCAACAAAAAGATCATAAAAAGATTTATGGCATTTGAAGGTCACTCTTTCTCCAAATAGAAATAACGAGAAATGATAATAGAGCGAGTGCAAAGCAAAAGGCAGCAAAGTTTTTATTGTACTTACAGGAAAAGCAGACTTATAGAAAAAAATAATAATAATAATGAAGTAAAACAGTGGGTGGCAGTGCACAGTTGAAGGAATACACAGATAACCGTAAAGGAATACGAGGGAAAGGAAATTTATAAAAGTGTGAGCAAATTTCAATAAACTCCGAAAGTTATATAAATGCGCCACAAGGAAAGAGTAAAGAAAGTGTATTTTTTGCTGTTGTTGGGAAGCATAACTTTACTAGTAAATAGAACAAATTTTAGTAGCAGAGCAGAAGCATGAAGAGTAAGAATAGTTGGGAAATTATAGAATAATAAAAGCAACTGAAGTCAAGTGAAAATGGCAGGGTAATTAACAGATACAAAAAAAAAATTTACTTTCAGGAAAGTAAAAGTATAGTTATAGAAATAATAAGGGGCTAGTAAATTAGTAGAAGTAAGAGCCAGCGCTGCTCTAAGTAAGAGTTGAGAAATTTAAAATATAGAGTTAAAAAAAAATTGACTTAGTTGCTTTGAAAATTGTAACCTAAAAATTAGGTAAAATTTCTTTTAAATAAAACAAACTTTACCGTGAATGCAACCTATATTTAATACGACTGCCAATTTTGAACTAAATCGCTAAACTTTACATCAAAATCAGTTACGTAATGTATACCCTCACTCCATTTTCTTTATGCTACGTTTAATTTTAACAAGCTTTTTGAGTCTGAACGAAATGTACAAATATCATCCATTTCGATATTTGAAATTTATATGTTATGTTACGTTATGTTTCCCTATGCTACGTTATGTTAAGCTATGTTTACTTATGTTATGTTTAATTATGTTATTTTATGATATGCCATACTATGTCTTATTATGTTATCTTCCGTTATATGAAGTTATGTTGTTTTTCTTCATTATACATTAATTTTTATATAGATTCTATTAAGGGGATTCACATATTATGACATTCTAAAATGTTTAACTAAAAAACCTTTAAAACCCTTTTTTGTTACTGTTGGCTTATGGAGAAAAAGGAATTAAAATAACAAAATTTTGTATATTTGAAACTTTATAATTTTATCACACGAAGGAGTTCTTGTGAATCCCCTTAATATATTTTTTGCTTATTTTTTTTTTAATTTCTTTTTTTGGTTGAGCTGTTGGTGTAAAAGCTACGCTCTAGTACAAGAACAATCTTTTGTGTATGCAAAATCAAATTTCTTTTATGTCTACCTAAATCCCGCTATGCAAGGTGCCACATGACAAACCGAACTTACATACTGGCGAAGATGTTTTCTTATGTGGTTGTGTGTGTGTGTGTGTTTGAAGAAATCATATCACCTTGTTCGAAAATCAAAGCTTACGTCAAAAAAGAGTCATTTTGCAAACAACAAAAATTCAACAGATAAAAATATTTCACAGTGTGTTATTTTCGAAGATTAGAGTTGATAAAAAGCAGAGAAAGCAAACAGATTTTTCTTTTTGACTTAAAGCTAAAATTTTAGCTTGCAACTCATACATACGAGGGGGTCAACAAGAGTTCGCAAAGTCGATAAGAATATAAAAAAACAAAAAAAAAGTTATTTTTGTGCATCGTCTTAACTTTCGTCTTTTTTAACTCCTCTACAAAATCGCCATTGATTTCAATCAATTTTTTAGACCTAAAGACCTGTTGAAAAACTTTCCCAAATTTAAAATTTCTTTAACTTTGGAAATAGCTAATGTATTAAGGAAAAATAGCACAAACTCCACTCGATCTTCTTTTTTTTTTTTTTGACCTTACTTAAAATTTGTGGAATCCGACGAGTAAATTTCTTTGTCTAATCCAAATCATCACCAAATTTCTTTTGTAAAATCTGCGTCTACTTTGGACTTCACCAGAGCCACAGTGATCGGGCTCGTTCGCTACAGAAAAATTCCTCATCTGGAATCTTTGAAGCCCCTCGGAAATAGTCTGCAGAGATGGTTCCATCGTTCCATATAAAATTTGGCATTCCTTGAATATTTATAGCAGCTTTAGTTCACACGAATTTCTATTTGCGTAGGTGGTGGAATTTCGCCAGATCCATTCTAAGCTATTTTGCAATTTGTGTTCTGCATTTTAGCCGATAGTTCCGGAATTTAGAAAGAGGTTTCGTAAAACAATTGCAAATGAAGTGATATCTCTATTTCTATCTTTAAAGATTTAAAAAGCCACCAACTAAGCGAACTTTCAATAGTCCCCTGTTAGTTATGAGAATCACTAAGTAAACTTCTCTCATCTCCAAAATGTAACACTGTCACTCGTCTGCATTGAGAATGTCAGTAAGGAAAAATTTGTTAGCTAAGATTTCTGCTGTCTGCTGTCTGCTTTTCGCAATTTTTGCAATCTCTTTTATGCTTCACTTTTTCGAATGTTTTTTCTTTATTCTGTTATCGAGCCACTCGTAGCACACTGCTGAGTAGCAGGCAACAAAATCACGTTGAGCTGGTCCATTGACAAGTTTAACACGCCTAGATTACCAAAATTGTCGGTTGGTTTATGTGCTCGCACATAACGTACGTCTATAAAAAAAAAAAAAAACGAAGAAATATGTTGTATCTTGTTGCAAGCAACAGCGATACTATCAGCAGCATTCAAAGGGTATTGTGTGAGGAGATGAAACAAGATTAAATGGCACTGGGTTTTTGTTTTTTTTTTTGTTCTTTTTTGTTTTTTTGAGTGGAGTGCTTGGTGAGGGTTTACTCAACTGCACTGCCTCATCGGTTATGTTATCATGCGTCTAATACAAAACGCTCGGCTCGTAGTTGCCTTAGATTGCTTTTTATTTTTGTTTATTTGACATAACTTTCCCTAGCTTTCCCAGCTATCTATTGAAGACATGGTCCGTCACCTTGTTTGTTGTTTTTCCAAATCTTTACGAATATGTGTTCCTATTAAAAAAAAAAAAACTTTCACATTGCCTCATCACTAGTTCCAATGTTATCTGCTTTTTGTTCACCTATCATTTTGTCGGTGTTTATCCGCTTGTTTACCCCTTTTCGGTCAACAAACTTTAGGTTTCACTGCTGCGCTGCTCCGTTGCTCTACACCCTTCCTGCATCGCCTATTTCCACTGCATCCACTATACCCTCTTCAACTCACCTGCTCACAGCTCAAATATCAGTCAAGTGTCTTCTAACTGCCTTTGCTTTCATGTTCTAACTACCTGCGTTCTGTTCTGCGTTTTGTTTTTCTCGCTAAACGAAAAATTGCTGCTCTCTAATTCTTTATAAGTTCGCTTCCCCGCGGCGACTTTCACCCGCTTCTCAGCCTCACTGCTTTATCGTTGGGTTCATCTTTCGTGCATATTTTGCTTTTTTGCATTCCATCATTTCTCCCTTGCTGGAGTGCTGCACGTAGCCGCACAGTCTGTCTAACGCTGGCCGTTTGTTCTACTACCTTCGAAAGGTAGTTTGTTTGTTGTTGTTTTCGCCATACTTTTTGCTGCTATTTTTATTATCTCTGTTGCAGTTTTGTACACAGTTTACTTTGCCCTACAATTTTCTGTTGATACTTTGACTGAATTTTTTTTTATGCTTCTGTTTTTTTTTTGGTTTTTGTTTTTCATTTTTATACGAGCGCTTGTTTTACTTGTGTACTAGCAGTTGGTTCGTTGTCTTTAGGTTTCAAGTTTCACACTACAAGCTATGCTGTTTTTTTACTTGGTTAATTTTGTTGTTCTTCTGCTTGTTGGGTTCAGCTAAATTCCGGGCGTGTTCGTTGACATCAGCTTATTATTATTATTTTTGTTGCTATAGTAAAATGCATTTTTCCAGACTGCGATGTAGTTTCTATGTCTGCAATATCTGATAGTCAGATTTGTTTTTAGCTATGCTTGTTGCTACTTGATGCCTTTGCTGCAACTACTTTGCTCTTTTGTTGCTGTTGTGTTTGTTTTGTTGTTTTTTTTTGTGTGTTTTGTCAAAGCAGTTCTAGTGGTAAACATATTTTTCTTCTCAACTGCTCTTTGGCTTCAGGCGAATCATTGGTGGCATTTGTTTGTTGTTGTTGCTTATTCTGACTGATTAGCTTTTGCGTTTCAAACGTTTTCAACTGTAAAATTTGCTATTAACTTTTGGCCTTTAAGAAAGTTTCTTGTTTCGAATAGTTTTGGAGTTCAAAAAAAATTATGAAAGATCAGTCAATGGCAATGGCGATGAAGAAATGCAGATTTCTTTGGGGGTTTTGTAACTGTAATACGCTTTATATATTTTTGAGTTAGTGAACACTTTTCTGGGTTGAAGTTCGGGGCCATCCTTTGAAATTTTACTTCAAAAACCAATTAAGGAGTCGAGCGCCTGCACTGTTCGAAATTTCAAAAAACGAAATATAGTTCAAAATAATTAGCAAAGTAATGATTAAGATTTTACAACGCAAAATGAATTTAAAAATAAAAAACTTACCATCATAGGTACGAACACTTTTCAGAGTTGGTTTAGTTCGCCGTCGACTAGAAAAATTTTGTTTCTTGTTGCGGCCGGTTGCCATTTAAATGTGTCATATTCATAGAATATCAGAAAATATAACTGAAAATGTACTCATGTAAAGGCACCTTTATGCCGTTTCTAAATAACTAAAATTTTAACCCAAACTTAAAACAAAAAATGTTTTCAAGTGTTTTACACCGCCAGATAGTTGTTGCTTAAAATTTAATTCTTAGTTGCAATATAATTTATATTTGAATAATGAGACGAAATATATTTCTCTCAAAATTTTGCTTGGTGCTTCTCCCCCACTTCTTCAAATGATTGATGCCATTTGTTTTAAAATTGTGCAGCAAGTTTGTTGGACATTTCTCTAGCTTTAAGTCTGTTATTATGGCTTAACGACTGAAGTACTGTCAATATCAATTCACAGAACTTCTTACTAGTTTCCCTCATCGTAACTTTCTGATCACACTGAAAACCGAAAAACCTCCGTATCGTTTTGGGCTTATAGATTTTGTGGCCTCTAACAAATAAAACTGATAAACCTTATAATTATTTCGTGAAAATTTGTCAGTCATAGAAAATGGTGACCACTGTAAATGTTAAGAAAATTGTGTGAAAATCTTTATCGAAATACTAGTGTGCATAAAAATCTGCTGCACGACGGCATTCAATCATTTTTTATCTGCGTAAATTACAAATTACAAAGCCATCAAAACTATTACAATTTTTGGGTGCATACTTTTAGGCTGAATGCATTGGGATTAAGAATTCAAGCGATTTGTGGTGCAGAATTGAATGCTTGTCGTTTTTTTTAATAGTAAGCTGGGCAACACAAAGAACACCGAGAACTTTTTAATTTACATATGGAATGCAGCAACAAGCATATGATTGAGGAACTGCAATAGTTTGAGGTAAACTTGGTACGCATAATTCAAAAGTGGACAGTTTGGCAGTTTATTGCAAGTATGATACAAAAGGATTCCTCATCTACAGGTCCCTCGAAGTATTTCATTTCCTTCGATCGTAATTCCGCCTAAATTAGGGACACGAATTTTGAATTTGAAATTTGAAATTCCATATTTATGGTTACCCGATTCTCTTAGAGCGATACTTTGAATGAGCACTATATCATTACTAGATATCGTATCCCTAGATACTCAAAACTTCTTAGAAACGTGATACAACGTTTTTCAGAGTTTTCACGTATTTTAGTATCAGTTCATCAACCAATTTCAATTACTACATACATATGTACATATATCTTTGCTATATTTTACTCTCTCCATATTTACGCTATCTGAACGTTTTCCGTCACCATCACATCATTTTCTCCATTCATGCCTTAGCCAAATGTAGTTTTTGTTATTTTTTTTATATTCTTGTACACTTGAAAATCTTTTAACCGTTTGTCACTTGAACTACACGCAGATTGCAGCTGCCCCCATAATTGTTGTTGTTGTCCTTGCTATAACTTTTTGCTGCAGTTGCATTGGCGTTGCGTTTTTCCCCCCTACTTCTCACCCTCTGCCTCTCTCTCGATCTGCACTGCCGCGCTCGTCGCCGCTAACGCTGTCCACAATTGTTGTGCCTTTGTTTCTATTATTGTTATTCAGTTTTTTTTGTGTGTTCTTATTGCTTTTTGCTTGGTGTGTTTCTTTTCTCCGTATTGTTGTTATTGTTTGTGGTTTTTGTTTAGCGGCGGTTGCAATGTAACTTGCCGCCACATTCTGTTGCTGTGGCTGTAGCTGTTTCCGTTTCCGCTACTCACTTTCGACAGGCGGCGGCAGTCAAGCGTCTCGACATTCAGTCAGCCAGTCAGACAGGATTCATTGCTTTTGCTTTACGGTTTTCAACTCAGGCCCGACTTGTGTTCGCCGCGGCACAATGCATTGTCATCTTCCTGTTCTTCCCATGTCCTTAATGTCACTGCCACTTTTTCACCTTTCTGCGCAATTTTGTTGTTAATTTCTTTTTGCGCAGCGTGAAATCGTTCAAGGAAGTAAGATAAAAAAGTGTAGCTGGATTTAAAGGTGGGCTGGTTTCCCTGATTTTGTTGGCGGGTGGTTTCATTCTTTTCTGCCTCCGCAACAATTCGCATTGTTTTTACTTCTTTGCACATTTAAGTTCTTTATTTTAATTTTGTTTTTTTTTTAATATTTTTTTTGCTGCCTGTTACCCTTTACCTTTATTTCGCACAACTTGTCTTCGTTTGTTGTAACTTATTTTTTTTTTTTTTTTGAGTTTCTTTTCTTTTTCTTTTTTGTTTGTCTGCTTGTCTATCTGTTTATCTGGTTTTGGCTGTTATGCGAAAAAATTTAGCGAAAATAATGAAATTCTGCAAATCCACTAGAGTGAAAAACAGCTAGAAAACTTCGGTTGGCATTGCAAAGTCCAAAGGAATTTTTATTTTTATTTTTGTTTTTTGTTTTTTTTGTTTGTTTTTTGCTTGCAGCCTTCTCTCTTTCTTTTCGTTCTTATTTCTTTATAATTTTATTTTTGGTGTGAAAATGCAATGCCAATGTGTAAAAAGCGAGTGAAAATTCCATAAAAGCTTTCGAGTACTTCAAGTGTAATGTACAACCTTTTAAAAAGTTTTTGTTTCGGGTTGAAATCGAAATTTAGTTTGTGGCATGAAAATAAATTTAATTTGAATGAGTTCACGGTGGTGCGAAGAAAAAGGTTTGAATTCTGAAAAGGATCCCGATTGGAACCTGGAAGGTTAATTTTCGTTGATTTGTGCAATCATTTCTGTTTCCAACGACGATTACTTCGATATCCAAATAATGCGTAAACTGATCGTTTGCTGTTTCATGCACATAAATGTAATGAAAATTGGATGAAGATACCCCCGTAAATAAGTGGAAAAAGCATTAAGATATTCATATCGATCGTTCAATCTTTCCTGATCGTAACTTCCGGTTGGCTTCAATACTACAGGAAAACAACAAATTGTACCGAAACTAACTGGAGCTCATATCACGAATATTCTGACCTAGCTTTTGGGAATGAGTGACCCTCCTCGAACAGTTTCAGAACAACTGCTTCAAAAGGTCTTCTACAGTACGTCCTATAAAAGCCCCTCTAAAAGACCTTTTGTAGATAGCAAAAATTACTATCGTGGTACGTCAAATGCCCTTGTGAAAGTCTTCCTATGGGCAGAGGAAACAGTCTTCCGTTTGTGCAACTCCATACAAAAAAAACGGGAAAAGGTAATATAGAAGAAAGACCTGTCGACACTCAGGAAGACCTTTTGGAAGGAATTTTTACTTCTTGAAATTATCTATTGGGTTATATGGCGGTCCTGATATATGGTAGAAGGGACGGGCATAATCGAAATGCCTCCTTCCATGTTTGATTTTAGGCGTTATATATACTAGTAAAACTGCGTAGGAAAAAATGAAGACCCAACGCGGATGAATAAGTTTTCTAAAGCCTACTCCGGCGAATCCACAGGCAGCATATATCGGGTCTTGCAATAGGAACGCTACAAAATTTTTTTTTAAATAAAACAAAAAGTACACTCGATGCCATTATGTATGGAACTCGATTTCTTTTGCATGAGCATCACGGGCACGCTTGCAGAAGTCCGGACGCTGAACCCAATTTTCGACGGTTTTCAAGCATAAATCCGCCGATACTGCTGCAATTTCACGTTCGATATTCGTACGAAGTTCATCAATCGTCGCTGGCTTGTTGGCATAGACCCTAGACTAGACGTAGCCCCACAGGAAATAGTCTAACGGCGTCAAATCGCCCGACCGAGGCGGCCAATTCGGACCATTTCGTGAGATAACACGTTCACCAAACTTCGTTTTCAATAAATCGATTGTGACATTCGCTGTATGGCTTGTGGCACCGTCCTGTTGGAACCACATATTGTCCAAATCCATAATCCATCCAATTCGGGCTAAAAATATTCGGTTATCATTGAGCGGTAGCGATTCCCATTCACAGTAACGTGCCGGTCTTGATCATCACGGAGGAAGTACGGCCCATAAACCGCACCAAACCGTAATTTTTTCGGGACGCAATGTTGACTCATGGAGTACGTGTGGATTGCTGCCTGTCCAATAACGCATATTTTGCTTATTGACGACGCCATTCAGCCAGAAATGACGACGACCATAAATTGGACGTAGCGCTCTTAAAGTTGAGGCCATTGACTCCGAATTTCGGTAGTAAATTTTAATAATTTCGACTCGTTGTTGGATCTTATATCTTTCCATGATGAAATCGCAAACCTTACTGAAGAGAAATGTCAAAAGAGCGGGAAAAAATATGGCGTCGTTTGCTGCTACTATCGGTCTACTTTTGTAGCGTCCCTATTGAAAAACCCGTTAAATAAATTAAAAAAAGTTTTATGGAAATCCTACTTTTCTATGAAATTGCACTTTATATACCAATTGTGAGTATGGAGTATAAAAAATTAATTAGATGCACTGCGCAGAGATCATAAAATCTAATAGATTCAAGACCGTATTATAAGTTTGGTTTAGAAAAATGACACTGAAGATGGCACAACGCCGATACCGGTTTGTCTCCAAACCAAACTTGACAAAGGAATGACGGAAAATCGTTTCTTACTTCGAAATTTTCATTATATGACACAATTTGTTTACTATGAAATTCAAGTTTAGATTATTGTCACAAACTGCACACGTTTCATAGACATTTCTGCGAAACGCGAGGGTCAAAGGCTTGCCCCATTAAAACTCCCAACAAGCTGAATTTTATTATATATGTTAGTACAGAACTTTTTAAAGGTTTAATAATTTAACTTTCAAAACATAAACAGCTTTTAAAATCGTTTAGAAAATAGTTAAGTTACCAATAGGTTCGTGCATCAAGTACACAAATATCGGATTATTTCAAATTAAAAATAACACAGATGGTGCTGTGGTCGACACTTTTGCAGTATTCAATAAATTACCGTGTGGTTTGTGGCATATCTTTTAATC
Source organism: Anomoia purmunda (assembly GCA_951828415.1). Taxonomy (NCBI): domain Eukaryota; kingdom Metazoa; phylum Arthropoda; class Insecta; order Diptera; family Tephritidae; genus Anomoia; species Anomoia purmunda. Next base: position 112,497,977 of record OX639997.1, read on the forward strand.
ATACCACATAAATACATGGCATGGTATTAACAATGAAGATTTATATCATACACACATTTTTATTGAAACAAATTTCAAATTCTTCGATACAAATTATTTTATGTTTCAATTTAATATTTACACGCTTCTTGCTCTTCGTTTCACGCTCGCGTTAGCATCTACATTTTTGCGCTTATATCTACAAATAGATTCACAAATTGTTGTGCATACATTTTCAATCTAAAATCTAAAATCTAAAATCAAAAATCATCAAATCATATGTGTTGCCAATTCATATCAAAAGTTCATGTTCAATCGCCGTGAAATGGACATGAAATATGTAAGTACATGCAATACAGCAGCAGTAACAATAAAAATAGTCTAAATCAAAAAAAAAAAAAAAAATTAGAAAAAAAAACATGGAAACATTTACTTTCAATTTCTGATGCATGTAAATAAAATTCAAATCTCATTTAGTATTTGTTATTATAGTATTTTGATATTGCGCTAAAAATAACAGCAACAACAACAATAACAATAACAATAGCAATAACCGTAACATACAAAAACATAACAATAATAACAAAACTGAGAGTAAGTCGCTGGATTGGCAAAAATTTGCAGCTTTTGCTGAATTTTTGCATGAAAATGCAAATTTGTTACAGCAAAGCCAACAGCAGAGCGAACAGTAGAGAGGTGATGTGGTGCAAAGGGGGGTAGTAGTTGTAGGCGTTACAAGGTGGCTGAGTAGAAGGCTGCGGCAGCTGTTGGATTTTGTACCACAGTTACGGATGCATTTGAGATTTGGCCAAAGGCATTTTGTTCTGTGCTGATTCTGGGTGAATGGCAGTGCAATCGCATTTGCAGCTCTGTATGTATTTTGTGCATATGTGATATGCTGCTATTGGCAACACACATCCACACACACACACACACACACATGTACATACATACACGTACTCCAATTTTACATACAAATGCTTTTGTTGCATTGCTTTAGGGAATTAGGCAGAACATTTTGCGCTTCAGTGGCGAAAGTGTGAAAATAAAAGTGGAATGTGAATAACAAAAAAAAAAAAAAGAAAAATAAGTAAAAGCAAAAAAAAAACACAAAAAGCTAATGCAATAAGAGGCAATGTAAAATGCATATATGGGTTAACCCAGCAAACATTTGTTAGGAATTTAATTGAGATGCTTTGGGGAAGAATTTCGTACAGAGGAACGCTAACTCCTTAATGCCAATTTGAAGAGTTCACTCGACAGAATTCTAGTCGGTTTTCTGTCCTTACGCCATCACAATGTTCTAATGCAACCAGTAAGTACTTTCAATATCCTTTTTATACTATGCAGCTGTTCGCTTTGTCATCATCTCCTCTTTGAAGTAATTAGCAAGAAATTATGCGACTAATCACAGTGAACGGCAATTTTGAGGCAAACGTAGATGAACTGGAACTCATTTATAACCTTTTTTTTGCAAATACGTAAAACGCCAGCTTAGTTTGTAAAATTTTTTTGTATGGCCTGTCTCGACCCAAGGTGTTGTCAAAAGAGTGGAAAAAAATCGATAAAATATATATCTCAGTTAAATAAAAGGTTAAGTCACATAGAGTAAAATTTCACACAAAATGTTTTCGTAGACCATTTCAACACATTAGCTCCCACATAAAAGTGTCGTTTAGTCCTTTGGCTCAAGGAACCTTTCAAAAAAACAAAATTAAAAAGTCGCTAAAGCATTAAAATGTTCTGAAGAATTATTCGCTGGGGGTTCGCTCAGACAAAATCCATGTGCGATTAAAGCCAAATTTATATTAATTAAAATAAAAAATAGTTTCTAAAGAAATTAGTTAACATCTCTGTTAACTTCCAATGTTAATGTGAAGTGTGTTTTACATATTTAAATGGGATATATTTGATTTTTATTTTCTGTAAATTTTTACATTCTATGCATAAACAAACATTTGGTCTGAATAGACCCTTAGTAAAATTTATCTAATAATAAACTTCTTTAATACTTTAACCCTCTAACCACTTTCTAAATTTGTTGTTTGTAGGATTTCTTGAAGTAAGAGTGAAAAACGCACTTTTAGACGGGAGTGAATGGGTTAAAATGTTTTACGAAAATATTTCCCGGGAAATTTGACTGCATATTTTTTTTATACGACTCAATCTTTCGAAAACGAAATTTTTTTCAAAATTTCTATTTGAGCTAGAAATCTCAACACTTTGCTCTAGCAATATTTTAACATCAAAAATAAAGTTTAAAAAAAAAATCGCTTAATTTTTTTCGGTTAAGGCTGGATATATTTTAATATTTTTTTCCACTTAAGTCAAAACACCTTGGACCTATAATTGTGTAGGCATTAAAATTAATTCAGCTAACAGTAAAAAACCCAGCTGGGGTTGTTTTTGAAAAAATATATTTTCAGAAAATAGTAATAAACCCGGCACATTTTGGAGATGTCACACAGTGATGTTGTCTCAAAAATGACTCCAACAAAGCGATGCTATAAACAGCGAAATATTTGCAATTTTGTTGTGTTATAATGAAAAAATAATTTTCTTAGCTTATTGGGTTAATTTCTGAGTATCTTTGAACTAAGCGGATATTCATATGAGAATCTAACTCATGCAAGCGCAAAATAAACAGCAACAAAAATGCATAGTTAGTTGTGGGCTAGCGCAGCTTATTTGCGACCTGGGGTAGGACAAATGCCAGGCACCAGCTGAGGTAATCCGACAATTGCGGCAACTGTGAGCCTAGAAACTTTTTATGGCACCACAGATTTGTCACGATTTGCTTAGTTAACACATAAAACAATAAGGATTAAGACAAAATTTTACTGCCACTAAAATAAATAAAGAAATATACATATGCAGATAGTTTTGAAAATATGCCTAAAATTTTTGGATATATGTAGTTGTAGAAGCAAGTTAGATGCAAATGTTTTTTTTTTGAAGTGGAATTTTTAGTGGTTGTAGTTTTCGTGTAGATTTTCGATAGATTTATTGCGCAAGGTTACTAGTAAGTAAATACTCTCAGAAATATGATATCTATTTCAGTAGCTTTATTTATAAGTTGTGTGTTTTTCGGTGACTTGTAGGAATTTTCATACTGTACCGATTGAGCTCAGTAAGCAATTTTTAGGTATCCCAAAAAAGATATATATTTTCTTTTTGTTGGTCCTTCTTGGCTGACAATAAAATATAGCAAAACAACTTAGTTTATTTTTTTAAACAGCTTATTTCGAATTCACCAGATGTAAATTTTTGGTATAGGTTGCCCCTTCGGATATTTGTAGGAAAGAATAATTTTCAATCCCTTTACAAAAGCGTAGAAATGGTGCTTTAAAAATTGATTTAAACATTTTTTCTTAACCCCCCAAAGAGTTTAAGAAATAAAAAATGTTTGTCAGCTTCTTTTATTTTTTTTGAGTTTTAATATTTTAGGACTAGTTTATAAATTGTGTTGCTTAAAATTTAATTTAGATAAAAATCAACGTTTTTCCATTGTGAAATGTTGTTTTGCACAAAGTACATAAGCTTTAGCATGTAAAAAATTTAATTTTCCTTTGATACTAAAATAATAATTCATAAAAATTAAAGCTCCTTCCATTTGTTATGTTATGGTGTATTTTGTGTTTCTTTTTTTTTCTAACATTTCCAATTTCATTTTGCTTCATCTTATTATTCAAATACCAAGTCCGGAAAAAATTCTATCCGAAAAAAACGGTAAAAAAAATGCCAGTAAATTTTTAGAAATTTTTAAAGTATGCAATTTTTTGGTGAATTAAAATTTTGGAAATTTTATTTTTTACAAAAATTTTCTTCCATACAACGCATGAACAAAATTACCACAAATCAGCGGTAATTGTTAACCACTTTAAGTGTATACTTTATTATACTAAACATGATTTAGCTATAAAACTGCATACTCAATAAGTTGCTCAAAACTCTGATAGAAACTTTTGAAAATTCAGACTTTTTTTTAAACGTACCCCAAGAAATAAGAAATGTTTTTTAAAAATTCTCTTATAGTCGAAGCCAAGGAATTGATACCCTGCACGAAAAGTTGTAATTCAACCAATCACTACTCTTCAATTGTAATTTATAAGCTTTTCAAAAAGACCAACTGTATATCATTCGGACAAGGCGTAAATCTGTACGCTCCTCCATTCTAAAGTTAAGACTCAGCCAAACACTTAATAAGGATTCTACGCATAGAAAGTCGATCAGCTTTCAAAATTTGAAGGCGTGAATTTGGTACGATTGTCATTATCCAGTATTATTGAAAGCCTACTGTCTGACCACTCACCAAACATTGCTCAAACTGTTAATTTCTTTGCCTACAGCCTAAAAGTATGCATAACAAGATGATAACAGTTTTGATATCTGTGTAATTCATTATTGGATATTGTCGTGCGACGGGCTTTTACTATTAATTCTCTTATGATCGCAATAGGAATTCTCGATTTAATGATTTCAATAACAAAAATAAACTCTAGTGCCAGTTTTGTTTGCTAAAAATCCCTAACTATTACAACACGCTCCAATTGAAAATATATCTTTAGTTTTATTTCTGTATCTGGAAACAAGTAGACATGTTAAATGGAGCAGCAACTGCATAATCACACTTGGCCAATCGGCCAATTACACGCAGCGTTCTATTCCGCTAACGATTGACCGCAAACTACAATAATAAAAAATGTTAACACCACATCACATTCCGCCATCCAATGCAATACCATCACCGCATGCAAGAGACTAAGCTAAAAAGCTCCAACGTAAATTCCATACTGGTCTTCTCGATTATTAGCTTGCCTCGTATATTCTGCTCCGGTCCTACATCCTTTGCGCTGGTCAACAATGGCTACCTCCATGCTTGTCGTTTGACTTCATCTTCAACTAATGCAGCTGAGCAGCATCGAGTTCTTCAAAAATGCCAATGCTCCATTACCTCGCACGCTTCGATTTTTGCTGTCCACTGCTACCGAGCTATTTAGAGTTGAACGGTACGGGTGTACAGCTGCTTGGACTGACCTTGTACTTGTATATTTTGTATGGATGTGTGTGCCTCGCATTATGCTCGCCTGTGCATGGCATGTGGTTTTAGCGGTTTTGTTGCAATACTAAGCAACAGCTGTTGGTAACATTATAAGTGGCACCAAAGAACTAGTTGCTATTTGATGTTAGCGGGAAAACTGGCCAGGGAAGAGTGTGATGATAGTGTTGAAAGAAAATTGTATTTATTAAAAATTTCAAACAAGCGTGGAAGAAAATTGCGTATAAAAAACGGATTTTAGTTTGCGCTGTAAAATGTGTGAGACTTTTCATTTAAGGCTTCTATGTTTGGACAGTGAATTTTTTTTTATTAATTTAAGTAACTACGGTTATTGTTATCAACATTACCATTATTATTATTGTGATCGATAAACATATTTGACTATTTTATTCTATTTAATGTAGATATCTAGAAGTTTCATGATCGGTTTTGTTAAATAAATTATCGTTTCGTAATAGATATTCTGATTAATTCAGTATTGTCTAAAGTTATTGGTAGTTATAGTTTCATTTTCAATATTATATTCATCGCGATTTTCGATATTTTGGTTATCGACAGCGTTACCAATATGGCATCAAACTTGATGTAATTATTTCCACGACTATTTTCAGTTTTATCGAAAAAAATTGTTATCGATATCTTGACCACTTTAATTCAGGGCCCAAAATAATCGTTATTTTGATTTTTCGATAAACAAAAATCAATGAGAAGACATTGTTCAAAATAAAATTATTTTGTAAATATTGTTTGTTTGATAAACGTTTTATCGTTATTTTTTCATTTTATCGATCAAAGTCGATAGATATATTTTAATTTTTTTTTTTTCAATAAAAAAAAAACCGGTTTCCCCGATATCATTTTTTCTGATTATATTTGATATATATTATGTGACTCTTATATTTTCGATCAAAAATAAACGCTATTCTTGGATTTAAAATTTTCGATCATATTTCACAGTTATTTTTTCGATAATACAACATAATCGTATCGTCGATGGTGTTGTTGCTAATATTGTAATCGCCTACAAATTTTATTGCGTTTAATACGTTCGAATAGTTATCTATCTTTTTATATTCGTAAAAATTTAAATCTATGAAAAACGATAAATTTTTATCGAACAAATAAAAAATACAAAATATCGATCAAATTCGATCGAAAAAGTGAAAATGCAAATGTAACGACAAATAATTGATCGAAAAAATGAAAATCACAAAATATCCACTAAATTTGGTTTAATCAAAGGTTACAGTAATTTAAATCGATTCTTCTTTAATTTATTCTCTTGTTCATTAATACCAAATTAATCGAACTTAAAACTTATTTTGCAAAAGTATTATAATTTTTTTTTCAACCAGTGTTTTCAGTTTAATAGTTTCTTTCTTTCTTTCACATTTCTCCCAATCACTTCAAAACTCCGCACATAAACGAACAAAAAAATTTTGCAAATAAATGAATACTTCGCCGAAACATTTTTTCTGTTTCAAAACAATTAATAAATATTAAAATTTCTCCGAGTACACAAAAAGAAAATAAGTTCCAACACATCACATTGAACTACGAAAAGCGCTACAAGTAACTAGAAGGAAACGCAGAAAATTCTTTCAAAAGCAGACTAAAGAAAAAATTTACAACAAACGCACACAGCGACAGAACAACAAGAAATGATAGCATCATGCCGTGACTCTTCCATACACACTGAGTAAGCCGATCGTTTTAACAAATTTATTGTCAGTTGAAAAGGGTGAAAAATGATGCAAAAGGTGTTGGAAAATGGAGGCGCACATGGCGTATACGCAACATTAGCGTTCGGTTGAGATTGTCGTTGTACTAAGTGGCGCACACAATGTCCATTCGATATGTGGGTTTTGTGTCATCCATCAGCGATGCTTGAATGGTGTCCGAAATGCGTGGAATATATACAGCCAATACGCCCACGATATATTACTTTTGGTTCGAGGAAATTATATTGGCCTCACTATTTTAAAATTTAACTAACAGCCAGTTATTTTCTGCATCAAGCTGGTAGGCTTTACTTCTAGACATACATATATATTTGAAGTTTTATATGTCTCCGTACTGGAGTGCAAGAAACTTTATTGCGGATGCTCTGCAAATACTTCGTAAATGTGGTCAGTGCCTCTATTCTCTACGTCACCTATACCTCTGATTCATTACATTAGTATAACTTACACTTGGCTGTTAAAGCTGTTGCTGTAAACATTTCGTTAACCATTGATAATGAAATGTAATCTCAATCGGTTCTGTTTCCGTTTTTAAACGAGTTCCGGTTCATTACTTATTAAAATATTGGCAATTTTGAGATTTCCTTAAATTAAATATGTTAAATAGAGATGCATCTGATTCTTCGATTTCCACGATTTGCGAGTGAAGTTTGGTGACATTTGACGAAATATTTTCGGACATATACTAATTTGTTCTGAATTTGGCGGTGTTAAGCCCATTTTCCAACCGTTTGGACCACACATACCTATGTATTTTTTGCCTGCATCTGTGCTCACTTCAACAGATTGCAAACGGTGTACACCAAAGCATGCCACAAAAAAATTATCGATAAAAATTCGAATATGGGTACAAAAAAAACTGCAACAGAAGAAGAATCTAAACAGCTCAAGATGTAACGATAAAGAAACGAATGGTAAAAATAACACATAAATTATCGTTATCGATAGCAAGACCGATAACAATTTCGATAACAGTATTGATAAAAGTTTCAATTTCGACAAGAGTCTCGGCAGCCACTCTGCTAATTTCCACAACAATGATGAAAATATCGATAACGATAACTAACACCTGCGTAATTTTTTTTTACATTATTTACAAAATTTTTAACGCTAAGTCATTTCCATTAGTTTTTTTTATAAAACCTTAGTTTGCTCAATGGCAAAAAAACAAAACATATAAGTTAAAGTTTAAAATTTTATACAAGAAAATCTTTCAACTTTTAAACCCGATTTTTAGGAAACTTTTCGGCACGCAATTTCGTATCTCGTTTAATTTTAACACAAATACAACTTACACAAGTTTGAAATGGCTTAAAACTTCGGCTGATATTTGAAAATTTTTTGAAGTTATGGCTTGCGACTTTTCTATTCTTTTCTATTTAAGCGAAGATTTATAGTACAAAAAAATAACAAAAATCAATAGGAGTTTATATGAATTCCATCCGTTATATGGAAAAAATACTGGTAGCACCAAAAGTTAAAAAAAATATATATAAAAAGACAAAGATGATTTTCAGCCACTTGAAAGTTGCACATTTTTATGAAGGACTCTAATTTAAAAGCTTGAAAATTTGATGAAAAATTGTTAAATTATTAAAAATTTTTTTATACGGCTTGAAATTCTTTTTAATGTACACATTTTTTTTTTATAGAGGTTTCTAAAAAGTTAAGAGAAACACTTAACTTGTAAATATCATAAAATAAATCGCTATATGAACAGTTGTTTGAGTTACTGTATACCTACAATCCAATCACAATAATGTTAATGGTAATTTCATTAAGCATTTGAAGTAGAATTCTTCGATCTAGTCTTTGTACTGAATTAAGTAAGAAAACATACATTCAGTTGAATGAGTTCGCATATTTGCTATGTTTATGTGTAATCGAATGACGTGGCAGATATTTATAAATACATAAGTAAATATGTGGCTATGCATGTTTTGTACTTCTGGTTGTATGCCTCACAAAACAAAAAAAAAAAGAAGCAATTGATCGGAAAAAATTTCAATTTATTTTTCACAGATTTCTGGCTTCTTCGCAGTTTGCTTCGCATGTGATTCTTTCCCATATTGAATTTCCTTTTAATTTTAGTCCCTTCTTTCCCTTTATAGTCTTTACACCACCTCCCCACCTTCACCTTCAACGATAAACCAATCGGTCTTGCAGCTTCAACTCTGCTATTCATGCTGTCATATCAGCGGATTTTGGTATTGAGCTGTCCATCAATTTATGTGTCATGCAAATAAATACACAAAAATTCACGAATACACTTGCACACTCACACACACACACGCGTGCATCAAATTTTAGTACTTCCCATCCATTTCCATTGTCAGCGTGCCACCTTGACAGATTTATGATGAATGAATGCTGGTTGGTTGCATGAATGAATCGATGACGCTACATGTATGATTTACAGGTGGTAAAGAGGTATGCGCTTCCACTTTCTTTTCATTTCATTTTGTTTGGTGTTGTGTATGTTTTTTTTTTTTTGTTTTGTTGCTTTCAAGCGACTATACTAAAGTAGTTGAATTTTTGGCGTTGTGAATTTTTTTTTTTTGGGTTGGCTATACCATTTTGGCGCTACACTCAGCTAAAAAATTGCGTTGCCGCCATCCATATCCGTTCAATATGTTGTGAATGTCCTTTGCAGCATTCACTCTCCATGCTCTCACTCTCTTTGCTTTTGTGCATTTTCTGTCTGCAGCAGCCATTCAGCTATTCATTTATTTAAGCCTCTTCACCATAGAAATCCACCGTCCATTTGCGTGCATGTTTTTATATTGATATGCACTCGAAGTACATACATACGTGTGTAGTTTGTCGTTTATTTTTTTAGCAATCGAAAACTTGTTGCAATTTGTTGCAATTTTTCGGATTAGTAATAAATTTCCATATTTTTTCACCCGACAGACACAAATGCAGGCAAAACAAGTAGTGCTGTTTGTGTGTGTGTGGCAAAATATTGCGGGAATTTCGCGTTTAGTAAAAATATATTTATTCATGTGGGCAAACAACTTTCTATATTTGCTAAAATTTATGTAGCATAGGTATTTTAGGGGAAAGCACTTTCGAAAATGAAAATGCACTCAGCTGTTGTTTTAAGTGCATTTGAAATATGTAGGTGGAAGAAGATACTAAATTTGATATAATAGAGATATCTGACGTTCCCAAGTCTACAACCTTCATTTGAGAATTAACTTTTTATATGTTCTTTTCATGTGAAATTTCGGAAATTGAAAAATTAATACTAGTAGAATGGTGCGAATAAAAAGTTATATTTCTCTCCATAACAAAAAGAACCTAATCAACACTTTGAAGAAAACTTATAAACAATAAACAAATTTAAAAGACATTTATTATATTTTAAAATTTTTTAATTAGAGCCTTTTTTTTTAAATGTTTTGGGTAGCCAATTAAATTATTACTAGTAGTAAAGGTCCGTCGTATGAAGGGATTCAACCTTTCTGTATCCTCTTATATAAGGCATTACAAAGCTATCAAAACTATTAACTTTTTCCTAAACATACTTTCAGGCTCAATGCATTGGAAATAACAGTTTGAGCGGCATGTGGTGATTAGCAGGGCGCTTGGCTTTTATGTATAAGATATGCAAGTCCGAAGAGGTTACAAATTCTCTCGGTTTTTGAAATTTTTGTAAATTTTTGTCTAGGATTTTTTTTTCATTTAACGCATGCAGTTTATATCCACGAAAATGTGCAAGATAACCAGCACACAAAAAAAAAATATCGAAAATGATCCGCTGTAGGAAAAGAAATACGTAAGAATAAAATTTAAAAATAGAAAACAAATTGTTAAAAATCAATCGGAATTTTAATAGCTTCAGACTAACATATTATCATGATCAAATTAAAAGCGCTAAAAAACTCTACATACAAAAGGTTTTTAAAAATTGCTATTAACCATTAAAAAAAAAATTTTAAAAAGATAAAATAAACTGCGTATTAAATTTCAAAAGGTACAACAGTAGTCGTTCCGCAAATAAGGTAAATGTAAACCTGCCAGACTCTAACGAGAGATGCGAAGAGATTTTAATTAAAATTTGCTTTTTTTTACACGCTACCAAGGTACAACATGTTTGATTATTCTGTAAAAACGAAAGCATGTATTTTTCATCAGTAAACGAAAATACCTCGATTTCGAGATATTTTAATCCAACTTAATCTTAAAGTCTTAAATTTGAATGGCATTTGCAATAGCAACTACAGACTTTCTAAAGGAAGTTTCTAAATTAAGGACACTCAAGGAATAATGTAAGCAATGTTGTGTTTTTAAATTACTACCTGTAAATTGAAGAAAAAAACACAACCCAGATCTTTCGACGAGTCAGGATCTGCACCATGGATGTCAAGAAAGCAACTCCTTGAAATAGCTAAGCCCCGTCGAATATTATGAAACCTTCCTAATATATTTTTCTTGGTTCCATTAAATTATCAGAAGTTTAAGACTATTACTGATAGTAATTTTTAATATATTTCACGCTATATCAAAGATTTAATGTTATGTTCATCGAGAGGTCGAGATATCACCTTCGTACCCAGCTCAAAGCATTGTTTATTGTAAGGATGGATTCCATATTGAATTTCGAGACTAACATTATTAGCGATATTCATGCTGGTTTCTAAGTACACGAGGGTCCTAGCAACAAGAGCCATAAGAGCAACGATGCAATCAAAATAAATCACACGTTCCCCACTCTGTAATGCGACTTATCGTCCTGATTAGTCATGGCGCTCTCCCTGTTTATATTGACCATCAATATTTCGAATAAATTCTACTTTTTATTCTTCATAAATTTGGCTCAACGTTTTTTGAGCGCGCTGTTTCAAATACTTACTTTAACTTAAAAACTGCCATTGAAACTAATTAAAATAATTTAAAATATTCGTCAGTTTTTCGGTTCCTTCGTTCCATTGAAGTTCGTTTCAGTAGATTATATAAGAAATTTTTCGAGGTCGCTGCCTTTCAACTCCATTTTTCCCATCTGAGCAAAAAAGCACTAGATTTTCAAATACTTCAATTTGTTCGCTGCCGCCGCAGGTGACGTAAGCCCCACACTGGAGAGGTGTGAGGGAATATTGGAAATGAATATGTGATGCAAGTGTGTATGTGTGTGCCGTTATTTGCACTGTACTACTGCAGAATTGACAGTCTATTTGTGCAACATGAGTTTACAAAAAAAATCAAAAAAAAAAAACAAGCAAAGAAAAGAGAGCGAACTAGAAATCGCTACGTGCTATACAACTGAGTTATGTGGCTCTGCCTTGCCTTGCCTTGCCTTGCCTTGGCCGTGTTTGACTTTCAAGTGCATCTACGTATGTGTATGCGTGTGTGTGCGTGTGTTTGTGCTACTAGCTCCACTTACGTGATTTGTTTTGTGTAGAACAAATAACAGCAGCACGAAAGATGAATTACAACAATGCTGTGAAAACAAAGGGCAGCAATGACGACGACAATAACAACGCCAATTGCATTGTGGTGGTGTATTGTTGCAACAATATGTGGCAGCTAGCAGTTTTTCAAGCTTTACTCACTAAGCTACTTTTTGTGTGCCACAATATTTTTTTTTTTTTCCTTTTTTTTTTGTAATTCTCGCTATTGTTGTTAGTTTTTGCTACTGATATTGCATAAAAGGCACGAAATTGCAATGGCAAGCAACACACGTTCGGTGTCGGGGTTTGCTTATTGCTACAGCTGCCGCAATGCTACCTTTTTTCCTTAAGATTCACTCTGGATTTCTTGCGAAATTTTCGAACTTCTTTGCACACATTTTTCTCATACTTCTCTTTCTTAGTACGCTCTACATCTTATATCTATTTCACTTCACCTATATTGCTCTCAATGTTTTGATGTATTTTTTTGTTTTTTTGTTTGTTTTTTAGTTTGTTTTTTTGTTCCACACATGCCACCTGTCTTATATGGTCCGCCAAGTACTCTTAGCCTAAGCTTAAAAGTATCCTTTTTCTTTTTCCCATCAAATGAATTACTTCAAGTGCTTAATATTTACTTGGTCCACCCAAGTTTGCTCTGCTCTGGCCGTGTACATTTGATTTCACAAATATTGTTGTTCATTTTCTTGCAATTTGTTTCTTTACCTTGTCATGCAATTTTTTGCCCTTGCCTCCCGTTTGTTTTTTTCTCCCTATTCTGCTTCTACTGCAAACAATATGCCAGTCCACGCATATTTGCACAGCTCTGCTCATTTGTACTGAACTCAACTAAATTCAACTCAACTCGATTCGAATCGTTTCATTTCAATTTGTTGCAATGCGATTTGGTTGACTTTACTTCGTTTATTGTGTAGTATTATTTATTTATATTTGTTCGAATGCACTGACACGTGGCATAGCAAATAATGGCACAATGCATACATCCAAAGTGCTCGATTAAAAGGAAAATATGTGTAGAAATATTTATTTGTAAAATCCTTCCATTTGAAGCAATATTCGTTAAGCTGCAATTCAATGAAAAAATCGGCTAAGCAAATCGACTGCACAATCATTGGAATCCTTAGGAAGGAACATAACGTTTGGTGCATGAATTAGAGGGGAGAGGAGAAATTTGTAAGCCCTGCATATCAGAAGAACGTCATAGAAAGATTTATGGTAGTTTATAAACTCGGCGAGACTTCAGTTAATCTCAAACAAATTCTTGTTAGGATTTGGTTGATTAATGCGTCCAAGACGGGGCTTAGGACTTAGGACTAGGGACAAGGACTTAGTTTGAGTCGATCTCCTGGAATGTCCGCTACCTTCGTGGTAAAAAGAAGGAGTGAAATACCAAAACTGGGCATGCGTTTTGGTGCGTTTTTAATAGGTTTATGACTTTTTCTAACTCGCCGCGCCTATTAATTGGGTAGACCGCATACCAAGGGGCTTAGTTAGAACAAAATCCACCCAACTTCGCGGTTGTAATATACGCACGGCTTGTTGCCAGCTTTCTGCGCCAGCGGTACTCTGAGTATGAATGCGAGAAATGAACTTTAGAACTGCGTGCATAGAAATTCAAACAGTATTGCTCAGACTCTACAGAGTGGAAACTGGCTGGAGCAGAGGCTAAGCCTAGTCAATTCTATTAAATCAGTTCTGAAGTGTTTTCAGCGCTGATGACCCGATAATCTTATTCAGTAGGCTATTAATTAATTTAAGCGATGATCCTCGCATCCACTTTGCGGTTCCAAATCTTGATCAGCGCCAATGATAATCAACTGTATACTCGGCTCTGCGGAGAGCTGTAAAAAACGATTGGATTATGAATGCAACATACGAGTAATGTCGGAGTGGAAGAGAGAAGTGACCTCATTTTCAGTGGGTTTCAAAACCAAGCTAATATTATTTTTGAAATTTAATAGGGCTGAAAAGTATTGGTGAGGGATTTTTTGGGCAAAACTTATCACTTTCGTAGATAAAGACGCAAAGTCAGAATTTTGTTGAGGTACCTGAATAAGGAGGAGCTGAAAGCAGGCTTCGGGCAGTCGTTGATAGATGCTGTAATTAGTTGAAGCCTGTCTTTACAAGTTGGATTTGCAAAATTTAAACCTGTTCCCTTTCCCAGATAACTCTTCTTGTAAAGCAACTACATAGTCGTCTGCAAGGCCGAAATTGGGACGCCTGCACGAAGTTCTCTATTGGTCCAAGGATGTATTAGACAATTACCTCATCCATGTAGTTTGAAAGCTTACTTTGAGAGAATTTTAAGAACATCAAATTTTCGTCCTTGACATTTTATTTATTTATTAATCGCATCCAAAATATGAGAAAAGAATCCTAAAGTCATATATAGAACTCATAATTATATTTTCGGTGATATATCACATTTTGGAATTGACTAACAAGAGAGTAAAGAGTTATGACAAACGAAGGACAAAAATTTCTATGTCCGTAAAATTCTCTCTAAAAAAGGTTTTAAATTTTTTCCTCTAGAAAAGTGGGGAAGTCTCTAGGAAGATACGTTTTTAAGAAAGCTAAAGGAGAGAAGACGGGACTGGCACAGACCAACGTAAAAGAGTTGTTCCAAAAATAAGTGTTAGGGTCTATAGAAAATGTGCTGATTTTATTGATTTTTATTTTAAACGTATTATATCAATTAAAGCATTTTCCACAATTATTTCTGCAAGATCAGTGAGGTAGTCTCAAACAGAAAGCAGCTGGTATAATAAAGCTTAGCTTGGGAAATAAAAATCTCAAAAACACTGGAACACAGTTTCGTATGGAAACACAGGCATTGGAAGCAAATTTAAAATACTAATGGCAAAAAAAACATACAATAGATTAAGGGGGAGTCCAAATGCCGATCGATCCATCATTTTAAATAAAAATTTTTCATTAGCAATGCTAACAATATTAAAGTTTCGCAATTGTTTCTAAAATCTTTATTGGCTGTCGTGTTTTTTTTTTCAATCTGTCGCAATGTTTTCAATTATTTCTCTTCAGCTGCGATCCAATTATGTGCTTCCATTTTTTTGTTTCGCAATATTTCTTTGCTTTCGAACTGGCATGAAAACTTGTTTGTATTGCTGCACATAATCGCGCAATAATGAAGCCATTGGCAAGTAAATTTATGAGCTTCTCTTCGATATGACTACACATGCAATCTCATGTTTCCCACACTCACACACACACACAAACTCGCGCGCATACAAGCGGAGAGAGGTGCACAGTTTGCTACGAAATGAATGCAGTGACAAAGCGAAAATTATGAATGCAATCAATGACCAAGCAAAGCCAACGAACGACTACGAAACGAACGAACGAATGAACGACTGCCGCCGTACGGAACGCAAACACATCAATAAATTGTTTGAGCAAACAGCTGGTGAGGAATGAGAAGAGAACAACGCGACGGCGGCATCCGTGTACTACACGCCAATGTGGCAATAAGCAAACATGCACAAAACAAAAACAAAAACAAACACCAAAAAATGGCATCAGCAAACGCACTGCAACTGCCACCGATGGCTAGCAGCTAATGACCGGAGTTGTTGGTTGGCCTACAGCAAGGCGATCGAAAATTCTACAGCAAACGTCAATTTATTTTCGGTAACCGAGAATGGATAGGCTTGGCATGATAATTTTTGTGCGTGCGACAAACTAAAACAATAACAACAAAGGTAGAGCTGGTTGGAAATAGTACGTTTGGAGGTGCAGTAACTAGATGCGCCAAATATCCATAAAAACTGACGCCATATTTACGGCTGCCATTGGAGCTGAGCCGATTCAGGCTTGCCGGTCTGACCAAACAAGCTGGTCATGACAATGGCGATGGTTAAAAGGAACTTATGCAACAAGTGCATTAGGGTGGTTCAAAATAATTGCATATGTCCCAATTTTCCATCGCAAAGACAATCTCTCTATTTTTTTTCTAAAGGTTACTAATACCCTCACAGCCGATGAATTTGTTTGCGTTTATTATGATCAAAATATTTTGTATCCTAGAATAAGGATTATTTTTGATAGAACAAATAAAAGTCAGAAAAAATATCAAATGTAATCGGAAAAAAGAAATCCAAGTATAACGATAATTTTTATTGAAAAAATAAATATTAAAAAATATCGATAAAATTTAATTGAGAAAATAAAAATGTAAAAATAACGAAAAAATTAAAAAAAAAACAATAGAAATAACGCGAACCTTGTACTGTCCTTAAAAACATATTTTACGGCACTCAAAGCACTCAAAGAGTGTCACGTATTTTACATAGAATCCTTGAAAATCAGTGTATGCCAATCGGCAACTTCTATTTTTCTTTCAAAAACCTTAACAAAAAAATGCCCTTTTATTTATTTAACCATTTTTTAATATCAACTATTTTTAAGGGGAGCCCCAAAAATGCCAAAGCTAACTAATTAATATTGAAAAATAAACCATGGAGTGATTAAAAAGAATTTATTTTTAAGGTTCCTGAACCATTTCCGTGCATTTTAATTTTTTTTATATGAATATATAAAAAGCAGGAGCAATTTTTAACCACTAAATATTTTTTGTTACAAAAGGGGTATAATTTTTTTCGATATAGAGCACTAAAATTCCGTTTTTTACATTTTTTGAGACCACCCTAATGTGCATTCTTACACAGATACGCACACACACATATTCCTATATTGTCAAAAGTATTCCAATTATCAGTTGGGTTGCTATAATCTGCTCTGTGGCGCAGAATTTATTTCTACCGCTTTTGATACTACGGTATTGTCACTGCAGTTCAATTTGTTGTTGAAATTTCAATTGTTTTTGTTGTTCACGTAATCAATGCTGGTAGTTGTAATCGCATGCTGTTTTGACACAACATTTTTTTTTGTTGTTCTTTTGCATATCTTCTAGCTAACCAAATTGGCATTTATCAAATTACTCATACGCCGCAGTGTACGAAATTTAATTATATCTACACTGCTTGCTGAAAATTCGTATACGTTTGTACAGCACATAGAGAGAAGAGAATCGCTCTTGCATGATAAGCAGAAATCGAAAGTTCAGAAGGTAATGAAAGATTCAGATTTGCTTAGATTAGGTTGATTTAATAAAACCAAAGCATGAAATTTACAATTCACAGGAGTTACTGAAAACTAAAAATTTCTAAACTCATGATCTTTAGTGAGCTCATCCCATGTGTTAAACATTCAACATATATTTTGACCCTTTTTTAAATTTGTGTGGCCACTATGCTTTCAAGGGTTTTATGGAACTCTTTGTGGGACATTCTCGCCCTACCTTCCGTAAATGGAGAATCCTCATAGCAGACCTACATATGTACTTAGTAACTGTCTTCTGCTAAGAATGACGAGATGGTACGACTTACTCAAGCTTATTGCGCAGTATTAGCTTACTAATTAAGAGCTACTAAATTTACAGCTTACAATTCTTCCAAAAATTATAGAATACAATATTCCATTGTCCGCGCGCCGCCAATCCTCGGCTTGTCGATTTGACAGCATCAACCCAAACGCTGACGAAATAAAGTTATCTTTCTTTTGTGCTGACATTTTGAACCCAACTCTCAATCGTTCGGTCATCTGTTTGTCTCTTCATCTTCTTCTTTATGATCTCTGTTTTGTTCTCGCATTCTCTACCTTTTCTTACGTCACTTTAAAATACTCTCGACATTCTACTATATCTCTAGCTTCAGACATTTAAATTTTTTTTTTTTGAGAGGAACCTGGTTTTTTTGTAAATTGGAGAAATTAACTACAGCTGTCATTGACTACATGCAATAACAAGATTATATATTAAGCCACTTATGGCTCTTAAAAAATATATTTCATAAACAAGTTGAGAATTACAGACTTGCGTCAAATATCGCAACGAAATATTTAACAAGTAGTACAGTAAACTGAAAGAGAAGTTCATTTCCGGATTTTTCAATTGTGTCAAATATATAAATAGAGTTTGCCAACTTCTAGTTGTCATTCCCTGAAATTGTCCTTGCTAGGGCAGTTTGGTAAACGCGGAGTATATGGAGAAAATCATGCTTACAGATTTTTTTAAATTTTAACTTAGTAAAACTACATTTAACAGTAGTAATAATTTTGGCTCACAGCCTTTTCTTTCCTTCTCGCTCTCTTTCCGTTTGCTCAACGCTGCCAAGCCCCACCGCTCCGAAACTTAGGCCCAAAATGAATTACTATCCAACTTTAACGCGGCATTGTGACAGCCACGCGCGGTCAGCTTTAAATTCCACGAATATCTGAATATCTGATAGATTTTTTTAACACCAAATAGTATAAAATAAAAGAAAATACATACAATTTTTTATCCTTTTAGTTATTTTTAATACTCATCGTGAGATTGCCTTGGCATTTGATATTTGCCGCGAGCGCCTACTGACATTGCAACAATTCGTTGCAAGTGTTTTTGCGCCATACTTTTGCTGCTAATGCTAGCGGCATTTTCTTACCTTACTATGTAGATTTTCCTTGCTATGTTTTAACATTTATTTATGCGCTCAAATCGGTGGCAATTGAAAGGAATGAAAAATGGTGGCGAAACGCAAGGTCCAGTAAATAGTTCGAAGCCTCACAGCGTGGTAATGTGTCTACAACTATCTATGTAGTAGTTGCCTGAGCGTTGGCTCATTATAATGTCGCTGGCAGTTTGCATAGTTATATCTGTGCGAATGTTAAGTACTACTACTACTACTACTACTTACTTTCTCCTAACACAATTTCTATCTTTCTATTCTTTATTTTTCGCGTATTTTCTGCTCGAATTTCTATTCAGCTCATTTTGTCACCATTATTCTTCACATTTTTGTTTGCTTATTTTGAATAGTTTTGTACAATTTCTCGCAATATTCTTCTGCACTCCTTGCGCTACTACCAAATTCCTTTCTCTAACCGACACTCACCTTTTTCGACGCCACCGCTGCAAATTCAACTACTCCTGCATTCAGATAATCAAAAAGTCATCAAATGTAAATTTCGTCATCGTCATCGTCATCCATGTCGCTGGAGATATTCGCCATTGTTGTAATTGTTGTTGTTGTTGGCGCCTAATGATTTTCACCTTCGTCGCATTGCTGCAGTTCAGCTATGTAAGCTCTTGCTGTAGGAAAGCTCACAACACATACCAAACTAAACTTTGTAACATAGTTATTGGATTTAGCACTTGGGGCATGCAGTAGTGGCACGTTGCTCTGCACATTTGCATGCAAAGCAGCTCAATTGCCGGCAGTGCGGTAGAAATGTCAGCTATGTAGATTTGATATCCAGTAGAGGTGCTTTTACTATATATATACATATATACATATATACGCATTCTGATATTTGTAAGGGTTTGAAGTTAAAGCTGTCTTTAAAATTGTAAAATTCAAACTTTTTGGGGGAAGTATTTATTGAAGATATTATCTGATCGTAGTGGCGGATTAGGATCTAGACATGTTTTATATTTTTGAACATCTTTGTACCTTTTCGGTCTTCTAGATCGTCCAAATATTCAAAAACCCCAAAGCCTTCAAATGACAACGAAATCGTCTAAGTCTTCCATTAATGTTAAGTTTGTCGTTATCGATATTTTTATCGTTATCGATTTTTTCATCGTTATCGATTTTTTCATTGTTATCGATTTTTTCATCGTCATCGATATAGTAATCGCTATTGATATATGTACGCTATCAGATCATATATGTATAAAGTTTATTTTTTATTGGCATTCGCATTTGACATTGGTATTGGTATTGGTCCGGTATTGGTATAGGTAATGGTATTGCTAATTGTATTTATATAAGCATTGGGGCTTGTATTAGTATTGGCAGTGATACTTGTATTGGTACTGATATTTGGTTTGGTATTGGCATTGCTTTTGATAGGGGTATTGGTGTTGGATTTGGCATTGGTATTGGTAATTTTACTGTTATAGTTATTCATCGTTATATTTGTATAATTATTGGTATTGGTAATGGTATTACTACTTGTACTGTTAAAGATATTGCTGGTTGTATTTGTATAAATATTGGGGCTAGTATTGGAAGCGATATTGGTATTGGTATTGATATTGGGTTCTGTATTGGTATTGGTCTAGTGTTGGTATAGCTTTTGATATTGGTACTTGTACTGTTATTTATATTAATATTTGTGTTTGTATAAGTACTGGTATTGGTATTGGTATTGAAACTATAATCGGTACAAGCACTGGTATTGTTATTGGCATTGGTACTGACATTAGTATTGGTAGTGGTGTAGTGTTGGTATTGGTATTGGTATTGGTATTGGAATTTGTATTTGTACTTGTACTTGTACTTTTACTGGTACTGGTATTGATATTTATATGTACATAGGTATTGGTGTTTGTATTCGTATTGGTATTGTAAAAATTAAATAAAAGGATCAAAAAATCCTTTTTTCAGTTGCCTACGTTAAATTAAATACTTTCGCTTCTCCGAAGAATGCAGCAACATAATTTCAAATAATGAAATTCTATTACTAAAAAACGCAAAATGCATTTCCGATTTTCTGTATTATATTCCACACTTAATTTCAAGGGACTTGCTTTGCAGTAACTGCAGTGATGCCAAAAATCGACAGCCAAAAGTCTCCGCAATGCTTATTATTAATATTTATGATGAATTTACGTTTGGAAGCTAAGAGTAAACACTGTGGTGCCAAAATTATGAGAATAGCAAAACGCTTGACACAGTTTTTCGAGTGGTAAGCAAAAATTGCAAAAATATACAAAAAATATAAGAAAATTAATAGAAAAAAAAAATTTAGATGTCGAAATAAAACAAAAATGATTTACTGGTAGAATAAAAAAGCAAAAGACGAGCAATTGAAGTAAGTTTGGATCGCATAGCGAAGCAGCAGATAAAGAAAATCTCAGTAGCAAATAAAATAAAAATAGTGCTATATTTACTGGAATTTTACACATAAACATAAATCATTGCCGCTATACATACCGACACG
Organism: Anomoia purmunda; assembly: GCA_951828415.1. Lineage (NCBI taxonomy): Eukaryota > Metazoa > Arthropoda > Insecta > Diptera > Tephritidae > Anomoia > Anomoia purmunda. The sequence goes on from OX639997.1 coordinate 112,519,171, forward strand.
TCAAATTGTTTTTTTTTTGTGGATTTCAAAGCTTGCCGCAAATAAACAGTTGAGTATTGGTATGGCAAATGAAGTCAGCGAACCACAGCGAATTGCATTGACTTTTAGACTCCAAATTGCAAGTCGACGAAGAGAGAAGAAAAGGAGCCACAAGCTTTAGACAGGTCAGCTATGAGGAGCAAAGTCGAGGTGGTGCAACCCAGCTAATAGCAGCAGGAAATGTCGATTGTGGGCGTGACACCGTCAGAGGCGTTTGCGGTCGCCCGTTTGGAGTTAATGCCAAGGCATGTGGCATGTGGCGTGTGGCGTGTGGCGTGTGGCGTATTGCATGTTGCAAGTGGGCAGTGCCTTCAGGATAACTGTCTGTCTGCCTGAGCGTGATGGCTCAGCGGAAAAATCAAGTTATTGTATTTTTTACTTAGACCGATTGCCGACTTCTCTTGGTATATTTCTACAGGTAATGGAAACTGTGTGTTGGCGGCCGCCGTAGCCGAGCTCATGTGCATTCATTCGTTGGGTCAGGTTCGAATGCAGCTCGGGGCAAGTAACATCCAAAAATTATAGAAAAAGTTTTTTCTAATAGCGTACGCTCCTCGGCAGGCAATGGCAAACCTCCGAATGTATTTCCGCCATGAAAAAACTTTTCACATAAAACATTCGCCGTTCGGAGTCGGCGTTAAACAGTAGGTCCCTCAATTTGTGTTACAACATCAAGACGCACACCACAAATTGTAGGAGAAGTTCGGCCAAAATCCCTTAAGCGCCAATTAAGTAAGTAAGTAATGGAAACTGTGGGCATGCGTGTGAGTTAAATTGCTTCGTGTCGAATGTGAAATAAATTAGTATTCCTTCTCAGACTGAGGATGAGGCCTGGTGGATATTAGTTCTTTTTGCAAATAAAATTTTATAAAAATCTAGTTCATTAAGTGAAATGCATTCATGCATATTTTGTAAAAATTTTGCCAAAATTTATCAAATTTCTTAGACAATACGTCGTTCAATTTTCCATATTTTTCTCAGAATTTTCAAACGTTTTTTTGGTATGCAATTTTATAGCTCATTCAATTTGAGTATAAAAAAGTGCAAGTTTCAAGTTACTAAAAATGTTCATTAAATTGGATAATATTGTTTTTACTGTGGGTCTCGCGCATTTTGTTCCATATAAAATGCAATTTTCTGCATGCGTTTCGATTTTCTAAAGATGGTAACATTTTTTCAAATTTAAAAAAAAATTAAATCTTATTTTTTGTATGGTTAAATATATTAAATGAATTGTAGTTTTATAATTTTAAACTTCGTAAAAATTGTACGAAAATTTAACAAACTAGAAACCCCAACGTTAAAATTTTCACTTATTTTCCAGAACTTGTAGAAGTGTTTCGGAGGAGCAATTTTGTAGCCCATTTGCGTATTTTCTTCCTTATAAAATATCATTTCGTGCATGGGTTTCGATTTTTTCAAGTTTGTTAAATTTCGCAAAATTAAAAAAAAATTTAAATTTCGATTTTTTTGATATATATTATTAAATGAACAATATTTCTATAAAAAATAATAAAAAAAATTAACATGGAAAATGTTGCTAATATTGTAAAAAAAAAATTGCACAGACCCAGTTTCGCTTTTATTCCTTGGATATGAAACACGAAATGAAATGTTGCTCATACGCCAATGTGACCAGCAGGCAAGCTGAGTTAAAAGCGACCATACCCGTATCGGCACATCGCGAGGCTAGCATGGTTTGCGATTTCTTATTCAACCAACACACCCCACAGCTGTTTTTCACTCGCATTAGTTTCCATTTGTAAATTTTTTTCTTCTACTTTTATTTGCGTGAATGCAAGCATGCGATATAATTCTATCTAACGGCAGTAAATTACGCTGACTTGCCTTGCCGCTGTCAACATGGCGCTTTATCAAACATACCGTGGAAAAGCAGCATGGCAAACAGTAAAAAAAAATGAAAATTCAAAAAAAAGCAAACGTACTTAAAATAAAACAATTATAACAGTTAGCAAAAGTAAAATAAAGAAAAAGCCTACTTATAAAAATAATATGCGAAACTATGCGTGTGACGGCGAAAATTATAAGAAAAACAATAGGCTAAATTATTGCCGACTTTGAGGCGCATACAAGTAATAGCGTGACAAGTCGAGATTGCGTATCGGAATGGTACGGTGAGACCGATAGGCGTGCTTGAAATCACATGCAAAGAAAAATCAATTAATTACATAAGGCAGTCATTGAGCAGGAGGCATCAGAAAAATATGATTTTCCAACTCAATCTTCTTCACAACTCGTCTTCACTATTTAGCTTGGCATAGCACATATGATACCATGACACTGAGCCTTTTGCTCCTTCTACTAAGTAAATTGAAAGATCTATATGTAGGTATGTATATCCTCTATTCCAATTTCCACCTGTAACAGCACAAAATGATTTCATTGAAAAAAATATATATCTGCCATTTGTAAAAAAATTCGTCGTCCAATTTGTCTTTTTTAAAGTGCAATTCTTATGGCTTGATCTCTGGACCGAGCAGAATCAGAGTGTCTCAAATTAAAGTACCTTTTTCTTGCAATTTTCAAAAAATTGAACGTTTTCTGAAGGTTGCTTTCTATTTTTTCATACATCTACGGTAGATTTGTATAGCCAAATGAGATTTATATAATTAAATGTGGAAGTTTTATAATATCATCAATATCGTAATATTATTTCTCGTTGCACCCTAATATATCTTTCACATTTCATCAACATCGGTTCATATTAAGAGAGCGTATCAAGTTTTCGTAAAAGCATTTCTTGTCCCACCAGTAACATACATTTCTATTATCATCAAACATAACTTGACTTTAGCGCCACCTAGTGGAAAAAATTTTGTAAGAGTATTTCTCAACGACAAATTTTCTGAATATATCGACTCATGCGCCACCTAAGGCATTAAAATAAAACTTATGTGCGAGCCACTGGTCTGCGGAATAGACTGTCTAAATTTGGTTCAAATTTGTTCCTTGTTTTTGGAGCCAAGTTGTCGCAAAGAGCGTCTTTAGAATGCTTTTAGTTAGGCTGTTAAATAGTTAGGCGTTTAATATAGAACTTGTGCTAATTTATGTAAAGTATCGACATGATACTACTTCAAGTATCGATCTAAAAGAATCAGGTAGTCAAAAATATTGAGCACGAATGATCGAGCAAAATAACGATACTAAATCCAATATAAAGTTTTGCCACAACTTACGGATACTGCTTTGACATATTTGGGGCCTTTTGAAAATTGTTGCACAAGTACAGTGTGGATTACACTCCTCTTTTAGAGGCTTTATTTTATTTGTTTAGCGTTTTTTAATCAAAATGGCTTCCAGTAAATTTGAGTGCGTTAGACACAACACTCGTAAAATTGGAACGCTAGCTTCGTTTATGATTCCTCCATCAACTTCAATTCGATACCTTGATAGGGTTCAAGCAATCGATTTCAAAAATTTCGGCAAAAAACTATCGAGTACAAAATATCATTATCGGCTGGTAAAAGTATCGATATGGTTTTGGAACTTCCGAAGGCAATTTTCAGGCTCACCTCATCGCGGACCGTTTTAAAATGCAATGGAAAGTACTTAAGTTTTCGGTTTGGAATTCTTTGGCTCCCCTTTCGTTTTCTCAGAAAGGTGAAGCTAAAATATCTGATATCTGGATAACTTTGATGCTCTAGGCAATGAAATAACTCCTGAGATGGTTGGACAGAATAATCTGTAGTTTATTGCAGCACTGATAGTAGGCAGATTCGTCTTATAACAGGGAATATGCAAGTACTTTTATTTTTACCACAGTTAAACTTAAACCTCTTTGTTAAAAAAAAAAAATAATTAAGTGAACCTTTCCGCTGAAGAAGTTTTTCTGTAGCTGAGCAGTTTAGATCTCGACGCTTAACAAACTTTGGCCTTTCGACGATTCGGCACAAAAACAAAACAAAAAAAAATAAAGAAAAAGATCCGTGCGTCATGCAATGTATGTCTCTCGTGACGGTAGGGCGGAAGGAGGGTAACCGTTGCGCTCATTTTTTATATTATCTTGTGGGACCCAGCCACAACTTTCAATATTAAATGGAAGAAGTCTAAACTTTCATATAAAAAGCCAATCTTCGAGACTCAAATTGGTTTAAAATCATTGGGTACCATTTCTAAGAAAAAAAACTGTGTTTTAAGATAAGGCTGAATTTTTAGAGTGATCGTAAGCTACTTCTTCAATAGAAAAGTTGTGTCTGCATATAAGCTCACATTTTATGAATGAGATCCATTAATCTAATTTGTTTTCAATATATTTTCAAATACTAGTCAAATCATATGCGCATTTCTACCACGTAATATATTTGACATGTGCACTGATAGTGTTGACATTTCTTTTATTATTTATTTTGTGTGTGCTCTAATTTCCATATTCACACACAAAACCCCAACTTGACTGTGAGGGGGGAGGGCTAAGTAGTTGTAGTTTGGTCGCTTTAATGTCCAGGCGACATGCAACTACTGCCTTGCTCTGCTACACCCCTCTGCACCGCTTGTCTTGCTGCATGAATTTTGCAATTTAATGCGCTTACAAATGACACGACGCCAGCGTTATTTTCAGCGATTTCGCAATGCCACTGGCATTTTTACACACGCCAATTGTTTGCCTACATTAAGGCGCTATAGTATTGTTTTTTTTTTTGTTTTTCTATAAAATCTGCTGCCATAAGGCAACGCTGAGCGGGAAGCAGCGGGCAGCATATCAGTTGCTATTGTCAACAGCGGAGTGTCAGGCGAGCGCGCACACGCACACACACACATATGCATATAAATTTGTATATATATATGTATATGTGTTTATTACAAAATATTTTATATGTGTATTTTTCTGCTTGCCACAAGCGTTTTATTTTTAAATTTTATTGCCTTTGACCCTTTCGCTCGCTACAGCTATCATTACACGCTCGCTCCGCCTGCGCAATTACCAAACTCACTACCCTCCTTCACCGCCGTCCATAGCTCGCTGACTAAGCTAAGTGAGTGCTTTGTCTGCTGCGTTCGCATCCCACTGCCACAATCATACTTTCTATATCAGCGCCACTTTAGTATATCTTTTTGTCGGGTTATTTCTGGTATTTTAATGGGTTTTCTAGTTGTCAGCACAATAAAATATTTTGCATTTCTTTTTAAGCCAAACAAAAATACGGAACTACAAACACACTGGATTTGTGTGCAACAGAGAGAGAGCGAGAGAGACAGAGAGAGATGACAAGTGACACAGCAACAGAAAAAACAATGCAATTTATACGTTTTTAATATCTGCAAAAGAGCAACAAAAACTATAGCCCAACAACCCACGTAGCAAACAAAAATTGCAACTGAATGGCAGCAGCCAGGCGACGGGCAGGATACGCTTCCAACTACGCGCTGCTCCCTATTTTAGCCTGTCAGTAATGGAAATTGCATTTGTTGTAGTTACATATTTGTGTTTGTTTGTAGTTTTTCATATTTCAGTAGTTTTTCTCTTGTTGCTGTGATTGTTGTTGCTGTTGTTTTATCTTCAACTTTGCATTGCTGTGGAGGCAATCAGCGCGAAATGGCAAACGGGAATGAACTGACAGTGGCAGCCAACATGCCAACAGCAACCAAATAAAATATATATTTTTATTTGCATAACTACATAAACAAAATTGCACACAAACACATTCACACATTCACACATATAGACATACATACATATATGTGTATGCAGTGGCTCCGATTGGAACTGATACACTGATTTTTTTTTACCATGACTTTCATGAAAATATTTTTTTCATTAATTTTTATAAAAATAGCATAATATAGACTATATAAATAAATATTTCAAACTTAAAAAAAATTAAAAAAATTTTGAATTTTCAAAAGTTTCTATCAGAATTTTTAGAACCTTTTCGAGTATGCAGTTTTGTGGTAAATCTAATTTTAGTATAATAAAGTGTAAGTTGCATGATGCTGCAAATTACCGTTGATATTTGGCAATTTTTTTTTTTTGGCTGATGGCGTTGCACATTTTCTGCCATATATTTAAAAATAAATTTCAAACATCTGCAAAAAAAAACACAAACCAAAAATTAACTGTAATTTTTAACCACTTGGAATTTATATATTACTTTGCTAAATTGAATTAGCAACAAATCTGCAAACACAAAAAATTACTAAAGATTCTTATTCAAATTTTTTGAAATTCCACGAATTTTTGTTTTTTTTATTTGAAGTTTAAAACTTTGGTTTATTTGGTTTTTTCTATAAGAAGATTATGAGATTTCTTTTTATTTCTTGAATTTTTGTGAATTTTTAATAGAGTCTGAAATTTTGACTTATATCAATCAATTAATGTTACTTTCTATAAAAAATTTATGCAAAAAAAAGTTTGCCTAAAAAACATTGTAAATATTTGGAAAGGATCACTGTACGAGTTTCACTTGGGGCCACTGTTTACTTGCATTCCGGAATGTGTTTGTGTGTGTGTGTGTGTGTGTAGTGACAAAGTGACACTACAATTGTCTTTGTTGGCGTGAGGGACAAGAATGCATTTTCTGACAAAACTATGAGAAGACTTTACTAGAGTTGATCAAACAAAAAGTGTCATCACTGTCAAGTCATTGCATGCGCACGTACTTGGAAGTGTGTGACAAATGCAAGCATAATAATTATTATTGCAGTTAAATTGCAAAAATGTTTTTAGCTTTTTGCTGCTACGGACAAGACAAAAATGCAGTTTTATTACACCGACTACATAAGTTAATATAAGTTATTGAAAGAGCTTTTTATAATTTAGTTGTTTCCTATTTGATTTTAACTATGTATTTTGTTTTTTTTTAACGCATTTTATTTCCCAACAGAGGCCATACAAACCCAAGTTTCAAACTTTGTGTATGATTCAATAAAAATTTTAAAAATTTCAACAAAACTTTAAGACTTAGCATCAGAATTCACGCGTTTAGCGCGGCCGAGTCGTAGAATGCTGGCCCAGCAATTCGTGAACGTTGATTCAAACCTTGGTAAAGTTTAGAAAGCAATAAGTCTGATGAGGAAATGTGGTGATCTCCGAAATAGCAGTTATCACTTCCACCGCTTTGAAACATTGTTGCATTTTCATAATATTCTCTAATAAAAATTCACCTCGAGCCATAGCATCTATTTCGGAATTATTGCAAATCGATTTAATCGGATCTGAAATATTCGCGGCTATTCACAGAATATTTTCCATTAGTTATACTTGCCGGAATGAGTCTTTATTCAAAAAATGGTAAGCCTATGGTTAGGGGCACTAATTTTTATACCTTTGCTATTCGATGCTGATATTTTTCACTCGATACTTTTAAGCGGATGTTTTTTGGAATCGAGTATATGCACGCCAGTATCATATCGAATTTGCGAAGAAAACTATTTACTAGACAATACCCTACAAGCGCGCTAAGCATTTTTTTTTTTACATTTTTCATTTGATAAATTTTGATGCTCCTAGAGCACCTTAAAAATTTTGAAAAATATGTAGCAGTAAAAGCTCAAATAAATAGATATGGCAATCAGGTGGAATGAAGAAACTACTAAGGTATGTATACTACAAGGTATGCGTTAAGGTCGCGCTGTAAGCGAATTCCTTTCCAATTTTAAGTGAGAGGCGTCCTCTGCCATTGACTTTGATTAAGTTCCAAGTGACATATGGGCAAAAAAAAAAAAATGATAGGCCGGAAAGAGTACCGATATTTCAAAACTGTAGTGTTCAAGTTCGGCATGTCAAGCTAACGACCTAGTTGATATTTGTGCACACACTTTCTAACTTAAAAACAGATGACGTTTTATATTTACAATTGTACCGGTATTTGGGGTAACGAGTCTTTGAAAATCGATAATTAAGGATACTCGATTCATTTAGAGCGATTCTTTGAGCTCGATATCGTGTCCCCAGTCCCTAATATCGTAAAATTTTCTCACACCCCATCTGAGAATTGCAAACATCTAATAAAAGATCGAAATAATATTGCATACTTTTAGATGCATTTTTTATTTACGTTTCACAGAGGAACGCATCAACATTGCAGTCGATATGAGCTCGCTCAATGACGTTGGTGAAGTTTAGTTTTCGAATACACACTTGATAAATTTTCTACTTAGCCATAATGTGCCGCATATTTCGATTAAAAAGTCCTTTCGCTATTATTTTGGTGTGCAGATTGAATGCTTAGCATTTTTCTCATGTAAAGAAGTGCAGAAATTTATATAGCTGGGCCGCAATTAAAACTTCTAAAAGCAAACCGAAGAAAAACTCATATTCTTTTTTTGCAATGGGGCTTTAGTGCTGGTTTCATTCAAATTTACCAATTTTTTCATCTAATGAAGTTAAAAAACTCTGATCTTCTTTTATCGTCGGATATGAAGATGCAAAGAACGAATATGATATATCTCAAATAAATTTTGTAGGAACTTTTGAGTAAAAAGTCTATAGAATCTAACGATATCTCCATTACTTGCCCGTTCTAGAGTCTGCTCTTAGATTCTGCGTACATTCGGTTCACGCTTCGTTTGAGAACCGCTCTGAGTAAGTGATTGGAAAAAATCTCACTCATGCGATGGCTCAGAGTCAAAATAGTTTTGCCCAGAATTTCTTTTTGTCTGTGTTCGCCTTTCTTCGCGATTTATTCATAAGTTTTACATTTAACACACTCACAAAAACTCAAAAAATGTTTTTTTTGCTATTACAGAATTGATCACGTGTCAACTCTAAGGCAACGAAAGTTTGATCTCCTCTTTAATTTATGTAAGTAATTTTTATTTTAATTATATTTTAAGAAAGAACCTAAAAAAACACCAAAAAAACAAAAAAAAAAAAAGCACATTATTCGAGATTTTTAATACGCAAGCATTTAAAAAGTAAACAAAATTTTAAAATCGCAAATTTTTTTTTCAAAGTAAGACAATAAATAATATAAATACGATGACAAAATGAGGCGAAGGCGAAGAAATAAAAATATAACCCGGTGCCACGTTCCCTCTTTTTTATTTTTTTGTTTTCATAATCAACAAAAAAAAAAAAAGTTTGCGGTTACATTGTCTCTGTCTTTATTGGTTTTCATTATTGCTATTTTTATCACAATTGTTTTCATTTTCTACGCCATTTTGCATACTCATATCGTTGAAATTATCGTATCGACATTTCACTTGAATTTTAGATTCGTATCGATATTTTTTTCAAATAACGTAAAATGAAATTTTTGAAACGGGTTTTTTGATCATTTTCATTTTTGTTAGCAACATCTTTGGGATACTCCAAATATTTAGAACTTTAAGCAAAACTCAGTTTAAACAACGTTTAGAATGAGTAATCAAAAAAGTCTGCAAAAAAAACCCCACACGAATTCAAGCAAAATATTGGCTCGCATTTAAATTTTTAGTACAATAAGTTCGTCCGCGCAAGAATGGAAGCAACAACAGCAGCAATCGCTTTAGCCGCGGGCAATAATTTGAAATTCGATTACCATAACCAAACCAACAAACCACACAAACAACAACAGCAAAAAAACAACCGAGAACCCATTCATACAAAATGAAAGGCGAAATGTCTATGTGTGTGTGTGTGTGTGTGTGTGTGTGTGTGTGCGTGGGGGATATATGAAATTGTTTGTGTGTTGGTGTCTATTTATAGAGGTCGCCGAAAATCGCTTACGGGTCAAAACAAAAACAATGCGAAATATTAATGAAAACAACAACAAAAGCGAGCAACCAAACGAAAGTACAAACAATGACCAAAAACGCGACGCAAATTCGAAAGCGGTTGGAGTAAAAGGCAGAAGAAGAGGAGGAAACAAACGAAAACGCCAAAGAACAAAATCGGCAGCAATTCAATGTAAAGCCAAAGGGAGTGAGCGATGAGCAACAGCATGTTGCATTTTGAGAAATGCAAGAGCAACAATAAAAGGAAGCAAGTAACAACAGTAAACGGCAAAGTCAAAAACGGCAAGCGAAACAGCTAAGTAACTCTATACATAAAATCGTTGAGCAGTGTGAGGGCGTTCTAAAAAAAGAGGACACAAAAATTGTAGCAAAACAACTCGCAACACGCCTGACAATATGAAAATGTGGAAAGTGGCAAGTGGCAGGCGGCAGGAGGAGCCGTGCGGTCGTTCGCTTGGTTTGTCTCCGGCTCAAATCGTCCTCTTCATTCAGCTATGCCGACATACCGTTGGGTCAAGGAAGGAAGTCAAGCGAAGGGAATGCGTTAAGTCAAGTCCAGCGCAAAAACAAATTTGAAGTTATGAAATTTTGAAGGGTTCGCCGTTTTGTAATGTTTTTTTTACATATAAATAAAATTCATACATAGTTATTTTTTTTTTTTGCAGCCGTCAATGTAGTCAGTTTTGCGCTTTAACACATTCTCATGTTACTGTTGTGGTTGTTTTTTTTTGCAGTGTTATTTTCGCTCTTGTTGACACAAAATATTTTGCGCGTTGACAAAAGTCAAACTCAGTGATGGCTCCACACGCGGTTGATGATGGAGTTGCTCGGCTCAAAAGTGAACCTGCACGTTGATATTTATTTACATGTTACTTTTTTTGTTTTCTGTTTTTTGTTGTTGTTGTTTTTTTCATACGCCTTAGGCTCTTTGCCGTCATGCATGCATAAATAGTCTCATATACAAATTTTCATAAAGTCATGGAAGGACTTTTGCGCAGCCAATGCTAGACATTTTTACGACGAGTCTGAGCACAGTGTAGTTTCAAAGAAATTTTCGCAATCAGTTTTGTGCTCAACTGGTTTGGTTAAAATCAAAAAAACAAAAAATAAAAACTAAAAAAGTAAAAGTAAAAAAAATTGGATTTCGATGGATGTTATATAATTTACTGCTGCCAAAAAATAACGAAAAATATTAGAATTTTTGTGAACTGGGTCGATTTGACAATTCCCTTAAAAATTAAGTTTTTTATAAACATAATTTTTTAAAATTAATTTGAAATGATATTAATTTATTCGATAACATTTTGTCGATATTTTGTGATTTTTTTTTTCGATCAGAAATAATCGTGACCCTTAGTTTTAAAATTTTTCGATTATTATTCCTTATTCTAAAACTTTTCCATCATAATAAATGCAAACAGATGGTCGATGGTCGGCGACGACAATAATAGCACCAACAACAATATTTTTTTTTATTATCGACAAAATACAAATTACCAAATATCAATCAAATATGAACGGAAAAATTTAAATCCAAGAATAAAGATTATTTTTATCAAAAAAATGCTTTTTTTTAAAAAAATATCGATCAAATTTAATTTGAAATATAAAAATTGCAAAAAGTCGATCAAATTTCATTGAAAAAATAAAAATCACAAAATATGAAAAAATTGAAAAAAAAAATCGCTAAATATCGATCTAGTTTTTACCAAAAAAAAATACAAAAGATCGATTAAATTTTATTGAAAAACTAAAAATCACAAATTATCGATCAAATTTTATTGAAAAAAATAAAAATCACAAATTATCGATCAAATTTTATTGAAAAAATAAAAAATCACAAATTATCGATCAAATTTTATTGAAAAAATAAAAAATCACAAATTATATTGATAGATAAATTTTGTTTGAAAAAAGAATCACAAAATATCGTTCAAATTCGATCGAAAGAATAAAAATCACAAAATTGAGATCAAATTTGATTGAAAAAATAAAAATCGCTAAATGTCGATCTAGTTTTATCCAAAAAAAAAAAAAATTACAAATATCGATCAAATTTTATTGAAAAAATAAAAATCACATATTATCGTTCAAATTCGATCGAAAATATACAAAAAACACAAAATAACGATCGTATTTCAAAAAAATAAAAATCACAAAATAATTTAATCGAATTTGATCAAAAAAAAAACGAAATTTCGTTCAAAATTGATTGAAAAAATAAAAATAACAAAATATCGATCAACTATGAATGAAGAAACAATTATCACAAAATAACGATCTTACATTAATTTAATACAAAAATCATCTAAATAAAAGTAAGATGAGATTTGCGTAGCATATGGCATAAGGACTAGGGTCGATATATTCGATTTTTGCAATATTGTTTTTTTTTTTCGAAAACATCAAAACAGCGATTATTTTTGATTGCAGCTTAAAATTTAATGAGTTTCATAGTTTCCATGCAAAAAACGATACCGATTTCTTTGTTTAGAGAGTGATATACCCTAATATATATTTGAAAAAATTTCAAAAGAAAATTTTGCCACTCTATTCTTTTTCGCAAGTGTTAATATATAAATCAGTTCAGTATTTTAAGATCCCAATCTTTACAAAACATTCGCCACATAATCAATTTTATAATATAATAAGAATAGATTAAGAACTGGCCTGCGATCCAAAATATCTGCAGAGCTTTTAAGTAAATATTTGAATTTATTGAGTTATTTTTGAGATCTGCGATAACTTCACATCATGCAAGCAGTTTGAAAAAATTACCTAACACACGATTTTTCACTAAACCACCGCTCACAAATTCATATCGCACTCACTGTGCTTAAGTGCTCATATCAAAACCGACCGAGCGCTCACATGCCCCTCCACCTTTGATTTCTCGCATATTTTGAGCCCCAACCAACAAACCATATTTTGCAAACATTTGTCGGACATTTGGCTTCATTTTATAAATATTTTCAGTCTGCTTATTTCATTTTGTGGCAACAATTTTACATTTCTTCACAATTTTGATAACATGTGAGCGTTCTTGTATTTCCTTGTTTCATATTTCGTTTTTTGTTTGTGTGTATGTGTGTGTTTTTTTTTTTTTTTTGGCAAGCTTTGAGTGTTTAGTCGCCGCGTTGAAGGTTAGTTTGTGGCCAACTGGCTAGGCTGTCGGCTCACTGCTTGGCTGCTTGGCCGGTTGGTTCGTTGGCTAGCTGCCCCACAGCAAGCCTGACTGCGTCCAGCCATTTGCCACACAGTTGGGCAGCCATACAAAGTACTTTGAAGTGTAACGTTCTGTAAGGAGAGAGAGAGAGAGAGGGAGTAGTGGCGTTCTGTGTATAGAGTGAGTGCTGTGCGGGTGGAGCTGGGTTGTACAATGTTGACATTTGCAATTGTAGCCGTTGATGTTGGCTTTTATAATAATTTTGTTGGCCACCACTTCCGCATGCAGCGTCCAAACATTTGCAACTCATATGGGCACGTTTTTCACTCATACATTTCGTAGTACTTCTGAAAAGTCGCTTTTGTTGTTGGCACTGTCTTTGTATGCTTTCGCATTTTAATAGTTCCGTCCTTTGTCGGGGCTTTTTAATTAGTGCAATAGCTGTTACTTATACGCACTGTGCAACGCTCGCTGCCGGTGGGGGCGCATTCACTTTTCCACTTTCAATAGACGTTTGTATATATATTTTTTTCAATATTTATGTTTGTCTATGACAGAGATTTTATGCAGTGGTGCTTGTAAAATGCAATTTTTGGGGTCGCTTTACAGTTTTGATGATATTTTTAATTCACACAAAAATGGATTTTTTTTGTAACTTTTATTACTTTAGTGGGAGCATTTAATTTCTTTAAACAGATGAAAAGTGCAGCAATATGAACTTTAGCAAAGCTTTTATTAGGTCAAGAGCCCCTCTACAATGCTAGGGGGTATTTTTTGCATTCGACTCAATAGCTTTGAGTGCTGTTTTATTTGGGGGTTTTGGTTGAAGTATTTAAAATCGTCTGGGGTTTCTCCCACCCAAACTCGAGATATTTATTTTGAATAGGTTTATTTAAATTTGGGCAAGTTTTTCTAAATTATTTGCGTTTTTATTCCGGCTATTATCAATTGCATTTTTGTTAAAGTTTCCTCTTTCTCAGATCTCATTTAGGTACATTTACTGCGACTATGAAAAATAACAGAAAAAAAGAGTTCAATTTTCAATTTTCACATAAAATCGAAGCATTTCTTGTTACGCAAAAATTTAATTTTATATTTAATTCCATATGCAAAAAAACAACAATACTTTCGAAGTAGTGTACTGTACTGAAATAAATTTCTCTCCACAAGAGCTCCATACACGTAGGTTGACTTCGCAATTATTTAAATTTGCAAAGCATTACCTTACGAAACGTAGAGCCTTAAGTTAGAACAATGATGGTGACGGTGAATAAACTCCATGGTTAAAAACTTGAACGTTTTTGGGCAGAGAAAGAAGCCAAATATGTCGCAGAAAATGGGGGAATTGTATATGCTTGATATTATTTTTAAAAAAGTTCCGAACTTTGTCTAAATTTCCAAAAAATGTCTACCTTCTTCATAAGAATTTTTGGAAAATTTTCATCTATACAACTTCTTAGTCCATGTATGTAATTCCAGTACTGTAAAGTGCAAGTTCCAAGTAGCTAAAAATTTCCGTTTATTTTTAATAAATTTTCAAACATTTTAAAAATCAAAAACTTTTTAAGCATTTTTTTGGAAAATCAAATTTAAGGTAGTGAAATTTATGTTCTAAGTGACTGCAAGCTACCGTTGATTTTTTGCCATATTTTTGCTGACACTCTTCCGCAATTTCTTTCATATAATACATGCTCGAAATTTTTTTTATATGGAAGCAAATGCGCTACACAATCAGCAAAAAATTACAAACAATGAACTCGTTATTAACACCGAAAAAGATCAGATATATCAGTCAACAATATCGATTAAGATTCCAGTAACGATAACGATAATAATGCCCATAACCTCAACGATGTGAACGTTGCGATAAGCATAAAAGTGCGGCTAATTATATCGATAGCTCTGACGATAACCATAATTATGTCGATAACGATAAATTATCGATAAAAATTCCGCTGATGAGACCATCACCACCCTCTTCAGAACAAATGAGGACAACTGTTACATTTAAAATCATTAAGTCCACTTGCTGACATTTTGGGAAATCGACAAAATTCACCAGATTACAAATTTTTAAATTAAATTTAATCGATATTTTGGGATTTTCCTAATATTTTGATCAAGCTTGATGATTGTTTTAAATTTTTTAGTTTTTCAATAATATTTAAACTATACTTTTTCTATGAAAAAAAAATCGTTATTCTTGAATTTAAAAAAAAAAATCGATAATACTAAACGCTAAAAAACTTGGCGGCGACGACAATAATAGCAACAACACCAATAATACAATTTATGTTTTATATTAAAAAAAATAAAAATCACAAAATATCGAACAAATATGATCGGAAATTTTAAAGCCAAAAATAACAATTATTTTTTTATTCAAAAAACAAAAAAAAAAAAAATGTAAACCTGAAATAAATCTTACCACTCTAACAACATTTTAAATCTCTGGCGAAGGTGAGACCCTTCATGCCACTGATAACATTTCCAATACTCACCACACCACAGCACTTGGGCTGCGAACTCTTGCCAAACAGTCCCCACTCTTAACGCAAACGCTCTCCACTTCCTCTCTCATTCATTTTTCATACAGTAAAAATATGACTCAAATTGAATGTTATTTGCGCGAAAGATTTTCTAAATTGGGAACAGTTTGCTTATCGCTAAAAAAAATTTTACTAAGCAATCTCATTACACTCTTTCGGCTAAGAGAATTATAAAATAGCGGTTGCTTAGCTTAGGCCATCAAAAAGACTAATTAGATAGATTTTCTGGAGTTGATAAAAACTTACACCAACGCTTGGAGGAGAGCCAGAGTGCTGAGTCATAAGAAAGAAATTGTGTGATTGGAGACGCACACATATGTACATATATACATACATATGTATGTTATAAATTGTACGAATGTGTCTGTAGAATCAAGTAACGAATGGCCACAAAGGCAGCACGCAAAAACAAAAAAGCGTGTGAGGCAAAGAAATAATAAAAACAAATCAAGAAATCGCTATACAAAAGAATAACAAAACATCCAACTGGAATAACCAGCCGAATGAAGAACCGGCGAGTATAAAAATCGACCGGCAATAAAGAATGCTGCCTGCGCTGAAGACGAAGCCAAGTTTTGCAGCGAAAACTGGTTCGCCAGCTACGAGTATTCTTCTGCACACAGACTGGCACTCTGCACTGCTAGTAGTGGAGCTTCGAATGACAGATCGACAGCTGTGTAAAAATCCCCGTCTAACCAAAGCGTGGCGCGCAATCAATGTGTGTGGCGTTCGTTTGCTTCAGGGCCTAATCGCAGGTACATCACGCCAGCCGAAAGTTGTTGGACTTAAGAAGCAAACAGACTAACCAGGTGGGAGGGTGGGCACACAAAACGAAACAACAGCGTGCTAGCAGCGTGGCTTCATTCTCAAGAGAGGCGCTCAAAAAGTATTTCGCAAGAAAAGTTGAAATTAATGCTGGATTGAGAAATGGATGCGCTTCAAATTCAAAGCTGGTTTTAAAGATATTCGAAATGGAAGAAATGTCTGGGATAAAGAATATTTGCACAGCAGAACTCCAAAGCATAAGCAAAATAAAAGATATGGGAACCTAAAAATGTCAGTTGCTTGCGCAAAACAAGTATTGAGTAATGACTGATCGATAATATAAGAGAGCGTATGGAGTACAGAGTTAGAGTGCAAATGCATGAGAGTGAGCGAATGAGAGGCCAAACCAACGCGTGCAAATATTGCGCCATCAAAAATTGCAAAGATGCGAAAATTTGCTAAAAGCCGGTTCGCTATATTATAAATGATGGTATGCGTCTGCTCGCTTGTCGTTGGCGTGCGCCTTTCCGCGATTAAATTTTTGTTCATTTTCTGTTTTTTTTTATTTATTTTTTATTTTTGTTTTAAGTATTAAGCGTGCTTACCGGATTTACTGGCCTAGAGGCGACTAGTTGGTGAGGTGACTTTACTGCATGCGTAAATTGGAATATCCATAAATACAATACTGAAATTAAAATTAAAAAATTAGGTTAAGTAAAAACGTAAAAGAATACTCTGCAATGAATTTCTTTTGCATGCAAGAAAAGGTATATTTTTTGTGGAGTACTTTGTAATGCCCATTTCAAAACGAACACATTTTTTGCTGCCCTATTTTGTTAAGCCACATATTAATGGCAGTCCATAAAATGCTATATCACTGTCATGAAAACTACTTTTAGCCTTGAAGCTAGCATATTAGACGGTAGGAATATTAATACAAACTCTCAAGTAATTTTTGTACTATTTTTGACCGCTCATCAAGGTAAGGTTAGATTAAATGGGCTGCTCTCGTAGAGGGTTCAGGTTCACTCGGTGCTCACAAGATCCATAGTGTTGCCCAGAAAAGGACTTCCCGCAAGCCTATCCTTACACATCCTTAAACCATACCGTTCTATTAGCAACTTCAAACGGCCCTCCTGTGCGTAAGTACCTAAATTTCCCAGGAGGCTAAAATATGGGCCCCAGAAATCGTAAACGTGTTTCTTGTAGTGCAGGATACTTTCCAGGAAGTGGTTAATTGACTCGACCTCTTCGTCATCCCTATAGCCCTACAGAAATCATTATGCGGGGATTCAAGACTTGTGTACATGTGGCCGATAAGCAATTGTCCCGTTGTCTGGTTTAGAGAGTCTCGACTCCATGTGCTCCGCTTACTGGACATGGCTAAAGTGAACGCCCTCGCCCGTATGTGCTCATCTTAATCCACCTTCCATTAATAGCTCTTCTGGTCCCTCCCTAAACTTGCGAGATCAGGATTCTCAAAGAAGGCCATATGCTAGAGCCGAGTTGTCCAAGTCTTTCCTCAGCTTCGCAGTTCCCCTCCTCGTACACTCGTCCGCTTCCTCGCTTCCCGAGACTCCTTATAGGTAGACAGTGCCTTACCGAAGGAATTGGGAGATCCCCGGCATTTCCAAACACAAATCGAGTTAGTTGTATCAATTTAGAGTCTGGTTGTTACTTGAATATCTACAGCAAAGACAAGCTTTGCAGCTAAGTCAATTGCAAACCCCTAAGTTGAAACACGCTACAGCAATGAGAGTTACTGGGTGAAAACTCCAGATACTCTTACAATATCAAATTTTAAGCTATCCATTAAGTTCGGCGTTTAGTGCTGTGGCAGTTCCCAGACGAAGGAAACCTTTAGGAGGTAGCTAAGGTCGACCTCAGCGATTTGATAGTCACTTCTTTTGTGGTCCATCCCGCCTCGGTTCAAGCAAGACGCATGCCCATTATCCGTTATCCGCAGCCTGTTAGACACCCTAGGCCATAGAGCACTCATGGTCTGCCGACTCCCACCTCGACACGGTTTAGGATTGAGGCATTGTTCATTGTCCGTTATCCGCAGCCGTTTAGACGCTCTAAGCCTTGGATCACTCTTGGCTGCGGATCATCTCAAATAAATGTGGTAAGCCTAGGAGTGTCTCCAGCGCCGCTTGAGGCGTCAAATGTGCTGCCATTCGTTCTAGCTTGTGAAAGTTAAGCAGATAGGATTTGACGTTAGCCGCCTCTAAACAGGCCGCCAGAGCACAATAGGTTAGAATGGGCCTTAAAACCGCCGTATATATCGAATGTAGCTTATGCTGTCGCAGTGTCCTGTCTTTCATGCGTAGTTCAATACAACGGAAAGGAATTATGTACGTTTGCAGAGAATATGCTGAGAAAGTATAATTTTGAGTAGATTATGTAGGTTCTAAGGCCCGCTCTGCTCATTTCAACACAAGTAATTCAAATTTCTTCATTAACACTTAACATTCAAATTACATAAAGCGCCAGATTTTTCAATTCATACGATTTTATAGATATGTATTCGATTTCCTTGCTAACTTTGTTGTGTTAAATAATAATCTAAGTAATAAATACTTTGTATACATTCATTAATTTGTCTACCTAGATATTTTGAAAACTTTTTGCGATATTAATTTTATGGTAACTAAATTTGTTGGTAAGTTCATTTAAAGGTCAATTTGCAAAACTTGTAAGTTAGATGGCTGCATACATACATATATACATATACATACATACATATTAATAATTTTACTCAATTAATAATTCGCTTGTGAATGTTTAGCAATTTTATAAAAACTCATTTTTCGACAATAACGACGCATTACCTTGGTAGTGTGGTGCAATTATTATACGGCAAAGCGGATTAATAACGACAATGCATTAATTTACAAAGAATTAAAAAACTTTCCTATTGCCAGAATTGTATGTTATGAATCAAGCCACATTAAAAATATGGCAGCATTAGATGAAATACAACCCTGTCGGTGGCCCATGAAACACCAAAAAACGGTGTGTAAAAAGTGGATGAAGAAAATTGAAGAAGATGATGATTTTCTGTGGCATTATAGCTTCACAGATCATGTACACCTTTCGAATGAAAATATCAAAAAATCAATCCTGTTGCTAGTACCACGCTTTGATTTAAATTTGAAGTTTCACTTACTTTGAAGAAACAAAATATGAAAAGACAGAGAACATAATCATTGCTCGTCCAAGAAATGAAATACGGTTTTGCGCGCTATTATCGGATATAAATTGAGCAGGAGCCGCAGTGCTGAACTAAATAGGATAAATATTTTGAGAATTTCAATATCAGATTCTCTAGTAAAATTGGAGTATCTACATCAATACAAATTTTTACCGGAATCTGGAATCCACAGTACATACAACCTAAATGTTTATTTTTGAGCTTCTATTTTTCCATCAGGATGAAAAGGTTTATCCAAACCTAACTTGACAAGGGGTCTCGAAAAATCGTTTTAACATACATATGTACATCTACAACCTAACCCTATATCTTATAAAACTTTTTAAAATAGAATCTAATGGAATTGTAGTAGGACGAAAGTTGAGCACTTAGGAATAGTTGCCCATTGCGCTTGACAACAAAATAAGCTAACAAGAGTTTGCAAAAAACTTTGTGGACGTTAAAAGCCATCACGCGCTCCTTAATAAATCTGAATACCTTTTCGAGGTAAATTAGAAAAAAAAATTTTCGAACGTACTTTTTATGGAAGAAAATGATTGGCACCGTCAGGAAAAAAACTTATCAAAAATCTGCAGACATTTTTAGTTACTTCAGCTTTATGTACTAAAAATTTGATGGGCTATAAAACTACATACTTAGATTTTTATGAAAATTCGATTTAAAAAGTTTGAAAAATTGATTTTTTCTTTTTTGAATTTCTTAAAATTCGATACACCGTTTTATTAAAACTACATTTTTATTAAAAAAAATAGCAAAAATAAAGCAAACAAAATAAAAATAAACAAACGCAAAATACGAATTTTCTGCAATATTTATTTAGCCATATGAGAAGGATTTCGAACTGCTAATAAATCGTAGAATTAATTCTATTGTCTTCTTTCTCCTTCCAATCTTGATGCGTATATCCAAAATTGGCTTCAAAACTTAAGCTCTTCCTTTATGACCTGATACGAATTTGCTAAAGAACCTAAAGAGTTTTTTTTATTCACGAAATCTTCTGAGCATACATTTCCCATGGTCAGCAAGGAAGCAAATGCCATGGAGCTTTACGTAAATTATCATTTCGTATCATTTCGACATACATACAAATGCTCGAAAATACTCGTAAACACTCTGATTTACCAAGACCAATTCAAAACTACGTTGTACTTAACTTTTAACAATCCCAGCGTATTTTTGCACTCAACAATTTGCATGAGTGGCAAAATTAACAAAAATAGAAATCTAGCGGTAATTTCAAATAAACCTAAAGCGCTAAGAAGTTACTAAAACAAAAAATTAATAACAATCAAACACGTTATATCCCGCTTAAGAGATTAAAAAATAAATTAATAAACGAAACAAAAGCTCAAACGGTTTCGAAATGAAAAAAATCAACTCCACTTGAAACGTGCGAACAACGAGTTGAAGTTGACTTTTCGAAGGCCACAAAGGCCAAAACTAGAATGGCACAACAAAAAATAAATAAAAGAAAAACACACAAACACCAAAACGGCGAATGCCGGTCAATGCAAATAATCGTAAAATGGAGAAAAAAAATTACCAAAAATGGACACAAGTAAAAAAGTGCCAAAAAAGTTTATTACTATCGTATATGCACGAACATGAATATTGGGTTGAAAGGGCTGTTTGCGTTTTTGTTTGGTATACATATTTTAGTTTTTGCGCCTTTTTAAAGTACATTTGAAATAAATAACTTATATTTTTCCCCCTTTTCCAGGGCAAGGAAAGTTGAATACAAAAAATGGAAAATATTATTGTTTATTGAAAAATATAATTTTTGTTGCTTGTCTGAAAAATTTGATTACAGATTGATCACATATTTATTTGGGGTGTCTTGTAACAATGAAAGTTGAAAACTATGTTTTATTTGTCAAATAGACATTAAAAGTCTATGGCTTTCTCCCCCATATCAAGCAATAACTGGAATTAGCTCAATCCTTGTAAAATTTACATTGAAAAATTGAAATAATAAACAATGTTACCAACTCAAGAACTTCAAAAAAATTTAGTAAAATTTGTGGAAAAAATGTAATCACCTTATACGAGTACTAAAGACAAAGTTTCCATGTTTTCTTAAAAGAAACACAGACATTGGCTATATTTCCGCGAGGTTGCAATAGTGAATTATGAGTTTTTTTTTTTAATTTTACAAGAAAACATTGTTCCAAATTAACCTCAGATTTAGTTTTTATTTCCGTTTTATTTTCTTTTACATAAATTGTAGAGTTTTTAGAGTGAAAAAATTTCTAAGTTAAGAGGCATTTGAAATTTTATTGGAGCTTGTCAAATCAGCTGAGATAATCAAACTAAAAACAAACTGCGAATATTAACATCGGATTTTGTATTTAAATTCTCTATGGGAAGCCAGATGCAAATGTGCAGTTTTAAAATTCCATTGCTCAAAAAATTTGCAATATCAAACGATTATTAGGAATATGGAAGGATTAACTGACAGGCAGATGCCCAGAGATCAATACCTGGCTGAGTCTAGATAAGAGGAAGCTTCTCCGGTGTTCTCCGAAATATATGTTTAACCCTCCGCCAATTTGACTGCCACTGTTTTTTTTTTTTTGCAAATACTTCCGAAAAAAAACAGGCTTTAAACTCAGAAATATGAAGTCAAGATATAAAAAGTTGAACTGTTTTTGAGATACAGCTAAAATAAAATTTTTTGGGATCTGAAAAAAAAATAAGTCGCTCAATTGTAATTATCGCTGAATGTAGATTATTTACTGTGGAAAGCCCAATTCATAAATATTTTGTAAAACCTTAAGCCCGGAAAATTTACTGAACTGTTAAAAAAATGAAAATTTATATATATCTTAAAAACTATTATACCTGTTATTTTGTTTTTGCCCGGCCGACGTCAGCTTTGTTGCCGCTCCAGCTTGGACTTGTGTGT
Source organism: Anomoia purmunda (assembly GCA_951828415.1). NCBI lineage: Eukaryota > Metazoa > Arthropoda > Insecta > Diptera > Tephritidae > Anomoia > Anomoia purmunda. The sequence continues at coordinate 112,541,484 of OX639997.1, forward strand.
AGTTTCTGAGTTGTCACCAGTAATATACTATGCGTTTGTATTTGTGTGCCTACAGCCAGATATTCACATACATACAAACCAATTTTAATGCTAAGCAGATTTTTGTGAAAGTGATCAACGAGCGATCCCAGCTTCGCAGTGCACCATCGCAACGTTTGCGCAGCGAATTGAGCGAAGGTGCATGCATTTGGTGGTAATTAATGGAGTGTTGAGGCTTTGAGGCAGATTTTATAGAATTCTTCAAATTAAGAACAATAGGACACTCAGAGTACAAAATGTTGTAAATTTCTTGCTTGCCTCAGCTAGTGGAATTTGATTTAAGAAGATGGCAACCCTATAGAAAAATGTATGAACTTTAAATTCTCACTGAAACTAGTGAAATTCGGAAACCAGTTGATTGCCTATTCTCTTTTCCAATATTAAATTTTTAGTATTAAATTTGAATTATTTAGATTATCACTAGAGAATGACCTAACACCGATTTTTTGGGCCGAACGGCGCACTTTTGAGGTCTAACTAATGAATTATCAATGAATTAAAAAATTAAAACTTTTTTATTGCTATTAAAAAATATATAAATAAATAACTTATTTAGCGGATGATATGGACTTCAAAAAGTATTAAAAAAGGTCACCATTTCTTTGCCGACGATACTCATTTTCTTGGTCTTTTTCCCAACGCGAAATATGTATATAAAATGTAAATTTTACAACGTTATTAAATTAATGAAAATTGCCAAATGTTTGGTCAAAGTTCGGGTTTTTTTTTGGCCGAGGCCGAATTGAAACGGAACCGAACTTTCATGCCCGAAGCCAAAGTTCGGTCCATCTGTAATTATAACCATATGTTTTGAAAGTAGGTGGGTAAACAAATTTCTCATCTCTTCTTTTAAGTTTACAAAATTTAAAAATTGTTTGACCTGTGATGTTTTTGTATAAATTCTAATTTGAATTGTTCCCTGAATCCGAATATAAAAAATCAGAATATAAACAGGTATAATAGTTTTTAAGATATATATAAATTTTCATTTTTTTAACAGTTCAGTAAATTTTCCGGGCTTAAGGTTTTACAAAATATTTATGAATTGGGCTTTCCACAGTAAATAATCTACATTCAGCGATAATTACAATTGAGCGACTTATTTTTTTTTCAGATCCCAAAAAATTTTATTTTAGCTGTATCTCAAAAACAGTTCAACTTTTTATATCTTGACTTCATATTTCTGAGTTTAAAGCCTGTTTTTTTTTTTTTGCAAATACTTCCGAAAAAAAACAGGCTTTAAACTCAGAAATATGAAGTCAAGATATAAAAAGTTGAACTGTTTTTGAGATACAGCTAAAATAAAATTTTTTGGGATCTGAAAAAAAAATAAGTCGCTCAATTGTAATTATCGCTGAATGTAGATTATTTACTGTGGAAAGCCCAATTCATAAATATTTTGTAAAACCTTAAGCCCGGAAAATTTACTGAACTGTTAAAAAAATGAAAATTTATATATATCTTAAAAACTATTATACCTGTTTATATTCTGATTTTTTATATTCGGATTCAGGGAACAATTCAAATTAGAATTTATACAAAAACATCACAGGTCAAACAATTTTTAAATTTTGTAAACTTAAAAGAAGAGATGAGAAATTTGTTTACCCACCTACTTTCAAAACATATGGTTATAATTACAGATGGACCGAACTTTGGCTTCGGGCATGAAAGTTCGGTTCCGTTTCAATTCGGCCTCGGCCAAAAAAAAACCCGAACTTTGACCAAACATTTGGCAATTTTCATTAATTTAATAACGTTGTAAAATTTACATTTTATATACATATTTCGCGTTGGGAAAAAGACCAAGAAAATGAGTATCGTCGGCAAAGAAATGGTGACCTTTTTTAATACTTTTTGAAGTCCATATCATCCGCTAAATAAGTTATTTATTTATATATTTTTTAATAGCAATAAAAAAGTTTTAATTTTTTAATTCATTGATAATTCATTAGTTAGACCTCAAAAGTGCGCCGTTCGGCCCAAAAAATCGGTGTTAGGTCATTCTCTAGTGATAATCTAAATAATTCAAATTTAATACTAAAAATTTAATATTGGAAAAGAGAATAGGCAATCAACTGGTTTCCGAATTTCACTAGTTTCAGTGAGAATTTAAAGTTCATACATTTTTCTATAGGGTTGCCATCTTCTTAAATCAAATTCCACTAGCTGAGGCAAGCAAGAAATTTACAACATTTTGTACTCTGAGTGTCCTATTGTTCTTAATTTGAAGAATTCTATAAAATCTGCCTCAAAGCCTCAACACTCCATTAATTACCACCAAATGCATGCACCTTCGCTCAATTCGCTGCGCAAACGTTGCGATGGTGCACTGCGAAGCTGGGATCGCTCGTTGATCACTTTCACAAAAATCTGCTTAGCATTAAAATTGGTTTGTATGTATGTGAATATCTGGCTGTAGGCACACAAATACAAACGCATAGTATATTACTGGTGACAACTCAGAAACTACACACAAGTCCAAGCTGGAGCGGCAACAAAGCTGACGTCGGCCGGGCAAAAACAAAATATACATAAAAAACTAGTCCTATGCCAATCACATGCAAAAAAAAACAAAACAAAATTGTAGTAGACTGGACAAAACAAAAATGAAATAAACAACAATCACACATGCCATAATAACAGCAATAATGAAAGGAGAAGAAGTAACAATAAAGACAATGAAAACCAAAAAACAAAAACAAAAAACAGAACAACTCCAGTCAACTAAATGTCCCCACCAGAACACAGATAAATGAGCAATAAGTAAGAGCTTAAGATATTCTTAACGATTTGTAAATGCCGGCTCAAACATTCGACGGAGTGCCGGAGTGCAGCAAGAGAGGGTGGTGGTGGAAACCAACCGCATGGTACAGCGTAATGCAGTCGCGTTCAGCGAAGTCGGTTACCCAAATGCGTTGGTTGGCTTGCGGCTCGGCTCGCCGCATGCGAGTAAATGTATGTAGATCGATATATGTAGGTGCAGATATAACGAGGGACATTCAATAAGTCAGTGATAATTGCAAAAATTTGATCAATATTGGCAAGCTAAAATTTTCTAACATCTGATAGCCCTGAAGAGACGGCACAAAAAAATTTAGGAATATCTGGTACTTTGTGCAGTTTTGATAGATATTTGAAATAGTAGTGGTAATTAGTTTGTGTGTTGGTTAAAAGAAAGTGACTTCCATATGCTAATAAATTACTATATTTTTTTGGGAAAAAAGCAATCTGCGAAACTAAAGCGAAATTTGAAAAATAGTGTTGGTAAGCTGCATTGACATTTGGAAGGATTCAGAACTGGTAGACAGAATATCTTTGCGACCACGCAAGCTCATTGTCGTCCAATTGGGTTACAACGGAAAAAAATAAATGTTTCGAAAAAAAAAACTTCCACAATATCGTTTTAGTATTCCGTTGACCTTAAAATCTATATGTGTTTTGATATGGAATTGACACATACCGAATGTTCATGGATAAGTTTGAAAGCTACTTTTTTACAAAATCAATATATAAACTCTTTTCGTTTCTTTGATCTTCTTTATCCCCTCCTTGTAACAACCTTCGCTTCGTCCACGCTATTTTTGTTTATCTGGCATTTCGACTTTAGAACGTTTAGTTGGTTGTGATTCAATCGGAGAAAAATATTGGTATCTTCGTTTTGAAAGTAATTCCTCATTGACGAAAATGACCCTGGATTTGATAGGATTCTGCCCTTAATATTCTTAATCTTCTTCCAAGCCGCTATGTTTATTACATAGCACCAAAAAATTTTAAATTTTGTTCAAAAATAATTTGCTGACAAAGTCATTTAGTTGCAGTTCGATAAAAACTTTTTTTATTGGGTATATTTTATTTGAATATTAAGTTTTGGGTAGAATTCTACCCAAAGAATAAATAAAATAAATATCTCAATAGGGTTGATACACTTTATTTAACACAAATTTTTTTATATGAAAAAAAACATTGGCGTGATGGCTACCGAATTTGCCAGGACCTGAACAAACTTGAATATTTGAGGATAATTTGAAATAAAATGAAATTTTTTCATCAATTCATATAGGATCCAAACCTGAGTTCAATAGACAATCGAAATGGAGAGTAGATGGCAGATGGAAGTCCACCAAAGAAGGTTAAGACGGCTACTTCAGACGGAAATATTATGGCAACTGTTTTCTGGAATGCACATAGTATATTCCTGATTGAAACTTCGGAGAAGGGAGGGCAAAGAGAAAAATTGTTTTTTTTTTATCGGAGCTAAATTACTTCAATTACATTACGAAACAGAGACGTCTTTTCACCGTTTGAAAAGTCTACTACCCAGATGGCATACAGAAGTAGTAACTTCGTTGGAAAAGGTGTATAGACCTAAAAGAAGAACTAATACGAAATTAAAATGATTTCTGGTCAACAAATTCATTTTATATTTCATTTATCACTGTCCTAGTGGGCATCCCTCGTATTTATTTAACTATGTAGAAATGCATGTGACGACGTTGTCATCGTCTGGCGACCATCTAAAAACCGGTTCTAGACAAAACTAAAAGTTGCGACCTGATGCTGTGTGCTCGTTTGTTGCCAAGCCGCAATGTTGAAGTGGGGAATAAGGTTTGCCGTCGATCGGCGAAGCATTGGAAGTGGCAAGAAAGCAGAAGTTCAGCACATAAATTACCCTGAGGTGACACAAAATGCCGCTGCTTTAATGGCCAGGCTACATGGCATTCGCTAATGCTACTAAAAACGACGATATATTCGATTTCCTGAAATTTAGAGCTCACATAATTTTAGCTGTTTTGCCGAAAGAAGTCTTTATTGGCTTGCAGACTTTCTGGTTTTACTGTTTTTGTGATATTTTAAGCATTCATTTGAAATTAAACGGTGTTGTGCAGAAGTGTATGATCATAGTGTAGACTGGCATCATTGACGATCATTCCATCAATCACCAATATTACCATTACTAGCCAATTGACATCGCTGGCATGACATCGCTGGCATGACCTCGCGAAACTTTGAGGAAACTTGGAGGCAAACGAGGTTGATCAGTTAGTGAGTGAAGGGAAGAAAAAATATTCTTCGGTCAAGACACAAACAGCTTTCACGAAAATAAGTAAAAAGCAATATTAACAGCTTTATTTACGAAGCTGTGAAGCGTTATGCTATTTTTCAGCTTAAGGATCAAATGAAGAATAATCATTGCCACCACATGCTATTTTTGTGCCGGTGTCTGATTGAAGACGAAACTATAACAATTTTTTCATCATGTCGACCTTTGTGTGACTCAGAAATTAAGCGGACAGTGAGAGCATACCACAGAACTCTTTTACGCAAGATCTGTAGCCCAGAGTTAGCATGAGAAAAGTAGAAGAATGTTTGACATTGCAAGACGGTCATAGGCTGTTACATACCCTCCATAATCCTTCAGCCTACGGTTCGTTTAGTTGAGAAAATCTAACTACGTCATGCAGGGAGTAACTGCATCGCTTCACCTGGATCGATGTCACCATTCAGGAGCTGAGAACCTGGATCGCTGCCTAGGTATCTGGAAAAAGCGATGCTATACCCACGATGGTCTGACGCTGAAAGAGTTCTACAAGCCTCGCATATGGCATAAAGCTTTCACTGAAAAACACTCGTAGAATCTAGAAGACGTAGAGTTGTCCCTATTTGAGGGTACACTGAATAGACTCTCGCACCTACTCCGCTAAAAAACGGATACTGAGAAACCCACTGTGAATCAGTTATCCTTTCGGGCTTGAACAAGGTGCTGACGTTTCTTGATAGTAAAATTGCTGAGCATACCAAGTCAGATTTTTTGTGAATATCTGGATCGCCTACGTATTGAAGTACTCGTCCATGGCCAGAATCCGAGCTCTCTTTATCCTTAGCGTGTTCTGCTAAGCAGACTCCTTAATGTAAAGATCTATCGGAAGCATGTGACAAATCACTTTCAGGAAATCCGTTGGAGACGATCTGATTGTCCCAGTGATCGCCACGCAGGTCGATCGTTCTGCTCTGCTTAGTTTCATAATTCACATCAACGGCTTTCCACCAAATTAGCGACCCGTAGGATATGGCTGTACTAAGTAACGCCTTGTAAATCCAAGCCATAAGTTCCGGACGCATGCCCCATTTCTTAGCTAGCGTTCCGTATTCAATCTTCAATTTAAATTGGGAGATAGCTAGTTTCGGTGGTAATAAAGATACGCACTTTTTCAACGACTTTTTTGCACCTATAGCAATAGGTCTTAAAAAAAAGCGCTTTTGGGTTCCAGCCTTAATAAAGTTGAAGTATGAGATTATTTGGTGGGAAATCGAAGAATTGGTTTAAGCCAAAAATGACAGAAAGCATGATAACGCCTTCCGCGATAACAGCAACTGATAGTGACGTAACAAAAACTCGACTATAAGAGAGTAAAAAAAGAATAAAAGTCGTTGAAAAGAGGAAGAGCGCAGAAGAAGTGAGAAAACGACAGAACGATATAAAGTTTTGTGTAAAAAAGTGAAATTACTTTCATTTCGTCAGCGAATGCGTGGATGCCGCCAAATCGACAAAGATAAGGCTAGCGGTCCACGGAAAGCGCAATCTTATATTATATCCTTCTTGGGTTAAAGCGTTGTATAAAATATATTGACTTAAGAAGAGATTACTTCCAAACAAATTGTTTTTTTACCTAATGTGTTCCTTATTTTTAAAGTTCAGGGAAATACAAGCTCCTTCTTGCATGATTTTTGTGAGGTTATGCAAAAAAAAAACTCATCTCGATTGAATTACCCAATTTTTTCGAACAATAAGAACTTTACGCAGAGCTATTTGATTTAAACACGAACTCCTCTTATGAATTGTAAAAAATCTATCGCGTGAGTCAAGCAAAAAAGAATTTTCCTTAACTGCCAAAAGAGTGGCTCTGAGCGTGATCGGTGCGTCGAATCGAAAAAAGTTTCTAAGCATTTTATCAAAAATAGCAACGTGGGTACTCCCAAAGTAAACTAAGTCAATCTTAAACTATTGATACAAAAATTACTAAAATTTTCTACTTGTATCAGTAAGCGATCCTTACGAAACCCAGAATTCTTTTCTTCCAGTCAATCTGAGTAGCTACTGCCCAGAGTTTCAAATTCATATTCGTGCAACCTTGTCCTTTGGCATGCAAGCAAATATATTTTTACCATAAAATGTATTAACTTAACTCCACCTTATTCTGAACTAAAAGAATCGCCTCCGCATAAGAAATCATTATACGCCAATTTTAAATTCAACACAGTAATTTGCATAATCGAAAATTGTGAAACCTACTTAAATTGTATTTTTAGCTTTAAATTAGGAATTCAAAATTTTTTTTCATTGATACAGTCTTAAAAATCGAAAACTAATTTTAACAAAAATTACATACCACCTTTAACACCCATATAAAGTGGCTTCGTCACAGTCGCAGCTACAGGTTAGAGTGCGACTTTTGATATTCGTCTTTAAGACGGTGATCAGTCACGAACTGGATTTGTTGCTGTTGTTTATGGCTTGATGCTGGTTTTTTAATTGTTTCCTTTTTGAACTGCAAGCGTACGAAAAAAAAAACAAACAAAACAGTGAAATGAAATAAATATGAAAACTAGGTAAAATGAAGGAGCAAGCCAGTTTAAACCACACACCAACACACCTAAATATTTGTGAGCACATACTCGCACATATGTACATACATATATACTATGTATATACAGCAAAGTAGGGAATTAAATGTGCAAACAATCGATCGCAAAAGACGCTGACAACTTCAAGGCTTTAAGGTGTGTGCTAGCGCGCATGCGCAGAGACCAGTTTGCCGGCAAGGAGGGCCAATAGGAGGGGCAGTAAGAAGAGCGAGAGGCAGCAAGGGACACACTCGCTTTTGAATTCAATGGATATGCGATATGTACTTAGATTGTGAGGCAAGCCACTACTACTACTACAACAAATCAGACAGCTAGCTAGGCTAGCCTGTCAGCACAACCAAAGCCATTCCTCTTTTATTGTTCATGTCGAGCTGAGGCTCGGCATAGAGAATATGCATGAAATGATCGTTTCGAATGATTTTCTGTTATGAGGTTGCAAGAAGCTACATAAAAGGGTTAAAGATATTGCGCAGACAAAAGAAGAAACCAAAGAAACAATAAAAACCCACAAAGGCAAAGGTGCAAAAGTAGAAAAACAGGTAGGCAAGAGATTTCCAGCGGCAGAGGTGGAAAGTAAATAAAAGCGAAATAATTGCATTGGCTGGGAAAAACAAGGGTTGCTTTGGCAAATGCTGGCGCAGGTGACAAATGAAAGTCAGGCAAAATGTCAAAGGCATGTCCTGAGTTTTTCACAGGTAAGAAATTCATTGTAATTGTAAATAGGCCAAAGAAGAAGTAGCCTTGTGATGCGACGCCATAGCATGGGATTGCCTAGAAAAGAACACGCCCATAACCCATCAAATATTTCCGCAATGAGTGTAGAGGCATTTAGATTTAAAGCAATAAGAATAAGAATACAAAAAGTTTGTGAAACAAAATCAACTACAATTTTTGTTAAACTAAAATCTAATGAAATAAAAATAAATAAAATTACATGGATTAAGACAAACTAAATTTCAACAAAATCAAGCTAAAATAAATTAAATTAAACTGAAGTATCCTAAATCAATTTAAATTTAATTAAATTGAACTGAATTAAACTAAACTAAAAATTTGATTGATTTGAATGAATTATAGTAAACTAAATGAATTAAATTCAATTAGGCCAATTTGAATTTATTTTAATTGAAATAAGTTATATTAATTTCAACTAAGTTACACTATACCAAAGTGAATTAAATTAAATTAAATCATCTTGAATTAAAATTCATAAAAACAAGTTGAACTGAATAACTTCGCATTAAGTGAAATTTAAATAATTTAAAAAATGTTTATATAACATGCTATATTTAACTTAATTAAATTTAACTTAATTAAATTAAAAAGATTACATGAATCAAACGATATTAAACGAGAATAATATAAATTAAACAGAACTAATTTGAATTAGATTAAATTAAATTAAACAAAAACAAATAAAATTATATTTAACAGATTTATGTTAAATTAAATTGAATTTAATTAACTCATACTAAGTCTAATTTAAATGGGTAATATTACGAATTGAATTGACCCAAGTAAAATATAACTAAATTGCATTAAATTAGACTAACTTTAATTAAATTCGATGAATTCAATTAAATTACTTTGCATTATATTGAACGAAACTAAATTTTTAAAATTCTCTAGGTACAGATAAATTAAACTAAAGAAAATTTAGTTAAATACAAAAATTTCAAATATTTATATTTTTTAAAAATTTAAATAAATTTAATGTAATAACAATAAATTAAACTAGATCAAGTTAAGCTTAATTAAATTGCACTAAATTATACCAAAATATCAAGAAAAAGATAACAGGAAACTAAATTATTTGTTTTTTTTTTAAATAGGTTATATTATATTCGAAAGTAAATTAAACCAATTATAACTAAGTAAAATTAAATTAAATTATTTTAAATATTACTCGTATTAGATACAACAAATTAAATAAATATAGGTAAACTAAAATAAAAAAATAAAACCAAAACTTAAAAAAAAATATATAATTTATTAAATTAAAATAAACTTAAACAAATTTTTTATAATAAATTCAGCTTAATTAAAGGTTGTAGAATACAAAGAGGGGATATCAAATTATTTTGAAAATATAATTTAAAATAAAATACTACACAAATTAAAACTAAACAAAAAAACAAAGCGAAATATAAAAAATTAAAATTGAATAAAGAACAGTAAGAAAAACAACAACAAAAATAATATTTCAACATAAAATAAAATGAAGGAAATATGTATACGTTTATATAAAATACGCTAAATCACGTAAAAATAAAATTAAAAAAAAATATATCTTACTAATTTAAATGAGATCGAAATAAATTTCATTAAATTTAGTTCAGTTAAAGGCCGTATAATATAAACGAAATAATTCAAATTATAATCAAATTTTCGTTTAAAATAAAATCGCATATGAAACAAAATTAAATAAAATAAAACGAATTATAATAAATTAACGTAAAATAAAGTCAAATGAAAACAAATAAACTGCAATAAAATAAAATAAATAAATTCAGAATAAAATAAAATGAGCGAAATAAAAAAAAAATGTAATTGTAAATTTAAACAAATTGAATTTATTTAGGCAATCAAATTATTAGCTTAAATAAAACAAATTATGAACATAAATAAAGAAAGTAAGTATATTGAAATACATATATAACTAAGGCTATGGGAAAGCGGGAAATATGTAAAAGATTCATAAATCTGAAAATTTTTAAGTCATAAAGTTTTCGTTGATAAATACTAAATATAAAATTCTTTATATAGACACCTCCGCGTGCAGCGTTAAATGCTGAACGACTTACGCTGCATATTCTAAACTCTCTTTCGTATTCAGATTTCCCTATTTTTTTCCATTTTTTTTTTTTTTTTTTTTTTTTTTTTTATAAATTTTTGATTGCATTAATGTTCTTCCTGTTGTTCTACGTTCGTAGTATTTCATTTCACTTCAGTTTTTGTTTAAAAATAATACTCTCCACAATTAGATACAACAGCACAACAACAATAACCCGAATATGCGGTTTATACCGTAACGAAGGCAAACTACTAGCCAGCGGAGCCAAGCAATTCGAAGTGAAAGTCAGAATAAAAAGGCGAATATGGAATTGTAGAATTCAAACACATACATACATGCATACATATACATACCTAGTGTGCACATGGAATATTGAAAACACACAGAACCACATACACACACACCAGCGCACACACTAGAACACAACAGCAACAAAACAAAAAAAAATAAAAATAACATTGCGGGGGCGGTTTTCCGTTTTTCATTACATTACTCGTTCCTTTAAATTTTAGTGCGCTGCGCGTATTTTTCCCCTCTATTAATGTAGTATTTTTTCTTCGCATAAAATTATTTTTATTTTTATTTCTGTTTTCTTTTTTTTCCTGCACACTTTTGTTGCAGCAATTAGTTGTTCTAGGTTGTTTGGGTGGGTCGAACTGGTGGTCCGGTACGTTCTGGCGCATTGTAGATATGTATGTAATATGTGCATTACAAACTCGCATGTTTATATTTAGCCAGATATTCGAGTGAATACAAATTTATAGCGCTGCAATATACAGATTTTCGACTTAGATTAGAATAGCAGGAATAAAAATTTGAATAGAAAAACATGCAATAAAATCAAACTTAGGGGTCGCGCGCAAGTTTCGAAAGCATTGGATATTTATATCTGCGAAAAAAAAAACAAAAAACTAAAGTGTATATAAATGTTTGTATTTGCATATTACATACATACATACATATTACCCATGCGCATACATATTTATGCATATCACTTTGCAAATATCTAAATATCTGTTATTATTTAGTTTGTCTTACGTTTTTTGCTGTTTTGCCTTCACATTCACCAACTCATAACTCTTGGCCGATTTTGACCGGCTATGACTCAGCAGACTTGGCAGTGGCAGCAAAATCATTTGCAATTCAACATTCACCAACAGCTGAGCTTTACATTTGGAGCACGGAGCACTTAAGCACTGAGCCAGGCATCGTTTAAGTTTCACATTTAGCATTTTCGCAAAAAATCAAAAATCCCGATGTGAATGGAGTACTTCAAATATTTTTTGTTGTTACTGATTGCTCCAGTTTTATTGTAATTATTTCTATTTAATATTCATTTATTTATCTATTGGTTATTTTATTTCTTTTATGTTTTTGTTGTTTCCTTTTTATTCATAATTTTGTAATCTACATATGCACGTAGTTGCGGTAACCAGTTGGGACCACCTCTACCTTCACGTCTTGTAGTTTGTCAATTATCGAATCATTGGACAGCATAACCAAATAAGAAATACAAAAAATGTGTTTACTAAATGAAATGGAGAACCAAAGGAGTGTCACACGCAGCATAAATATTCATATCTCTATATCCTATAGCGTTTTTGCCTTGCGGGACAATTGAAATATCCAACATTTGCATTGTCATTACCTTTATTTGTTCAGTGAAGCGATGGCAGTCTTTGTGGAAATAAAGAAAAAGTAAAAAAATAACAATTGCAACATAGCCACAATTCTCAGACTAAAAAAGTAAATATATACATCGATAAAGATTACTAAAGTGAGCATATAGGCACATAAATTGGTTTTTTTTCGCAAACAACAACTACATATAAGAGTTATGAAAGGTCAAAATGAACATAACGCATTTTTGTAAATCAAAATTTCTCTGAAACCCGTGCATGGATTTTTAGAATATTGTTGTCAATTGATAGGGAATTTAACTCTTTATAATTTGACGCACATATCTTAAATATGCCTGGTTTTAAAACAAAGTAATTTTTTTTTTTTTTTTTGCAAATGAAAAATAAAAAAAATTTCAAATAAAAAAATTTTTTTTTAATTTTTTGTAAATCTCCTATAAGCATTATTTTAAAATTTTATATTTGTTCAGAGAAATTAGAAAAACTATAGGTATTCCGCAATTATGCCTACTGCAAAAACTGACTAAAACTGATTTTTTTCACAAAATTTACAACATTTTTCAACCGATAATTAAAAAAAAAAAAAACTTTGGTTCAAAGTTTCACACATGTACATTTTTTTTGTTCAAAAAATTTTCATAAAAATTTAAAACTTTTTACAATATTTCTGTAGCTGGCTCAATTTTACCAGAATAACGTGCAAATCCAAGATGCTAAAAATTCCGACTGATTTTTGAAAGAAATTTTAATTTTTTTTATATATGTACATATGTAAGTATTAAAGTTGGTAATTGTTTACAATATTTGGCACGCGGTCTTTTTGTTAATTTTTTATAAAACTTAGGTTCATAGTATATGAAGTACCAATTAAATCAAAATTTTTGAAAAATTAAAAAAAGAAATTTTACTCAACAAACTTTCATCCAAATTTTAAATTTTTGAGAAATTTCTAGATTTAGCTCGTTTAATTTAGCATAATAATTATGGTTTATTTTTGACAATTTTTTTAATTAAAAAAAAATTTTTTTTTCATAAACGGAATGATTTCATAATTATTATTTTTTGTGCTTGCTTATTTTCTGTTCTATAAATTGCATGCGTTAAATGAAAAAATATTTTCCAAAACCGAAATTCCAATCAATTGCCAAAAATTAGCAAGAATTGAGAGCCTACAAAATTGCATGCAAGTGTTTATAAATTCTGAGTAAAACGTTTGAAATTTGAAGAACATTTTTTGAATTTTTAAAAGTCATGTACAATTTTTGAAATATTAATTTATATGTTTTGGTTATAGAACGAGCAGTATAATTACAAAAAATTGATGAAAAAATTTATTAATCAAAAATTTATAAACTAATGTAAGTAAATACATTTAAAACCCAAAAATATAAGAAATTTGTGTTGTTCTGGGTTTAGAGTCAAATGATGGCAATACCAGAAAATGAGACATCTAAGCAGCTGACCGTAATGAGCTTCGACTGGTAATCTCTTATCCCGTATTTGGTTGGATGTTGTTTTTTTTTTTTTGGAACCTTCGAGGGCAGATGGTTTGAAGATTTAAAATCACTAAGTTTTGAAGAAGATCGACTGACACCTAGTTTAAAATTTATATAATTATCTTTAACTTTTCACAACATTTTCCGCAATAGTTTTTTCGCAATAAACCTATCTTTCATATTCTGCAAATCTGATTATTATAATTGGAATTAAATATTTGAGTTTCTTACTAAACTCAACTCACTTTTTACTCCTTACTCTCTTTGTTAAATTAAAAGAGTGTATAATTTACTGTAAAGCACTCCTTGGACAACTTAATGTGTAGTTCACAAGAAATCTAATTTTACTCGCCACTCGTTGGTTTCTGCTGTTTTGAAGTAATTTGGGAAAACATATGCTTGCTATGAAGACAAAAGAATTGCTCTTTAATAGAAGAAAGGCATTATTGAAATTGTGTAGAGAAAGAGAGAGAGAGAGTGAATAGAGGAGAGAATAACTGAAGTTAAATAAACAAAAAACAACAAGGAGGGTTCGAAAGAAATGAGAAAGTATTTAAAAAAACATTTTGACAATGATTTATCAAAAAAACTTGACTCCACTCAATCACGTTTATGCTAATTGATATGAGTTTTATTGTAATGAGTGAGTCACTTCAAAAGTTTTGATTATGAAACCATTTTTAATAATTTTGTAGATAGCTTGAATATATCTATATTGACAACACTTATGTATAAGGACCCGGAGAGTTGATGTACAAAGACTAGAGTTTTCGATAAGTTCTCAAGAGCATACGCTTGTTGACCGCAATATCAGCACATTGGCTTTGTATTTATAATTACTATTCAAATTCCTTTGTAAATACTCTCAATTACTCCAAGTAGAACGCACTTTCTTTGTTAAGTTGTTCATCAAAACTTCTTTGAACGGGTACTCTCTTCATAAAAGAAATCCGATTAGATTACAGTTAATAATGTACTGATTTTTAACTCTTTCATTAGTTTACCGTTAGCGAATTACTATTTATTTCTTTACACTCTCTTAACGAACAATCTTCCAATATTACCAAGTGAGAGGAGAGCAAAATACAAACGACTTCAGTGGCTCTATACGATTTAGTTTCAAGCAGAGCAAAAATAAAAAAAAAATGACTCACTAGTAATCCAAAATCAACAAACGAAATGTCTACGTATGCAGAGAGAGACAGCCAGTTTTTGGAGCTCACATACCACCACCTTTTGCTCTATATACACTCTCAATATGTCACCATCTCCTCCACATTCATACCACCGTCCAGCTGATTGCTGGCTCATTTCATTTCCATAGCCGTGTAGCTAGTTGCCTCATGGCTGGTGCCGAGCGTAGCATTCACTCAAAAAACGAGACAACCAGCTACGAACTCGATAAGCAAACTCTCCAACGAACCAATAAACGAAATTGGCTATCAACCACTACCAACAAACTAACTATGCTCTCTCGCACGCTGTCGCTTTATATCGCTCTTTACCTCTCCAGGTACTCGTATTATCCATCCAACCAACCATGCGTTGAACTAAGTAAACCTTCTAAGCTATACATGGCGCGTATCTCTGTAGATACTCGCGTGCTCGCTCAATTTGGATATTTCGTATCTTCAGCGAAAGAAAATGAATGAAGAAACCGTAGACGTCGACAATGCCGCCTGCAGAGATACAGGATGCGTTTGTATGCGTCTGGTTCGCTCGAGCGCTCTTTAGATTTGCTGGCCAACTGGCTTAATTCGATTGCTTGCAAGTCGAAGTCGATTTTTTTTTTGGTATGGTGTGCTCGTGAACTCGATGGTCTAGGCGGGATAGAGGGCTTTAAAGAACTAATGGGTGTTTGTGTGTGCGTGTGTGTGTTAGCTATACTTCGCAGCTCTTTTGCTAGCTGGTCGCTTACTTGATACGCTGGTTCGTTGGCTGGTTGACTGGCGGAGCTGCCGCTGCCTGTTTGCCTGCTGGCTGGCCGTCCAGCTCGGTTCACTGCTTGCTGACTAATGCCGGCCGCGCAGTCGGCTCCCCATTTCGTCAACATCATCGTAGACTTTCCAATTGCATTTTCTTCGGCCATGTTGCTGCCGCTACAAGCGTCAACTATGCTCCCGTGCTCCACTGGCTGGCTGCTCGCTCATTGCAGCCGCAAACACTCACGCTGCCTTTGCGCTGCCTCCTTGGCGGAGAGCGCTGTGAGCGTATTTTTGCTCAGCATTTTTATTGCTTGGTGGCTGACTGGCTTGTCGGCTGGTTTCCTTCTTGCCTGCTGCTGCCCAATCCGCCGCGCTGCTGCCGCACATGAATTCAGTCTGTGAACAGGCGTCGAGCACTGCACAGCTTTTTGCGTATATTTGTTGCGTTCTCGTCGTGTGAAATTTTTGTGTGAAGAAAAAAGAAAAAGTCCAACAACCAACCAGAAAGAAAAATTTACTTCCCACGTAAAGAAAAATATTTATGTTTTAACGCTTCTACTACCAACGCCAGTCAGATCCAGCATTTCCCATTCCCCGTCGCGTTTCCTTCGTTTGATTTGTCGAAATTACTAGGCCAGCTTGTAACCGCAAAGCCAGCCAGATAAGCGAAAAAAAAATCGCTCCAACAGCACGCCAGCTGGTAATGCACAAAAAACAAAAAATCCAAGAAAAATTTTCGCTGAATTTTGCTTCTACTCGAAGTTAACTCGTTGCTGGATCGCTTTTCGAAATATTTAAAGTAAATAAAACGAAATATCGTGCCGCCGTGTGTCTGAAGCGTAAAATAAATATACAAATAAGAGAAACCAAATAAAAGAGTGTATAAAATAAACAAAAAGTGAAGTTGAGTTGTGAAATTCGCGCGCGCGTTTCATTTTCCAACAACGTATTGTTCGCTTTTAAATTGTGAAAAAGTTGAATTTTTATTTAATAGAAAATTATTTTGCTACACAAGAAAAAAATATTTTACTACAAGCAAAAGGTGTTTGAGCGATTCGTTCTGTGCAAAAGTAAGACGAATAATTAACGCTTTCGATTTTTTTCTGACGCTCGCCAGCAAAGAGTCAAAAAACCGGCCAAGTTGAAATTCAACTTAGATAAACAAACTGTTTTAGGCAGCGGCAATAAAAAATGGTAGAAATTTAGCATTTTGTTACCTAATTTTGTATATATGTATATAAAGATAATTTAAATTTGCAAGGCAATATACAAAATTTAATAAAACATGCTATAAAAACATTAAACATAAAAATAATTATGTTTGAAATTATCTAAAGTTAGTCACATTTTTTTTTTTTTTTTTTTTTTTTGAAATTTTGGCTGATTAGTGTTCGTACAAATACAGAAAAACTTTTCTGTTTCAAAATATTTATTATTCGAAATATATATATGTACCAAAAATAAAATTTGAATATTGATTTTCTAGTTTCTTATTTGACTATTTTTGGTTACTTCTGTAATTTTTTTAAATTTTTAAATTTGAATAACTGCCAAAACCATCTCAGAAAAGTTTCAAGTAAAATCAAAATCCAAAACCTGAAAGCATTTTTACGTATAGCCACTGGCGTTCATATTTTGAAGAATTTTGAAATCATTAACTTTGAATTAATATAAAATGAGAAAATTTAAACCGGTTTTGGTCGGTCTTCTGTTTTCACAATTCTTTAAAGAACCCTTTAAAAACAGATTTTAAAAGCAATTACTAAAATAATTTTTTAGAACGATTAAATATGCAAAATATTTTAATAATTTTGAAATTAGTAAATTTAATTTAAAACTTTTAAATTAAAAAAAAAAAAACAATCAGAACGTGTTTACTATATTCGATTTTTTTTTTTTTCAAAACAAAATTGAAATTGTGATACGTTGCATATTTTTAAAATATTCCTATTTCTATAAACACTACCGGCAAGACGTAATCCAAAAATTTAATTTTGCGTACAAAATATAAAATCCTTTTTAAAAGTATATTTACATATATATTACATATGTTTACATTAAAAACAATATAAAAGAAAAGGAGAAGGAAAAAATTATTTACTATATCCGACTAAACAAATTTTGTTTTCCCAATTCTGGCTGTAATTGTTATATTTAAAATTTTTTAAGAAATTAAAGAAAAAAAACAATTTCTTAGCTTACTTAAAAATCAAAAAAAAAAAAAAATGGAAAGAGTCTAAAAAATTTATTAAGCTATGCAAAAATGAAGCATAGCAACTAATTAAACTAAAATCGGCGCGTAAAGCTTTATTTTTTAATAGAAATTAGAAATATGAGCAGTTACACCTCTATTTCTCAAAAATCTATTTCCCATTATTCAAATCTTTTCGGTCGTAACAGTTGGAAGAAAATACTTTTTTTATTAAAAATTCAAAAATCAGAAATCAACTTGAAAACAAATTTTTTATATTGATTATAGAACTTAATCTTGGATCTAGGATTGTAGTTAATTAATCAGATATTTAAAAAACGGTCTTTCAGAAATAATATAACATAAAAACAATTTCAAAGTTTACAAAATTTTCTTAAGCGTATAAATTTTAACTGATTTAATAAAAAACAATAATGAAAATTTATTAACTTACTTCAAACAAATGCGATATAAAAATTTTGAAGATAAAAATTAAATTTTTTCTAGCTAAAACCGGTAATACCAGCAGCAAATAAAAGTAAAAGTGCAAAGCGACAAAAATAATAGAACAGCTTATTGAACAGAGCAAGTAGAGGAAAAAAAGAAGAAGAAGTGAAATTCCCGCAAGTGCCGGGTTTGCATTACTTACACATTAACATACATACATACATACAGATTTATTTGTGTGTGTTTGTCTACTATAAAATATTTACATATACAATAAATCCCCGCTAGAAAACCACAACAACAAATAAGTGTGAATAATAAATAAAGGTAAACAAAGAGTAAAATAATATAAGCGAAAAAATTATATATACATTATTATTATTACTGTTTTTAAACAACAAAATAAACCAACAAGTAAATAAACATAGAGTGCAGTGCAATTTGTTGTTGTTTTCCTTACGATTACAACGCGCTGAACAAGCAAGAAAAGTGAACAAGTTCGTCACCACTGTGAAACGGCAACACACAATAACAAAAAAAAAAATAAATAATAATAATTAAATAATAAACAAAAACCAACCAGAATTTAAAAGTAAAATCACACAAACAACACTCAACCAACCAACCAGCCCAGTCATCCAACTAAAAAATAACAACAACGACAACTACAACCAACATAACGTCTACAACATTTGCCTTGTGCATATGACGATCTCATTTTTCTCGTGCGACAAACAGCAAAATTTAACAAGAAAAATTCGAATTAATTAAATCAAACAACAAGCAAAGCAAAGCAAAGCAAGCTAGCAGGCAGCAACAGCTGAAAATAGCTGAGAAAGAAAACATTTGCTTTTGATATTCAGTGAAATTAAGGTAAAAAAATTAAATTTAGAATTACTTAGCAATTAAAAATGTATGAAAATATGTTTTAAGTAGCAGGCGTTAAATACACGCACGCACTCATACACACACAAACACACACATACAACACACTTGCACTCATACTCAGATTTATTGCTAGTATAATTAGCCGTTATTTGAGTGTACTTGCGTGAATATTTCAAGTGTGGATGGAATGAATGTATGTAGTATCTATTTGGCCGGCGTGAAAGCCTCCTCCTCTCTAGTGATTGTCATAAGCAACGGCGACATTTTTCATTTCATTTACATAATTCTCATTATATATAGCTATGTTTAGATATATGTACATATGTAATGAGTGTTAGTATGTCTGTACCAGCAGTTACTTGTGAAGTTCTTAGCTTAAGTTCTAATTAGTTGGACGGGTCAGTTTTTTCTTCTAAAGCGGGCTGCATGTAAGTTGGAACTTTAGTTGCTGCAATTTCCTACTTTATCAATCATTTTTGATAAGCGAAGGCAGAATTTTTTTTGATAGCCGCCAGTGTTGTTTTAGTAGTAATAATGAAGTTTTAATTGTATCGTCTAATGGAATTGGAAATTTTCTGCTGGTATAAAGATTACTTAAATTCTTCTAAATTGACACCTTAGTTTCCTTTCAAACCCACTCTGAGTATCAAAACTTAGTATAAGCTAATCAATAATGATTTCAAATAAAGATTAAGGCAAGTTAAATCATTTCTCAGGCATGGAAATCAAAAGTCTGACATACATGACAGGAATTCGAGACGACACTAAAGTATTATTTTGATTCGTATTGCTTTAGCTTAGCTTTCTAAGCTCTACCTTTCATTCTTACACTATCTCCGCTCTTTTGCTGCTGTGTTTGTTGTTGTTCTTGCAACAACATAAAACATTTCCCATACACCTTTTGTCAATCTTTAATAATAAATATAATAATTATAATAATAATAATAATAACAATTTTACGCTTACCCCATATAGCTCGATGTTTGGCCAAACTTCAGCTCCAATTTGTAGGGTGCGTCATGTTGTTATACCATAAATTAAAAGTCTTACAAGATTACGCCGACGCCGAACGGCAAAGGATTTTTGTGAGAAATTTTCTCATGAAAAAAAATCAGAAATTTGCCGTATCCTGCCTAGGGTCGACTACTGTTAATAAAAAGCTTTTCTATAATTTTTGATGTTCTTTTTCCCGCCCAACAGTTGAACCGGGGCATACGGAAAGAGGCGTGCACACGCTACATACTCGGCTACGTTGGTGGGATATATATCCAGGCCGCCCCAGCACATAAACCTTCTTGCCATAGGCAATTTATACTATTTCGATTAAATAATAAAAAATCAATCTTATGCTTGATTTTTAAGCGTCAAATGTTTTCAGTTGAATGAAAGCAGCCCAAATTTTAACATATTTGACATAAAATGCCAGCATGTTGGCTTTTCCCGCTTTATTTGACCTAATGAAAACCAAGCATTACTAATTTCATGCTTGCTCACATGGAAAATGAAATATTTAATGTTCTGAGATTATTTTATTTAATAAAGGCGTACCTGAAATATTGGCATCTCTCTGTGTACTTCCTAGGTTCCCAAAAAGTTCTAGTATAATAAGTACAATGCAATAAGTTGGGAAGCATGCCGATGAGACTTTTTCGTAATTATTTAAAACCCATCAAAAATCACTAGTAAATCCCCGATTTTGCGACAACAAAATACAGAAGGAGTTATTAATAAAAACAGCGACCAGTCTCGTCGACCTTCACAAGCTCACCTAGAACTTGATATTGTCAAGCTTTAGTCTACAAACGCTCATGGAGAAAATTTTCTCCAAATCGAACTTTCTGGCGATTTTTTACAATTTACCTTATGCGGACTTTACTAAAAGACTGAAGAAATTGAAAGGGATGACTGCGCTGGTAAAAAAAATTGAGGTTGTACTAGGATCTCTTTATTTGGATCTTCTTTACTACTGACGAATATTGGTCTTCTACGACCACTTCGGGGAATCATTTGGTTTTTCCAATTCCAGTACCACACATGTACCGTTTAGTCCTAGCGATACCAAATAAAGATAACCTTTCATATGAATCCAAATAAGACTTCCTTTGACTTCCTTTAGGACAACAATACTTTTGGTGAATTTGAAAAAGCCTCTGGGCTCCAATGCTGCCACGTCTTCAGGCTTCTTGAATTATAAGGTTCCTACGCGCTTTAACCATATTTTAAATACCATAGGGCAGAAGCAGAGAAAGGTTCCTCCATTCCATCATCCGTTGCTAGGAATTAATTCCTTGGCTGCTAATAGTGTTCCAGTCTCTTTGAGAGAGTTATTGCACGGATCCCGTTTTTTTGTCTTCTATATAGAGTTGTTTGGAAGTGTCTTCATGCAAATAGTTTTAATGCTAAAATGCTTATTTAATTGCTCTTTTAGCTCTCCTGCGATCAGGTGCCTAATGGATGAACTGATTGCTTTATCGCTGCTTGGCTTTTCCTATTCTACGAAGAGAGCCAATTTTTTTTTCTTGTGGAATGTGTTATGAATTCTGGATTATCGTTGACACTTTTTCGGGGCACAAAAGTATAGTTTTACTATCTATATGATATAATTTCGGGTGAGTTTTTTATCACAAAGCAATGAGCGACTTCAGTGATTTGCCTTCAAAATTTACTAAATCAATAATGGTGGATCTTGAAAGTACGCAACATCTGCAAACGCAATTCAGCTTAGATTTTGAATATTGTAGCTCCATTTGGCATAGTTTTAGGCAAAATGATGTTAATTTTATCAATTTTTGAAGAATTTGAAGTACTAAGCCTAGGTTATTCTAAACCACCCTAAGAAGATCCTCTATCTTAAATCTCATTAGTGAGTCGGCTTTTTGCGGAGCGCGTTCGTTTCAAAAAAATCATCTCGCATTTTTGTTGGTTGACGAAGCCCACATTCATCAATGGGATGCTTTTGGTTTTTTCGATACGTTGTTTCGTGTACGTGTGCTCCCGGCCAAAAGTCTCTTAGCGATTCTTTGTACTAAAGTGCACTGAAACGTCTGTATAGAAACTCGACAACTATTTTTAGAGTAAACAATATTTTTTGAAAGGAGATGTATTTGTATGTAAGTATATTGTATCTATACTCGAATGTGTGTCTTTTTATACACAACAATCCACGACGATAAACGAAGCACGAAAGCCACGGCTGCAGGCAAACAGTCTCAAAGTCTTTACAACTGGCTGATTGTGCGCCCGTCTGCTTGGCATTGTAAAACGTGAACCGAGAAGACGCGTATCTGACAGATACGCAGGCCTTTGCCTCACTTTATATTTCTACTCATTTGGTGTGTAGGTATCTTTGTTTAGCTTTGTTTTTTTTTTTTATTGTGCGGCACGGTGTGGCGCTTTGCTTTTGTCTCAATCGAACTGGAGCTGGCGGAGTCCATACACTGGCAAAAAAAAGAAGCAAAATAACCTTAGAAACTGCGATACTTGCTGTCGTTTGAGTAAAGGTTTTTTCAAGATGCTAAAAAACCTACATACATCAAATGAAATCTGTTTGCTCCAAAAGTAGTGAGGCGTCAGTTCATTACAGTATTATTTTTTTTAATAAATTTTTTACTTTTCTTTAATCCACCCAAGGTGTATCCATAGAAGGTGATAGCAAGATAAACAAAGCGAATCCACTGAGTATTTTGTTTATGAAATTTTGCGTGTGAAATGTCAAAATCTGAATTCGCTCAGTTTGCTTATGTATTTTGTTTGTGTATACAAAACAACCTAGTGAATTCGGAGAGAAGAACAAGCATTCAGCTCATGAGATGCTATCACCTTGTATGAATTCGCCTTGAATCCAGCCAAATTTTTTCTTTTGAGTGTATGAAATACTAGCTACATACATATCGGCATACAAGTGATCGCGATATTTCAAAACCACATGCCTTTTCGCTGAGTATTCCTACTCTGCAGCAGACCGCGTTATGTTCAATGTTTTTTGCTTGACTCTTTTCCATAGCTTCCATAGCATTTTTTTGTTTTTCTTTTCTTTTTTTTTTTGCAGCAACCGATAAGAGAAATATTTGAAGTGTAACAAATTTAGAAACACCGACAGCCCTTGAAGTTTGACTAGGTGTAATTATACGGCGATTTTGGAGGCGCTTAGCAATTTTTTGAAATACTAAATTTACCGCCTTCCTCTTACACATTCGCATTTCAATTGTAAATATTTCGGGTTTCATGTATGAAGTTCGAGTGTTCAGAAATTTGAGTGCCCTCGTGGTTGAGTGTGAGCGCACAGTTTATTGTGTAAACAAAAGTGTGGTGTAGAAAATATTTCATAAACAATTGTACAATACATATATGTATACAAATGCTTACATATGTATGTGTATGTGCATATACAAACAAACAAACATATATGTATGTATAATTATAAATAGTCAAAAAGTAAGCAGCCAGCCAAAAGCGAAAAATTAAGAATTAAAAAAAATGTCAAACAAACCAAATGAAAGTGATACAATTCTGTACATAGGTAGGTATATATGTATGTATATATGCACATTTATATTAAAAAAAATACCACTTCTCCACAAGCATAAAAAATATATACAGTTTTGTGAAAAAATAGCACCGCAGCATTTTGACAAGTTTTGGCTATTCTTTTTTTTTCCTTATTTTATATTTGTTAACTTTTTTTTTAATTCTCGCTCAATATGTAGCAAACACCATAATTCACATTTCAAATTTTGTAAAAAAAAAAAAAAAAAAATTGGAAAATTCAAAAAAAAATTTCAAAATTTTTAATTTGAGTTTTTATAAAAAATTCTAAGTATGCAGTTTTATAGCCCATTCAATTTTAGTATAACAAAGTGCCAATCCCTAGCAGCTAAAAATAACCCTTGATTTTTGACAATTTTTTGGCTAACCATGTCACACATTCTTTTCTATATAAAAAAAAATTGTCTAACGTAAAAATCAACGGAAACTTTGAGCCACTTGGTACTCTCTTTTTCTTATAATTAGAATTCCTATACAATACGAATAGTATTATTAAAAAATTTGAAAATTTGATGCAATTTTATGGAAATTTTGCTATTTTTTCTACAACGCTTGAAATGTGATTTTATAAGATGTATGTCATATAGACTTTTAGAAAATGTATTAGTAAATTATAATTCACATAATTTACTTGTTCCAAAAAAGCGAATACATTTTAAATATTAAGAAAACTTTAAGCATTTTACATCACCAAATTATTATTATTCGGTTTGTTACTTTACTTTTCTAACAAATATCTGAAAAGTGTCAACATGCATGATCAAAATATAATTAGATCTACTTTTATTTTGGCAAGCGACGGAGAGTACTCTCCTTTTTCTTGTTAGAAGCAAGGAGAGCGTCGCCAGTTAATATTAAAAATTTTAATTTCATAAATTATACAATTTTTGGAGTCAAAGCTAAATAATGTATCCTTATTTTTTAGTACTAGAATTAAGTGTTTACCTTGTCGAGTATTTTGTTCCCGCTTCCATTATAATCAAGTACCCGACAATGCGAGAAAAGATAGCGTAGATAGAACGCTATAGTACCCCCGTGGTCGTTTGTCAGTCACGCTCAAAGCATTCGAAGTTTTAAGGAACACTGTTCGAATTAAATCTAACTATTTCTCTTAGATAAGGAACGTTACTTTTATTATTATTCTTAAAACTGCATTATTTGATTCTGCTACTGGTTTAACGAACAAAATATATTGCTGTATGTACTGACGTAAATATAGCACATATGAATTCGTACAATATTAGTTACTTTATCTTGCGAAAAACTTGCTAATATCTTAAATAAATTTATGAAACTTTATAGCCCGAAGTCTAACGACTTTTATGCCTATAAACGTATGCAAATTTCTTTTGTGACCAAGCTAAGAGAAAAATAACGAAAAAGTGATAATTAATCACTGTCTTTTAAAGAGAATTGACGCAGCTATTTTTAGTTGTTAGCTGTTGACTTTCGTTTTAGCATCGATGAGTAGGATTGAAAAATATTTATACATAATTTCAGTTATTTTTCTTTTTTAATTATCATTTTTTGAACGGAAAATACAGTCTCACAACTCTTACTCAAATTATAAACAAATAAAAAAATACTTTCAAAGGTACGCAAATTTCTGCTCAAATAAAATTTTAAGTATAATTATGTTCACTTAATTTCGCATACCCAAATAATTGTATAAAATATTTAACAAAGAACAGTTGAAAAATTGCTTTATCATAGAAATATGATTTTCACATTATCACTAGTACGATATTAATTGTTGAGTCACCAGCCCCTTCTTTGTATTTTTGATTTAGTATTTATGTAATCGCACGCATTCTTTTACCCAGCGACACGCCCAGTCATTTAGTCTAGCTATTAAACTTTGGCTCAACGAGATTAGTTACTTGTGGTTGTTTTTTTCTTCGCTGTTTTATATCACTTTTAATAGTTTTACTGTAAGTATTTCTTTTGACACTGATATGTGTTTTATTAGTTTGTTTTACGATAAGTTATTTTATTGGTATTTTTTTTATTTATTGATTGACATGTGATTGCTTTTAGTTATTATAGCGAGCATATTATTTAATAACTGATAAAAGTATGAAATTCTTAAGACCAAACTTTTTTTAGTTGAAAGAAGCAATAAACAAAAACAATTAGTTGCCGAGGCCAATTCTAAGTATATTTTAAGTTCCCAGGCAAGTAAATTTGTACTGTTACTTGTTTTTAACTCCTTTGGTCACGTCATGCAAGTATATGTATCTCTGAATTTTCTACATATCGTTGTTTTTGATTATAGTATGGCACTTAGAATGACACAATGCTGCATCTAGTTAGTTTCCAAGCAAAATTTTAAAATAAATGACAGAAACTCGTTCTAAAAACATACTTATTTTCCCCAAGAAGGAGCTACTTTAATTTTTTTTTAGTTTAGAAGTTCCTATAATTTTATAGCAAATTTATTTATGGCAGTTTTCCAGCAAAAACCGCATTTTTTAAAGCAAGACGAATAAGCCACGGCATTAAATGGCACTTTCA
This sequence comes from Anomoia purmunda, assembly GCA_951828415.1. Taxonomy (NCBI): domain Eukaryota; kingdom Metazoa; phylum Arthropoda; class Insecta; order Diptera; family Tephritidae; genus Anomoia; species Anomoia purmunda. Next base: position 112,567,610 of record OX639997.1, read on the forward strand.
TTTAAAATTTAACGAACTTTGGGGCTGATGAAGCTAACAAGGCAAATCAATTTTGGCAAGGGATGACGAAAATTTCGTTTTAGCTCCTTCTATAATTTTTTCAATATTTAAAAGTTCCTATAATTTTATAGCAAGTTTATTTATGGCGGGGTTTGGCCAAATTTCATATTATTTAAATCAGCTGGCGGTAATTTTAGCTAATGCACAATGCTATAATTTTTATAGCAACAAAAAATTAAGAAGCTATGGTATTAAAACTAACATACAGAGCAATAGGCGCTTGTTTAACAACTGTAAACAGAATATGCGAACTAACATATGTATGTATGTAAGTATGTAGACCTCTCTAAATAAATATCTCACCATTGTTTAGTTTAAATATACATACATATACTACTACCCTCCAATGCTTAGCTACGGTACAATGAGCCGAGCTGGTTTTCAGTTTTTTTTTTGTGTGTTAATTTGGAGTTGAGTAATTGATTTTTTCCGTTACGTTTGAGGGCAGTACTTATTAAGCTGAGTATAATTTGTTTAAGTGTCTGAATTTTAGACTCCAATTTGCAACGCTTTTTTACCAAATTTTTAATTTTTTCCCCTGTTTTTTATGCTTAGGTATTTGAACATGTCTGTTTAGCTTTTGCTTTTAATTTTTCTTAAACGCCCATAATGGTCAGTCAAAATAGTAGATGGCACCGAAGTAGCCAACAATTTAAAAAGAAAAATATTTAAGAAAACATATATGAAAAAAGCAGAGCATCTATGTAAGTGTGTCAGCTGAAACCAGTTTTCCTTCAGTTCACTTTTTGCGCTTTTTTAACTTAAATTAAATACATATGTACATATGTATATTTTGGTTAACTTTTTTAATCACTTGTGTGAGTGTGAGCGAAACTTCCTTCTTTCAATTTAAACAAAAATACGTAATAACTAATAGCTTCAAAAGTTCGGCGACGAAACCTCAATCCTAAATTTATAAGTATGTATGTACATATATATTTACGTTCGTATGTATAAAGGTTTCTCTTATTAAATTGATGTTTTTATGCATTTATTTTTCTTCACGCTTTTCGGTTGGCGAAACTATTGATTATTCAAAAAACTGGTTTTTATTTATTGAAGTTAAAAAATTAAGCGAAACTGTTCGATTATGATGTAAATGGGACACTCAGTAGTTGAAAGTCGCAAACTAAGAGGGAGTTTTACAAAATTTGTAAATTTGTTTTAAACATTTTTTTAAACTTGAAATGACAATAAACTTAAAATTTTCTATTTAAATTCTTATAAAAAGGAATAAAATGAATTAGGCATTAAAATAAACAGGATCTATTTTCATTTATCAAGCAGAAAAATTTTATATTTCATATACCTATGAGAATTTATATTCTAGTTTTTTATTTTGTTTCCCACCATCACTTACATATGTATTTCAAAATATTGTACAATCGTTGTCTTTCGCTAGTAAATTTTAAACTTTAACCACCCTATTGAAATTAATTGCTCGTTGCGATGCTAAAGAAGACAGACATAGGGGATTGCCCGACGGGTTAACATTTTTGACCTCTTCACTGTCAAGAGCGTAGTGCTGAGTTTTATTGAACACATACAAACTAACGGTACATACATACCTATATATGTATGTATGTAAAAAAAAGTATATATTTAAATAAACGCATGTACTTACTTACGTTAATACCCGTTACAGTCTTAAAAAAATATTAAAAGCTTTTTCTGTTTGAATTGTTTTCATTTGGTGCATAAAGCTTAAAAATTTTATTCAAAACTAAATTTTATCAAATTTTATGTTGTTGGACAAACTGTTTGCTTTTAATCCATTACATTTTCCCAATGGAAAGCTAGAAAAAATTTTATTTTGCGCCGGTGTGCACCAAAAATGTGGACTGCACACACATCTTAATATATAAAAATCACGTGTCACGTTGTTTGATTTCGATGGACTCCTAAACTACTGAACCGATTTTAATGAAATTTTTAACACTGTGTGCAGTTTGGTCCAACTTGAAAGATAGGATAGTTTATAACTCTCCTTATAGTCGCATTATTTATTTATTGCAAATTATTTGTTTATTATTAGCAAAGAGCTATTCACCAGTTGGTGGCGCTAACAGCGGTATGAGTAAGTGCGCTACAGTAGATGGCGCTACAGTTATTATGATTCTAGCAGCTGGCGGTGTTTTATCAATTTCAACAGTAAATGTTCATGGATTTAGGCTGTCATAACAAAAGCTGCCACTTGCTAAAAACATTAAATAAAAATGCGTTGTTTGAAGTTTATATTATTTGTGGTAAAGTTATACGAGTCTATGACTTCCAATATTCCAAATTTAAGAAAAAATCACATACAATCCGTGAAATAAATAAAGTTATGTATGTATGGTCAGACAAATAAGCAATGCTGTCACTCTTTTCCAGTAAATCTTCCTCGAATTTGGGAGATTTCAGAGGAATTTAGGAAATTGCAGAGTTGATTTCTGCATGTATTTCCTAAATTCAAAAAAAAATTTCATTTAGTAGTTGCATTTAGGTATAGAATTTTGTATGGCTAAATGTACATTTGGAGTTAAATTTAGAGCTATACTAGCTGACCCGGCGAACTTCGTCCCGCCCAATTTTTATTTGAAATAGTTAAAACGCTTTTTGAACTTAAATATTTTTGGCGAAGTTCGTTCTTTGTTTTGTTGTGTAGCGTGTAAACAAATAAAGAAGATGGCTCTCCAACACGCTAACATGCCACATACATACCTATGTATGTACATATGAAACTGTAAAATTTTGAACTTAAACGATAAATCGGTTTGAATCATTCGAATTCTCAGAATGAACATTTCCTCACTTTTAGATTTGCTGTGTTGTAGTAAACTATTCACTACAGTGAAATTATTTTTTATGAATAAAGACGGAAACCTTATATATCTGGTATAAAAATCCACGGGATTGAGATTTGAACTTGAGGTCAAAATTTTTAAAATTATAGATGAAAATTTTCGTAGAGTTGATAATAAACACAAATTTTCATAAAATAGTTCATTTTTGATTTTATATTCAAGTTTTTAACAAATAAGTTAATTACAAAATTGTTAGTTGATAACATGTAACATTTAATTTTATAATCTTAGGATAGATAATTCTTAATTTTTAATAGTAGTATTTATTTTTTTGAATTATAAACATTTTAATTTAACATAGCACTAATCGGTGCACAATATTTTTGGTTAACCTGTCTCGAGCTAAGACAAATAGATTTGATGGTTTCCCCACACGTGAGCATGCAACATATAATTGCCCATGGGAAAAATATGGATTATCCAAATCTAACCCACAAATGGACATTGTTTGGCCTTGAGACTTATTTATGGACATGGCAAAAGCTAAACGAATAGGAAACTGTAGTCTTCTGAATGGTATCGTAGATTCTGACGGTATCATTGGAATACGGGGCAACAGGACCACTTCTCCTTTAAACTTTCCAGTCAAAATGGTTGCTTCAAGAATATTCCCTGTTAACTTTTTGATGACCAAACGTGTACCGTTGCATAACCGAGGTGGATTCAAATTACGCAGAAGAATAATAATTGAACCAATCTTCAACCGAATAATATGTGGTGGCATTCCGGGTATATCTAGAGAGTTTAAAAATTCAGTTGGAAAATTTACACTTTCATTTTCATCAACAACAGTATCGATTGATTTAAAAGACATCAGATCGCCTGGCAACAACTGTTGTATCTGGAAGTTAATTTCGTCAACATCAATATTTTTGGCTGCCAAAATAGCCCGCCCACTGAGCCAGTTATGATCTAAATAATTATTTTGCATATCCGGGAAAATACTTTCAATTAATTCAATTTTTGTGTGAACAACAGTGCAGAAATTGTCTGGCAGTTTAATGCATTGCGTGTTTGGTTGCCGTTCTATTGTACCGTTCCCAATATCTAGCAATTGTTCCGAAAATATATGTGCTAATGGATCATTTAGTAAATGTACGCGCATGTTTATAGTCAATCGAAGTGTTTTAACATTTCTCCATAAAAATGATTGTTTTAAACATGCGTTAATCTCATCGGCGAAAGTAGAGCGAGGTATGACCGGCAACGTCTGTCGGAAATCACCAGATAACAATATGACAGCACCTCCAAAAAGTTTATCATTACCGTTCAAATCTTGCATAGTTCGGTGCAATGCCTCGAGTGAATATTTGTGAGCCATTGTGCACTCATCCCAAATAATGATTGAACTTCTTTGCAACACTGCAGCTATTGCGCTATTTTTTTTATGTTACATATTGCGTTTGGGTTGCTATGAATTTGTAATGGCAACTTGAATGCTGAATGTGCCGTTCGCCCACCATCTAGCATAGTAGCAGTAGTATTATTCTTCTGCGTAATTTGAATCCACCTCGGTTATGCAACGGTACACGTTTGGTCATCAAACAGTTAACAGGGAATATTCTTGAAGCAACCATTTTGACTGGAAAGTTTAAAGGAGAAGTGGTCCTGTTGCCCCGTATTCCAATGATACCGTCAGAATCTACGATACCATTCAGAAGACTACAGTTTCCTATTCGTTTAGCTTTTGCCATGTCCATAAATAAGTCTCAAGGCCAAACAATGTCCATTTGTGGGTTAGATTTGGATAATCCATATTTTTCCCATGGGCAATTATATGTTGCATGCTCACGTGTGGGGAAACCATCAAATCTATTTGTCTTAGCTCGAGACAGGTTAACCAAAAATATTGTGCACCGATTAGTGCTATGTTAAATTAAAATGTTTATAATTCAAAAAAATAAATACTACTATTAAAAATTAAGAATTATCTATCCTAAGATTATAAAATTAAATGTTACATGTTATCAACTAACAATTTTGTAATTAACTTATTTGTTAAAAACTTGAATATAAAATCAAAAATGAACTATTTTATGAAAATTTGTGTTTATTATCAACTCTACGAAAATTTTCATCTATAATTTTAAAAATTTTGACCTCAAGTTCAAATCTCAATCCCGTGGATTTTTATACCAGATATATAAGGTTTCCGTCTTTATTCATAAAAAATAATTTCACTGTAGTGAATAGTTTACTACAACACAGCAAATCTAAAAGTGAGGAAATGTTCATTCTGAGAATTCGAATGATTCAAACCGATTTATCGTTTAAGTTCAAAATTTTACAGTTTCATATGTACATACATAGGTATGTATGTGGCATGTTAGCGTGTTGGAGAGCCATCTTCTTTATTTGTTTACACGCTACACAACAAAACAAAGAACGAACTTCGCCAAAAATATTTAAGTTCAAAAAGCGTTTTAACTATTTCAAATAAAAATTGGGCGGGACGAAGTTCGCCGGGTCAGCTAGTACACATATGTATAATAATACGTAACACAAATATTTAAACATAGAAGCATATTTAGATTATGATGCATTCTAAGCCAAATGGATTCGTGTTAAAATTTATAATAAAATGCAACTAAATTTAAATTTCATAAATATAAAATTTACTTAAATTGAATGAAATCAAATTGAGTTACAGTAAATTAAATTGAAACAAATTAAATTACTTAAAAGGAATTGAACTAGATTCCAATAAATTGAATTAGATGAAATTAAATTAAATTAGATTTAACTAAATTAAATTACATTAAATTCAAATAAACTGGATTGAATTAAACTGTATTCAATAAGGTTAATTAAATTAAACTAAATCTAATTATATTTAAAAAAAGTAAATTAAAACGAGTTAAATTAAATTAGTAAAAAAATCCTGGTTCTATTTAAATTAATATAAATAAAACTAAATTAAACCAAAACCAAAAAGATTAAACTAATTTATGTAAACAAAACTAATCCAAATTAGATACAACTCAATTAAATTAAATTAACTTAAACTAAATGGAATTAGATTGAACTGAAATGAATTAAATTAAATTATATAAGTAAAATTAAGTTGCATTAATACTAAATACAAGTCATCTACACTAAACTAAATTAAAAAATATTGCCTTAAATTCAGCGGATAAACCAAGCTGTATTCAATTAATCTAAACTGAATGAGATTAAACTAAATTTAGTTTAACTAAATCGAGTTAAATAAAACTAGTTAATCCAATTAGAGTAATCCTATTGTTTTTTTAATAGAAACAAATTAAATCGAGTTCAATTAAATTAAGCTAAATTAAACTCAACTAACTTAGATTAAATGAGATTAAGTAAAAATAAATTTAACTACATTAAAATAATTAACTCACTTAATTTAAACTGAATAAAATAAGACTAAACTTAACGATGTAAATGAAACTATAATTAATTAAAATAAAATTAATTTAGCTTGAATAAACTAAATTACATAAAATAAGATCAAACTAAATTAAATTAAATGAAAACAAATCAGATTCAATTAAATTACGTAACTAAAAATTACTAACTAAACTAAAAACTAAATTAAATTAAATTAATCTAAACTGAGTTCAGCTAAATTAAATTAAATTCAATTAAATAAAGTTCCGTAAAATTGAACTCAATAACTAAAAGGTATTAAATTAAACTAAATCGATTAAAATCAAAAAAAACTTTAACTAAAGCTAGCTAAATATAAAAGGCAATTTAACTTATTTAAATTAAGCTGAATTAAAGTATCTAAATGAATTTAAATGACACTAAATTAAATTAAATTAAATTAAGTTGGATTAAATTCAGTTGTTATAATAAAATAAAATAAAATTTAACTAATTAATTTATTTGAATTAAGTTTAAATTGAAATACTGAAATTAAAATTTAACTAAATTAAATTCAATTCAATTAACCTAAATCGAAATAAACTAATTAAATTACAGAACATTTATTTACGTGAATAAAACTGACTTGCATTAGGCCAATTCGAACTGTTAATTTTTAAATTATTTCAAATTAATTTAAATTAAAGAAGTAAACTACAAAAAAATAAAACAAAAAAAATTTCCAAAATAGAATTAAATAATTACAATGCAACGCAATGAAATCAAATTAAATTTCCAAAAAAAACATCCAACAATTTTTCGTTTTAATTTTTTTTTAAATTTTATTTCCTATTTATGATTTTTTGTTACCAACATGATCCGTATTAGCGTTTGTTTGTTTTTAAAATTTGTTACACACAAAAATTTATAAATATTCAAATAACTTTTTTTTCTCCTTAGAGTGCCCCACATACATAGTTAGTGTATGCCATTACCGGCATGGCGGCCAAGAAGTGTGCTCATAAATCACTTCTTCCAACGCCTGCTCTTAAAGCTATTTTAAATTTTTGAATCTCAAACTTTTCCTGTACCAAATTCAGATCTTTCTATTTCTGAATTTTTGTATGTATTCCCCCACAGTATGTTTGTGTATATATGTTTGCCTTTTGTTTTTTTTTCTTTGTTTTCATTTGGTTTGATTTAAAAATAAATTTCGACGAAAATGTCGGAAGAAATGGCGGTGGTAGCAGTTCGTTCCAAAAATGCATGTATCCATCAGTGAATATACTATGTATATGTACATATAATATAAATATGTACATACATATTTTTTGTGTAGGTATACAGAAAAGATTTAAGCATAATTAAAAAGAAGGATTTAATTAATTAGCCATTCGCTGATCGTAAATTATTGAAATTACTTGTTTGTAGATTTTTAAGTTAAGGTTTCCATGTGTTTTATTTTTATTTCAGTACTTTTTACAGTTTTATCTAGTTGCTTTTATTTTTCAATAATAGAAGCTTGCGCTGTCGGGAAATAAATAAATTATTTTTAGCAATCAGGCTACCATACATCTACAGAATACAAAGTGTCACTAAAGTTCTAAACTGCATTCAAATCTAAATAGATATTTAAGTCTGTTATATATGTAGACAAATTTAGTCACAAGAAATGGGGCGTCTAAAACGACTTAAGATTGTGTTGAATTGTGTAGTAAATATTTTTTCCTGTGCTCAGTTTTTCTTTTTGTGAGTCCTTATTTTCCTCTTATCTCCTGAAACCTCTGCAATTGAAACTTTTTTCTACTAACACCTTCAACTTCTCTCATTTCTTGAGTCAATCCTTTTCGTCTATCAACTACTTGACTCGTCACATCTCATGCAGTATTTTTCAATCTATTTAGTCTTCTCTACATTTGATTGTTTTCCTTTCATGTTGCACATACTCGTAACTGCAACACTTGAAATCTTTTCTAATTGTTGCTTTGCTCTCTCCCAAAACTTTCAGCCATTTTGCTTCATACATCTTTATGCTTTCCTCTAGTTTGTATATATTCATTAAATCAACAATTCGAACTACCCACTTCACCTTCACACTTCTTTCGGTCACTCTTCCAATGCTCCTCCTGCGCCTCTTCCACCCACCTTCTCATCTATTATTTTAGCGTAGTTGTTGTGTCTATTCAACAGCGGCCGAAATGGCAGCCGCCAGGTTTTTATTTTTAGCTCACCCCAAATGCGGCAACCAGTCGGCAAGTCAAGCGCATATGCTCGTGTTTTTCAAAATTATTTAATTTTCCAATTTTTCCTCGCGTTTTCGAAATACATATTGCTGTTCCCAATTTCCGTAATATTTCGTAATTTTGTGTATAACTTTTCGGTAGCGATGAATAAAGATCTTCGTTTTCTTTTACAGTTTATTTTGTGTGGCTAATGGAAGTGAAATTCTCTCTTTCGTTGTGTCTACTATTTGAGTATTCGAAAATGTTAACAAAAAAAAAAACAATTAACTTGTTGGCGCTTTTCTATTGGCTAGAGAAATGTGAAAATCCATTTGACTTCGATTAATAGTCAAATCTATGGCACTTTTTGTTTGAGCCTCCAAATTTTAATTTTGCATATTTGTCGTTTCCAATCCCTAATGCTCTGTTATCTCTAATCATTTTTTTTTTTGTGTTTGCTTCATGGTCGCGCCTACCTTTGCCTGCGTGTTTTCTTGTCATTGCATTTTTATTTATTCTTTTTTTATTCGACCTCACTTACCTAGTGCTCCAAATGCGAAAAGTCAATATACCTTTCACCTTCGACCATTAATATTTGCTCCAATTTTCTCAAAAGAAAAATAAGAAAACACATTTTCGCTGCATACTTTTGCCCTACTTCTATTGACTCATTCATTTCATTCATTGGCCACGATTCGTTAGCTAAACTAATTGAGTTAAAAGGTAGTAAAACAGAGGCATGAAGCGGCTATAATTTTTATATGAAAACAGTAATAATAAAAAAGCAATGAAAATGAAAGTAAAAGCAGTAGCAGAAGAAGATGAAAAAGAAAGAAAACAAAATAAATAAAAATTTCAGCAAATAGTTCTGTCTAGTTTTCAAAGTTCATATTTATTTAACTAAATATTTATTTACTCGACGTCACACCATGTAAGTCTTTTAGTTTTTAGTTCGAATAAATTGTTGTAGAAGAAACAAATACGAATAGCATTGTTAGAGTAAAGTAAATATCTGTTAATTTGTGTTAAAAAAATAGTAGTAAAATTACGTTTGTTATTTCTCAAATACTGCTAGAAGGTTTAAAGTTGAAATTTTCTACTCGCAAAAAAAATGTCTAATGTTACGCTTTGTATAATTATGTCTAATTATAACCGCTGCAAACCGCCCAAAACTGCTTTAAATTAGTTAAGCATTCATTTCGGCAATGACGGGCACTGTGGGCTGGCAAACAAATACTTCTTGCCGAGTGCAATTAATGCCCTGTAGGAAATTTGTGCATTGCAAAAGTTCAAACAATTTGTTTATAACTTGTTAAGTTTGATTAACGATCAAATTGTTTCCAGGTAATTTAAAAATTTTATCATTTATTTTTGTTTGGTTTGTTTTCTTTAAATTTTTATAGACTATAGTAACAAAACGAATGGTTCCAATTGGCATAACAATATGAATTTCTGGAAAATTAACTTCCAACATGGAAAGGAGTATTTTTCTCAGAGACATTACTATTATAAAAGAAAAGAATTAAAGTTTATCAGTCGTTATTATAGTAAGATACAAATTTTTCGAGTAATCTCTAATTATTATTCTTAAATTAAAAAAATATTTTCATAATAGTTATCAACATGATAAATATTTTTAAGTCTTCAAAGACTTTTATTTCGGGACTCAGCGAGATAATCTTTTTGAAGTATTCAAAGACTTTTATTTTGAGATTTATAGAATAAAAGTCTTCTCACAATAATTGCTTGACTTTTTAGGACCATTTAGGGATTAGTCAGACTGAATCGGGACTACTAAGAAATAATTACGGCAACAGTTCGGGATCACTTCTGGACTAGGTCGGTATTATTTTGGGTCCCGAAAACTTTAAAAAGTTGTGTTAGTCTTAATTATTATAAAAAGACTTTTATAGTATAAATCTCAAAATAAGAGTATATTATTATTCTTGATCTCTGTTTCTTTTGCCTAGTTAAATTAAGTAAATGTAACATAAAATACTGTAGTGTATTTGAGGTTATGAGAAGTAGTATTGAAAACTATTCGCTCTAAGAGGGAGCGAGGGTTAGTCCACCTACCGCTGTAGTAAGTTAGTTGTAATGAAAGGAATTTTGCTGTGCAAAGTAGTGAGGCCCAAAAGGAGGCACTTTCAAATGATATGATCTCCATATAAAGGAAGTAAGTAAAGCCCAGATCTTACTAGAAAAGTGTACAGTAATTTGAGGGCACAATAATATAAAAAATTTACACTGTTTCGGGGGGCAAAATCAAGCATCGCTTAGGACTTATCTCTAAGTTAACTATGTGGATGGCAAAACTCAATTTCGAGTAAACTTGGACTCCAAGATCATTAACTTCAGATACCTGGTTAAATTTTTCTTTTTTTTCAATTCTAAATTAATTAAAACAACGCTAAAAATTTACTATTTGAATTTAACATAACAGTTCATGTACTAATATTTGATCGAACCCTACATACATATGTATATGATGTGTATAATTTTTAATCTACTTTTTGAGTTAGCCGCAAAATATTCCTATCAGGTAACATTGTAAATGAATTTAATTGCTTCATAAATACATACTTGCACTAATTAGCGCAGTTTAGCGGCCGAAATTGTTGTTCTATTTTCTACAGCATAAATTTTTTAAGGCATGCGAAAAGCACAAAATTAGCACAAGAAAAATTTCGCACCTCATATATTCGATACACGAATGCTAATAATGTTGCTGAATAAATTTTTAGATATGTTAGGTATTATTTGTGTTAGAAAAAACCTAAACTTATTGCGGGAAAAACTTTGAACATATTTTAAAGTAGTATATAGAAATAAATTTTATAAAAATACTCAAGCAAAAAAACTGCTCAAAGGTGCACTAAAAATCAAATATGTACATACTCAAAAGTTTCGTCGCGCATTTTATTTCAAAATTTTGCTTTATAGTTATTAAATACTCCACTTAAAATGCCTTGAGCTATATTTGTAATATTATACTACAAGATTTATTATGCTAAGATTTCGAAGGCATTCGTTGATACTAGAGAGCCCGAAATATTGTCCTAATAGTGTGAAGGCATTCTCTCACTTCAAATCCAAATACATATAATGAAAACTGCTCTATAATTTTTTTTTTAAACATATTACATCCAATTGCTCTTTGAAACATTTTAAATGACAGGAAACTGCGTGCATAAAACCAAATTCGGAATTCTACAGTTCTCCCAAGAATGATAGAATACAAGATTGCGCCTTCCCGCGGTGAAATGACAGATCTCGCCTTTAGTAAACAAGAATACGGGAGAGAGAAAATTGAACAACTTCCAATATTTCATTGAAAAACGTGTTCTAATTGTTCTAAGTGTAAAATATGAATTTATAGGCAGACATTTAATAAATAAATTCGCAAAATACTAAAAAAAGTGTCTCTCTTTCTTAATTTGTGAAAAAAGCTTTGTCTAGTTGAAGTTGAGAATTGTCAAACCCGGCAAAACCAAAGTAGCGGTACTTCTTAAGGCGTCACCTTCAGTATTCTGTACACCGTGCAGTTCTCCCATAACAAAGAATTATCAGCGAGTCACAGGCACATAGAAAACATTTTTTTTAAATCTGAACAGCTAGCGAAATTAATAAGCAGACTTTTTTTGAGCTCATACAGCGTTACTGTGAGGATGGAAAAGAACAAGAACATACTTTGCCCGATGATTGTCTTAGTTCGTGAGCTTACGAAGTGATACGAGAATGAGATGACAACCATTAACCGTGTTTTCAGGATGTGTCTAAAAGCGATGCTACCTTAGTAGAGGCGTGAAAACAGAAAAAGTTCGAAAAGGTTCTGTTATACCTGAAGATATTTCCAACAAAATTGCGGAGTTGTAAAAAAATCAAATAATGTTTAAAAATCAGACTCTTATAAGTGGCAAATTGGAATTTTATATTTAAAAAAAAAACCTGGAGAATGGAGAAATTGAACCGAATAAGAAGAGAACAAGTCGGTCGGATATATTACGGCGCCTCAGATCGCGAACGTTGCTGACCGACGAGCAGCCGCATATCAATGAGCTGTAATTCAAAAACTGTTCGAGCTATTCACTTGAAATTTTAGTATGTTATTTTCAGAAGCATAAACTAATGAAAAAGCGTTCCGGGGGCATGCTCAAAATTATTTAAAACAAGAAATGAGTTCCTTTCTGACTCACTTCTCTGAAGTTAACTCAGAGAGGCAAAAAGAGCGACGAAGACTCAAAACAACTTGCGTTGCTCAGGTAAAATTAATACGCCTATTGCAAATCGTAGTAAAAACAACAAAAGGTTATTAAACAACAAACTGCAATAGCAATAACGTCGGAAACAAATAGTTGACGCGACGCGAAATTACAAATAAACAAAAACAATATAAGCGCCATGGAAAAAAGCGAAAAACAAAGCACGAGGTTAAAAGCACTTGAAAATTTATCATGTTGTTGTGTAAAATCGAAAGAAAAATATTAATAATAATAAAAGAAGCCTAGAAAGCCCAAATATACGCAGTCAAAACGAAGTGATGGAAAGAGATAATAAGAATAAACTAAATCCAAGCTTACACTCGTGAACAAAATAATATTTCTATAAAATTTTTGTTTATATATTAATTTGGAATTTTTTTTTTCAGGGTTCTTTATATGACATCAAAAACTAAATAAATTCAGGTTTCAAGCTACATACAAATTCAATCAATCTCAACAAATAGTCATCCAGTTTTTATAAACTTTTCGGATGTGCAGTTTTTTAGTCAACTAAATTTTAGTACAATAGAGTGAAAGTTAAATTTTTGGCATTTTTTTTTTTTTTTGCTGGTGTTCTTACGAAATCCATCCATTTATACGACCTTTTTTTTAACGGAAAAGACCAAATACCTTCAAAACTGTAATTTTTAGCTACTTGAAACTTGTGCTTTCTAAAATTAAATTGCTTACAAAACTGCATACCGAAAAAGGTTCTTAAAACTTAAAAAGTGATAATAATTTCATAATTTTCTGAAATTTGTTGAAGTTTTCTATAAATTTGAAAATCTTCATCAATATAGTTTATGCTACATTTTTATGTAAATTTAAATAAACAAAAGCGAAATTGTCAAAACTTCACAAAGCTTTCGATGTACACCTATTATTTTGTCCATGATTATATATGTAAATAATAACATCAGTACTTAATTAAAAATGTTAATGAATAAAAAGACTTGAAATTATGTTAAACAATATAATCGCAGGCCCCACAAAAAGCAAGTCAAAGTGTAAAAAACACAATACCAATTCAAAAAAAAAAAAATTTACAAAAGCAATTAATACTAGCAGCGCCGCAGTAACAATCAAAACCCAAAAATGAAATTGTATAAATATAGCAGATAAGCTATACAACTACAATTGTCAGATTACGAGCAACAGCAACTGGTCAGAAGATGGAGAGCGAAGTAGGAGTGGTGGAATTGAGGTGAAGCACCGAAAAAAATAGAAAACAAATAAACACCAATGAATAGCGAACAGCCAAAAGCGCTGAAAGAAAAACCCGAATTTGAGCACAAACAAAGATGCTAACTAACAAGAAACACGTGTATTTATAGTACGAGTATAAGTGTGTAGTCAGTTGCCACGCTGGAGGGCGAGCTGTCGAAGATTTCAACAAAGCAGAAAATCCAAAGTCAAAGTAGTAGTAGAAGTAAAAGATAAAAACTATATTTTCTCTTTAGATGAGCTATGGGGCGCTTAGCGGTTATAGTTTATTTGTTGTTATTTAAGTATTTACTTTGTTCCCCCATTTTTGATTTTTTGTGTGTTTTTGAGTTTTTTTGTTTTTATTTAGCACTTTTCGGCCAATGCTGCTGTGCCGTCGGCTTCCGCACAGATACATAGCCATACTCATCGCAATCGCTGAAGCGCAGCGCACACGCGCAGCATCCACAAAAAGCACGAAGAAGATGAAAAAGATACAAATACATACAAAGTAAATATGTACGTTGGTCGTATGAGCATCAGCAAAGAACGATCACTTCTTAGCTGCGTCAGCATTTCATTTTGCACATCAGCGCTTCCACCATGCTGCTGGCGATCGTGGTGCTTGCTGCACTCAAACGCTCAATCGATTAGCGCGCCGCTATGACGCTACACATGGAGATCTACATACTTAGAGTGCTCTCAAGTCGCCTCTTGACCACCACCGATGGCAGGCGGGCAGCCAAAAATGAACAAATTGAGCTGAAGCAGCAGCAGCAGCGATGAGCAATGAAGTAGTGGGTACTACCTACACTGACGAACGGATTGGATTGTTGGTTTTGGAATTTCAGTTGACGTAATGGAATACGTCTTTTTTTTTTTTTTTTTTTTAATTTTTATGGTATCTTTTCTTTGGGCTTCTGCTGCCTGATGGATTACATTCCATTTAGGTCTTAGTTGTGATTGTACTAGTTTGGAGTTTGTGCGAGTTCGAGAGCCGCTAGCAACAGATACTACATACTTTCTTTTCCTTTCGCATATCAAATTACAATAATGTACTATTGTGCTGTGCGTACCTTGGAATAAGTACATAGATCCTAAAAAATTAGAAAGCGCACATCAGTGAATAGTTAAAATGTTCCACAGTGTTGCAATGGTTACATTTGTTATACTTATATCATAAATTAAACATTTTCGCTTCGATGACATCTTACAAGACATGTCTTCGATATGTCATGTACTTATGCTTGAAACTGCATTATTTTGCGTTTCGAATCAAACCCAAACATCTTTCTTTTGCAGTGACACATTGCAAGACATGTCCTCAATGTGCCACGCATGCGCGAAATTTGAATTTTTTCTTTGTGAACCTAGTACAAAATTCTTCCGCGATGAATTATGCCGACAATAATTTTTAATACAATTCATATTCGTTTTTTATATGTACATATTTCTGTACATACAAGTTTTGGAAAATTTATTAAAGATTCCACTTAATTTCTATCGAGTAGGTTGTCGCATTGATTAGAATATGAGCGGTAAATTCACTAAGTGGTTTTTATATACGACGGTTAAATGCTGCGCCTCCTCCGCAAATGCACATGTACATACATACAGGGTGCGCCATCTGAAAGATCGCACCGAAACAATCAGACAAATATTGGAAACCATGTCGAACTTTTGGATGCAAGTTTTAATGACCGAGGAGTCGCATTTTTTCTTCTCTATCGCTGTAATAAAAAAATTTCTGTATTTTGGGGGCAGAAAATCCTCACGAGATTCATGAAACATGATCAAAAAGTGATTGCTTTGGTCGGCGTGCGCGCAAAAAACCATCATCGGATCATTTTTTTTTTTTTTTTCAATGAAGGCGAATCAGTCGATGTTTATCGATATGGGCGGATATTGATCGATTTTGTGTGCCCGAAAATGCACAATTGAAAAGGTCTAACAGACTTCTGGTTTCACCAACCACGGGGCAACGTGCCAGACAGCAACTAAACCAATGCGGGTTTCCCCTCCTAGACGTGTGGTATCGAAAAGAAGTGATAATGACTGGCCACCGAGATTCCCCGATTACACCTCTCAGGTCTTCTTTTAGTGGTTTTTTTTACGCCTTCAAGCCGAATACCTTTGAAGAGCTCAATATCTATATTCGTGCTGAATTATCTGTCATACCAACCGAGTTGCTGGAAGAGTGGCGGAGGTCATTTAAAATTAGTTCACATAAATTGTAAATGATTAAACTAAATAACAACACTCCCATATTTGCAACTTATTATTTCTTTCAAAAGTAATTCCGCATACCGGGAAAAGTGATGGCGCAGCCTGTACAATTGCGTATCGCTATATACATACATATGTACATTTGAGAAAATTATGACGTTTATTGCGGTATGACTAACTAACTAAGTAAGTAGTGACGTCAGCGGCAATCTGCAATATATTTAATTAGTAGAAAAAAAAACATGGAAAGCAAAAACAATTAAACGTCTCACAAAAGCAGATTATTTTATTATAGCGTCTGTCACATTTGACAGCAAAAACAAACGCCGGTAAAATGCGATAAGCAATGTAAATTGTGAGCTTCATGCTTGAAGTGGGCAATGAAAAGTAATGAAAGCAAAGGCACTCGGCGTAAGAGAGGTGTACGAGTAAGAAAAATTTACAAATTAAAATGTGTGTGTTTTTTATTTAAACAAAAACTTCTCAACAGTTCAAGTTCATAAAAACCACGCTCGCTTTCCTGCTTCGCCTTCGCCGGCTTAGAAAAAAATGGTTCACTGCTCGCTTGCGTCTCGCGCGACATCCAGAGTACACCCATTCAGGCGGACGCTTAAATAATCATAGACTCACTTGCTATATCTTGCAATACCGGCATGCTACTCGTTTTGAGGGTCAGCAATAATTTGTACATTTTAACGAGCGTTTTTACTAGCGTTTTGCCATTTGTAGCGCTTCGGAGTATGTGGTTATGTTATGTTGCCGTTTAGTGTGACCGGTATTCAAAATTTAATCATAGCCGCGCTTGCTTTGCTTTGAAATAGTCTTCATACTAAATTCGAACGAAAGCGCGCCCAACTGGACAAATTTGAATTGCAGCTTGTCAAATTAAACTTCTTTAAGCTGTGACAACGAGCAGGACATTTCTTAAAATTATCGTGCATATGGAAAATTTTTATATTCCCTTTCTTCAACTATAAAACGGCTTTTTAGCGTGTGGTGACAATATGCAAGACATGTCACTGCACTGTCATGCATGCCCAAAATAATGGTTTTAGCCTTTTTGAATATTTATAATGAGTGTGGGTAATTTACATATCATATTACATTTATTTTATTTTGTATATATCATCCTAGAAAGTTATTAGCATCAGAAAATATCTGGCCACTTTCAATGGCGCGCAGTGTTAACAACTTTTTCGCCATTTTATCTATTAACTCTAACTTTTTTATTCATATTTTTTGTTGTTGTGTGATTCTAAACCAATTAGCATTATTGCACTAAAAGTTTTAACCTTTCGAGATATGCACATAAATAGATAGCAGTTGGTATTGTTAATAATAATAAGCCCAACGGTTACCCTCTTTCCCGCCCAACCGACACGAGGGGCACAGTCCGCATGACGTACGGATCTTTTTGTTTTTTTTTTTTATAATTTATTTTGTTTTTGTGCCGAGTTGTTAAAAGGAAAAAGTTTGTTAAGCATCGAGATCCAAAACTGCTCAGCTACAGAAAAAAACTTCATCAGCTGAATCAAATATATATTATACCGACGTTAATCATTTATTGAGAAAGGACAGTACAGCTCTTTTTATGGTGAAAAGTGAGTCCGTAATATCAAAAGTGCTGGAAAGACAGTTGAAAACTTGACATAAACATCGGAAAGGTTCATTTAATTCATAATTGGTTTTACACTGTTTTAAATAAAGAGGTTTAAAGTGTCTTGAAATCCGAGAAGGAACATTAAGTTTAACTTCGGCAATAAGAAATGTGCTTGCGATAGACCCTGTGAGTAGTTTAGTAATGAATATTATGCCTAGCATTTCTCTACGGCTGGAAAGAGTAGGAAGATTTATTAGCTTCAAACGATCAGTATAATGAGGAAGATTAAGCCGAGAATCCCATCTAAAGTCTCTTAGGGCAAAAAGTAAGAACTGTTTTTGAATTGATTCCAGCCGATCAATGTGAACTTGACAATGTGGGTTCCAAACTATCGAATTGTATTCTAGCATAGGTCTTACTAAAGTTGTAAAAAGAGCCTTTGTTACATACTTATGTTGCTTATCTGGAACTTTTTTTGTTCTAAACAATTTACAAATGTTAGTTGAAATTGATTTTAGGTAAAAATACTGGGCATATAGGATACATAGAAAAATATTTAAAGTAAATACAGTGATTCAAACTCAATTGTCAATTGACCACATGCTGTTATGTGAAAAATGTTTGTCGTATAAAAATTTCACACCTTTTAAACAATTTAAAACCTTTTGCGCATGAAGTTTTATCGCTTATTCAGTTTTGGCATAATATGTGCAAATATGAAGTGATTGAAAAATCTGGGTAATTTAAAAGCAAAAGCTTTTAATTTCTGTCATAAAAATAAATCAACACCTTGATTACATTTTTTTTTAAATATACCGGATTTTTGAGCCACTTCAGACTTGTACTTATGTCAAAGTCGAGTGAGCATACCCAAATTTCTCCCAAATACCCAAAACTTTTCAAAAATTAAAATAAAAAAGTTTGAAATTTTTATGAAAATTTGTTGAATTTTAAGAAATATTCTATAAATCTAGAAATTTTGATTAAATTATATTTTGTTATAGCACGAAAAACTATAAATTACTTACTTACTTAACTGGCGCTATAACCGCTTAAGCGATTTTGCCCGAACTTTTCCTACAATTTGTGGTGTGCGTCTGGATGTTGTAACACAAATTGAGGGACCTACAATTTTACGCCGAATCCGAACGGCCAATGTTTTTGTGAGAAGTTTTTTTCATGGCAGAAATTCACTCGGAGGTTTGCCGTTGCCTGCCGAGGGGCGACCGCTATTAGAAAAAAACTTTTTCTATAATTTTTGGATGTTACTTGCCCCGAACTGGATACGAACCTCGGGTCCACCGAATGAAGCGCGCACACGCTACACACTCGGCTACGGTGGTAAATTCTTTCGGGCGTGTACATATCGAGGTCTAACAGCGAAAAAAAAAACATAAGTGACATTTTTTTAAGTTTCTAATTTTGATAGAAATCATCTAAGTGCTGAATGGCAGGTCAGAGTTCAGATCTAAAAATTTTGACAAAATGCATTTCAGGTCAACTGAAACACTCTGTAGATAAAAGGCATCCCGCAAGATTTTTCTGGGGATCGAGAGGCCTTTGGTGTTCCATATATTCCCCTTTCCTTGCTAAATATATAAAATAGCTCTCGCGATAAAGTCCCTAACATTGCAAGTCAAAACATTTCCTAGTACCAAAGTCTAGTTTTCTAATGTTAAAAATATATACAATAAGTGTTCTTTATTTGTTAAAAAGTAAATGATAAATTAGTAAAGACAAAGTAATGAAAATTTTTTCTGAAGCGTTTTCTTATCTTAATTCGATTACAAACTCTATAAAAAAATGCCACTACATAACCAAAATTATATGTGTGTAGGTTAGGTAGGATTAGTTTCAACAATCAATTATAAAAAAACAAATGTATTCCCTGGTATGATCGCAACTCCAAAGATTTCCCGTTAAACAAATTTATATTGTTATTTGTTCATTTCAGATGATGCATTAATTTGCTAGCTAAATGTCAATAAAAGTAACCAAGAACAATATCTTTTTGTAAATTATTATTTTGCTGCGATTGAGAAAGAGTTTACAAAAAAAAAAAAAAAAAAAAAAATAGAGCAGCGAGGGTAGTAAAGTAGTTTATTGTGGTAGTATAGGTGATTGGGCGCAATCAAAGGCTGATACCGAATTGAATATTTCAAAAACATTCAATCGTAGAGGGTGGCACAAGCAGTTAACGAATTTTCTTTTTTCTTCTTTTTTTTTACTACAAGTGAGTAAAAGTATAGAGCAGCGCGCGGGGCAGTGCAGAGAGGTAGGGTGGCTTTTTTATTGATTGGTACCGGAAAGTAGTTGATAAGCGAAAGCGGGCGAGTAGGCGAATGTGCGCACATGTTAGAAATGTGGCGGGCGCCGTTGATTAGATAAAAGAAATATGACTGAGTAATAAAACTGAAAAAGGTTTATACGAGTAAATACAGAAAATGAGAAAAACAAGAAGAAAACAAAGCACTACACAAGGTACTAACTACAAAGAAACTGAACTAAATACAAAAATCTTTTGTAAAGGTAAATGAATGCTAATGCTTGAAAAAATTGAAAGGCCTATTAAAAACACCTCAAATAAAAAAAAAAAAAACAGCTTAGTGCAAAAAAATAATCATATTACGTAATGTATGTACGTACATACGTATATCACTTATAAATGTACAAATATTTGTATATATCCTAGCGAGCACTTGAAAAGTGCTCCTACAAACTCTTTTGAGTTAGAGCTTTTTAGTAAGCCCTTCTTTTTTTTTAAATCTGTATTCGAATATCATTGAATAGCTCTAACAGGTTTTAACTATTTATTTTTCTTCATTAAATTTTAATATTTTTTTGTTTTTTTTTTTTATGTTAAATATAATTCGTTTTATAACAAAAAATGAATGATGAAGGCGCGGAAGACGCCGAAACGCGTAGGAGAAAAAAAGAAACTTTTTGTTTGCTTTTAACATATTACCGACCGAAAAGCTCCTAAAACATCCCAATTGGAAATTAAACTTTGATCCTAAGAAAAATACAAAAAATTCTTTATTTAATTTTAATATTTTAATTTTTTTTAATTTTTTTTAATTTTTTTTTTTTAATTTTAATATGAAATAATAGAGGCAGTTTACATACAAGACTCAAATTTTGTGCGAAATCAAAAAAAAAATACCAACATATTTTACTCAAAATATGTAAAGCAGATTTAAAAGAAAAGTTGAATACGTGTCAAAGCCTTTTTAATTATGAAAATTTGTTTTGCTGATGCTCTTCTACAATTTAAAACACCGTCGGCAAAATTTGTTTTTTAAACAACGATAATATACGGTCATTCTACTAGCATTGAATAAGCTATAAAAAAGTAAAACCATTTTTGCCAGTCTGATTAAACATTTTGAGAATTTAAAAACAAAAATTTTTTTTAATTTCGTACAATTATTGAAACTTAAATTTAAACGGTTTGTACTATAGAGCGAACTATATTTTTATAAAAAAAAAAAAAAAAAAGTAAAAATTGGTCAGTATGTGTTGGGGCTATAGTTATTAAAAGGGCTGTATTTGAACTTTATTGTACTAGAATCTAATAATTTATAATACTATGTACCCATTTTTTAATGCTGATTAAAAATTTAAAAATTTTTAGATTTTTTTTTAATTTTTCCATTTTCCCACAATTTTTGAAACTTGAATTTTAACCGCTTTTGCTATAAAACACATTTCATTTTTTAATATAGAAAAATTTAAAATTAAATTTAAAAAAAATATCAAAATGGTCAATATGGTCAATATGCATACATACATAGTATGTTCGGGTTATAATTCTTCGCAGAATGAAGCTAAAAAAGAAGGTTCTAATACCCGCTTCAAATACTTTATTATACTAGAATTGAATATGTTATAAAACTATGTACCCATTTTTTTTTTAACTCTGATTAAAAATTTAAAAATTTTTGAGAATTTTTTTTTTAATTCTTTTAAGTTTTGCACAAGTTTTGAAATTTTTATACAAAACTAAAACAATTTAAATTAAATAAAAAACCGCCAAAAATGGTCAATATGTATGTGTTGGGGTTATAATGAAGAAATGGACTGTTTACTCGCAGTAATCGAATATAAGCTGAAAAAGATAATCTTAATACTCGATTCAAGTCACACATATGTATATTAAATGAAAAAAAAATAATCGGTCACAGAAGGTGTATATATTTTTAAATAGAATTTTGTGTCAAATCGAAATATATAAAAATTTTGGTAGTTTTCATGGTAAATGCACGATTTTTCAAGAAAAATTTTCAAATAAAAACCAGGCATAAGTTTATACCCACTATTGCCGACTGGGTTGCTCGTGTGGACATATGATATAAAAATATTCAAACATGTGTGCGTGTTCGCATGTGTGCAACACGTCACAGTCATATGCCGGTTGCTTTTGAACTCATTCACATGCTGTCGTGAATAAACCTATCATCCAATGCCGCCTCGGTGCGGGGGTGTTTTATTGCCGTACATAGCTGCTTTGTATGCACAGTCGATTGGCTTTTATTTGACTTAAATGTTAATTAAAACATGGCATGTCTGTGTTGTTGTTATTATTCTTTTAAATTTTGTTGTAAGAAAATATGCCGAAACTAGGCGCTACAATTAAATTAAAGCAAATAGTCGATTTTACCCGCTCGTGACGAATCAGCTGTTAGTGTGGCGAATATGCTTGGAGCCAAGCTGGTGCAGAGCCGAAGCTCTCACAAATCCTGTCAAGGTTGTGCGTATAATGTAATTATTTTTCTTTTAAAGTAACTTGAATGAAAATTTTATATAATCGCAGAGAGACTGCCGATCATTTGAAAAGTTTATTCACTGAAGTGATGAGCCGTATGAATCAGGGGTTTGGACAAAGGGCATAATGTGTTAATAAATTTAATATAGGTATAAACCGGTCAGAAATTACAACCCTTATGCTAGATGAATGAAAAAATGAGCGCACGATCTATCGTACTTTCAGCTTCCTTGGTCTTCCGCAGTTTATTAGCAAAAAAATGTGCTTTGCTCATCTAATCAAAATTGGAGCACCGGGTATACTCACCAATTCTAAGCGCATGCAGGTAGTAAATCATCGGTTATATTTACCTTAATTGAGACTGTCATTTTGCGGTATTTATTTTCTATATATTTATTCGCTTTTATTCTCGTATATGACTTTTATAATCGTCTTCTTTGTCACTTAATAAAATTACCTAAAAGTCGCATGCTAACTGACATCTTCCATTCTTGTCTATTACCATCTTTGACAGCTCCATATTCGGTTGGCTTTACTCAACACAACTTTAGCTTCACGTTTTTTAAACATAGCTGTTAGTCGACAATAATCTTCCGCCAAAACGGTAGCGTCTCAACTGCGGTTACTACAGACTCGCATTTCAAAGCATTTGATGTGACGTTTTTATGGCGCAACGCTTTGTTTTGTTTTTTTTTTTCTTTCATTTGTTAATACCAGTTTAGTTGTGATTTCATTTGACGTTATGTCATTTACTACGAAATGTCACCGCAAAAAGTTGAAGAGAATGACCATAGCTGGAAATTAAAATGTTTGTGATTTTTCAAACATGCTCACTCTCACTATCGCGCGCCAGCTTGATTGATCAGTGCTCATATTCGCGTATAGCTCGTGGTTATCGCTCTCTCTCTCTCTCTATCTCTCTCTCTCCAGTTAACACACACACTAGGCTTTGACTTCGTGACTTTGTTCTTACAGTTAGCTAGCGGGTTTAGATTAGATCACTTTACCTGTACACTTTGTGTCATATTCTTTATCTTGGCCAATGACACCATTCTTTTCAATTTACACATACACATGCTCACAACTTTTAGTTAGCTCAACTGACTTGGGACATTTCGGCGCTCAAAGCATGATTAATGATTTAGCGTACCATAAAGTAAGGTGATAGTAATTTATTTTGCTTGTACTTCTAACCTTAAGACACGATCTTTCCTTTTCAATATTGTTTTCTTTTCATTTTTGTTTTTCTATCCAAAGAAGTAAAACAGAAAATTTTATCGTGGAAAAAAATTACAAGCAAATCTTTAACGCATCCCGCGTGTGGGTTTTGCATTTTATTATTTAAAATTTAGCTCTCTGTTATTCGCTTCTTCATTAGTTATGCGATGAAATTAGTTAATTTCATTTCTTGAACTTGTCCGCCAACTCTTTAGGCTGCTTGTATTTGGGCTCAGTTTGCGGTGTGCCAAAAAAGAAGTGTAAAACTATATTTGGTATGACTCACTTCGAAGTCGAAACTAAAACCATTAATAGGCTATTTGCATTATTAAAATATAATTTTAAGCTCTTTTAATGGCTGATTCTGAAAGCGTGAAAAATATGCGCCTACACTTTGCGGGTGTTGTTTAGATTTTCAAGTTCAAGTGAAGTGCTTTGAACTTGAAGAAGATTTTTTAACTTTTTACCTTGAATTCATCTTGAGTTGTCTTATTTTTAACTTTGGATGACAAAATTAATAAGTTTTGCGTCTGAGAAACGACGAGAACGCCAAATATATTTTTGTATTAAAAAAAAACTATATAAATCGTTTTTTCTGTTCATTGTATGTATGTATGTACATAATATAAACTTCCTTATACAAAAGTTCCTTTTACCGCTGATGTTTATAATTTAAGTCGTCATCCTTAAAAGGTTCTATGATGATATCGAATTAGTTTATCGTTATCGATAATGCTGTCTACATAGGATTCTGCGGCAGTATCGTAATCGATATCGATACCGATTTTACAGTAGTTAACGGTACAGTTATCGATATTAATATCGTTATTTTTATCGCTTACGATTATTTTGACATAAGCTACTCATGCCTAGGCATACCGAAAACGTTAGAGCACAATATTTAGCTTACCTTGGTAAGAATTATGAAGAAACTATGCCATGTTCCCTTAGAATCGGCCGCAGGTAGTTTTAGGATGTTCCGCTGAAACAATAATGAGATAAACATATTTAAATGCGCATAGTATAAATGTATAATATTTAATTTGTTGTATTTAAAATTTGTCTAATTACAAGGTAATTCGGCCCACTGTTAGTTAAAATTTAATTCACCATCTTTGTCGATAACGTCGTCGATTTGGGTTATCCGTATCGATATTCTTGCCTTTAAAATTTTCGTTGAAACTATCATAATGGATATCGTTATCGATTTTATTATAGTTATGAGCACAGTTGTCGACACAGTTATCGTTATCGTTCTCGATTCACTATCATTATCGTTTTGCGATAGATTTCGGGTGTCACAGTAAAAATTATCTGAGTTATAGTCGATATCAAGTCGTAATAGATTTAAAACCACTGTGGTTTCATACGCCAGTACGCCAGTACTCTGTAGCCTATTATTATTTTATTCAAAAACTCGATGCTTCACTTTCTATAGATTTTATCATCTCGGAAAATAGCTGTATTTAACTGTCGATCTAGGCAATTAAGAACGAATCGAGAAGAATTCCGTACGAATGTGAAGATAATCAAAGTAAATAAAAAGTTAAGTTTGAGGATTGAGTCTAGAATGTATGTATATCGTGAATTTTTCTGTGCTTGTTCATTCTCGGAACTGTGCCTAGATACGCACCGAATATCTCAGCCAACCTTACATTTTGAGAACTTCATATTCATAGCATTACGTAGCCCTCTACATTCGATTGAAAATTCTAAAAAAAATAAGCTCGAATCGGAACTGAGTGTTTATTGCTTATTTCAAGCAAGTGTCAAATATCACATACTAGAGTTGTCGAGCTCAGTCGTCGTCAACATGTCACTCTGTCATTCATTCAACTAGCCATCAATGTGAACGGTTTTTTCTGTGTGGGTTTCAACTTAATGTTTATTGCTGATTCTTCTTCCTTTTTTTCCTATCTTTTATGTAAATATTGTTGTTCCATCCCTCGTCCACTGCACTTCTTCTTCTTCTTTCTAAGCTTTTAATGTTTACTTAGTCTTTTTTTTATCGACTTTTTTCAACAATTCGCTTTGTTTAGTTGAATTGACTCGTTTATTACATTTTATCATTTCGCTGTAAAAAAAAAGTTATTTTCTTACATCCACACATACAGACATTTGCTAACAGATGATGTCTGTTTGCTAGTGTTGTCTACGAGACTAATGAAAAAATAAAACAACAACAAAAGTAATGAGACAATATCTGTTCGAGTCACAGTGACGCAATGGCGGCTTTTGAGCGTCGAATATATTTGTTGAAGAAAATTTATTTCCGTTCTACTGTTGTTGCTGCTTTTAATAGCAAAAGTAATTAGTATAGCTTTATAATTGCAAATATTAATATATAGTGTTCAAATTTGCGTCTTTTAGAATTGCAATAAATTTATTTAGTGATTTGTTCCATTCGCTGGATTGTGAAATATTTTTGAGACCTTTTTTTTTTAAATTACTGTGCTGTTCCAGTCTGTTAGGGTTTAGTGGTTATCTTTTCTGAATCCTCTTAGAAATTGTTCACAAATATTTCTCCCCCAAGGCACTGCTGAAATTTTGAATTAAAGTGATCTGAAACAGATCAGTTTTCCAGCATCAGTTTTTCATATATGTATAAGTATTTCTTTTATATAATTCAATTTTTTGACCCAAACTTATTTTAAAAGAAGCTTAATCAAACAAATGCGTGTTCTCTGTTGTTAGTGTCATATAAAAATTCTGTGTTTTACAAAATTAAATTGGGCCGTTTTTTTCTTAATTTAAAAAACTCGACATTCAGAATTTTCAAAAAAATTCACTATAAAAATCAATAAAAAAATGTAAATATTTTGTATTACCATTAAACTATTTTTAACTTTTCAGTGTATAAAGATTTTAAAAATTTCGTAAAATGAAATTTTTTTTTTGGTTTATTTTCAAATTCCATCATTTGATAAATCTGCAAATCTTAAAATAAAATACATTTAGCAAACACCCTCATAAAAATCATTTTTGTGCAAATTTTAGTTTTGTGGCAATAAATAAATAAAAATCGCATTAAATTTTTCCACTTCAAAAATTCATTCGCTGCCTTCGCCTTCTAAATATGTATAGTTTATGAGCGAGCAACTGCAGATTTTACGGTGTCAGCGAAATTTATGAATTTCCACGTTGCCATAATTTTAGTGTTTTCAGATAAATCGTTTTTGAAGTGCATGTTTAAATTTGCCAAAGAGTACGGATGTATATACTTAAACTTCAAAAAATATTTACTATATAAAAAAATTTAAGCGACACATAGCAAACCACAAATAAAAATTTAATTTTAATTTTTATTATTTCATTTTAATTTTTGTTTTTCTTTTATAAATCTGTAAAATGTTGATCTTGTTTCCGCAGTTTTCCTAGCAGGTGATTAAACAAAATTATAATTCATTTTGAAATTGTATCCTAAAAATTAATTTTTTTTTTTAATATTTCATTTCAACATTCATCAATTTGCATACATATTGACATCCGCTTTTTCGAAACGATTCGAACTTAAATTGCATTTCTTGGCCATTAGCTAACAGGAAAGTAGCAAAATTACGTAATTTTGCAAATATTTTGCATAAATTTTTCTTCTGCTCTCCCCTTGATCTCATTGTTTTATCGTTTTGCACGTTTTGTTGACTGACCTTCATAACAAAAATAAAATTAAGCGAA
The DNA here is from genome assembly GCA_951828415.1 of Anomoia purmunda. Classification (NCBI taxonomy): domain Eukaryota; kingdom Metazoa; phylum Arthropoda; class Insecta; order Diptera; family Tephritidae; genus Anomoia; species Anomoia purmunda. The sequence goes on from OX639997.1 coordinate 112,595,020, forward strand.
AAAAGTTCATAAAACCTGTCCGAATGCTAATCAATGGATTTCTTCGTTTTGCAAAGGTCTTGCGCTCAAATGCAGGTTTGATCGCATTTACCATATTTCTGCTAATTTCTTTATTAAGCAAATGTGGAAATGTTATCGATGGAATGGAAGCGACGCTTAGCAGAAAAGGATGGAAATCAGTTTAAAAAAAACACAAGCACAAAAACAAATATGACTATCGAAATGCAAAAGAAGAATTGTTATAAATTTAAAATAAAAATTTCACTACAATAATTTTGGTATACTACATATTTAATATATTTAAAAAAAAAATATATGAGAAGTTTAGTTTGTGTGTTGCCAAATAGATTTTGGGTAAATTTTGTTATTTTGTTGCTGAAAAAATGCAGATGATTTGCTTGGCATTTGTTAATTTAAAAATTATCCAATTTTTTGCATGTAACATTGTATTAATGGTAGACAAAGAGAAACCTGGGAGAATTTTCTAGTACATTCGTAAATTAAACAGGAATTTGTAAACAAAAAATTATGAAAAAAAATTTTTTTTTTTTATAATCTGCTTTCAACAGTTTAGTATTTTTTAGTGAACAAAAATCAAAGCCAAAATTTTAGGTTTAACCCTTTGCCAGCCAATGGTATATTTGCGGCACGTCTATGCGCAATCAAAGTATTTAAATCTTTACAAATTCTACCGGCCCAAATATCTTTAAAAAAAATTGTGTGCTACCTCTTTTAAATTAATATTATTTTTTTTAAATCAGCAATGAAAACCAGAACTTTTGAGTATATTTAGTAAAATATTCACTCTGTTGTTTTGTAGTTTATTTCTATGAAAAAAAATGTATTTCGGAAAAAAAATTAAATAAGAATAATTTCGTATCTAAAGCTTTATCTGTATTATTTTTTTGCAAATAAAAAACTAGTAAAATAAAATATATGTGCATACCGCCTACACATCTTAAATTCCTGCAAATTAACAAATTCTCTGACATAATTTATTTTAAAGACAAAAGCTGGACAGTTGTACGAAATATATGAATTAAAATTAATACTTGTGGTGTGTGAATTGTTTTTGTAAATATTATAGACAGCTGTTCCTGAATACATATAAATTTGTGTACTTTAATGATATCTATGTATTTGACCCTCTGATAAACTTGCATAACAGATAAGATAATGGTAAATCGTAGGCATTTGAAAAAAAAAAAATTCCATGTGGGAGCGTTTCGCATTTTTTTAAGTAAAGGCATATGGTTTACAGATATAATTACATATTTATGTATGTGTGGATGTATCTATATTTGCAGTATCGAAAATTAATAAAAGCAACAGTGGTGAATTTGAAATGAAGGTAAACAAAAAATTGTTGGCGCTTTAAAGTTCCCCTTCACAAATTAATTCAAGCGATTTAAAAACAGCGAACTTCAAAATATGATTAGATATACATTTATTTAAATATAAACATATTCATAATAATAAAAAACTCGATTAGCGCTGTTGTCAAATTTGGTTTGAGTTGGCAAAAAATAGTTCCACTTTAAACCAATTTTCACATTATTGCAAAAAATTAAAGAGCCATTTATTTATTTATTTTTAAACCAGAGCCCGCTATCATTATATCACAAAAATTGTATATTCCATTATTATTTTAAGATTTTTAAATTTTCGCTTATTATTAATAAAAAAAAATGCTGAGTTTGTTTTATTCTCAAAAACAACATTCATATGGAGAGTTTTATTCTTTTCAAATAAAAATGATTTTTTGAGTGTTATTTTTGCGCTCTGCAACAAAGATAATTTTTTTTATTCCATTTTTGTTTGATCAAAATTAATCACCATTTATTAGTTTAATTTTTTTTTTTTTTGACAAAAAATAATAACTATAAATTTTGTTTCTTTTCATTAAAACCAATAATTTCTTTTTGAGTTATAGTTTTTTGCTTAAAAATAAAACTCAAATCTTAAGCGTTATTTTATCTTTCAAAAAAATTAAATTTTATTTTTGATTTTTTTTTTGCAGAACTGAAAACTCAAAACGCCACACTCTTTATAATACAAAAAAAGAAACTCGTACGTAATTTTTTTTTTTTTTTTTTTTGATAATCACAATTTTTTTCATTAACATTTTTTTTATTATTTTTTTTACAGAAATATAGCTTACTACGAGTAAATCAAAGTTTCTTACTTTATAAAAAATCATAAAAATTTAACAAGTAAAAAAAAAATATTTTTAATTTCTATCAACAGCTTGATAGACTCTTTGAGTATATAGTTTTGTAGCCAATTAAATTTGAGTAATAATGTAAATGTTTCAAGTGGTTAAAAATGACCGTTGATTTGTGTTAATTTTTTTTTGTTTGCTGATGGAGCTGCACATTTTGTTTACAGAAAAATAAATTTTGTCATCAATCATAAAAATTGATTTTGTTCGTGCTCAAGAATTGAGCTTTATTTTTAAGCAAAAAAAAAACTCAAAAGTAATTATTATTTTTGAGGAAACATAACAAAACTCAAAACATTATAATTTTTGTGACAGATAACAAATTAAAAAATGTTAATTATTTTTGATGAAAAAATAAGAATACAAAAAAAAAATCATTATTTCAGAGCGAAAAAATAACACCCAAAAAAATGGAGTTTAATTTATGATAAATAAATCGAAATTAAATTGTTCTTTCTTAGCGATTAAGAAACATTTAAAAGTAGTAATTATTTATAGGTTTTTAAAGATATCTCTAAATTTTTACACATACATATAATTATATACTCAAAGCTGTTCGCCGATAATTTGAACCGTTTGAATTTTTTTCATTCAAATTTAAAAAATTATCTTATTTTCGGTTCATGTTGTAAACAATCAATCTTTTTTTTTGTAGCTCTTGTTAAAAAATCTATATTTTTGGTTAATACCTCAAATATATATATTTTTTTTTGTGCCAAATTTACAATCCGTTTTTATTTTAATACATCATTTATGTATATCTATCGATTTTCAGTCTAACCTTCAGGTATGCTCGTATGCGTGCGTGCATGTGTGTGTAAATTTGTTAGTGTTGTGAAAATTTTCACAATTTCACGCATTGACCACAACAACTTGCCGAAAAATGCTCAAGCAGCTTCTGCGGTAAGTCATTTTTGTGTGAGCTTTCTATGTAATTGCGCCTTCCTCCCCCAACCAACAAAAAAAAAAAAAAAACAAAAAAAAAAAACCAAAAAAAAAAACAAAAACCAAACTGGAGTTTAAACTCGAAAATATTGCTTTTAAATGCTAAAACTGCGTGCATATCCATAAACGTTTGCTTCTCAACCAATTTGTTGAGGTAAAAGTGCTTCTATAATTGCTTCATATTGCTATCTATGTAGATGGTTTGCAAGTGGAATGGGTTGTTATGTAATGCAAAAAAAAAATGGTAATAAATAAAATTCGTGCATATGTATTTTATATACTTGAGGCAAGCGAGCGATTTTATGCTATCAATGTTTTTTTTTCTTTTTCTTTAGTATCTGTATCAAGTTTTGTGTGTGCTTTTTATGTATTCATTGGTGCTTGTGCTATGATTGAAAAAATGCCTTTTATTTTAGTTAAGTAGAATGTGAAGTATGTAAGAAAAATTAAAGCTTATGAATACTACGTTGATATCAAGCAAATATTGTATGTTTTTTTCCCGCCATACATATCGTTATGAAACGACTATTACTTGGAAACGGAGTAGGCCTGTAGTAGCAGAACATGCAGTAGGCTATTAATGACGAACAGCAATACTTTCGTGGGGCATTCATGAAATTTAAAAATAATATATTTAATATAAATTCATGCATAATCTTTCATAATATCATTACGATTTTTTACCATATACCATAAATTCGTATCTCTGCTTACTTCGAAAATTTTCAACATGCCCTATAACTCCCGAAAATACTCCGAAAATTCTCTAATCCGTAAGAAATTCTTCTGCGAAAATTCGGACTCGATTTCGAAAGTTCGGAGTAAACTCCGAAAATTCAAAATTCACATTGAAAGCTTCAAATTTGTTTCAAAACGGCAAGAGTTGGTCAACCTGCATATTTTTCATTTTGTTTTGTACTAGATCAAATTTTTATCATTAAAAAAATGTGACTCTACTGCATTGGGGCAATGCATATTTCTCAAATTTAAATTTTTTATTCTCAAATCGACTTCAAATTGACTCAACTTGTTTTTTTTACTCAAAATCAGGAATTACTAAGCAGCATTTGTAGAAGGTGTTAGTAAGAAATTTTTCTGACTCGACTTCGAAAGTTCGTAGTAAATTTTGAAAATTTGGAATCCACTTCGAAAACTCGGAATTTATTTAGAAGCAGCAAGTGCTATTAGGGCAAACTATTTGGAACAATTTATTTTCTCTAATTCAAATGTTTTATCTCAAATCGGCTTCGAGTTGACCCCACATTTTATTTTATTCAAAATCAGATTTTACCAAGCGGCATATTTAGTAGCTATTAGTAAGAATTTTTTCGGATTCGTCATCCAGTCGAAAATTTGGAATTTAATTTCACGATAACGAAAAATCTGAAATCCGATATTTTGTTTGTTGTAAACCAAAAAAAAATAGCTCGAAAATCTGAGTATACTCCAAAAAATTTTAAGCCAATGAATTTCTCTCTACTTCAAATGTTTTACTCGCAAATCGACTTCCTCGATTAAATTTCGCTTTCTCCCACTAGAAAAGCTTAAATAACGTCAACATATTTTGCATTTACATGTATATTTTCAATTTACAAGCAGACAATTCAAATAAGTATTTAGGCAGGCACTGTAAGCACACAAATCCCAATACACATTCGTATAAATAAAATCTTTAGTACACATACTAGTATTTCCTATGAAATTTGTTGTATTTAACTGCTACTTTTGTATGGCTACCGATCACGTGTGTAATTTTATATTTCTATTTTTTTATTTCATTTCAGATAATGTAAAAAACAGCGTGTGTATGCTCAAACTAGCTTTATCTCTCTCACAAACATTTGCATATTAAATTTTAGCAAAAAAAAACAAAAAGAAAAAAAACAATACTACAAATGAACACAAAATCCACTCACAAACCCAAAATCTAAAAAAAAGTGCTCTCCCGCTCTATAAGTATACCCGCAAAAACATCCCCAAGCCACCCGCAAATAACCAGTACATTTCACTTAAGTTAGTGCCAGCAAAAACTGTTGAATTTGTGAAAGCTTTTCAATTGTATGTGAAAGTTCAACGACGAAAGCTTCAAGCAAACAAAAAGTGAAAATAAAGCGCAGCTAGAGCGCAACGCCAGCAAACTGTAAGCCATTTAACGGAATCGTATAAAAAAGCTCAAGAAACGCGCGCTTTTAAGCTTAATACCGGTTCGCCGCCTGCTCCCCTACCCACTTAAATTAAAATCCACGGCTTGTAACTGCATACTATTTACATCTAGACTATTTACATAACTAGTATACATACAAAAGCAAACAAAACAACAAAGCGCTAAGGAAAAATATAAAATCGTTAGAATTCCTATGCTCCTGCTGCAATAGTTTACCACAAAAAGTGTGAAATTTTGTTCAAGTTTGTTTTGAAATTTATTGCTGTGCGCCTTGAAATAGCCGCTGCATACCAATACATACAATATCGTGGTACAGTTAACGGCAATCAGCTGTTAAATTCTGTGTGCAAAAAGGTACGTTGACGTCTCAAAGTAGACCCCGCATACAGACAAACATACAAACATACAAACAGAAATGCATATGTGAAATAGCAATAAATATAGTATTGTGTAGCTTGTCATTTTATTGCTAAGCTTGAAAGCTGCCGCCAAAAAAAAGCCACAACAATATCGCAACGAAAAGTAGAGCCAGTATAACTTTACTACAGAAAAACCAACCAAGCGAAGCGCATGCGAATCGAAATTTTTGAAATTCTAGTCAACGGCTATTTTTTGCATTGTCATAGCGCCGAGCAAAACATACGCTCACAAACGCGATAAAAATAAAATCGTAAGCCAGTTACCCTTGCCGCAAACGTCAACGCAAACTTCAAACGTATTTTGCTTTTTTTGTTGATGAAAAAAAAATTTTGAATTTTCAAAACAAACGCGTGATTTGACAGTTATCGGAGAAAAGCTTTATTTTTTAAACGAAATAAACAAGACAGTGAACCCTGCAGCAAATTCAACAAAGGGTCAAACCGCAGCAAACCAATCAACCAATCAAGCAGTGGTGAAAGCTCTGCAGTGCAAGAGAACTCAATACGCAGACGCCGGCAATAGCTAAGCACAAGAGCGCATGAAAGAAAGTGGCTAAAAGAAAGAAAGCAGATCAGTTGACATTATTGCTGCTGCCCAAGCCTACTACCTACAACAACTCTGTCAGCTTACTCCACAAACGTGAAGCGCAAGTGGCTAAGCTTAATTTGTGATAGCAAATACTTACGTAAATTCGTACATAGTATATTTCTCCCATCCCGCGTGTGACCCTTCAAGCAAAAACAACAAACTGAAAACACAAAAATATTAATTGAGATTTTAAATAAAAGAAAATCAAACCAAAATAATCCAATAAAAATATCCCGCTCCAAGTAACAACACAAAACACTAGCAAAATGGCAGCTGTCGTCCATGTGAATAGCCTGTTGAATGGCAAAGATTCACGTTGGCTCCAATTGGAGGTGTGTCGCGAATTTCAGAGGAATAAATGCTCCCGCCAAGACACCGAATGTAAATTCGCTCATCCGCCCGCCAATGTTGAGGTGCAGAATGGAAAGGTGACCGCTTGTTATGACAGTATCAAGGTTAGTAGCATTTGTGTGTGTTTTTTTTTGTTTTATTTTAATATATATTTATTTATTTTTTTAAGCTTAGTATGAGCCTAATAAGCCATTTAATAATGCTTCTTTATCGAAACCCCGGTATTCCCCAGCTAGCTTTTGTCGCTCTTGTACTCGCTCTCCCTCGCTCTCTCCTACGGAGCGAAAATAAGCATTTGAGTGCGCGTTAAGCTTTAATTTTCATTTTCTTGTTTTATTGCTTGAAGCTTTGTGGTATATTGATCACAAGTTCATCTATTTATGCTATGAAAGCTCGTATCAGTTTTAAGCCTTTAAAGCTATCAACTTTTAACCTAACATATGTAAATAGATTTCTCGTAAGCATTTAGATCGCCAGCTCGGATTTTGCTTTGAGCCATTTGGTATACGCTTTATGTATTTAGCTGATATCTTTTTTTCTTCGTAAAAGCTTTTCGTATGCTTTGCTGCATAATCTCGATTAGTGTTCAGATTATACAAATTCGAAAATGTTATGTAAGCTTGAACTTTTGTTATTCCAATACAGTTTTAAGAAACCGATTTGTCCCATTAATTTAGATCAACTTACAAGGTTTTGTTGAGTTAAATCCCTATAAGATAATTTTAATAAGGCGTCGATTTTGAAGGAATTTGTTAGAATTCGAAAAGATATGAGGTTTAACCTTTTTACTTAGAAAGCTTAAATATACTTTCTAGTTATACTTAAAACCTAACATCTTATGAAATTCCCATAACTTGTTTTTCCTGAAACGATCTACGGGGCTTTTAATTTTTGAGATCATTATTCTTAAAAAATTTCCGATTATTCCCTAAAATATTTATTTAAAAAACATTAGGAACCCTTGAAATTTTAAAACAATCTTACTAATTTGAATAACAAATTTAAAGACTAAAAGCTTTTGTTATCTGAGTAGACTTTACGAGTCTTCCACGCATGCTTTACAGCCTTAAAAATTCGATTATTTTGAAGACTTTCTGTAAACTGCAGTTAATATAAGTTTAAATCACCTTTGGTATAAGCATTCAGAAAGTTGTAGTCTCCCAGGTCTTTTATTTTGACGGGCGAAGCTTAAACGCTTCCTAATCCCCTTCAGTTCTTGTGAAAGTTTAAGCGATATGAATAAAGATTAACAATTTTTCTGCGTTTAAATACTTTCGTGTGAAGGTTCACGAAGTTTGATTTTTTTAGCTTTTAAACTTCGATTAGGTAACCGAATACGCTTTCGAGTGCTTAAAAGCTTCATATTTTGCAGCGTAAATTTGTGAAAGCTTTTACAAAGCTCAAAGAAATCCATAATTTTAAAACGACATACGGCGTCAGCAAACACGTTTTCTACTACCTACAGCGAAACAAGGTAAACGAAAACAAAACCTCAACGACTTCTCACTCGACATATATATATGTACATACATATGTATTATGGAACAAAATGGTCTGAAGCAATCCAGCAATTTTCCATATCAACGCGTTTCCTTTGTGTAAACTAAACAGCTTGGCTGCCTTTCATAAGCCGGAAACAAAATAAATAAAGAAGAACGTCTGTCCACAGCAAACATGGCAACAAAAATGAAAAAAACTAGTAGAAATAGGAAAAGTGCCTACTTAAATGCAACCTGGATGCGATGTAATGCATTCTCTGTTTGATGAATGATTTCAAAGTAAAATATGAAAAGTTCACAAATAGTAAAAATGCAAAATACAAAGCTATAATAAATTAGCTTTTGTGTGGACAAAAGACGCTCGAGGTGATACGGAGCTGAATTCGTGCAATATAAACAAAAATAGGGACATGGAAAACGAAGAAATCGTTAAACGGTTTGACATTCACTTTCAATAAAATAATTTATTTTTCTTTCAAATTTAGCCTTCGTAAAGATTTTTTTGAAATTTAAAACTCTTTTCTCATTAAATCGCGCACAGCCAAGATGGATCAATAGAAGGTGATAGCAAGATAAATAAAGCGAATCCGCTGTGTATTTTGTTTGTGTAATTTTGCGTGTGAAATGTCAAAATCTGAATTCGCTCAGTTTGCTCATGTAATTTGTTAGTGTAATTTTGCGAGTGAAATGTCAAAAACTGAATTCGCCCAGTTTGCTTATGTATTTTGTTTGTGTATACAAAACAACCTAGCGAATTCGGAGAGAAGAACAAGCATTCAGCTCATGGGATGCTATCACCTTGTATGAATTCGCCTTGTTTGCGAGTGAAATGTCAAAAACCGAATTCGCCCAGTTTGCTCATGTATTTTGATTGTGTAAAAAAACAACCCAGCGAGTTTGGAAAGAAGAACAAGCATTCAGCTCATGGGATGCTATCACCTTGTATGAATTCGCCTTGCTCACAGCCTTAAAAAACGGCCACAGCAAAGCGAACAACATAAATTAATAAAGTTATTGAGTCAAAGTTTTTTTTTTTTTTTGTACATTATCTCAAGTGTAATAAAAATCTTAGTTTAACTCCGAATATATTTTTTTTAACATTAATGTTGAAAAAATGTAGTTTTTTTTTAAATATTCAGCATGGTGATTTTTTCTCAGTTCGTTGTTACTCCGAAAATGTATCAAGAAAATTTTATAAATTGAGGTTTGAAATATTTTCGGATATATTTTCTTTTCCGAAAATATTCGGAATTGACTCCGAATTTTTTTCTTATTACGTGTTTGTTTAAATTTTCTGAATTCAGTCAGAATCATAGAAACTGGTTTTAGCTATTCCAACGCCAGCCATAAACAAAATCTGCCTCTGCCCTTATCCAGAGCTATTATTCCACTGGCAAACGTTTAAAAAAAAACTGTTATTGCCTACTAAAAGGCGCACGAGCACCCGTCTTGCTTTAGAATACTATAAACTTCATACCTGTATTCCCCATTTTGGCTCACCCAGCAGTCAGTGAGCTTTTGTTGGCACCTTTGTGGTGTTAATTCAACAACTTCAGGAACTTTCTTTCTAGCACACAAAAGGGGAATATACAAACTTAGCTTTTACCAACCATTCATTGCCCAACCAACCCGTCAAACAATTTGCTTCAAAATGATTTTTAACGTTCCCTTTCTTTTTTCGCTGCTCCTGTACTTAAAAAATTATGACCGTAGTGAAGTAAAACTTACTTAATTGAGCTACTTAAATGGCTCCGTTTTGTATGCCTTTGCCGTACGAGGTATGGCAATTCTACTACCTCCTTAATTTTATTGTTTATTTCGCCGGCGACTTTGGTATTTTCCAAAGGCGCTTACAACAACATGTAGTACTAACTGTAGCAAAGTAGAGCCACAGAAAGAAGAGCCATTTGAATTTTGGTGGATGTGTCAAAAGTTCAGATTTTTTGTATTTAATTATTGCAACGCTTTCAGACACATTTTTTACCCTTCTACGTTTTGCTGAATGCACTCAATGAAGCTTCGAACGGCTCTAAGCCACTCAAAATGTTTTCATCAAGCTGAAAGGCTTTGTTCGATAATACTTTTCGCAGTTAAATACTTTTATAGTGTACGTAAAGTGTAATTGTAATTGTTAATAAAACGCTTTGCTGCATTTAAATGGAAAAATTAGCGGTCGAACTTTTCAGTTCAAACTTCGTAATTAGAGCAACTGAGCGAATGGCTCAAAGTGGAGCAAAGTGTTTTAATTTTGTAGCATCGAAAGTGGTAATTTATAGTCGGTGAGCGAGGAGTTACTATCCAGAAGTTAGAAAATGGGTAGTTGAAACTAATTATTTTGATTGCTTAAATCGATGCCCGAACTCAAAGTGGCTAAATATGGGATTGCAGTTTACTTAATAGTAGAATATTTTCATCACTCAACCGATTAATTAAGAAAAATGATTTTTGAATGAGCAAATGGTAGTTTCTTGGTACTTTTTTCAATTCAATTTAATTCTTGATTCTAATTTTTATATAAAAATTAAGAAATATACTTATTTGGATCCCTAAATGCTATTCAAAATTTACTAAATTTCGTTTATCTCCAGATCTAGCCTAGAATGCGTCTTACTGGAGCTCATCAAATCGCTTTGATATAAAGTGATATTTCTGAACCTGCAATCTCAAATCATCGTTGAAAAAGTTTTTAGCTTAGTTTGTTCTACCATTGTTTTGTTTTTTCTTTTTTTGATATTTTCAAAAACTATTTCTATTTATAAAAAAAACTCCAATTTTAATATTGTTTCGAGCTATTTTTGGTATAAGTCTTAAAATGTAACGAATTTTATAATTCCGCTGTGTGTCAAAACAATTTAGATTTTTTACGAACTCCTTACCATATATCTAAAAGAAATTTCCGTAATAGGAACCAAATTCTTTTCAAACTCGTCAATACTTGCAGTAAAGATTTCATATGATTACTTGGGAAATATATTTGCGATTTCGTTAAGATACCGGTAGAAAATGTATTTTGCTTTTTTTAAGAACCGATTGCGAAACTTTCAGCGAAAAAATCGAATTTGTGAAAATATGTTGAAGTCCGATTCCCCACATATATGTATGTAGGTATGTATGTGCTTACAGTGTTGATTACAAAAATTGTAGCATTACGTGTGACAAATTTTTGAAATTTTTTCCAAATTTAATTTATTTTTCAACAACAAAAATTGTAAATCAAAGTTTTAAACTTATTAAAAAAAATTATAAAAATTCACAAAAATTTAATTTTTTTTGGCATCAAATTTTTTTTGCAGAAAATTTTCAAGTGAGTAATTTAGTAGCCAAATCAATTTATATAGTGCAGCTCTGAAGTGGCTCAAGATTCGCGTTGATTTTTTTTATTGTTTTTTGTTTTGCATTTTAAAATTAAATTAATCGCATATAAAAATTCTTTTTAAAAACAAATTTTTTTTTTGGAAAATATTAAAAAATTGAAAATGGAAGTAGTTAGAAAATATTTTGAAACGCATTAAAATTAAAAAAAAAAATAAAATTTATTTTCAAAACTTGAAAAATGTTAAAAATAAACTTAAATTATATACAGGAAATTTTAATTTTCTTGGAAACTTGGAAAATATTAAAAATAAAATTTAATTAAATAAAAGAAATTCAAATTTTCAGTACTACAGTAAGAAATTCAAATTTTCAACACAATTCGCCGCAATACTAATTGCGTGATCACAGCTATATGCGTGTAGATACGAGTATGTATACCCTCTCAACTTTCTACAATGTTGCATCGTAGCTTCCATCTTTTTTTTTACAATTTCAATAGTATTCTCTTTAAACCAAGCATATTACACACACACATACTAAGTCACTCACTCGCCCTTTTCATTCTACACTCAAATAAACGCAGACATTCATTGCCCACAAATTAATTGTATTATCCTATTAATTAACTATTCAGTAAGCGTTTTCATACAATTTCTTCTCTCCATTTTGTGCAAACATCAGTGGCATGCACTAACACATAAATACACACCACTTGCTCACCGGCAGTGCCGGCTTACCTCTTTTATCGGGCAGGTGTGCAAACAGAATATGTGCATATGTATGTATGTGTGTAATGTAGTTGCACTTGGCACTTGCTTGCAATCGCTTTCTGCATTTTTTTTGCTTGTTTTTTTTTTTTTTTTTTTTTGCGTGTTCGTTCTACCCTCATTTTGCGTCCTTCGTTTTGTGCGTCCTTCTATTTGTAAGCTCCTCTTTTGTGTCATTATACAATGTCTCTAAATACTTGTCCCTCCATTACACTTTTCATTTGCTTACTTTTATCTGGTTTATTTGCATCATAAGTGGCCCCAAAGTGGCTGGCCGAGTGGTCTACTAGGCGTATGTGGCACCTGCAGAATTACACGTACAGACATTTGCGTGCGTGTGTGTGTGTACAAGTATTTGCGGGGATGTGTGCCAGTGAAAGCAGCGTACAGTTTGGTTAGATAATTTGCTTGTAAGTGAGGATTTGTTTGTAATTTTTATTACCTCTCTTCTCTCTCTATTATTTAATGGTTTAAAATTTTCTAGGCTGAGTTGCATATTGCGTCAATTATTATGTATAGTTTATAAGCGTAACAAGTTTTCAAGCAGTACAAAAAAGTGGAACAAGGCTAAATTAAAGAAAAATATGCAATCAAAAAAAAAATGGGTGGACTTTACATAATGCGACTCAAAGTAGCTCAAAATGCAGCTGAATGAAATGAAGGTAATTCGAAAGCTCATAGCGTGTATTTTAAAATCGTATTCACTTTTGGCAGTTAACTCTGTTTCTGTGTTCCACAACAAAGTTGTACTCTGTTAACGCCGTGAAAAGGCTCTACAACAGCTTGGCAACATGTTGCTAGCAACATTTTGTTTACAGCTTTCAAAATGCATTCACCACTTTAAATTTGCGTAAAAAGTGACAGTTCCCCAATTTAATTTGTTTTATGCGACATCTTTTATGCGCTTCGATAGTTTTGGTTGCTAACAACATTTCACGGCAATCCAAATACATGTTGCTGGCGGAATTTCACCGCTGTGAAGTCGGTACTAACCTTTATCTATAAAAGTGGCTATGTTACCGTTTAGACGCATAAGCTTATTGTCGTCGCAAAAATATAACAATTTTGCCTTTCCTTACTTAATTTTAATTATTTTTTATACAAATTTAGTAAATAGGTTAATTTAATTTTTTCAGTGTCGCTATTCCTACAAGGTCGATTTTAATTCCCGTGGCACTGAATTTTTTACACAATTATTATGGTCTCTCCTAAATTTTCTTAGAAATAAAATTGGGTGCATGTAACTGGAAGCAAATAGACAATATTCCCTGTATTTCAAGCTACGAATTAAACACGAAACTTTATTTTATTTTAGGGTTTTATCACTGCTTAAAAAGTTGGTAGTGTCAGATTATTCTTAATGTACTTTAAAAAAAAAAAAACAAGTTGCGATGGCTCAAACTCAATACAGATTTACTTTTAGCAAAAACTGTGGAAAATATAATTAACGGTGGAGAACTTCCCTTCTCAGGTAATTCTGTTATTACCCCTTGCATTATAAAAGTATCTAAAAACTATTAAAATCTTCCGATGCAATAAATTTGAAAAAGTCTATTAAGGAGTTTATTGTAGGTATTGTATAAAAATTAATCAGCACAATTCGTGAGAAAAAAATCCAATACAGATCCTTTGTCTAGGCCTTCGCGCGGTGTCGAAGCCATAGCCGCCAAATTTACACGTAAATTGTGTGACATTTTAAAGCACATTCAAACTAATAAATAAATTAAAAAACAAAAAAAAATGAAATCATGCAAATAAACAACAGTAAATACATGATCAGCTGATAAATTTTACAAATGTAAGATGAGTCAATATTTAGCCAGCAGGTGGCGCTTTATATTTGGCGAGCGCCACCTGTCATTCAATAACCGAAACAAAATTATACAATTATTTACCAACATCCTTTTGTCTTCTTCTATTGAAGAAACATACACATAGTTATGTACATATTAACGGCAATCATATGTGTGTATGTATCTATTTTCCAAAATGATGGCTGAAGCGAATTTTGTATGAAAAATTACGCCACACACTTTAATCAAAAAAAAAACTGAATTTCTTTCCATATATCACAATAAAGGGAAAAAGTATTATTTTTTTGTTTTGCAAACATAATTTAAGCCGTTTTCGTCCCCAAATTTTCAACAATAATATACGATATTTGCAATTCCTAAATTACTAGAGGAATTGATAGTTTCAAATTGTATCCCAAAAATGAGCCAATATTTATTTATTTATTTTTTGTCATTTCTGCGAAAGAAAATGACATAATCAACAATAATAATTTTCTTCTTCAAAAGGGCGCATTTTTGAAAAATGTCGCTTTAGAATCTCACGTTAAATAAGCACTTTGGTGCAACACTAAAAACGCAACTGATGTTCAAATCAACTTTGTAGAAGGTCAACGAATTCGAATATTTTTTTCACACAAATGATAGTAACAAAATGGCATTTGGAAAATTGCTAAACTGAAACCATTAAAAAAGTCACCATTATCTAATATGAATTCCCCTAGACCTCATCTCAAATTTCCTATTTTTTGCTACCTACCGACATACATACATACATATGTATGTAAAAGCCAAAACTACTGTACCTATATTTTACACCTGTGTAAAAAGAATAAAAGTTTCATGTAACGAAAAATTCATTTGAACTACACAACCGTTGATATTATTGCTATAAAAGTTTTACATTTGTTCGGTTTTTTTCACAGACATCAACCTTTTCAATATATTAATTAATTAATCAATTGCATAATTCGTTGTAAGCTTTGCATAAAAGAAAAATATCTTAATCCAGCAAATAATAAAAAAACAGTGTGCCTGCGATTTTAGGCTATTAGAGGAGGATCAATCGACACACACCCAATAAATAGTTTTAGTTTCGAGGAGCATTTTTAGCCGCTAAACATGGCAGAAGCTGGTGCAGGAGCAGCACCTGTAACAACAAAGCCAAGCGGAGCAACCGCACTAGAACCACCAACTGCATTCAGTCCGATTGTGGTATTTGCGGCCGTGGCATTTTATGTCATGAATTTTGCTTACGTATCGTGGCGACGTTCGAGTAGTTATAGTAAAGATGGTGCGGCTTAGCACGCCCACAGTAACGCCAACGTCAAAGCCAACATCAACGTCAGCGCCAGCACAAATGTAAAATTCATCGGCGGCATCGATTGGCGGCGGCTAACAGTTGTTCATCAATTTAAAACCAGGATCATAGCAGCGCTGGAAAACTACAATGTAAATTTTACGAATCATTCAAAATTAAGCTGCTGAGTTGCGTTGTATTAGGCTGGTGGCCCTTGTGTTTGTGTGTGCGTGCGTGCATATAACAATTTTTCTTAATTTTTTTCAATTTATTCTGTATTCAAAATTTTTAGTGTTTTTGTGTAAAACTTTGAAGTTTTTCATAATTTAGTTAACATGTATTTTTTCGCTTACAATGCGAATAATTGTATATGGCATTTTTGTTGTTGTTTTTTCAAATGTGCAACAAAATATATGTATATTTTATCCAATCCTCATTTTCATGGTATATATATATTGCATAATAAAATCCTATGTAGAATAATCATAATAAGTATGTTTGTATGTTTGTCAATAAAATTTGTGAAGTATGTTTTTTAATAAGAAAAATGGGTTATTTGCATTGAAAATGTTTTTTTTATTTTATTTCGAGTAACGAGAGCAGTTATTTGGTTTTTAGGCGATTTTGTATAGCTTTCTCCTAACTGACTCCATGCACGTTGCATCTGGCCCACGAGCCATCTGCGCACGTATTGGATAACTTAAGACGTAAAGCTAAAGGAAAAACTAAAACATTCATCTAAAAATGCTCTCATGACAATGACAATGAAATTTTCTATCAAAATTTCTTAAATCAGTTTGAAGCTCTCCAAAAATTTTACAGCAATAGCGACATAATTTTCGAAGCAATAGAAATCATGATAAATATTTCGTGTGATTTTTCTAGAGAGCTGGATCCTCAGAACACTACGGGTCGGAGCTTTTTATATAGTTTACTATCTCAGTTAGCTCTACCGCAGCGCTGGTGTGTGGAAATGAGTTTTTCGCCGCTTGTTGCTGTTGTTCTAACACAAATTTACTGAAGTGACAGTTGTTGACCAGATTTAAATTCGGGTCGTTCTGGTATTGTAGAACCGACTGTCGTGGGAACGCCGCTTCCCTTACATCGCAATATCTATCGCGTTCCCAGTTGTGACCTACGCGTCTGCAAAATTGTTCGTATAAAAGTTGTAGAGAATAAAGTCCTCTATAGTTATAGATAACGTTGAGTTAACGTGGCTCCTCCTAGCGGCTTACATATACACTCCAGACATCAATTCAAAAAGAAAGAAAAAAACCGAACGTTAACTTCCTATTTACATTTATCTGCAAAGCGTCATGTACTTGCAATGGAGCTACTTAACTGGCTAGTCTCCACTTCCGATATGTCTGCAGGAGAGTGAGATAAGATCTGAACCCACATAGTTGAGTCTTGGTCTTGCGCAGGCAGTGCAACTGAGCAAAATGTGCTGTGATGATTCCAACTCATCATTCTCCAAACAGTTACCATAGTATGGGTTAGTGCTGAGTACTGAGACGCACCGCACCCCAATAATCAAAGAGAAAGGCTACCGTGACCTCCTGCGGTCTACTTCAGGCCAAAAGGACCTCGCGACCCGACATGTTCTAGTCGTTGCAGAACATTTGCCAAGCTCATTCGTTCAGAAGTAGCCGAAAGGTGACCAAAGGCATCCCGAAAAGTTTCTCACTTAAGAAAAAAAGTCCTTTGAACCCGGGAACCCTGGCTGGTGAGCTCCTCTGCTGCACAATTCCTTGGGATATCGCTGCACTCCTGTATGCAGTTGATTTTCACGTAGAAATGTTCCGAAGCTTTGGAAAGAGAAGTAAGCCAATCAATTTACATTTATTTTTATTCCTTGAGAGATACCGCGATTTAAGCAGAAATTAAATTGGAACTTTGGAAAAAACCATCGAATGACCATAATCCCAATTAAATTCATATCAACTATCCCGGCCTGGGCAGCCAGACTTTTCCTCGTAGTATTTGTTGGAATGATATTCAATAAAACGTTGGCTTAGTGCGAAGGGCCTCTTTGATTTCACCAGACAACAACACCATATAACAGTATCGATTCTACTACTTGCTCATGTAACAATAGATCGTAGCATTTGTTGATGCTGCCCCCTCCCCCCCTACAATAGTGCAAAGCAGCCGTCGTCTTTGATCTCATATCAACACACAAAGTAGCTCAAAATAAATTCTTTCATGTTGAAAGCGACTTGAAATCCACTTGAAATTTTGCGTGAGTTCCATTTAGCTAATTTTGACTAAAATTCATACTAAAAATAACAAACGGAACTAACTTTAGAAAAAATGAAAAGACCTTGACTCAAAGTGGCTCAGTCTAAGGCTTCACATATCAAACATGGAGAGAGAGAGGTCAGACTGTCTGAGTGTAGAAAGAAACGTAAATAGATATACACAATTTCTCTAGCTTGCTGCAATCCTCACATCTAACTCATCATTATGTTCAGTCTGCCGCCTTTTGCCTTCACGAACAAAATGTTTTGTGGATTCACAAAATATAATATCTTTATAATTTTCAAAAGCCAAATATGCCACTATATTTATCTTTTTGTTGCCCTAATTATTTTACTCTCATAGTATTGCGAGTATTTAGAAATAAAAAAATATACCTCCCAGTCACTCACTTCGTTCTCCACCACAACTACCCTTCTAACCACACACCCACCTTCTTTTTTTTTTTTTTTTTTGTTAGCCCGCCTGCCGTTTTATGAGTCCATAATTAGTTTTGAGCAATCCGCCAGAGTGCAAGCACAGCAAGTCAGCCGCCACAGAGCACTTCGAACGCCATCGTCACCCTATTCTACCCACTCCGCCTTTAGTGAATATTATGCTATTTAACTCATAATGCGAAAAATTGTTATTTGCGTCATAATTACACAGCTGGAGCTCGTGCAATGCTTGACCATCAAATCCCCCAATTTTCCTGCTATCTACTGTGTTCTTATACTAAGTACTTGCTGCTTTTGGCTAAAAGAGTAAAAGGAAATGAAATTGCTTGCAATCATTTTTCAAATATAATGTGAAATATTTTCTAATTTCATACGGATAATAAAGCTGAAATATTTTGAAACTTGACTGCACCATTGCCATTCCACGTGGCATATACTTTTGTCGGTAGTTTGTTAAAAGTTGCTGCGCTGCAGATAAAAACCACTTGGTTATGGTCATTATGGCAGATTTTCCCCTAACCCAGTTAGATAATCCACCACAATTGCATGTCTGGTAGTTGTATGTGTGTGTGTTAGTTTGTTTGTTGAAAAATTAAAAAAAAAAAGTGAGGAAAGCTTATTTTGCGGCTCTTTAGTATTTACATTTGTTGGGACTAAAAAAGGTAAAAAAAAAATCAACATAACAGAAAAAGTAAAAAAGCCTATTTTAAAGCGCTACTGAGGATAAACGCTTTTAGGCGGTGAAAAATAAGAAGCCAGTAGATATTATACGGTGGCCCAAAAAAACAGCCAATATTTTGATTTTTTTTTACAATATTTATTCCTAAATCTTTTTGATCAATTTCAAATAAAACTTGAGCTAATTCCATAACAAAAAGCCCATATATCAAAATTCCAACCAACGTAAAAAGTTTTTAAATTTTTCATCAAAATTTCAAACTGTTTAATTAGAAGTTTTAGAAAACTTTCGGGTATGCAATATTGTTGCATAATAATGTGCAAGTCTGAAATGGTTGAAAATTGTTGTTGACTTTTGAAATTCGGTTTAACTTTTGGTCTTAGGACAATATTTCAATATAACGGATCGAATTTATAGAAGTTGCTTTAAATTTTTGTTATTTTTTATACTGGCTGTCTTGCATACCTTCGAAAAATGGAAAAAGAACTTTCCAAAGCCAAATTTGAAACTTTTTTTTTAAATCAGCCGGAATTTTTACGCCACTTCAGAGTTGCAAATTATTATGCTAAAATGAAATGAATTAGAGTTTTCTAAAAAGTCTGATAAAATTTCTTTTGAAATTTTTTTGGACTCTGGAAATTTTTTAAATTTTTGAAAATTTTCTGCAAAGTTTAAAAATTTTGAACTATAGTTTTCTAAAAAAATCACGAAGAAATTTATGAGGAAAAAAATTGCCGTTATGTATATACAAATCTCTGTTTGTGGAATTTTTATAATTTTTAAAATTTTTGAAAATTTTATGCAAAGTTTAAAAAATTTTTAAAATGAACTATAGTTTTCTAAAAAAAATTACGAAGAATTTTATGAACAAAAAAAATTGCAGTTATCTAAAAATCTCTATGTTTGTGGAATTTTTATAAGTTTTGCACAACGTTTGAAATTTAGTTTTAAACGCTTTTTGTAAAAAAAAAAACGAACTTTATTTTTTTTTTTAATTAACAAAAAAACATTTATCATGCAAAAATTGGGACTATTGTAAGAAAAAAAAACATCATGGGGTCAACTGTTTGATTAACTGTACATTCGAAATGCGATATTGAATAAAAGATATTTAATAATAGATACTGGATTTGGTAACCGCTATATTCTATCCTCATAAAACGGACATATGCAAAAGTTTACTTAGTCAAAAATATTTTAAAAACATTTTTCTGAAATACATTTGGGCTTTTCTGAAATACAACTGTGTTTTTCTGAATTTCATTTGACCTTTTCTTAAATACAATTGTGTTTTTCTGGAATTAAAAACTCGAAACTAAACATTAGATATTCGATAATAGATATTAAGTTTTAGATACGAGTAGTAAATTTTAGATATGAGATATTTGATACTAAGCACTAGATAGTTATTCGAAAGCTGCTAATAAATAAAAAATGTTAGATATGTATAACTAGATATTAAATATTAGATAGAAGATGCCAGGTAATAGATATCACATAGATATAATAATTTTTAATATTAGATATCATATATAAGATATTATAAATATATTCGCTAGATATTAATTATATACTATATTTCACTCTATGTACATTTGATATTAGATTGGATATAAGATATCAGATAGATATGGCTTGTGACAGTAGATATTACATATTAAATATTAGGTTTTAGATATTAAATACGACATTTACAAAATACGGCATACAACAGATATTGGTTCCTGCCCTTCACCAATATTAAACACTCTCCTATGAATTCGCTTATCTTATTGTTTTGTTCATCTATGTGCATACAACAAAGTGCCCATACTCTTCCTGATGACTCTCTCCTCCATGCATTTCGCACTTTTTGTGCAAATTTTAATATCTCACAGGAATCTCTCTCCTCTTCGAGGACATTGTTTACTTTTTTCCTTTTATATTGCCGTTGTGCATTTCATTCTTTGCATAGCAAACACAAATGCTTGATAAGGCAAATATTTGAGTTTTTAAAGTGCTTGCAGTGTGTGTGTGCATTCACATACACACACACGCATACACAAATTCACACTTGTTTGTTTATATAAAAAAATAAATCAAAGAAGACTATGAGTGGAAAAAGAATTGATGGCAGATGACATCTAAGCTACATAGACATGGCAAACAGGAGTTGAGAATTTGAAAGGAGTGTAAAATGTAGCAGCTGTTACAAGGCGACAATCAAATACAAAATATACCAGTGAGACATTCAAACATATTTACACAATACATATGAACGCATAAATACAAACATACAGACATTTACAAGTATTCGGTGTGTGCGTCTCTTTTCATCCCCCATACATAGAAGGGCCTCTTTTTGTTTGTAATGTTTGCTATATTCGATTACCAGCGTTGTTGCTTTATGAAATGTGAAAATTATTAAATTAAGTAGCTCAAATTTCAAGCAAAAGGAAAATAAAAGGAAAAAAGCGATAAATGCGTAAATATGTGGCCATAATTTAATATGAATGTGAAAGTCAACAATGCGTGATTGAGTTTCAGCAAAGGTAGTGGTTTTAGAGTTTGCGTGCCACACGGAAAAATAGTACCGAATTTCAATATAGAAATTTGTCTCAAGACAAGTGATCGCTTGCAATATTTCTAATACCTGATTTGAGATTTTCTGAAATTTTTTTATAATAATGATTAATATCTTTACTTTTACAAATTATTGTAAGCAATATTTTCTCCTTTCTACTATACCACAAGAAGAATAGGATTATTCTTTAAACATAGGCTAAATATATGCAAAAAAAAACAAAAACAAAAAAAACAAGATGAAAAATAAAAATAAAAAACATAATATATTATTTAATTTCCGTTAATTTTCAGTTAAAATCCAGTCCTTTCTCTAACAAAAACCGTATAAACCTAAGTTTCAAATTTTACATAAAAAATTTCAAAATTTCAAACATAATCAAAAAATTTTTATTTTTCAAGTATACAGTTTAGCAGTCCATTAAATTCCAGTAAAATAAAAATTCGCTTTGAAATGAACGCAAATTGACGTTTTATTTTTTTTTAAAAGAAAACCGAAACCGCCTTGGTAAGAAAAATTCTCAAACATCAACGGTATTATACTGAAATTTAATGGACGTTACAAAACTGCGTACTAAAAAAAAATTTTTTCTTAAGTTCAAAATTTAAAAAAAAATATTATTGAAATTTTTGTAGTTTGAAACAAAGTTTGAAAATTGGAATTATGTGGTTTTTGCTAGAAAATAAAATAAATTTTATTTAAAAAATTACGGGAATTAAAGTTAAAACAATTAAAATTTGTCAATATGCAACAGACTATATGGCATACAGATGGTTTCAGAAGAAATTTAAATAAAATTTTTTTTTTTATTTTTTGTCAATTTTTAACAAAAAAAATTCGAACAATTAAAATTATTTTTCGTTTAAATTTTTTCGTATCTTTTAAAAAATCTTACCAAGTATTATTAAAATCAATTACAATTCAGTTTTAGAATAAAGACGCTTTTTTCCTCTTTTTACTTGTAACATCTACAAAATTTTATATTTGAGCATTCAAAAAAAACTTTGAATCGCATGAGACATGGAAAAATTGATTGTGTAGTGTGGTCAATAAATTTTAAATGCATAACTAATTGTTATGCAAACAATCTTTTGAAGAAAAATCGAAGAAATATCTTTATACTTTTATTTTATTTCATTTGTTACGCAACTTTTCCACATCTGACTCAATGCCACTCGAAGTGGCTCAATATGCACTCAAATGCCAATTAGCTAAAATATCGTATTCGCGATTTATATGAATGATGCAGCTATCGGCTACTACTACACAGCCATGCAACCATGCAACATTTAAATTTTATAGCAACCTAATTAATTTAAGCAAATCTTTTTAATTGAAAAATATGCCTTTTATCTTTTGCCTTTTTCACTAATTTAATATTCTTGCCCATTTTCTTGCTCTGTTTTTTCAGGTATGTACCGAAGTGTATTGGTGAATAAATTGGAACTAAAGCTATAGCAGCAGTATATTAGAGATTACTCGTAAGTTTATTTTTAAGATACATACATATCCGCTAAACTCAATTTGTGGAACGTGAAAAAGAAAAATCGAGAAATATCTATAGAATTTTCATAATTTATTATTGCGTTTCATAATAATATTTTTAGTCGTTGCGCACATTGCGAAATACTGGCAAATGTTCGAATGCTTAGGAAAATAACAGTAAATGAAATTCGAAAAAGACAACTTTGAAAAATTTGTTTATGCAATTTTTTGCTAAAAATACGCAAAACTGTGCTACAAAATGAGCGCGAGTAGCCATTGGTAGCTAAACAACAAAGTTTCGCCTATGCCTAAAATCTGGCACTCGTATAAGTTTGTGTGAGTTTATGAAAATATTCCCTGTAGAACTTTAGAGTAGACTTAGAGGAGTCGCGAAATTAAATTATAGGTTATTATAACTGGTTCAAAGTGTGCAAAGCGGATGAAAATTTCTATTTGCATTTAACATTGCGTATGCTAGTACAAGCCTAGGTATCCAGCTGCTACATTTTGAATATCAAATCGGCGTAAGCTCTTAAACGAATTTGAAATATGAATAGTAAGATCCACGGATCAAATCACAAGAAAATAATTTACTTAGCACTACGCTTGTTCCACTTTGCATTTTCTATTTTTTTTTAAATTATCTTTCCGCTACTTACAAAGCAACTACTACATCCCCGATCATAAGTTTTTGAGAGAATTGTCTTCATCATTCCTTCAGGGTTGCTTAGCCATCTGAGTGCGTGTGTGTGCGTGCTCTTACGTTGGCGGCGCATTTGTGTGGAGACCGGCACATAATGAAGCCAAAAAAATTAATATATTATATATAGATTCAAGCAATTATAGTTTTGAAATATTCATTTCTTTGGCCATGAGCCAATTGTTGATGAGCAAAATTTGCTCAAGTGCGAACAATTCATAGTACAGTTTGTGTGTTCATTAATTTTTCCTACAACTACAGGGCCAGGCCTAATATGTGTATATGCTAAGTATGTATGTACATATTCCTGTATATATTTCTACAGTTTGCTTATAGAAATTAGCATTAAGATTAAAGAACGGTCATCGATAAGTTTCAAAATGAAATAAAAATCAATAAATAGATTATGTACAAAATGGTGGATGTTAAAATTTGCCAAAGCTATTTTTAGTAAACGCATTACGCCAAATTTTCTGTATATTTTTAGGGAAAATAAAACTTTCAATGTACGTATATGATATACTATGTATGTTTTTTCATGCCTTCAGTTTGCTGAGATATAAAAACCTTTGAGCGATATCTGTAAAAAATACAATAACTTTTTTTTTTTTTTAATTTTTATTAATCACATTGAACAAATAATTCTATTGACCTTTAACCGCGAAAAAAGTGAGCCGATATATTTGTTCTTTTTTTCCTTTTATGCAGAAATATATTTAGATGCACATTTCTTATATCGAATTATAGTTTGTTAATCATAAATAAAGCTAGTTAAAAAAAATTACCTCCAAAAAGTAATAATACACAAAAATCTCATAAATTCAGAGCGAAAAATAAAAACACCAAGAACGAAGAACGAGTTTTATTTTCATTAAAAAAAAAGATAGTTCGATATTAGAACTGTTCCTAGAACATCTAGATCTACGTATTTTCGAATAAAGAAAAAATTTAAAAAAAATTGTCGATTAACTTCTTTCATCTTAAAGCTCGATAAGATTTTTTTTCTAGGCCACTAATAAAAATTAAAAAAAAAATGTGTTTGCATTTTTACAGATATTGTTCAAAATTATTTAACGCTCTGAAGAACATAATATTGATATAATTTTTAATACAACTTCAAAATTTTAATAAAATTTGATCAAATATTTAATATTTTATAAAACACTTAATAAATACGATCTCTGAAAATAATGATTATTTTTAAACTATCAATGAAAAAAATTAAAAAAAACTCCAAATATAGGAAAACATGTTAATATTTATATAAAAACTTTTATTAATGGCTCAGACGTTAAAAAAATAATTATGTACAGTTATTAGAAAAGCAAAAAAAAAAAATTAGATAACTCAATAACTTAAGTTTACTCTCGATCAAAAAAATAATATTATAAAAATTTAAATTACTTCTGATAAAAAATCAAATAACATTAAACAAAATCTGATCACTTTTGATAAAAAAAGTAATAATAATTTAATCAAAAAGTTAAAATTCACAAAATAATCATTATTTCAGAGCAGAAAAATGGCACGCGAAAAACGAGTTTTATTTTTATTCAGAAACGTCTAACTCGATACATAATACATATGTATGTACGTATTTTTGAAAAAAAAAGTGCAATCCCGAAATTTATCATGGAGCATAATTGTCAACTATATTAAGGGAATTTTATAATTTAAGTAACTTTCCGCTGTTGCATGGAATGCCCCATTTACCCGATAAGCCATAAAAGTGAAATTCTTGGCAGCATCCTGTCAGTGCCATTTTCTGCCTAGAGCTATTCTCCTACCTTAGAATGAGTATGCTGCTCATTTATCCTTAGCAGACACATTGGACTTGACAACAAAGCCTATTGACACAAAAAGAAAAAGCATAACTAGAAGTAGCACTCTGCTCACCGCTTCTTAAATGTTCATTTCGTTTTCAACTATTTACTATACATATATAACAAAGTATTTATTTATATATATATATGTATACCAAATTCTTATTGTTATTACATAATAAAAACAACGAGTGCGTGAAAAAAATTAACTGTCACACCTTTTATCACTTGTTGTATGTTTGTCTGTCTATTCAGTTGCCACTTTCATTCATTCTATCATTGTTGCGTTTCCTTTTTCATTATTATTTAACGTTTTGTTTTTCATGCCGCTAATGCGACAACAAATGTCGCTTAATTGTCTTTGTTGGCAACAGAAGAGCTGAAAAAGTTTATACTGTGACAAACAATGTTGTCGGCTCCTTGCTTTTTTGTTACATAATTGTTTTTGTCTTCCAACCGCCATTTCACTAACACACACTCTCACTCTTGCTTAGCGCTACCTAAAACATGAAGAAATTAAAAGTAGCAATGGGCAACAGAATAGGCGTAACACCATGCAACACGCCCGTTCACTTTTACCCCATGCCCCCCCCCGCCCCCCCCTCGACACACCCGCTTTCCCTAAAACACTTTCCACAATAGTGGAAATATTTTACTTCCATTTTAGTCGTACACTTTTTCTACCATTTCCCCTCCCTCACCCGCATTGTTGTTATCTTTGTTATTGTTTAACGCCTTTTCTCGTCAAGTTGAAAATTTTACAAAAAGTTTTTGACATATTCTACCTGCTTACGAGTTGGCATTGTTTGGCTCTTCGGGTAAATGAGCGCAATGAAAAAGGGAAATTCTTTTAGATGCGTTGACAAACCATTTTCACCCGGTTACTGCCGGTGGGCTCTCGGCTCTCACACGCCACCACCGCCGCACCACATTGATGTGTCACAACGAATTTGTCAACAAAACGCATTCACCTGGCAAAATAATGACACAATTTTATGGCAGAATGGAAAACTTTATGCTGTATGGGTATGAGCAGAGATACATATACATATCTACTATTGCGGTTCGCGGGTAACTAAGTGCCTTTGAGTGCTTTGCCATTTATGGTTTGTTTTTGTTTTATTATTTTTTTTGTTTTTATTTTTCTGACTCAATTGCCTTACCGCATTGTTTTGCTTGCGGTTAAAGTTCGTATGCGCTTTTTGCAAAATTGCTTAACTTTTTGAGATTACAAAATTTACTTTGTGAATCTCTGCATTTGCGTTTGGTGAGCTTTTATGACTCAATTTGCCACAAAATGGTTCAAAGTGGTTCAAAGTGTACGCTTAGTTTAGATTAAAAGTAAAACTTTCTTTAAATAATTTGCTTTTTTGAGTCGTTATAAAGTAAAAAGTGACCTTTGGCTTTTATTACTTGCTCGCCTTGGTCTTCTAGTAAGATTTTCTGATCGAACTTTTTACAAGAATTCTCTCCCTTATTCAAACGTTTCTAAAATTATTTATTGTAAAATCTTTACGAAGATTTGGTTTAGAAGAATTAAAAGTGGGCCACTAAATTTATGCTTACTTTAACCACTGATGTTTTTTAATTTAACTCAGTGATTTAACTCAGCGTATCCCTTTAATCAAATGGAGCTCTTAGTTCTAAGAAAAAGTTTAGTAGCACGAATAAAATAATTTGTTGTAAATGTTGTGAATTCTTGCAATCTAGCCAACATATCTGTATTACAAATAGGCAGTTTAATAACTGAATATTTTCTCAGACTACATAACATCAAATTCGCATTGCAATATTCCCACAGAATATTTTTTTTTTTTTTTTTTTTTTCAAGATAACGCCATAAGTTACTATAGGAAATAGTAAACGTAAATATCCTAAATCGAAAGGACTTGAGATGACTCAAAATTAGCTTTATCGGCCAGTCTTAAAATGGCTTCATTAAAATGAACTGGAAAGGAATGATTAATTATAGGATAAACACCTTATTGATTTTAGACTTGTAAGTTCAGTTAGGGGCAGTCAAAAATTTTCAATATAACTTTTTAGTTCTTAGTGTATTACCTTTTTCTTGGTTTTAACAAACTGTGCAAAAACAAGCCACTCATAAGAGTGTTTAATTCTTATAAATTAAATTACGCACAAAGCGCTTTAAAGTCTTCTCACTCAACTTCAGCGCTTTGAGATGGAGTTACGTGAATTTTGTCAGGTCTGTACTGACTAAGGTGGGCTGGCAGCCATTTAGCTGCGTATAACTAGTTTTTTTCTTTCTATTTTTACAAGCCTAAAATTTGTAGCTATATATCTAAACATTCAAAAATGGGTCCCATTTTTTTTTTACAAATAATGCCTTTCATAACTATGCGAAAGAAACTTATTTACAAGTTTATTCACCAAATTTATTTCTAATTGATGTTTAGTTAATTTTTATCTACAATACAGTTCATTGTACAATATAAATTGTATAACTAAATCCAAGTTTTAAACTTTGAGTTTATTTAAAAAAAAAATACTTCAAAATTTCCAAGTTTTTAATCAGAATTGTTAGAACGTTTCTGGGTATGCAGTTTTATAGCCCCTGCAATTTTTGTATAAGAAGATACAAGCTGCAAGAGATTGAAATGATTTCTGGTTTTGAAATTTTTTTTTTTACTCCGTATGACGAACTCTTTATAAGAAAAAAAAAAACAATCAATAACATCAACGAAAAAAAAAACATTTTGAAAAATGAGTGAAATTTTTTAGCAAATTAAAACTTGCACATTATATACTAAAATGACATATTAAATTAAGTATCCAAAAAATTTCAAAAAATTTATATTTTGAATAAAAAAAATTTGAAATTTTGATGAAAATTTGTAGAATTTTATTGAAATTTGCGCAAAGCTTGAGGACTTAATTTTAAGGATCATTTTTTGTAGAATGAATTGCCTATTTGGTAAAAAAAAAAATTTATCAAAAAAATAGTGAGTAACAAAGTCAAAAAGTGCATGCCATATAGTCTTGATAAGCTCTGTATATAAAGGTTTTTTAAATAATTTTTTGTCTGCAATGTTATATAAACTCGAGTGAGTTTATTGTGATTAAAAAGACGTTAATTGAGTGCATAGTGTCTGATAAACGTAAATTTCGATATACTTTTTCGCAATATTTCATATATTATCTCAAAAACGAAAACAAGGCGCTCAACTGCAGACTTAAGGTCTTGTAATTCATTTGGAGACAAATTCGCTCAATATCGCTCAAAGTGTACTCACTCAATCCCTAAGGTCAGGTTTACTAACCAAATAGAACTTAGGGAAAATTTCTATGATCTCCAATCATTCTTAACCGAATTAAATGAAGAGCATTCTTGTAATTTTTTAACGCATACCAGCTTTATTTTTGTAGCTCAAAATGAACTCAAGACCTAAAACTTAGTCACATATGTCTCAGTGTTACTTAAAATGGTTACATACCAAACCGCAGACTTTTTAGCATGGAGTGAAATGTTCAAATCCCTTTTTCTACATTCTGATTCCCTACCAATTTTGAGGTGAAGATAAAATGATAACATTGAGAAGTGTTTCCTACTTCCATTGAAGTCAACAACCACATTAATTATGCAAAAACCCCACCAACAAATGACAACAACAGCAATGCATTAGCGGTTGCGACTGTGGCAACAACCTGAGTGGTTGCACAAACACTTGAAAAAGCAAAATCTACGCGCAATACAAAATTTGCATAGAAGTAAAAGTACAAAGCGGGAAAAAACGAGAGCGTAAAATAAACAATTTGAATGTTTGGATTAAAGGATTAAATACTCACACATATGCTGCAAATGCAAGCGTATACAGATTTATGTTGGCAGCGGACAGGAAACCCCAACAACAACAACAACAACAAACTGGCAAGCAAACAGATAATAAGAAACATTAAAAGTAACAACGCTGCGAAAGCTGCGGAAAATGAGAGCATGAGAGCATGAAAGGAAAAGGTAGTAAAAGTAGATGAAGAAAGCGAAGATCTTGCAACACTCACTCATACATACAAGTATGCGCTCATGCAACCCCACTGGCGGTTTGTATTGCCGCTCAAGTGCAAATGCGCGAGGAAGATTGCTACGATTTCTCTATATTTTCCTTTACTTTTTTCAATGTTCCCCCCTTTCTTTGTACACCCGCAAATTAAGCAGGCAAATGTAAATTTGTGGCAACTTGTGCGCCACTTGGAGTGACGTACATATGTGGTAACCTACACATGCACATATGTACACTCACACACACTCACATACAAAGACTGTCAGCCATGCACAAGTATCATCCTTTGTGTTGATGTCTATTTGCCTACGCCTAATGAGTTAAAAGGCGCAAATTTTTACACGTTTTTTTTTCTAGCTCAAGGTAGTGCTTTTCAGCTGTCAGCTGTCTGTCACAAGTACGCTCAACTGTTTGCCATAATAAATTTGCTTATGTGTGGGTGTGCACTTATGAATTTATGTAAGTATCTATGCATGTCATAATGCGAATATTTTATGCTGTATGGTTGGCTGAGAGGCGTGAATTATTACATTTCACATGCAAATTAGTTAATTCGTGCTATGTAGTATATGCTTGTTGTTGCTGTTCATTATAGCATTTTTTATGAGAGCTATAGATGCAAATTAAAAAATAAAAAACGAATGCATATGAAGATGGCGCAAGCATTGAGGCTGAAGAAAATAAACATGGAGTTCATTGCGAACCAAAGCGATTCAATTTGGTTCAGTGTAGCGAACGGAATCTTTCTACTTTCGAATTTTAAATTTCCTTTGTTCTAAAAATTGTAAATATATAACGGTAGAAATCGCACAAGTGACTCATACTCGTATGCGTAAAGCAACAGCCATGCGGCTTAGCCTCCAATAGCTGAAATGTCTCAAAACAATTTTGGGGCAAGTCAAAGTATTTGGGGCAAAGAAAATAATATTCAGGTATTTACAAAAATATACAAAACCTTTTGCTACAGAACTTTTGGATTTTATAAAATAATATCAATATAAATCAAACTATAAATTAGACCATTCTCAATCCGAGCTAGATAGTCTATGTAAATTTTCTTACATGAAACGTTGTGACTGAAAATCAGTAATCAATGGTAACGAGTGAAAAATAAAAATTTAGTGAGAAATAAATAATGAGTGAAAAATATTAACGAGTGAAAAAACATTGAGTGTAAAATAAATAATGAGTGAAAAAATAGTAACGTCTGAAAAAGTAATGAGTGGAAAAATTGGTAAGGAGTGAAAAAGTAATGAGTGAAAAATTTGTAATATGTTAAAAGATGTGCGCAATGAGTGAACAAATTAGTAACAAGTGGAAAGTAAGTAATGGCTGAAAAAATTAATAATGAGTGAAAGATAGGTAATGAGTTAAAAAAAAATTGTTCTGAGTTAAAACTAAGTAATGGGTTCAAAAATTAGTAATGCTTGAAAAATAAGTATGGGGTGAAAAAGTTATGAGTGAAAAAGTTATGAGTGAAAAATAAGTAATGAGCAAAAAATTAGCAATGAGTGAGAAAATTAGCAGTGAGTGAAATATAAGTATTAAGTTGGAAAAATAGTAATAAGTAACAAATAAGTAATAGTTTAAAAATTAGTTGTGAGTGATAACAAAGTAATGGATTAAACAATTAGTAATGAGTGAAAACTAAGTTGTGAGCGAAAAATTTTTCTGAGTTAAAACTAAATGGGTTGAAAAATTAGTAATGCGTGAAAAATAGATATGGGGCGGGAAAAATAGTAAGGAGCGAAAAATTAGTAATGAGTGAGAAAATTAGTATGGAGTGAATGGTTTCAAAAATTAGTAATGAGTAACAAAAAGAGTTAATGAGAAATGTATCGAAAACTGTCGAATAAATTAAAATTTCTGAACTATCGAATAAAATCCCAGCTTTTTTCCGACACTCCGCCACCACTGAGCAGCATTTAACAATTTTAGGATCCAAACGCGCTGCACAAAGCTTAGTTGAATTCGACTGAAAATTCACCGGATGCACTTACCACATACTTTTCCTTAACTATCAACAAATTGAGTGAATTTTTGGAAACAAGAAATTTATCGCCGAAAGCAAGCTCTTGAGTTTTGCTAGAATCCAAAATTAGTCAAAGTAGTGTACAGTTTGTCAAATACTGTTCACACAGTTTGATACTTATTTTAAGTGTATTTGAAATTTATTTCCTCGCTATGAAGTCAACTCAACAAAGGACAAATTGAGTTTGAAATATTCACTATACCGCAAAAGTACTAAGACCACTTCAAAGGATATATTCTGTGCCGTAGCTAAATATAGTATGTACTATGTACTGAAAAATCAGATTTTTAAATCAAATCGGCAACAAACGACGGAAGTTTACTTCAAATACTTCTAACTGTGCGAAATGTTAAAGTGGGGAATTATTTTAAAATTGAAAACAAAATTCTCCATTTATTAAAGATAAAAGTTTAAAGCATCCAAACCCCTTTTCAAAAGTGAATAGCGATACTTGTTTGTTAAAAAAAAATTTAACTTAATAATCACTTCAGCGCGCTGTAGTTAATTTTGATTCAAACTAACTCAATTTCGCATCGAATAGCTCGAGGTTGCTTGAATGAATACCCGCCAACCTTTTTTTTGTTTACTTTCTTCTTTTGAGCAGTACTTAAATTTAATTAATTTAATTTCCTCTCAACAAGCACAATTTGCATTTTATTTGCTTATTTTTAATAAAAACAAAAAATTACGACAAAAAAAATCTGATTTGATGCCTTGTATGCCCACAATTCCACGCAGTGTTGCTTTCTATGTACATCTGTATTTAAGCCATTCCCAAAACTATGTCAAATATCTGTTGTACTATACACAAACGAATTTCCAATAATATGATTGATTGTATCTAACCACAAAATCAATGTAAACGCATAAAAGTTTTTAGTTAATTGAATTTTGGCTACCACTGTTACAACAACACAGCCATGTAACTGTATACAGTACAAGTTCTAGTATTGCGAATACCAACCGCAGCGAACACACACTGGGGATTACTAAGTTTCGTAAGCGTAGTGAAAGTACATAGGGGTAATGAATTTGACAGCGGAGATGAGAGGAGAGACCAGCTAGTGGTCAGCAGGCAAGAGCTTTCAATTTAATTACAAACGCATACAAATAAGCAAAGTTATGCGTAGATGTGAGTGGAGCCAAAGTAATACTAGAAAACCAAAAATGCTGGACGAATGGAGGGGTAGAATGCTGCCAAACAAAAAAAATGCACAAATGATTGCCTGTAAAACCAAAGTTGCAATTTCATTTAAGCAAATTAAGATAATAATTACAAATAAATTATATTACGTACAACAACAGCAGCAAAGCAACAGCAACAACAACTACGCTGGGAGCAATTTTAAAATGAGAGTGGACACTTCGCAACGCACTCCACATTCGCTGGTATCACCCAGCAAACAATTTTTGGAATGAGCTCGAAACTTAAGAAATCAACTGATATATGAAGCTTCTTCTAGCACAAAAACTATTGGAAAGAAATATTAGCCTAACAAAAAGCGATAATATACAACTCAAGTTTTAGCTCGATTGTTATAGGAAACCAATGAGGGTCAAATAAAATTCTAAAAAAGAAGCTGCAATAAATTAATACTCATACAAGAAGCCATTCACATTAAGCGAAACTATTCATTGCGAACTCCTAGATGAGCTCCTTATGATGATTAACGCGCCGAGCTAGTACAAATACTGCTCTTCACTGACTTTTTATACGTGTATGATGCTAAATGCTTACTTGGCATATTTTGAGTACAGTGACTCACTGCGAAAATGGTCCAATGATATCTTTTGCAATATTAACTACATTTTCTGTGCTAAATTAAAAACACATTTTAAAACTATATTTCTCTCAATAACTTAAACTTAAAGTATGATTTTAAACTTTATAAAAAAAATTTCAAAAAATTTGGAAAAATTCACGTTTAATTAAATCAAGTTTTTTTTTTTAGTATTCTAACACGTTCTCAGTTATGCAGTTTCATATCTGATTAATATGCTTAGCACAGTGCAAGTTTCAAATACCTTTAAAATTTGCATTAATTTTTATGAAAATATCGTTTGTTCAAGAACTCAAACCGTAAAAATTAAAATTTTAAACATTGTAAAAATTTTCAAAACAAGTAACAAATTTGAAAAGCATGTGCATTTAAATTTTAAATTTTTTGCTCAGAATTTTAAGAAATTTTTCAGTTATGCAGTTTCATAGCTCATTAAATTTTAGTTTAATAAAATGCAAGTTTCAAATTCTTCAAATTTTTATAAAAACATAGTTGGCACAATAACTTATACTATGAAAATTTTAATTTTAAACTTTGTCAAAATTTTACTAAAACTTACAAATTTTAAAAAATTTGCGTTTCAATTGAAAAATTTTTTCTGAGGATTTTAAGAAGTTTTACCGGTATCCCTTAAATTTTAGCATAATAATGATATAGTTCACTCAATTACTTAAATAATAGAAATTAAAATTTTAAACTTTGCAAAAGTTTTACAAATATTTTATAAATTCGAAAAAATTACACTTAATTTTTTAATTTTCACGCTCAGCATTTTAAAAAGTTTCTCGGGTAGCTCATTCAAATTTAGCATAATAAAGTGCAAGTTTCAAATTCCTAAAAAATGTTCATTAATTTTGATTTTTTTTTTTTGACGATCTTGTTTCTTTTGTCCCTTATAAAATTAAGTTTCATGCATGATCTCTAGCAAAAAAAATACGATTTTTTAAGCTTGGCTAAATTTTTAAAAAATTTTTCAAAATTTAAATTTAGGATTTTTATAGTTTATGCCAACGAGTGCACTATATTTTTCAAAAGTAATGAAAAAAATTTTGAAAAACTAGCGATGTACCATTTTCATTGTGCGTCACTGTATAGCTATACTTATATGAGTGTCGTTTATGGGTGTGCATTTAATTCATTTCGATATTTTAATTATGCAATTGCGTCACACAATCACCCCCGCGGCCGGCCCTCTTTATTCAGCATGTGAACTGTGGCTTGTTTGTATAAATGTGAACCACTGCGTATACGTATCATTTTCATAAGCTATAGGCGGAGTAAGCCGTTTATTGCATTGCGAATCGCGTGTAGCTCGTTTGTCATTTTCATTGCAAGGCCAAGCAGCTGTAGTAGAAGGAGCAGAGTAGATTTTCAAACATATTTTGCGGCATTTTAAAGGAAGTCTTAAAGTTAAACTTAAGTTAAAGTTAAAGTTAAACTCTTAGTTAAACTTAATCCCACCAAAATAAAGGATCGTTAGCAGCGGAAAACTTCTTTTAGAAAAATAATATTACTCAAAGGCAAACAGATTACTACAGAATTTTTCTCAATATTAGTTTCGTAGCAATTTGCTCTCTGCAAAAAAAAAAAAAAAATGTTAATTTCAATCTACCAAATATGTGTAGCTGTGTACTACTTTCAACTTAATTTTTTGTAAAAGGATCTGTCGGAAACATCGACAAATGGCAAATCGCGTATCACTTTCCTGTTTTACACATTTAAAAATAGAAAATAGCACTGTAATTCAATGATTTATGCGGATGAAAGCAATTTTTACTTCGCCATATTTTAAGAATCATAAAAGGAAATCAATAGTGGTTCGCTATTAATTTCGTTTTATGAAATTGTTTGGTACTTCAGCCTTTGTATAATCCGGAGATCACAATATGGCTTAATAATTTTTGCTCTCCAGGCTGTGGTGCTGAGCTCAACAGACAACAAACGCTGGTCAAAGATTAATTATTTACTTTATTCTTGGTCTCTGATTTCAAATAAATCTACTATCATCTTAACATCAGCTAATCAGCGAACAATTTTATCACTGTACCTTATGGTCTTATAAGATATTAGATTAAGTCTGGATCAAGTAAAAAATTTATTGAAACAATCACTTGAATTTGCCGCTTCTGCTGCTGCACAAATGCAACACTGTAAGCATTTTTGACTGCATATAAATTCCTTGCCCACTTACAATCAAATATATATGTAAATATATATACTTTTATATGCATATCGATATGTAAATGTGCGTGTGGCTATATTCGTTTTCCCCAACATTGAATTGGTGATAATTACGCAATCTGCTTTGCGTAGTTGCAACATTTTTACCGCTGCCACAACCAAACTGCAATTGTAATTGCAACAGAAATGGTAATTGCAGCAGCAACGACCCC
The DNA here is from genome assembly GCA_951828415.1 of Anomoia purmunda. NCBI lineage: Eukaryota > Metazoa > Arthropoda > Insecta > Diptera > Tephritidae > Anomoia > Anomoia purmunda. Next base: position 112,630,551 of record OX639997.1, read on the forward strand.
AATGAACAACGAAATCAATTTGTAACATACAACATCCTAGTCACTGGAGATACGCGCACACAAACACACTGTGTTAGCTCATGGATAGCACGGCAGAGTGTTTTAATATGGAGGAGGGCATTAAAGGAAATTAAAGTCAGACTACCACTAGCCAGCCAGCAAAGCATTCGAATGGGCATAATATGTGCAACTGACTGGCCATCGTGTCAGAGCATATGTGTAATTAGTTTAAATTCATTGCAGTCTGCTTTTAGGCGCAGCGGCACAATTGAATTTAAACATTTAATTTCATGCGAGAAAAGCTGATTGCGGGCTATTTTTAAGTGCCAAATGAGCAAAAACAAAAAAAGCGGCTAGCTGTATTGAGCGCCTTAAAGTAGGCAACGTAATTTTGGTTAAAGTAATAAGTATGTGGCTCGGATTTGTGTATGAAATTAAGCCAAAAAAAAAGTAGCATCATAACTATAACTATAACTACAATTATATATAAATTGGTACATTTTCTTATACTTATCGCTGATATATATTTGTAGGTTTTTTTTTTTTGGCATAAAACCAATGTTTTAGAAATAAGTTATAAAACTGGACTAAACCATTAATTTTGACAGTTCTAAAGCCAATTTTATTTAAAGTCACGAAAATTATACAAACCTATTGCAACAAAAATTTGGAAATACACTGGAAAGCCAGTATATTAACTTCTTTAAGGGATGTATAGCGTTGATTGGCACATTTAATATGTACTACTGAAACTAATATATAAAAACCGAGCGTCCTTCTACTCGTTACATGTCGCTCAAACTGTTAACTCTTTTGAGTTCAGCCTGAAAGTAAGCACAATTAAAATATAACAGTTTTGGTATATTTGTAATGCGTTCTTTACGGGGATATAAAGTGGTTGGTACGACGGCCTTTTACTACTAACTTCATCGCAATATCATAGATATTAATTTATATTCACTTAAAATTTTGCCCCTAGTTATGAGAAATTACCATACATCTAAATACGGATTTTCCAAACAACTCGATTCGTGCGCCATCTAGCGGATCAAATTTTTCTAAAAGTGTGCTCGTCGCACCGCTATCACATGCTCATAATTTCATTCAAATCGGAGCATAAACAGCTCGCCCCTAGCGCCACCTAATGCATCAATTTTGCATATATCGCATCGGCGATATAATTTTCTAATATCATCAAAATTTAACAAATAACTCAACTTAAACGCCACTTAGCGTATTCATTTTCCGTAAAATTATTTTTTCTAGCCGCACATTTGGTAAACATTTCCAATTTCAACAATATCGGATTATAAATTAAGATTTTCTAAATATCGCGACTCATGCGCCACCTAACGCATTTAAATATAGCCTATATCCGTAACACCAGTCAAAGATTTTTTTCTACCAACTTTAACAGCTCCGCGCCTCTGGATATGCAATACAATTTAAATAAGCCGCATCTAAAGTTCAGCACACAACGGAATTTTATTAAACAACATATTTAATTGCCTTCAATTATGAAATCTTCTTTCGCGGCAAAAACAAAAAAAAAATCGAAAAATAAATTAAATCACCGCATTTATATGCTCACTAAGCGCGTTTAATTACATTTTTATGTGTACGCGCGCTACAAAGTATGCAACAAAATTGCTACAACAGCAATTACCACGCACATTTTCTACACAATTACGTGAGCTAAGGCAAGAAGTGAAGGCAAAAGTATGCTGCACGAAAACGTATCTTTCTAGTAATTTCTTTGTTGCTGCCCAGTTTTGAAGTATGCAACATATTTTCTTTATTAGCCGCAGTAATTTGCGTGTAAAAGCAATACAAAAGCAAACAGAAACAAAGCATCTCACGTTAGCCATGAAAGTTGTGAGAAATCAAAAGTTAGCGCGAAAAATGCGTGCCAAAAGTCCTGTCATAAATGACAGCAGATCGTAGCATCGTACTATCGCCCAGGGACTTAGCGAGCCTGCTGCGTGTTTGCTGTTGTATGTTGAGAAGTTGCGTGGAATCGCAATTGTAGAGCGCGTTTGTGTGCATATTTTATTTACTTTTAGATTTCGTCTCCACCTACATAGGCAATGTCTGCTTGCTTGGCCAACCTAATTGCTATTACTACGCTATTTTACTTGTTGTTTTTTTTCGTTTTCCATTTGTCTGCTGCATACTTCTAGGCGCCTAACGCTTCTGGCGCATTAAATGTTTTGCCGACGTCGCATTTTTCAATGCCCATTCCAATCTCAGCCATGACCAAATTGCTTGCAAAAAAAAAACACTGCTGTATATTTGTTTTTTTTTTGCTTGCATTTATTTGTTGTTCGTTTATGGTTGAGCGCGGCCCCTTGCCTACAAAAGCGAAAGCTTCATTTCATCTGAAGTTGAACTTGAAAGCGTGAAAAGGGTATACGACGAATGCGAATGCGAGTGCGAAAAGAGCCGAAGCGCAACTTCATGCCTGTTTCTTGTCTACCCCACTACAATCGTGCATCGTAGTTACTACATTTTTTTACGCTATTGCCGACATGAACGCCGTTTGCACGCACACATCCATTTTCGCATGCAAAAAAAAAGTCTCTTAAAAAGTTTTTAATTAAAAAGTTTTGCAAAATGTACTCGCGCGCGTATTCATTGCATGCAGGCGATTCGTGGTGGCTCCAGCGGCATTGCATACTACGAGGCGCGGCGGACAGTGGGGCATTTCGCGCTCATGCTCTTTAGTAATAAAGAAAACCTAAATCAGGAAAATGTATTTTTTTTTAAATGGCATATGTGGCAAGAAAAATTATAACATTTATTTAGTTTTTATATTAGCATTAAAAAATGTATTCAAAATCTCTTTATTTGGAGACTACTGAGAATTCTACGTCATTTCAATAATGCTGTATTTTTACAGAACTTATCAAGATAAAATAACTGAAAAGTTAAATATCTTCAAAGGTTTTCATAAAAATTTCATAATCATCCCCGTCTCAAATTTTGTAACAAAAAAAAATGGTTTTTTTAGTGTTCAATTTAATTCAGAAAATTAAAAAAAATATATATACATTCAAAATTTCATTTATGACAATTTTTGAATTTTAAATTTCGCAACTGAAATGCTAAAATTTTATTTAAAAAAAAATAACTCCTAGCTTTCATTCCTTTTCGAAATACAAAGGTCTGAAATGAAAGGCAAAACTCGCGATTTTTTATTCATGACATGTTTTCCTATTAACGAATGACAATGCTCCTTTAAAAAAAAAAAAATCATAAAATGATATTCCTATATTTACTTTTATTTTTTAAAAAACAAAATTTCAAGCACTTTTCACTAAGCTCTTTTTTCTTGCCCTGTAGCTAATGTGATGTAACGTATATACTTCCATACCTAAAAAAATTAAAATAAAATAAAATAAAAATATTTTCACACTTTATCCACGCTTGACCCACTGTGCCTTCGTCACCAGAATACTGCTGGGCGTGCAAATTTTGAGAAAAATTCTACATTTTCGCCCCCTTGCAATATTTTTGTTAGGTTTTTTTCACTTTACGCAGTGTGCTTTCCTTTCATTTCCTCTTGTTGCTGTTGTTCTTGCTGTGGTGCTGTTGTAGTGCCTACTCAGAGCGCGCCAGCTGAGTATGGGCACTGTGGGCACCACAATAGCAGCAACAACTAACAAAAACTCCCGCACATTGGGAAACTACGTTGGAAAACAATTCGAATTAAGCGAATTACTTTTGATTTCGGTTGTGGCGCCGCAAAGTGTTGCATGCCACATAACTACTAACAAAAAAAAAACAAAAACGAAAAACAAGAAATAGCAATAATAACGACGGAGTAAGGCAATTCGAAATAGCAAAATGGAAGCAGAAAACAAAAAAGTGCGCACAGTTGTAGCAATTTTAGAAGGTAAAACAAAAAAAAACAATGAAATGAAATGAAAATAAATTAAAAACGAAAATGAGCAATTTTCTCTGCCACTTTTGTATTGTTGTTGCTTAATTTGGTTATTTTCAGAATTGTTTTTTTTTTGTTTGTTTTTTTGCAACTTTTTATACTCACTTTTTTTAAGTTGCTTGATTCTTTTTGGTTGTGTGAATTTTTTCTTAGTTTTTTTTTCTGCTTTTTTTTTGTGCTCTACAAAAATCGGTAGCTTTTTCGCAGGTTTACCACTACCACCGCATCGACCGCTCGCAGTCATTACCACTCACTCTGAACCAAAATCACTTTTCGAAGGCGGTCGAGTGTGAGTGCAGAATAAGCCGCAAGAATGAGCCAACAAATGGCGTTGGTGGAGAACAAAGCAAAAAATATAACAACAAAAAACGATGCAAAAAACGCGCGAAACAAAATAAAAGTTCTAGAACTTGATATGCTCCCTGCCTATTCGCTCGCATTATTTTTTTGGGTTTGTTGTTGTTTTTTTTTTTTTGTTTTTTGTTTTTTTTTATGACTTGCCATTCAGCACTATGTCTATGCCGCTTCCATGCCGCACCGCTGCCAGCAGCCGACAGACTTTCTGCTGTTCCGCTATGCCGCCTTTACACTTCGAGCCCCAAAAATGCCACAAGGTGTAAAATTGAATAATTCAGACGAAACAAACTTTTTCCCCATTGCCGACGTCTATTGCCTTCCAGCTTACTGCTTGTTTTGTTTTTTTTCTTTATTTGCAACTCCTTTTACAGCGTTTCGTGTGCATTGTTGTTGAGCAACGCAGTTATTTGCAGTTGTTGCGGCTAAATTGGCAGCCGAGTGCCAAACTTACATAATTGCGGTTAATTTTGATGGATTTGTGCGTAATTCGTTGGTAATTAAATTTCGACTTAATTTCTTGTACCTTTTCTCTTTGCTTAATTGCAAGATTATAATAAAAATTGGATGAAAAGCTAATGAGAATGGCTACAATTTAAAAGTTTGGAAAGAAAGTGCAAGAGTATGCGATGGTGAAATTAAAAATCCCTTGCATTACAGCAGAAATTAGCTACAGTCAGATTGTATGAATATTAAAAAAAAGAATTAAAATTAGTTTGCTTCGGGTCGCCAAGACTCGAATTTGAATAGGCGCGTTGCTCTCAAAAATCTTATTTTGAATTTATTTCGGTTCAAACAATTCATGCCCTAGTCTCATTTTTATACTCCTGTAACTATACTGATATTTTAGCGAAGCCAGTTAGATGATACGACGAAACGATCTCTATATTATTGAGTTTCTAGTACATAAAAATCGAGTTCTAACTGCGCCTTTTTTTTTAATTTAATTTTTCATGCAGAAATGTTTCTGGATACTTTGGGAAAAGTTCTGCGTCAAAACTAAAATTTTGACGAAATATCTCGCTCACGTTTTTTTTTCATAGTTCGATATTATCAAATAAAGTGCTGCCCTATATTCGCCGCTATCTCATTTCTACTTCACATATAAAAATTCTGGTACATGGTTTTTATTCTGGCATCAAAATGTTAATCCCCTGTAGCCCTTTTTGCTTTTCGCGGAAAAAAATAGTTTTTCCTGTTTTACTGCTTTTCTTGCGTCGAGCGTGAACAAAAAAAAAAAAGCGATAGCTTTCTCTTTCTCATTTCGTAGCTATTCTTGATGCTTACTGATTTTTTTAATAACGGAAATACAGAGCGCCATGAATAATTGGACTATTATCCAATGCTTACCTCTTAGCATTTACCTGTTTACTTTCTAGCTTTGTGGATGATAGAAAAATTACTCATGATACAATAAAATTTATGTTGTGCTAATAAAGTTATTGAATTTTCAGTTTTCAAAGAACTAACACCATCATACCGACCAGCTCTATGCCGTATTACAGTGCCAATTCCATAGCTCTAAGCTTAGAGACCCTAGGTGAGGTTTGAGATGTAAAAAAAGTATTTCCTACTACAATATATGTATATTTTTATTTCCTCTGGGAGGCTTGGAAAATGGTTGCAAATTGGCGCGTTATCCGATTACTTTGGAAGTCGAAAATACAGCTAAGGTTGATATCATTGATATAGTACCTAATAGATTCTATGTTAATTAAATAATAACTTCTTCTAAATTATAACTTCTATACACAAAAAATAACAAAATGGGTGAATGGGCGATTTAACAAACCCCAAAACATGCTTAAGAATCTCTAAGAGCTACCCAGTTATTAACTGTAGTTTGAAGCTTATAGCAAATAGCTCGATATTTTGGAAATGGAAAATGTTGTTTGTGAAAAAAATTCAAGGTAGAAATACACCCGGAGGTTTGCCAGTGTCGGCTCTTAGAAAAGGGTATTCTATGGGTTTTATTGCAGCAATATAATTTGTCAGCTCAAGGCCTGTAACTTGTGTTGGGATCTAAGAAAAAGGGAAAAATTAACAATACTTAAGAATAATAGCCTCTTATTGAAAGTTCAAGAGATCTTTTGATACAATATTCTTCAAAAATAAAAATCATGTGGGTGCCCGGCCACTGTGGCACCATCGGAAACGAATATGCAGACATCGCAGCTAAAGAAGTCTACCAGACACCCTGTATATACTTCGAGCCTTTGGTTAAAACAGACATCCTTCGACAAGTAAACAACTACGTTAGGAAACTAACTGCGACTAACTGGCAAACGTACCAACATGGATACAAAGTTTACAATCAAAATCGAATCAAGCCAACACTCCCGGTCTCAGCGACGGCAGATCAACTACGAATTATCACCAGACTACGCATGGGTCACACAAAGTTAACGCACGAATATCTGTTAAAAGGGGAACCGCCTCCCTATTGTGCAGCATGCAACTGCGCACTGTCCATAAAACATATCCTCGATGAGTGTATAAAATATAAAAATGCGCGAGTCAATATATTTGGAAATGAATTGCCCACAAATGTGCTAAAGACCTTAGATATTGAAAACATAAAAAAAATCTTTAACTTTATATACCAAAGTAACCTTTTGTACTTAGTGTAATCATTTATTTACTTCTGTACATATTTTTAATATTATCTTATTCTGGAGTATTTTATAATAGATTATAAAATCTTTTAGTAATAAGTCAGGCCGATAGTCTTAGTTACTAGTTGCCTTGCCAAATGTAATGTAATTATTTATAATTATATTTCATATAAATAAAGAAATAAATAAATAAATATCTGCTTTGGCTCACCAGCTGCATCGGAGGTTATGAATTCAAGCCCGGACAGAAGCTACAAAGAAATCTGCTGAGGAGTTGTGGTAATCTCCAATATAACTGTTGTAATTTCTAAAGCTCTGATTGCCCTTTTCCAATGCTTTCCAAATAAAAAACTAGCCTTAAACTTAAAAACTATTCTTGATATAAATAAAATCAGGGAAAAAATAAATAGTTGCATGCAATGTAAAAAACAAACGAAACAAGATTTATTTTAATCACATAGCCATTGTTATTGCGGCGTACTGCTGTACTTGAATTGCGGTTGGAAGTAGGAAGGTGGAAAGGCACAGAGATTGCGTGCTCGGCGGACAGGCATGAAGTTCGGAGTTCGAAACCGGGCAGAGTCTATATAGAAAGAATTTTGATAAGGAGATGTGGTCATCTCCAAAACAGCAGCTATAATCTTGCTTTTTTCCAATACTTTTCTAATAAAAATTCGACTTGGGCTCAAAAGTGTTTGTTTTAATTTTTATTCCTGAAGAAAAAGCAAGGAAAGGTCTACTTCCGCGCTATATTTCTGAATAGTCTAAAAGTTTAATTTTTTTCATTGCTTATTTTGTTAGGGATAACTTCGAACTCTTCTAATATTTGGTCAGTGATAAATTAAGTTGCAATTTAGTTTATTTTTATTTATACTATGAAATGCATGTTTTAGAAAAACCGCAAACCAAATGCGTATTAAGAAGAAGTTGCTCATAGTTTATTCCTCTACTATAGCCATATTGGATGTGCAATAAGAATTTTAAATACACAATAACATCAAATATTTACAAAGCTAAATGTCGATGCATTAAATTCGAAAAACCGATGATATTATCTATGCATGTAAATATTTTAATGCACATAACAACGGCATACATACGTTTGTAGACATTGGCCTACGCAATATATTACAGGTGTCCATTGAGAATTTCTTAGCGCACATAAATATCCAAACTAAGCAGATAAAATACATAGTCATGTATGTAGTATACCTGATATATGGCTGCAAACAGATTTACTCGAAATACTCCCACACACACATATACACACACACACCCATGCACATACACCGAAACATTCCACTCTACTTTTACTAACTTACGTAGCATGTGCTGGCGCATTTAACACAAATGGTCTATGCCAATACCTGCACTGCTGCTTTTGCTGGTATTGTGCACCTAAAAGTGCTAGCTGTTAGCTAACTCAGGTTCTCGACTGCTTTCCTCCACCGATCCACCGATCCACCGATCCAGCGATGCAATGCGTTCGTTCAATGCCCGTAATATAAGCCATTTATAGCAGATTAATGTGCGCAACGGCATCTGTTTATGGCCTCACAAGCCAGTGTAGCGAGCGCAGCGTGTACAAATTGGATACAATGCCAACGACACCACCCACCAACCAAAGCTATGCATTTAGTTAGCTAGCGCGCCTTCAGATATACTACCGATATGATTGCAGTTGCACAATGCAAGAGATGAACGAACGTTACTTACATATGTATGTGTAGTGCGAGTGTGTGTGTGTGTGTTCTTTATTTTTTAGATATTGTATATGCATTCAAACATTTTGTGTATAACACACACACACACACATACAATCCATTTATATGTAGTTGTATTTGCCACTTGCTTTCGTTATGCTTGTGCGCGTGTGTGTGCGCGTGTGTGTGGTTTTAAGAGGCATCGTGTTTATATAGACAATAAATGGTCTATAAGACCAAGTTGTTGCTATTCTCAGAAATGGCTGGCTGCCGGTTTAATTGTTATTGTTGTTGTTAGTAAAGTTTTTGCTTACCAGTATAGCTACTCAGTTACCTGAGATTCCATAGACACTTTAGAAAACTTGCTCACCTCACATCTGTCTATCTGTGCAACAAATACCCTATAGATTTTAGTAGCTGCAATTTAACTCAACCTAAGTACGTGGCACTCCTACCATCGGTTAAGTCTCAGCGTTTGTCTGTAGTTGACGCAATGATATTACCTTACTGACATCGTGTCGTCTTTATTGTCTTTATAGACACAATGCCCTTGTTGCTCTCACTTTAGTTATCTCAGCTCTTTATACTTCATCTTATCATACCTAATCGAAGTTAGTTCTGCTTGAATAGCCAGTCAAAATGATACTAATGGATTTTAGTAGTAACATAGTAAATGTACGAATATCTTCCTTTCGTCTGCTGAGTTTCGTAGGCGGTTTACCACTCAAAATATTTGCTTAGCTGAGTTATTAGCAGCAGCTAATACAAGTAGTACAAAAATAATAGAGTGATTTACTGTTAGCTATAAAGGCATTTTGCTTTATTTTAGTTTGATATTTTATCTAACTGGTAATGACAGCTGAGAAGTGCACTTAAATTTGTAAGGTTTTGAATTTGGCTAATAAAATCAAATTATTTTGTGGTTGAGCTTTAGGTAATAATTAAATATGCACACTGTGTTTTGGAATGCGGAAATTGTCACCTACATTGCCACATTTTATAGCTTCTACCTTGCGTGAATTAAGAACATTGCCAAAATGGCAACAGTATTTTGAGCCACTTTGAGCTGTTGCTTGCTATTTATTTAAAAAAAAAAACCGAATAAATTAAAAGAGCTATCAATTTAAAGGAAAGATTTCCCAAAACACATTTAATTATAAAGCGCTAGATTATTTACAAACAAGTCAACCATTCCGCTCATAAAAATTCAAACTGTTTGTAGCAAGTAAAAACTCAAAAATTGGAGCGCAGCAAACACTGAATACAAATATCCAAACTCCTTCAAATAAGTTAAGTCGCTCGTCTAACATATCAGCAAAAAAACGCTGCTAAACAAACTTTTACGTTCTTCAAAATAATTAACCCATTTTGTGCGACTTTGAGCTAAATGGCGGGCATTGCCAGAGAAAATAAAGCATTACCACTCGTTTGATACTTTTATTAATTGCCGCTTATAAGAATCCTCAAAGTTTGTATGACTGATTTAGCACTTACCCATATATGAAGCCGTAGCGAGACATCTCTGTGGAAAGCTGAAAATTTTTTGCCTAGTAAATAGGCAATAAAACTCGTAAGAAGTGTATACAGAATTTTACTGTTTGGAGATATTTTACGCAAAATTTTATGAAAAAAATTTAATCAATTTCTCTTTATTTAATTCCGCTTTAAAGTTAGTAAAAAAAAGTTCTTCACTTATTTCACGCTCAATTTAAATTTAACACATATTGCGCCATATTGAGCCACCCCAATGGCAACATGATTTATTTTTGGTTCAAATTTATGTTAATTCATATTTTTCTAATTTTAGTCAAACAAAATATATAAGTAGAATTGCTAGCTTGTTTTGTCAGCCGTAAAGCACCGTTCCAATTATATTGCCAGCTACATAATTAACCCGGTTTGAGCCGCTTTGAGCAAGATGTAGAATGTCGTTAGAAAAAATAAGGCACTGCGAGAGTTTTCTTTTATTTTGGCACGCAGAGTTTATATTTACTTTAAAAACCTGTTGAGGCATTCCTATAGCAAGTTTGAACCAATTTTGAGCCTTTTCTGGTGCGAAAATTATGTTCCCAGTTCAAGAAGGAGCGCTCAAAGATATTTTAATAATATTTGCTCAAAAAACCAAGTCCAACAAAAAAAAACACCTATCAGAAAAATGCAATTAAATGGATAAATCATATTTCATTTTATGTGGATTTTTATTCATTTTGAAGAAATCTCTACTCGATTGAGAAAAAATTTGGTAGTTTAAAGAAAAAAGTGCATCAAAATAAAGAACATTATTTTTAGGTGCTTTATTTTTAATCCATGTTGAGCCGTTTTGAGCTTTCGCTGTCGCAAAATTCTATTTTTATTATATCCTTGAGAATTTCGAAATTTAATCGCTCATTTTTTCCTTCGAAGCCAGTAGCCAATGAGTGAAAATGTTCGTTTTATATAAATGAGGCCTTTTGTTAACATAACTTGTATATATTCTTGAAACCGTTTCAAATTTTCTGGCCTTAGTTTGATTGAAATATTTTAAAAATTTATGTTCCCTTCCCCAAGATTGCTGCTCACAGTTACTTGATAAAATTCTAATCCATGTTGAGCCATTTCAGGTAATACAACATTGTTTATTTTGTTAATGTTCTCATCTTATTTGTAACCCATGTTGAGCCATATTGAGCCATAGGTAGACTAAAATTTGTATCACCATTTGCAAACGGTTTTCACATTTGTTAATGACCTTACAGAATTTTATAATATGTTTTAGATTTAAGTCACTTTCAAGGGTATTGAGCTATCCCTGTGGGCAAAATGATATTGTCATAGAGGCTTCTTTTTTAAATACATTTTGAGCCACTTTGAGCCACATTGAGCCTTAGTTGAATGAAAGTAGTAAAACGATACATGGCTATAATAAGTCAACAAAATTTGGGTTTTCTCTGCGTTCATTTTACATTTAACCCATGTTGAGCCATATTGAGCCACAACTGTGGGGAAAAGTGATATACTCCCTGAACTTTTTTAAATATGATTTTTTAAAAAGACTTACAGATTTTGCCTATTTTTTGCTTTAACTTCCCTTTTAATTTAAGGTATGTATATTGAGTTATAGTTATGCAAACCTTTTTAGTGAAATTTATATGAGACATCTTCCTTCAATTACCCATGTCGAGCCATATTGAAACATCGAGGCGGTAGAAGTGACATTGTCACTAGACTAGACTAGACACTTAAGTGTATTTAAAAATAGAAAAATTCATACAGTGTTTCCCTATTTGTTGGTGTTCATTTTCTTTTAAGCAATGTTGACTCGAATTGAGCTCTTATCTTGCGAAAGGCATAATTCTTATTCGTATTAGAAGTTCTCTTTTAAAACTAAACTTAAAAACAATTTTAACTTTGTTAGACTCTTAATAGATTTAATCAATGTTGTGCCTTACTGAGCTACATTATTAAAGAGATTAATTTAAAAAAAAAAGTCAACAAATACATACTGTCATATTTTTTGGAAATAATGTGTTTGCTATTTTTTTTTTTGGATTTTGTTTTAAACCACAAAGAAACTGGCAAATTATATACAAAAGTTTATAAAAGCCATTAAGTGAGCATATAATAACGATTTGACATTTCCTGCATTTTACAATAGCTATCGTTTCAATGAAAATGAAAGCAGAAATTTAAAAGCGGATAAAAAACAATGACATTACCTTTGCTATTTTTTCGAAGTCTCTTATACCCATATATGTATTTTGATGGTTTACATTTTTGTACCATCTTTAGATGTAAAAATAAAAGCTGTGTAATTTGTTGTGTTAATATAACAACAAATCTTCAATGTAATGCCATGGCAACCTCAATAACGACCACAATATGTACAAAATGCTATATGAGGGCGAGTGAGAGTGAATGAACGGATCTGTGCGTGTGTTTGTGTGTGAGCGCAAAAGGTAAAAGTTGCACGGATTAAATGTCCAAACTGACAGAGGCGCAAACTTATGTCACGGCATCTATGGCGCACCCAGCAAGCTGATCCTTTACTTTACACTGCTGTTCTTATATTTTACAGTTATTTTGTGAAAAATTCCTGCTACTTTTTTTTTGTTGCTATTTTGCTATTTTGCTATTGCGCTTGAATTATAACCTTTTAAAATTGTTGCCACTTTTATCTCAACAATCATACAGATATGTTCGTGTTAGCTTATGGCGGTATACTTTCAGGCGTGAAAGCAAAATACGCTCATACTTTGTTCAAAAAAAAAAAACATAAAAAATTGGTTGTCTGCTTGCCTGGTTGCCTGGCTGTCTGGTTGTCCGGGGCATGACAAAACATAACCATTTGACCGCCAATGACCGCCACTACAACTACAACTTCATATGTATGTTTGAAATCTGTGACAGCAAGGTGGCTAGCTGGCTGACTGGCTGGCTGGGTGTGTGTGTGTGTGTGTGGTGTGTGACGGTGGCTGTGCGCTCGCATAAATTACGTGAAGTGCAGACTTTCGAGTGCGTACACACACACACATGCACAGCCACATACAGAGCAGCAGGGTGTCTATTAAAATGATTGTATCCGCTCGATTATTCACTGCGGCCGGCAACCGACAATGGGCTAATATGAACGAACACCATCAAATCATCCAACTACCCATACACACACACACGCACACACATACAATAACTGACTGCAGTCGTTGGTGAAAAATAGCAATGAGTAAAAATCAACTGCAAACCTTTTTGGCTTTATTTATTATGCATAAGAGTTGCTCATCTCTCCCGTTCTGTTGAAAAAGCGCGTGGGCAGGTCGCCATACAAATGTGGATATATAAATCTACAACGTTGTATAAAAATAAGTAGGTATAGTTATTTATTCACATGTGTCCATTCCAAAAACGTCTGCAAATGATGAAGAGTGATGATTGTTCGTCACTATGCCGCAACGTGTCGTTGATGTTGTACCTAGTCATTTCTGAATGGGTCGATTGGAGGTGGTCGGTCAGGTGTTGATGACTCATTTATTTTGTATGTGTGTGTGTGTTAACAAAATAATAAATAAACGTGCCGAGTTTATTTATGCCAATAATAAATGGTCTTCCACACCCTTCCATGCACACACACATACATGCAAACTTGTAAATCTGTGGATAGTATATAGAATTAAATATCTGAACGTACAGGTATCCTGTCAACCAGAAGCTTTTACGTGTTTGGTTTACACTCGGTATGAGTTTTGTTGATATTGAAACTGTGACACTTTGACAGTTAATTAGTGCAACTTAATTGGTGTCGAATGGCGGCGTGCGAGCACACACTCACATCTCGTCTCATCTCATCTCATCTCATCTCGTTAACTAAATATATTCGAAAAACGTCGCACATGATGTTGAGCTGTGAAATTCAACCCAAAAACTGAATAAGCGAAAATTGTAGATGTTAGAAAGTATCTTACTAAAAATCAAATTATTTTAAGCTTGGCAAGTGTGGTTTATTGAACAGACAGCTTTGAAGTTTGTAACAGCTTGACTGCAGTTATTTTGAGCCACTTGGAGTGCAGCAGTGAGTTGGAGGTGGGTGGGGAAATGTGAAATGTTTGTGAATTTTTAAAAATATATCTATGTATGAAACCTGTTTTCATACTAGCAAATCAGAGAATGAAAATAATTGGGCCGCATTAAATGCAATGTTTTTTTTTCTATTATTTAGTTTCCGCTTTTGTATTAAATATATCACTGAAAAATGATTTATGTTAGAGATTTTAATAAAATTAATGACTATGAGGTATAGAAAAACTACGAGAGTAAACATCAACCAAAGCTATTTATGAAATTTTTTTTTTTTTTCATAATATCAGCTACTAATTTGTGTTATGGAAAAGAAACAATTAACTTGGCATTATTCGCATATCTACATTTAAAACAAAATATAAAATTAAAAGTTAAGTACAAAGGTAAAGGGAAAAACAAATGAAGCAAAAGTCTAACCGAAGCAGATAGGCAAGCAATTTTGTATAGGAGTTAAGGGCAGTGATTTGTTTTAGATTAATATTCACAAATATTTTTCCAGAGCACCACATTTTGAAATTAAGTATATACGCATTTTCAATGAACTATAACTTAACTCAAACATCTCTCCAAAATATATTTTTTGAAATGGTGAAGAAATATTAGCTTACCTTATTAAAAAGTGTTACTGTAGTTCTCGCTGCACTACCGTTACTGACACACTGAGCTGCTATCCGCCAAATTTTTAGTTCTATATTGGTCGTTAAATCTACAAAGGTAGAAAATTTTCTATTATTTTACTCAGCTTTCTGGCGCTTATTTTCTTCTTATCAATTATGCCGACCAATATAATATATTTTGAGCCATTTTGAGCCTATTTGAAAATCTGAATATTATTTGGATTGCATAATTTCTGAAGTTTCATTAATTAAAAAAGATTACCACAGAAAACTTCTGAATTTTCAGCATTAGTTTGCATCTAAAATTAAATTAAGATAATCGGTAAAATCAGATATCAATAATTCCGTCTTCAAATTTACTTCAAAGGTTAATTTGTGATTTCCAAACTAAGCAGCAGAAGATTTGGCACCATTAAATAAGATTTGGTGGATGTTGAGCCATTTTGAGCTTACTTGGTTCATTTCGACTTTTGTAGTTTACAATTCAAATGAAAATTAAACAGAAATGCTTGAGTTTCATTTGCATCACTAAAATATTAAAATGTATATATGTAATTAGGGAATTTTTTCTCTGTATTTTTTATTTATTTGACAAGTGAGACAAGTTTTAGCCCATATTGAGCCATTTTGAGCCATCCTACTCAAAAGTGATTCAACTTCAAATTAGTTGGTTTTAGTAAACAAGCTTTTTTATATGACTAAAATTCAACTAACTATGAATAAAATTGATACTTCACTTCAATAAATTATTTGATTTTAAAAAGAATGCGCTTAGCTTTGATTTGTTTACCTAGGTAGGTTGAGCCACATTGACATTTTATACATTTATAAATTTTAAACGGCGCAAAACACAGAAGTTGCTTAACCTAGAGGCATAAAACTTATTTCGAACATAGATCTATATATTAGCTGCACACAGCTGTAGACTCATTGCAATCGCTTGGGTTTTAATCCATATTGAGCCACTTTGAGCCAAGCATTGAAAAGTCGACCTTTTTAAATTTTACTCATTTTTTTACTAATTAATGTAAATTTATAATATAAAATCACTTTAAAGCGATTAACTTCTTTGAAACTATACGCAAAAAACCGAAAATAGTCTGTTTTAAAACCAAAAGAGATTAAAACACGAAAATACCCGATTGCCTGTTATTAATTTCCATCTAAGTAGGCAATTAAAACAAAAAACTTCGCCGACCAAAATTGTGCTCGCAAAAATATATGCGCAAGTTTGTTGCTGTTGTTACACTCTGTCATTTCAAGTATTGTTGGAGGTTTTTATTTCGCGTGCAATAAATTAACAATTAAATTTAAAGACGCGCGAAAATTATTGCGGTGGCATAATTGGCGTTGATTGGCGCGGTGGTGGTGGTAGTGCTGTGGTTGTGTTTTTTTTTAAGCTTGCTTGAAATTTTTAATAGTAATTATATACTAACATTAGGATGTCTCACCGCCAATAAAAAATCAGTACTGTTGTGCAATCGGAATTATAAAATTAATTACATTTTTAACAGTGACTGAACGGTTACAATTTTTAGCATAAAAATCGCTCTTTACCAATAAGTAGTAGATTATCAATTTATTTTATTTTATTTTAGAAATCAGTTACTTTTATTTTATAAATTAAAAAATTGACCGTATATAAATCACTGACTTTTATCTTTTAAGTCATAGTTATAAAACTCATTTTAAATTTTCGCAAAAAGTAATGTAGGTAAAAAAGATTTTTGGATTCCCCAACTACTTATTTTCTGCTTACTTTAAAAAGTATGACTTAAAAGATGACAAACAAAAATTAATTTTTATTACCTATAATAATTTTTTTATCAATATTTTTTTTTTATTTTAGATTTATAATATAGAAATAACAAATAACTGTAATTATTTTTTTAATTTTGCATAAAAGTTCTGCGAAAAATTTTGATAACTTTTAAAAGTATGACAAAAAAAAATAAAAAATAAAAAATTAATTTTTGTTACAATAATTTTTTTTTATCAATAATTTTTTTATTTTAGGTTTATAAAATATAAATAAAAAGTAAGTGTAATTTTTTTTTTGAACTTTGTATAAAAGTTGCAAAAAAAATTATTTTAAAATTTGATTATCCGTAAAAAAAATCGATTGCTTTATTTTACCTTTTTGCATAACATATCTTTCATGGTGAATTTTTCAATAACAGTTTTTGGAAATAACTGTCATTTTTCGTACCTGAGCTTTAAGATTATCATCCAAACATTTTGGAAAAGTCTTTAGATTTACGTGAGCTGCAACGATTTAAAAACGGACAACAATTTTTCTGCAGACATTTTAAGATGTAGCTGTTTTATCATCTGAGGAAAATTTCCTAAAAAATTATTACAAACCGTAGTTTTTATTTATAAAAGAAGCTCTATTTTCGGACGTATCCTCAACTCATTCCAGCTCACATAAATCCTAATATCTTATGAAAATATTATTTTTTAAATGGTTGTTTTCAAATATTACAAATTTTATAATTCCTGTGAAAATCGGTCCATCTCACGTAAAGCTTAAAATTTTTCTGAAATATTTCTTAGGTGGATTTCTTCAAATATAATAAACTGTATAATTCCGGTGGAAAACTGAAACTTTTTTTTGATGAAACACTCTAATGTACATACAGATGTATGTACTCGTGCACGCATACCGGATTTTACACTTTCGGTAAAAATTATAATAGACATAATTTTTTCAATTAAAAATTAATTATTTAATAGACAAATAAAAGAAATCTATATATATAATGAGAGATGGCAAAAATCTCAGCTAATAAATCCGCTTTGCTGTTTACCAATATCTGCTGCAACAAAAAATATTTAGTTAATATATTCTGTATTCCCACTTCCCTTTTTATTCTCTACCTTAAAACTACAATTAATTTACATAGAATTGGTTTGTGAAAATCTCTGCTTTTTGCAGTTTGCGAAAATCTATTTATCATACATTTGTTAATTCATTTGTTTGCTGCTTATCTTCACTACTCTCTTCACCAGTATTTACAGTATCAAGCTATTTTAATCTATCGCCGCATTTACACGAATTTTCTATCAACATTTTACTTGCACATTCTTGATGTCATTATAATTGCTAGCCATAGCGAACAAAAAAAAAATTTATTTTATTTTATGCCATCATTATTTGATTGTGTCATTATTTTTGTGCTTTTATTTTAGTCCTAGCATTTTTGTCATTGTTTCACTTTGGTTTTTTTTGCTGTTGCACTTTTATTGTTATTATTGTCGCTACGCTACAACACCTCCTCGTCGTAGGCATGCATGCAACAACAACGCTTGTAGCATAAGGCTGAAATAATTTATTTAAATTGAACATTTACTGCAACACAAAATAAAATAAAATAAAATGGTCATATATGTAGCAAATAATGAGGCGCTTACAGTGTACATACATAGTAGCTGTTGTACTTAATATATGCGTTCGAAAATATTACAGCATAAATTCGTGTACGTTCACACCGAAATTGCAACAATAATTATGTCGTAATGTACTCGCACAACTTCAGATAAAATATCAACGATTAATTTGAAATTTATTGCTTGTTCTTAATAATTTATTAGCTAGCTCTCGACTGTACGCGAATACCTACATACATACCCACATACATTTATAAATATATACACTGCGCATACGAAGCGTATGAATAATGGCTGGCCTGTGTAGGGCAGGGCGTATGAGTTACATTGAGGTTGTTCTATGTACATATGTGCGTACGTACTGACTGCCTTTTTGTTTGCGTATGTTTATGGTTGATTGTGCGCTGCAGCAAGAATGTGCTTTTCATTGTTTTCTCTTACGTTTGGTTATTTCACTTTTTGTTCTTGTGCTCGATTCCCATAGGTGTAGCGACATTCTGGCAAAACAATGACTCTATGCGCTCTACTCTTACCCACAATTGTACATGCCTGTTTAGCTGTTTGTGCTGTGCTGTGAATTGCGCACTTGTTTATATCTACGCCGCTACCTTGCTTAACTCCTGCTTGTGCCACTTCACAGTCTTCTACTTTATCTACCCTCTCCTGTCGCAAGTCCATCTGTGGCAAACGAATTTAAGCTGTGACACTCAATTCATGTGGCATTAACGGTATTTAATGTTCACTTTACCATTCACACATACTCTGTCACTTGCTTTGCCTCAATCTGTCTCACACTCCTACATTTCCTACCCATTCCTACTCATGTAACATAGCTTTATGTGTATTCCTCCCTTTATCTGCGCGGTAAATAACAATAAATTAAACGTACAAGTCAATTTAAGCGCGCTTAAATAAACATTCACATTCACACACACACACTCACATTCCCATCAAGCCCTTCATCCTCGTTCACTTCTACATATTTTTATACTGCAATTTTTGCGCCACATTCCTGATTGCCCCATTTTATGCATTTAATTGCATTTCGAGCGCTCTTTTGCCACAAACCCAATCCCAATACCCTGTGCGCCCTTCAAGTACTTGAAATTTCAGTGTGCACTCCATGAAAACTATTTATTTATTCGTATTTTAATGCATAGCTGCAATTTTGGTTAAGTGATAATGGTCGTCGGTAGTGGCTCAATATGCTAGCTAACTGTAGTTGTAATGTGTTGTGGGAATTTATGCAGCTGTATAGAAACCACAATAAATATTTGCAGCTTAGTGTTTGTGTGCTCAAATAATATAGTAACGGCAAATATTTGTTGATTTTTATTTTTTATTTTCGTTAATTAGATTTTGAAATTGCCATTGTGTGCAATAAAATCGGTAAAATATGTAAAACCAGCTCAAAGTGACTTAATCGGCCTCAATGGGGCTCAGAATGTTTTCACGGATTTATAAGCCAGTTGTGCTATTCAATAAAGTGTTTGAGTGTAGGTAATTCGAAAGCTTAAAATAGGATGGGCTCAAATTTCAATTTTTAGTGATCGTATTATATTCAGAGATTTTATATAAAAATTTGTAGGGCCAAGTTTTATAGCTTATTACATTCTTGCATATTAAAATACAAGTTCCAAAATGCATAAAATTTTCCGTTGATTTTTGATAACTTTATTTGCAAAAGTTTATTCTCTTTTATACAAAAAATAGTCGAACGTACTTTGTCTGGAAAAAAATGCGTGACACCGTCAGTAAAAAAAAAATTTTCAAAAATCAAGGGAATTGATGGCTTTTTGAGGCTTGCATTTTACTGAACTAAAATTTAATGGGCTATAAAACTACATACTCTAGAATTATAATTAAAGAAATTTGGTTGAATTTTCCAATTTTTCTACAACATTATTTTTATAATATTACTATTGCTATTAAGAAATTAGTTTCAGAAATTATGTCAAACTATTCCACTGGCTCAAAGCGGCTCAAAATTATATTGCATTGCTTTCGCAGTTATTCCATCTGATTCACCTCATGACTCTTAAGATTCTTTTACAAATTTTAGTTCAAAATGGCTAAATTTGATTTACTTTAATTTCTATTAGCTCAAAGTGGCTACAAAAATTAATAAGAAAATTGTATACTGAACAAGATTTGAATAATTAGAACTGTAAAGAAGTCTAAAAAAAATTGTAGAAAAGTTCATTTGAAAACGTTCACAAAATAAAGGAAAAATTGCTGGTTAGAAAGTGCAGCCAAGATTCATTCATATGGACTTTAAGTAGATAACATCTCGATACTTGAGCAATGAACAGTGATTTAATCGATAGGTTTTTGTGTAATACAAAATTGTGAATTTGTTACCAATATGACCGAAGTCTGAGTAATGGTTCAAAGTGACTCGAAATAGTTTAACTGAGACTTAAAATTTCAATAATTGCTCCAAAATTAACTTTTTATGCACGAAATGGCTTCTTTACAAAATAAACGAAAAAATATCGCAAAAAATTGTTAACCAAATTTTAAAAACGAGGGACAGAAAATGATAGCAATTTATTAAAACTGTCATTGAAAAATTTATTACGAAGGAAATGCTCTGCTACTAAGTGAAATATGACTATCGATTTTTTGTTCACAGAGCATAAAATTTTACAATGAAGCTTTATTTGTAATTTCTCAACAAATTTTTTAATTTTTATTTTTTAATCCAAAAAGCATTAATATTTTTTCAAGTTTTATATAAGTAGTAACAGTTATTTTTATATAATTTATATACAAATAACAGTTATTTTTATTTCAATATTATACATTTGATTATAATAGTTACTGAAGGCTTTTATCGATAAAAATTAACAACAAAATCAGTCACATCAATTTTATAAACAAAAGTCATTAATAAAACTCAGCTAGTGACTTTTATTTTTAAAGTCATACTTAGTAAGGTTATTATCATTTTACATAGAAAACAATAACAATAATAATATATCCTTCAGTTCTCGAGCAACTTTTTTTCTGAGAAAAATTATAATGACTTTCATCAGAATGAGTCAAAAAATGAAAGTCACTTTTATAAATAAAAGTCTTCTATAACTGTTACAACGAGTATATAATATGAAAATAAAAATAACTCTATAAATGACTGATATATTATATTTTATTTTAAGTAAAAACCAAAAGTAAATTTTATTTCGGATTAATATAATAAAAAAAACAACAAAAATAACTGCTATTTAAAAGTATTTAAATAAAAGTAAAAAAAAAAAATCAAATCGATTTTTAAAACCAAATTTCCAACTTTTACAGTACCTAAAATTCACTATATTTTTTATAAAAAAGAATGTTAAATTAAAAAATAAAAAATTTTCAAAATTTCTCAATACACAAGGCTGCTATTTTCGTGGTCGCAGATTGCACTAACTATAGCCTAAAATTTCAGCTGTCCCTCCTTAGCTATAACTCGCATAATTTCCTAACGAAATTAGCATTTCTTTAGCAATAATATCCTATTTCCAATGTCTACTCCCACAAGCCCATTGACTAATTACAAAACTGTCAATCAGCAGACACTCTCAGTAATGAATGAATATTACATAGAGCATAATTATGAAAATTTCTATATGAAATATAAGTATAGTAATGTTTAGCACAATAATGGTATAGTTGTGCGTCAAGTTATAGCAAATTATATGACTTTTGAAAGCTATAGCTATTTAATAACGCAGAACAACAGCTGTCTTGTTTGTTTCCGAAGGCAACCACTCATGTGTGGTAATATACTTACAATCTAAGATTAAAATATGTATATATATTTTGTAATGCACGTGGGTATATTATGTGCATACCTTCTACAAATATCTCGTCGCCTGCCATTACTATTACAAACCGAATATCCATATCCATTTCAAATGCATATGCTACGAATTTACGAAATATCCGTAGAGTAGCTTGCTGTAGCACATCTCGTATGGCTGCCCACACGCAAATTAACATAAGCCAATGCAATTTAACCACTAAAACAATTTTGCACTTAAAATATGTAGCATACATATAGGCGCATAAAGCTGTTTTGCTTAGCTTGTTATGCCACTATCTTCTTCGCCAACAACACTGTCGCACTGGACCACTACTAAATTCATAACCAACACTAATAAGAGTTTCTGAATTCTCCAAAAAAGGAATGCATGCATACACGTGCATTTTACGCTCACAATAGATTCCAATTGCATATGGAATGATCTACATATTTACATATGTATGTACTACCATTCCATTTAAATGCACGAATATTTGTTGGATGTTTAATGCAATTGTTCGAGTGTCAATAAGTCACCAATGAGTTGTGGTCAAGCAGCCGGTTCAACCGGGCACAAACACAACAACAATGCTATCGTGAATGCAAACGTAGTTAGTTGAATGATTGCTTTTATTGTTGCCACTGTGTGTGTGTGTGTGTGTATGTGCATGGTAAATGGAGCGTAGGCCAGTCGGCTTTGTTCGACGCTAACGTTGGTGTCGGATTAAATCACTTAATTAATAACCAGTTACGTTTGTCGAATAATGGTAGAATTGCTTCGGTTGCGATAAAATCAATAAATCGCTTAAAAAGAGCATATGTTTTTTTTTGGTGAAAATAGTATAATGTGAAATACGTGTCAAAAAATATATACGATCCACAATAAATGTTTTTATTTCGATGTAGAAAATGCATATCTTTGTTTTCTCTTGTTTACTCTTAAAATTTATAAAAATAATAATAATAATTTAGCGCTTACAACATGGCTTAATGTTTGATCGAACTTCTCCCACAATTTGTTGTGTGCGTCTTGATGTTGTAGCACAAATTGAGAGGCCTACACTTTTACGCCGATCCCCCACTTTTATTGCCCTTTCACTTGCACTGATTGGGTGGGTTATTTTAGCGCAACCGGTAGTCTCCCCGAAATAATAAAATCAAACTTAATTTTCTTGCCAAAAGTTAAACGCCTTTAGCATGGAGATTTTTGGGTATAAAATATGCAATAAATTATGTGCCTTTTCACTGCCAAATACTAGTACAAATAAATTCTTCGTTTTACTCAACAAAAAAAAATACAATGTTTGATTGATAAGGATAAAATGCGCTAGGAAACCCAACTCACATGCTGACATTAATTGATTTTAGTTGACAGCATATATTACTGCCCAAATCAAAATCTTATTGAGTTATCTGGTTATGTGATTAGCGGTTCGTATTTGGAAAGTGAGAAAACCATAACCACATAAAAAACGAGCTTATTAGATGTTAACAGCTTAAAAATTACATAAAGTATCATTTAAGCTGAAATAATATAGAAATGTGTATTTAAATATGTAAAGCACTTTGTGTACTAATTTAATTTGTTTGAATACTTTATAGTTTATTAAGCAATGAAGTGCACGTGCCCGTAAAATCTGTTTTTTCTCACCAATAATACTTATACGTGTATGAAATAACAGAAACAAAGGTTTGCAGAAATAGCGCAATAGGAAATAATTTTTTGCGCAAATAAACCAAAAATATTTAATATGTTCCACACAATCCACTTACGTTCCACAACAAAAAATAACACGTTTTGGAACCCTTAGGTGATGTACAAACTATTACATTGTTTTAGCAAGTTTTTTATATCAAATTGAAGTCTACGCTTTAAATAAAAGAAACTGATTAGAGTATCAAATAAATATTAGCCATCAAAGCGAGCGACTGTGAATAAAAACTTTTTAGAGGCATGTTTTTTGTTGCCTTATTTGACATACAGATGTATGTACATACATATCTCTAAATTCACATAACAGAATTGTTTGTAAAAAAAAAACGTTAGCCACATAAAGTTGATTGCATAAAATTTTCAACTTACTATATTTACACATTTATTTTATTACTCATCGCAATCATTGCCACAGCCGGTGGTGCATTCAGAAACACACACATCTGTGCATACGCTCGTACAAATACAGTCGTAAATAAATTTGTACGTAATGTGGTCACAGTGGTTAGTGGCATGCAACATCAAAACTCAATGCTGCAACAATGATACCCAATGATGCGGACATGCACAAATACTACTACACGCACAGCCGCAAAGTATATAAATATGAGGTAACCATATGTATACTTACGTCTACATACATATGTATATACTATAGATATATACTTATAAATTATATATGTATTTGTGTACCCATATCGATTCCTCACCAATCTGCAGTGAGACAATAAAAGTCCGAGACCAGTTAACCAGGCCAACAACGAGACTGTGACTATGAATAGCTACCATTCTATCAAAGGAATACTTTGTGTGTGTGTGTGTGTGCTTTGTTACATATCGGTTGTGTATTTGTGTTTGCGCTCACACATATGGCAATGCAACATATTGGCGGTTTTCCTGTTGTGCGGCGAGCCAGCTGCATAGGCTCTGGTCGATTGGTTAACTTTAAAGCTGCACAACAAGCTAGGAAATGTATGGATGTAAATATATCGTTTAACTTGTTTGTATGTAAAAGAATATGTGTGTGAATAGTATATAAGTATGTTTGATGTACACAAAGCCATATGGCCATGTTTGCATATAGGCAGAGGCAAGTCGTTGTTGTGCTACAAAATGTTGCATGTGCGTCAATTGAAATTAGCATACATTCCTTTGCATGGCATTAACTGTTGGGTGCAGGTGGAGATGAGCATTCTACTCCGTTCATCTGTCGCCCAGCACCTCACCGTAGCGCAGTGATCTGATTAAACATGGTAATGAAGTAGTCAAGTGCGGTCAATTCCCAGCCATTTTTTCACCTCACTCCACATCATATTTGCACAACATTCATTATCATTTGTATGCTTAAATGCGGTTTCGGCCTACAATCTGCGTTCAGAGCTATGTGTGCTACGGTGATCGCGTAAATTTATTTAGCATATTATAAACGAAATGAAGCGAACTTATTTTTTAAAGTCATTGCGCTTGTTTTGTGTAGGAAATTGTAAAAGGCGAAAATGTGTAAATTCATTATAATATAATAGCACATTTTAGATATATTCCACATGCGTGATACATGCTGCGAATTTTAGTTTTTATGTTCTCAAAAGTTACGCTAGAAGCGTATAAAGGGTGGTGTGTCATATCTGATTTTTGCACATGTTGAGCCCTAACCAGAAATGTTCTTCGGGTACTTAGATAAAATAATGCGCTCCACACTCTATAAGCTATGAAACTTTCAACATTTTTTCTATTTTTCGTGCGTTATGCAGCTGCTGGTATGTTCCGCATTCCGCATTTCACAATCGCTGTATAAGATTTGAGATCAGCTTACAGCAGGTCTGAGAACTTTCAAAAGCGATTTGTCCATCATTTCTAAATATACTATACATATATACGTATGTATTCTAAATGCGTACCACAATCCACAAGTTCTTCAATGTTCATATTATTTCCATTTTCCATAAGGAATGCGTATGGCATGCAGTGGTTCATATGTTCCACATACATTCCACATTTGATTATGAAACTTATAGCAATTGTAGTGCTTTCTCAAACGATTTTGAGACCTTTTTGTATTTAAAACTTTTCCACATACGCATACTTAAATATTCCAGATATAAAACGCTAGCGTTGCACATTCCAAAATTCATATGTTAAATTTCGTTCACAAATTTCCTTCATATACAGACGTAGTTTTTATGGTATTTTAATAAGCTTGCAGCAATTCATAATTTTTTAATTTTATTAATTACGACTAGTTCTGCCATGTAGTGCTCTGGCTGTAGTGCTATGCATGCTGCGTTTTTCTATTTGTTTTCCTCTTTTCAATTTCAGTTTTTCTTGCGTTATATTTTAAGAAGCTGCTGCTGTACCAACCATCAGCATTTGCCATTTTTGATGTTCTGACCGCACTTTACTACAATTACTGCACACCACTTGAATGTCCGGCTACAACAAATACGCAGTGAATTTCTATTTTTTTCTCATTGCTTTAAATGTTTTCTCCTCCCCCCTCCTACCCTCACAAAACTAGCAGTACGACAATTTCGTACTTCAATAATAATTTCCATAAATCAACTTTATATTTTTAAATTAACAAACTTCTGATAATACACAGAATTCGTAAGGGCAAAAAAAAAAAAAACTTAAGAAAAATGTGTCGAGAAATGGCAGTGCAGAAAGGAGAAACAAATTCTTGAAACAGCCAAATATGCAGCATAGCAGGACAAAAAGTATGAAAAAGCACGAAAAAGTGCCAAAAACTTTGTTCGCCTGCAGAGTTGCCCTGATGGCTGCCTTTCGCCATTTCTTCAAAACTACTGCGGCTATTTATAACTAGTTGCTGTAATTTTTTGTTTTTGCCACTATACGTAATTTTGCATGTTTTCTGATAACCCCGAAAACATGACCATTAACCTAGCAAATGTGCGAAGCGAACTTTTAAGAATTTTCCCCTCCAATTCTTTTCAGCTACTCCCTCGATTTTTGCCACGATTTTTTTTGCCTCTTCCCAAACTTTATTTTACGCAAATTCCAGTGAGTTAATATTTTCTAATATGCCACAATGCAATGCACCCACACACACAGACACAACCTCTCGGTTGCAGTAAATAGCAGGGGTGGTGAAAGCGCAGGGATAATTTGTTTGGAAGTGGATGGGGCGGGGTGTTGAGAATTGTTGAATAGTTTCGCTTCGATTTTTTTGCCTTTTTCCTTGTGCATTAAACGCTTCGGCAAATATTTGCATTAATGGTAGAAATTATCAGCGAAAATATTGAATGTTCAATTCGTGTCTGCGCTTGGTTGCACTGAAGTGGATTTTTTGTTCTTTACTTCCATTAAAAAAAAAAAAATGCCACCACACGTTACCCAACACATTTTTAACCCATTTTCTTACTTTTGCTTTTTCTATGCATTGCTGCTATCAAACTTTTCGAATTTGCATAAGAAATTTCTTGGCTGGCTGAGAGCAGTCATGTTTTGGCCTCCATCAACCCATTTTGGGAAGCCATTCAATTGCGTTCAATGCATTCAAAAATTTCCACTGTCATTTTGTGCTCTTGTGACTTTGAAAATTGCTGATTTCTTGTAACTTTTGCCCTCATCTCGCATTTCGCAAACAGCAAATCAGAAGTAGCGGTACTTACATCAGCAGAGAATATATACTACTATATAAAAAAAAAACAGCAAACAAAAAGTGCACAAATTGCATACCCTCAAGCACATCAACGCAAATAGTGATAGCAGAGTAGAAAAACCAAAAGAAAAACGTACTCATACTTTTTAGTTTTGAGGGAAAGTAAAGTACTGAGCACAGCCACTTGGCCGCCTAGAAACTTCTTGCAAATATGCGCATTGCGTATGATCATTTTTCTTAGCAAAAGCATCGTTCACTGATTCGCCTCTTAGCACTTGGCAACAATCTCTGCCCCAAACTTACGAAGTGCAGAAAAAAACAAGATTTATCGAACAAAAAATGTAGAAAAAAAAAAACATCCATAAAAAATTGCATTCCGCAATGTAAGTACTTGCATGCAGAACTTTTGTAATAATGTTTGCTGGAGTGTCATTATTGTCGTTTCTCTTCATTTATTTTTTGCATTTTTTATTTCATTATTTCTTATTTGTTTGATACTCTAACATTTTCCAACCATTTGCCATTTAAAGTTTTATTGCAAACTTTTTCTACGCCTGCATACTTAAATTAAGTGAGGGGAACAGTGGAGCTGCTAATAGCAAATAGCAAAAACAAACATTAATACGTAGATATATAGGCGTATTTATTATCAGCTAATACCGCAAACTAGGTATAGATACATATACAACCATATACGATGAGAAAAAAGTTAGAATTTTCAACCGTTATCACAAAATTTTGTGGTATACCTTACATTTCGCAATGAATTCAAAAAATAACTGCGAAATGAACTTGAAACAATTGTGGAACGTATTTATCGATACGTTCCACAAATTTTCATTGCAATATATTCAAAAAGCATGATATTTCCCAAATAATGTTTACAACGTTACGTTCCACATATGAGTATTATTTAAATTCAATTGCAAATTGCTAAAGTCGAATCGAAATATAAATATCAATGTATGAATGGTTATATATTTAATATATCCCTATCTAAGAACTTCATTTAAATTTTTTTTTTAATTCGCTCTTTCAAAACATGATAGAAAATCTAAAAAGCAGCATGTCTTCTTGTTTAATTTACCATGGTTGTGCAGAAACTTCACTCGGTTCGTGTCGCTTTCAGTGTGCGAGCGTGAGTGTTTTTCAACGCCTTATAGTATGGTACGTTGAAATGTCAATTTGAAACGCCCACTTAATGCACTGGCATGAAATTGCACTTGCTAATCCAGACAGTCAAGCCACTTCTATTGGTACCTACATTTTCCTACCCATTAAAGTTCAATTTATATCAGTTCAGTGATAACAGAGGACAATCGGCTTTTGCACTCTGTGGGATTCTTGAAATTCTTATTGAAACAGCGAATGATGAATTAGCTGAACATTTCATGAAATTTATTAAAATAAACAAAATATTTCTTCCTCAAGTTAAATAACTATATCTTGTCATATGGATACTCAAAAGCACCACTGACTTGACTGCAAACTTTTTGCTGCTTGATATCTGCCGCACAGAAAGTAAACAATAACAAAAAATGTACATCAAACCAACGAAGAACTTTTCTGACAACAATAGCGTACATATTCTACATTTTGCTAGCCTCACAACAACACCCGAGGCCTAGATGTACAAGAAAGTCCAAAGCCAAAACCAAAGCAGCTTTCAATGGCGAACTGAGCCAAGTAAAGTAAAGGTAAGTAAAGGAAGATAATCATAAAAACAACAACAACAACAACAAAGTTGACAACGCGCAACAACTGTCAGTAGCAGACAAGGCGAACCAGAAGGCGCACAGCAAAACGAACAGTAACAGCAAACGAAAACTTGAAATGCAACATCTGCCATAATTTGCAACAAATGTGTGGCATTGACGGCATTGATGACCAGCCGCAAGTACAAATGCAATATGTGCGCCGGTCTGCGTGTCGGTCGGTTGGTTGTGCATATGCGTCGAGAACAGCCGGCAGCAACAACTGTCAGTCGATTGGCCGATTTGTCGGTCGGTCACTTGCCGTATGCCGCATGCCGCATGCCGCATGGCACTCAAAAGCAGTGCAACTTTGGAAACTTCCAAGCAAGAAATAAACAAATAACAAACTAAATTTCACTTATTCACTTACGAAAGCACTTACACTGCTTACTCAGCTAAACACGTACGTGTGTGTGTGTGTGTGTGTGTTTGTAGGTAAAATGGCAGCAGCAATAATGGGGAAGTGGGGCGAACACGAGGAAACTGCGTAAAATTCTAAAGAAATATGATCGCCACATTGCTGCAAGCAAACGGAGTTTGCGATTGAAAGGAACAATTATTAAAAATTGCGAGAAAAGATAACAAGAGTTCATAAAATGAATAAATAAAAAATAAAGCACAGGCAGAAGTTCGTACATAGAAAGTATGTTCGAGAAATTTGATTAAGATTTCGGTAAAAATTACTGGCAGAAATTCATGCAAGCTAAATTTTTTTTAAAGTATTTCAGAATTTAATTGCTATTTCGTACAGTAAAGAGTTGATTTTTTTATCAAATAATATTTTTTTAACGAAATTCCAAAAATTATTTTCGCGAACATTCCAAAAAACTTCAACTATAAATAATAAAAAATCCTGAAAAAACAAAGGTTACTGAAAAAATTTTCGTTATGTGAAATTTATATTTTTATGGAACATTATTCAAATCCTTTCTGAAATACTTACTGGAAACATGTTTAAATTTCTTTAGAAATTTGGAGAATAGGTTTGGAAGATTTTTTCCAGAAATAAACTAGATACATGATTTATTTTTATGAAAACACTAATTTTCAGTGAAAACTGGTTTATAAATTTTTTAATAAAATTATTTATGGAATCACTCGTGATTTTTATTTGCCAAAAGCTGAAGTAAGAAACTACTTGGATCTAAAGATAACTACACTTATTTACAAATAAATATTGTTTTCAATTTCAATATCCTAATTGGGATCAAAGCATTTTTTGCCAAAAAAAGACGAAACAAACAAAAAATTTAATATACGGAATTTTTGTTATTTTTTTTTTTTATTTTTGATTTTTGTATAAAATCGAGATGAGTACATTTTTCCAAGCTAAATATATTTATTGATTTGCACTGATAGAAAATTAGTGCTCTTACCGTACATGGTTGCAGTGCAAATATCTTTTTATTCCAGAAGTTTAAAAAACAAAAGCATACGCGTTAATTTAAAATATACAACTACTGGCTTCGAGCAACCCTCAACGGCAGGTGCAAACTATTTCTAAACCAGCATGCCGACAGACAACCACTATACAAAAGTAGAGAAATTATTAGCAGCAGCATAAAGAAAATGAGAAAATTTCAAATTAAAGCACACAGCAAACACCAGTGGTTACAAGTTGCGAAGAGCAATAAAAACCTGCAAGCAATTAAGGAACGCAATGTTGCCCCCAACATGTTGCTGAAACACAAGCAACATAATTTTCGTTGACCTTTTCAAATATTGTGTTGAGTGCTCTAACCGCATCGCTACGCTTAAAACAAAGTAACAATGCAATGAATGGCAAGCCGTAATGTGAATTCATGGCGAAAAAAAATCCAAAACAATTACAACAACAGCGGCAATAGAATAAATTAGCTAAAGTGCAGACACATCACAGCAAACAGTAAAATTATCAAAAACTTGCTGCAATTGCAAAAAAATAATAAATGCAGAGAAATAAAAGCGCAAATTCATATAGCAAAAAAAAAAGCAACAGCAGCAATAACAATTACAATCTGCTGGAAATTTCATTTTGCGTTTCTTTATTTATTCATTATTTTCTTTTTCTTCTTTTTCTTTGTCGCTATGCGCTCTTGCCACACTTTTACTTTTTAACTTAGACAGCAGCGCGTCTCAGATTATTTGTTATTATTATTATTATTATTATTGCGGTTTCCATTTTTGGTGTTGTTGCTATTGTTGTTGCATGCACACATATGTATGTAGCTAAAAAAAAACCCCACTCATTTGCAGCATGCCACATTGCATTCAATTCTAATTATCAACAGCCACCAACAGCAAAATTACACGCGAGGTAGCTGTCTGACTGACTGACTGACTGACTGACTGACTGGGTTGAAGGCGCGTGGGTCAGACTGCAAGTGTCATACACGGCGTAGAGTTAAAGCTACAGACTACATGTACGCCAGCTACATAGCTTGCCACAGTCAACGCCAAGGCGTCTATAAATTTTATTGCGGCGGCTGCTGCATGCAACATTTTGCACACTTTATTTTGTGGTGAAGTAGCAGAGATGAAAAAAAATTATATTTCAAATTTTTTTTTTCATCATTATGTGTGTTCTTTCATATACTTATCTACATATGTAGTGTATACGAGTAACTACATATATGTGACTCTAAGTTCTGTTGTATAATCCTGCAGATTCCCACATGCCACTTTTAATTGCAGCTGCAACATTTTGTTGCACATTTGCGCTGTCTATCTGTTGTGCGGTTTAACCAACTGTCAGTCACTCAAATAAAGTTTCCCCAACCGAGGTATTTATATTGTATATCGTATTGGTGTGTATGTGTTTGTAAACACAAATGTTGGTTGGAATTTATATTTAAACTAAAATTCAGTTTTTGCTACTACTTGCAGCCAACTAAAATTCCACTTCTGCTTTTGATTTGCGTGCACTTACTTTGCAAAGTGCGTACTCCTAGTGAGTCAATAACCTCTATGGCAAATTTTGAATTGAGGAAAAGTTAAATTTTTCAATTAAAAAGTGACTTGAAGGAAAAAAGGGCTGCTTTAGAAAAGACTACGAAGCTATTCAACTCCGCCTCTGCCTCTCTATTTTTAGAGGTGCCTCGTAGGCCGGCTTGAGAAGCAATTTGAATTAACTACTTTCATGACTCGGCAGTTATATTTTGTTGAATGTTTAGAAAGAGATAAACAGCTTTCTTAAATCTTCCTTAGAAATTACAACGGAGTACTAATTTTATCTCTTACGGTCACTGCAATCATAAATCATATTGCTTTTCCCTTTTACGCTCGCTTGCAGAACATTGATAGTTAAATTTATTTAAAAAAAAAGAGATAAGTCGGATTTTATTTAACAACCCGAACATTATCAGAGATGAATATTAAGATTTTTTTTTGAAATTTCAAATAAGAATCGTTTTTACCTATTTTTATAAAATATACAAATACTTAAAATGCTCGGTCTCTCAGATCTTGGAAGTGAATTTTTCTATATAGCTATAGATCTGTTAAAGAATTGGAGTCCACTTAAATATTTTATGATTTCCTCATCGCCGGAAAAAAACAATTATTTTATCATGTTTTTGTATATTTCGAATATAATCACTTAAAAAATTGTATCTTTCTTTTTTATCTCAGAATGTCACATATCTAGTAATTTAAATATTTATTTTTTAACTCTGAGCCAATACCTTATCTATATCTACTGCTGGTCAAGAAAATGTAACAATTTGACGCTAAATACAGTGGCGAGCAACACCGGTCGAATGGTGGTGATTTTGTTACAATATTGGAAAGGTTTTTAATGATACATTTTGTTCGTAAATTTTTTGTACAAATGTAGTTCGTACCAGAAAAACGGAACGTAAATTAGTGTTTCAAACTTTATACAAAATTTATAAAAGCTCAGCAAATTGTCAGCAAAATTTTGATGTGTTTGGGTATGCAATTTAATATTTTATTTAATTTTAGCATAACTAATTGCAAGTTTAAATTATTATAATTTTTTGAAATTTCGGGGTTGAAAACTTTTTCTCATAGAACCCCTTTACGAGTACAAAATTTAGGCGGGAGAAAATGCAGAATATTGCCGACATGTAAAATTATTACAAATAACGGGAATTTTATAAAATGCACCAATTTTATGAGAAAAAAAAGTTCTCAATACCAAAAATTCAAAAATCAGCGTTAGTTTCTAACCACTTCCAATTTGCACTTTCTATAAAATTGCATACCCGAAAATTTTCAAAACAATTTTCTAAAAAATTTTTAAATTTTAATGAAAACTTCTTTGAGTTCTTAGCTTTTATAAATTTTGTATAAATGCATAAAAAAATTGCATGGTTTTTGTTAAAATGCAAGCTATATTTGTACATAAAATTAAAAAAAAAAAAATGTGTATGAAAAATTTTGCTAACATTCGACCAGTTTTACCCGCAACTGTAGATATCAACCTTCCTCACAAAGGACCCATAGTGAAATTTTTGGAATATAAAGTCTGCAGTGTTACCTGAAAAGTTTGTTTTCTATATATGCTGAACTTTTCGAGACTAGTTTAGTGACTTGGAGCAGAGCGCTGTTTAGAATGAAAATGATTGTTGTTGTGTATAATAACTAATAGTTTCATGTGGCACGCTTTTTTTTTTTGATTTGCTGTTTCTCATTGATGAGCCTCCTAAAGCAGTCGTGCAGTTTCCTTAGACGACAATTTTGACTTTGATTTGCTGACTCTCAAAATTTTTGGATTCAGGAATCGCAGCACTCTCTGTTCACTGATCATATTCTTTGCACATTCAACCCCCTGTACTACTTAAAACTCATTTCCGCTTTTCGATCTTCATCAGCTTTAGTTTGTTGATAGCTCTCGACCCTGATCTATACTTTCAGTTTAATTTCTTATATCTACCTTCCTTCACCCAGTTACCAGAGCAAGTTGCTGCCTACCTCTTGTCAACTGCCTCCTGCCTCTCAGCATCCACACACACTCCAACGCCTCAGTACCTACCACATTCCCTCATTCCTGCCACCACTTTTTTTTTTTTTGTTAGCTTAATTCCCTTATTTTGTTTCTTCTTTACTTTGGCCTTATTGTGCCATATTTTCCACAACGTCGCTTCCGCCACAGCCACAACCACACAACCACAATCAACGCTATCGGCTGGCTTGCAACATTGTCGACTAGCAGCAGCCTAAACCGGTTGGCTGACGGACTAACTGAATGACGGGCTGGCTGTCTAACTAACTGACTGACTGACTGAGTGGTTGCTGCTAGATTTTAGCCTTCTTCGTGCGCCCAAACTAATTATTGCCTGCTGGCTTTTGACTGACTGCATGTCGGTTGTTGCATGTTGACTGTTGATTTTTGTTCTCGCAGCCAAGAGCCGTCACTTGCTGCTGCTATTTAGTTGCTGCTGGTGCTGTATTATGAATTTGTCGCTGTGCGCTTTTGGCGTAGCTCATCGTCGTCGTTGGCATTTCCTTTCATTTTCCTCGATGGCTGCTTTCATCTTCTCATGCCACACTCAATCTCACTGAGAATCAGTCGGTTTTTGTTTTAATTGTGTTGTTTTCTTTTTGTTATTTTTTTTTTGCTTTTTGTGACACCTTTTGTTATTGTAATTGCTATTGTTTTCATAACTCTGCTTGTATTTGTTTGTTGTTTACGTGATTGTTCCCATTTTGTGACTGATGGTTTTCAAATTGTAGTTTTCCGTACTAAAAATTTCCTTCCTATTGGTAATCACAGTTTTTGTTTGGCATTGCGAAATTTTTTGTTTTGAATTTAATATTAGTTATGATTTCCAATCATACAACGAAATGCAGGTGTACAAAGAATTTAGTTTTGATTGAGTTGATTTAAGAGTGTGTCATTTATTTTAATGAGTTCCCAGCAAAGAATAGCCTGTCCAGTATTGTTTTTTTTTTGCTCCATTAAGTTAAGTGGAATTAGGCATGGGTTCTAAGGAAACATTGAGACCTAAATCTCTGGTTTCTGTTCTATATACCTTTTTTTTTGCTTCATATCAGTACCAGTCTATTATTTCATTTCTATTTCTTTCTAGCTACCAAGCTTTTTATCACTATGTGCCTCCATCTCTGTTTGGTTTGTGTAAATGCATCTAATATTCCTTTCGCTACTACCTACTGGCATTCCACCGTCGATTCCCTCTGTTAACGCTGTTCCACCTTTGCCTCTGTATCTGTCTCTTTCTATCTTCATTTTTTTATCTTCCTCCATTTCTGTCACAAACGCTATATCTATCTCTTAATTGTATATTGCAATGCCTTAGTTTCCACCTATCTCCTATCTTTGTCTCTTTCGAGTTTCCGCCACACTCTTGAAGAAAAGTTTGAAGGACAAATTGGTGTTCATTTAAAAATTTCATATTGAAGCACGTCGGTAATTTGCAGCGCTGGCCTTGCACTCAAAGATTTCCAAAAAAATTCACGCACAATTTTTTAAATATTTTTATCGCCAACTTCCATATCTCATTCATAGCTCTACAATAATATATTTAATAACATACATACATTTTTGAGTAAGTAGATTTCTTACAGCGAAAAATCTGCAGCAAATTGCTTCAAGGCAAATTTTCAGCAATATTTCATAAGATATTGCAGTGCAGAATAGAAGGCACGTACAGCCAACTTACAAACCAGCATATTTGAGAATGTAGCAGGAGACTAGAGTTTTAGAAAAAAACGTGTGGCTTGCGGTGCCAATGTCTTATACAAACAATATATTTTGCTACACACTAACACTAACCCACCCTCATACATTCCACACTTCTTCCAATGCCACTTGCCAAGCCTTATTCAAGTCATTCACGTCGCCGCGCACTGTCGCCACTTCATTTTCTGCTCGCAGCGTGTCATTTTCGTGAATGTTGCACATTTCTTGCAGCAACAATAATATACAACACAAATGGGGGTACATATCCTGTTGCAACAACAATAATGGCACATGGATTTGCTAAGGAAATATTGGGGGGTAAAAATGTTTCCTTTTGTCCAGCACCCGTCAGACAATTCAGCGATGAACGAAAGGCGAACGGCTTGCTGCTTTTTCTTCGTTTCTACTTTCTCTGCTATGTTTGGTTCGGTGAAAACAGTTACACACTACAAGGGATACGGGGGCTAATAGCGTAATGTCAACATATTTACAGTGTGATCTTACAAAATTACAACAAACTATTTAGTTGTTGGTACTGCTGACAATAACTACAAACTATGGCAAGCAACAAAAATAATCATTTGTAGCAGTGAGTCTCACGCCACGAAAACCAATAACAAAAAAGACGGGCGAAAACGTAAGAAAAGTAGCATAAGTCGAAGTAAGTGCATTGTAGTGGAAAATGTTGAAAAATCGCAAACAAAGCAGCAATAATAGCATAACTTTATCTCCTTGCTACTTTTCACTTTTTGTGCTACTCGCCAAGACTGCCACTGCTGTTCCAGGCTACTGGCTACTGGCTTCGGGCTGCTAGTTTTGCGGAGTGTTGTGGGAATTTTGGCAGCATTGCGTTGTGGATTTGAAACATGAAAATTTCATTTGGATATACAACTAATATGTACGTAACAAATAAAAATAAATGAGAATTATTTTTTGACAACAAAAAATGAAAATAAAGACAACAGCAAGCATTGAAGCAACAGCTAGTGCTGGCCACAACGTTGACAGCTTTGTAATGCAGCCGAGGCGTTGAACGGCAAAAAGCTTTGCATAACTTCCACTTGAAGAGTGAATAAAATGAATGGCTTGGAGGAAGTGCACATAATGGAAAGTTGTTGGTGGCAAGCTTGGTATAGCGCCTTGGAGCAGGCAATAAATTATGATTTTCTGCATTTTGCGTTATTACTCAATTTTTTTTTTGTTTTTTTTTTTTATTTTGAATAATTTAAATGTAGTGTTGAACTTGCTTAGTTCATTTGTTAGTAGATTAGTTTTTAATTAAAATTTGTGCGCGATAATGCTGGCCAATTTGTTGCTCGAACGAAATGAATAGTAAAAAGGAAATGTTGCGGAAAGGTATAAGAGAGAGTGGGTTGGTAAAAACTTAGGTCGTGACAAAGCGAAATATTAACAAAACTAGCATTTGTTTAGCTTTTTTAACACCAAAATTTTAAGTATTAGAATCGGGGTTGATTACAGCACTCACTGATGTAATAAGCGATGTAAGGTGTTTTGCACTAAGTAAGCTAAATGCCACAAACCAGCCGTATAAGGGAATGAAAGAACTTAGAAGAATAAAAACAAAATCTAAAAATTTCCACATGCAATCCACATTCTCTACACATATGAAGTATTGCTAGACATTGGTATTAATATAAGTACTTCTGTTTGCTGAATCTGAACCTACGTTCCACAATAACGTAAACAATGTACTTTATATATTCTACTTTAACTTCTATTCTATTCTATCTTGCTGTAAATACATATCGTATTCTTCAAAAAAGTTTCACAGAAATTTTAAATTATATACGAGAGGAACATTTCTTTTCACAGCGCCAAATTGTATTCGTAGCCACAGTTTTTATGATACAATATGTGCATGCCACCCAAATTTCTTCAACACATGTTTACTGCCCACCTTTCATACGCTGCCATATCAGAGCGACATATGCTGTCACAATGGCAGCAATAGGACTTAAAAAATTATAAATGGAACAATTTTTTTCGAATGAATAAAGCATGGCTTTTGATTTTAAAATCGAGAATAGATATAAAGTTTCGAATGTGTTCCACATTCAGTCCACATATGTTCCACTTTAAATTTAATGTATTTTTCGCATTACGCATTCGCAATATAACCATAAGTAATGAAACTTTGGAGCATGTGTTCAACTCTCATATGTTCCACATTAAATAAAACTTTGGAAAACTCGTATTTTGCTACTATAATAGCACCTATGGTTATTTTTAAAGACCTACCGCTAAAAGTACTTAAAAAGAATTTAGTATATCAAATTAGAATGCAACTTAAGTTTATTTTTTTGAGGTTCATGTTTCCAGTTCTTCCTCCACATATGTAGCATATTTGCAATTCAACAATTTTTAGGTTCTAATCCTATTTTCGTAGCTGCAACTTGTTTTCGTTTCGTCTGTAGCTTCTTAAAACCATCTTGTCAGGTTTTCCACGCTTATTTAGCTTCAAGTATAAAAATATGCTACATATGCATACTCTTACGGGCCACGTACTATTTATGTATATGCGAAAGAATTTTCCGCAATTTGCTTTCTTGCGAATACTTGTTTATTCTAGTGGCTTTTTTTGCACTATATTCTCAATTTTTTTTTTTTTGTTGCATGCCACAACAATATTCCACTTATCATCAACATGACATTAGGGATTCTCATTTTGATTTTCCATCGAATGCAAAAGCGTCCATAGCGTACCAAGAATAAGTAAACCAAATACAATACGAACTAAATAGAGCAGGAAAAAGCAGTGAATATGTAGTTCTAGTAGTTATCGAAAGTGCAGAAAGCAGCAAATATGCATGTACGCAGTATTTATATGTACGTTATTTCTCAGTATGAGCGCCATTATTGCGCAATACTTACAAAGCACACATAGACAACTATTTACAATACAACCGTAAATGCATATACATATACATATGTATGTATATATTTAGGTATGAAAGTATGCGTGTAATGTTAACTATGTATGCTTGCTTGTTGGCATTTACGAGTACATGTTTGGAATAATTTGATTGGATGTGACTCTGGGGAACTTTCCTGGAACTATTTGTGTTACATAGCCACATACCCAGCGCTAGCACTAATGCTAACAACAAAAAACTAATAACAACCCTATAACAACAACTCGAGCTCTCAAATGCCCGAATGCTAACAATTCTTTGCTTTTCAGTTTTTGTCAAGAATTCCTATGCTTCGTTTCTTTTTCTTTTTCAAACTCACTTCCACTTACTTACCACTTTTTGTTCTTTCTCCACTTCACCTCTACAATGCATACTTATGCTATTGGATTTTGGTTCGGTTTACAAAGCAGGGCGTTTCATTTACTTTTCTACTACTTTTCAAATTCCTCTATTCCTCTACAATTTAGTTCGAGCGCCGCTCCTCATACAGCACTTGGCGCTATGTTGTCGTCGTGCTCACGAGTTTGTGTCCCATTATGGTATAGTGTGCTAACAGTTGTTATTTCGTTTTTTTTTTTTGCTGTTTTTTTTTTTTTTTTTTTTGTTAAAAGCATTGTTGTCGATTTGCAATCCCGCAGCAAAAATGCTAACACACTCACTCAGAGGTATACAGTTTTATTCATATAAGTTGATATCATTGCAGCATATCCTTCGTACTTCATACATTGAATTCATTTCTTTAGCTGCTCATCTGCTTAGCATGATTGCTTTTGTTATTCATTTGCCAGCCAAATCGTGCGCACAATAGCTTATGTATGTACGTTAAGAGAGAGAGAGAGAGAGAGGTTGTGTTTATTTAGCATTTGCATACATACATAGATATGCACAAATGTAAACTTCGAAATGTCTACACGGTTGAATGTAAATATATGCATGTGGCTGTCATCTTATCTCAATATCATATCGGTGAAATAGTTTTTCTTTTGCTCATCAATGGCATGTAGTTCGCTAGCCAAGCGCTTAAAGTTTCCACTTAAAGAATATGTTTGTATGCATCTACATAGATATATTTATGACCGGGATGTAAGTAAGTTTGTGCCAAGAGACTTAAGTCTTAGAGAAAGTAAAAAACTTAGCTCTGATATTTACTTTTCAACCTTAATCTAACAGGTTAAACAATATTAACTTACAAATACATACATACAATAGTGACTTAAGTTCCACAAGTTCCACAAAAAGTAGGTAAACGAATTGACATAAATAACTTTTATCTAAAAAAATTAGATGAAATAGTAGGAAAAAATTAAGTTCCACATATATACCACACACGATCCACTTAAAGGCGTTCAATCAGTAACCAAACACATTCAAATTGCAACTAAGCCCATACATTTTAATGAGTTTACTGACGATAAACTTACGTTCCACACAAATATTTTTTTTACTGGTATTTTCTGTAATAATGTAATAATACCTAGTTAAATATCTTGATATGATATGACTTCACAAATTTATGTATAATCCACATGTGTTCCACAAAAAATAACAAACAGTTTTATATGCAAAGGAAACGTTTCTCTTTAAATCGCACTAAATTGGTTTCCGTTTGTATTATCATAAAAATATCCACGACACGAACGCAAAGTTACTCTCCAAACAAACTTCCCTTTTAACCCAATTTATATATAAATACGTCTTAATATTCATCACTTAAGTTACTTAAAAAGGAAAGCGTCGTTAAACCATATTACTATGTTGGAAATTTTAAAATCTTTTTTCAAAATATAGAATTCATTTAATGCCCATTTTCAACTTTTCTGTTTGCTTTCGCTTTTCAAAACATCTGCCAAAGCAATTTCCAAGATTAATAACATTTTTTATAAGTGCCCCAGTATTCCTGATAAATATTCTAAGTAAAAAGTTGTTGAACCCACTTCATCCAATTGGCCACTTACCACTTTACAAACTTATGCTTTAATATCGCGAATGAACTTTTACAAAACTTTGACACAAGTTCACTTAGACTTTGACTAAGTTTTATAAATTGGGTTCTATTAACATTTTACGTTACATGTTTATTTATGTAGTATTTTCGTATACATATGCATTCATACTATTTATATATCCGTATGCGCGTGAGTGCCTCCCATTACAGCGGAAACGCGTAACAAATTTTTGATAAATAGCGCGTTTCTCTGCTCGACATTATGTACGTAGTACGTATGTATGTATGTATATACATATCTCCTCTGACACTTACTGACTTACCCCGCTTTGAGTGGATTTATTTGATTGTGCAAAAAATCTAATAACAAGAGCTTAGCGAAAAAAACTGTCTCCAAAAGCCAACCTATGTAAACAAAGTGACAGCATGAAAAGAAGAGAAAAGAAATGAAAAAACGAGACTTGCAAAGTAAACAAAATATTGAAGGACTTATTTTAAAAACTCAAGGAAATGTATGCATGTTGGCGGTTACAAAAATTAAGGGATGCATTTCGAAATTAAAATGTGTCAAATGAAATTCGTTTTTTGGGGGTATGGACTGATGTTAGGATTTCAAAAACCACTTTGCGTGAAAGTTCTGTCCCTCTGTCGTTAGTTTCTTTCATAAGAAAATTAATTTGTTTCTGAATTCCGCATACAATCCACATGCATTCCACATCAAAAAAGTTTACATACAAGCTAGAAGCGGTGGATACACTTCTATTTTCAATTTATAATGTAAGCTTTTTAAATTTTCACCAGCGTAAAAATTCGCTTACCACTTTTCCAATAAGAAAGGTTTAATAAAGATGTCATTGACTCTACTATTAATGATTGCCATGCGGCGTGGGTGGCCCGCCAACCCATCTCGAATAAACGTGCCCTTATAAAAAAAGTCAATAGCAGGGTCCAAAGCCAGCAAACAACGCATTACAAATGCAAACCACGTTTTGGTTAGTAAAAATTTGACAATTTCTTTATACCCCCTTACACCACGTCAGGCAATGCTGCAAACTCATATGACACATACAACACAGTAACACGCCCGGGTCCCTCGCCATCCAACTACGCTTGCCGAAATTGAAGTTCATTTGTCGTTGTTGACGGCGGGCGATGACTAGACTTTTATTAGACAAGCGTTAGCAGCAGAATCGCAGCAGGAATAGCAACGGCAGTAGTCAGCCGATAATGATTTTGAAGGCAAGGATTTTGCTGCAGGAAGCAAAAAAGCATCCTTCTTCTCGTGTACGGGTTTGAAGTTGGCGCCGCTGTGGCGTGTCTATTTCTGTAAATACTGGCTCTGCTGCCAAAGTGAGGCAGCGGCATGAGGCGAACTAGCAAACAAGCAGTCGACTACCAACCAACCAGCGAACCATTCAGTGCGGCACGAATTCGCTGTCTAGTCGTTGAAAAAATTTATTTGACAATGCATGAAAAATGTATGTGGCTGCGGCGGGATAAGCCAACAGCAAGGGAAAAAATGCTGCAGAAAGAGCTGCAGCCTGTATGTATGTGTTTGGTTAGGTAGTCACCACGTGATATGGCATGAAATGCTAGCCAAAGTACACATTGGGAAAACGCTTTCTTCTTTGTGTCTTTATTGAATTGGAAAAGAAAGTAAATGCTTGTGGCGGCGACATCTTGGCGGGAGCATTTTTCTTAGTAGATGATGTAGTTTTGTTTGTAGAGGCTTTCACATTGCGTTAAGCTATGCAATGCGAGCGAATATTTTTATAAGTTCTTAGAAATGAGTTTATAAAATATTTCCATTAGTCGGAAATTTCTTAGCAAAGCTTTAATAAATTGGTAACATAAATATATTGTGTATCTAGAATGCAAAAATTACCAAAAGAAAACAAGTTCCACATATGATCCACATATGTTCCACACCAAATTTGCAATGATTTCTGTCAATCCCTCCTGCTTTAAACACTAAGGCATTACCTCTCAGTTTCCATATAATTTAAGCTCGAATCCAGACAAGTTCCACATTCCAAATACAGCAAATCAGTGATTTAAGATATAATTTACTTTTATGTAAAGCTGACATAATATTTCAATGTGTCTTATATTTTTGGCACATTCGGCTACCTTGCACAAACCTGCTGAAACTGAGGCAAGTTACTCAATGCAATTTTATGTTTATTTTCGATTAAGTACATACATACATACATACCTATTAATAAATAAATTAAAACTTGTTTTGTATGCATACTCTCCATTACTACTGCCTAGATGTGCGCATTAGTGTAAAAAATTGGTAGCCCAAGCAATTATACCCCTTTATAAATTCATTTCAAATTCTATAAAAGTTTTATTTGTCTGTAATGCAAAAAAAAAGGGCAGACAGAAACAATAAACAAAAGTAGATAAATAACCAAGTAGTTAAGTGCAAAAAGCACAGTGAATAAGTAACTAAGTAAAATGAAGAATATTCATAATAAAAAGTGTAAGCGGCAACTAAAAGCAAAAGTCAGTAGTCATGCACCCACCACACAGAAAACAGCAGGCACAATCCATAGTCTCATATCCTTTTATTGATCTGCAATTGTAAAGCGATGCGGAGTTGATATCGTGATTTTTCCAATTTTTTTTTTTTTTTTTTTTAGTATCCAAAGCGCGCACCGTAATTGTGAAAGTTTGGATAAATGGAATGTACTAGAGCCACGAGTTGCTTTTTTGCGGGAAATTTCCAGAGCATCAATAAAAGT
The DNA here is from genome assembly GCA_951828415.1 of Anomoia purmunda. Taxonomy (NCBI): domain Eukaryota; kingdom Metazoa; phylum Arthropoda; class Insecta; order Diptera; family Tephritidae; genus Anomoia; species Anomoia purmunda. The sequence goes on from OX639997.1 coordinate 112,673,871, forward strand.
ATTGCCACTACGGCCAAATGTACTGTGCTTCTCTGGCAAGTTCATGTTTTGTTGCACAAGCACTCCGGCGTCTTCAACTCATTCTTGCACCCTCGCAGCGTTTGTCTCTATCCTTTGCTGTTGTCTTTGTCGTTTTTATTTTTGCCGCCTGCATCATTAATTTCCAAATGTTTTTGGCGGCAAATTCCTTTAGCACTCGACTCGACACCCACCTACTTTCACGCTTCTTGACCAACTGCGGTGCGGCACGGTTGACGACGAACTGTTGTTTATGATGAGCAATGCCGTTGCCACAGGCATTCAGGCGCGCGCTTGGTTTCGCTACGGTGCTGGAGGCGAAGTAGCGCTGTGGAAGGCAAAAACTTTATGATTGCCATTCCTGATAAGGATAATGGACGCGTACTTTGTTTTTTTTTTCTTCCACTTTTGTTTTATGTTTGTGACGTTTTTTTTTTTTTTTTGTTGTTTTCGAAGTCCTTATTTAATTCTTGTTGTTTTCAGTTATTCCGTTGACTGTCGCCTGCTTGGCTAGCGGTTGGTTGAAAATTTATTCATTGACGATTGAGTTCAGGTTTCAACAGATATTGAGTTCTGCTCGTATATATCCCTCACTCAGTTCGTTTAATGTACTTTGGTTGTGCTCCTCATTCGAGGGTAATGCATACTTATTTACACAAGAGAGATTCCTTGCAGTTCATTCTGTACCAAACGAAAAAAAAATATAATACTTGACACTGAGCGTAGGCGAAAGTTGACGTTGGGTGTGCTCTTCCACGCCCGTTTGTCTGTCGATCTTCAACAGTTCATTTCTTCTTTGTATTTCGCTTTTCTTATCGACATATCTTTTGTTTTTACTTTTTTCTTTCGCCGTCGTATCGTTTGTGGAATTTATTACTGCGAATACTTTTTGGAGACAGTGGAATTTCAAGAGCAATTGACTTCGAGCATAACAACTTCCAAAGCCACCAAAATTGCGCAAGAGCTTACACACAAACACGGAAAGCAAAAGAGCGCTAAGGCGCTGGTGTTTGGTGAGCTTAAGCGAGCTATAGAGAACTTTACAGCATTTACAATGCTGTCATCGCAACCACAGCTGCCGTTTATATTCATTCTTACTGTTTGTGCGCCCATGAGTTGCTTAATAACAGACATTTCATTACCGCGATGTTCCGCAGTTAAGAAATGGGTGGCTTGAAGATTTTTTGGTAATTTGTGTCAAGTAAATAGTTGCACGTTTCAAAGTTCGATACTTCGCAAATACATAATGCGAAAATGCAGTACCTAGTTGAGGAATTTTTCATTAACTTTCATAGATTACTCGATGGCTAGCATATTAATGAGAACATAGAACTAAGTTTTTATGCATACTGTAGGTTCAAAAGGCAAGAGTGCGCAAAAATATTGCACGAAAGTTCGTGCCAATTTTTTTTTTAAGTAAATGGTGTAAATGTTTTTCTAACACTGAATCTTTAAATATTACTTTTATTTCTTACATCTTACATCTTATACAGAATCCTCATATGGTCCACATATAGAGTCCACATATGTTCCACATTCCCAAATTTACCGGAATTCACAAAATATAATTACCATAGTGGCGATTCGTAAAATTCTTCGCACCTGTCGTTTTTGAACTTACGTTCCACATAAAAATATATTTCTCCCCCATAAAAGAATACTGCTCTAAAAATAATAAATAACTTATTGAGTACGCTCCGCGCCTTCAACATTATTCTCAAATCAAATATTTGTTTACTATCTTAAATCATTGCGTTTTTTTTCTTCCCCCTTTATTCCATTACAATCGTGAAAAAAGCTCACATAAATTTCCATTACAATTAAATTATTTGATCCCAGTGCGGTTATCCGCACAACAAAGATAAAATGCAATTTACGCTTTTGCCAACAGCGCTTTCCGATCGCCTACAAATGACTACCTTCCTGCTGTGAGAACATGAAAAATGTAAAATATATGCATTTTTTTCTACCACTCCTGCGGCCTTTTCACCTCGCTTGGTTGAGAAAAAGCGCGAAATGCTTTACTTGAAGCGCCACATTGAATTCCAATTAAGTTTGTCCTTTCTCGCTATTAGGAAATTGTCAGCTGTATGTAATAACAGCTACTACGCAAAAGGCTGCCAGCTACTGTCGTTGTTAAAGCAGTAAAAAAAATGCACGTTTTATCCCGCGACCCTATCACTTCTTTTGCCGCCTCATCAGCGCAGTTCTGCGCCACTGTTGTGCAAGTTGGGGGCGCTATTTGATTTTTTTTTTGCACAATTTCAGTGAACTTTCCCGGCTGCGCGTTGCTCAACACTTCATTTCATTGCATACTTTTTTAGCCCACCACAATGATTTACACTTCAAAGCCACAACAGTTGCCGCTACACCGAAAAGGAAGGAAGCAAAAATCCTTTGAGACTAAGACTTCCGCAAGGCTTTCGCCAGTCTGCGCCGCTTGATTCAACCAACATGTAACAGACCGCTCCAGCACAGAGTTTGCCGTAAATGTGATCTTCATACCACACTCCCACACACACACGCAACTGCTATTGAACTTTCTTCTCTTCGCCATCGCCTTCGCCTACGCTGTACTGCATCTTCTCGGCCTCAACGTAATTTCGAGTGCGCCAACTGAGTGGAATTGCAATTTTTCAATTTCTATACCACCCCTTTCACACGTTCCACAATTTATTACGCTACATACTCTCCAGTAGCGCAAGCACAATGCGTTTCCATTATTTACGCTTGGAGGGAGGCCAGAAAAAAAGCTTTGTAGGCGTTTGGTTGGCTGATCAAAATTTGTGCGCTGCCTTAGAAATGAAAATATTGGCATAAATTATGTTGTAGCAGCGTGCTGTTTGAGCGGTTTCACCCTGCACCCTCTTCCATCCATATCCTCTTTGGCTATCCCAGCAGTGCTTTTTTGCCGCTAGGCCAATTGATAATACCAACTTGTAGTCGATTTTTTGCATTTCCGCGCTTTGACTGCCAATTTCACATTTCAATAGCCAAAGCAGAGAAGCGCACATTCTGTGAAGTAACGGCGCTGAGTGAGTGAGTGGCTCAAGTACCGTTTTTTTTTTTTTTGTTTTTTTGTGAAACCCTTTCTTCACCTTCTGCGGTCGCCTGAGTGGCATGCAAATGACTTTAGATTTTAATTAAAGTGACGCTTTTGCCACTACTGCAAATGATGACTCGCGACTTTGCAACTATGTACAGCGATGAGTGAGTAGTAAAAATTGCAAAAAGTCGAAAGGAAGCAGAAGAAAACAGCGAGTGGCAACATAAACGGTGTTGAGCAAGCTAAGTAAGTTAAATGAGTGAATGGCAAATTGAAGATTTCAGTGCTGTAAAGAATGTGCGCTCAAAGGCCTCTGCCTCAGCCTCAGCCTAAAAGGCAATCTAAGCTAAGGCGGAAATTCTATTCTTTTTTTTTTGTGTGTGTCTCTTTCATCTTTTAACTTTTACGCTTTTGAGCGCCATTACACTCACTCTTTAATTACTTCGCGTTTACACACCCACTTTCTGTTGTTCACTTGCCTCACTAAACAAAGCCGCAATATTGTACACAATTGAGAGATTTGTGATTGACTTTGTAAGAAAAGTGGAAAGATGAAAGCAAAAGCAAGTGCTTCCTCAGCACTGGGAGGAGGAATGGAAAAATTACCAATTAAAGAGTTGAATGGTAATTGGTGATTGTGTATTGAGTTCGAGCAGTTGTGCGGCTCATTGTTTAAACGAGCGATTGCCAAAAAGTATATACATAGATAATCATTGCTGCAATTCAAATTGGCGGATACATTTGAAATTAATAACAACAAGTGTCAGTTATTGTTCTGTACTTATATCACTTATTGTTTATCGATATATACCACATATAGAAAATTTAAGATAAGTTCTATAGAATATATAACTAAATATTGTTCAAAACAATTTTTAATCAAAAATATTTTCTCTTATCTTTCCAGGTATGTTTCCAATAGTTACTTTAAAAACTAAGAGCTTCGAAACCGTGAGTTAAATTTGTATTATTCCTTTCTGCGGCAAATGATGTTTTTCTTACTTAAATAATACCACTTCTTTTATTAATACTAAAGAATTGAAAATGGCAATAAATATTTAAAAAACAATGTTTCCATTAAAACATCAAATTTAATTAATTTATATTAGTTAATCCCACTCCAAACCACAAAAGTTGCATCTGGCTAAGATTAGAACATCACAGTTGAGATATTCGCCTTTCCAAATCCACATATGTTCCACATTCGTTAAACATAGCTTCTACAAAATGTAAAGTGTTGGGCAAAGCTGGAACAGGAGCGCATTTTATTTACAAATTTTTACATGTTCCACTTAGGTTCCACATAACATCCACAAAATTAAAATCAGATTTGAGTGGTTTTACTTAGTTTTGTTATTAATTGAATACGGACTTCAACTCTCAACTGTCTTCATATAGCATACAATACTCAAAATACTTTCTCGTGTGCGTTATGTTCCACCTCAACAGGCTTCTACAAATAAGCTGTCGTCTTTACTTACATACATATTTTTTTTAAATAAGTTCCACATGGATTCCAATTAAAAATGGTCTGCTAATTAATTTTTATACATACGTAAATGAAACCTTAATTTATTTATACTTATTATCAAGTTTCACATACGTTCCACAAATTTTTACATTATTTTAGTCAGAAAGATATTTCTGCCGAATTTTATTATCTTGCAACACAATCCCTTAAAGCGATTTATCTTGATACATATGTATGTATGTATGTACATACATATAAACCTTATAATATGTTTCTTTCATAAAACTTAACAACCCCTTTACGCGAATTAAAACGTATAGCAAACGTTAATTTACCAATTAAAAACAAGTCAAGTAACACATTGAAAGAGAAACAACAATAAACGCACAGTAAATGAGAAATAAACATACATACATAATCTAAATGAGCGCATACGCACACACACGCACACAAACGAACACAAATCTTATTAAGATAACAAAACGTGTTGTGGTGGTATGAAGAAAAGCAGCCAAGCTAGTCAAAGCAGCGCGCACGCAACACCGGCTCAAACAGTTACAAATGTGAAGGTGTGCCGCCAGCAAGTTTTCATTTTTCTTTTTTTTTTATTATTTCTGTTGTTGGCTGGCAATTTTAATGAAATTAACCTCACATTTTTCGCCAAGCCAACAATGGAAACTACAAACAACGGCTACAAAGCGGAATTTGGCTTTTATGCACGATACAGCTATGTACTCGTAGCACGCACCTACATACATACACAAATGTACATACATACATGTGGGTGGTTGGAATGTAAATATGTATGTATATGCACATTTATTTGCATATGACCTTACAAAATGCTTGCGCGCCTAGATGTATGCCAACGCGCAAACAACTTGCATAGCTGCCTTGCCTTGTGCCAGCCAAGCAGTCAGGCAGTCAGGCAGTCACCCAGGCAGTGAGTAGCGAGAATGTAGCGTTGCTAATAAAGTACCGCTTGACACGCGACTTTTTCTTGCTGCCACACACTCGCTACTTTTCTTCTTCTTGCCGCCTTTTGCGCCAGCAATGAGGGCAAAAGGTAGGATGGCTACGAGAAAAAAAAAGGAGGTTTGTGTATGCACAGCTACCTGCCACGAGTGGGTGCTTCATGCAACCGCTAAGCCAATGTAGCTATTGTTTTAAATTATGCCAACCCCGGCGCACACTTTTATATATACATACATATAAGAGCATACATATGTAAATATGTATATGTATGTAAGTGTTTTTCCAACACCTTCTCTACGTAAGCCACTTGAATTTTCACACATGTATTTGTATTTGCGTTTGTTTGTAGCGTGCAGCAACTTGCGACCGGATGTGGCATGCAGCACAGCTTTTCGCACATACATACATTCTGGTTATTTCTACACACACACACACACACACCAGTCGCATATGCTCCGCTCACCAACATTGTAAACCCCTGCGTACGTTTCGTTATATGTGGCAAGTAAGTCGGAAATATTAGCCGCTTGCTGCAATTTTAATTACATTCAACACACAATAACAACAAGCGCCATAAGAAACAAAAAAAAAAAAAAACACACAAAACGAATGAAGTACGAGCGTGTAAAAGCAAGCAGAAAATCAACAACGACAACAACAAAAACAACCACTCAGCAAGCAGCTAGGAGCCAGCAAGCGAAAGGGTTGCAAATGTAAACTTGCCTTACACAAGTACTGCCTATTTACAGGCGGCGCACACTCCCACCCACACAATGCTAATGTTGTTACGTGTTTTTTTTTTTTTTTTCAAAAACTTGCTGTGGAAATATAAAATATCAACACCAACAACAACAAGCAAAGCAAAGTGAAAACTTGAGCCACTCGTGAATTACTCGTAGTTTACACTTGTTTAGCAAATATTGGCTTTGCAAAATGCAGTTAAATGCAAATATTTTCAAAAAACACAAACAGCCGTGCGACATACACCACATCACACACACAAACACACACACACACACATACATGCAGATCTAGTCAGAGAAATAGTTGTTGTCGCTTCACTTTGTATAGTATTGTTTATTTGCGCTGAGATTGAGTTGAGTGCATTACTCCTACTTAGTTATTTAAATGTTAAATAGGCGTCAAGTTGTACAAAATAAATTACGACGAAGCGCGCAAAGTGTTGCTCTATTTTTAGTGAACACTTTTTAAGTAGATTTGATGTGGATTTACGACTGTAGAATAGCGGAAATTTTATTTTATTGTCTAAGTGCGGTTTGGTGGATTTTAAAATACAATTTGAGTCAGCTTTATTTTTAGAAATATCCAATTGCAAACTGACGTCTGTGGAAAACACCAAAATAAGTAAGTAATTTCAAACTGCTTAGTTGCTTTTATTATTTGATAATTCACAACCACTCGAACTAAGTGCGGAGCTAGCGGAGAGTAACGGCAAAAAACTTAGAAAACAAAGAAGTTGCATCCCTCTCATCATTCTCCTAACATTAAAATTTGACTTATTTCCTGATATCAGCACAAATTTGACTTCTACTGATTGCTTTTAGAATCAGATTTGATCTTTCCGGTACGGTGCGGTGGTACAGGACAGCATTTCTTGCCACAGCAGAGCTACGTATGTTCTTGGCTAATAGATCATACTTTCTGAAATATTCCTATATCTGATCCTCCTTTAGATCTTCGATCAATCTTTTGTTGTAGTTAACAGATCTGCGGTCTCTACTTCTCGTCTCTCCTTACCTATGTTTCCTTTTTTCTCCTCCTCTACTTTCACAGCTCTCTCTTTTTACTGTTGCTTGTCTCTGTGCCCCTCCGAAAGAATCCAAAAGTTGGAAGCTGCCAAGCTTTTGGCTATATAATACAATGAGAATTTTTCGTTCGTTTCTAACTTATCAATCTTTCTCAGAAGTAAAGCTGCATTAAATTCCAATGATTATTATATTTCAATGAAAGCTCTAAAAGCTCATATTGTAAATAAATTATAATCATTTCCACAAATTGTACCAAATTCGTTTTCTGTTGCGCAAAATAGCCCTTTTGCAATTCTTTTGAAGTGCAGGTTTATTACCTAAAAATTAATGAAAGCTAAAAGATTTGAGGATTCAAATTTTCCATTGCTCTGAGCTCGATCTTATCAAACCTTTCAAAACAAGACTAGATATTTTGTGAATCTCACGCGATCAAAATGTGTTACGCTCTCTCTGCTCTGGAAATACAAGTCAGCTAATTTTTCATCATTGAATCATCTTTTTTCAATGGTGAAAGCTACATAAATGCTTTCAAAAGCTCAAAAGTTGATTGATTTTGAGGAAAGCCAAATAAGAACTTGTTCACGCTTAAAGCTCCATAAAATGATAAGATAGCTTGAAAGCTCACTGATTTTCAGTAGAATGAATTCGGAGCTAAAAAATTGAATTTCAAAATTCACTGAATTTTTAGAACCCCTTATTTTCAGAAGATTGAAATTCGAGCTTTCCCATTATTTTATCCAAATTATATCAGATTTTTTTACCAGAACATTTCTTGAAGATAAGTTAAATTTAAATTATTTGCTTTTTCTTTCTTTCGGCAAAATTAAATCAAAGTTTTCTCATTTTCTTATATCATTAAAAAACTTTCGCATTTAAGCATTTTTAAGTTCACTGATTTTTCAGAAAACCAGAAAATCAGCAGTTTTATACTTAAAATTCTTTGAACAATCTTTTTTTGATCAGTTACCTTTTAAAAGTCTTGCGCAAGCCATAGAAAGCTTTTAAGCTCACGACTTTTTTGGAAAACTATTCCGCCTCCAAATAAGCAAGCTATATCAACAGTGCAATCGAAAGCTCCACGATTAATTGACTTTTAGTAAAGCCAAATCTGATGTCTTAAATTTTGTATATGATTTCTGTTTGAAAAAATTTCAGTAATTCTTGTATTTTTTTTGAATATTGCGCATTTTTCATAATATTCAAACGCAGAAGTTTTTTCAAACGAACGTAACATTGGTTTTTTTGTTCTTCAAAACGTATATTTTTATTGAGAAGGAAAAATTGGCAAATCAACGAAATATATTGAATTCGCTTACTCCGCAACAAATAATCATATCCTGGTATGCTGTCAAATATTATTACATGACAACAGCGTGCTGTTTAAACTGACACCGAAAGCCATGGTTGGCGAAAGAAAGTGAAATGTAGAAAATGTGCGGTTAAAAAGCCAGATAAAAAAACACCACTGTTCCAACATCAAATGCCTCACAAACAGGTACATACATATCTACATATATGAAGAGGTTTCTCTACAACAACGCTCATTGCTCTACAAGCTTGCCATCACTCAACCCACACTTTCACACATGGAAATAATGTATTTTAAGGCAAATCCTTGTTAAGGATTATTAGCAAAGCGCAAGTGAAAAATTTAATATGACTTGATTATATGCGTATTATTTTGACATGCCAATATATAGCAAGCATTTAAAGTGGAGTGAGAATAAGAATACTTGAATCTATCATACAGATGTACGTATGTATGTATGTGTGTGTATATTGAATATGCCTCCAGCTACCTTGTGAGTGGGTGTTTCCTGGGCGCGCAACCCACCACCCACTACAAAGGGTGCTTGCTCGTTCGTGACGCACCAAGGCAGTCAGCTGCTTTCCCCACCCATTTGCGTTTCCTCATTTTGTTCCTCATTTTTTATTTTATTATTATTTTTTTATTGCTATATTGTTCATTGTGAACATGTTGTTGGCATTTTGTTGTTATTATTGTTGCATATTATTGCTTGTTGTACTCGTATGTGTGGGCTTGTATGAGTTTGCTACAAGTACAAGTGACGGAAATTGATGCATAATGGCGCGCTTGATTGAGTTGACAAGTTGTAATTTGCCGCAAAGCACAAGCGAGACGCACACACACACAAATTGTGGAGGTAGAATTATGTACATGCATATACAAAGACAGGCGCAAGCACACACACACACGCATGTGTACCCGCAAATAAGTATGTGCGTATATTTGTGTGCATTGCGTCTACTAGCATTCACAGCTCCATCTCCACCTAACTCAACTACTCGCGCTGCTCTGGTGAATTAGTCCCAGTTGGGCATTCAGTTGACTGTGGGCGTGGCTGGCATTGTTAATGACTCATTCGACAAGTCGTTTGGGCTTACGGTGCTGTAATTTTCAAAAGCATTAAAACGAAATGCCGTCAACTGCTGCTATGAAGCGCCTCTTTAGTATCATCCTCTTCACTCTTCCCTCCAGCTCTAGTTGAAAACATTGACTTTCCACAAAGCGCAACATCTTGCCTGCGCCTTGCAACAAACGCCACTACGCGCAAATTATATTTTAGCTGATTGCGAAAGACTTCAAGTATTTTAGTGGGAGTAGCAAACTCAGAGCTGAGATTGTTTTTCAACATATAATAGAGCAAATTGTGAGTGAAAGGGGGCAGCAGAGTTGGCCCTGGGAATGGTTTTCCAGAAACTACAAACGAAAGTATATTTTCGTTTGTTTTACGCTATATTGAGTGCAATTTTAGGAACAATGAAGAGGATTTGTGAGTCATGCATAAGATTATTTTATGTGAAAGTAAAGTGATTGGAGGCCTCGTCTGAGAGAGTGCAGTGAAAAAATACGAGATGTAAAAGAATGAGCCAAGCAATGATGGGTTGACATTAGAGAAAAGTAAAACAAAATGCAATACCATATTAGAGACCTAGACGCCTGCTCTTGCACGTGCTATCTTGGAGACCAGTGCTATTTCTTTCCCAGTATAAATTTTGGTCGATGGATATCGAAAGTTTTCAATACTGTCTCCTCTTTTGTTTTCAAAATTTCAAAGGTAGTTTAAAAAATCCCTCGAACTATGTTTGTTGTTTGCGTTTTGAGCATAGCGCCTGCGCATAGACTTCAATTTATGTCATTTCTTTGGATTTCTTCGACAAATCAACAAAAATTTTACGATAATTTAACAAACTTAAAAAAAAAAATTCTTAAAAATTTTGAAACTTCCCGAGTATGCAGTTTTTAAAACCATTCAAATTTAATATGTAATGTGCAGTTTTGTGGACCATTAAAATTAAATGGTTTACAAAACTGCATGCTCGAAAAGTTTCTACAAATTCTGAGAGGAAAATTGAAAATTAAAAAAAAAAATTCGTTCAAGTGGCTAAGTAAAATTATAGTAAAACTTTTATAAAGAAAAAATGCCCATACTTTACGATACTGAAATAAACTATATTTTTTTTTATATATTGTCAAGAATTGTAAAAAAAATTAGTACGTCACGAACACTTAAAATAAGTTGTTTAAACCGTGCTGTGGTGAAAAAATTCAACAAAATTTGCTCAAGACTTTAATATTTTTTATCGAAATTTGCAGAAAAATTCTACGCATGTAGTTTTATAGCCCATTCAATTCTAGTATAAAAAAGTGCAAGTTTCAAGTGCGTAGAAATTACCGTTGATTTATGAAATTTTTTTTATTGATGTGTTTTTTTTTTTTTTATTAAAAAATTCTGAGCATGCGCCATGTTTGCAGAAGAGCCTCAGTAAAAAATATTATAAAAATCAAAGCTAATTTATAGCTGCTTTAAACTCGCACATTATAGCGGTAGAATTGAGTGGGCTTTAAAATTGTGTGCACAATTTTTTTTTTTTAATTCGTATTCAAAATTATTAAATCTTGAGAAAAGTTTGATGAATTTTCGCGCCTATTTGAACACAGTATGAAATTTGGATTTAGTGGATTTTTGTTGTTGAATGAACTATACTTTTATAAATAACAATAATTAAAAAATAAAATTATGTAAATAAACCTAAGTTCTTAAAACTTGTCAGTAAGTGGTGGTACTTTAGTTATAGCATGTACTATAAGTAAAGAACTGAGGCACTTAGTTTTTAAAATCAATTACACAATCTCTTACCACAAATAGCCCTCAACGTAACTCCGCTGCAGCATGAAACAACAATCTACAAAACCTACTAAAGTTAAAAATAAAAACCTTCTTCATTTTCTTTCCACACTTTCTCAACTTTCTTACTAAGTATAAGCTTCTTCCCCTGAGCTTTAGGCTCTTTGTTATTTGTATTTGTATTGCACTATGCATTCACACCCTCCTCGCACCCTACTAACTGCATTTTAATACCCGAACGCATAATCACCCTTTTAAGTATATTTTTAACGACTAATTTAAATTAACTGCGCGCGCCAAAAGGACGCTGGTCTGTGCGAGTTGTGTTGTTAGAGCTTTCATTAGTGTAATGTAATGCAAAGAGGATGCAGCGAAACAATGAATTACTGAAAATGTTTAATTGCTGCTGCCCGTCTATATATAAATCTATGTACATATATGTTTGTATGTTTGTACAACAAACCGAGCAGGGTGCTTAATAAGTAGAAATTACGATTTTATTTACGGAATATAAAGTGTTGAATTTACGAGATAACATTAATACAGCACTGTTGCTGCTAAGAGCGCTGCTAGTTATTACGTAAGTATCTATGTACGTATGAAGGCGCTGAAGAAAAGCAGAAGCGATAAAGCGCCTTTACATTCATGATGAGCTAGAAAAAAAGCGAAAAGCTAAAGCGAATTTGAAGTGAATTCGAAAAGACAACACAGCGCTAGTAACTAGTTGTAAACAAGCTTGAAAACTTTGGCAAACTTTTTTTTTTTTTTTTTTTTTTTTTGGTTTGCATTTGCTGCTTTCGATAACTTCACGGGATTAGAGTGCTATATTCATTAAAAAATATTGCTTCCTAGCCAAGGGTGTGTGATTCTAATTTTGGCGCGTGCTTCGGGCAATAAAACTTCATTATTTGTCCACAGGGAGTATGTCGTGGCCGTAGGCTATCGGCTGTTTGTCGTCGCACTGTGCAGCAATTAAAATAAATTAAAAATCAGTTGTAAGCCGATAAATTGTTTAGGTGAGGGAGGGGAAGAGGAAATGATGACAAATCGCATAGTAGCCTAAAATCAAAGGAATTAAGGGAGTTGTAAAGTTACAAGCCATTGAACTTATTTGAGATTAAGAGAACAGAGATGGCAGATGAAATGCGCAATTAGCTTAGAAATAAATGTGTGAATTGGAGAAGCGAAAGAATTTTGAGAAACCAGTCAGGCTTTTAAAAATTATTACGTGCTGATTGCCTCACATTTTTTCTTTTTCTACAAAGTATCTGCTCAATTTCAGATCGAGATAAATATTTCCGATTAATATTTTTATTTTAACAGTAAACGCTATATTCTTAAATTTTTAGCGTCAAATTTATATGCAGATGTTTTTAACCACAACTATTTTCTTTGCATTTGCATATTCACTAGACAAGTGAAATATATATTAAACAAGATTTTAAGGATTATTCACTGTTGTTGTTATTGTTGTGTGAATAAAATTATAAACTCTTCCCAATAACTTCCCCAGTTCGAGCCTTGCTCCTTCACTTCCTCAGCTAATGAATTACTTTTGCTCAATTATGTTACCACCAAATAAACTTGTTGAGAATTCTAAGATTCCACGTACCGCTAATCCTCTCTCTCCACCATCCACCCATTCGCTGACGAAATAAAATTAGTTTTCTTTTCAGCTTTCATTTGTTTTCAGAAACAATACCAGCACAATTTACAATCGTTCTGTCATCAGTTCACCCTTTCTTCTTTTTCTTTAGAACCAGCTTTTTGCACTCTCATTCTCTACCTTTTATTACATCACTTTTTGTTTGATCTCACTTTCTACACATTTTCTTCTTTCTCTTCCAGTTTTAGGAGGTAATGGTCTTGTTTGCACGAAGTCTCTTGCCGGTGCAGATATTTTTCTTATTATTCTGTTATAGTTAAGGAGATATTTCGTAAATACGTATTTAAAATATATTTTTTTAATTTATTTATTTGCTGTTCCCTCTGATTTTGTATCTCTCTTCTTATGTACGTACTTCTTATTTATTACCAAGCATGATAGAATATAAGATTGACCGCTGATCTTTTTTTTTTGTGGATTTTATAGCATACACCCATTCGCTGACGAATTTCTATAACTTTTTCGTTGCTTTCTCAATATCTGGCTATTATTACGTCACTTTCAATTGCTCTCTGTCTGCCTCATCTCCCAACTTTTCACATCACTCTCTCTACGTCTCTCTCTCTTTCGCTCTCTCTATCTCACTTACCCTCTCTCTTTCTCTCTTTGCGCTTTCCTTTTACTTCTGCTTTCTTGGTCGAAATCAGCTACCTCTTAGCCAAAATTCAGCTTATCTTTGCACTTTTTGTACTGATTTTCCTTTTTTCCAAACCAACACATTCTGGCGACAGAAACAAATAGTAGATCGCAGGCGAGACAGCGCATAAAAAGATAATCGTAAAAATTGCTTTTAGAAAAACAGAAAAATAGCCGCGCAGGATTATACACCAGAGAATTGGCAAGCATTGACTGGGCATGTCCCACTGCAACATGGCTTTTCCTGTTGCATTTTTTCTCTTTTTTTTCTTTTCTTCCTTTACCGCTTGTTATTGTTGCCTTTATCAGCATCAACGCCATTACCATTTGCGCGAGTAATTAACTAAATTCAAGACAGTCAAAGTAAAGTAGCAATTTTCCTATCCACCACTGATTCCCCACCCGCGCGTTTGCCAGGATATCCTTTACATGCTCATAGCAGCCTTTGTAGAAAGCCGGCAGCTGCCAGCCAACCAACCAACCCCGTCACCAGTTACAACAAGCAGCGTTGTCAGCGGAAATCGCCATGCTGCCAGCGCAATGTATTTTTGTGGCAGGTTGCAAGTGGAAAATGCAATTGCCGCAATTAATATACCCTAGAGAAACGTGAACGGACGACAAGACTAGCAGACGCAAGTGAGTAAATTGTGTAGCGCGGGGATAAGCGATCGTAGCAGTTCAATAGTTGTGCAATTTTTTTAATGGTCAGCAACCCCTTTGGGACTATCGAGTGAAAATACAAGCAAAAAGCAGACACACGTCCATAGCTTGCCAAACGCTTTGTCTCACGACTACGTCATCGTCGTCATCGCCCGCCACCAGCATTGTCTTTTACTTACTCAATAGCGCAATCTTTATATAGGTACGGTGGATATGTCCTCTAATAGTAATGGGACTTGTAATGGTAATTATTTTTCTACGTCGCGCACTATATTTTCTTTAGAAATTAAGCGCCATTCATTTGAGATGGCGCCCCCAGTGCCAGCCCCAGTTGTGCTTTTCTTTGAGCAACGAACGGGATGTTGAGTTGTATGGAGAGTGTGTGTATGTAGGAGGAGGAGGCGGAGAACACTTGAGACAGCGTAAGGAAACGGAAATACTGCAGTGAGCGCAATATATCAATTGTTGTTTGTGTAATCAGCAATTATCTGCGCATTTCTTCGTTAATTCCCTCTCGATACATACATATTTCACTTTTCGCATGTCGCTAATTGTTGTTGTAATCGCAGTTGATTCACTTGTGCTGCTTGTTATTTATCGCTTTGTTTTTTTTTTTGTTTTGTTTTTTTTTTTTTGCTGCACTGCCAGTCAACTGCTAAGCGGAAGTACTGCATTTGAAGGCAAACTGTGGATTTTGATACGCCACTACAAACCAACGATAAGGGTAAGGAGGAGGGGATGAAATTAATGAAGTATAAGAGGTTGATTTGGACCAAATTTGAAATAATCCTATAAGGTTCAAAGTTAATTTTTTACTCTGAAATAGAAATATATAGAAAATCCTTGCAAACCGCCTAAAATCATGCAATATATTTTTTTAAATTCATTTTATAAAAGTTATTGGGAGGAATTTGTTCAAAACAAAGCTCAAATATTTAATTATTTAATCCTTTTGCCATATCCTATGCAAATCTGGCCATATTTTTAGTTAATAAGTTCGTCTTTTTTAAATCATTGCATACTTGATATTTTGTGCATTTTATTTGTTCGATAACATTTTATCGACATTTTTTAAATAATATTTT
Source organism: Anomoia purmunda (assembly GCA_951828415.1). Classification (NCBI taxonomy): domain Eukaryota; kingdom Metazoa; phylum Arthropoda; class Insecta; order Diptera; family Tephritidae; genus Anomoia; species Anomoia purmunda. Next base: position 112,689,348 of record OX639997.1, read on the forward strand.
GCGATGAATTTTATCGATAATTTTGCGATAATTTTATCAAATAAGCATTATTCATGGAATTAAATTTCTACGTTTATATTTGATGGATATTATATTATTTGAATTTTTTCGATTATAAAATATCCATCGTATTATTGCTGTTGTTGCAATTATTGTCGGCGCAGACAAATGTTCTTGCGTTTATTATAATTGAAATTCGAAACTGGAAACCCAAGAATAACGATTATTTTTAATCGAAAAAATAAAAATTACAAATTGTCGATAAAATGTAATCGCAAAAACAAAAATCGAAAAATAAGTTACGTTCCTTTGTTAATAAAACGATTTTTCCATCCACCCATTATTTCTGTCATTTAGTTGGTATGGAAGTGAATTGAGGTAGGTCGAAAATCCGAAATAGGTTGTCCTATCACTCAGGCGTAGTTGCTCATCTCACTTAAGGTCTGGAAAGGAATAAGGGACACGTAATAAGGATAGAAAAAGATAAAACTTCGTTTCTCCTCTCGACAAATCGTTACAAACTCTTTGATGAATCTGGCAAAGTTGTCGAGGAATAGAGAATGAACGTTTTCGATTCCCTATATATCTGGCCCAAATATGCTCGATCTCAGCCTAGCAAAAGCAAGGCAGATACGAAGGAAATGCCCAGTGCTAAACTTAACCTACAAGCAAGATGTGTGCATCGGATTGTTGTTGTTGTAACAGCATAATACACATTTTTGGGAAATGTTGCTGTAGCGACAGTCCTCAGCCGGATATAAATATGAGTCGTTCCGGTACGTAGACCCGACTGTCATGGAAACGATAATGGCTTTGGTGGCCATCCCTTTTCGCCATGTGTCATTGAGTCTTGTAGTCAACACAACCACAAATCGTAACCTGTCCGGTCTCTTCAGGAAGTACTTGGTTTTTTTGTAGGTATCGTCAGTGCACGAAAGGTTCTCATGCGTCTTATTCTTGGCATCCCTTCTGTACCTGACCACCCCTGCGGTATAATGGCATTTTCCAAAAACCCGCAGTGTACCGGCGTTCACATGACTTCAGCTTCAATTTCGTTTCGTGGACAATTGCTAGTGCAGCTTGGCTGTCTCTCTTTCAGACTCGAATTTGGTATCCACACCACCATTCGCCAATTGTCCAGTCCGCTATCTTAAGTACAGCAAATATCTCCTAGTTGTTAGCTCAGTAAATACCGCGTCCAGACTTCACCCACGTTACCTTCTATCGGTCTCTTCTCACCAATCTCGTTCAGCATCTCTCTAGGCTAGAAAGAAAATGTTCGACCAAAAACCGTGGAAAAGAAAAAAGTTGGAAGGTATTTAGTGATAAACTGCTCACAAAATCAGACCGTCTTAGGGGCGCTTAAAACTAGAATTAGATAATTCTCCTACCAGTCGTCACAAACTACATAAAACCCCTCTTAACTGCATTTAGATCCTCGAAGTCAGGCTTTCACAAAGTAGCTCGGTATAGACACACAAAAATTTTGGATAAGGAATCCTACATAATCCCCTACATTTCTCACACGAATTTTTACCAAGACTTAAATTGCACGCCTAATATTACACTTCGCTTTTTATGTGTGCGTTCATCTATGCTAAGCTGTCGTGCCACTAGCGCTATAAAAATTTGTTTTTTACGCTGTCAAAATATTACTTTACTATATGCGTGCAACTTTTTCGGGGGAAAGCACACAAAATCCACGCCTGAGCGAACAGCATGGAAAGGCAGGTAAGCGGAAGGGCAAAATAAAATTTACATATCAAGAAGATTATAAGTTTGTATGCAGAGCAAAGCAAGCAGTTGCATAGGATTTAAAAGCTGCAGAAAAGTACCACTATCGCTCGAGCTCGAACAGCGCCACATATCATACAAATAGATATCGCGGAGATATGCTTGTATCTGTCTGTTTGTCGTATGTTGTGGGTGTGCCAGCATGGCGACTTAGTGTCGACCGCCTCTGTTTGTTTGCCACTTACTTCACCTAGCCGTGCCTTTTGCACTGCGGCTGACTGGCCACATTTTGCTCGGTTGCGGCTGTTTTGAAACCGCAGCAGTGCGCCTGTACTTTGTAGCCACCCTATTCGCTTGTATGGTTCATATATGGAAAGTATTAAAATTACATAACTTCATATAGCATATGAATGTAAATCTTTTATTTTTTTTTTTTGTTTTGTAGAAATGTATGAATAAATGTAAGTTTTATTTTCATTCAGCTTCGTGTGTTGCAAGAAAAATATTTTCATGCTTTTCTTATGAAATTTTTATGCTTGCCTGGCTTCACTTCCCTACATCTAGCCAGCTCAAAATGTTTTCTTAGAGCGAGTTGGTTGGAAGGATAATTCAAAAGGCGGCTAAGACGGCATGCAAGGACAGTTGTACAATGCTTATTTACCTGCCCAAGCACACACACACACCCACACATACATATGTAGACAGAGATATGTCTCATAAAGTTGTACGATTGTAAGAATGTGTAAGAAGCTTTGCAATTCAGCCAGCAGTTTAAATTTTTTACTCCAGGCATACATGTGCAGTTAAACACAAACCTAAACATTTGTTCTACATTTGTATGTATAGAAAATGCCGAGTTATGTGAGACCTAAGACTTCTTACATTAAAATGTTATATAGCCGTAAGTTATATGGATCTGTGAACTCTTTCTTGTTTTAGCGAGAGAGAAAAATATTAAAAATTTTGTATAAGAAAATATTTAACAAGCTTTGTAACAAAAAAAAAAAAACAAAAAATATTACAAAATTATTTACGCTTTCTTTCAAATACTAGCCTAATAATCTTACGTGTGTTTGGCCAACCGAGTGCTTTAGAAAATTTTGCTGCTGTTTTGTAATTTATGTTTTGCGTTGTCATCCGAGCTTTTAAAGATTTGCCATAAAAATTATAGCATATACCAATATAGCATAAGCATAATTTAAATAATTTAAAAACCAACCCGGAAATTCTAAGCAACTATCACATAAGTGGCATAGAAAGGCAGTAACAGAAAAAATGGTAGATTTGAGCTTACTATAAAAATATTTTGTAAATAATTCAATTGTTTCAGGAAACTTCCCCATACAAGTTATAGCAAACAAAACTTGTAGTAGAATGGCAAACGATAGCCACTACGATCTAAATAAACCAAAAGGTTTGAACTTCTGTTTGCTATAAAAATTATAGGAACTCTCTTTGCGCCCCGCGTATACGTAGACACCTTTGTAACATGCAATTGTACTAATATCTGTAAAATATATAAATTTCTGTTGCACGCAGTCTTATAAATATCGCTAGGAACTTTAATTTCATTTGCAATTGATAGTGTATGTATATCCGCCGCGCTCTGCATTTAAAAATTAAAGGAACTTTAACTGGTCTCTAAACTTGTGCAGACACTTGAAATATGCAAAACATTTAAATTTTAAAGACTTTCATTTGCTATAAAAATTTATAGGAACTTTGAATTTACATAAATGTAGTATTTTACTATATTTGATGTATACCCCGTTTACTTATGAACATATCGTACATATTATAAAGAACGCCGCTAATAAAAATCAAGAAATGTTTACCATAACAACCAACAATTTTTTTTTTTAAATATATGCATTTAAACCCCGAATTAAAACATCGGGGCTACTTGTAACATTAATACATGAAACAATTGTATAGGCTTTCATACAATAAGGGAAATTTTGGCCTTTTCCTACTGCAATTCTTTTATTGCCTCTGTCATTTAGTTCCATAATGCTTTACGTTTTACATTCTTCCTTACAAAGATTTATGTCCTACACACGCTTGTCTTTCAACTTTCACTTCCGCGAAGGCGGATATCTTGCTAAACATTTGTAGTGTACTTTATCAGCTAACATTTTTGAAAAGTAGTTGCGAAAATACAGATAAAAAAAACCATTAAAGATAACAATCGAAAAGCATGTAAATCATGCGGAAAACTCGCTGAATTCATAAATAAAATATTGTTTATCGAAGGGGGCATGCATATTTGCACAACTGCGAATAGTTATCTTAATGGTTATTATACAAAATTTGCAAAAGTTTTTATGTCATTCGTTATGACGAATTTGTTTGCAAAAATTTTATGTTATTTTGCTTTCAAGAGATTACGCATTTATATTGTGCATATAAAAATTGTTGCCATCTTTTATTGCATATACATAGCACGTGCTAGCTAGCAAAATCCACCCTTCAAGCGTACGAAGTTCGCTGCCTTTCGCTGCTACTTTTTTCATCAATAGATTTTTCGAAGAGTAATGTATAGACCACACACAAACACACAGGCTTACAATTGTAATAATTGTAAGATATGGTGTTATAACATACTTTTTCTTCTACTCCCCTCATGCTATACTTTCACTTTGCGTTGCTTTCTTTTACCACAAGCTGACTGCGAACCAATCAACCCTTCAGCGGCGGTCGTCTTTTGAGTTGCTGTCACATTTTCGGGCGTTTTTACAGCCGCAATTCATAAATATTATAAAACTCTACACACATACAATGCGCATATATTTATTTAGTACTCTGTGTTACTATAAAAACAAATCTATTGGAAAATTCACTTTTCAACCCTCAATATTCAATTCACTCTTTTGTCTGTCATCCTTTTGATCAAAGTAATCTATTGGTTTGCATCTTCTGCTTTACCCTAAAAAAAAAGTACTAACAATTTTTCATTTTCTTTTACAAGCCACATAATCTCTTCAAGTGCAATCAATTTGATTTCATATCGCTTATGAGTCATTTTTAGACTTATGGGAAGGTATTTTGAACTCTTTTCTTGAAATTGGCAAAATATGCTCATTTAATTTTTTTTTAAATATTCAATGATTATTTTCCACTTCGGCAAATATTTGCCTGAACTTATTTAAAAGCAAAATATTTATATTTATTGCAGACAAATTTCTTTTCGAAAGAACGAAATTCCTTATTAACGCTATTTATAAGAGATCGTAAAAAATATACTAAGAATTTTTTTTCTTCCCAGATTTGCGTAATAAAAGGAAACAGCTCTGAGAATAAATGAGTGGTGTCTGAAAGATACGTTAAACGAAATTAGCACCTAAAGTTTACAAAAACAAAAAATATCATATTTCTGAAGTTTGCTATAAATATTATAGCAAGTTATTCTCAATACAAAGATGTTACCACATATGTTTTAACACATTTTGACTGTATTAATACAAAACTCACATTTTTTTTTTAATTTGAGGTTACTATAAAAATTATAGCAACTGTTTCAGTTAATAAATACTAAAAATGTGTAACTGAATTCGGCGTAAGTGTGCTCAATATGGAAAACTATGAAAACATATGTCTATTCGATTGCTATAAAAATTATAGCAAACTTTTTTCGCTTAAAAAATCGTTAAAAATACTAAGTATCAACTCTTGGCAGAAAAGTTATTACTTTTTCTAAAATTATATTAAATTACCTAAGTAGAAGTTGCAGCAAACAAACTGATACCACAGCTCAAATTTCAAAGCAGAAACAAAGCAGAGAACAAGCAAGTAAAATTTTTTATACATTTTCGGTTTACTCTCACAATTTTCTGAGTTATCAGTACTCTAAGGCCTTCACTACAATCATACCCCTAAAATTGTATTCATGCATATTTTTTCTGTATGCGCTTCAACTAGTTACCAATTATTTGTCTGCTGCGTCATCTTTGAGTGGCTGCCATTGTCCAAAACTGCCCATTAGTAGCACTTAGCAGCTAGCTTCTATCTGAGTATGGCTTCTTTGTTCATTCCTATTTGAACTCACTCCCTTCCAAACTTGCTTGTGACAGATTTCTCTTTACTGAGTATCCTTGTGAATTTACATACCAACTGTGATTTTTCTACTAATTTATTCTTTTTACTCCAATAACTTTTACTGATATTTGTTTGCATTTCCACTCAGCCTAGCTCACTCAAATCAAAAGCGCTTTCAATCAGTATTTTTTGCTATTATTGAAGCGATTTTGAATCTTTTATTTTTCAATTTAAATCTTCTAACAACTACACAATAATGCTTTCTGAAAGGATTTCAAACAAATGAAAAGTTCAAGAACAATAACAAAAAAAAAACAAAAAAACAAATCCAAAACGTACACTAACAAAATTTCTGTCAAATTAGGTGTTTGAGTAAGAGGGGGGACGACGCTGGTGCCTAGCAAGGAAGGCAAAAAAAAAAAACACAAAATAATAACGACAGACAATATCCTTAACTAAAACTTTGGCATAGTAGCATCCTGCCATTATCCTGTCACGCAGTTGCTGGCCGCCGCCTATTGTTACATCTATGCAGAGGAATTGAATGATTTGGCGTCTTTATGGACTTTAGAGTCAGTTCATCGTTGTTGAAACTGCTTGTTTCTGGAAGAACAAAAAAAGAGACAAGGAAGTGGTTGTCAGCGCGTCCGGCCAGTCTGGGCTTCCTTATCAACCTTTTGCTCTCCTTCTCTTCCATCCACAATACTGTGTTTGTTTAACGAACTTTAAAGCGTTCGGCCGAAATGTCAATAGTGACAGCAAGGCGTTCGCTAACTTAAGCCGTTGAAGTGCCTAGCGAATCGAAAAAATAGCGATTGAAAAGCATTTGAATTGAAGACAAAAGCAAAGGAATTGAAGTGATACGGAAAACTGAATGCCGGCAAAGGCAGGCCAATGAAGTGAAATGAAGTGGGGCAAGGAGGGTGGGGAGAATGGAAGGATGGTACCAATAGCCATCATTAGGCGCTGGTGGCAAGCTTTTTGTTAGGTCATTCTCTTTTATAGGTTTCTGCCAATATTTTTTGAGTAGGAATATTCGAAAAAAATCGAAGTAGCAAAAGCCAGTGTGGAAACGAGTGCGACTTTGTAGTGATTTTATTTTTTTAAGCTTAAGTTTTTGCATTTGGGCAGCTCAGGGCTTCTAACGCAGGAGCAGTGAGAAGACAAGAGAAACCCAAAGCTTTGTAAAATTTCTTTTGTGAAATCTGATGCCCGAGGTGCGATCAAAAGCCAAAGAAATCCTCGAATAAGTTTCTGTTTTTTTTTTTTTTGGTACTAACTTCATTCCTACTTAACGCCTCAGCTAAAGCGAAAACAATTTTTCCAAAAAGTCGCTCTACTCGTTGTTTCTCCTGTAGATTCATTCTCAATTTTTTTAGTAGTTGTTTTTTTTTTCATTGCATAAATCCCCAAGCTGCCCGGTAGCGTTTTCGCTATTTAATATTCAGCTCACTTACATTTGCTTCCCATAAATTCTTTGCCATTCGCTTATCCAACAACTTCAGGATTTATACGAGTATTGCTATGTTTGTACAATGTGTACGTCCGTACGTAAGTTTAAACAAGCTAATCGGTTCCGCTCGTTCGCGCTATTCATTTTTTACACCGTCAAACGCGTGCAAGTGGAATAAATTCAATTATTATTTGTTTAAGTGCTGTAGGGATATTTTTGAACCAAAACAAAAAATCAAAGAAGAAAAAGTAAATAAGCAAGAACAAAATAAGCACACGGGACGGGAATCATGAGCACAGGTGGTGCAATGTAAAGCTTTGTATTTGTATATTTTCCATTTTTTCTATTGGCATAATACAAAATAACAAACAATATATGTATGCCTTTTTGTATGTAGCCCTTTATTGAGTCGCTTTTCTACAAAAATATTTTTTGCTATTTCTTTTCAGGTAAGCACTTGCTGAAAGGATTGATGAAAGCGAAAGTGATGTTGTGGGAATATGCGGCAGGTGTTGTATGAATGAAATGAAGATGAGCCTAAATGGCAGACAAAAAGCCTCTGCGCACTTTCGGATCTTTTTGTGATAGGCACTTCCGTTGAAATTTGAGAGACTCATTTTCTTTTGTTGTGTCTTTCACACTACTATTGTTAAAAAAAAATATGATCCTTAGAAAAGTATAAAAGCATATTTTTTTGAACCATTTAAAATAGCTAATTTTTATAAAATTTTAGTATCTTTGTGATTATTTTCTAGTTTATATTTTCTCTTTAAGGGAAAAAATCTGGAGGAAGCACTAAATATTCTCCACAAATTTATAAATTCACAGCGCAAGGAAATATTTTCAAGATTATTGAGAAATTACATATATGTAGTTTCAATGTTCACTAATTTATTTTAAAACGCTTAAGAAGAAAAAGATGCTTTGCTCTGTTGCCGAATTTCAGTAACCATAAGAGGGCAGCAATGTCTTTAGGGAAAATTTGCATGGTTTCCTAAAGCGTAATGTAGAGTATAATATTAAAAAAAAGTCCAACTTATTTTTTAACCTTCCAGACAGACTGTAAAAGTTTTTTCACGTTGTTGCCAATTTTCAAAAATTGCTAACTTGTAACATGTTAGGCAAAAGTACTTGCGGTTGTGCATAGCCAAGAGTTTCTCTTGGAATAACTTGTTTTTTTAAATGCTTGTTGATAGTTTAGAGCTTCAAAGTGCCTTGGAACCAACAAGGGCACGACTCTACAAAGATGAATTCCGCCAAAATCATCCATAAATAGCTAGTTAGTTTTCGAAAGTCTTGAATCTACTTTAAGTATCAAAGTTTGCCCTCCATTCGACCGTTCTCATTCTCATTAATCACTTCTGGATATTAGAGTTGACGAACGTCCTCCCTCTTTAAACAAATTAACGTTTTACGAAAATTAATCAATTCATGTTAGTTTATATAACACAGTGTATACAAACTTGGCACGTCCACACTGTTGCCAATTTCCTTCGAACGTGTTAACATAAACAACCCAAAATACCACAATGTTTTCAACGAACTATTTAATGCGTTCTTCCGTCCGCATATACCTATTAGTTTTCCCCAGCCCCATTCATTGTTTACCATTTATCGCCTCCTTTTTCTGCAACTATTCTGAACTAGTGTGAGTTCTATTTTTAGTCGTCGTTCCGCCTTCATTAATCACACCACATTTGCATTGTAGCTGTTAGCCCACTGTGTTAGTCAACACGGGTCAATATTGTGTTTTGGCCAGAACTTTTGTTTGCTATTACCTTGGCAACATAACTACCAGTTTTTCACTTCGTTGCATACCCTTTTCTGCTTATGGCTCTTATTTCATGGAAAAAGTAAAACCATATGAAATGTCTCGCAAAAAATCGATAAAGCGAAATGAGGCAAATAAAATGTCGGAAAATGCGAGTGAAGAAATTTGTGCTTCTATTAAAAGTTTACAATTTAAAACGCTTCTCTTTAAGCAATAAACCATTTTATATTAATAATAATATTAGCCTATATTTAGGCGTAAAAACCTTTACATAATTTTATTCAAAGCTTATAATTAGAGCTTTTTTGATCTTATCTCACGCAGCCTCTCATTCAGACTTCAAGTCTGTAGGCGTATTTGAGTACCGGCATACACAAAACTTCGATTGTGAGAATGAAGAATATTAATAGCATAGCTTCTCAAAATGTTTAAGCGAACCTTGCTACCAGTTGCTGAAATATAGTATTGGCAAATGGTACTTTTTATATGTGACGGACTCAGATTCGAAGAGCAAGAGCTATATTGTTTCTATACTCATGTCCGTGCTGTGTTGCCAATTTTCAGTTATAGCACTATTTCTTTCGCTTATGATCAATTGTTAAAAATCAAAGCACAAGCTGACATTATTGTCAATTTTTAATTTCCAATGCCACACAGCCCTTTCAGCTTCACCTATTGTAAATTTTCCCTTTCCTTTTTTTCAATTATAGTAAATAATTAACAAGCAAGTGTTATCTGTGCTTATAGTACCAAGTGCTATATACTCTCAATAATAGTTGATATTGTGTGTCAGTTTAGTATTTTTAAATTGTTTCACGTTCTCATTTGTAATAAATTATTTAACCTTTATTTTGCGTTTTACTTACCACCATCAAGTATGCATCTACATGTATGTATGAATTATAAAAGTTACCCCCTTCTTTATCACAAATGCATAGACCCCAGGCCACGTTGCCAATTTTCCGCAATGACTGCGTTTCGTCGTTTGTAGTAAAACTGTTGGATATTTTTCTCACTCTTTCTTTGGTATTCATGACCTCATAAAAAGGGCACAACTTTTATAACAAATTTATAGCGAGGCTATAAAACTAGAATTAAAGGAATTTCTACAAGAAAACACCACGACCAGGGCGTACAATATAGGCAGCAAACTAAAATTGACAATGAAATTGTGGACAGTTTAAAAAGAGTGAGAAAAATTGCAAAGCAAGTCAGGCAAATGGAAAATAAAAACATTCATAAGAAATTTTTATTTACAGAACTTAGTTTTATGGCAAAACATGATAGGCAAAATTTATAGAAAGGTATCAACAGAAACGTAGCAAAACCCGAAATATTTCCAATTGCGAGGGAAATAAGAAAGAGCTTTTCTAGATTATTTAGATGTCAATAATAATAAATATTAGACGAAAATTAAGCAACGCTGAAGTATAGTACTTTTCTTTACCTAGTGGCAGAAAAAGGAACCCATTTTATTATTCACTATCTTTGTCGCTACTTTTTACGAGTAAATAGCAGTCCGTATGGGTTGAGTCATGAAAAAAGTAATTTTGCGTTGCACTGCTCCTACTTTCATAAAAGAGGGTGGGGTGAGTGAAGGCGAAACTTTCCCAGTTTGCATGTTGGCTCAACATTTCCGTGACAGGCACCGAAAAGACGGCTAGGTCAGGACAACGAAAAAAAACCCCACCGCACGAAAAGCGAAAATAGCAGCACGCCAACGAACTGGCAAACCATGCCACCGCAGTTGGGCGTTTGGCAAAAAAACAAAACATGTATAAAAAAAAAATCGCTGAGGCGCCACAACAGCACCGCCGACAATGACGCTAAAAGTATTGATAGCAGTTGTTGTTGTTGGTAGTAGTAGCAATGTTGCACGCCTCTCACCGCGTAGGGGTTGCGCCGCCGCAATTATTGTCATACTCGGTAAGTGCCAGCGACGATGGCAAAAAAATGCAATCTCGAAAACTATATACTACATATGTAAGTATATGAGAAACGAGTGTGTATGTGTGTGGATACTATTAACACACAAGTGTAAATCTATGTGCATGCACGTGTACGTACGTACGACTATTGTATGTCAATCTCAATAAGGTTTATACCTACCACACCGACTGCGAGGCGTCCTTCGTTGGCGTCAGCCAGTTCTTGAATGAACTTATTTCCATGGAAGTCTGCTGTATGTAGTCAACCTGTATGCGACTAACTGCACATGCTGACAAACAAACACATTCACATTTGCATACATATACATCGCTGTGTAAATTTGTATTCCTTTTTAATTTTTTGTGTTTTTATTTATGTGTGTGTGTGTATCTGTGTCGCACCGCCAAAGTTTTTACTAAAATTGGAATTGTAACGGAAACGGATGATATACAAATGGTGCCATATTTTGTTATTATTGCAATACGAAGCACAGGCGAATTGCCGCAAAGAGTGCAGGGAAAAAAGTTGTATTTTTGACTATGTTTTAAATTTTATTTTCCTACCTTGCAATTTGCACATTCCGAGTGCTATTTTTCGGGGAAATTCAACTGAGTTGATTTGTGCCAATGCAGCCATAAAGGTTTTCCGGCACGGAAAGTTGTATATTTACCGTCTACAGTTGGACTTGTTTATGGCATAGAAATTTTTCTCGATTTTCTGCTAATAAGTTGCTAGACGGTTATTATGTAAAGGAACAAGGGTATGTAGAAACTACAAAAACGTAACGGCAAAATATTTCCCAAAAAAAATTCAATTCAAATTTCTTTGCTTTTAGAATAATAGTTAAAAATTTAGCGCTGTGTAGGAAACTTAGATAAAGCAAAGCAATGTTGCCAATTGTATCCTAATTATTATGAACATTTTATTTTTTATTAGCCGGAAATAAATATAAATATAAATCAGATTTCAACAAACAAAACTAAATAAGCAAACTACAGTTCAAAAGGATAAGAGAATTATATTCCGTACTATTTTGGTATGGATTTAAAATATTTGCTTTATAAAAATTTACAACATTTAAAGCTTTAGTTTAGCGTTGTTGTCAGTTTTCGCCACCAATCAAATGTAAAAATGTTGGAAAAGTGTTAACTTGTATTTTCGATCTACTCTTGGGTGAACTCATTATTTGATTGGTTTTCAAAAGTTTACTGTTTTACTTAGTATTTCATTAAATATCAATGGAAAAGCAGACACTTCAAATATAACGATAAAGCTAAAATATTTGTTTAACTAAACAGTTTGCTTAAAATAACCAGAGTTCATGAAAAGCAATGTTGCCAAGTTTCCGCGCATCTAATGCTAAAAAAGTTTCTAAATATATTAAAATCTACAAAAAACGTTGTTTACCTAATCGAAACACTATTAATTATAAAACATGCAAAGTATAAAATTGCTTAATAAAACTGTTGTTTGAAGTTGAAGTACACTAAAAATACAAAAGAATATTGCTAGAATTGTCTGAAAATAAAAATTAGCAAATTATTTGCTCGCTGCTTGCAATCGCATTTATCGATTAACAACAATTAGTAGTCTTGCCTCAATTCCGCAAGTAACGTTGTACATTTCACATAGCGAACCACAAACATTCACTACATGCCTATCCTTACTATCTATTATCCCTTTTAGCCGATTTAATGCAAATGCATTTCATATGTTAGTTGTCCATCAACGTAGCCGCTTGGGGATATGCCTCATGCCACTGCGTACCTTTGCCAGTGGCGAGCAAGAGAAATTTTCCTATAAAATTAATAGTAGTTACAACTACAACTGTGTTTAATGCTAGGAGTGCATCGATAGCAATTTGTTTTTGTTTTTTTTTTTTAGCTATGTACACACACATACTTAGTATACATATACCGACGGGCATTTAACCCTTAACCAATACTTGACTAATATCTACAAAGCCTTCAGCTGTCTTCTTGACAAGCTGGCAGGCATTTAGTAAGGGAGCTTTAATTTTTCTTTTTCTCTTTTTTTTGCACATTCATGTTTGTATATGTGTTTATGTGTTGGTGCGCACAAGTACTTTTTTCCAATACATGCGTACGTTCGCTTGCTTCCCTTGTTAAATTGTAGTTAGTAATTCGTTTGCAAATTGTTTTCGCTACTAACGTTACTAGCTTTCATTGCAAGGCATCCGCGTCTTTTCGCCCACTCACTCACCCTTTCCCTCTCCCCACACACACACCACTTACTTAGAACGAATGACTGGAGTATCAGATATACTATACGGTTGGTCGTAAGTAAGCAAGTAAATTATATTATGTTGATTTCCATTGGGAAATTTATTGCTGATGTACTCAAGCAATCCGCTCACACTCCGTAAACTATGTACATATCTTCATGGTATAAATGTTTATTTATTTAAGCTAGAAAAAAGGACATAAAAAATGTGTACACAAGTCTAATATAGCGTCTGTGCAATAAAAATACTAAGTCAAACTTCCTTGCACTTCCTTTGGCTCTACTCTCCGCTCTTCATTTGTCACGCTATTGAGTGAAATGGTGATGAGTGTGAGTGCGAGTGCGGTGTGATCATTGTGCCAAATACAGTGCTACTAGTGCTCAATTATTTATGAACATTTAAAAAGCAAAAACATTCGCTGTTTTTCTGTAAAAATAACAGTAAAATAAATGGTTGGTTTTTTTTATGAGAAAAACTCTTACAAATGCATTGCGTGTCGTGTGCTACCCACCCACTCGTAAAGTGGAGGTAGCGCTGTTACACTCGCACAGTGTCTAGGTGAGTAAGGTAGTGAGTGCAAGTGGCTAGCGTTGAAAAGCAAGTAAATAAGCTTTCACTCTTTATTACTCCTAGCACAATGTTTCCTCAAGCGCTCGATGGTCGTTGTTCTCGTCTTCATAGAGTTTGTGAGGTGGACGTTTTATGAACATTTCTACTACCCACACATATACATACATAATACACGTCCAGGCATTTGGATCCTTAATTTGTTGTGGCAAAATGCGAAAGTAATTGAAAATTGATTGAGTACCATTTGAAATTTTATGATTTTAATGGCATCAAATAAAATATGTGGAGGTGCATGAAAGTCGAGTAATAAAAAAATATGGCGCCAAACCGCTTCGCGCCATCTAACATTTTGTTTTAATGACAATTGCGGTCACGAACGAAGTCAGCTTTTTATGCACGAATATTATCCTTGTCTCATTGTTTTTGATAGCAAATATGCAGTTGTAGAAGTACATATATGTGCGTTGTGTTTTATATCGTGGAGTCACGTAAAATGTTGCAAGGCTTTAAAATGATCGGCATAGAAGTTAAAAAATAAGTTAAAAAATAGCTGAATGCAGGGCAGGAAATAGGATACAATGCATGCCACTTGAAGTATAATAATGAATTTTAAAGGGTAATCCCCATAGTGGTTTCATTTAAAAAAAGAAAAATTACAAAAATCCTTTTGAAGGGTGGTCCACGCGATGTGTTTTGTTTTTCAAAATTTCAAACAAAAAAGTAAACAAAATTTTTAATATTTTCTTTTAAAGTATGGTAATGAATTTTAAAGGTCACCATGGTTTCTTTTTGAAAATTTAAAAAAAATAAAAATTACAAAAATCTATTATTTTTTTATTCAAAGTATAGTTATAAATTTTAAAGGTCGCGCGGTAGCTTTTATTTAGAAATACAGTATTGAATTAAATAGGGTGGTTCGTAAAGTGGTTTCTTTTTAAAAATTAATCAATTTTTTTTCCAAGTATAGTCATGAATTTTAAAGGATTTTCCATATAGTGGTCACTTCTTAGAAAGTAAAAAGAAAAAAAAATTGTTTAAAAGAAAACAAATTTTGTTTTAAAGCATAGCATTGAATTTTAAAAATTAAACAAAAAAAGCATTTAAAAGTCAATTTTTTTTTTTCGAAGTACAGTAATGAGTTTTAAAGGGTGATCCACATAGTGGTTTGCTTTTAGAAATTCCAAAAACAATTAACAAATATCAATATTTGTGTTTATGTATTGTAATGAACTTTAGGAATTAAAATAAAAATTTAAATCAATCAATTTTTTTGTTTTTTAACGATAGTCGAATGATTGATTGTGTGTCTTCAAATGTTAAATTAGTTAAAGCTTGTAAGCGAATAAATAATACGAGATCTTTGCCTTTTTGGTCATATCCGACAGTTCGTGGCCCCAAACAATGGACTATTATAAAAAGTTTAAAGATGAACAGCCCCATGATTAATTACGCACTTTCTGGGTGAACAACAAGAAATCAATTCGAGCTATTAAAGCACCACTAGCACTGTCACAAATTTTGGTAAATAAAAGGCACGCACGATGAACTCGAAAAATGATCAAAAATTTACTTAATTTTAACGTCGCTCAAATCTACTTTTAATCGCTTATCAAGGGAGGGGAAACTATGAAGCTAAGATTTTTTTTAGTTCAGCATACAATAAAATATCTTGCAGTTTTAAACACTCTAGCAGAGCACTAGTTTTTCTTTTTATTTCAACAATTTCTGTATTGCTAAATCTTCTTCTCATTTATTAACCAACAATTTCACCTTCGACTTCAAACCAGCAAAATAAGTAGGTAAACAATTTGTATTCTGTTAGTTTTTCAAAAAGTACACTTAATTACTTCAATTGTCATGCTATACTAAGTACATTAACGGAAGTCGCGCGCTCACCATCCCACGAGAATCTTCAAAGTCCTACACGAAAATCTACAACCAAAAATACATCTGCAATTTTTTTCAGCAGCGTCGCAGAGACTGAGTGCCGCAATGCGTTCAACATCGATGGGCATTGCCGCGACGCTTAATGGCGCCATAAAGTTTTAATTTTTTGTCGCACGCAATGCTTGAGGCACAACGCTAGCGAGTGAGAGAATAAGGTGCAGTTTTGTGAAAATCGACGCGGGCAATCACAAGCGGCATCGAGTTAGTAAGCAGCGGATTTGTGCAAATAAGCAGTTGGCTAAAAGTTATTTATATGTATAGTATATGGGTCTGAGTACTGCGGCGGCGGGATCTAGCTGGGCGTGTGTACGAATTTTAAGGAATACTACACACGCCTGTTTCTTATTTTCAATCTAAATTATGAACAAACACGCAAAGACAACAAAAGCAGGGCGAGTGAGTTAAGGGAATTTGCTGATTTTGAAATCAAAAAAAAAAGAGATAAAAACAAAAAATCCTTTAACATTTTGAAAGAAAAACTGTTGAAAGAAAAAATGCTTCAAACACATACATTGTATTTTTTTCAATTTCCATGCACAATTATCTTCACTTGCTGCTAAGTTTCATCAATACAAGACGAGGGAAAAATTTTTCGATTTTATCAAAAAGAAATAGTTACTACCTAACTCATTTCCTGTTGCATACAATTAAAAACAAATTCGTTTTAACTACTCGTATCACTCCCCAGAAACTCACTCGTCAAGTTTCTTGTTTGCCCTCTGACGCAATCGCAATTTCGTCTGTCGTCTAAGTCACATTTTTGTTGACAGCATGGCAAACTTTATTGTGAATTTATTTCCCTCCCATTCCGCAAAATTTGTGTTACAATTATTTGTGTTTTTTTTTATTTAGATTTTTTATACGTTTTGTTTATGGCGTCTGGCGGACGCCGCCGAAAATCACTTTCGCCTTGAAGCGTAGCCATCAAACACGCACATTTGAAATTCGTAACTACCCAATAGAAAATTTGAGAAGTATGATAAGAAGCCAGATAATTTTTTTCTGGCGGTCTACGCATTACTGCACCTTTTATAGTCAAGTATTTTTGTTTTGAGGCGGGTACACTTTGAGCAGGTGAGTGTTGGAATCACTTTAAGAGTTTTGCTGATTTGGAAAGCAAAAGTGATTCATTGTTTGCAGCAATTAAGCGGTTTAGTTAAAGTATTCTCACTAGGAGCGAACAATTTTGTTAGGAGAAGGCAAATGCTGAGAGAGTACTTATTTTTCAACGTCCTAAAAAGAGTTTTTTAGGATCTAGCAAGTCTCCGTCGAATTTCTGGAGCGAGTAAATCACAGCATTATTGAAATTATGAAAATTTTAATCTGCATTCAGCATCATTTTCAAATCAGCAGCAAGCTTGAAATTAGCTATTTAGTAATAATAATATTTTGTTTAATAACTTCTCCAAAAAATATACAAAAATATGGAAAATAAAGGAAAAAGTGAGTACTATTGAGTTCGGTAATTCGAAGTTTGTTAAATTTTATATTTGATACTAACTTCTACTTAATACGAAAATTTGATTTTGCATTTTTGTTTTTTGTTTTAAACCTTACACTGAAAAAAAAAAACGGAATCTTCACTAATACCCCCTTCACTAATTTTCACCAAAAGTAGTAAATATTTTTTAAGCACTATTTCATTTCCTTTTTTCTTTTCTTTTGATAGCTGTGTTTTTTTTTAAATTCAGATATTTTTATTTTTTTTAAAACCTGCATTCGAACTTTAGCAAAAAAAATCATAAATGAAGAAGTGTCCCCTTTAGGACCCATGGTCGGCAAGGGTTAAGATTTTTTTTTTGCAAAATGTGAATATTCAAAACACGTTTTTTAAATCATCTACTTGTTTAGACATAAATAATTTTGTTAAAAAATTTATCAAATTCCGGTAGTGCTTTTGTGGTCGATCAAAATTTTTTTAACTATGATATGATCTCACTTATCAAGTGTATTTGGGCTAATGTCCTCTTGAAATATATGTTTACATATTTAACACCAACCACAAAAATAGGTAAGTAAGGAAAAAATTCGCTGGCGTTTTTTTTTTTTTTTTTTTTTTTGTTGAAGTTAGGTCTCAATAAAAATATGAGCCATTCTGCTAGATGTGATTTTTTATAAGTTTATTTATTTCCAGAGATAGTAAAACAATGAAGTGTTTTAAACAATTTCTGGATTCAAGTCTTGATCAAATTACAACTAACTCCTGTAGAACAATTTATATATTGGTATCTAGATAGTTCATAGACAACACTAAATTTAAACTATGTATGTACCATACATGTCCCTTCTATCATCTCCACTCTTGTGAGCTTGTCCTTCTCTCTATTTTTTTTCTCTTCCTCTTCCAATATTAAATTCCATCAAAATACATTTCAGCGGTCCTTCTTTCCTTCTCCTTTACCTACATATGTACATACACGGATCTACATTTTGATGTTTTCAGCGCATCTTTAATTTAGCAAATTGTTGCTGTTTTTATGATTATTTGTTGTTGGCTAAGTTCCAGCGATTAATGTTTGTACAACTAGGGGTATTATTGTGATGGTAGTTTTGCTTGTTGTTGTTGCTATTGTTGCGCTGCGCTAAATTAATGCGCCATAAAATTTTTGGTGAGCTCAGCAGGCCACCCCCACACACACAAACAACAACCAATCCATATGAAATAGAAAACCAAAAAAAGCAATGATGTGTGTTAGTGTTTGTTTGTATGTACTCGATGTATGTATGTATGTATGTGTGCGTATATTATCCATATAGTACAGCTAATCCGCCAAAGTGTTGCAAAAATATACGAGCGGAAAGTTGTTAGTTGGGATTTTATTCGTTTTGTTATCGCTGTTATTGTTATTGTTGTTGCCTTTTCTACGACTCATATGTGCGTTCTAGTATTTCGTTTTTTTTTTTTCTTCCCCGAAT
The DNA here is from genome assembly GCA_951828415.1 of Anomoia purmunda. Classification (NCBI taxonomy): domain Eukaryota; kingdom Metazoa; phylum Arthropoda; class Insecta; order Diptera; family Tephritidae; genus Anomoia; species Anomoia purmunda. The sequence goes on from OX639997.1 coordinate 112,707,948, forward strand.
TCATCCATGTGTGTTTGCCTTTTATCCAGTAATCTCTCCCTTCGCAGCCCAGCTAGCCATACCTACATAGATTTTTCCATTGCAAAATATTGCAAAAAGCTTTTACGTTTTCATTGGCATTTCGCATTGCGTGTTGCCTTCATTTATTTCTTTTGCTAACTAGTTCTCCTTTTTTAATTTAATTTCGCTAATTGAAAATCGCAATAACGCCCACGGGTGGGAAGTGGTTTATTTTTTTTATTTTTATTTTTGTTTTTAGCTTTTGGCAAATGACCGCACGCATTCCCAGCCACAAATGGCAGACGTGATCACATTAAAATGGTATTAGTTTATCCAAGTTGGCTAGACAAAGACCACGACGAATCGACTTTTATAAAACTTTAAACTTAAGCTAGTAAATATATTCCTTATTGTACTTTAAAGGACTCGAAATTGGATTAAAACAATATGAATAGCAGAAGATTAAATAAACCGAATTAACTGCAGATACAGAACAAGGTTATATTCCAGGTTGATCACGTCAACTGGACTGTTTGTTTGTTTCTTATGATGGCCGGATTTCAAACTTTGGGGAAAATTTGTGAATTTTTATAAATTTGCTAAAAAATTTTAAATTTTGATTTATATGCTTTTCGTAATATATTTTTAGCTAAACGATCTACGAGATAAATTTATCATGAATGAGCTACAAAACTCCTTAAAAAACTTAAAATTTTGGAAAATATTTGTTGAGTTTTTATAAATTTTCACAAAATTTAAATTTTTGGTTTATATAGGTAAATTTTGTAATAAAATTAACTATATTTTTCTAAAAAGATAACAAAATAAACTTATTATGAATGTGCTACCAGACTGCATACAAATTTTTAAAATTTTGGAGAAAATTTTTGAATATTTCTAAATTTTCTACAAAATATGAAATTTTGATTTGTCAACCTAAGTTTTTCTAAAAAAAAAAATAACTTAACAAATTTATTATGAATGAGTTACCAAACTGCATTAAATATTTAAAATTTTTTGATTTTTAATAAATTTTCTACAAATTTAAAATTTGGATTTGTATTCATATTAAAATTTAAAATTTTTGAGAAAATTTTTTAGTTTTTCAAATTTTCCACAAAATTTGTAATTTTTATTTACATGATTTTTGTAATTAAGCGAAATATATTTTTCTCAATAATTAACGATGCAAATTTATCATAAATTATTTAAAAAAAAAAAGAAAAACAATGCACAAAAAATTAAATTTTGGTTTAAAATTTTTTTAATTTTTAAAAATTTTCCTTAAAATTTTAAATTTCTAGTTAAATGATTTTTGTAATAAAACAAATAATGTGATACGATACCATATCGATACTTCTATCATTCGATGTTCTATACTTTTAAACCGAAATTTTTTAGAATCGAGTTACTTGCACCCCAATATCATATAGAATTTGCGAAGAAGTTTATTTGCAAGACCCTACGAACAATAACCGCAAAAAAAACGAAAGCGACGTTATTTTTTACATTTCTTGTTTTTCACATAAATGCTTCTAGAGCATCTACAAAATTTTGAAAATATGTCGCTAACATTTGTTCGCAATTAAGGCTTGAATATAGGGATATAACAATCAGGCAGAATGAAAAAAGTATTAAGAAATCCAGGCCCGCATAAGGATCACGCTGTAAGCGAATATCTTTCCACTTTTAGGTGAAGTGCGTCCTGTGCTCTCAACTTTGCTCAAGTTCCAAGTGTCATATCCGTAAAATAAAACTATGGACTGAAAAGAGTACCAGGTTGTCATAAATAGAGTCATCAAATCCGGCATATCAAGCTAACGACATAATTGGAACTTGTGCAAACACTTTCTGACTGGCAAACAGACGTAATTATAAAAGGTTGTGATTAAATAAAGTAAATATTTTATTTAGTGGCGATATTTTAGGTATTCGATCTTTTAAATCGATACTTTGTCCCCGATATCATGTCCCTACATCTGTTGCACAATTCGAGGCGAAAACTATTTGCTAATCGTATTACAATTTCTCACAGTGCACTCCATTACACTTTCTTGATCACATGCCAATTTCAACGTCAACTTATCAACGACATTCTATTCCGATCGATAAATACCAAATTGACGCAATGTCATGAGCTCTGGCCTCTGCATTGCAACAAATCTGTGGCATGCAATACAAGTGCTGATTTTTTTTTTGTGTGGTCTTTTTGGCGTATGCTTGGCATTAAAGTGAATTGAGAAAAGTGTGCTCTTTTGCGATTTGCAGTATAGAAAAAAAACACAATAATTTTAGCACTAGGTAGAGCGTTTCTCAGAAAACCAATGCACCTTATTATCTAGTTTCTAACCAATCACTTTGCACCTAGTCTTTTGTTTTTTTTTTTTTTGTTTTGCCTAGCTAGCATTTTTTCCTTTTAATTTATTTATTTTTACTACTTTCCACCTTCGTCATTTGCGCCATTGCTTATTTTTAGCTGCAATTTTCAGTTGCTATACATTGGCGTCGGATTCTATGCACTGCGTGTATCTTTAAGGTGCAGCAGCGCATCTGCTCAGTTCAGTTGCTGACGTCTGTCTGTCCAACGATTGCCGTTTGCCCAAAGCAAGTGCACGAATTGCGCCTTTCACTCGCTACACCCCACCTGCGGCGTTTGCGGGTTAGCCTTTAATGAATGACGTTGACAGGCGGTGCGCCGCAAATGCAGTAAAATGTTCTCGGCAATGGCTGGGGGCTGGCGGCTGGCGGGCGGCGGTAAAATTTAAAAATTTTTCTGCAATTGTAGAAAAAAGTAAAAGAAAATAAAATATATTTTTCTTTATTTCCATTTGCCTTGCTTTGTTGGTTTCCTTGAATATTTATTTTTGCAATTTTCAACGTTAATGCAGCGCAGCCTGCCAGCCAGCCAACCAATGGTGTGCAACTGCGATGAGCACAACGAAAATATGACGTAAGCTAAAATAAATATTGCTGCAATAACACTATGCCAATTTTTTTTTTTTTTGAAAATTGACGTTGCCAGTGCAAATATTTTGCAACATCACCGCACTAACTGCCGTTATGTGATTTATATTTAGCGGCTTTTGGCGCGTCAATAAGTTTGTTCACGTTTTTCATGAATTTATTTTTGAAACTTTTCGTTTTATGTACTCGCATTTTAGCTTTTAATCTTTCAACGAAAATATGGCGCGTTGCATGCACATCGCTATATAAATATATATAATATATACTATAACTGACTGACATTATTCGGCAATTATTTTTTCTTCTATTTTTGTAATTTAAAATCGCAAACATTTTTGTGGCACATTAAATATGAGTACTACAAATCAAAAATAAAATAAATAAAAAAAACCAACAAGCATATTTTTAGCATTATGGCCTGCATACATTGGAAATTATTCACATAAATACTTATATGTACATATGTATCCTCAATGACAATACTTCTTTGGTATTTCCTGAGCCCCTTCTCGCCGGCATTCAATTTCATATTTCACGTCATCCATCTGTCCATTGTCGGCGCTGACGTGCGCTGTCATTTACTCGGCGCGACTACTCGGCCAAAGTGTGTTCCTTCCGCGGCCAATCGCTGCCTTTATGTACAATACAAATACATACATATCTACTTATTTGTAGTACACACAATTTATATATATATAGTTTTGTTTTTTTTTTTCTTGTCGCAAAGCGAACACAAAATGTCTGCACTGATGACTTGCAGCTGTTTTTCGGTTAGTCTCTACTTTATGTTTTAATTATTTGGCAATTTTTACTCTTGTATTTTAAACCTTATGACAGCTGTAGATTTGTCATTTAAGCGATTTCGTGGGTGCTTTGTTATTAAAATAATTGCTTGTTTTAAAAATTATTGCTTTATCTACATTTTAAAGAAACCATATGCTGTTGCAATTAAGACCTTTTACATATATTTTAATTATTGAAAAATGTTTGAAAAATTATTATAACACTCAAATCTATTACAAAATGCTCGGTGATTTGATAAAGGTAAATGTAAGACAAAAACTAAGGGTCATTTTTGTTTAGTTTTGATTACTTTGATTACCTCATAAAATCCAGCAATAAGTTTGAACCAAAGTTAAAATCTTTTTGATGAACTTTGTTTACGTAAATGAAAAAAATTTCCCATTTTTTAAATAGCCGAATCACTGAAGTGCTACAGGCTTTTAAAGAATGTATTTTCAGTAACTTCTTTAATTTATATCCATAAAAAAAATGTGTCGCGTCACTGATTCCCATCACGCTCTGAGGTTGTAGAGTCTGCACTAAATGTTGCAAGCATCAAAACTTCCCCGCCCACCTCGCAGATATCACTGTTTTATATTTGAGTTAAACTTATTAAGCAGCAAAATTTGAAAAAAAAATTCGTTATCTTTTTATAAAATATATATACATACCTATATATATATATATATATCAAAGTTCAATAAATGTTCATCAAAACTGTTTAATCAGAATTTTGGCTATGCAGTTTCATAGCCCATGGAATTTAGATATAACAAATATGCAAGTTTGAAATGGCTACAAATTTTTCTTAATTTTTGATCATTTTTCGAAGCAGTGGTCTTGCGCACTTTTCTTCATTTAACGCGTGTATTTTATGTTACATAAAGTATACAATACAAAAAATATTAAAAAGCAATTTGACTTTATACAAAATCCATTCGTTATAATGAAAAAATTTCGAAAAATCCACAAATATCAACGAGAATATTTAACCACTTCAGACTTGCATATTTCTGCATCTCCGAAAATTCACGTTTTCAAGAAATTTAGATGAATAAGCTCATAAAACTCATCTGGACACCTGCAGAGGATCAAATTTCTCTTGAGGATAAGAAATCAACTCAAAAGATTCATCAGCCCATCACAAGATTTGGATGACTTTCAGAATCTGTGACAAAATTACATGGTCGTTTCGCCTCTTTTTTGCATTGCGGGTTTATTTTTTGTGTCAGTTCTACTGTATAATTTTCTTTGTTTTACCATCTCCCACTAAAATAAATGGCAATCTAAGAAATTTTATAATTCAGCTATAAGTTCCCCTTTCTCCACATGTTGCGAAGATATATGTTCATAAAGCAGATTGAAGGTACATATTCAATCTGCTTTATGAACTCATTGAGCGAATATGCCAAATTGATGATGCCAGACGCGACGAAGCGTATCCCGTTTATTGCACCATTTGTCCCGACTGCCCTCCGAATCTACTCTTCTTCATAAGATGCTCGAGTCCTAAGCCAGTAGAGTTCCATTTAAATAAAATTCACGGTTAAATATTTCCAATTATATTATCTTTTCTAGCTACTCCTTAAAACTTAAGAGGTGGACTCCTGTAGAGATGGAATGTCTAATTGATTTTTTTCTTCATAAGGAAGCTCTCATCGGTCTCCTCTTATGAATACAGCTGAACATGTGCACGAAATTTTCAAGGGCACTTTGAAACGGTATTTTTGTGATATATTTTGATCTGGTACTCTCTTTGCTCCAACTAGTTGACAATCATCGAAGCTATGGGCCAGCACTAGAACAATCTTCTTCACTCCAACTAAACCGTGTTTACTGAATATGACGCCATCTTGAAAAACCGTTAGTGATTATAAAGCCCCCAATTATTGAATTATTAAAACAAAAAGTAATGGAAGGCAGGGTCAAACATAAACACTAACTCTAACCAATTAATTTTATCTTTAGCAGGAGATGCAACCCCCATTATAAAGGAGGGATCACAAAACTTATTAATTTTTTTTTTTTTCAATACCATTTTTGTATAATAAAGGTAGTGGTGAATCGATACCTGAAAAAAAATGCCGAAAAGGTGTGAAATAATAATTTTTAATAACTTCAAGTAGTATAGAGCTTTCAGTAACGTATGGACATTTTCAGCTTTTCAATTTTTATTTTCACTTATTATCTAATTCGCTCTCCAGCTCTCAAACTGCCTGGCCATTCACTGCTACCTCTGCTCCCTATATTTTCACACTTTTTAGCAATCACCGACACGCTGTTGACAAACATAAAAACTTGAGTAGAGCAAACAAACAAATCTAAGTGGAACAACATTAAGTAGAAACAACAAAATCGTCATAGCTATCATTTTACCACATGCGTAACTCAAATGCCTGCCGCGCCACATCCTTCCATCTTCCATCTCTACTCATCTGTCGCCACCAACTCATTTGGCCTCCTTTGACAAAACGTGCCACAATACAGATTTTTGTTCAAACCCTATACTTACATACATATATCTGCATTTTTTTTCTTTTTGCTTTTCTTACTGTCAATTTCATTGATAGCATAGCTCCTAGAAGATGCATGTGCAGACTTCTCGACGCCCTTTTGCTTTGCTTTAACAGCAGCTTCTTTCTGTGTAAGTGCCCTATTTTGATTCATTCACACGAAAAATCCGCACAAACCGCAAAAAGTCACGTAGCTTTTTGTATACGCAACTAAATGGTGACCGATCTGTGCGATCTATGGAAGGCACTTAGTTCTGCTCTTCGGCTACTATGGCTGCTATGGCAGTTTGTGGAGTGTTAGTGGCTTTTCAAGCAATTGCTGTTTAGTGTTCAAATATGGCGTGCGACTGCAGGAAAATCACAAATCAATAAATGTACACGCAAGCGTACAAAGCTAGGTGTGAGGGCTGCTCCATTTCCTCTGTTAATTTCATCATTACTTCACCTACCTTTGCTTACGCTTCCAGTTGGCATTTCATATACATACATGCATATTGTATATACTTATATACTCTTATATAAATACATAGCTGAGTATATACACTGGCGAGCAAAACCGTTCGAGTGCTAACCATTTTACAATATTAGCAAGATTTTGTATGATATTTATTTTTGTAATTTTATATAAAACTATCTTTTATAATATTACAAAAATCAGCTAAATTAATGTTCGAAACTTTTTATAATAGATTTATGGAAACTTTCAACAAAATTAAAAATAAAAATATTAAAAAAGTTTTCAGAAATTTTTGGAATGAGTAGTTTTATAATTTAGTTTTATTTAATTTTAGAATAATAAAGAGCAAGTTTGAAGTGTCTAAAAACTGCCGCTGAATTTTTAATTTTTTTTTTTTAATTTTTAATTTTTTTTTTTTTGTATTGCGAACTTTTTTTCATCAAATGCATGCATTTTATGAAAATTCCCGTTGATTTTTAATAATTTTATATGCCAACAGTATTAAAATTTCTAAATATACTTCTAAAAACTTTAAAAATTTTTATGAAAATTTGTTGAGTTTCTATAAATTGGGTATAGAGCTTGAACTATGGTTTTATACAAAAATAACGAAAAAAGTGTGCCATGAAAAACCTTGTTAGTATTGTAAAAACCAGAGACCATAAGCGTTACACTTTTTATAAAAAAAAAACATGATTTAATCGTTATTTTGTGGTTTTTATTTTTTCGATCACATTTGCGTGGTATTTTGTGATATTATTTTTTTTCATTTTTATTGTCTTTGATCGGTATTTTCTGATTTTTATTTTTTCTATTAAAAAAAAAGCGTCAACTTGGATTTACACTTTTTCGATTATAATTAACGCAATAAAAATTTGTCGGCAATGACAGTAATAGCAAAAACACCAAAAATTAAGTTCGAAAATAATCACAAAATTTCGATAAATTTTGATCGAAAAATTTCAAATTAAAAAATCAGGATAAAACTTGATTCAAAAAATAAAAATCACATAATATGTATAAAATTTTATCGAACAAATTAAACTCAATATCGATTTAATGTTATCGAACAAATAAAAATCACAAAATATCGATTAAATGTAATCGAAGCAATTAAACCCACAAAATATCGATTAAATGTGATCTAACCAATAAAAATCACAAAGTAGCGATGATTTAAAACAAAAAATCTTGCAAATAAATATAAAGTCAAATTTGCATAGCATGTGGTATAAGGATTAAATAAATATACAAAATTTTTGTTTCGAACGAATTCTACCGAATAATTTGTTTATCCGAATAAATAAAACTAACGCTTATTTTCAGTCCGTAGTAAAAACAGGTCACCATTCCAACCATTTTTGCTCGCCACTGTATATAATCCCAACTCCTTTGGTTGATTGCTGCTCGCATGGAATGCTTCGATATTTACCAGGAAGCCTATTTTCTGCTTTCTCAACTACACCATTACAACATCAACAACATCGACAAGCAGCTTAAAGCATATTTAGTGCGTTAGCGTATGCGATCTGTTGTTTGAGTTGTGCCACACATTTCCGCATAGCCGAAGCCCTTTAAGTGCTGCAATAAGCTGATCGGGGTTGCTACCCTCTGCCATCGCATGGCTTCTTGGTGTCCTACTTGGATATGTGGTGGTATTTTTCGTGCTAAATATGTGCTATACTACTAAGTGGTGCTATTTTCAACCACCACCGCTGCTTCTGCTGCTGCTTCTGCTTCTGCTACTTCTAACACTAATAGTATTTGCGTATTTTTTTTTCTTTTTTTTACTTATGTACTTATGCTATTAACCCTACCTAGAAATCGTAAGCGCATACTCGTAGAAGGAACTACACTGTTGTATGCAGGTAGAAAATAGTTCATTTCTTTCCATTAAAAGATTACATAAGTTGTTCCATTTGTACTCTCCACCAATCAATGCTCTTTGGTTGGATTTTTAGTTTTCAAATTGTTGTTTCTGTGTTTGTGCTTAAACGATTATGTAAAGAAACTTTTGCGCAATATTTTTCAATTGAAATGGCCGGCTGAATAAGAGTTGGTGTTCTCATATCACTAGCATGTCCAAGACGTTTAAATTTAGTTATTAATTTCTCTACAGCTGGTTGAGGAGTCGCTCGAAGTTGCAAATTTTGCACATCGTCCCCACGCAATTTCCACCATAGTGAACTTTGACCCATTCATTGCGCAATATCGATCGACTTCTGAAAACCGCATATTTTTTATAATTCAAATGATATGCCACTGGCAGTTGCTGCCTTGAATTTAAAACTTAACCGGTAGGACCGTCGAAATTTTTTTTTATTTTTTTTGAATTATTAGGGAATTGTCATGCATTTATAATTCAAGCTTTATTACACTCAAATTTAGAGGGTTACCAAACTTCGTACCCTATGGTATGTTCATAAAACAAAATCTGTCCTTTTTTAATTCTAATTTAGCGTGAACAGCGTCTTAAAAAATCGTTGCATTCCTATTCCTATTTTGCAGACCTTTCTCAGCTGCGCCTGGAGCTCTTAACAAATGTAACCTTCAATTGAGGCAGAACCTAGCCAATATACCAAAACAGTTGGTCAGAGAAACTACCATTCTCTCTCTGTATCGTTTCTGATTAATTTGCAATCAAAGCAAAGTTAGAAAAAGAATTATCATACTTCCTTCCGCTCAGTAGGACAACCGTATTCTAAATGTTACGAAGTCTCTATAAATAAACAAGACACTGTCCTGAGGAGGAGCCGAGCTTCACAAGCTAAAATTATCGAAATTCCCTCTAAGCTGCTCTGACTTTTCACCCAATTTGCGCTTCAAAAATCTATTTAACAAAAAAACCCAACCTTAAAAAATAAAATAAAGCAATCTCTGTGCGGCAATAACCACAAAAGTCACAAAGCACCCCAAAGTTATTTAAACTCTGTGTCATTTGATATGCTAAATAAAAAAAAAGTAAAATGCAAAAGCAAGCTGAAAAGTAAAAAAGAATTTGAAGTACAAATCGAATTCTACAAACTGTGACAAAGCAAACCGAAATAACAGCACAGCGGCAACAGCGGTGATGGAGGAGAAGTAAATAGAAGTTCAAAAGCAAGTCAAGTAACCGCCGCAAAATCGCTTTAAGCTAACTAAACGCATTCCCTACAAATCGAATTCGATTTGACTTTCTTGTCTGCATTGTTTTTTTTTGTCATTCATTCTTTACATACAATACTTTGCTACATACTTTTTCACACCAACGGCTTACACAAAAATGTGGTAAAGTTGAAAATGTAGAAGACAAGAAAAAACAACAAAAACAAACGAAAATGAAACCGAAGTAAATCAATTTGTTTTATGTGTCGAAACCGCGAAAGATTTATGCCGCCCAAAATAAGAAAAAAATTAATAAAGAATAAAATTCTTTGGCAACAATTTATTTTTCTCACTGCCGGTGTCTTGCCTTTCGGCAGCTGCTGCGCAAGATTGCGCGAAATTCCCGAAACCAAGTGTAACTATTTAAGTGCTTTTTGAGTTTTTCGTTTGTTTTTGATTTTCACTCCTTCTTTTTTGTTTTTTATTTCTTCATATTTTAATTATACTTTGCTTACGACGCTAACTTCAATTTCCTTTCGGCGAGCGAACTTTTACTATTTCACACTTGCCCACTTTAAAATATCGATTTTTTTCTAAGAAGACCTCGCACTTCAACATTAAAAAAATATTCTGTTATGATTAAAGTTTTAATGAGCGTTGACAATCTGAATTATGGGCTTTGCAGGTGTTAAAAACTTGAGGAAAATAGAAGAAATAGATGGAATTCATTTAATTTTTTCAACTCAAAAAAATGCATATATTTTAATTAAAAAAATAAAGTAATCCCTTAAATGTTTTTCAAAAAGGTTTCATTAAAACAATGAGCAGCTTGAGAGCTTTCATCTATTTTACATTGCGTAGACTTGCATAGCTTTCACTGCAGCCAGTTGAGCTTCCAGAGATTTTAGTTTTTATGAGATTGTTTAGCTGTAGGTTCTATATTAAAAATTTTTTGTGACAACAGTAGCTTTCGAATCATTTTATTTTGCAACTTGCATCGTTTTTTTTTAGAGCTTTAAGCTCCAATTGACAACCAGTCTTATACGAAAATGAATTGAAATTATATGCCATATAGCAGTTTCTCTTATGAGAATAAGTTCTAGAAAAATGTATGCCCTCCGTAAACTTTCAAAAGCTTAAGTGTAGGCCACTACCCAGTTGTGAAAGCAGACCCCATGAAAGCCTTAGTAAATGTTGCATGGACTTTTTGGGCAAAATCCGAACGGAAATTAAAAAATAACGCTTCGATCTGCAAAGTGATCGTTTCTATTAATTTATGCTAGGCACTTAACTATCGCTTTTTATTATACAAAAACCGCTGTCATCTATTGAACGTGAAAATCGCATCTAAACTAGTGAGGACAAAAGCAATGCATATATTCGAAGCTATCCAACAAAAGATTTATATAAACAAACAATGCCTTTGATTTTAAGATAGCGTTAGGGGTTTTTTCACGCCTCTGTGAACTAATCATTACTAAAGCTTCTGAAAGCTTCGCTGGCGCCTTGGGGACCATCCACAAATTTTCAACAGTCCGGACAGCTAACAAAGGTAGTCTTCAAAAGAAACATTTGATTAGAAAGATAATCAGAGAGACTGAATTTAAATTTTTTATTTGTCATTCTCTGAATACATTTTTTCTAGTAAGAATTAGTATCATATCTTTTTGCCACAAATTCAGCATATTAGCATTTGAGTATACCATTTTCAATCCACTATTATCCCCTAAGTCAACTAAAATCCACAGCATAAAAAATCGCATACAATCGCGCTCGATTAACTGTCTCTCCTTCATTACCTTGTTTTTTATAAATCTCTGTTTTTTTTTTATTGTACACCTTGACAATAAAAGGAATATTGCAGCTATTAGCTGACAAGCAACAAGCTACAACATAATTGCCATAATACAAGCCATAGCAACACTCCATGGATAAAGATTGAAAAGAGTGTAGAAACGTGGGCACAGGAGACAGGTGGACACGGAGCTGAGCTTTTGCTTGCAGTGATATTAAAGGTATAAACAGCTGGCTGAATGTGGCAGCGCAAAAAAAACAAACTCAAGCAAAGGATTATTATTAAAATAATTGCTTGCATAGCTAAATAGCTGGGTAGAAGAAATTTGCTGAAAGCAAAACAGAAATTATAAAAATGGATTAAAATAATACAAAGGACGAACAAAAAAACAAAGCTGCTCATTAATACGTGTCGTTGCAGCTGCACATGTTATCCTCTCGGTCTCTCCCTCTCCCTCTCTCTCTCTCTATCACTATACCCCACAAGTGCTGCGATTTCATTCGCGCCTTCGCTCACTCACTCACTCTATCTCCCTACCCCTAGTGTTGCTAACTAAATTTACTCGATTTTGGCCAGCACAAAGACGAATTTTCTTTTCCCAAAATTTTCTTCCGCAATCCTCAATATATTTTAATCAACTTAAAACGATTTTTTAACCACGAGTGTTATATTAGGTAGTCTACAAAGAATCCAGTTCAAAAATAGATTGATTAAAAGTTGTAAGTATTTTATATGCATTACTTTTTTTACCTATAACGTTTAACAATGTCTCAGCTGTGTGGCAAAAAAAAACTTTGACATAAAAAATAGTTATAATATTTACGCCTCATCGTTTGTTTTGAGAGCTCCAACTTTTTTGTAATGCAACCAAATATGTAGTAATTATATGCATTTTTTTAATTTTAATGAAATTAGAAACACGAAATTTCTTTACATTTCGAGCATATTTCCCTCCATCCGTAAAGAACAGCCAATTTCCTTTGGCAAACATCACTTCCACCATTCTCCATATGCCTCAATAGCTGCTGTGCATTAAAAAACATTAAGTCCACTTTGTTTCGTTGTTATTAACTTCTATACAGAGTGCAGTTCCTTTGCATATTGTTTTCATTTATTTTTTTTAATTGTTACCCCTCTCTTTCTCTATCTCTCTCTATCTACGCTAAACTCTACTTTATGAAGCCTTAAATGCTTTGCAATTCTCCATTACCCCTTTCACCCGCTTCTATTCAACAACTTCGCACTAATTGTATAGCCTCAGTGAGTCGAGCGAATACCAGATGAACATAGATAAAATTAACAAGAGAGAGAAAGCGAAAGAGAGAGGGTGTAAGTGAAAGTAGGAGATGGAATAGCATCAGGCAAAAGAGCCGACTAGAAGAGCTCAACTTTTTAATTAGCCGCATAAAAGTACCTAATGACAACAGCTTAAATGTTGTAATAAAAAAATTACATAGAAAAATAATAGCAGCAACAACAACATTACAGTACTCATAATATAAAAAAAAATCCTATGTTCTACATATTAGCAAAGTGCTCTGGCAAATTTGTAGTTTTCGTCTTTTCTTGTGTAGTGTGAGGGTAAATTTTGTCATTATGTTTAATGAAAATGGTTGGCGTCTGCGCTTAGCAAATTAATAACAAAAACAAAGTCGTGAATATCATTAAAAAAAAAATATAAAAATAAAATTTCTCTTTGAATATCTGTATTAGGAAGCCACAGCACTGCACAAAAGCGATTGTTATAGTATTGACATGTGTTAGAAAAACCCCAAAGGAAAGAAAAAAGCAATAAAAAAAATCGACAATGTACTTTGATAGAAAAGGCAAAAATTGGGGGGACTAGTTGTGTGATAGCCTTCGCTTGTGGCGAGCGGGAGGCGGTTACTTTTTAAACTTTTGTGCTTTGCGCTTTGAGCTCATTTTTTTCTGTTGTTGCTTTTAATTGTCTTGTCGGTTTTATTCAGCGGTGTTTATTTTTCTTTAATTATAAGGATTCTTAAAAGGGACTGCGCTAAACGAACAAATAATCACTTTGATTCGCAAAATATTTACATAAATTTTTTAATACGCTTTTGATTTCACATTCGTGCAAAGCAAATTCGATGCAAGTGGGTTAAGGAAATACTAAATTATTATTATTATTACGTTTTACTAAAAACATCTTTTGAGCTTCTGAAATACAAATGCTAAAAGGTTTAAAAAAAATGTCATTACACATATATAAAAAAAAAAATCGTGGACACCAAACTGTACAACTTTACCATAAAAATTGCATATCATAAAACTGTTTGTGTCAAACGCCCATAAAAAATTTAAGAAAATAATTTTTAGACTTAACCTTAAATATTAAAATTTTCCCTACAACCCAGCTTAGTCTTAAAAACTTGGTCAAACAAAAGTTTTTAAAGTTTTCAAATATTTTCGAAAGTTTTAAACTATTTTAGAAATTTGTTATGAAAATCGAAAAATATTTTTATGTTTTTGTGATACCTCTCATTAAATTTCAGAGAGCACTAAAAATTAAAATACAAATCCAAAAAAAAACCTAAAAAAGGTACAAAAAAAAATTTCATTTTATAAAAAATAAAATTATTTTTGAAAATTTTCGAAACCCAATTTCTGCTTATTTTTTACTTTTAACTTCAACAAATTTCCATCGAAATGAATTTAAATAGAGCATGATCTTGAATTGTAGTTTGTGTCCATTTCACGAGCAATAAAATTTATTCGCAATTATTTGGTTGGATTTTGGTGGATAAAAAAAAAACAAAGTTAAATGAAAATAAAAATCATAAAATTAGTTTGTTTGGGTCCAGTACCGATAAGAAAAAAGTATTTTGACAACTTCACCTCAAACGGAAATTTCTCTGAAATGCAAAAAAAAAATTTTTATTGAAATAACATTTACAACTGTTCAAATATTTTTGAAAGTAAATTTTTGTATATTTATGCGATTCCTGTTCAATTTAAGTAAGGCACAGAAATTAATTAAAACACAAAAGTTATCAATATAACTTTTATTTTATTACTAATTTTCAGTTTTTGATAATCTAAAATTTAAAGTCGCAACTATCGGTGTTCAAACGTCCTTTTAAATCATTTACGGTGAAATGAGAAACTATAAAATTTATGCAAAATAGTTTTCAGCCATTTTTTTAACTTTTCAAAACATATAAATTCTGTATTATTATGTTCAAAAATAGAATTTCTGTTTTCTTGAAGGTCGTATTTTTTTTCTCAATATATTTAAAATTTTTGTGAATACTGTATTAAAAAATTGCACATATTTCTATACAAAGCTATTATTTGTTTACGTTTGACATTTTATTAATTTTTTGCTTTTTTTTGTATAGTGCGAGTATTTTTCTAATTTTTCAAACTTATCTCAATTTTTTTTTTTTTGGTTGTCTTCAACTTTTTCTATAATGTCAAGCTATAATGCAAAAATGTTCTGTCATTTTTTGTACGCTTAAATCGCGCACAATTTGGCGAGAGAAAAAACCTTTTTTTTATTTATAATCAATTTTTTTTTTAACTCTTTACACATTACAATATCTGAGCTTTAAACATTTATGTAATTGATTGTTTTTTCTATTAAAAATATTTTTAAATCAAAGCAAGCAGCAATTTCTCTCGTGTTTTTTGTAAGCAAATTTTTTTGGAATATTGAAAAAAAAACTCCCAAGGATCACTTAAACTTAAAGCAGTTATTTTCTATTCTGCGCGCTATCTCCAAACGCCCACATATCCCCAAATATATGTACATACATACTACATACCAAACTTACATACAACCATACCTTTCGCCTAGTTCGGTAGCAATATTCTAGCGTAAATCCTTTGATTGCCATTTGACAGTGGTAAATCCCTTATCGTAAGGAATATTTTCGTGCAATTTCTTATTGCAAACTCATCTTCTACATGGTTTCCACCTCTTTGTCTTTTTGTATAATCTTTAGATCTCTGGTAGTCTGTCTTATCCTTTGGAGACTTCGACTGCTGCGAAAAAAATTACCTTCAGCTTAGCATATTATCCTTATGTTGCTGTCGAAATTGATGCGATAACAAGTATCCTTTCAATATTTAAACTTTCTTTTATTCTTTTCTTTTTTGGCATAAATTACGGTCCACTCTAAAAAGTAGTAGTTCCGAGTAGTGGAGTGAAATTTTAAACTTCTTTACATAGCACCAACACCACACGCACGTGCACCAACACCGACACATACACAGATGCATTGACACACACAAACATGCATATATACATGTGTGTGTATGTCTAAGTTTAACCCACATTTTTATTTTCTTTTGAACAAACAAATGCCCCGCATATTTTCCATTCTCGCTCGCAATGGTTTTTAGATTTTTCAAGGCAATGTGGTATGGAGTTTATACAAACTCTCATACTTTTGTATGTCGTTTAATAGTAAATATGCAAATATGGAAATATATATAGTAGATATGTATGTATATATGAAGAATTCATACAAAATGCCATTGGGAATTCCAATTGAGGGCAAAAAAGGATATTTAGTTCAATTTGATGAGGCGCATGTGGGGGTTTGTCACTGTACTTGAAATGCGTACATACACACATACAAACATTTGTCTATATGTATGTAATTGTGCTCCTTTAAATATTTCATTTGCCAAGCTCACAAACGCACACCCGCCGCCATCACACACACACACGCACACACACACATTTATTACAGCATATCTACTTTCAAATGATTGCGTCGGTGTGCTTGTGCTTTGTGATTTATAGCAGTGGTAGGATTAAATTGCCTTCACATTGCGCACATAAGAAAATGCTAAAAATGTCAAGTGACAAGCGAAAGGACACCGAGGACATGTGCGCTTGCTGCTCAATTCAACTCCCTAGCGGCAACGTGGCATCGCCTCCTCCACAGTGTCGACGCGCAGCTCAAATGCCGTAAAATGTTGCCTTGCCGTCGGCTAAGAAATTTGAAATTTGAAATTTGATGATGCCAATTGGGGCAGACGGGGGAGGTGATAACAGATGAGTGTGCGCCGGCAGCGTTGATTGTTGGAAAATACTTTAGCAAAATTAAATTTAAATAAAAGTGCTGTTGCCGCTGGGTGTATTTTGAATATATTTGCTAATAACCAAATTTACGAGGCATTACATGGAGAATAAATGAACGGAAGAAAATGAAAATCTTACAAAAAAAAAGTACGAAAAGAAAAAAATGCCTGTTACCAATATAAACGTTTGGAGTAAGAGGCTTTCACTACACTTTTAGTGAATATTTAAAATTTAAGAAAAAATGAAAGCGTACTACTTGTCAATAGAAACAAATAAATCATAACCATATCCAATAATGCTTCCATTGAAGCTTTAACGAAAAGCTCCTTGAAAGCTCCCCTATGTGGCTTTATGAAATTCCAACATATCTATTCTCACAAAAAAAAAGTAATTTGTAGTAAAAAGTTCTATTTACAGCCCAATAAATTCTGATATTTCACATAAAAATTAAGATGGCTTTTTGCTAAACTGAATTTTTGTTTTTTTAATCGTTGAAATATTTCCAAAAAAAAATGTTTTATTTTTAAGTTTGGCAGAAAAAAGTGATAATCCAGGAAATGTGCTATAGCATTAGGAATTTTAAAACTATACTATTTGATTAGATTGGTCCTTTTTTCTGGTCAAAAAAAACAGTGCCGGAAAATTTTAAGCCAATTTCCGTCGCTATTAAAGACTCAAACTTTCAAAAGCTTTACAGCACAACTTTTGAAGTTTTAAAATGTTTGAAAACAATACTTTGCAAAGCTTAAACACGCATTGCAAGCGTCTTGAAATCAGGAATAAAATAATTAGTATAGTGTTTGCGCAAACTTTCATAGGAGATCAGAGCTTTTTGTCAAAGCTTTTTAAAAACCTTTGTGATTATGAAAGTGCAATTAAACAAATTTGTGTTTTCTTGTTCGAAATTTCTTAGTTCATTAAAACACAAATTTAAAAGCTTTATGTAAACTTCCATATGAGTGAAAGCTCATTTCATGAAAGTTGTTAAGAAAATTTTACTTTTACAGGAGCTTGATTTTTGAAATGATATATGTATATATAGACTTTCCTCTAAAGTAACGGCAAATTTTGTGAGATTTGTGGTGAAAACTCATTGTGGAAGCTCACTGCGACTCAAGGTGCCGATATCCTAAGGAAGATTTCGATGTGCTTGAAATCCTTTTTATACAATTTTTGGAAATTTGCTATTTGTCTGAACACAGTATGCCAAAGCTTTCAATAAGCTTTCGTGTGCGTACAATTTCTAAGCATTTTTCATAAAGTTTTCACCTTTTACTATTACACATATACAAAAGCTATATATATAAGCTTTCATGTGTTTAGAACTTAAAATACAAATTTTTCTTAATATCAGTTCAGCTCTTAACTCACAAGCAAAATTTTCATGTGTCTTACAAATATTTTTTTGGTTTTTTTAAAAGTTCCATACGCCATTTTTTTTAGTTATTCAAAGACATGAAATTAATATAAACAGTATCACTTGATTTCCCTTTAATTTAGCTTTCACAGATAATAGCATAGCGTTCAGTTTAAGTTTTATTTTACAAACTGTTTTTAAGTTCTTATCGTTTTTTTATTTGCCTTTTCTCAGCATCTCCCCTCGCACACCATTCTTTGCATCATTTAAACTGCAATTCCATTTTCATCTCAACCAAATGTTTTTAATTTATTTAATTAAAATAAAATTCTATGCATTTCTACCATCTATTCATTTAAATATCTGGTTTAAAAGTGATTCTTCTGTCTCAGATGCAAACATTTAATTTCCCTGTTATTTTTTTCTTGACTAACCCAGTTTTCACAAATCCCTTACGAGTTCTTTATATCTACATGTCCCCCTACATTTTTAATCCCAAAACATGCACACACACACATACACACAGTTTATTGCACTATTCGCTTTCGAGTGCAAATCTACGGTAAGTGGTCTGTGTGCTTTGTGCTTTTCAATTGTATTTGGCTGTTGGTGTACTCTCTACCAGCCAAAATCATCATTAGCAGCGAACAATTGTGAAAAGTGCATTGAGCAGAGGTTGAAAACAAGGATTACCAAGCGGCACATATGCATTTGCCGTGTGTGAGAAGCATCCCCGCTCCCTCTACACACACACACAAACACCCACTCTCCGGGCATACTCGTGCACTTTTGCTTCGGTGTCCAGTCACAAACTAACTTGAATTAAACACGTCGTACCGAAACCGCAGCGTCGTCCCCACAGCACACATACAGACTACTCTCTTCTATTCATTCAGCTCTCAATCCAAAATGTCTCACTCCATTAGTTCAGTTAACAAACGAGCTAAGCAGCTGTGGCCGAGGTCGAGCAAAAAAAACGAAATGAAAAACCCCCAACGTTTGTTAGGCAGCACTTAAGTGGGCATTGGCAAAGCCTTGAAGTGAGTAGGTCATTGGCTGAGAGGTGGGTGGTGGGTGGTGGGTGGTGGACATTGGGGCATAGAGCACCGCAACCACACATGTCAATTAAATGGCGTTCTACGTGCATTTTGTCCCATACAAGTGGCTGGGTGAGTTGGTGTCAGTGTCGACCGACGAGCCTGCCTATGCGCCGAAAAGCAGGCTACGACTAAACGAAAAAAAAGTGCGCTCACATATCCTGCACATACTTAGATGTACATACGTACATATGCATGTGTATCGGAAATTTTCGTTCATTTCTCTTGTCCGCTATTTTCACTATTATCGCCATTTTTTGGTCGTTTTTGTGAGCTGCTTTTTTTTTTTTTTTTTTTTTTTTTTGTTTTTTTTTGAAACACTTTTTAGTAGGCGACCATCTGTGCTCCAGCTTGATCTGACTCAACTCAACTCAACTCATTTTGGCAATTTGTGTGCTTTTTTCTTTTACAATTTTTTCACTGCTCACTTATCGTGCGCTTCAAACTAGTTGCTTCATGGTTTTTTGCCTTTACTTTGCTTTCCAAAATCCTACTAAACATCCTAATATTCACTTACCTTTTTTCAGGTTTCAAATTTTTTTTTGTTTTACCTTTCTCCTTAATTTGATTTTCCTCTTTGTTAGCTTCTTTTATTTTATTTTTTCTACAGCTATGTGCTCTGCGCTTTGGTTAATTTAACAGCATTGAAATGGAATTGACATGTTTAGCCGGCGGAGCTCATCCACTAGCGACTGCCAGGCAATGAACTGCCAATCTCCCCCCTTCTCACAATCACTGTATATTCTTGTACTAATTGGGTTTTACCCTACTACAAAGCGTTTGGTTAATGGTATTATTTCGGAATCGTGTCTTTGGATTAAAAGTGAAGAGTTAGATGTTGATGAGATGAATGTAAATCTATCTTTAAACGAATAAACTTTAAGTGACGATTAACTCTGGACCATTTGGCAGCTTTCATCACTGGTCTGAGTATGATTCTCTTTAGCTCGCCTAAGTTCTGATCCTCATCAGTTCTAAACAAAACTGCCAGCTTTTAGATCAACGAAAATAGTACTTCAGATCCGTAGGCTAATTTGGCACTTAGCCACTAAAGACCTCAGTGGTCCGGTCGATAAACTACGATCGTAAATTTGAGGTAAACCTATCAGTGATTTCCAAACCAACCTCAGCTTACTCGGGTTCCTTCCAGTCGACTGCAGAATAATGATTTTTTTTGGCTGATTGAAATTTAGAAAACGCTGAAAAATTTTTGTGCTTGATGAGTATGGACTTTTTAGGCATTCAATGATAGATTTTCGTAAATAACGTCCAGGCATCACGACCCTAGTCGTTATGAAAGTCAATGCAGAAAATATGACCACAAGTCTTCACCTGGGTTTTTTCTTTGTTCTGAGACCTTATCTTGCTCTATGCCGCAAACTTTGCCTATGGGGAGGAATGGAAGGATAGTAGGTTAGTTGGTTTAAGTGGATATTCACCCTAGTAGCACGCATCTAGCCACGTGGCAAAATTATTGCAATTTAGTATATTATACTTAGTAAGATTACTGCATTCCGAAATATTCTGTAAGTATTTTCTTTGATCATCTCTAAAAGAGCCCTGGCTTTAGGTGGGTCATAGGACCAGCTCTCCTATTATTTGTGGTGCTCGTGTCGAGTGAAACTACCTACAGTTTTACCCGGTCCCGAGCGAGAAGTGATTTTTATGCGCAGTTGTAAAAAAAAAATTTTTTACACGCTTTTGATGTTATAGTCGCTCAAAGGCCTGAGAATGTGTTTCGCATTAAGTCTGTTTCGTAAATTTTTTAATAAACTTTATTTCGAAATATAACAAGAAGCGTATTAATTAGAATTTGAAACTTTGTACCAAATGCATGAAAACTCAAAAAGTTTCTATCAAAATTTCAAACTTGGGAAATTAATTAAGGTTGATTTTTGACAATTTTTTTAAATTATAGTCTTTTGCATTTTTTTCATGTAACGGATGGATTTTTTATAAATTGTCCTTCATTTCTTCTTTTAATAATTTTGCGTGATGAAAGTCTCGGAAATTTACTGCCATATAAACTGCACACTGCTAAATGAAATAAAAAACATATTCAAGATAAAAATTTCAAAAAATTTTCAAAAATCAACGGGAGTTTTGCCTTTTGAGACTACTAAATTGAGTTGGCTAAAGAAATGCGTAACAAAAAATTTCTTTCAAAATTCTAATTAAAATTTTCTGAAATCTAATGACAATTTCATGATTTTTTATAAATTTCAACATGTAAATGCAAATTTCAAACTTTGAAAAAATTAAAAAAAAAATCGAGAAATTTTCATTAGATTAAAAAAAAAAATTTAAACTTTGAAATTTGTATTTACACGTGTTTGTTATAACAAATTAACGAAAAAAATTCAACAACTAAAGGTTAACAAATTATAACCAAGTGGTTAATTGTTTGAGTCACTGTACGTGCTCGGACAACATTCGAACCCGTGGCACTGCACCCTCACGCCATGGATTTCAACTATTCCTTACACTTCCAATTTTATTATATAGCCTACGCTAATCGTTTAAAAATCGCGCTCACAAGTTTATTTCCACTTATTTCCAATCTATTGTTTATTTTTAAGTATTGTTGCCTTTTGACAAATTCCTACGCATCATTGCCAAGAATTCACGGTAATCTACAAATTTGCGAGCTGTAATTCATATTTTGATTTAAATGAATAAATTTCTCCTTATGTATCTAATAACTTTTTCTACTCTCTTCTCATTGCAGGTAAACTAAAAATCCATTACGCTTTTGCAACCAAATGTATTGGGCTGTAAGTAATATTTTTAAACGACAAACAAACAAAAAACTCTCATATGCAAATCCTTTAGGTATTAAATATATTTAATTAATTTTTCAAGCACCCCAAAACTATTAATTCTTTTTCAGCCCTTCTGCTTACACACTTCCGTTGACATTTTCAATTAAATGCCAGTAAACCGGAAACAACTGATTTTCTTAACACACAAACCCAACTTAGTACACACACACACATAGACAAAAAATTCATTAAAACCCTTAGTGAAAATTTTCTAAATTTTCTTAATACGTGATGAGAAGTACTTTATTGCCAAAGACATGGGAGTAGTGCCTAGTGTGTGTTAAAGTTAAAAATCCCACAAGGACACGCACATAATCATTAACACTCGCTTATGCTGTGGCAAGAAGAAATATGTACTTATAGAGTAGAAAGAACAATAATAGCTAACAACCAGAGCAACAAAACAAACATTCACAAATCATGATAATCATGCATAATGACAAAAACAACAAAAGTAACAGCAATTTTATTAAGTAGTAGTAGTAGTAGTAGTAGTAAAGCCAAAAGCAAACTGTCTGCTGCAGTCCAACAATAAACAATATCCTTTTAATGTCCTTTTCAAACACACACACGCACACACACACACAACCAATATCATTGAAATGACCACTGAGCGAGCGTTTGTAACAGAAATCACACAAAGGGGTTGTGAGTTAGGAGTTGCAGAAGGGTGTGCTAAATGAAAACTGAGTTATATTAAGTCCTTTTTTCCTTGCTACTCGTATGCTGCTTTTTTGCTTAAGTAGAAGAAAATTAATATGCGTGATGTGACAACAGCAGTCGGCGCAAAAGTGCTTTGCATATCAAGAAATTTTATGTGTACGATTACTCTAAAAAGCAAGCCACTGTTTGATTATTAAAATGCGAAGACAACTTTGCAAGGGAGTGTATTCGGTGGCGAAGAAATGGCAGCAACGTTAGACCATTTTGTATGCTAAGTCCCTTGAGCTATAAATATGTATATATTTGTTCTTCGCCACTGCGACGCACAATAAGCTCACATACACATCTGCATCTGCGGGTTGATTTGCGAAGGTCAGCCGCCGATTTCTGTTGTTGCCGCTGCCCCTACAGATTTGCTGCTTCGCAACTTTTTAAGAAAGAATTCTGCCAAAAATGCACCAAAAATTTTTCTCAGCATTCATAGACAACCGAATTTGTCTAGCAAGCAGATTCTTAGGTAAAGATGAAGCGATAGCGGTGCTGTCGCATTTTTGAGCTGGTCAAACTTGTCGTATTCAAAAAAAAAAACAAAAAACTAGAATTAATAGTTGAAAACTAGTTGCGCTCACAACAAATCTATTATTTGCGCTCAACAAAACAAGTTCAACAAATTAGCAGCAGCGGCTGTAACGGCCGCTTTTTGATGGCAATTTTTTTTTATTTTTATTTCTTCAATTTTATCCTTCGATTTGCATCCTTTTGTCCCTTTGTGTCAGTTAATTTAGCTCGATTGCTCACCTTGTTGATTTCAAGTTCACTTGCAACAACAAAGCATGCTTAATAAATAAATATCTGCACCTTTTTCCACACTTTCCCACATTTGACAGTCTGATTGCTCGTCGAGGTCAACGTACGTGGAGTTCATTTTTTGGCAAACTTGTATTGACTGCAAGAGCAACAGCTGCAGCTGGAAAATCAAAATTTTTTCGCGCGTTTTTGCACACCAACTGGTCGTTGATGCAGAGTAAGCAGTTTTTTTTTTGTTCAGGAATTTGTAGTTCAGGGTGTATGCAAGTCGAAATTTGATTTTTCAGCATTTGAATCAAACTATGCGGTGGCGTAAAACAGCATAGAAATCTCTCTTGATACAATGAATTCTCTTAACGCCCAACTCACCAGTCACGCCTTCAATTTAAGATATTTGCTAAGCAGCTGTTTGACCTGAAAAAAAAAAAATAATAAATTTTATATTGCCCCTAATCAGCCATTTTCTATATACTGCCACGCGTCTACAACCCCACTTACCTCGTTGTCATGTCCCAAACCAGTTTGCCTTACTTATCGCTCTGCTCGACCCATTTCCAGCTACATAGTACTCGCAAGTCATTCAAGTCATTTTTGTCGCGTGTCCCATATCAGCATAACAAAATTGCGTCGATTTGACTAAGCCGAAGCTAAAAATAAATTTAAAAAAAGGCGCAAAAAACATCAGTACACTTCACTTTACTCCACTCTAAGCCAGCTACAGTTCATGGCGCAATGCCACAAGCCATTTTTGTATTTCAATCCAATTTGCTGCCAAATACATTTACTATATGACAATATAAATGACGGCTCTGCTTACCCAAAACTAACGAGCACTTGGCATGCCTGTTGTCGCTGGATGGGCTCGCTACGACGGCTCAGCTATTTTTCTTTGACTCTTTTCTATCAACACTCATACACACAGAGTATAATCTAAGTATAAGGCGCACTATGTGCATTACATTTGCATAGCTGTTATTTGATTATTTTCCTCATCATTTATTATTTTTACCGGCCGAGTACAAAATCGTTTGTTTGCATATTTTATAAATGTAATGCAAAGTGTGCGAGCTTTGCCCTTTTTGACCTCCACTCTCCATTCCACTACACTTACATTTCATTTTTATTCCATTTTATTTTTATTGTCTCTTTCACTGCTGCTCAAGTTTGCGGTAGTCTTCGTCGAGTTTTTACATACTAGCCGTACACGCGTCGATATCCCTTAATGGGACAGCGCATCCCAAATCGAGACCGTACCAAATTTCGTGCGTGCTTGCTTGCCTTTAGCTCGTCGGCCTTGTGTCATCCCTTTTGTCCACTATGAAGTGTAGCCTTATTTTTGTTTTTGCCTTCACTATCATGGGGTTACGTCAATCCGATTTGTTTGCAGCCAACCGAGTGGTACGGGGTAATACTTGGCGGTTAAAGCAAATACATTTCAATGTGTTTGTCAACTTTATTCCTTTTAGTTAGTCCACCTCCTTTATTATCTTATTTTTGTAGCTGATTGTGGTTTTATTTGTTGGTGTATATTTGTGCTTTGTTCAAATGTTGTCTTTTTTTTTTTTTTTGTTTGGGTTGACGCTTTTGTTGACTCTCACTTGGCAACCTTTTGAACTTTCACTTTGACATTTGTGATTTTAACCGCTTGATTATTATGGCATTTTAGTTAACTCGCCAGCGTCTAATGATAAAGTATTGTTGTAAAATTTGTACTGTATGTGTTGAAAGCGCTTTCGTTTTTTTTTTTTTTTTGTGGTTTGACTAATGTGAATAATGATATAATGAATATTTTTTTTATTATTTGTCATTTATTTGTCTCTTTGTTGACACTTTTTTTTGGGAGATTTCTCGAGGTCATAAAATGTTATCTTTATTATATCAAATCAACATTGAATTTGAGTTATTTGGCCATTTAGATGGTAATCTTGTGTTAAAGAACATGACAGACATTGTCGTTGATTTAGGAATTATTTGAGCAATCAAATGCGTCATTTGATTGAAAATAATTGCGCAATATTCAACTTAAGCATCGAATTAAATTTATTGTTATTGAGTTGTATAGCGGAGATTTTCCTTTAATTTGTGATATGTTTGTTAGCTGATGGGGGCAGAGGAAGAGGAAGGTCTCCGTCATGTTGGAAAAAACAGGTGGAGCAGGACTTCGACTTTATTTGTTGTCTCTAGCTGTCAAGCAAAGCAGCAACTGTCGTGCTATGTTGAAGTCAGCCAAAATCGCTTAGGAGGTTATAACGCCAATTAAGAAGAAGAATAAATGTAAGCAAACAATTCACCGCATGGTGAGTTTTTTGTGTAATATTTGCAATATTTTTCATTATCGTATTTGTTTCGTTTACTTTTTTTTTTTAGAAAAATATAGTTTGTCTATAACAAAAAATATATAAATCGAAGTTTAAACTTTTTACATAATTTATAAAAATTCAACAAATTTTCATCACGTTTTTTTCATCGAATTTTTTTCATTTTAGGTATTGAGAATTTTTAGCAAGTTCACATTATTATACAATTAAATTGTGTAATAAAAAATAATACATTTTTTTTTAATCTGGTTAAAAAGTTTGGAAATTTGTTAATTTTTATAAATTTTGTACAAAGTTTGAAATTTTGATTTACATGCATTTTTTTATAGAATAAACTGAAAAATTAATGAAAAAAATGTAAATATTGTAAAAAACTCAACACATAGTCAGTTATTCGACCGACCGTAGATAAAACCAAAGAACACCAGAAACCGATTGAATGAAATCAGACTCTAATATTAATCAGTATAAGTCAAATTTGTAATGATATGGTGAAATAAGACAACATGTTATGTTTCTTAGAACTTTTTTCAATGAAAATTCCACAAACTGCAATTTATTTTATTGTAGTTTATAGAATTTAGAAAGTGCTAAATATTCCTATGATACTCTCACTCCTTGCGTAGAATTTGCGCTTTAAGTTTTAAGCTCGCAGCTTAGTGTACAAATTGACACCAACAGTTTACGGTTCCTTCTTTTACATTGGTCTGTCTCTTTCAGCAAACTCTACAGCTGGCACCTAATTTTGATTCTCGGTCAGCACTCCAATATTTAAACCACTTCAGGCATGCTGCTTTTAGAAAATATCTTCATTTATATTTTTCTCGATGAAATTAAATTCCATTTCAGATGAATATTTCTTATCCCGGATTATAAGTTGCTTCCGCGTTATCCTTTTCCATTTAAATAATAAAGAAACTGGACTAAGGCTCACTTACCTTCCTCCCACGATTTATTTTCCCACTATTATGGGTAGGTTGCTTCTGCGTAAATGTTCCAGTTAAATCAATTCAACTTGACTAAGGTTCGCTTACCCACCACTCAAACACTTCATGGTGTTATGTCGCACATTCAATTTTTTTTTTTTTTTGTATTAATTCTTATTTTTTATCTTCACAATATTTTCATGTCTACTTTTAATCCTCAATTTTTTTTTTATCTTTTTTTCGCTGTATTTATTTTCCATTTTCAATTATACACATATTGTTTTGTATTTATTTATGCTGGACGGCATTGTGTGAAGAAGAAGAACGAAGGCACTGCAATCATCACACAAGCAAGCAGCATTGGATGCAGTGAATAAAAAACTGATACATATATGAAATATAAATTTGTCAATAACAAATAAAAAATGCCAAACCAAAAATTTGTATGACAGAATGTCGAAAATTGTTCTTATTACAACTTATTTTTTTCCAATTTCTTTATCAAATATTTATTATGCTATTTCTGCACAAATTGAGGGACAGACTCCTTTCGGCACTACAAAAATTTATATCTGATAAATAAGTGCTCCAAACTCCACTCTAGTATGAAACACATTCTAAAAAATTGTATCAAGTTAAAGATTATCATTGATCAGTTAGCTGTATGTAGATGATTATCATATTATACTTTTTGTGTGCTTATTTTCCCCCTCATTACCAATTCAAACTGCGGCTAATTTATAGATATGCTACACAAATTTGCCCCACATTCACTAATTTTTTTAATAAATCGGTAGTTGTACGTAATTTCCAATCATGACAGTAATTGTGAATATTCACTAAACATAAAATCGGTTCTAATCCTCACTGGCAATTTATGCGCAATAATTTTTTTTTCGATAATCCACTGTCAATACCTGGCGCTCCGATTCGGTAGTGAATAATCATTTAAACTGACAATTTGATTGACTCTATAAAACGGCGCTAAAGTCAACCAAAAAACCACGCACTATCTTTCATCAACACACATTCACTACACACCACGTACGCTGTGCAACGCAGTGTATTCACTAACTGCCGCTTACTCCCAAGTGCATTAATTTTTTATTAGTCACAGCGCTTACGTGCAACCAAACAGCTGATGCGCGATGTGTGTCAATATCAGCTGTTCACGCGCCCGCAATAAACGTCACAGCGCAGGGATAATAGGGACCAATCGGTGTTAGCGTAGGTGGTAGCAGCAGCAGTGCTTGATTGAGCGCCGATAATCACTGCCCTTCAAAATATTTGACAGCAATTTATATTGTGATTTGCTGTCATAGCGGGAAATTGTTTCAAAAACTTGATGGCAGAAGAAAGCAAAGGAGAAAAAAACGACTGCCAAAATAATTTAAATAAAAAAGCGCACTTTTATGAGTAACAATACCAAGCTGTCAAAAGTGACACAACAAAAAGTGACGCCGCACTAAGCATAATAACAAAAGTGGGTACAAAAACCGTCTTACAAAGAAAGTCTTTCAATTGGTATGCATGAAAGTGAGAGCAGATTGAAAAACGATACAGAAAAATCTAAAAAAAAAATCCAACAACAATGCCAAACCTGTGCCGCGCTATGCCACAAAAGGTATCATTGAGTTACTCGCGATTTTTGCGCACCGCTTGCTAACTCGAAGGCAGCCGGCGTGGCAGTAAGAACATAAAAACTTCCACTACAGCATAGTGAGCGTACAACATTGGAGACCTTATGTGGGTGGCAGTTTTTGTAGCTGATTGTCAAATTACGGTGAGCGCTATGTTGGCAGAGATTTGACAGCAGTCAAGCGTACCAAAAAAAAAATGCCACAACAGCAACAAAAATAACAATCGAGCAAAAACCTAAGTGAATACCAAGGAGAACGAGAGGAAGCAGGCATTTTGGAATTCAAGACGCTTTAATTTAGATAGCAAAACAAATACTATATTAATCGTATAGTTAAAAGGCTGAATGCGCTTGAGTTAAATTTACGCTTCTTCGACAAAAAGAAAAGACCACAGCATTTCACTAAACAAACAACTGTGGTTTTGGATTACCAATGGTGACAACAATGCCCGTATTTTTTTTTGACTGAGTTCGTAAATAAAGGAACACCGGTTGGTTTAAAGGACACGATTTTAAGTTTGATGCAAAGTTGTTGCTATAAAGCAGTGGATTCTATTGCGATTAAGATTTTTGTTTATGGCTGTGCACATCCTTGACACGAAAAAAGTTAATAATTGATACTTTGACATAAAATTTGTTATAGATGATTGTCCATCTCTTACGCAAAGTTGAGAGTAATCAAAATACAGGTACTTTGAGTCTTATGTCTTTTGTATGCAAACTAGGCTACATATACCTTACGTCTTTCATAGCAATTATTGGCCAGATGAGTCATCGTGAAAATGAATTGTAAAAAGATAAAGCAGAGTGGAAAGAAACAAATCATGAACAAATAAATGCGGATGATTTCTATTTCCAAGAGCTCACATTTACCACATTACATTTTTAGTTAGTGAATGCTGAGATGATCCGAAGTCATCATTTTCCAAACAGCTATTACAGCAAGACCTTGAAATTATGATGAGTCTCTGTGCATGAGTTCTTGATAGGCAGAGCCCAGCTATCTACAGCTGAATTTATGACGAATATATCCACTTGGATGACCATGCTTGGTAGACTTTGCGGGAAAGCCAAAAATTTACCTTAAATTTTTATTTTTTTAAACTTCTTCACCTACCTTTCCATACAACTTTCAATCAGGGGGTAAAAAGCAATTACGCAAAACTGATACGTTGCAGGTGTAAATAAAAAAATTTAGATTCTTTGATATAGTGGGTCGTACTCTTTTAATTCGAATGTCAAAGAAAAGCCTGCTATCAATCTCAATTTCTTGCGCTTTAACTGCTTTTGCTCTCTACCAACACTTTCGTCACTGAACCCAATCCGAAAGCTCGAAAGAAATGCCTGTAATTGACTTCTGTCTAATAGGAATTTGTTTATGGTACGCTTCATGGCATAGCACATTTCATTGTCAGCTATTCTGGTGTGCTTGCTGCCTTGCCACAAATTGTTTTTCAAAATTTTTTTCTTTTTCAAATCTATTGTTTTCGTATTGTCTACGCTAACGCTGCTTTTCACATAAATAACTATGTACTGGAGTTATTCTTTATCTTGTTTTTTTTTTTTTTTTTTTTTTTGATTACTTCACCTTCATTGTCTTGCTGTCAACCTCAAGTACCATTTCACTTTTATGCCTCAATGCATTGACTGCTACTGCCGGTTACCTGTACCCGGTACTGGCATTCAATTCCGCAATGGGATAACTCCAAAGCGACGACCAACGTTGCACCTAATGTTTTGCAAGGGTAGTGCTGAAAGAAAGAAAGTTGAAAAAACAAGAACAAAAAGAAAAGGTGTCTCATAAGACAAAAAAGGATTTCAAGTATTTATGATGCTGTTACTTTAACCTTTCACCTTTTCACACGTCGCTGCATAAGACAACTTTAAGGGCGCATAAAACGCTTTTAGCAATTACTATTTTCTTTTCTTTTGCTTTTGCGCGCTAAACCCTTGCCACCTATTTTGTGTACAATTTATGGCACGCCAAGGTGTTTGACTCCAAATAACAAATAACTGAAAGCGAAATAATTTTTGCTTGTGTCCCACATGTAGACAATAATAAAAATTAAGCGCACTCGCGCGTCTAACACGCGTAAAAAAAAGGGTTGCTGCCTAGTCTTTGCGTCTGGTAAATTGAAATAAAAATTTTATACACCAAAGTTTGTATGTTTAAGAGAGTATTATCCTTATACGGGACGGGACAGCAACCGTTGTCAGTCGTTGACTGCTGAAGTGCGCTGCTAATTTATTATCTATTTGCCTTGACACAGCGCTACACTTTCCAATTTTTTTTTCTTCTCATATTTACCATCTTTACTTGTCACGCTTGTTGTGCTGTCAAAATGTGTCCTTTGGCAAATGCTAATTGCTTTATTGTCGTCGTGTGCTGCGCGTGCCCAAAATAAACGAATATGAAAAAGTGATATAAATAAATGCCTGCTTGCCTAACTCAAAATTATTGTGTGCCTGCCTATTTGCATACTTGTTAGGCAACTTTTCTGACTTACGTAACTCCGTATCCCATATCCTTAAATGGGGCACAGCACACATTTCCATTTCTTCTCTGCAGTAATTTATGCAAAATCCATCAGCAGGCGCGTGCATCTTTGTTGCTGTTTATTTTTTTGCCTTTAGCATACAAATAAAATATTTTTCTTTCCATTTTATTGCTGTTTATTTTATTTCATTTTCTCTTGTAGCCTAGCCTGCCTTGTCATTTTATTGCGACATATTTTTATAACCCACTAAAGCGTGTTTGCTGTCGCAACAAATAAAGGTGTGTGTGTGTGTGTGTGTGTGTGTGTGTCACCTTTGAGTAAAATTTAAATTCCTGCCACAACTTGCACTTAGGCTACCAACGCGTTTGGAGTGCCTCTTCACAACCCGCCACCCACATCTCCGTCTCCTAATACGCTTTAATAATAATATGTGCTAATAAATTAATGTATCATTCCTGCTTGCGCTTTTGGGTCACGGCGTCATCTGATATGCCCCAACTACTACACATAACTGAATTGCGCAACAAAGGTGTGCTTTTTATGAATTTCCGCTTCTCAGTTCTATCCCCTGCTGTGCTGCCAGTGGTGGGCGCGTTTTCGCTGTTTGTCTTTCATAACCAGTGGTCAACGGTTAGTTGGCTTTTCTTAAACGCTGCCTTTCTTTCTTTGGTAATTCCGTTTAGACTACAGGAAGCAGGTGTGGTTGGTGTGTA
Source organism: Anomoia purmunda (assembly GCA_951828415.1). Classification (NCBI taxonomy): domain Eukaryota; kingdom Metazoa; phylum Arthropoda; class Insecta; order Diptera; family Tephritidae; genus Anomoia; species Anomoia purmunda. The sequence goes on from OX639997.1 coordinate 112,739,434, forward strand.
GTGTGCGCGGGGTTCGCCTATATTGTTTTAACTTTTAATAACTCAAATAATATAAAGCATTACACTATATACTTGTCATTTGCGATGTGACGTTTACCTTAACAGCGGAAGGGTTGTATTGAATTACTACATAATTACTAACTGTTTATTAATGGCTTCTGCGTAAGCTTAGTGTGGATTGTTGGGGCAAGTTTTTGCGGTTTCCGGTAAAGTGGATATCAATTTACATGGTTTCTTCAAAATGTGCTACTATTAAAATATGTTCGGCTATTTGTGTACAAGATTGTTTTTAGTTTAAAGTATTATGAACATTATTTGACAATAATCTCCTTCCCCCCGTCCCTTCCTATTTTTTATTTTTTTTATTTTTCGAAAAGACAATAGTTACCTAATGTTATTTTCTCTAGCAGCGTATGCATCATAGTTATCGGTATCTGCTTTTTATAACTTATATTTCGTTTAGTATTACTTGGTCATGTTGTTATCGTTATCGTTAAATTACTCGCAATAGATATCACTACTCTCGTTGTTACCATTATTGTTATTGGTAAATTTCGATGTCATTATTGGTATCCAATTTTTATTTTGTCTTTCTAAACTTTGTTGTATTTGTTAGCGACATCAGTATTATCGTTATCGATATAACTTTTTAATATTAGGTGCATTCGATTCCCCACTTCTCTGCTCGCGATGTCTGAGCTCTACTCGCGTTCGAACAAATTTGCGTGTACAAGAAACAACAACGATAGCTAGCTATATTCCGCGATCGCGAGTACGTTGATACCTCATTAAACTGGTCGAATACATTACATTCATTGCAGCGGATGTTAGCCCTGTTTTAAGGAGGGCATAACGGATAATCATATGCGCGGACGGCCTTGCACATTTGGTGCACATTCGTGGTTTGTGATGCGCGAACATTACATTGGATACAAAAACAAAAACTGTATAGCTGCTAATTTATACCAGATGCTTATTCGATTCGCCAGTCGCTAAAAGATAGCGAAACGAACACGGCTATTATTGTGGAAATAGCTCTGCGATCTTAGAGTTTATTGTTCCCTAGCTCACACTATTGGATGGTCAAAGTTTGGTTACATTTAAAATTAGAACAAACTTACGATACACTTTCAAATTTAGTTTTGATAAGCTGCACTATTAACTGGGTCTAGCCGTTTTTGGGCTGCAATCCATGAGCCGTCGGTTACATTTTTGCAAGCTCTTGAATTCCACACCAAGATATTATCTGAATGAGTGGCCTGGCCAAGAAGGTGAAGTTCATTTAAAACTTTTTTAGGTAACTCTGGGTAAGTTGTTTGGCATCGGATGTATTTTATTTGAAAAATTGCCGAGGGATCGAAACAGTTTATTGATTATAAATGGTGAACTTAATAGTTTCAAAAAAATTTCATTAAATATATACATATGTACCTAATTTTTATATCTTAAGGATATTTTTATCTAAGTATACTAACTGCTAAGGTCATACATTTTTTAACCCAATTCATTTTCAAAAGTCTCAGCCAACATTTGAAGGTGAAACCTTTTAGCATATCTAGTCCATTTGCCATGCACGATTGAACAAATTACTATTATTATCTACATTGCCATCAACATTGCTAGTTATATTTACCTCTCAAAATTCTCTCTATTTGATTACAAAACTTTCTAATTTACTCATTCCGTAGAACACTGACGCTAAATTTCCTTTAGCTACTCATCCAAGTGCAGTCCACGATACTTATTTATCTAACTTAATTACAGAACCGTCATACATTTTTATTATTGATTTCTCATAGCTATTTAATGGTCAGCTCATTCATATCTTATTCATTCCGCCCGCCTATCATTTAAGCGGTCAATCACTTCCCAAGAGAAGTCCTACGGGCAGAGCACTACGGCATCAAGCAAAAGTTGCTAGGAACTAATTTGGCTTATTTGGTAACTATGCTGTGTATGTATGTGTGCATGTATATGTGAGTATGTAAGTAGCTTCACTTATTTAAGAAAAACAATGGCTGCCAATAAATAAAAAGAAAATAAAGGAAAGCACAAAACAAAACGAAAAAAACACAGCAGGATACTCCAGAATAAAGTTGGTCGAGTAGGCTGACTGGCTGGCTGGCTTGGTTGGCTGGCTGCTCAGCACACCTATGCAAATATGTATATATGTACATGCACACATTATAGTTATATAGTAGGTGTGTGTGTATAGGAAATTCATGTACAAGGATTTAATCGATAAAATTATCGTTGCAGTAGGCGTTGACGGCGGCAAAGGAAATTGGTATAATCCCAGTGCAGAGTGGGGCAGCAAGGCAATGAGTTAAAAAAAAAAATACATATACATTCAAGTTTGCTTCACTGTAGATGTGTGTGATTATACTCCTTTTTATATAAGCACGCATTATTTTTGTTTTTGAATACAAAGTGTCACTTTCACACTGCTTCCACTTAATTTGCTACAAGCTAAGTTATTTTTTTAATGAATGAATAAATGAAACAGTAGCTTTATAAGGAAAATAATAAATTAACAAAGTAGATTTCTGTGCGCAACGAATGGCGCAAGTATCATATATTGTATTTTTTAAAAGCTTAAATGAATATTAAGAAAAAATTGCATTGACAGCACAAAAAAAAGCAATAATAAGTAATAAATAACAATACAATTGTTTTGCTTTTCAATAAAATGAAAGTAAAATATTTCATAAGCTCTTGCACAGAAAGTGCGCCTACATTTGTTTTTTTTTCGTCCGGCGCACTATGCATTAAATGTCAGTTACACCCAAAGGACATGGCACAAACTAATACGCACATAAATCAACTCAACTTAAGACACACTAAGTTATTTCGCAAGCTTATGGCAAAGCCCGCTAACAGTTTCACCACACTGCCCACGCTAGCGCTGGCCGCACAAACCTCCTACTTATAATAAGCACATGAAAATTCTTGTATATCGATTGAATGATTGTGCGATTTTGCACAGCAGGACATAGGCGGCGGCGCTACTGTGCATTTTTATTGCTTTTATTTCAATTTATTCTCTTTGGTATTATTACTGTTTGCATTTTGTTGTTGGGGGTACATTACAAAGTCATCAGAGTGTAGTGGGAGTTTGTGTAGTTTTGTGGGCAAAAATAATGTCTTAGTGCCAACTTTTACTTTAATATTTATAGTCATATACATATTTCTTATTGCATAGTCATAAATGTAATGTGTTGTATTGTTTACATTTTGGTGATTTTGTGATGCTTACAAAAATTTCATACAGCATATTGAGCATTTTTATTTCTTGTGAAAGTTATTGATTAGTCGAGGTATGCCTCAGTGAGGCTTACCTGCATACAGACAGTGGTGGCGAGGAATTTAGTGGAAGCACACCCTCTTTTAATCTTTTGTTGTTATTTGTAAGGCTGCGGCGAATAATGTATGTATATCTTAAATAAATATATAGTTGAAGCTGCGTGCGGTTAAATGAGGAACGGGAACTGTTCAATAGAAAAGATGAGCTTCATTCAATTTGGAGAAAGGGCAAGAAAACCGAATTTCCTGAAATTTAAATTTTTGGAACTTTAAACGCCGTGTCACGAAGTTCGGCCGCAAAAACTTGTCTTTCATCGCTTATATGCATAAAAATATCGTTTTTTGTGTAAAAAATATGATCAGCAAAATGTATCTTACGTTCCACAAAGGTACCAAATATGTTCCACACAAATGTGTGTCATTTTTTCATTACTACCCTAGGACCTGTATTGCAATTTTCATTTTCAGTGAGTTTTTATGAAAATCCAAATAGATTCCACACAGATTCCACAGTTTTTTAATTTGCTATTTAAGTTGGATAGTAGATTTTCTCTACCGTGTTGCTTTTGAAGCAAGAAACTATAATTTATTTACAGCACAAAACTACTAGCTTCGATTTAATAAATATTATAGTTATACATATATTTTTAAGCCAGCAGATGTTGACGTATGAGATGCCTAGTGCATCGTGTGTTATGTGATTTAAGACTTTGCTACACATAACTCTATATTCCACAAAATATATTGCAAAGTCGCCAGTGTTTTTAAAATTACGGAAATTGTTGAAAAATATAAAAAAAACTGTTCTAAAGCTGAGAAAGGTGTATTATGTACGTAGTTAGCTTAAAGCCAAATATCTTTAATTCCACTCCATTGTATCTTCGCAAAGAAGTTTAGCATAGATTACACAGAAAAATATAAATTGATTGCCAAGTGAACTCTTTTAAACTACTTTTTTTTGTTATCCACACACGATCCACACACGTTCCACACAAGTGAGCGGCTTTCTGATATCACATTATAAAAGAAAATCATAATTTTCAATGTTCCTACAGCTTTTATCCTAACAATGTTGATTTGGAAAGCTAATACAACAAAGGCAAGCTGCATAGCAACCTTATGAAAAAAATTTACATACTCGTATAAACTCAGGTTTAAATTTTCATAAGTACATAAATATGTACATACCACATGTTTATGCTTTTGTATTGGCATTGCGGAAGCAGCTGTAACCAGCGGTCATTAGCGGTCGTTCCTCTATATACTTAATACCCCTTTCCGCTGCTTTGTCACTTTCTGTGCTTTACTATCTCTCATTCGTTTTATTTAAGAAAATCGCATTTGCCTTTGCTCAACATCTTCGTCTGCAGCCTGCTTTGCCAGCTTGATGTATTGAAATTTTTTATGTATGTATGTATGTATTTGCTATTGTCAGCTAACATAAACATATTGCATATTGTCTCATCTACTTCCTTGGTCGAACAGCAGGGACCTACAAGCGCTACCTAACGTTTGTCGTTCATCCTTTGTCCTTTCCAATTCATGCGGCTCTCTGGTGTTTTGTTGTTTTATTAATGAATATTTATGCACAACATTTGAAGAACTTGACCATAGGCAGGGTTTTTTTTTTTAACGTGACAAGCACTTCCCTCCTGCCTTTTCCATTTACCCATTGTCGCCTCTAATATAATCCCAATTTGATTTCCGTTCAAAAGATTTCGCCCTCTGTTTAAAAACATTTACTTTGGTCACTGGATTTCGTTGGATTTTTTTCCGCTTCTACTATTTGTTGTTATTTTCCCCCTCTTTACATTTTGCATATTTGTATTTATTTATACTCTTTACGTATATAAAATATTTGCTGCCTTTGCGTCAACAACTTGCGATTCATTTTAATAAATTCTTTAAAAGAAAAAGGACTCAACTCTTAGCTTTGTTTCATCTGCTAAGCGAACGAGCATTACCATATGCTATATGCTCACTCATAAAAGTGGAGTAATTTTGTAAGAGTGTGCGTATATTCCTTTATCCTTTTCGTACTTAAGTAAGTCCCTTGATGACTTTGCTGCTGCTGCTGCTGCACAAATTATGCAGATTAAGGGGTCATCATCAGCTGGTGACTTCGCAACAGACGCATTCAGCGGTGAATTTGTTTCACTGATTAAGACAGATGGTACCTTTGAGGTAGCGCAAAAGAAAACAAAGAGAAAAATAGAACAACGGCGAAGAGCAGAAAAGCAAAAGCCTTAAGGAAAGTAGGTGTTGAAAACGGATAAAAGGGAAATTGAAGAAACAAAGATGGACAAGATTTGTGAGAAAAGAGAAGAGCAAGAAATGGTTTTTCAAAAATACTGACAAACGAACCAAAACTAAACTGCAATGCCAGCAAACGTATTCAGATTTATTGAGATACAAGGCAACACCTGACATTTCTTACAATGTCTATAGCATATATCCAAGCATAAATCGAATTACTTAGCAAGTAGACAAAATGGCCACGTACCATGCAAGTTTCCTTCAACTAACCAACCCGACCCTACATACACACTCGTCGTCCAACTAAAACGTCTTTGCCCTGCGAACAAGCAATATTCCAAGTTAACCGAAAACATTCTAACCTAAAATTTGCATAAAAATCGAATTTGTGCCAATGTAAACGTACGTACGAGTACAGTTATTGCTTTTGTAAACTCATTTGTTGCTATTCTTAACCTTTTCATCGGCAACACAACGTATGTTCTGTACCCCAGCATCTCTTTCATATTTCACTACCACTCACTCGTATGCGCGCATAATTTTCAATTTATTTTATGTGAAAACAAAAATCGTTTGTCCAGCAATTTGAACTGAGAGTAGTTTTACCGCTAGTTATAACTTTGTTGTTGTACATATTGCAAAGAACATAAGTTATAACATTCCCTAAATCGGTTTTAGTGTTTTTCTTGACCGGCATTAGCATGAAATTTATAATATGGCACGACATGCATTTTAGGTAGTCTTAATGCGTTTGTCCTTAAATAAAAATGAGTTTGCATTATGCTAAAATCTATTTGTGTATGTAAATATGCCATGTACCCAAAAAGGCGCTTGCCCTACACGAGCTTCCCGAAATGTTTCCTGTGCTCAATTTCATTAGAGAAATAAATGTCTTCGAAATTCCGCAATTACTTAGTATTATCAGATTTTCAGGCATTTATTTCGGTGAATGCTTTTGATACGAACTCAAAAAATCATTGGCGAAATTTTCGAAGTGAAAGCAAATTTATTCCTTATTATAGCAAAATCAACTCATTTTTATTGTCGCCAACTGGTCGAGAATTCAATCCTGTAACGGAGTGCATTAGGTTATTTTTCTTCCTATGTATTTTTCTTCTCTCGTAATTCAAAAATTTTTCAGAAACAAGCAAAAAAACCGTTTATACAGAATTTTTAGAAAAATTATAGGTATGCAGTTAGTTGCATAGCCTATCAAATTCTGGCATAAAAAAGTGCAAATTTTAAGTATATTATAATTTTTGTTGCTATAAAAAACAAAAATTGCTGAACATGCGGGACGCCGTTAGCAAAAAAAATTATTAAAATTCAACTTGAGACTTGCACTTTATTAGCTAAAACTTAATGGGCTATAAAACTGCATACCTAGAATGTTTCTAAAAACTTTGAAAAGATATTTGTTGTTGTAAAAACTTATTGAATTTTCCAATTTTTTCTATCAAGTTTGAAATGTGGATTGATATGGTGCTTTATATAAAATCGGCTACACTTGAAGCAAATAAATTACGAACATAAAACACACAAGAGAAAAGTAGCAGTTTACTTAAGTAAACAGCTGATTGTTTTGTTTTCTGAGATATGGTAAAACAAGGCTGTTCCCATTTTGCTGCAAAAGAAATTAAAGAAATAACGATAGTCAAGGTAAGGCAGAGGATAAAGTAGTGTTGCAATTTCTAGGTTTTTCACTTGTAGAATCTCATGACGATTTTCCACAGTAATCATTTTCCATAGCATTTTAAGAAACTAGCTACTTTCAAAATTAAACTGGCAAATTTTTACTACACACAAAACGTAGTTTTCTGAACGCCTGTAAAAAAATGGGAATGAATCGGTGCTTAAGAAATATTGCCTCCTTTTGGAAATAAAAAATTATATTTTGCGTAGTTCATTTGTATTAAAACGATTTTCCATTATATCTTTTCAAATTTTAAAAATTGTTTCAATATGCATAAACTTTTCATCCTGTAGAAAATCAAAGCAAAAAAAAAACGTGATTTTGAGGAGGTTTTTATACTTTCTACCTACGAACGCTACACATACTAGAGCAATTGTCTAATATAAAATCAAACAAAAAATTTGATTTGAACCGGATTGAATGAGGTTCAGATATGCATTTATAAATTTTTCGTGGTTTTCGAAAACCCTCACTTAAGTAATTTAAAAAAAATAAATTAAGCTTTAAAGAAGTTTTGATTTGAGAATAAATTCAAGAAACGTTGGAAGTTCCCCTTAGAATCATTCCCAACCAAAACTGCTATTGTATTCTAATAGGGGTTTTTCTTAACTTTAAAAAAGCAAATTGAAAATTGACCACAAACTGTGAAACCAAAAAACTTTAACTAAGCCTTAAAATCGCCATCACTTTCACATTTTTCCTTCCTTAACCTACCTCTACTTTTACCCTCTTTATCTTTGCAAACTCCAGTTTAGTCTTATCCTATCTAAAAGCTTTTTACAATAAATTTAATAAATGCATTTATTAGTCGCAAAAACTAATAGAACCAAAACTAAGTGGGCTAAACGCCTGCAAGTATGCCAAATATTTTGCATACAAATACATATAAATGAATACGTACATATATCTACATATATTGAAATAAATATGTTAGCTAAAGTTTCAATAGCATACGAGTAAATGAAAATTTTCTAGCGCACAATAATTTGCCAACTTCTGCCCTATTTCCGGTAGCACCTAATTTATATATAGCCACACCCGATCCCTTACATTATCATTGGCACAGTCAACTAGGTTCATTTATCGGGGTCTTCCTTTCATCAACCCTTTTACGCTATTCATAAAATGCTAACTCAAATATTTGCCAAAAACTCATAAATACGAGTATGTTGCCTACTTAACATCACGTGGCGTACACTTTTCGTTTTCATCTACAGTGCATGGCAAAACAATAGCACAGTTACATAATCAGAAGTTTTGATCAATCGTTTTTCTCAATTAAGGTTTAATTCTCTTTTTTTGTTTTTATAAAAATACAGTTCATTCTACAACAAACAGCGATTCAATTCAAGTTTATAACTTTGTTCAAATGAGGGAAAAAATTCAAAAAACTCTACGTAAAATTTTAATTCAAATTTTCAGAAAAAGTTGCGGTACACAGTTTTATAGACCATTAAATTTTAGTGGAATAAAATGCAAGTTTTAAGTGGCTAAAAACTACCGCCGATTTTTGAACATTTTTTACTGCCTATATTGAGCGGCACGTGTTATATGGACGAATTAACGAAAGAGCTTCAGGAAAAAAAATTTCAAAAATCAACGGTAATTTCTAACAACATAAGACTTGCACTTTGTTAAACTAAAATTGAATGGGCTAAAAACTGCATACCGGAATTTTTTTCTAAAAATTCGAATTAAAATTGCAAAATTGCATAGAAAGTTTGGTAAAAAACAGAAAATTAAAATGAAATGAAGAAAAATACTTGGTCAAAATTTGTGATTATCTAAATGGGCTGTCCTCTTGTCGTGCACTGTAGGTACATATTGTATGTTTTTGTAGCTACAACAACAGCGCATTTTGGCTTTCATCACAAACTATTGTTGCCTAGTTTAGTGCGCCAAGTTGTACTGCTAATCATTTTGCGATTTTGGGTCACATGTGCTAAATACCCGTAGTAAAGGCAACTTTTAATTGCACAAAACTTATAGTATTTAGCGCTCAACTTCAACGACAACATCATTTGTTATGAAAATAATAGTTCTAATATAAGCGGTTGCATGTGAGGGTAAGGGTGTCTATGTGTATGTGTGTGGGTGTTTTATGTGTGCTTTCATTTCAGCATAGCGCCAAACATAATTACAAAGCTGACAAATTCTTATACATATTAACTGATTATAAGCGCGCGATTTAGGGCATTTCATTGAAGTGTTTTGTATAGCACTAAGAAAGCTGAATGGGTGTGTGGGGGCTTACGTGGTTGGTGATTATAGTCCACCCCTCCAGCAGCTGGCGTTTAACATAGCGTGCCACAAAATTAATGGGAAATGGAATTGTCAAAGTGCCAGTTTCTTTTCCCTATCGTTTATTCAGATTTTTTTTTCTATAGCATAGAAATTATATCATTTTTATGACAGTTTTACTATTACTGCTAATACTTAGTGCAATAACAAAAAATATACTTTTATGTAAACATTTTTTGTAGCTTTTTTTGCTGCAATTTGTTTATTCACACCAACTAAAGCAGTTACATAGTATGTCAGCAATTTTTCATTTATTTCATTTGCTATGCATTTTTGCTTCAGTCACTTTGTATTCTCCAACACGTCCTTTCACTGCTCCCTCCACGTATTGTATTCTAGAAATCGTGTTGATTCAATAGCTCATTGCATTTTGATGATGTAATCGCAAACACGACGGAATTAGTTGCGAGCCAAAATGCCATGAAGCATTTATTTTTATTTTTATTTTCTCAATTTTGTGTTACCAGTTATGTCACTTGCTAATTATTTACATTAATTGTGATTTTGATTGAAGCCAACATCTACAAAAACATTACAAATTCTTGTAGAAATAGCTTGTGAAATGCTGCAAAACGAATTACAAAGTACATAAAGCTTTAAAAAAAAAGTTAAAAATTTAGTTTTAAATTTTAGTTCTGATGCCCAACTGGCATTCAGCAATATAAACTATCTGTTTATCTGAGAAATTAAAGCTTATTTTATTCTGCCTTAAAAGCTTTATCAAACCAGTTTGATGTTTTGATTAACGAACATTTCACACAGCTAAGAGAGAACCAGCATTAAGTTTTTGAGTGAAGATTTGCAAAAGCTCATATTTTTTCTAAAGCTTCGAAAATTTTTAAATATGTATATATTCGGCATCAATTTCTATATTTTGCCTCCAGAAAACACACTTTTAAGTAAAATCACTTAAGAAAGTTGCAAGCATTTTGCTTTAGCCCTTTAGGAGCTTTTAAAAATAATCGATTTCCAATTTTTAAATTTATTTTAAAATCGATTTCACCTATTTGAGCTTTTCACGAATTCATTTCATTGCCTAAAACTTCAGCTATAGAGCTTTCACTCACTGAGTGAGAGTACGAGCTAAAAGTTTTCTAAACTTAGTTACTAACAAAAGCTTCCGGTTTTATGATTAAAACAAAAAATTAAATTCCCCAAACTTTTTCTGTGAAAAGGGATTTAAGTATATTTTGTAACAATTTAGATGACAGTACTTGACAGCGTAATTTCTTACGCATTCTTACTAGACAAAAAGGGGTAAAAATGTCTTAGCTCGATACGCTATATAATAACAAAAACGTAAATTTTATCAAGCATCTCACAAATGTATCCAGAAGCTTCAAATAGTAGAAAGCTCGCACATGTCAAGCTTGCACAGAAATCAGTTGATTTAGCTTATTTTTTAAACATTTGATTCTCGGAAGGTTTTATGAATTTTCAAGCCAAACTGGCACGTTTGCCAAGTTAGAGTTTTCTCGAGCTTTTGTGGCCAAAATGAGAGCTCGTGCGTGCTTTTACAAAAATTAGGTACTATAATTCCAAAAACCTCATTTTCGATTCAAAAATTAAAGCTCACGCATATGAAGCTTTCGTAAAAATCCTTTGCTTTACCTCATTCTCGTGAGATTTTTTTTACTTAGTTTCATCTGATATTTAAGGATGCTTGGCATGCTTGCTGTAGCCAGAGCTTCCGCGAACTTTTGTGGCAAACGTGAAGAGTGACGGATATGAATATTTTACGAAAATTAGTTAATGTACCGTATTTTTAAAACAGCTCCTTCTCGAAAGATTAAAAAAATTTCATTCGATATTTAAGCTAAGCTGGCAGTTTTACAAAGCCAGAGCTTTCTAGAGCTTTTGGCATTGAACAAAAGTTGTGCCATTTTCCTTCGTTGATATTCTCCCTACAATTAACTGCATGCAGAATGCCAACTGTGCCATTCTCTTAACATGACATTAAAAACTTGTTAACATTTTTGAAAATCACCACTACAACAACAGCAAATGCTGGCAGCAGAACAACTCTAATCCGTGTAACTAACAAAAGTCATGCAAAGTGTTGGCGGTTTTAATGGGTATGTAAAATTGAAGGTCATTTTGGCGATGGCAATGCCAATTATATAATTATTTGCCAAAAGCAGCAAGCATTTACGGCCAACAACAAAAATAATTTAAATATGGCGCAAACGGAACTATAAAGCAATTAGATGCCAGCGGCCATAGACTACCGCTAAGCAACATGGCGTGCCAATAGCAGAAAACAGAAGTTGTTCTACTCAAAATGTGAATTTTTTGGTGAATAATTGTTAGGGAAATTATATTTTATAATTTGGTTTTGAAATTAAGTATAGACCCCAAGCAAATCAGCCACTGTGTATTTCTTTTGTTTCCGCTTTTGTAGGCGGGATTTTTTTGGCAGCTTTCGAATCCATTGCAAGGACTACTTACTACCTTTCTTTCAATGTCTACTCACTCGTATTTACTTTTTTAACCTTTTTCCCAAATTTCCACATATTTATTTAATGCAATCATTTTGCTCAAGGCCAGCCAGTGTTGCTCGCAAAACAAAAAAAAATTGGTTTGGGTTAGTGTTATTGTTGTGCAAACATAAGAACGCAATCAAAATTGCAAATATTGTTGCACGTACACACACACACGTGTACCTATATGTAAATGCATGCAAAAGTAGCAGTATTTATATAAAAATAAATTTTTATCACTAGCAGCAGCAAAGTCTTCCGCGAAAAATAAAACCAGACATTTAAAATTTTCAACCCCATTTCGATGTGTGAAAAGAGTCGGCAGTGAAGCAGTGAAAATTGCCAATGTTGGTAAACAAATAAAAACAATGGAGTTGGACGTAGACGAGCACATATGCAATAAAATTTGCATATGAATGTTTGCAAAATGCCAAAAAAAAAAAAATTGTGGCAAAGAACTCATCACAAAAACATTACTGTGTTTCATGTATTAACTGGATATGCCTGTGTGCGGCGGCGATATTTGCGTCTCTGAAACAACACCAAAAACAAAAACTCATGCTAGGCACGTACAAATTTGTTTTTTTTTTTTAAATGGTGCCTGAATCCCCAGCAACTACATTTATTGCAAAGCCAGTTCAGTAAATATTTTATTTATATTTTTCAGTCCCAATAAAACACACGTGCGCATTTCATTTTTCCAAATGCTCATTTTCATAATGTATTTTTTTGTTTTGTGCCGCCACTGCATAATGCATACTTTTAGGAGCGCTACCATGCTATAATAATTCAAGTGAATGCTTTAATGGTTTATTTTTTCTTTGTAAGTAAAAAGCACATCTCTCCCAAACTACATCCACCAATTTGCCACTACGAATTTGTTGAACTCCACTTAGTTCTTTATCATATCGACTTTTTATTTGTGAAAATGTGTATGTACATGTGTGTGTGTGTGTGTATTCAGGCACCTAGAAATATGCAATGTTAATGACTTTGTAAGGCTAAGTATTATGCTATGCATGCTCGCTGTCATTCTCGCAAATTGCTGTCATTGAAGTCACGATAAAAACGCGCGCCAAACTCCTGATAATGAGGCAAGACACTGAGGGTCGTTGTGGCGCATTTGCAATCTACATGCCCTCACCCAGTTGATGTGCATACATAGCGGGGCAATTGGGTGGTAGGTGCGGGTTGTTTGGAGCAACAGCGAATAGTTGGTAGTCAATTGCCTGGGCAGACGCACTTAAATTGTTGAATGTGCCGTCATTCGCTCGCGCATTTGAAGAATGCAATATACTTTATGTGAATTTTAAATGAAAGACATGCAGATAAGTAGTGGGTGGTGGTAGAGAAATCATAGGTTAAAGAGGTCCCCAGAGGTCCAGAGGGGCATATGGAAAATCGCTTAAACTCTTATTGTTAAATGCGCAAAGGCCAAGCTGGATGTTTTCAACCGGTTTTGGAATTGAAAACACTTCCACGCTTTGTTCTATAAACGAAAGCTCGAAAACGCGTGCTTTTAAAAATACTAAAAATGAGTTTTAAAACAATTGCATAGTTTTCAAAACATGTTTTGAAATCGAAAACGAGTTCATCTCTGAATAGTAAATGAAAGCTCTAAAGCATGAGCTTTTAAAAATATTAAAAGTGAAAGCGTACAAAACAGCACTTTTATGTGCTTTCATAAATTAATATGCAACCTTGCAACTACTCAAAATTGTTTTTGTAATAAAAAAAACCGCTAAAATTCATTTAAGAAATGGGAGCTTCAAAACTAGAACTGTTTAAAAACTGAAAATAGAGACAAACAAGGTAGTTGGTATGTGAAGAGTTTTTAAAAAAAAGTGGATATGCTAAATCTTTTAGAAAAATTTATCATTTTGAGCTTTTGAATGAAATTTAAGAATACATACTAGCTGCACATTTATTTTAGAGCTTTCCGACACAGCTTTGAATGGCTAGTGAAAGCTCCAATTTTCAACTAACCCTTATACTGCTTAACAATAATAATGAAAGCTCTTCAATTTTCGAAATGCCATAAAAACTGTTATGTTACCGGCCTCCGGCAACTGCAACAAAATTATTTTTCTTCACGTCGCAAAACACTTCGCTTTGAATAAAGATTTCACTTTCTGAAGCTTTTGTTAGGAAGCGAGAAACAGGAGTTGAGTTTTCCTTGTGTAAATCTACATTAGTATTCTAAATTTACGCATTGTTTTTTAACAGTTAAAGCTGAAGAAATCATTCAAGTTTTTGGTCTTTACCACTAAATCGGAGCAAAAAAAATTTCATATTTAAATTATCACTTTTAAATTTTTTAGAGCGAATTTTAAATTAGTCATCCCAATGCGAGCTTCTCTGCTCAACTTTTCATGAAAGTTCAGAGCTTTTATGGAAGTTTTTATAGATTTTGAGCAGCAAAATATTTATGTAAAATACTAAGTACAGTTTTCTTCCTCTCGTTAAACACAATGGGCTTTTCCAATGCGCTTTTAAGTGAAAGTTCAATAGCTTAATTTCTTAGAGCTTTCAAATGCAGTGCTTTTCTATAAAAAAAAAATCAATTCATAAAAACTAATTTTCCTTTTACTGTTGGTATTTCGATAAGTATTTTTAAGCCAACACAAAACCCACGTTTTGTCAAAGCTTTAAGACGGGTGTATTCATACAAATCCATGTTTAAACTTTCCTGATATTTTACACAGTTCAAATACCATATGTATAACAAATTCAAAAGTTGTATCACTTAAAAAAAAAACATCCTTTCTCTTTCAAACCTAAGCCAACCAGCTTTAAAATCCTTTACAAACTTTGGTCTTTCTTGTCATAGAATTCAATGTTATTGTAGTTGTTGTTGTTGTTGTTGCTGCTGTCATGCATGCTATTCGCAATAATCGACATGCGACACAAGCCAACCAGCTACGCTCGAACATTCGACGCATTGCAATTTCTTATCTGCTTGAGTGACACTAGAAATTTTTATCGCGTAGCAAAAGTTGAGCGCAGCAATAGAAGCAAAGAAAAAAGGCAAACTCTCAATGACACTATTTTTTTTTTTGATTTTTGTTACAAATACAAAGGTTTGTATATAGTACTACACTCATTCCCGCCAGCTGTCTCAGCATTTGCTGTGCGTTGGCAATCGAGATATTTTGAAAAGTGGAAAATTCATGTTTAGCATTGCACTTTGCCGCTTTTTGCAGCAAGTGAGGAGAAAGCGTGCGTTTTGCGGGGGTGTCTGCAAGAGTATAGAGATCGAGGGTAGAGCGGTGCGTAGTGTTATTGGAAGGTGGTAAATGCGCTTTCGATATTTGTGTAGCTAAATAAACGTTTGGCATTTTTGTCGCCTTCATTTTTCTCTCGATTTTTATACTTTTCGAATATTTCAACTTTATTTGAGTGTGGACTTTTGTTGCCTGCTTTTTGGCGTTTACCGAGGAGCTTCGATTTTTTGGTTTGTTTTTTGTTTGTTTTTTTTTGAAGCGCTGGCAAACCGTTTTCCGTTTGGCATGCCTGATTGCAGATAAATATGACAATGAAGCTCATATACTCACAAACACACACACATGCATTTCCACAAATACAGCGAAGGGGTATAAGTGACTCCCATACACGCACACACACATTTACATACATTCGTGTTTGTTTGTGTGCTCAACACGTAAACACATGAAAGTCACATGTGGCGCGCATACTGAATTTCTCGGACGTGCCGCTGGCGCTGTTGTCGAATTGTCCCTCTCATTTTCGTCCCTTACTACTAGCCGCCACTTGCAAACAACGCTCACGACAATCCACAACGTTGAGTTTTCGTACTTTTGGCGATAAAGTAAAATTGTCACAATAAACGAAACAATTTTGCGCACTTTTTTCGATGAATGAAAAAGAGAAAAAAAAAAACTAAAAATTACCAAACCCTTCCCATCAACAAAATTACGTGCGTGAGGTGGTGATGGAGAAACCTGAGGAAAATTGTCGCTACTCCTACGTAGCTACCTCATACATTCACGCACACACACACACACACACATCCACCCATTCCATTCACATGTGTCTATTATTGTTGTCGGTTAATGATTGCTGTTGTTTTTGCTGTTATTGTCAATGTCGTTATTTTTCACGCTCACACGTGATAAGCATATGAAATTTTATATCATTTTTCTGGCTCTCAAAAATTGTTGAACGCACTACTAGACTATACATCTATAGCTGGTGCCACCTTGATTGTTGCTTTCACTATTTTCAACTTTCCTTCTTTTGTTGTTGTTGTTGTTTAGTATTGATTGCTTTTATAGCCTAGCACCAAATGTTTGTCAATTCAACTACACATATGCGCCTCAAAATTACCAAAGTTGCGAAATTCTAAGAAATTGATAATTGAGGGTTGTACGCCTACGTGTAGGCAACAATTTTTCAAAATTTGTGTTAACTTTTGTGGCAAGTGGCGAAATTTTTCTTCTAAACACTTATACAAAAATAGTGATTCACGGGAAAAGAAGAAAATTTAAAGCATATTCTAAAGGCTACATTTTTTAAGACTCTTTTTCATGCCACAAATTATTACTTTAAACTTACTTCATATTTGCACTTTATTGTAGTAAAATTGAGTGGAATACTAAATTGCATACACGAAAATAAAAGTTAGCTAAAATTTTAGATTAAAAAGTAAAAATATTTTGCTGGCAATTTTAATATATTTTTTGGAATTTTTATTCATTTTCTAGAAAGTTTGAAACTTAGACTTACATGGTTTTTGTCATGGAGTTAATCATATATTAAAAAAAAATCTAAATGAATTAGCAAACGCAAATTTGTCACTACATTTTGTTACTTCCATTTTTAACACAGCTGTAACAAAAAGTCCATTCTGCGCTCTTCCATAACTTTACGATCGCAAGCTACCCGGTTGTTTAGATGGATCTATTTTGGTCTGCAATTCTATATAAAAGATATTGAATATAATGATGTTGATGTTGATGATGTTGCGCTCATAATTGAGGTTATTCAGTTTTCAAATCCATACCTTCCAAAACATCTTACCGACGTGTCTTATCTGTCGTCTTCTCTGTCGTTTACTTAGCCCTTACCACAACCTTCTTCGCGATACTGTCAATTACACCTTGTACTCCCTTTAGCTTTTCTTATTTTACTGTGTTTTTATTATGTGTTTACTTTCCGGGTTCCCTACCCCTCCAAAAGTACACATTGTTCATATTATCAAAGGTTTTGTCTTCAGTTTTCATTTCCTTTCACTTTTTCTAAAAACATTTTTATTAAATTTGTCTACCCGTTTTTTTACGGTTATGTGCCATTGTCATCCCATTTGTTTGCGCTTTATTGCAATCTAATATCGTAGAAAATTTTTCACAAAATTAAATAAAAATTTTCCACATAAAAGCAAACACGTTTGCAACGTTAAGCTATCAATCAATAAGGGTAACGACGAACAAATAAACAAAGAAACTGCTAAAGAAAAAAAAACAAAGTTGGAGCATGAGATGGACAGACGACGAGAAAATAGCCAATCAAACTAACTCACTTATAGAGATCGAACGAAAATAAAAAGACATATTGCATATCAACTTACTACGTAGATGAATGTTGCCTTGGTCATTGTAGTTATTGTTTGTCGTTTTAAAATTGCAATTGTGTGAACAAAAACACGAGAATTGTGTTGAACATTTCATCGGCACGCTTTGACTACTGACGGGGTGCAGCAATGTAAGCGCGGAATGTGCAGCATATGTAGCATACTTCTAGGAGCGATGGACGTTATTGCTCAACTACAATTTTTATACTTTTTATATTGCCAAACACACGCACACACACACCTCTGCGCAGTCCACAACTCTAGTTCTAAAAAAACAAAAAAAAAAAAACAAAAAAAGCAGTGCGTTTTTTCTTGTGCTACGCCACCTCCGTCTAGCTGGTCAAGCAGCGACACTACTGACACTGGCTTTGGATGCTTGTAAACATAGCGTAGAATGTTAGTCGCAGAGGCGTTGCGCTGGCAGCTGACAAACATAATTCAATTGTCAACATGATGTGCAACATGCGATAACTTTTCGATTGCTTGCATTTGCCGCCACTGCCGCTGATATCCTGTCGATGCTGGTTAGAGCGAGCGCCCTTAAACAGCAAGGATTTTAGCTTTTTTTCATTTTTTTTTTTTTCATTTTTTTATTGCATTTTTTTTATATGCGCAATTTTATAGCTGCGTAAATTTCTTTATAGCAGTCGTCAGATTGAAGTTTGCCGTCACAATGTCACTGTCACTGCCATTGCCACTACAACTACAACTGCTACGATAAATACGCAGTGATGGTCATTGGTCGTCAATCGCCAATCGCCAATCGCCAGTAACCAGTTCATTCCTTCGACATTCATCTACCCATACGGCGAGCATTCAACCAACTAACCAATATTGTAGAGCCAATATCCTACTACACGGACTGCAACCATTCAGTTCAATTTTCAAACACATTTGATCAGCTGGCCAGTGAGCCATATCCTTTGCCAGCACACACACACACACACACAACATACAGGCGCAAAAACATGCAATGTAACTGCAAGCAGCTTCCTATTATAGTTCAATTGAACAACTACATATGTAGCTTCGTAACCAACGTACGGCAAGAAATTGTTAATGCACCAAAGCTGACAAACAAAGTTTCTACACTTTTTGCCACAAACAAACAAATAAAAGAGAAAATAAGTAAATGTAGATTGCACTCGTAGTGGAAAGTAACAAGAAACCGGACACTGATGTTGCTGATGCTGACGTTGACGTTGACATTGTCTACCGCAAAGCAAAAGAAATAATAATAATAATAATAATGTTACAACTTTATCGATTTGCTCAACGAGGCTCGTTATTAGATTCTTTATTGGCCACACATGTGCCGTTGCTGATGGCTATGGCGCTGATGATGGCGATGGCTTTGCCAAGGCCGGAGTTGGGCGGGCAACCCATCGCATTTGAAATGTAGCGTTGAGAAGGAAAAAGCAGAGTAAAGGAAAAAAGGCAGCAGCAGAAATACTTCTGGCAAACGCTGGATAGGTTGGTAGAGCCATATGGTTCGATGGTCAGTGGTTGTTTGTTGGAGCATAAATTGGGTAATTGGTTTGGTGAAAGGATAAGATTTTAAACTGTCAGAGATTGGGAAGCTTAAGGAACTACCGACACCCAGTAGGTATTTAGCATACACTTTCAAATATGGGTTCAAAATTTTGGACCGAAAACTGCGTAAATCAATCAGCACAACTAGCCGAGAGAAGGGAGCTTAACCCTTTGGTTTCTGAATATGAATTTCGTCCCTATAATTAAAATATGAACAGTGAGGGAAATAAGAAAAATGTGTTGGGAGCCATTTGGAATTGGGAGTGTTGATGCATACTATGATACATATTTGTCTCAGTAGGGATTTCATTCATTCATATGTGTACCATAATGAACCAGCTAAAAAAGCTAAAAAAACAGGGTTACCACGTAGTACAATTCTATACCATTTTTTAAGTAATTTAAAGATTTGCAGATATTTAAATAGGGCACGGTACATGGTATGTGTACCACTCGGGATGAAAGGGTTAAATATTTTATATAGAAATCCACCGATTGTATGGCGGCAAGTGCTAATACACCGGGCTCAAATACAAGCCGTTAAAGTTCGATAGTTTATACGTGTAAAATTTCACAATGATCGATTCATAAATTTCTCAATTGCATTAAAAAAGCGCGTTTTGTGTAATTAGGTTTTTTTAGCAAGATGCCATCAAAATTTGATAAAAAATATAACTGTAGATGACCTATCGATAACACATGGTTTGAAGCACCACCTCATGATTTTTTGTTTTTAAATTTCTAGAGCACTTATTGCCGTTGATCTGCAACCACTTAAATTACGATGTGTAACAACCGAAACACGCCTGGCCTTCATTGACATTTTCTAATATTTTTCAGTAATAAAACTTTCAATGAATTTGCCAGTTGGCTCCAATGTTTTGTAAAGTTTTCATGCCCCGGCCTTAGTTATGTACAAAAAAGTGGGGAAAAATGCATGTGAAATGCATGAAAAAACATTTTCACCTATTTTGGATGCAATTTTTGAAACATTTATCATTTTATTTAATTTTGCTGCCAATCTTTCATATAAAATTTATTTAGTATATGGGAAAAATGCGCCAGACCGCTAACAAACATTTTTTTATAAATCAATGGAAATTAATCGCATCGGAAATGCATTTTGCGGTAAGGTAGTTTAATTTCCCATAAAACTGCATACTTAAAATTCTGAATAAAAATTCGTTGTTGTTGAAAAATTTTGTTGAAATTTCCAATTTTTCTAAACAATTTAAAAAGCATAAAAAGTGTTTATTATATGATGAGATAGACTTTTCTAAAAAAAAAAACAACAACCATGAAACAAACGAAAAAATAATAGCCGAAAGTAGTAAAATTTCTTGCTACTACTTAATTTGACGTGACTGTATATATAGTAAATTTTCACGCGAGTTATTTACTTAGAACAAGGACTGTCAGTTCAGAAATACTCCCCAAAATATTATGGCGAGTATTTTATGCTGTTACAACAGCAAGAACAACAACAAAATCATATAGAATTTAACCTATTCGTTCCCAGCAAAAAGTATCGTTTTGACCCTTACTTCAAAAAACCATTTATCAAGCTCTTTTCCTGTTTTACAAAATACTACACATCGTCTTACTCAAAATGTACGCCCTAGAAAATTCTTTCGATTTTATTTCTTATTCTTTTTATGAAGCGTTGCGATAATTTTTTTTTTTTTTTTGAAATTTTACTTTTACCCAATTGTGGAACTTTCAAATATCATGCACCCTGTTCAACCAACCAACCAGCTGTCTAGCTACACTTCAGTTCTACTATACTGCAAGTCTCCGAGCCATTTTTCGCCTACCACCACTTCTCTCTCTCTCTTTCCCTCACCAAACACTCCAATCAACCTTTGCTTCAAACACAAATACAAATACAATCACGATTAACAAGCATTGATAAGCGTAGCAAAGCATTTTCCCAATTCATGTTAACCGTTTATTTTGCCGGGCAAACAAATGTGTGTGACGTGGTTGTGTAGCGAAATGCTCCTTGCCGTTTGTAACAGATCGGAGCAGGAGTTGGTCGACGCAGCCACCAATACTACTGATATAAATTTGCTGTGTTGCTTACTCCGAGCAAATTACAGTTTGTGCCTATTAGCTGCTACTTCTGCTGCTGCTGCTGCTGTGGCGGCGTTCAAACACAAAATTCGCACATACATATAATTTTAGATACCTGCTATGGTGTAGTTAGATAGCGAGTCTTTATATGCATGTGTGTGTGTTTGTGTGTATGTGTGTATGTTTGTCCATATAATCACAGTAATGGAGCGCTACAAAAGCACTCTCGACTCGGCTGGCATGTGGCAGGTTTCAGCGGTCAGCAAACAAATGCAACAAATAGCTAACACAGAAGCTCGTGCGCAGATAGCGGTTACTCACATACTATGTACACGTTTGTATGTGTGTACAGCTGCGATTAAAATAATAGCAGTGCGACATTTTTTACAGTTCCGGCTATTTTTCTTTAATAATTTTTTGAATATTTATTATTTTTTTATATAATTAAATATTTTAATCAGAATTTGCAAAATATTTAACTTATTCTATAATAAAAACCATATACGTCCAAAATTAAAAATTAATACTAAATAAAAAAAATCACAAAATTTTCTCCAAAGTTTCAAATTTTTTCACGAAATTCTTTCTTTAAATTTTTGGCATGCAGTTTTATAGCCCATTCTCTTCTAGATATAATAATAGTTTTTAAAATAATAGCAGTGCGACATTTTGTGTACTATTTTTATGTCAGCTGTTTCATGTTCATTAGTTTCTTAGAAAAATGTATTTAATTCTTTGTAATCAGAATTTTCGAAAAACGATAAATAATTCTATGCTAAAAATCACATAAATCGAAAAATCAAAATTTATACCTTATTAAAAAAAATCACTGAGTTTTCATCAAAATTTTAAACTTTTTAATACAATTTTTTAGAAATCTTGGGTATGCCGTTTTATGGCCCATTCAATTTTAGAAATATCTAATAATAATTTTTTAAAATAATAGCAGTGCGGCATTTTGTGTAGTTTCGGCCATTTTTATTTCGTGCATTAATTTTTTATTAAAATATAATTAATTCTTTGTAATGATCATTTCAAAAATCTAATTAATTTTATAACAAAAAACAAATAAATCCACAATTCCAAATTTATACTAAAATAAAACAAATTCATTAATATTTCAAATTTTTTTTTGTAAATTTTAGGTATATAGTTTTATAACCCAATAAATATTGGTTTTTAAATCAATAGCAATACGATATTTTGTGAGATTTTGGCTATATTTTTTTTTTTTTTTTTTTTT
The DNA here is from genome assembly GCA_951828415.1 of Anomoia purmunda. Classification (NCBI taxonomy): domain Eukaryota; kingdom Metazoa; phylum Arthropoda; class Insecta; order Diptera; family Tephritidae; genus Anomoia; species Anomoia purmunda. The sequence continues at coordinate 112,761,906 of OX639997.1, forward strand.
TTGTTTAATGATCATAATTTTTTATTTTTATTTTTTTAACAAAATTAACAATTTTTAATCAGAATTTTCAAAATAAACAATTCTACAGTAGAATTCATGTAAATCTAATATTCAAAATTTATACTACATACAAAAAATTCAATACAGTTTCATCAATTCAATTTTAGTATAACAAAGGATAAGTTTCAAGTGGCTAAAAATTGTCACAGATTTTAGACAATTTTTTTTTTGGGGGCGGTATTGTGCATTTTCTTTCATATAACTCGCGCTAACGAAAAATTCTCAAAACGAGTCAAATATGTCGAACTGCTATTATTTTGAACACCACTGTATGTGTTTACGTAAACTCTCAGATTTGTATGAACGGGCGCTACTAACATATGCGCGCAAATAGGTTTTGTATTTAATAGTGTTAGCATACCAATATTAGATGGAATGTCTTCTTTGATTTCGAATGCTTTATTTGCCTGCGGTTTAGGTTTAATGGAGGAGTATTCGAAAGCGGATGTTGTATAGCGGTTTGAAATAATGGAACAAATTTAGCAACATTCATTTTGAGCATATTTTACGGAACGGGCGTTAGTGCTCTACGTTGTAAAATTTGGGCTGTCACACATTTTTTGGTGCATGGCAACTTCAAATATCCTCATTTTCCGTTGCACTCTTTAACGAAATCGAAATGCATACAAATGTCTGTTAATTACGTAACAAAAATCAGTTCCGATTTAAGAAGACATAAGACTATGTCATAACATAGAGTATTTGCATCAATATCCCCGCTCTCGTGTAGACCAGTGGAAAAAGGATGGTGTAACTTGCTTAATATATGAGATATAATTGTGCAACCCTGCTCCCTGTATGAGCTACTGTGCCTAAAACTATAACACAGAGTGGAAAAATTGTTTCGTCGTTGCCACGTACAATGACAGTTGTCATTATTAGAAAACGCAAACCAATCTTTTGCGGCATAGCTTGAGGCGCAATAATTAAGACTATAGTCTTGTGCGAGGGAATAAAGTTGTGTGGAGTGAATGAAAAAAACGTTAGTGCAGCATTTGGGTTTTGTTTATTTAATGTCTTCATTTGTTTCCAAGAAGTCGTGAAAATTATATCGGTTAAGTGAACACCCCTATTTCAACACACTCAAAAAACGAAGATCATATTCACGACAAAGTTCTGAGTTTCTTAATGAATGTTCTCTTTAGAGGCGTCCAAAGTTCGGGGCTTATTCACAGAATGAAGGCTGCGATGACCAAATCTGGTTATCTTTCCGGCTAGACCAATAAATAATGTTCTTTCTTTAAATTACAATATTTGCTTTTTGAACACTGTTTTTCAAATATTTTCGGAAATTACTTTAAGAAATTATAGCACTGCTAGAGCCAGAGGTTTAGGCATCTGCAGTTTCTTAAATATTTAACTGATTTGCTTCCTTGCTGCGAATTTCCCGATAGCTTTTTGTTAGCGAAGTCGATCTGTGGTATACCTACGTTCTGCAGCTTTTACACGCGTGTACATCCCTTCAAATCATTATTGGCTTCAACACGTGTTTGCTTCTTTGATAACCGCATACGCACAACTTCCCACACGCGTACAGTGACTCAAACAACTGAACACAAGGTGATTTTTTTTTTACAATATTTACAACATTTTTGGCGTTAAGCCCGTTTTTTTTTTTTTTTAATTTTTCATAAAACTTTAGTTTGTAATATAATCGAAAAAGCATAAAAATTAAAATTTCAGGCTTTACACACCATTTCTAAAAATTCAAAAAAAAAGTCAACAAATTTCAAATTTTTTATATTCAATTTTTAGTAAAATGTTGGGTGTGTAGGTTTGTAGCTCATTTCATTTTGATGTGCAAAGCTGAATTGGCCAAAAATTTCACTAGATTTTTGCCCATTTTTTTAAGTTTGGTCTTAACTACTGTTCCCCATATAATGGATGGATTTTATATAAATTACGGTTGGTCTAGCACACTTCTGCCATAAAAACTGCACGCATTAAATGCAAAAAAGTTTTCAAGATAAAAATTTAAAAAAAATTCGCATCAACGGGAATTTTTAGATTCTTCTAATACTGCAAATTAATAAGCTACAAAACTGCATACAAAAAAAATTCAAAAAATTCTAGTTAAGGAGTTTTTAATTCTTTTTTTTTTTTTTGATTTTTTAATAAATTTACTACAAAATTTGAAATTTTTGTTTATGTATTTTTCTTATAGAACGATTCTGGAAAAAAAGTAACGAAAAAAGTATCATGAAAGGCTTTGCAAATATTATCATTTGTGGACAATTATTTGAGTAACTGTATGTATATAAATATATACAATATATACATATATAAAGGAAATACGCAAACGCCAAACATTTCTAAAAACATATTTGTATTTTATAATGTTCATATCGCTGTATTTCAGTATGTACGCACATCCGTGTGTGCTGTTTGAATTTCATGTTATAACAGATTTGTGCGCTTCCTTTTTAGATCTGAAAGCAGATTGTTTTTATTATTACACATACATTAATGTGCATGTTTGTTTTTTCATTTTCGCAGATTTTTTAGTGCGAAATCCGTATATTATATACGAGCATATTTAGTTTTTTTAACCTTTTTCTAGCCTTCACCGCAACCTTTTTTTTCAATTTACCATCACCGCTGTAGGTAGTTTCCTGCTTTTCAGTCGCACGCAAACATATTAGAAAATTTGATTTGATATTCCTATGCCACAAGGCTTTCACCCACCTATGCGCCTACTATTCGCCTGTCAGCCTGCTGCCTGCCAATATGATTTCTTGACTAGTAGCTTTTGAAGTGCGCTAGTCCTCAATTTTTTCTCTATATTTTACTACTTTTTCATACTCATTCACATTCTTTGTGATGGTCTTTTTTTTTTTTTTGAACTCATTCTACAAAAAATTTGTTATTCAATAAATTGATTTCTTGTCTTCATCCACTACCTTTCTTTGTTAGCCCTACCACAGGACAAACCGCCTTCAATCAGCTTTCCTTTTCTGACTAGTTGCCCGAATGGCTGGCCACTTTTATGCTCTATTGTTGTTGCAGTTGTCTACATGTTATTACCATCACCCGCATTTTTTTGTTTCTTGTTGCTATTGTTATTGTTATACGAAAATTTAATATGTTATGTTGCTGCTTGTTTGTGAGTAGAAAAAAAAATCTACGATGAGAAAATTATTGAATTTTTTTTTTTGGTCGAACGACCGAACATGAGGATAGCAAATAGACAAAATAGCTAAGTGACACACAACCCACACGCACACTTGTACCCATGTGGATGGGTTCTACATATGTATATGGTTGCATATATTTCCACCATATGCTCGTGAAATGGCGAAACTTACGTTAGCTCAGCTTTCCCGCCTACTTCCTCCATTTGTTTTCTCCATTCAAAGTTTTAGTAGTTGCCCGCTATATTGCCTTGCCAATGGCATTTGTTAGTTTACTTCTACTAAGTTGTTTATTGTTGTTGTTATATTTTTATTACATTTATACTGCTGTTCCTCTTTTAGATTGTTTATGTAGGGGTTTTCAATAAGCGTGGCCTAGCTATAAAATTAAATAAATGTAGCAAAGTTTTAAGATTGATTTAATAGATAAAAAAAAAACTTATTATTTTTTTCTTTATGGTATGCCACTAATAATGGTATAAAGTTGTTTTATATTTAATGTGAAACTGGTCCAAAACGCTGCTGATTACCAATACAGATAAATTTCGCAAATTTGTAGCTGTTAAAGGTGCAAGTGGACTTTGAAAATAAATTTAAAAAATCGTAGTGCATATAAAGCAACTAATTTTGATGGAAATTCTTTGAAGTTTCTTAACATTTGCACAAAGTTTGAAGATTAAATTTATGCGGATGTTGCTCTCGAAGGAACTGTGGTCTTATAAAAAAAATTAATAAGTAACGAAGTTTGCCAAAAAAGAAGTGTCTAACCCATTTAAGTCAAAGTTTAAAGCTTTGTGCGGAAGTAAAAAAAAACTTTAAAATTTTTTAGTTTGAAATTTCGGTTAAATTTTCTTATTTTTTCCAATTTTGCACAAATTTTGAAACTTAGGATTTATTAGTTTTTGTGATACAAGATGTGGTGAGTCATATAATAATAAAAAAAAATTTGTATTAAAAATATGGAAATTTCGATAAAATTATCAATTTTTTTTTTTAGTTTTAGGTACACAAATTTTGAAACCTAGATTTAATTAGTTTTTGTTATAAAATGAACTATATTTTTATAAACAAACAAAACAATTCGTTAAATAAACAAGAATAAATTGGGAGGACTTGCCAATAAGTGGTGGGGTTATAACAATGAAAAAAAAATTATTTTTTTTTTTTGAAAAAAAAGTTCAACACAAATTTTTTTTTTTTTTTTTTTAATTTTACACAAAAATAGAAGCCTATATTTAATCAGTTGCATAAAGAAAAATAAATAGGTAGGGATTGTCAAGCATCATGTGCAGAGGCTATGAAATAATTTAATAACAAATAGGGAATTTTAAGTAAAATGTTTTTTTTTTTTTAAATTTTGCACAAATTTTGAAACTAAGATATAATTTAGCAGAGAAAAATAAATTGCCAAAACTTGTCGACAATATGTGGCGGGACTATAATTATGAAATGCACTTTATCACTCATAAATTTAGTGCCCGCACTTGCGAGTGTGCGAAAGATCACTTTCAATAATTTCACACGCACTTCATTTAAAGTCAAACAAGCTTGTCAAGATAAACGCTTGCCCCCCTGCCCGCCTCTAAGCAGCAAGCAGATCCCACATCAGCACATAATTTTTCACTTTTTATTAATATTTCACTTTTTGACATAATCAATAAAGCTTAGCAGACTTTTTTGCGCACACGCATCTTTGCTCTTATCGCATTTCCGCGCATTTCTGCACCACAACACTTTCTACCCGCTGAAGTCAACCAGCCGCAAATTTAGGCCCATCATCACAAGGATATATTAATTCATGAGTTCCGACACACACTCGAACGATAATTTTGCTATACAGCCGCATCATGCTGTGTGTTATGCCAACGGAAGACATCAACAACAACAGCGCACACATTTAACGCTGGCGGCATATTTTTTGGTGTGCAGAAATTCATTACATCAAATTCAGCTGATAAAGATCGAATGCTATATAGGGGCAAAAGCAGTAACAACAACAACAACGGATTGCGTACTGTCAGGCTACTAAAAGGCCTACAAAATGTGGGTAGGCTTATGAGTGAAGCATATTTGCAGGCGCATTTGCGCGGCTTTATGGTCGTCAAGTGCTCAATAGCTGTGCGCGTGTTTCTATGTATGTGTGTGCCGCCGTGTGCTCCCCAACATATGTGCGCTGCTTTTTACCTATGAATTTGTATTTATAGCAGCGCTTCAATTCTTACGCAAACACATTTGTTTATCAATATATGGCTTGAATTGTGTGGTATACTTGCAGGCGCTGGCAGAGGGTGACCACCATTTCTGGGCCAAACTACCTGAAAAAACGAAACCCCATTAGCAGACATAGCTTTTGACGTGGGTGTGTTAAGTTTTGCCCGCGCCTATGCAAATGTTATAAACAAAAGTCCCTCACACTTATCCGCACCCCACCGCCACGTTCGTTTTGGATTGGCTCTTCCACGCCCACACAATTATTTAATATCTACTGGCGGCGGCACACCTATCTGTTTGCCGTCGCACTCCGCCAGTCCATCCGGGTTTGTGTGCACGGAATTCATTAGACGGCATTAACACCCGAAATTTACACACTAAATTACATTTACGAGCATACTTTTGCGCGCAAACAAAAACATTAGCGATTGCCAAAAGCAAACAGCAACAACAGCAATAAATATGCGGGTAGGTACATATGTACCAGCTCAATCAGCGCGTCTTTTAAATGTACATCCACACCAAGTGGATGTTTCCGTGTATTTGGTACAGAGTTGCTGTCAGTGGCGCCGCGCCAAAAGTTATGCTTTGCAAGCGGAAAACAGAGAAAGTTTAAAAAACGTGTAGCATATCTTTGCGTTCTCATTATATGCAGAAAATTTGCAAAATTACATCGCTTTATGGCTGTAACGCCAAGCGGTAGGTAACAAAATCGAATGAGTTTATATTACAGTCAAACAAAATGAGAGCAGATAAAATGAGATGACATCACCAGCGAAAATAACAATAAAAACTCAACAACATTAAATTGTTTGCATCAATGACTTACAAATTATTTGTGTGCGTCTTAAAGATGACTAACATATTTTTGCTTATAGCATTACGCCCATTAGCTTTACTTGCTCAACCACCTCAAATGGTAATCCAATAAAAAATAATGTCATTTGTACTCTTAGTCCCATAAAGTATGCCATGAAATGAAACTAAAACGAATGAAATACAATCAGTTTAGCACAAATCAAAGAAAGCGAAGCATATGGGCAGGCGCTCGCAGGCAAAGTGCGGCATGAAACGATATAGTAGATACACACCTGTGATCATCAAAATAGTAGCAAAATGTATTGCCAGTGTTTGTCTTTCATTATTTATATTTAATTATGTTCTTTTTTTATAAAAAATATAGTTAATTCTATAACAATAACCATGTAAGTCGAAGCTTCTAACTTTCTTGAAAATTTATAAAAATTCAATAATGGTCAAAATTTAGCTTTCCTTACTTAATTTATTTTTTTTTTTTTTTTATAAAAATATAAATTAATTAATTTCATTTCAAAAGCCGTTTAAGTCAAAGTTCCTAAACTTTACAAAAACTCGACTATTTTAAAAAAGTGTCATCAAAACATTTAGAAAACTTCCCAGTACGCAGTTTTGTAGTCCATACAATTTTACGGTGTAAGTTTCAAGTAGCTGAAGAAACCTCTTTTTTGTTTTTTGATAATTTTCTTTTTGCTGACGGTGTTCAGTATTTTCTAAATACTTATTTAGAAATATAACCGTTCTCGCCGTTAGGTGGCGCATAAGTCGAGATACTCTGAAAAGCCGCATCATTGCTGTGATATTAATGACTTTAAAGAGTATGGTGCTGGCAATAAAAACACTTTTGTGAGAAATAAATGCGCTAGGTGGCGCTAGCGGCGAGTTCTTCATAAAACCTGTATTTATGATCCAATTTTAAAGAAATTAGAAAAGTTAATGGGGGTGCAACAAGAAATTCTTTTATAAAGAATTGATACGCAAGGTGGCGCTAGAACCAAGTTATTCAGAAAATCCGTATTTATGAAGCGATATTGATTATAATAAAAAGGTATGGCGCTGGTGGTCCAATAGAAAATACTTTTACGAAATATTGATGCGATAGATGGCGCTAGAAGCGAAAATCTCTAATTATGAACCGATTTTGATGAAATTAGAAACGTGTAATGGGTCTGCGAAGAAAAGTGCCTTTACAAAGTCATAGCCGAGATAAAGTTGACCTTTAAATTAGTAGCAGCTACCTTGTTTAGATATTTTTTTTGAAATGTTTTTTTGTTATAAGATTAACTATATCTTTCATAAAAAATGAAAGACAAAATTATCAAATCTTGTCAATAAATTTTACTACTATTTTGGTGAACACAACTGTAAGTGTAGAAAAGTTGTAACTTGGAATAAATTGATTTTTGCCATTGTTAGCGTGCACTTTGTACCTGTTGGTAAATTCCCGCTAGGCAACGTTTCCCATTTTCGTTCGTCTAACATACGACTATCGACCAACATTTACTTTAATATGCTTATATTAAAACGCCATCTACGCCATTAAATATATCTGCACTTTGTGTCTGTATGCTAACAACAATATTTATTTACCGCTAAATTATTATGGGCCTCATTAATTCAGAGGGAAACAAGCAAGCTGGCTAACGCGCCTAAATGTATGCTATACACAACCGGTAGCAGGACGGGGCAATGATAAAGCATCTCAAAAGCGACTGACGTTAGATCATTAGTAGGTTGTATATGAGAAAAGGCAAACAGGCAAAAGGTGAAAGTTTGTTAGCATTAGAAAGGCCACAAAAGAGGTCGCACACGATATTGAGCAACACCTGAATGGCAGGCCAAAGTCATAAAGTAGTGAGCACCCGAGTGCTGTGTGTAAGTGACTTTTGTGGAATATTTTCGCTTAAAGTAAGCCATAGATTAATGTGCGCCACATTGAGAAACGTGGCATTCGGACGCGTTTTAAACCACACTAATAGTTCGCATACAATTTGAGACACGTGTAAAGCAAGAAAATAAAGCAGCAAATTTGGCAACAAAAAGTATGCCATTAAAGCTAAACACACCCTAAAATCGATTTCATTCACAGCCTTACAAGCATTTGGCGCTAGTTTAGTCACTTTTCACCATTGTCTTGCCATATTCTAAGCACTATTGCTTCTCATGTCTACTTTAGGGCGCTCCCAAGCTTGTTAATTTTTATCGCCAAGACAAGACAAGACGGAAAAAAGTAAATGACAGTAGCGGCATACATTGGTTTCCTAAATACATTTTGCAAAATACGTTGCTTTGCCACTCAGTTAAACTATATGGGCGTGGCGGCTTCCACCATGGCGTGACATTCGATGTGGCTTATTGCTGCCGCTGCTATAAAAAAAAAAAAAAAAAAAAAAACGCCAAAATGGGTGCAGTTAAAATGTAATCAATGTCTCTTTAGATAACATTTCAACGATAACAAAATGACATGCACATAAAATTTTCAGCAAGCAGCTATGAAATCGCGCGCCAAATGAAAGAAATTCTTGAGAGCACAAGTAACTTTTACTGCGCCAAAATGTATGCAGGGCAAAGCAATCGTATTTGAAAATTGCTTATGAGTCAGAATTTCTCATACCCGCCAACTGTACCTACATATCTATTTAAAGAAGAACGCAAAAAAAAATCAAACATTAGCTACTGCAAAGTGGTACTTGTGAGCGAGTTCAAAGTGCAGTGCTTACTTAGTTCGTGGTATGCTTATAGGGTGAGCGTGGTTGGATTTTTAATTTCGCGCTCGCTTTAATTTTTACAAAATTTCATTAATGGCAGCAGTTATGCCGTCAATCGAAGACACGCATACACTTCAAGGGCCAAGCAATCACCGTGTACTTTGTATGCTAATGATAAGGGAAGGGAGAAATTAAATTGCTGAAATTTTGAAAATGTTGCTTACTTATTGGAAGTTTTTGTTTATATTTATTATTATATAATTTAAATAAGCGATTGAGTTCGGGAAAGATATTTTTAAGCATTTCGTAAATAGGCTACAAATGCGGTTCTTTGCATGAAATCCGTTTAGGCGTTTAAGCAGAATTGCTTGCCTTATCTAATGGCATTTTGTACTATACATAAAATTGCTTTCAGCGCCGATTTCAATAAATGTCTAGGTACAATTTTGATTTTTTTCGGCAAGCTTTTAGATGCTTAAGAGAAATATTTTGAAGGAGTTTAATATTTAGTTAAAATTGTAAAATTTTTCGAGCAATTTTAGTTTTTTTTTCATATCTTTCGGTTTTTTTTCTCGAATCAAATGGTCGTACAGATACAGTGACTCCTCGTGAAAATAGGCTAGCATTATTTTTGGCAATATTGACGAAAACTTTCCAAGTTGATTTTTTTTTCATTCGTTTTATATAAAAAAATCAGCTTTCAAATTAATCTTTTTCTCAGAATTTACAAAAGTTTTTCGGGTATTCAGTTTTTTAGTCTTTCTGGTCTGGGGAGGTCTAATTGAATACTTGAGGGAAACTTGCAAATAAGGTTTCAATTGTTATTCGAAAAACTTTTGAAAATTCTGAAAAAAGTTGAAGACTTCGGTCAAAAAATTATTTCGCATATTTTCAGGCGCTTACAAAACAATTTTTAAGTTTTTGAAAAAACTTTAAGAATTAAAATTTTGGTTGATTTTGTAATTTTAAAAACTTTTTTAAAATAAAATTTTTTTTTTTTAGTAACAGCACATTTGATATATTTTTTGTTAAGAAATTTAAAATTTGTCTGTGCTAAAAAATTTTACTTAACTACATACTATAAAAATATTTCAAAAATTCGAATAAAAAATTTAAAAATTTTACTGATATATTTTTTAAGTTTGATGAATTTTTATATATTTTATAGAATGTTTTTTAGTTAGTTTGATTTACATGGTTTTCGTTGTATAATTATCTATATTTTTATTTTTAAAAAATTGTATAAAAAATTAAACAAAAAAACATTTTTGAAATTATTTTCCCGAATATGACTGCTTAGTAGGGAATTATGGGAAAAAGTTATCAAACAAACACCCGCTTGTTTGTTTCATTTTGTTTAGAAAAAATATTTAGAAGTAGCTCAAAGTGATGAAAGCTTCCCATGGATTTCAAAGTACGAACCCCCAATTTTTCGTAAAAATGATATACATACAATCCTTGAAAGCTAATATTTCATTTTATTTTATATTTTTTTTATTATTTTCCCTTCAGAAGAATAATACCAAATTGTTTATTTAACTTCTTTTTAATATCAAGTATTTAAAATGCATTTTTGTGAGGCTTTTTTGGAGCGCCACATACAATAATAAAGTTTAAACCGGTTTGCGAAATGCATTAAAATGCATTCATAAATTTCAGTCAATTTTATGATAACAAAGTGCAACCGTTGTAAATAATTTCAAATTCGCCCTCAATTTTCAAACTTATCAAATTGTGGCGACGACACACAGACGACACTCCATTTAATTAACCTCAATTGCCTTCCCATGCACTTTTTCATTAGCTCTAGCAAATATTTCAATCAATCAATTAGATATTACCAACGCTAAGATATCTTCAATTAAAACAAATCACATTTAGCACACATATTGCATACTTATTGACTGCAGCATACAAAAACAAATTGCATTCGGAAACTTAACCACTACTTTTCAACTTCAAATCGAATAACTCAATTATAGTGCAATATATTGTGCAGTACTTGAATTGACCACTGTTGTTTACCTAAAAGTTGTTTGTTGCATACTTTCAGCTGATATTCATACATAGTGCAAGTTGCTACTGTAGAGCTGCTGCTGTTGTATACTTTGTTGTAGTATTTGGCATGGCAGCACTTAATTTAATTAAAGTTCAAATACAGCACGTACTCGTAGCAGCAGGTGTGAGGTAAGGAGAGTGAGAGCGAGAGGAAGAGCGAGAGGAAGAGCATAGCAGAAAAACACGGAAATACTTTCTTTCACTTAACTAACAACACCAACACATGGCATGGCAGCTGTAAACTATGCAACACATGCACGCATTTGCCACAGTATATATCTACAGCTTGCTTGTCTCAATGTATGCGAGTGTAGGCGCTGTTGTTTATGTACAATTTTTGCTACGCTTCTGCCCCACGCTCTCCGAATTAATTTCCGTTTGGCAAACCAATTGAAAATCCAATTTTCAATACGCGGCCATCGATACAGGTCATCCGCCTGAATGTATGCAACACACACACACCCACACACACATTGTGCAAGCAGAATGTGGTCGAGTGTGTGTTTGCTTGTGAACTTTTACTGCCTCGCGGCTTGACGCCAACAACACCCGACTCACAGATTATAACGTTCCTCTACTTCTCACCCTTCGCCCTCACTTGCCTCAAGCAACACACACACAACTAGCCCACTACTAGCCCGCAACAACAACGCCTTCACATTTGTATGGCTTTAAAAAATAAGCTTTGAAAATATACACGTGCCTAAAAGTAGGCAACAAAACGAATACATACATGTGCAACCAAATGCGGGCGGCAATAGAATTAAATGAAAGCCCACAGTGACGGTTAGTGACGCAGATAGTCACAGGTAGCCAGTTTACCATTCACTACATATACATTTGCCATATAATTGCAGTGAAGCAACAATTTTTTACTCCGCTTGCGGCTGCACATATTTTTGCCATAACATACATTACGGCGCCAACGCTTTAAATTACACATAGCGCACCGGTCAAATCGTAACGGCGACGTGTAGTAAAAGTGAGCGAAATTGAAAAAATGAAAAATGAAAAATATTTACAACAGCAGCAATAAACGTTCGAGCGATAAATGGCATTACTGTGGTATACTTTAGGGGGCGCCACCGACAGAGTGAGGATATTTCGCCGCCAACGTGCTCGCTTTGACCATTCGCCAATAGTGAGCGGCCTGCCAACAACATTTTGCACAAGAGGGCGGGGGGAAAACAGAAAATAAACTGAATTATTCAGCACATATTCCACTTCCCGCAATTTCATTCAATGCTCACTGTTCGGCCTCAGTCTCGAGTCAGAGTCAGAGTCAGAGCTAGTGTCAGTAGCGCGCGCGGAAAACGAGTTGGTCGCTTGTACGAGTTCACGTGTATGTGTGTGTTACTGAATGAGTGTGAAGTTTTTCTGATTTATTGTGCTTGCTATGCCAGGTATGCCGTGCATTTCAACATAATTATTTCACATACAAAATGGCAATTGAAGAGACAGCAACAAACCAACAAAAAATACTCTTACACGCGCAACGAACTTTCAGCTACATACACAAACATATTCTGCTACACCGCTCTTGCCTTACCCGCCGCCTCTTTTGTCCGCGCATTAATCACTTTTTCGCTGTTCGCATATTTTTCTGCGCGTTTTCGCGCATTTTTCATAAATTACTTGCCACTCTCAGGCGTGGCATGCGAATGATGGTGAAGGAGTAGTAGTAGTGCGAGTAAAATACTGACAAATTTGTTCACTTTTAGCGCATGAAATTTAAAGCTAAATTAGTTGTGAATTCCTGACTGATTGAATGAGTTTTTGCAAAATTTAGTTGAAAGTCAAATAGCGTACGGCAATAAATCATTGCAATAAATTGTTTAATATTGTATAATTATTTCATAGCAGTGGAAGTTAAATTGTTAAATATTTAGCAGATTATCATTAGTACACGATGGAATATTGTGAGAAAATATTGTACTGGAATGAATGATAAATGAAAGTTCTAAAAATTTTTCAATATTTCTTGGAAGTTTATATTGTTACATATCAATAATATTTTCAGTTCTTAGCTTCCATTTTCTAGAAATCTTACTATCTTACATCTATGTGTGTTTAATTAAGTTTTGTGAGCTTTTGAACTTGTGGAACACTTATTGAAACCTAAAACCACTTACTAAAAAAAATTTCTACTGCATCAGCTACATACAAAACGCCAATTGTATGCAATTCTAGTTGAATTAAAAAAAATGCAATCAAAGAATTCAAAATTATCGCAATTTTTTTTTTTTTTTTTTTTTTTTTTTTTTTTTTTTTTTTTTTTTTTGATTAAAAAGTTTTCAAAGTTTTTGTGAATATCGTATTAAGTTTCAAATTTGTATATATGGTTTTATTATAGAACAACATAAACCAGATAAGTCAAAATTTAAAATTTTGTATAAAATTCATAAAAGTTACAAAAAAAAACTCCAAAAAATTTAACGAAAGTTTCTTACTTTTTAATTGGACTTTTTGGAAACTTTCTGAAAATTCAGTTTTGTATCCAATTCGATTTCAATACAAAAAAAAAAAGTTTTAAACAACTAAACATTTACATAGATTTTTTATCTTTTTTTCTGCTGGTAGTTTTGTTCATTTTCTGCCATATAATAACAAATTTTGGTCTGATTAAAAAGTTTAAAAACTTTTTTAAATCATTTTGTCAATTTTTTAGATTATTGTTTAAGATCCGAAATTTTTATCTATATGGTTTTACAATAACACAAACCATTTAAACCAAATTTTCTATTTTCATAAAAATTCACAAATAACTTTTCAAACAAAATTTTACCAAATTTTCTGAACCAAATTTTTTAGAAACTTTTCTGTGTAAAGTTTTAAATTGCTAAAAGAGTTCCGCTGATTTATGATAAGCATTTTCTGTCGTATAAAAATAAATTTTGCTCTGTTTAATATTTTTTTTTTAACTTTTTTGAATATTGTATAAAGTTTGAAACTTCTATGTATTCGGTTTATGTTAAAGAGTAAACTTTATTTTCGTACCATAACAAAGTGCATTCAAAAAACTAACTATTCCACTGCAAGTTGAACAGTAACTCACTTAGGCTACATTGTCAACGATTTTATTAAAAATCTCGCATTTTCGAAAGTTTTCACATGCAACTGGCACTTACTGCCTCTAAGTGGCTAAGTACTCAAATTTCACTACTATAAAGTTTTAAACTTTTGAAACACTTATTTAATACAATTTTCTAAAGTTTTTTGTTCTGAAATTACACTCAACATGAACTTTTAGTAGTTTTTATTTTTTCCATATGTATGCACAGCTACGAGTACTGAAATGGTAGCTCAAGGTATTGATAAGTTTTGGCAACATTTTTTTTTTAGCTTTTTTTTTTTTTGCTTTCAAAGTTTTAAATTTTGCTGAAAATTAAAAGAAAATCACAAATTTTAACCTATATTTAGAACTTTTTAATCAGAATTGAAAAAAAAATTTCTTCTATGCAGTTTTCTAGCCCAATTAATTTTAGTACAAGGCTCAAGTACCTCAAAATTTCCAGGTTGGTTTTTAAAACAAACAAAAATCAAGATCAATTTCAATTTCATATTCATAATAAGGTTACAGCCAATTGCCAATTGAGTGTCCGAGACCAAGGAAAGCACAAAAAAAATCCCTTAAACATTTTATCTTTCCTAAACTGTCAATTAATACTCAAGAAAAATCTCTACATTGCCGATTTCTCATTAGCTCATTACACATATTTTCAAGCACACAATTTACTCTTAATTAATATTTTTAATAACTGCAATAATTTCTCTATAAAAGGGCGTAGAATTTGGAAAATTAACTGTATTAGTTTCGTTTTAGTGCACTATTGAACTTGTGGAACACAAAATTAATTAAAATTGCGCAATCACATACTTTGTATGAGGAACGACATTTCATTTTTCGATTTCATTTAATATTTAAATAAGGACCAATCCCAACATAGCTCGCCGCATTCACCCGCGAAGTGTACAGCAAAATCCAAGCAAAACTCACTAGGAATTTCAGTACTTTATTGAAGTTTCGAAGTGCATAAAAATTATAATTCATAACATTTTAAAGCGCAACGAATAATATCGCTGTCGGTGGCTCAAAAGTGGCTATAGAAAATAGAAAAATCGGCATGTATAGCACGCAAGTAAAAACGTGGATAACCCAGTGTAAATCGGCGAATATGTGCACTAAAATTTAGATGGTCGTTCGTCTGGCCATACACCACATTTGTATGCATCAATGAAAATGAAAATATTTTGAAAATGCAAACAGATTGGTAAAGCAAATGGTCAATATTTGTACTGGCGTGCGCTACAGCTGTACGACCTAAGCTGTTTCCCACTCCGCCTCGCTTTTGCAACACTGGCGCTGGCCGGCCAGCCAAGGTATGAGAAAATGGCTGAATGGCTGAGAGGAAGGCGAAAAAAACAAAACAGCAAAAAATAATAATAATCTGTCAGCTTTCGTATTGTTGTGTTTCTGAAAAGAGTCTGTTAACCGTTTCATTGCACATGTATGCACAACGACTCATTCGCTGCCGATCGGCTGTTGTAGCGCCTCAACATATGCAAACGTAAATGAAAATGAAAAGGCAACATACACACGCTCTGTGGGTTCATGTATGTGAGAGCAGAAGGAGTGTAGCTATGAGCAAAATAAAACAAAAAAAAAACATAGTAAAAATTCCGAGCCACTAAAATTAACAGACAGACAGACAGACTGACCGACCAACGACGACCGACAACTAAGTTTCAAGGCAGGCGTACGGACAGTGGTCAGTGGTTGGGTTGTGTAAGTGCGTGGGTGTGTGGGTGCGTGGGTGCGCCTAAAAGCAGCCTAACATATTTTCCAGCTACGTTTCATTTCGTTTTGCTTGGTTAGTTGTTTGGTTGGCCGGTTGGTTAGGCGCTCGGTACGATTGTGGTTCAATCCACCCACAACTTTCGAATTTAATTTTGTTGCTTGGGCTTGCAACAAAATTTGTATGCATATGTAAACTCTACCATGGCCAGTCTAACATGCAACGAGTGTGTTTGTTATTCTTTTGACTTCTAAACTTGTCATTGTTTTTTATCATTATTATTATTTTTTTTAGTATTCGTTGGTTTTTGTTTTCTTTCGGTTCTACATATTTGCATGCTATTAAAGTTCGCTTGAATACATTTTGATGATGCTCCAGCCGGAGCGAGCGCGTGTTTAGCCGATTTTGATGGCTATTCAACAAGGCACACATCTACACGTACACACACACATACATGCATACATACGTGACATGGTTCTGGACATATTTACATATGGAAGTGTGCGTACTGAAATTGTTCAAACTTTGTTGTTAAACCAAATGAACGTACAGTGAGAAAACAAATTGAACGTGCTGCGATTTTCACTTTTCAATAATCAAAATGTTACATCAATTTTAAATAATAACGTGGTTCACATTTTACCAAAAATCGTGTTAATAAAATTTTCACACCTTTTAAAAAATTAAGAACAACTCAAAAAATTATCATAAAAAATTCGAATTATTTAATAGACTTCTTGAAGGCTTCGCAAAAATGTAAGTCTTTTTACTTAAAAATTACTGCTAATTCTTTTAACGCAGCGAACGCGCAGAGCGTCGGAAAAAGTCTTCTTATAAAAAAATCAAACCCCTAAACTGGAGTGGCCAGAAATTTCTGCATCCTTTTTAATTTAGACATTTTTTAAATATTTAACTTTTGTAATGAAATTTTGGATTATTTTAAATGTTTTAATTGGAATATTTTTTTACTATATTAAAATTTGTAATTGAATTTAAATCATAACTTTAGATCACTTAACAGAATTTTCATAAAATTTATTGAAAAATTTTAATTTTTGTATAAAATTTCGAATAAAAACGTCAGAAAATTGAATTGAAGAATTCAAAGTTTTAATTTTTAAATAGAATTTTGTAAAAATTGTCTGAAAAGTGTACCAAATAAATGAAAATTTTGATGAAATTGCTTTTAAAAAATTTATATATTTATTTACTTACATATGTACATATGTAAATATTTTATTTAATATTTAAATATTTACTCTACATTAAAATTTTGAACTTTTTGTTTGAGTTCAAATTTTACAGAAAATTTTAAAAAGAATTTCGGAAAAAAAATTCTGAAAATTGTACCAAATAAATCAAATTTTTTATGAAAATGCATATATAAACTTGGAAATACATAAATTTGTCAAAATTTTGAATTATTTGATTGAAATTTCAAAAAGTTCAAAGAAAAGTGAAAATGTTGTAATAGAATTAAAAAAAAAAAGAATTCTGAAGTTTGCATCAAAATTGTTCCAAATTTTTATGAAAGTGCTCACATATTCAAAAAATGTCTCTTAACATTTTTGAAATTTTTCTAATTTGTTTACCAAATATGAGACTTTGATAAAAAAGTTTCCTTTACAGCTATATGAGCTATATTTTTATAAACAATTTACAAAAACTACATATTTCACATGAAAAACAAATCTTGAATATTGAAAAAACAGTCAGCGTACGTAGACTTCTGTCGCACACTGTACTTTGCACGCATGGAGATATTTTGAATGGTGTGCGTTGTTGCAATTATCACTGCTATTGTTTAATAAAAACTCGAAGTTGCATTTCAAAAACTTCAATTCATATATGGAGATGAACGAGTGTGTGTGTGTTATGTGAAGTGACTGTTCCACAAGTTCAATTGGGTAATTAAAGCAATCTGAATTTTTTTTTTACTAAAAACTTGAAGCAGAGTAAATGAAACTAGAAACTTGAAAAAATACAATTAAATTTTAAACATTTAGTTTTGCGAAAAAATAGCATGAAACCAGAAGCTCAAAAGCTAAAAAGGACATTTCAATTTGAAAAACATGAAATCGGAAGCTGCAAAAAAGACAAGAACAGCAATCAGTTCATAAGTTGACTTGTAATTTTTCGTTTATTCATAATTTTTAGACAATAAATATATGGTATATTTTCACCAGCATTAATAATGGCAGATTTGTTAGCAAAAAAATCGCAACAATTGATTTGTATATCACTAAATTGCAGACCAACTACTAACATTTAGTTATCATATTTACTAATATGTAGTAAGGAAAGTGTTCCACAAGTTCATAAGCAATTCAACGAGTTTTGAATGTATGGAAATTTATGGCTTATGGTAAAGATGGCGGCAAATTGATTTTAGAAAATTTCTCAGCATATTCAGCCTCATTCTGAGTAGAAACACTGGAAGCATGGGAGAAGCGTTCCCCGGGAGTTTCTTATTAAAAATTGGCTTACCAATTCGTTTTTTCAAATAAAGCTTATCAAAGAAAAAGTATGACCAAAATGAAAACCAAAATAACACGAATGCCTAGGACCGCTTATCTGCGTATTTTACTTTTCAAACAAAACCATTCAAATTTTCTATTTTGAAACTGTTCTCCCACTTTATAATCACTTTTAGACAGCTTATTTGTGGTTTCCATTGATTTTTGGAAAGAACTTAATAAGCACAAATTAAAAGCTTTTCACAATAATCGAGTCATAAAATAAAACACACTTTCGTAACGAACTACTCCCTTCGCCAGCTCTATAGAAAACAATAAAGCAACAGATTTTCGCAATAATAAATATTTTATTGCTTGCAATTTTTCATTTAAATTTTCGCAATAAAATTGAATAAGCAAATGTTCGGGTTGAAATGTGTAAAACAAAAATATTCATTCAACCTTTAAACTCCATATTGTGTTGAAAAGCACATCATTTAATGTAAAATATATACATACATTACTTGCAAACGCACATATTAAAAATATGTATGTATATTTCTTGACTTTATTGAAAAGATTATCTTCAACAAATATCCAACTTACGCTTTGTAAATATTTACATTTTCAATGTACTGAATATTTTTAACAACATAAAAAGAAAATAAACTCTGTGTACATGATTTATTCAAATGAATATTCATTTTCAGTAAATTCGTACAATAAGTAATCAACCCTCAAGATATGTGTGGAAATATTTACGGAAATTCGAGGAAAGTCTTATCATCCTTCACACACACAATACATTTGTACATATATGTAAAAAATTTCAAGCAATATAGCTTTAACTGCCACGCCACATAAGGGTACAAGAAGTTTGGCAAGTATGCTTTTATGTTGGTGAAAATTCGACATGTATGTATGTGTGCGAAAGGAAATTTTATTTCTAAAGATATCCCAGTACCTATGCACATACATACGTATGTGAGATATTGGCGGCAATACAACAACAGTTTACATGCTTTTGTGCGCACATACAATTTTTAAGATTTACTTCTGCTCTGCCTTTTTGCGTCCACATTTTTGTGGTTTTCTGAAATATTTAATAAACATTAAAACAAGCATACAAGAAAAACATATTGAAATCACTTAGGTAGCATATTCTTAGGCGCTTGAGTGTTGTTTGTGTTGGATTGCAAAGTATTGGGATTTGCTTAATTTAATTAGAGAATGAAAAGTCACATTTATTTCGATATACAACTAAGTATTGACATTTAAAGCATTATCGTTGTACAGAATTTATTTATATATGTATGTATTCAAAACGAAGTTTCAATATAGCTTTTACCTACATTTTTAAATTTTTTGTACATTATTCTCATTATTATGTTTTTTGGCGTATTTTATTTATATGAATTCCACACTGTAGCTATGAGTTATTTCCCTTTGGTTTTAATTCAATTTTCTCTTGACCTTAAACCAAGTGTCTATGTTCGAAATTAAGTAAAAGTAGCAGCGCTAGCACGAAAATAATTTTTATGGCAACTGTGCCAGTGCTCATAAAACTAGACTGTATAAAAAAAAAACACTACCGCACATTTGGAATTTTTGGTACAATTTAAAAAAATGTGCTTCTAGATAATTAATTTGTCTAATCAACTTTGGGCAGCATACTTTTTGGCTGTAATTGTATTATTATGCAAGCATAGAAGAGCTGTACAACTCCAAATTTTATATACTTTTTGATTTAAAAATACTGAATAAATTCCGTAGCTTAATAGAATTTATTATTTTGCGCTATTTTTCACTTGATTTGCAGGTTTTCAGTTAGTTTTTCAAAGGCTACCGAGAAAATGATTGCAACAGTTCGGATTTTGCGTCGCATGCTTTTAGACATTTTTATATGAATTATATAAATTTTTAAATTATTCAGAAACAAACACTGTAAACGAGGGAGAGAAATAAAAAAGTTTACTTTTATGCGTCTAAGCTCACAACGGCACTGAAAACTATTAAAGAAACATTCTAAATAATTTGCATTTAAAATAAATTTTAAATGCCTTTTTATCTTAGTTTATCTTGTAGTCGATATGCAAATAATTTGATTATCTGAGGAAAACATATTGACAGGCATATTCCCACGCCAATGACAAGACTCATCACATGACAACTCTCTTAACTACTGCGCCTAAAATTATGACGCAAACATTTTTTTGGCATCACGCGCTTAATACAGCATCACAACTCCAATGACAGTTATGATCTTCAAAGGAATTGTTGCAAGGTTTGACGGCATGGTTTTAGGCGCATTGCGTGCTCATTGACGTGGGAATAGGGCGGTAGGACCCACTTTTCCTATGGCTTAAACTGCCAAACAACGAAAATGAATGTTATAAATAATCTCTTGGCAATACTAAAAAAATAACTTCACCAAAGAAAATATGTCGTAATATTTTTATTGGTCGCTAGTAAATTTTAAACTAAAGTAATAACGCCTAAAAATATGCTATATATTTTTTTAACCAGGGGCTTTTCGAAGGATTAAAAATTTTTTTTTCAGCCTAATATCATTGTTCTTTCTATAATTTTAATTATTTTTTAATAAAAATATAGCATACACCGGTTAAAACCAAGTCCCAAACTTGGCTGGAATGAGCATACAAATTCAACAAAATTTACACAATATATAAAAAAAAAGAGTACCCAGATTTTTTAGTTAAAACTTATGTAAGCCCCTTTATAGCCCATTCAAATTTATTTAAAAAAAGGCAAATTTCAAGTGGCCACACATTGCAGTAAATTTTTTTCACTGTCGTTAATGCGCGTTTTTCCGAGGGAGCGTTAAATTGACGAATTTTCGGAAGAGCGTCTGAAAAATTAACGGTAATTTATAGCCTATTCAAACTTGCACTGCATTAGACTAAAATTCAATGGGCTATAAAACTGTATTTCAAAATTTTTTCTAAAAATTCCAATTAATTTTTTTTTAATTTTGTGTAACTTTTGCTGAATTTTATCACCCATTTAAATAAAGCTTGCAATTTGAGTTAAACAGCAGTTTGTTGTACAATGAAACAATATTTTATTTAAGAAAATAATTAAAATTTAATAAAGCAAAATAAATAGTCAAAACTTTTGAATTTGTGGTTGTGCTATCGTTATGGCGTGCTTTGTATTTTTATGCTTTATCAATACATACCCACCATACTTGTATGGCTTTTTTTTTGGTGTGAGCAAATATTTATTTCAATAATATTCTGTAAACATTTTTATTTGTTGTGAATTTTTTTTTTTTTTTAAGGAATTACTTTTATGTATGTTGAGAACGAGCGAAAAAGGGCTTCCCAACCTTTTCGCACTTTAAAATAACATTCAACAGATATTGCAAAATGTACAAATAAAAACAAAAACCTGTCAACTCATTTTTTTTTTTTTTGGGCAATGCCCTCTTTTTGCCTTTTAATCAAATCGAATTCAACTTTCATCGCTCTCCACTCCTTCCTTACTTCACTCGCTCGCTCACACACTCACTCTCCCTTTCTACACTGTCATTTAATTCTAGTTTCCGCCTGTTATTTGCATGTGAATATTGAAATGTAAACACACAAATTGTTTATCTTTTCCATTCGCTTGCTTGCCTGTTGGCCAGCTTGCCAGTTCGTATTTGTATTTCTACTTTATCAATCAATCAATCAATCGATCAATCAATCAGAAATGCATTTATATATCAGAGACAAAAACAACTAAAGCAACGACAAATACAACAAATACAACCTACTAGCAAATTTGCTTTTAGAGCACTGCGGCATAGCTAAAAAGTATACAAATAAATAAATATGTGGCAAGTGGGTTGCAACAGTCGGTCGTTGTGGCAAAAACAAGCGTATCGGCAACGCGCAATCAGCAACAGTACAGCTACTGTGTAGCAGCAGGCAACTAACTCGTCAAAACTACTACTGTGCTAAATAAACATAGCCCTAGCATAGTGGTGTATTTGTTTGTTTGTGTATGCAATCGAGCTGTTGAGTTTGTAGAGCTGCTGGCGAGCCAGCCATCATCTGTTTTCAGCTTGGCAGCTTTATCAAATGGCTGCAACGAGTATAAATGTTGTTACAAAATTTTCGCAATAACATTTTCCCCATTGTTGTTGTTGTATTTTATTATATGGAGAACACTGATGAGCATTACTCTATACATATGTACATATGCACTAAAGTAAATATGTAGGTATTTGAATTTTTATGTGACATCTGTCTGTGACATTGACTAAGTTAGCCAATCGACTATGAATCGAAACATAGTTTTTGGCGCCAATGGCTGCAATTTAATGCCTCACTGAGTCTCTTACTCTTACTCTCTACTTTGCTTAACGAAAATAATGAAGAGCATGTTAGGATAGTCAATCAGTTGAGCAATTGGTGTATGAGGCATACAACTAGGCGCGCGAGCGAATAGCATTGAATGTGGTAGGCAATTTCACAGGTAGGCCACTCGTGTCCCCAATATCATACAATGACTGATTAAAACTGTCCAACTGTCGAATATTTTGTATGCTACAATGAGTGATGACGAAAATGAGCTAAAAGGCAGCATAAACATTGAAATCAAAGTCCTTGTGTTTTTGCGAGCCGAAAAACACCACCAATATACAGTGTTGGGCATATCATATTGAGCGACAATCAATATAACGTTTAATAATTCTTTGAATAACTTTTTATAAAAATATAGCTCATTCTATAATGGAAACCATATAAATACAATTTTCAAACTTTCAAATACGAAATTCAACAAATTTCAAATAATCTTTAGACGAATTTTGGGTACACAGTTCTATAGCCCATTAGATAGTAGCGTAATAAGGTGCAAATTTTAAGTAACTAGAAAGGCGCGTTAATTTTATTTTTTATTTTAATTTTTTTTTTAATTTTGAGCATACGTTATATATGTAAGTATATAGTCTAATGTTGTGCCACCCCTTAATGTATAATGAACCGGATTGTCTTCACATAAATTTTGACAAGGGGTGACGGAAAAATAGAAGAACAAAAACAAAAAAGTACGCGCGGCATCTTGAGCCTCATTTTAAATTTCATATTTTCATTGAATGTCAGAAAAACTCTCCAAACTTGTACAAAATTGATTTCAAAAACATCGCGGTGTAATTTCTGCAGCGAACTCAATAAAACGCAAATAATTCATAAAAACATAGGCGAAAAATCCCTATTTTCATTTTTTATAAAATTTTTATAGTTCCCTCTGATTATATGGCTGTGGATAGCTCCAATAGCTCCAGAAATAACTAGGTATGTCCAAAAGTGGTGTACAGTGTGACCCAAACAATTGAATTTTTTATAAAGCTTTGTATAAAATTTATTAAAATTTTCACTTATTCTCATTATTATTTCATTTCTGAAAAAGTTTAGGATATATGTGCTACTCCAAAGTGGCTCAAAACTCTGGCCAGATTTTCAAAACTTTTTGAAATAATATTCTTGGGCATGCTTTTCATTTAGCAAATGCTGTTTATGTGAGGGAAAATGTACAGGATCGGATTTCATTAAAACTCCAAAAAATTGTCAAAAATCAACAAGAATTTTTAGCCACTCCAGACTAGCACGCAATTAAAATGAAAATTAACGGAATTCTTATAAATTGTGTACTTATGGTTTTTTGCACACCGATAATAAATTGAAAATATCTCAAATGATTGCCCAAAGAAAAAATATAATGCAAACTTTTCAAGGTAATTTTTCTTGAAAATTTTATACGTATGTAGCTTTAAAACTATACGTTGGCAAAATTCATTCGACTTTCTTCACTATAAATCTGGCGTACGGACATTGGCGAACTCTTCAGTTGCTAAATTCACAAAATGCTTAGCGTTTACTACTAAGCCACTTGCAAAGCAAGAATTTTCAACAAAACATCAATATTTTCACAACTACTACTGATCAGCACTAATTTGTGTTGGCCTTATTTGCTGCAGGCATAATTCGACTTTTCCCGTTATCTAAGTGAGTTTGAGGTGTCCTTTTTGCTGTATTTAACTGCTTCCTTTCTTTCAACTCACAACCCTTTTGTTGGGTCTTAACAAAACAGCAAACTAAATACAAGAAATTTACGATTCATTTCAAGCACCCAAAGTAACTAAAACATTGTAATGTAATTTTAATGTACACCACACAACTGCAAACCCTGCAACAACAACCAAATTAACAACAACAACAACAAAAAACGAATGATATGCCAACTAAAGTGAGTTAATGAAAATTGAGTAGCGTCAAGTGTAAAAGGGGGGAAACAGCGGGTGACAGGAAATCGTTGGTTTGACTTAAAAAGGACTATCATCATGCACGTCAGCATCATTATCAACGTCAATGGCTATATGGGTATATTCAACTGAATACAGCAAGTATTTATCGGCATAAATGTGTATATACATTTGTGTGTATGTGTGTACATTAGGGTGCTTAAGAAACAAAAAAGTTGCCGGTTTTCCCCAGGAATTTAATTTTTTTTTTTATATCTTAAGACTTCAGCAAAAATATTTCGAAAAATATTCTGATTTATGTGAGCCGAATTGATCTGAAAATACCTCTAAAAATCTCCGTTAGAAAAATTACTCCGTTAGGAAAATTCTTAAATGCTTGTATTCAGATAAGCTAAAGCTGTTGTATCGTCTGAGGCATTTTTTTAACATTAAAAATAAAAAATAAAAATTTTGAATATTAAAAACACAATTTTTATTTATAAAAAAAACTCCATTTTTAGAGGTATTTTCAATTCGAATCTTTACATTTTTCCGAAATACTTTGGTAGAGGTCTCAAAATATAACAAATTTTATAACTCCGATGGAAAAACAGTACTATTTCGTTTTTTTTTTATATAGAAATTGATGCACCCTAGTGTACATAATTAACATATATGTATGTACATTTGTGTGAATGATGTAATGAACAGATGAGCTGTGAATAAACGGCAGTCAAGTGCGGAATGGTAATGTAAGGCCAGAAAAATGGCAGACACAGCAACCGGCATTTGGATACACAGCAAAGCGGCAAGGCAGGAAGTAAGGTAGTGCAGCGCAAGGACTTGTATTCGTGTGCGCGCAAGTGTAGTGAGGCATTTGGTTTTAATTTACGCAGCTTTTAAGCTAATTGATCGAGTTTTTGTGTGGCATGTGTTTAATTGAGATTTTTTGGATGCAGAAGAGCAGAAGCGAGAAGGAGCAAGGCAAATTAATAAAAAAATAAATATAAATAAACGAAACTACTGGCAATTGAATGTGGAATAACAAAATGAGTGTTTGTGACATATTCAGAAAAGCATATGAATTGCTCGCTAAACGCCTGAAAGTGTGCTTCGCAGAAGGTCGAAGCGTTACGCCAGTCATTAGCAGCTTTCATTGCTGTTTTCCCGAGAATAAAAATTAAATAATACATTTAAAGTCTGTGGTAAATAATACAAATAAAAACGTTGATTACCCTTAAGTGACATCAAAAATATATCGCAGCATAATAAACTATCATTTTTAAAATAATTAAACCATTTTATTACCTGCATTGCCGCACCATACTTTTTACATCAATAATTTACCAATTGTGCAGCTTTCATTCCGATTTACAAAAGCCACTTTCCCACCTCACAATTTTTCGCTTTATATACCAAACTGCAGGCCATTAAATTTATATATATTAAAATTATTGCATACTCCTATACTATACATAGCAGTCCCATTTCAGCCACGGCTTTTTTGTTTCTTTACCTCCACATTTTCATGTGGCACACATTCATAGCACCGCAGAACGAGCATTTTCACATGCCATCTTGCATGTTGTAAATTTGGAGGGGTGGCAACCAGCGCAGCTTGTACTGGCAGCGCTGCAACCCAATTACCAATCAAGTTACTCTGCACGTTTGCCTGCCAGCAATTTATGGCACTCAGTTTAATATTGTTACTGGAAATTTTTTTCCTGTAAAAATATGTAAATAAAAGTAGCACTTTTTGTTGTTGGCGCAATTGCAATATAATTTAAAAATATAGTTTCAACGGAAAAAAAATTCAACTCAACAAAAATACTATTCTTCAAATATTTGAAAAAATATTGAGGCTCATAATTTCCATGCAAGCACCTTTTATCGCCTAAAGCTAGCCTATCCAGTTGAAAGTTTCCCCGCTCAGTTCTCGCTTTGCTTTTAGCCCCCGATGCAGTAGCTTTTGCTTGCATTGCATTTCAGCCTTGTGCTAGTACAATCAGCTGCTACTGCGCCGTCATCTGGCGCCACACGAAAGTCAAATAAATAACATGCAAACGACAGGTGGGCAAACGCCGAAAAGTGTGCTAGAAAAAAATTGTATACAAAAATATACATATGGATTGAGTAGAGTGAGTGAGGGTGAAAGCAAACATGGTAACCCTGTTCGAAAGGCAATTCTCATTTCAAAGAAACGCTAGCATGGATTTTAGCATGTAATGCTCTGCTGTGGATCTTAGCAACCAAGTTTCCTTTATGAGTATAGTCTCCGCGCTAAATTTAGTACTACGATTTTTCCTACTCATAATTTTCCTGCAATTAATTAAAATTGGTTTTCATTATGTCAAATTTTACGTCATATATTATCAGTTGAATTAAAAAAAGCCAACAATTTTGACACTTTTCGATTTGATTACAAGTCAATTTTGCTGTCAAAAATTTTACCTAATGAAAACCAAGTATTACCAATTAAGTAGCAGATATATGTCATTATCAGTACTGCGTCAAAACTTTGCAATCAATTTTCTCACAGGGTTGCATTTTTCATGCACTTCGTTTCACCAACCACACACCATCGCATATTCAGCGTGAATGCGTTCATATAGTAAGTGCAATGGCAAATATTTAATTTCGAGTAAATGAAGTTAACAAATATTTGGCATTCGACTTGTTTAAATTTTTACTCATCGTGCTTTGCGTCGTTGTGAGTGTGCGTTTTTTTTTTGTGTTTTAAATATAAAACCAAAGCATGCTTGCAGGCAGTGCTTGCCTCCTGTGACGCTGTAGCTGGTTTTCATATTTTAATTTTAACGAGTACTATATAAATTAAGCTGCAAAATTTGCATGTGTCAAAATGAAAAAGAAATTATGAATGTATTTAAAACTGCAGTATAAATTATCGACAGGTGACAGCGAGAGTTGGCAGTTGGTGATAGTTAACTAGTAACTGTCTCAAAAATTGTTGGCATTGAGATCGCAAATAAAACATGATTTTCAGAGACTTGTATAGGGGTATATTCTACAATATGACAAATATTATAAGGAACAACTACAAAATCAGTTTAACAGTTATTCCCATTGAGATTAGCCACATGTGGGTATGGAGAAAAGTTGGAAATTATATGTTTACGTAAAATTAGAAAACAGTGTGACGCTGCTGAAAAAAATACTATTAAAAAAATACGCTAATAAAATTTCGCACTTACAAAATGACCAGTGCCAGTGTTTGGATAAGAAATGGCTGATGGCATATGACAAATAACAATTTATAAATGACAAATGTTACATGATAAATGGCTAATGAAATGGGAAAAATGACAATTGACAAATGATAATTAACAAGTGGCAAATGACAAATAAAAAATGACAGTTGACAAATGACAAATGGCAAATACCAAATGACAAGTGGCAAATGACAAATGACAAGTAACAAGTGACAGTTGGCAAATGACAAATGACAAATGACAAATAAATGCCAGTTGACATATGGCAAATGACAACTACCGAAACACAAATGACAAACAACTGACAAATGGGAAATGACATGATAAATAATAATTGACAAATGGCAAATGGCAAACGACAATCAACAACTGACAAATGGTAAAAAGTAAATGACAAATTAATGAAAATGCCAAATGGCGAATAAAATTAAAAACTATCAAATTATATGGCGAATGCCACAAAACTGACAAATTGTCAATGACAGCTCGCCAATGATAATGTACAAATGACATATCAGATTACAATGCCAAACGGTAAATGACGAACAACTAATGGCAAACGACAAATGACAAACGACAAATAACAAACTACAAATGACAAATGACAAATGCCAAATGAAACAGTTTTCACAACAACAAATTGTCTGAACGTTAGATTAAAAATTAGCAATTGAATATATCAGATATAATAGTTGACAAATGACAGATAACAAGCCAGAGCTGAGAACTGACTTATGACAAGTTACAGTGTGGTAGATATCATAAATAATCAGACAGCTAAATGGGGGATGCAGATAATTGAAACAGTTTTAGAAATTTTAAATTAACGGTAGTTATAAACTCTACGGTAGTTATAAACTCTAGACTTGCAATAATGGTAAAAGTTGTATGAGATGGCGAGTGGAAAATTTATTAAAAAGCACAGGATGGCAAAAAAGGGGAGTTAATTTTACTAACTATAATAAAACAAAGCTCTTAAGTAAATTTTTAAGTGACAAATATTACAAGGAAAAACAAAAAAAAAAAGAAAGGGAGAGCAAAATCTACTAAACATAACAAAAAATGTCAAAAGCAGAAAAATTCCTTAGGGAAAAGTTTAAAAAATGCTGTAGTTTATCCTGCTTTTAAGAAAACCTCAAAAACAAATCATATCCACATACACTCAGCTGAACAAGAAATTATCATCTATCGAAATTTCTTTAAAAAAATCGCAGCACTCAGGCAAGGAAATTTACAGCAACTTCAAACTACTTTTTCAACCACAACAAAAAAAAAAGATTAACAAAAAATATATCTTATGATTTTTCTGGAGCATTGTACATTAAGCTTTAAAAACAAATTCTTTTAGTAATAAATTTATTACGAAAATTCTAAGAAATGATACTTGCACACTATGCTTGTCTAAATTCTGCATTCACTCCTATTTTAAACCACAAAATTATCGTCATTTTAATAATTTTCGTACTCAACCAAAATTTTGGTGCTTCTTCGTTATTTCTACGCCTCATTTCCGCATATGTCTTATGAGCCACTCAACTATTTGCATCACGCTCATCTAATGTTGGTTTATCGCCTTGCTACTCAAAGTAAATGCTAGCCAATGACTTGCAAGGCTACCCAAGCAATAGCAGCACTATTACCTCTACATACAAGTTAGTTGTACGTTCTAAGGCTTTTCTTTTATCACCAGCCAAAAAAAAAACAAAAAAAAAAAAACAAAAAAAAAAACAAACAATACAAATAAAAAAGTTACCTATTTCAACATTCAGCTCTTGGATATTCTTTGCCCTGCTACCAGAATTTAACTCAACTTACTTTCCGACATTCGCTTATCTTCCAACCTCCGCATATTTTCACATTTTCTGCTGCTGCTGCTTGTCGCTTCATGCAATTTTGTGTGCATCTTCTCGACGATTTTCTGCTGCTTTGGCACTTCGAGCTACATTCCGTTAACTTTCACTCTTTTTCAGTTTTGTTGTCAGTCGTAGTAGATGTAGCTGCTTTTCGTCGCACCACTTTTCACTACACTCCACTTCATAGCTTTGTATAAGATTATCCTTTTAAATTGCAATGATTACTTTTTCGTCGTCGTCGTCGTCGTCGTCGTCGTCGCCAACATGCACACATACATATGTACGTACGTGCGTGCGTAGATGTTTGTGCGAAAGTAAAAACTGCAAAGTCAGCATACAAATACCGAAGCAGCATCCATCTCTATGCTTATAGTGAGTACATACATATTTAGATCGCCTCGTTATGGCCTGCGAATGAGTTGAAAGTTGAATGTTTGTGAAGTCTGCAATGCGCATTGTTATTCAACTAGTTTCACTAGCGGCGAGCAACAACAACCCACAACAACAAGACAAACAGCAACAACAACAATAGGAAACTGTGAATGATATTATTTTGCTATTTCCCATACTACTCCTTCAATCAACCTAACGATGCTGTATTTTCGACTTTATAGCACACAACTCACCCTGGCGTATACGTAACCTGAACTCAATAGCACATTCGAATGTACCTCCCCCCCCCCCACACTTTCACTCACCCTCTTTCGCATTCTTTGGCTTTCTCCCACTGCAAGACACAGCGCAATCATTCAACGGCAACGAGCGAAAATATTTATATTCATGTCGCGGTGTTTCGAGTGGAATTGCAATGACTGTCCATCGCAGTGTTTTTGTATGTGTGTCTATGTATTTGGTGTGTTTATTTGTCTGTGTCGCAATCAGAAACGTGTTAAGAAATCTTTCATGTTCCACTTGCTACAGCTGCAGCTTCAACTCCAGCAACAACTACAGTCCTTCATGCCCACAATCGTCCGAAGTTAAGCAACCAGCCAGCGTGCGATTTCGACGTGCAGTCCTTGGCCGTTGGTGCAGCGTGAAATGGACTTGACCGTTGATAATTTTTTTTTTTTTGTACACTTCATTCTTTTGATTTGGTTGCTTTTGCTTTGTTGGAATTATTTTTGCATTTTCTGTTGTTTGATTTTGCTGTTACGCTCGTATTAAATGTCATTTCACATTTCGTGACAAGTCGGCTAATCTGACTGGAAAGTTATTTATTTCGCCTCGCTGCATCGCATAAGCGCTTCGGACACACCTCTTCATTCCTCACACAGCGACACGTTGCAAGTACGCTACTCGTTCCTACCCCCTACAAAGAAAAAAAAAGCCATTCTAACCCTCTTGTGACATTATATCACTTTATTTGTTGGCCTCCCCCCACTTCTTCATGAATTTTTTTCGATTCCAACGGAAGGCATAGCGCATTGCGAGTGGGTTGCGAAATTTTGTATGCTAACTCCATCTATCTGGTGTTTTTTTTTACTTCTACTGACTTTCGTTCTTCCCCACTTATTTTCCACTCCAACTTCCAAATGCAACTCTGCGTTGCAGCAAGAAAAATTGCTTTCTATTAAATTTACGAATTTCTATGCAAATTTATATTGTCCACTTGGCTATTTTGCATTTACTCACCAACGTTGGCTGATAAAAAATGATGGAAGAAAAATATAGCAAAATTAGAAGACGAAATAAATTTTATGAATTGACAAATTTATGTTGACACTGTATATAATTTGCTTTCAAATAGCAATGTTGTGACTCAAATATAAAGTGACTGTAAAAATCTACTAGCATTTCAAGGATAAGGTAGACTCGAATTGTTTGGTGCAGTTAAGCACAGTAAAAAATGTTCGACTAATTTTGTTCAAGAATAGTTGAAAGAGTTTAGTTTTTAACGAATTGAGCTAGGGTTTTTAAATAATCGGAAAGGTTATAAGATATATCTATATGTTCTAAGTCCGAATTTACAAAAAAAAAAAATTATTTTTATAAGTAAGTACATATGTATATAGAGAAAATTCGTTTTTTTTAATCAAATTATAAGTAATATTTTTCTAATACACAAATTTCAGATTTTCAATGTGGCAACAGCGTTTTTGATTTAAAATACGTTTCTGAAATTTTAAAATTCAAATTGGCCCAGCCAATATGGCGGCTGCTATTAAAAATTTGTTTCCTATGTATTTTTGTGTGCTAACTATCAGCAAGGTATTTTGAATATCACAATTCTATCAACAAAATCACAGAACTCGAAAACGGGTTTTAAAAAAAAAATTGTATGGATTGGCCAAGCATTTACTATTCCAACATTTTTGAACATAAGCTGTCAAAAATTGCACACAGTGCATTTTCAGCAAAAGAAAATACCAAAAATCAACGACAACCGTTAGTCACTTGAAATTCGTATTACATCGATATAATGAAATTGAATTGGTTGCAAGCTGCATACCCAAAAATATCTAAACAAAAATTCTAAAAAGATAATTTTTTTCGAAAATATTGAAAATTTTTTTAAATATTTTTTTAAATTTTGATTTTTTTCGCTTTGTAGAAATTTTAAGCTCTTATTTTTAGTATATGGTGCTGAAAAAAACATCACTCTACGCCTTATTTCCTGCGATTTTTGGACCAGAGACCTAGAATAATAGACTATATACTAAACTGTAAAGCGCTCGGCTGCAATCTTTAAAAACAATTGTTTTGAGCCAATATCCAGAAGGCTAACTTCGAAATACGTATAAATTTCTTAGTAAAAAAGAATCAAAAGTAGATTTTTCCATATAGTGTAATTATTTGGTGATTGCGTTTTGAAAAAGTCATCGAAAATTTTGTACCAATTACAAAAGGGTTTTGTAATTATTTTAGCTAATACAAATTTCTACCGATAACTATTATTTTGAGACTAGAATTATAAGTCTTTAGAGACTCGTTCAAGACTAAATTCTTACACATTTCAATACTTCAATATTCTTTCTCACTCATAATATTTTTTAAAAGACTTTAGTAATATACATACTTAAGTCTTAAATAATATTTACTGATGACTTAAAAAAGTTTTCTCACCCATAATTGTTATCACAGATTTTCTATACTTTCAGTCTCTAAATAAAAGTTGTCGATTGATTAAAAAAATGTTTAAATGTTGTAATAACTATTGATTTACCTTTCTTATTTTATTTTATAACAGTAAGTTTCTGTTTTAGATTCTTATTAATCGAGATACTTTTTTATTCAAGAAATGCTTATATATTACGTGATCTCACACTGCCAATAATTCAATTCGCAGCCTTTGCGTACCAAGTAGTAGTTTTTTAACTCACTTTATCGTAAAAATAAAAGAAAAAGTGAAGGAAATTTATTAATTGTACCAAAAAAAATGTCTTTCTTTCACATAATTTATATACCACTATAACGTCGTGTATGTATGCATTGCTTTGATTGTTGAATTATTGCCGCATTTGCCACATCACAGTCACAAAAACCTTCAACCACACACATGCACACATACATCCGTGCATATATACATAGTATATAGTAGTTAATACATATCGACATCATTCATTTTCAGCCGTCAAGCAATCGCCTTAAGTAGTTGTGAATAGCCCCACTGACAGGCGGGAACAAGCCACTCAAATAAATTTAATACGAATAAAACTCCCACACATATGCGAACAAGTCACAAATACCAACATAAATGAAAAATATATAAAATATATGTGTGTGCTTTGTCTGTCATACAATAGTTGCAATGGCGGACGCGCAGCTACTTAAGAAGACAAATTGATGTTAGGCGACTTGAGGCATGAAAATACTGGTGCCATTTGAGCTGACTACCAACGACTGCTGACAATCGGCAAACGCAAAAGCTCTCCGGTCTTGTAAAGAATATAAAGAAGTTGACTATTTTTTTTGCTCTACACACATTTGGTTTTTTATGAGGCGCTACATGTGCAAACATTTGTGCTTTATACGCTCAAGAGCATAATTTACTTCAGTAATTTATTAACTTTACTTTGCCACAAATATGTGTTGAGCTTAGAGAATAGTCGAGTGATTATGTTAACTGCTTAGTTAGTGCTGAGCGGAGGAGCGTACGTAAGCTTTTCCGCAACTATTCAATAATTTTTTTTTTGCAGAAAATCCCCTTACGAGTATAAGCGCTGAGTAATTTAAGCATAGCATGGCGCTATGTTTTTTTTTTCTATTGGTACTAATAATTTTTTTTTTCTCACATATTTCCACTTAATATTTACAACAGCTAAATCTTCTCTTCATTCTTATCTACTTACACAGGGTCGTTGTAATCGTGATAAACCGCCGTGCAAATATTTTCATCCACCACAGCATTTGAAGGATCAATTATTGATAAATGGACGAAACCATCTTGCCTTGAAGAATGCACTGATGCAACAGATGGGTATGGCAACTGGACAGCAAGTCATACCGGGACAAGTGCCAGCAGTGGTGAGTAGAAAAATAAACAAAGATGAGTGCTTGAATAGAGTAAGTAGTGATTTGATATTATATTCTCATATGAATGCAAAATAGAAAAAATATATATACATACATATATATTTTTCTATTTATAATGGTAAGTATAGAAAATTAAAAAGAAAAAATATCTCTGCGGCGCTTGCAAGCTCTAATAAATTTTCATAAATCATTGCATACTTCTGGTTCTGCTGTTGTGGTTGAATCTGCAATGTACATATAAAATTTTTTTAATGAAGGCATTCGAGTGATTTGCTCTAGAGCTTTTATATCTTGCGGTTGCATTGTGCGCGCCAATGAAGTAGTAGATAGTTATTTATGAAATGAGTAAGAGAATATAGAAAAAAATATTTGCAAAAGAAATAAGTGCGCACTGGTTGGAAGTATGCAGCGCAAATTATTAGAAATGAATGAAGAATTTAAGAGCGGAAAATTTTTTAGTATAATTAAAAAGAAATAAGCAGCCTGAAAGAGAGAAAGCGAACGTTTTTATTAAGACTATGTTTTTTCTTAGAATTTTCTAAGCAAAAAGCTGACCGGAATTTCACAATGTAATTGAGAACAAATAAGCTAAGAAGCGATAATTCTTTTCTGCCTCACAAAAAAAAAAAATTCGGCTTCTCCACCGGAATTATAACATCTTTTATGTGCTTAGAGTTCCGCCACATTATTTCAGAAAAATTATAACGTTTACGTAAGCTGGACCGATTTGAATATACCATCTGTAACAGTGACATTTATAGTTATAAAAATATTTTTTTTCTCTAATTATCTCTAATGCTAAAAACCTTAAAAAGTTTCCATAAAAATAATTTAAAATTTTTCTTTACGAAATTACAATGATGTTTTGAAAGATGTTTTCAAATTGGTCCAGCTAAAGTCAATCTTAATATTTTTTTTTTCGAAATGCTACATATTTTGGATGAAGCCTTGAAATATAATCAATTCTATAATGCAGAAACAGTACCGATTTTGTTTTTATATGAGAAGTGATGCGCCCTTAAGGAGGATTCAAAAAGGAAAAAAAATCATAGAACTGCTATAAAATCGCCAAAAATTAAACTTTTTGGAAAAATAAAAAAAGAAATGTCTGAACATTTTTTTAATCATGCTATCTATTTTTTCCATAACCAATAAATAACCTAATCTTTTCGAGTATTTTCAAAAATTTTTCTAGTGATTTTTCTCACAGAATTTTTTATTGAAAAGAAAAAGCCAGTTTTTCTAAATTCTACAACTTTTTTATTGGAAACGATCAAATTTTGTTTATTTGTAGGGTTACTTTTTGGTTATAGAAAAAATAGTTATAATTATTTTAAATTACATATGATCAGAAATATTTTTTTTTTAATTTCTTTTTTATAAAAATACAGTTCGTTCTATAACAAAAAGCATATAAAACAAAGTTAGAAATTTGTATACAAAATTATAAAAAAAATTATCAAATTTTTAACACAGAATGCTTGGGAAATTTTTGGTTATACATTTTTGTTGCCAATTGAGTTTTAGGATGTAAGTCCCAAGAGGCTAGAAATTCTTCCATTTTGATAATTTTTTGATGTGCAAGACCGCCGGCACAAAAAAAACTTTTTGAATCAATGAACTTTCTTAAAGTCCAATTTAATACAATTTAAAAGTCCAAAAAATTTAATGCACAAAAGTTTTTTAAAAATTAAAATGTAAAAGTTTGAAATTTTTATGACATTTTTTGTTTTTTATTTTAATTTTAATTTACACAATTTTTGTAATATCATAAATTAGAGTGTTATACAAAATTAACCAAAATAAGCGGCGTTGAAAACATTGTAAAAAAATGTGGCCAGTTATTTGAATCAACTACAAACTCTCTTCCATGAGATACTTCATATGAAAATACAACTTAGAAACAATTCACGGTAGCGGCGTTAAACTATATTTTTTTTTACTTCTGAATTTTGTATTTCTATGCTATTCCAAAGTAGCTGCAGCTGCGCTTAAAATAAAAATCACACTAGAATGGCTAGCTGAGTTATGAGGCGAATAAATTTAAAAAAAAGAATTAAAAAAATGAAATAGTAATAAATTGTATTGAATTAATAAAATTCTATTAATATCGGAAACGAGCTTAATCGAAAGCCTCGAAATATTCGCTCAACTCCCACATTCAATTTCACAATATTCTATTTTCCCCTAACGACTAGCTTAAATAATCTCGTACCTACTCATTATATTTAAACTGCTGTCATTCCCTTTAAAGAATTGCCAAAAAACGGGCAGTTGTAATTATTTTTCACACCGGAATACGTCATATTAATTTTAAATTTCAACAATTTAATGACAGCACGGCATTTTCACTTAACTACTGTCATTTGCTACGTTATCCAACCTCTACCTCACCAACATTAATCAGCTATCTGTCAGCTGACGAGCGGAAAAAGTAGAAATTATGTATTTTAATTGAAATTCATAATAAACTGCTGTGAAGGTGGAGTATGAGCAGAAAACTTGGGTGAAAGGCAACGCTACAACCACCATCGCATCTTCCGCTCAGCCTTCCTCCTTCAGCCTTTGGCAACTAAATACTGCCATAAACTTTTAGCTTCTCACACTTGGCGACTGACTGCTTTTGCTCGTTGCTGACTAAATTACTCATTGCACATAGCGCACAGCGCACACTTGGCGGCTAAACTTGTGCTGTGCTGTGCTGCTGTGTGTCTGACAGACTGATGAATAACAAATCCATCATTTTCATTTAACAACAATGTCAGTTATAACTAGCGCGTCGCATGATGAAAGGGTAGCAGTCCAAACCCATTAGAGAGAGGTGGACTACAAATAAATGCGGAGGATGTAATTACTGCTTAAGGTTTAGGTTTGGCTATGTAAGCAACTAACTATGTGACTGAAATATTGTCTACCTATGTAACTACATACATATTTAATTATTTTTGAAGGGAAATTTCACAAAGCTAAACGGCTAAGCGGGTAAGCATTCATATTTGCATATTTTTCACGTTTATGAAATCACAGATTTTAAACTGTGCAACGGTAATGATTATCGTTAATCAAATTGTTTTCATAAAATAAAGGGGATCTTGATTGATAAGCTTTACGTGAACAAACGAATGGCCATATTTTATTTATTGATTTATTTATTTTTTTCATTTTAATATTTTAAAATTAATGTGTGTACAGTGCCTGCCAAACTATTAGTGAAATATTGTTTACAAAAATCTGGAATTCTTAAATTAAGAAATTTTGGAGCTCATAAAGAGTTTGTGTTTTTTCATTTGTGTTTTTTTATCCGAATTCGCTCAAACAAATTTCTATGACGCTTTCATTGGTTGTGGCTTCAGAATATATTGATATGGCATCTTTAGATGTTTGAATTATATTCACAATTATTTTCGGATCCAAAAAAAATTAATTAATCCATTACGGAGCTATTTCACGAAAACGAATTTATGAAATTGTCGCTGCTTATACTATGTTCACACCAAAAGTTAATCATTTGAAATCGAAGTTAATCCACATCACTAACTGTTGCTGTCCACACCGCGGTTTGAGGTTCACAATTCATATAAAGTAGTTACGTAATTACAAAAACTATATTTCTTTATTTTGCATTTGAGTGGAGTGAATGTTAGATGAACTAAAAAAGATAACCATAAACCAGCGTATTCAATATTAAAAAAACGAAGTAAAATGTAAGCATGTATTAAAAACAAACGCTTTTGTCAAAAATACTCAACATCGAACCTCACAAACTGAGGGCGCTAATCAGAGTTGCATAGGGGAAATTATTGTAAATGTGGATTAAGTCTTGGTCTTCTGGTAAGACGATTTTGAAAACGAATCTTTGTATTTTGTCAAATCAAGTGGATTGGCAATATAATTACGATATCTGCGGCAATTGCCAGATTAGGTTTTATTCTGGGCATGGTATTATACTTTCTACTGTCTTAAGTACAAAATCTTG
Source organism: Anomoia purmunda (assembly GCA_951828415.1). Lineage (NCBI taxonomy): Eukaryota > Metazoa > Arthropoda > Insecta > Diptera > Tephritidae > Anomoia > Anomoia purmunda. The sequence continues at coordinate 112,799,924 of OX639997.1, forward strand.
TTTACTGTAATCCCGAATAAATGCGAATATGTACATGCAGTCTCTAGTCATCTTCTAGCTTCGTTGGAGGTGTCTGAGATGCAGGGGAAGTTAAAATTAGTTATCTAAGGATAAAAGTGGCTTCATAAGAAATGATATTGGACTGAATATATCACTGAATATGTCACTGAAGCTAAAATTTGAGATAATCTCCAACACAATAGAATCTAAAAATAAATTAACGTGGTCTAAGAGGGATATCAATATTCCACACTTGAAGCTTTCAATTTGTTTTCTCAAGTCTTGACTATTTCTAATTTATTTACTTTTAATTTAATTTCCATTACCTTTTGTTTAGATTACGTTTCATTATCCAACAAACTCCAAACAATCTCAAGCTTCAAACTTTGTTGAAAACTGAAAAAATAATTAAAAAAAAAACAAATTGCATTAAAACTTCAAACAGAAAAAAATTTAGAGCAAAAAATATGGCAAACAAAAATTTTCTTCGGATCTTTTTTCTTACAATTTTTCTTGCTGAAAGTGTTTCGTTTTTCTTCCATATAAAAATAAATTTTTGTAGATTCGTTATATGAAAACAAATACGATAAACAAAATTAACCAAAATCGACTGCAATTTGTAGCCAACTAAAAGTTGAACTTTGTTGGATGTACTAAAAATTAATGGGCTACTAAACTGCATATCCGATAGTTTTCTCGTTTCTTTTGATGAGATTTGATAAATTATTATACATTTTGTATAAAGTTAGAAAATGTGGGTTATTCTACCATTTCAGCATTTTAATTGAAATGTAGTGGAGGTTAAAGCTAAATACGGGAAAAATAATTCAGAAAAAAGTTATCAATATGTGGTGAACTTATGATTTGCAAAGGAAAATATACATGTAAAATATTGTCGATAAATTTCTTTGAGAGGCATTTTAAAATCATAAAAAAACAATAAAAAATTGTCGAGAGCATTAGACAATATAACGATTTTTTTTTTAAACAATTTAAAAAAAAATCATTCAAATCAATTAATTTCTGCATTAAAAGGTTATATTTTCTTTAGCAAAACTCTGCATACAATTTTTATGTAAAGTGTAGGGTGGGGCGTATGAGTAACACTTCATGGAATGAAAATCTGTGGATCATATTGGAAGATTTCATATTTTATTTCCTTACAAGACGATCTATGAAGCTACAATATTAAAATATTAAATTTATTAAAATTTGAGCAGGAAAATGTGTGCGATAAAAGACAAAATGTCCAACCAAGTGAAAATCTAAATTTTTAGGAAACCCCTTACTATTGCAATTTGATATTTTCGCCAGCATTTATTATGTTTTTTCTTGAGTCCTAGGCGCGTTTGCTTGCTTTTTTTTTATTTCTGTAGCAACAGTAATATTTAAATAAATATAAATATGTATGTGAATAAATTTATATACTGAATTCGAAGAAAGGCGGTGTGTCACACAGCGCTTGGGTCCCACAACTGGTCATTACTACCTTCCATGCATATTCATTAAAATGAAATTTGATACTCTGCGGTATAAATTTCCATTAGCAGTTGTCAGCGCTGTCTTTGCAGAAAAGCAACAGTTAAAAGAAGGTGGCGCAAAGCGAATGTGAAAGAGAGGAGTGTTTAAAAAAATATTATGTTTAATAGCAGCCAAAGTACATAGAGAAGTGTTGGTACAAACAAACAAACAGAAAATGCTGCAAAATTTTGCAAATGGGTTGCAAATATTGGAAATAATTAATTCAAAAATGAAAACAACTACTCACAATAAAGTGCCAGCAGAGCATTGTAAGGATTTTAGAAATTATTTCTCAGACTTATATTTAACATTCTCAATTATTTTCCATATATATATATACCTACATATATAAGTATCTGCTTAGTTTTTATTCCATTTTTTCCCCCCAAGTGATTATTTCTGTCTCTCTCTTTTTTTCTTCCAACTTTTTCCGCTTTAATCTCAAAGCCTCTTGTCTATTCACAGGCCACAAATCCCTACTTAACTGGCATACCGGCCAATCCATACCCTAGTCCATATTATGCGCCTGGAACTTTAGTGCCTGCATTACTCGGACCAGATCACACACAGTTGGGTCAAGTGGTGCCACAAACGGTGCAAGTGGCACAACAGAAAATCCCACGTTCCGATCGATTAGAGGTGAGTCCAAAGTATTTCAAGCTTATTTATTGCTTTTTTTTTTTGTATTGTATTTTTAGCATAAAACGAAAACTATGCAATAATATTAATCACAATTTGTTTGATTATTTAACTGCATTTGTTTGTTCGTTTGAAAGGCAAATAACAAACAACAAATAGCTAAATATATACACATATCAAATTTTAATTTTATTTTTTTAAGAAAATAAACTTAAGTGTTTAATATTTATGTTCGGCGCATTAGTTTGTTGTTCAATTTTCTAAACAATAACTTACTAAGTTTTTATGAATCTAATTTAACTGAAAGTTAGCATGAACATTTTTTTTATACTATATTTTATATTATTATTGTGTTGTGTGTGTTTCCTTCTTTTTCTTTTAATAATATTTTATTTTTAGTAATATTTTTTATAATTTTCTTTGTTGTACTAAAATCATATGCTTGCACTTGTTTGCCTTAAAATGTTCTAGGAAACAAACACTAAAAAGCAAGCTTCTCCAAAATATTGCTAAGCGTGCTCCAGATATGCGCAAATTGGTACTTTGAACGTCAAACAAGTTGATTTTTAATCAAAAACTATTAAGCGAAACCCTACAATTAAAAAAAAATAACTTGCTATAATTTTATAATAACTAATATAATATAATGATTCCACAAAAAATTTTACGAAAAATAAAATGAAAGTTTGAATAGTGACGCTTTCGTTTACTATAATTTTTATAGCAAACCTAATGAGGCATAAATTGGTCGTACTCTACTTAAAGTAAATTTAAACGCACGCCTTTTCATTGTTTAAGCACATTTTCAAAGTTACTATAATTTTATAGCAAGTGCATTTAAGTAATTTTTTTTATAGATTTGCATATGTTAAATAACGCCCATCAAGATTTAAATACGGAGCGTACCTTACACACTCAGCCAAGGCGGCTTCGGATTAATGTGCGGCATATGATTTTATCACATACTAAATTATATTAATATTTATATTAATGTTTATACATAAATAGCTACGTATTATTTTTTTTTTATGTGTTTTTATAATTTATATTGCCTTTTTTGTATTCTTTTCCTGGAAAATTTTTAATTTTTTATATTGTGGCAAAAAGTTTCAGTTTTCTTTTGTTTTAAATTGCTGATTATTATAAAATAAAATAGTACTTATTTGAGAACAATTTTTCGAAAATCTTCATTGAATTATGCCCCATTTTTATATGCAAAAAATTCTAAGGTTATATAAATCAATCACACATTCGTATTTTTCCAAATTAGATATGTATGTAATATAACTCAATTTTTTAGGTATTGGTTTTGTTAAAATAAATATATTATTTTTAAAATATTCTCAATGGTTTTAAACTTTTGTTTTCAGTTTAAATTTGAGAAAAATGCTCAAGATTTTGATCTAATGAGGTTATTTTTTTTTTTTGGTTTTTTTTTGTTAAGTAAGGTTAATCTAGCAAACCGGTCTGTGTAAAATTTTTCGGAAAAGGTTGTTCTAAAATATCAATATGACTTCAAATTCAAACAAATCAATTCTATACCAAAATTATCTGTGTTTATTCAAATTTCGAACTATCGTTTCTCTTTTGTCTTGTTTTCTATACGAAAAAAGTTATTCCTAATTTTTAAAACTTTTTTCAAGTTAGTTTATTTTTACAAGCGCTGCTTTTTATCCCAGCCTTACTTATTTTATTTGTTTTTTTTTTTAATTCTCTTTTTGTTTCTCAAACACTTTGCGCCCGCTCGCTGCGCTCTTTTGCTGCAAGCAATCTAAAACGAAGTATAATTTTGCAAAACTTGCCTTGCTCCGCGCGTCTCTACTTTCACAACACATGAACAACAACGCAAAGGATTATACAAAACAGAAACTTCAAACAGCAGCAACCCTTTTTTTTTAATTTTTTTTAGATTCCTTTTCTTTAATAAACGCTACTGTAAATATTACACACAGTGATGAAAACATTAGATTTCGTATTGGGTTCGTTTGGTTTTAAACGGCATATTGAAGAAATTTCAAGTTTCCTAGGAATTTAAAATTTTTAAAATTAAAAATTTTTATGCAAACTTCAAATATTTTCAATATGCGTTCCAAGTGATTTTTTTAATTTTTTTTCATGGTTATTTTTTCAAATTAAAAAACATATTGCTGCATCTAATTGCAAAAAAGAGAATGAATTATATGAACTGTATACGTTAAATTTTTTCTCAATTTTGTCGGAAATACTGTACAATTATTATTATAAGCTTTTTCAATTAAAGGCAAATGTGTTTTTTTTTTTCAATACGTTTATTTACCATTTTGTGTTTTTACTTTTAAGTTTTTTCCTAATTTTTCAGTGTATTTTTGTTATTGCTTTTGTGTTCCTCGATACTCAACTAATTCGCTGTGTTACAAAACAAAATTAATAAACTGCAATGAGAAAGCAAAAGTTTGCTTGCCGACCATAACCAAGCGCTTAAAATAAGTTACTATAACGAAGCGCCAAAACTATATTAATGTGTGTGTGTACAAATTCGCTGCTGTTACAACCTCTAACACGCCAACGAGGGCGCAAAAACTCACTGCAACCCAAATTTTTTTTTTTTTCAAAACTACAAAACAACCTAGACAAATTGGCATGAAAAGTTAAAAAGAAAAAAATTTTACTCACCAAATAACCGCTGTGTTTGAAAAAACTCTAATACAAAAATTTATAATTTCATTAAGTGCCTGGAATTATAATCAAAAAATAATTTCCTTCCATTATTTCCTCCCAACCACCAAAAAATAAAAAAAAAATAAAAAAACAACCAACAACCAACACCAACACAACCACTATCGCCACCAACAATTTCGATTACACCGACACCTACAAAATTACTACCACCAACACCATTACCGTCACCACCACAACTACCAATAAAAAAAAACAACAACACCCGCTACAACAACTGCAACAACAATTGCAATAAATTGCATATGCAACTGCAACTGCAACGCAACTGCTGCCAAACTGCCTTCGCCTACGCCGCCGCCGCCACCGCCACCGCTGATGCAACCACACGACCACTACCACCAACTATAATAAACTATATCTGCCGCCATCGCCACCGCCAACACCACCACCAACCAATCTGTCAATCCATCTATTTGCCCATCAAATGATGCGCCAACGCCTACGCATATGCAACGAAAACCCCATAAAAAATGGAAAACTGTGCGCAAACAAAAATTATTATTGATTTGGAAATCGAAAACCTACTTCGACGCTAACTGGACAAAATGAAATGAAAAAATCGAAAATGCGATATTTTGATCCGCGCTTCTGTAGGTTTGCCGTGAATTCTTGCGTGGCGCTTGTAAACGCGCCGAATCGGAGTGTCGTTTTGCGCATCCGCAGGATAGCGTCGCCCGGCACGATGATGGCTCGATCACGGTGTGCATGGATGCCGTGAAGGGCAGATGCACGCGCGACCCATGCCGCTACTTTCATCCCCCCTTGCACCTGCAGGCACAACTAAAAGCAGCGCAAACACGCGCCACTGCTGTCGCTACTGCGGTATGGCTAAACTGTTCTTACAAATTTTACAATAATATTATGAATTATTTAATTTTCATTTTAATGATTGTAACACAAAAGTTTTTTTTATTTGATACTAAATATTTCCAAGTTTTATGTGAATGCAATTATGAAATTATACAAAATTAAAAACAAGGAAATAGTTTGGCCAGGTGTGGTTGTTGCGATTGAAGTGCTATAGAAACATGCGCTACAAATAACATAAAAAATTATACAAAAAAGTTTCCTACAATATTGCTATAATTTTTATCGCATCTACCTTCGTACATAAAAATTAAAAATTCCATAAATTTCGTTCGCCTATAAACTTGCTATAATTTTTTATAGCAGCGGGATTTATGGGAAAACAAACTAACTTTCTGTATAACCAATTCCTGAGAAATTACAAGATTTTATATGAAGAAAAAGTTTCTATAATTTTTATAGCAACTGAACTAGTTCAAAAACACAGCAATAAATCTGTAATCACATTTCAACTCGTTTATCGAAGCATAAAACAGAAGGAATGCTAAGTTGAAAGTGTGAGATACTGCAATTACTTATTTGATGAATTTTCTCTGATTCGTATTGAACAAAAATTTCTCACAACAAATCTGCTAGCTCTAGCACTACATCTTGAGTTACCTCCTAAAAAATATAGGCCTAAACTTTGGAATAATCACACATTTCACATCTATAACTTTTATAGCAAATAAAAATACTCATGCAGGCTAAGAACAAAACGTGAGGCATTCTATCACAATTTTTCAGCTGAATACCATTTCTTTAGTTTGCTATAATTTTTATAGGAAGTGAAGAAAACTATTTATATGGAGAGCTTAATTCAAAATAAACATAAAAAGCTTTCAATATAAAGCTTAGAAAATTTTCTACAGTCTTTTTCGGTAATCGCTTTACAACCACACCTAACCTAATGCATTGGAAAATTATTGTACTTTTTTTCGTTCTTCATTTGTTGTTGTTTTGCTACTACAACTTAAGTAAATGCTTAACACACAAAAGAAAATTTTATATATACTACAAACCAAAATGTACATTAAGCAATCTGATGAATTAAAATGAATAACACACAATTTTCAATTAAAAATGAAAAATTATGTAATTTCTTAAAAATTAATTAGTTTTTTTTTAGTTAACGCTTAACCCATGCAACTACTTTATGTTATATATATTTTTAATACAACTATAAAGCTCAGCTGCTTTTTCCTTAAGTTCATTTATCAATTGCAAATTTTCAATTGTTAAATGTTGATTTGTTTATTTACGAATTGTTGCAATAAATTATAAAAAAAAAACAGCAAAAAAAACACGCCACCCAAATCACATACATATTTACATACATATACATATAAATTTAAAGCACTTCACATTATTTGCTTAGCTGCCTGTGCAAAATTTATACAAATATATTTCTAGTTAATTCTTGCGCCATAAAATAGGCAAGTAGGTATTAATTGTAAATTTATTTTTAATTTATTTTTCTTACTAGCCACACAGATCTCAAATCTCAACTTTAATAGAAAATGCAAACTTAAACTCCTATATTAAATAGTTATTCATTTCGGTAAATAATTATTTTTTGAATAGAAATTTATTTAAAGCCATTATCAGATCATTTAAAAAAATTGCATGCAATTAAAGTAATTAACTTTATGAAAATTAGAGTAAATGATAAAATTTTCATATATGTATAGTACGTGCTAATAGTGGTAAACATATTTATTGCATTTACGGATACAAAGGTATTCACAAACTAGGCAGCTTACAATAGGCTCTGAATAATATTACAAATTTTTATACCCACCGCAAAATAATGACAAAATTGCAAATACTTCATTAGAACTGATTGGACTCTCAGCTCTCAGGGACTTATAAAATAAATCTTTTGAACCCGCCGCTTCCAACAGGCATTAATATTCACAACTCGAGCTTCAAAACGAGGCTTTCTTAGATCTACATAAAAAGTGTGCCACTTTGTGAGACCTTATAGCCTAAAAAATCTCATACTCTGTATTGAAAACAATTGCAAATAAAAAAATAAGCAAATACGCTTTCTTAAAATTGCCATTAGGTTGGCAATGAAAAATTAAAGGTTTTTTTTAAACGCAGATCACCAAAAATAAGCCAAAGTGTCGGCAAAAAACTTCCTATAATTTTTATAGCAAAAAATAGTTGCTATAAAATTTTGACGAGATGTTTGAAATTATGTATATCATAATACTTTCAGAATAAGATGATGTTAATGATTATTTGAAGAAACCCTACAGTCAGTCAGCAGTTTAATATTACTCAAATTTTAATTCCAAATAATTTGATTAATTTTAAGAAAAGTTACAAAAATTTAAGAAATACAATTTGCTATATGTCCGATGTATCGCTTTTATTAGCGATTGAAATTTATTACTTGTCTAGCAATTACGATCAACTAAATTGTTAGATTTCATTTCCCAAAAATTTGCAATTATTTTAAAAACAGTTGCCTAATTGAAGAAATAATTAAATTGGCAAACAGTACAGGGAATTGTGTTGCAGATAGATAACTAAAAAAAATTAAATTGCCAGTCATGTGCCTTCTATAATTATTATAGCAGTTATGTACAAACGCGATGAAATTTTGGCAAACATACGAAGTTAGGTGTATATGTGATATTTATTCTCCCATCAAATGACTTCAATTTCGTCTCCGAAAAATTGCTATAATTTTGAGAGCAATAAAAAAATTAGGAAATATAGTAATAAATAGTGAAATAGTGTAACTGGAAAAATTATACTGAACAGTTTTTTTGGCAGAAATTGCCACAATTCTTCACGAAAATTACATCAAATTTAGATAACTTAAAACAAACACATGCTATATAAATATATTAGAAAACTGGCGTGAAATTATGGTAAAAATATGAAGTTAGTTTTATGTGAGAAATATTTTAGTTTTGCTCATACATATTTCTTCACCTAACAAATGTTTTCATTTGTGTCATCAATAATTGCTATAATTTTTTAGAGTTACCACACTGTTCTGTAGAAATAAATTGTTAGAATTTACAAAAAGATCACATTTAGCTGTCATTATTTTTGAAAAAAATTGCTAAAAATTTTTAAAACGTAGCTCATTTGGTACAATTGCTATAATTATTATAGCAAATAAAGTTACCATAAAATTTGGCAAACAAATCTTTCATGTGTTTGAAACATAGAAAACTTGTAAAAAAAAACGTACATATCGTAGTATAAGTTCAAATATTTGATGTTCTATAATTATAGGAAGCAAGTCGCTGTATAATATATAGTAAAAAAATTATAACACCCCATGTTTCGCTAAAAACATAATAGCGAATTTCGCAAACGCATCGACCTACCACGTGAAATATCAGGAAATTATAGTAAATTAGCTCTCCTTTACAAAAAAAAAATATAATGAAAAAATGTAAGGATAGTTATCAAACGAGAAATTCTGCAACAAATACTATAAAAACAAGTGAATTCAAATATGTGTTTAAGTAAAGGGTTTAAATTGTTATTTTTTAGCTTCCTTTATACATAGTTTAGTCGGCTTTGTTTTGTGCCACATATAGTGAATACACTTATTGAAATCAGTTTGCACATTTCGTGAAAAAAATGGATTCAAAAATGTTGACAATGATATGCACGCATAATAATAATGCGGCTAATTTGCAAAATATGCGCGCCAACGCCCAAAATTATGCTATAAATATTGCAATGCGGCTAAAAATGTTATTATTTATCAGGCACACAAAGCAAACGCACAAAGAAACCTACAAATATTTCACATACATGGCACAGTATATGAGCAGTATAAAATTTCAACTATCACTTACATTAATTGAACTGCATTAATCGCATTAATAGCAGCAATTATGATACCAACGTTGTATAGGTGCATACATAAATAAACATACGAACATACATACATAGGTACATAATTTTATACAAGTATATATTTATGCAGATATTAACGCTCTGCAACCAGTATCTGTGAATTACTTCCTGCACTTTGTCGGCAATCAAAATAAAGTTTCGCGCAACTTTTTACAAAGGTAAATAAATAAAGCATAAATTGAGGCGCAATGGCGTGGAGTAAGCGAACTGAATACGAGCGGTGTACATATAATGCAATTACGTGGCTATTTACACGTGCGCATAAGCACATATGCCCACACAGCCATATATGTATGTATGTATGAAGTTGGTATGCATGTAGTTGTTGCGAGTTCTTACTATGTGTGCGGCGCGTATGCTCTCGTCGCTTTAACAGCAGCAATAAATGTTGATTTTCGCTTTTGGTAAATTAACATTTATTACAACACATTCATGTCGAAACGACGACGCACCCAACGCATATGCGAAGCAACCCAAACAAGCTACATACATATGTATGTATGTACATCCATCCCAGCTCAGCCCAGTCCAGCCCATGTTGGCAAACACTTAATACGAATGCGCTTAATTGCTTCGGTTGGAATTTATATGCCTCACATAATTGCCGCGTAATATGCGCGTATGCGAATGAAAAATCATTGCAGCATTTGAGGCAATTTCCAACACAATCCAGAAAACACACACACACACACACACATGCGTACATGCGTACAGTGACAGACACAGACACAGAGGCATATGGTTACAAAATACTCATGCAATGAATGAACAAGCAAAATGGGAGAAATGACAATAAATAAGCTTTGTATAGTAATTTGAAACTCCGCAGTTCGTCGTTTGGTGATGTTACCGCTCTGTCGCCTCAAAGTATGCCTGTGATATGTTGCACGTCGTAATCAGGTGACATGCTACGGGGATTTCCGCTCTCACCCGGCAAAACGACACAAATGTAGGAAGCAACTACTACACAGAGGTGTAGCGATAATAATAACATTTATAGGAACAACAACAAAACTAGGGTGGAAATATTCAAACGAACATTGAACTTAACGATTAAATAAATTGCGAGCACGTGCAGCAGATGGTGTGGAAGGGACGCAAGTGGAAGGGAGCAATGATTTTAACGTTAGCGCGCATATTAGAAAATCATAAAATTTTAGTGTTTTATTCTGGATAAAATGAGACTTTTTTTTAAATTTATTTTGGTTTAAAATTTAAATCTGTGCAGCTTGTTTTTTTTGTAAAATTGTAGGATATAAATGAAACTTTACTTGTACCTTGGTTGGAAAAAGTCATCCAAATTTTCGAAAGAATTATAAAAGTCCTTAGATAATTATTATAGCATGATCAAAAAATACCTAAGTCATAGATAACAAATTTTTTTAAACCTTCAAAAAACTTGTCATGAAATTGAGATTATAAAAGTATTTCGGTATAGTTTCGGGCTTAGTTCGACTCCATTGCGAAAATTTTTAACAACCCTTTCCGGACTGGTGCCCAAATTATCCCGAACAAGTGTCAAAATGATGCCTAATCTTCCCCGAAATAGTCCCGAAAAAAAAACAAAAGTCTCCAAGTCTTCAAATACGGAACTATTTTGGACGTCATTCGGGTTTATTCAGAGGCTATTTGAGGCATCTGTCAAGACTGGTTCTCAAATGATACTTATCCCGAAATGATCCTGCAAAAACAAAACATTCCACAATAATTATGAGTGAGAAAAAATTGTCTAAGTCTTCAAATACGGCACTATTTCGGGCTACTTCTAGATAGCGCAAAACCATTTAGGGACTGGACCCCAAGTGACCCAGAATAAGTGCTATAATTATGCTGAACTTTTCCCGAAATTGTTCCGGAAAAATTTCGAAATAGTCCCAAAAAAGTTCTTTTTATAATATACGTATTAAGAGGGTTTAAATTTCACACATAACTATTAAAGAAAGACTTTTATAATAAAAAATTTTAATTTAAATAGTTGCTGATGTCTTAAAACAAAATCTCACTCATAATGATTATAAAAGGACTTAGGCTTAAAATTTTGTACCGTGCTATAATAATTTTTAATTGTCTTTTATTTTTCCCCCTATAATAGTTATTTCTCTAGAAAAAAATAAATATTGCTGCACTTGATAATTTTCTATAATTTTCTATAATTTAATATTTACATCAATTATACATGTTTGACATTCTGCTATAATTTTATAGTAGCAGCTATAACATCAATCAAAGGCAATTTAATAAAATGAAGTTAACGTCATAAGTTACCTACGGTAATAAAGTGCAAACCAATACAAATATACAAAAACAAACTTATATTAGCTTAAATTTTATTTTCGATTCCTCGGAGAAAAAAACACTGTTTTTGCCTCCATTAAAAAAACTAAATAAAATTTATGTTACATACAGCTTAGTGTTGCTTTCTAGAATGTTTTTGGCAAATATTTTCACACATTTTTACACAATTTCTTTTTTATTCTTAGCGTTGTTAATTCTGCTTAGCATTTTCCGCTATGTACTTTTTATTAGTTTTTAGTTTATAGTTAAAAACTAGTTGTGATGTTTTTACTCCCACTAATTTGCCATAAATTATTTGGCACGATAAACTTAGATCATACTATAAAACAAAGAGATATTGTTATTATAAACTAGCAATGCAACAAAATCCCCCAAAAAAATTTTAAAACAAATATATGCTCCAAAACCTATTCAAAATTCTTGCCCCCATTTACTAGTTTAGTTTCACTTTCTTTTTTACTCTATCAAAAATAAATTTATTTATTGTTTACAAAATTTATGAATTTTTTCAACCCCTGCATTTGTCTCTATCTATGTATGTATGTATGTCAAAACGCCTATATGCTTATATTCCCCCGATGCAGCGGTGCCCTACAGCAGGCTTTGCTCATTTCTTCTTTAATTTTCAGTTCGATTTAGCCTACTTATTTTTTTTTAATTAATTAGTTCCATCCAAAGTTTGTAAATACAAATGATTTCTATAAAAAGAAAAAAACTACAGATATGGTGATTTGGATTTTATAGTAGATTAATTTATACTGAAAAATTGTAACTTCAGTATATTTAACGTTTTTAATTTAGCAAGCAGAAAGTGTTTGACTACATATTTTAAACGAAATCCTCATGTAAACCGTTCATTAGATTTTATTATAGAATGTTCTTATATGTATATTTTAGATAGATTATTAAAAACATAATATTTACATATTATTAGGGGATTCACACAAAACCATAAAATCATACAATTTTAAAGTAGCCAAGAATTTATTTTTGTAGTAAAACACAAAAACACAAAATATTACATCAACAAAGGCTTATCAGCTGAATTAGTTTTACTAAGTTTTCTCTAATTAATTCTGCTATAAATTTTATAGGAAACTCAAAACTTGGCAGATATTAAATTCTCATCACTACTGATGAAAATATGTTCAAACTTCCTATAATGTTGCTATAATTTTTATAGCATACATTGAAATCATGTCATTGTAAAAGTTTTTCTTTTGTCATGCCCTGAAAAACATTTTAAGCACTCTGTGGATCTGTGACACTTATATGGTCACTAATATGTATATTTAAGATATTACCATAATTTTTATTGTAAACTCAAAACTAAAATTGAGTGCTGCTCTATTGTACACCGATAATTATTTTATTAACGCCATTGTTTTAGCAATTAATAGCTGCTATAATTTTTATAGCAAACTAATTGCGTACTTTTAAAAGTAAACCACTCAGAGGAAAATTAAGGAAATTACAGTAGCACAATTAGCAAAACAGCATGTTAAGTGCAGACATCCCAAGATAATTTAAATTAGCAGCCTAATTTTACTTTTGCTACTGTTTCAAAAATCATACCTTTTCCACATACCATACGACTACTAATGCTCTTCAACCGTTTTTAAACCCTTGTCAAATGCCAGCAAGCTAAAAAGTGATCCAAGCGAAAAAATGCCAAAGCCAATAAAATCAGAACGTTTACGTAATGAGATTACAGACAAAATAAAACACAGAAACCCCCAACAAAACTAATACGTTGCATTAAGCAACAATTACTGGGAATAAAAATTTACTATGGTCAGTACTTTAGTGAGCTTTTCTGCAATCAAAAGTAACCCAAATAGAGTTCAATTACGCGGAAGAAACAAGGAAAGGTAACACAACAATTTTTTGGAATCTACGAAAACTTCAATTTTTCTTGGTGCGCCGCAAAAAAAAAATCATCACATTACACGGTCGCATATAGAAATTGTAAGCGAAGCGCCTTAAGTTATGCCCCAAGTTATCAGTAAATAAATGAGAAGCTGAGTATGTCTTTGGTGACAGCTTGCGCCGCAAGTGGAAAATTAGCCAAAAAGCCTCAAATTTCAGACGCCTAAAGTTGGTGCTACGTGCGGAAAAGGAGTGGCAAGCGAAAAACAATCGATTTGCCTGTTGTCCGCCTGTTAGAGATGAAACTGTATAATGAAAATGCGAGAAATACGCCACATGGTCTAACAATGCAAGCATACATATAAAAAAAAAACACTCGGGGCTCAACCATTCAACGATATTAATCTGCGCGTAACATCTATATACTTTAGGGCGCGTAGCACAAAAATATAATACGAAGAGTTCAACATTGGGTTAACGCTTTTAAGCCATTTAAATGCAAATTAACACATGGCCAACGTCCAAAGTAAGACACACACATACACATCCAAAGGTTTTATAATACATACAAGAAAATTACTGTAACACAAACACCAATTTCATACTCGACTCTGCGCAGAAAGCACGACCGGTCAAATTGGGGTGCAAGTACGCCTACAAGTATGCTAAGCCAGTTTTTTACAACACCCATAAATATACCGTAGCGACTAAGGTGCATTAGCGTTGTCGCATACGCCCACAATGCGGGAATAAAATTTTGTGCTGCCAAGTGGCCGCTGGATGGGTGGAGTAAATGAATGCGCTGTAAATTGCAGTGTTAAAAGGATTAAGAGTATAAAATGTGAGTAGACCTGGCGCGCAAAATTTTGTTCATGCATTCTTTTTCATTTCAATGCGCACGGAAGGAGATAAATAAGTTTTGATTTGAAAGACATTACATTAAATATACAAAAAAAAAATATGTGCAAAAGATCCAGGAAAAATTTCGAAAATACATTAAAAGTTATAAGTTCAAAAAAAACCTTGATTTTTTATGGAACAGATTGTACATTTAGAAAATGAAATTCAAAAGGATAGAGTACAGCAAAGAAATTAATAATGTATTAGTTATTGCGCGAATTTCTACATACAAATTCGTACCAAAATAATAATAAATAATAAAAAAAAACACTTCTTAAAAATCAATTATGCATTTCATCAATTTTTTTAGTGGGAAATTAAAAACAGTTGACCGACGTTATGCGTGCTCAATATGAAGTGATGTAGGTTGGGAGAGAGAAAAACAACAAAAGTAAAGAGATAATAAAAGCGATTCCTATGAATATATTACTTTAAATGAAATAATTTTTTTAAATTTAGAAAATAGTTGAACATAACGAAAAAATGCCGAACGCTAAAGGCGAATAACATCGAACGTAAAGATAGTACAGATGATAAAATTTGCATCAAGGTTTAAAAAAAATAACAACCATTTTGCGTAAACTAATTTAAAAAAAAACTGAGTGCTAACTAAAAAATGTGGTCATCAAATATAATTAGAATACAAAAAGTGGTTTATAATTAGTGCATGCCAAAAATTCAAATCATGATAAAAACAAAAAAAAAACTATGGAAATTTAAGTAAATTTTAAGCAGCAAAAAATTTTAAAGTAGCAATATTTCAAGAATTGAAACAAGTCAGTTAAGCAATTTTTGAACTAGGGTCTTTATATGATATAAGATAAAACAAAAAAAAAAAAAGACATTTTAAAAAATTAAAAAAAAGTCTAAATCTAAAAAACTTTTAAATAAAACGCGAATCACACTTAAAATTGAGAACTAAATCAATATAAATGAAAATAAATAAAAATAAATTGACACCGAGCATAACAGAAAAAAACAAATAAAAAAACACTTAAAATCAAATATGTTTAAAAAAAATATATTAGAAAATAAATTACATTTTTGAAAAATCAACTAATACAGTTTCACAAAAAAAGAAAAAAAAAGAAATTTTCGAAATTGCTACATATGCCAAAACTCAAAAAGTGAAATTTAATTAATTTTTTGGAGCACCACTGCTATATCCTAGAAAACATCGAATGTCAAAAAAAAAAAAATTAACTGAATAGTTAAATCTAAACTATTTTCAATGCATAAAATTCCACAAAAAATAGTTTTGTTTAAAAGAAATAAATATAAAAATAATATTTAACACCGAAACAGAAATTTTGAAAAAAATGAGTAGTACTAAAAAACTTGTTTCTTAAGACTTATTTCATTTCATATATAAATGATACAAGACACCAAAGAAAATTGTATCAAAAACTTTTAATTGCATACATTTCTTAAGAAATTTTAAATTCAAAAAAAAAAGAAAACAAATTGATATGCAGTTTTCGAAGAGAGATAGAAAAAGTATTAAAAAATAAGAGTATGCGCTAATTTCAAGTATCTTATAAAGCAATAACAACAATAACAAAAGAATTCAAAATCTAAAACTGTACTTAAAAAAAATTAGCAAGTAAAACAAATTACTTTTTTCTAAGATTTTATCTAAGCACATTATTTTTCTTTAAATTTTTTTCCTTTTTTTTAATTAACCAAAACAGTTATTTTAGCTGCAACGATGCATCGGTAGGTATAAAACCAAAATATTAAAAAAAAAAACAAAATGCCAATGATATGTGGCCAACAACAAAAACTATTGGTAATTATAAAAACCCAAAAAACAAAAAAAAAAACACTGCGATCTACAAAATCACACATACACAGAAAATCACAGCGAATTAGTTGAAAGAACATATTTGAAAATAAAAAAATGTAAAAGAAAAAATTTTTCAATTTTAATTTAATAATTTTAATTTTCAAAAAATATTATCCTTTTTGTTAAACATATTTAATGTAGTGGTATAAAAAATCAATAATATACAAAATATTTATACAAACTTGTTTACATCTTTCTTTACCAATTAATATTATATTTATAATTTTTGAAATATTTTTTTTTACGTAAATAAAATTTTATTTATTTACGTGATAAATATTTTAGAATTCAAGACGTTTATTTTTGGTTTTATTTAAAAAACAAAACAATTTTTTTAAAGAACCTTTGAAAATTATGAATGTGTGATTAAAGACAAAATTGGCTGTAACTCGTGAAAGGAATTGGCTGAGTGAATTGAACAGCCAAGGAGTCTGCGATTATTAAGCATAAATCCTTGCCAAATGCAGGATTTTGTTGTATCGATAAAGGAATTTATTATTATTATTATTATTATTATTTTAACAGGAACCACAATAAGATTTTATTTTAATTAATTGCACACCATTATTTATATGCAGACTTGATTAATTTGAGTCAAAGTAAATTATTTTCAGTTTATTGTTATAAATCAACACTTTTTCGAGTATTATTGCATAATCACACACAACGATTCTTAAATTCTTAAACATACTTTTAATGCATATTTTTAAGCCTACGTTTATAAAAGAAAAATATATATGTATTTATTAAGCCTAAGTTAGCTTTTAAGCTCAGCACACGCCATTTAAAGCAGCTTTTACGCTTCTTTACTATTTAATTTAATTCTTTCTCAATTATTTACTGCACACAATTCTAATTTAAACACATAATTATTCATAAGTGCATTTAACCAAAGCATTGATACACCAAACACTTAAAAAATGGCTGTCAGAAATGGCTTTTATGCTATTGGAAAGATTAACGAAAGCTTTGTTATACTAAAAGCTTCTTTGTTTTTAGGGAAAAGACTCCTTTTCTTCTGAATGCTTTTTTGAAACAAATTTTTGCTAACATTTTATTTTATAATTCTACCTTGTTTTTTTTTGAAGCAAACATTAACACTTTCACTTGCATCGAAATTGCATTAAATTAACTGGCATTAAATTCTCAACACTTGCTCTTTGTTGCCATAGAGGGGATTCTAAGAAAAATACACAAAATATAACTTTTGAATTTCGGTAGGTACAGTGAGCTTTTTAAGCTTTTAGGACTACCCTTGGGTTAGCATGGGAACCGTTATCTACATAAGTAATGAGTTTTTATTGAACTGTTTTTCAAAGCTTTCAAAGCTTTCACTGCATTAGCTTTCTCAAAGTCCAACTTTACCATAGAAAATTTAGTATCGGTAACAATACACTGAGCTTTCACGTCCATTTCTTTTGATATTTCGGTTATATTTTATAAGGAAAGCTTCTTTCAAATACTAGCGCTTTTTATTTAGTTCCATTTATGGTTTGGAGTAAAAATAATGTGACCCAATTACCAGAGATTTTCAAGGTACTCCAAGCCTTACTAGTCATAAGTTGGCCGTCAGAAATACCAATAGTAATTTTTGGTGCGAAACTTTAACTCTGAACTAAAGCATGCAATATATTTTTCAGCAGATAATTTAAATCTAAGCCACTCCAATAGCAACTAAATTTCGATCAATCAAGTTTAGAAAATTTTATTTAAAATATAGATATCGAAAACTTTGGAAGAATTGCTTTAGGAAGTTCAGCAGCGATCGCTGCCAAGCAAGGCAACTAGGCCCCCCGAGAACAGAGGTATCCTGTTTGTAGAGCGTTTAGATTGTAGCAAATATTTATCATGTCGTTTGTGAAGATCTCTTCCCAAAAATGTTGCAAATGAAGCGAAAAAAACAGTTTCTTCAGACTTACGCTCCAAGCAGTTAGTATTCTAATAATAATTGTTCATTCCTTTGAAAATTTAACTAACACATTCACACATACATACATGCAACAAACATATGTATACTAATAATTACACCAATACCAAAATATTATTTTAAATTTCATTTTAAATTCTAAGTACTGCAATTTTCAGAGAGAAAACAACAATACCAACAAAATGTGTTTCTTTTTTCTTTTATTTTTTTCATTTCGTATTCGTACCTCTTAATTTCCTGAAACTACACTTGCGCGCCATCGACACTCATAAATGTATGCTTCGTTGGATGATGATCTGCGGACGAACTTTTGCACGCACACATGCACACATATTTGAACTCAATACACGCACAATACTATCAAACAATATGAAACATTTAATTGCTAACTAAAATTAATTGGAAAAATATTCGCCATTTGTTCAAAAACAAAATATTCCATAATTATGTAAATTTATTTAATTCGATTTTTTTCAAATGATTTTTCAAATTTTTTAAACATTTTAATTTTTTAACTTTTACTTTTTTTATCATTATTTCATATTTAAACTTCCAATAATTTTTTTTTAATATTTCAAATTAAAAAAAAAATATTTTTTTTTTAATTTTATATTCTAAATTTTATATTTTGAATTTTTTACTTATTTTTTATTTCAAATTAATTTTTTCGCCATTTAAAATTTCCAAATTTTCAATTATTGATCCTTTTTCACGGAAATTCATCAAAAATTCAATTGTGCTTAATGAACCGAAATAATTTTTGCAATTCATTGCACAAATACCAAAAAAAAAAAAATATAAAATAAAACAATAACTCTATGACGCTGAAAAATGGCCCTACTGCGTACAAAACAAATTACAAAAAACAACAACAACAACACAAATCAATTGAAAACGCAATAATAATTGATTGCCATTGCGTTGGCTATGTAATTAACAAACATATTACATTTTATTGTTGTTTTCGGGCGTTGCGCCTTCGCCACAAATCAACTGTGAAATTGCATTAATGACACAAATAAAAAATCAAATTAATGCAAATTTAAAAAAAAAAATCAATAAATGAACTATTACACAAAAAATTTAATTCAATCATAAATACCAAAATTGACAACCGCTGTGACATAAAAATTTCACAAAAATGTCAATGCATCACTTCAACACACACATATACATACACACAACTTCCTTCACTTCACTTGCACTCTGTGTATGCACCTGACTTGGACGCTAAAACTATACCACAACAACTACAAAAATAACAGCACCATCATTCGACCGCCACCATACCGACGTCCGCTGCCGTTGTCGCCGCTGCAGCTCACGCTGCCCAACAGCAAGCCGCCCAAGCCCAAGCTCAGGGCACATCGCAGACGAATGCCGCCAATGCTGCTGCCGTTGCCGCTGCCGCTGCGCTCGCCATGGGCGCGGGTGCTGCCGGCGGAGGTGGCATGGGAGCGAGCGCTGGAGCTCATCAACATCATCAACAGCTGGAAATGGGCAAGAAGCGTGCCGCCGCGGACAATGACATGTTGCAACTGGTATTTGTTCTTCTACTTCTTCACTTTGTGTTCTCCTTGTTTTGTTTTTGTTTTATAACTAATTATTTGTTCGTATTTTTGTTGTTGTGTTCGTTTGTTATTTTGTTTTTTTTTTATGCGTTGTATAATTGACTTATTCTCAAGAGAATAAAATTTGGAAACATTTTAAACAGATTTTTACAAAGCTTATGTTCCATTTCTAAAAACATGTTTTCAATTTTAAGTTATTTGTGTGATGATTTAGTTAACGAAAGTAATATTTATTTCGTATGTAAAATTTTAAACCTTGAAATTATTTTGCGCAACTTTTTTTTAAATAAATTTTCTGTATTCATATTCTGTATAGTATATTTTGAAACACAGCTTCCCAAATCCAACACTCCTTCAATCTATGCTCATCTTCGCTTATAATTTGCTTGCTGGTTGGTGTGTGCTCGGCGTTGCATACTTTTCGCTGTGCATGTTTTAACGCTTGTTTTATTTTAATCACAAAAGCTTGCGCATTTTATTTTTGATGGTTAAGAGAGAAAGAGAGGAAGGGTAAAATTATGAGTCCCAATTTCAACCTGAAGCTAAGCTTTCGACACCAACTTTCACCCTCTTTCTATTCTTAAAAAAAGTGTGCAAGTTTATAGCAACCTATTTAGCTTCTTAGTCGTAAAAACTTTCGCGCTGAAATAAGTATAAAGCTTTCTAACTGAGCCTAAATTTGAGCTTTCAGCTATTTTTATGGTTTTACCTGAACTGTTGTAAAAGACGAATAGTGGCAGTACTTTGATTATTCTTGTAGTAAGTTTTCCAAAAGCATAGAAATGGTGCTACAAAAAATTTCGTTAACACTTTTAATGAATAAGACATGAACTTCACACTTAAACCATTAAGCTTTCGTGAGCTTTCAAAATTCAAGAAAAGCTCACATAGTATATTGTGATTTTCTGAGCTTTTTGAAAATATGAAATTTTTTCGAGCTTTTTTTAGAGCCTTAGGAAATCTTCCGTAAAAAGATTAAATATACTGTTTTATGTGTCTATCAATTCAAAGCATCATTTGTACTCTTCGTGTAAGAACCACTTAAAAACAGCTGCATTTATTACGAAATTGGAAACTGAAAGCTCAAAAAGCTAAATTAACCAAATCGTAATCGTTCTAAACTTCCCCACTATTTGTGTTATAAAAGCTTTTAAAGATCTCCATCCAGTAGCGAAAAGCGAACCAAGTAAATCCTGATATTGAATTGAAAGCTCAAGAAGATCAAAAGGTCTTTTGGCTTGTGAAAGAAGAACGCAAGCTTAGCAGTCGGTGAATCGTACCGTTTGAGCAATTTCTAGAAACACCTGAAAGCTCAAAGTTATTTAAATTTTGAGAAATCTAGCGTGTTATCAATCAATGTGGAATATGCAAAGCCTTTTCAAAGCTAACAATATAAAGCACTTTTCTCACAAATACACCTCAAGAAATCCTAATATATAAAAGTAACGATTTTATAAAAATTTTCAATTGGACTAAAGCTTTCAAGTCTCTTTAAACGTAACTTTTGGTTTCTAAGGATTAAATGAGAATTCGTTGAACAAAAGTTCGTATATCTGAAAGCTTGCAAAAGTTTAAACATCTTCATAAATATAACCTTAAAAAACACATTCAACGATTTTCGGTTATACTAAAGCTTTACAAAAGTTCAAAGCACTCACAGCTTTAATAGGTTCTTAATTTTCCTAATCTGCTATTTCATCCCACCCTTGTACTTAAAATAAATGCTTAGCTTTATTTAACAATTGCAAGCTTATGAACTTCAAACTTGTAGTACTAAAAGCTTTGTATCTATTTATTTGAATTCTTTTGCAATGTTTTTTAATATTTTGTTGCCCTATCTTTAATTTTCCATTTTAAAATCCAATAATTTAAAATCATAAACCTCATTCACACCTAAATATTAATTTCAAAACAATGCTCAACAAAGTTAACAAAAGCTCCGCAAAACCATAAAAAATAAAAACTTAGCACATACGCAAAATTTTACACGCATTTTTTAATTTGTATTTTTTTAAATATCATTTTATTTGTACACAACAAAGCATTAAACGTTGGCAACCTCAAGAACGTACTTTGGAATTGTATACATAGTTATTACTTTATATCTAGTACAAGAAAAAAGCTAGTTATTATAGAAAATTATCCTTCTCTTAACAACCGCTCATCATTATCGCCTAACTAATTTCATGTTTTTTTCTTTCTGTGTATTCTTTTCTTCCACAACGTTTGTTTGCATCATTTGCGTTGCTCCACAATGCGTGTCAATGTTTGTGTTTCATCATTAAAAAAAAAATATTTAAAAATTTAAAATTTAAATAAAAAACCTACATCGCCTACTAACAACAACATCGATCAACTGAAATCATTACAAAAAAAAAATGAAATAATCACAAAAAACTCCAAAACACGCCTCCGCCTACTATTTACTACTCTGTGCCTATGCAATCATCATCACCATCACTACTACTGCTACTACCACTACTTCTACTACATCAAAATGCAACTCTGCCTGAATCTACTACCACCACTACTATTACTACAACCGCTCCTACCGCTGGTATGGTGTCTTCGACTGCGCCAACAATTTGACTAACTTCTACATTTTTCGAAACACCGAACATTGTGCCTTTTTGCGAAACAAAACAAAACAAAAAAAAACAACCAAATATAGATGGATGTTAAAACGGTTGGTTCATTTTACTATGAAAATTTCGTAAGTACTAAAACCGCATTTTTGTGTACCTTTGAAAATTCTAATTGTTATACTTTTTTACGTATACATTTTACTTTTATTGGGTTTCTTACTTCACTCTTTCTCACTGGAAAGTTCAAACATTTAAAAATTTACTTTCAAATTCTTTCTAGTTGCGCAAAATTTTATTTGAGCTCTATAAATGCATGCCTGATCGTTTATAATAAAGAAAAAAAACACAAAACACCAAAGTTTAAAATTGGTAAAAGTTTTAATAAAACTTGCGGCTGATGACTCAACCCGTCAAAGCTTTGTACCAGGTTTCAAAAGCTTACTAAGAAACTTTATTGAAAAAGCCCCTTTAAGCTATGCAGCAAATGTTTGGCTTTTCGGTTCCAAAAATATATTCAAAAATCTTTATTTAGGGCATAGCAAAAACATTGTAAGCTCTCAAGTTTGCTTTTCTGTAAAAAAAAATCACTATTTCAGTGTCGACGAAAACTACACATTCCATTTTCCGCTTCTATTAAAAGTGTGATTAAAGCTCGTCACTAAATCATTTGACTTGTGCAACCAAAGCCCATCGCTTTCAAGGAGACAGAGCTTTTTCCACGTTTTTGCAAACAAGTGTCAATAGAAGCGCCAAAAGCTCATTACTGAATCAATTGGTTTTTTTTCACATACATATATCAGTGCAGTGAAAGCTAATTTTGTGCGCAAAAGCTTCCAAATGATATGCACGCTAACTACTATGCTCTGATGCAAGCAATAAGTATTCTCCAAAGCTTATGAAGATGAAACTTTTTGTCAAAGGTACTCAAAAATCTCATCAAAAATAAACTTCCATAATTTTTTAGAGCTTTCGCTTGATTTACTCCTATCCTCAAAGTATTTTTACTTTTAAGTATTTTATTTATGTGAGCTTTAAATTTGCCACATAGTGTCTACCTTTTAAACAAATGACGATAGTTGTGAAATAAATTATTATATGTTAAATATTGATCAAAGCTGATTTTTTTTTAATTTCCTCTATCTTTTATTTAAATATTTAGACATCGTATTTTTGTTAAGCGCTAGAAAAATTTACTTATTTCAAAATAAAATACAAAACCTATTTTGCTTTCTAAGTCCAGTCCGAAAGCTTAGGCTTATTTGCAGATCCGAAAAGGTGCAAAAACTTCATTATACCAGCTATTGCATTCTTTACACTTAACAAACGCAAAGCTCCTCCTTAAGCTCAAAAGCATTAGGAAATAGTGAAAAATCTTAAGAAAACCTTAACCATATTTTAAGTTTTTTAAAGGGTTCTAAGGTATCACACATATTTTCCGCTATTTCAAAATACTTGAACTTTTTGTCTAATAAGCTTTTACGTCTATCGTAGGTCTGTTGGCCTTATTATCGCCTATAAAATGTGTATCAACTTTGCTGCAACGTTTAGCTACATAATTTTTCGTCACATTAAAAAAAAACCGAGTTCATAACCCCTCCAGTGAAATTTAAAAATTTTTAGAGCTTTGGTAAACTATTGCATAATTTTATATTGATTTTTCAAAGGGTTCATGTTTTTCTATCTTAAGCTTTCTTTCACCACCAGTTATGCGCTTTTGAAACTTTTTAAGCTGCTTCGATCCATTCTCATCCCTTTGATTTTATTTTAAAAAGGGTTGCCTTGTCGTATCTCATGTATCGCCGACTGCACTCCAGCATTTATTTTTTTTTGTGTATAATACTTTGGCTGCGTACTGAATGCGTATATGATGCCTAAAGCTCGTATCACTTTTATGTAAGCTTTCTATAAAAGCTTCGAAATTTACATTTTTAGACAGTTTGTAAGCTAGTTTAGCGTTAATTTTTAGTGAAAGCTGCTATTAAAATTTATAAAACAAATTTAAACAAAATACTTTTTACTAATATGTTTTTTTTCTCTCTCCCGCCTCTCTGTCTTTTTTCTCTTGGTATCTCTCTCTCTCTCTCTCTTCCTCTTCAACAGGCTTTTTCCGGCATGGTACCGTTCAAGCGTCCCGCTGCCGAAAAATCCGGCATTCCAGTGTATCAACCCGGCGCGACCACATACCAACAGCTCATGCAACTGCAACAGCCGTTCGTACCAGTGTCATGTGAGTACCAATCTCAAAATGGTGGGACGCCATTGAGCGCCACTACCACTACTTCTTTGAGTACTTCTACTACTACCAATACTACTACCAATATGAATCCATATAATGCTACTACTGCAACAGCAGCAGCACAAGCAGCCGCCGCCGCAGCAGCAGCAGCAGCCGCAACTACAACAACAGCGGCGGCTACATTTGGTGCCGCCTCATTATTAGGTGCTAGTATTACAACATCACAACAACAACAGCAACAACAACATCACCTCCACCACCACCACCAACACCATCACCTCCAACAACAACAACAGCTACACAACCAACACTTGCAACAGCAACAACAGGCACAACAACAGCAACAGCAGTTGCATCTGTTGCCGCCACCTCCACCAACCTCGACAACTACAACAACCACCGCCACATCCAAATACCATTTACACCATCATTACAGTAGCAATAGCACCCTATACAATAATAATAATAATAATACTACTATGAATAATAATCATGACAACATGACCCTAACACGCCCCAACTCCACTTCCCCCACCAACACCAACACCACCACCACCACCACAGCAAATCCACACACATCCACAAACATAGATTCATTGCAAATGACACCACCATCACCTGAACAAACAGCTGATTTGTACACGACAACAACAACACCAACAACAACCCCAACAGCAACAGCAACAACAGATGTTAGTAGTTTGTATGAGACAAGTAGTAGTAGCGCACACATGCAGGCTAGTAATAACGGTAAAGATGTGAGTAGCAATGACCCATCCTCACCGCCACCGCCACCACCACCACCGACGTCCTCGTCCTTATCGTCGTCATCCTCGGCCTCGTCCTCTTCGTCGCCAACGGCAGCAACCATTTCGTCAACATATTTGCCATATAACAATGGTGATAGTAATATTGCTAGTAGCAACAACAACAACAACAACAACAACAACGATGTACTTTATGTGAATAATAATATTTTGAGTAGCGCTAGTAATAAGTTAGCGGCCATAACCCCAACAACAACAACAATAACAGCAGTCGCATCAGCAGCAGCAGCGGCAGGCGCCAACAGCGACACCGCAGACTTAGCAACAACAACAGCTACAACTGCGGTTTTAGGCAACAGCACAATAACATCTACTAGTAGCAGTCCTACTGCCTTTGGCGCTGCCGCTGCTGCTGTTGACGCGCATTCCTTAGACACCACAACAACAGCAACAACATTTGCACTATCGTCCCACACCGCCAATGCTAATACTAATAGAAATGATAGGGAAGCTAGCGAGGAAAGCATTAATAACAATAACAAGCATAATTACAACAACATCTATAGCTACAGCAAATACAATTACAACGCTTCTGCTAACCAATACAGCGTCGCCAATTCGCCGGTCAAATATTCTACATACAAAGCGTCTACCGCCGCTACTAACGACTTGGCTCACACTGCATATGCCGCTTATGTTTCACAAGCACACGCTGCACAAGCCTCGACCGCCACCACCTCCTATCCGTCCACAAGTTTATCGAACGGCTCACACACAGACTCCCAGTCTTATAGCGCCTATAATGGATTGAATGGCCATGCCTCTTCCTCCTCCGCAGCAGCAGCAGCAGGTATATTGCCCACACCGCATTCGGTAGCCTCCACGGCTGTTTCTACCGCTTCGGTGGTCGCTTACCAACAGGCACAACAACAACAGCAGCAAATATTGCGTCTTTATAGCCAATATGGTGCGGTGCCCACAAGTGTTGCTACCTCTTACGCCAACCTGCTTGCTGCCTCCCATGCTGGCTATGCCACGCCCACAACCACCATGGCGCACATGTCGGCTGCAGGCGGCGTAGCTGTGCCTTCGTACGTTTCACCCTACGGCATTACAGCTTCCTCGTCCGCAGCCACTGGCACTCTAACACCAACTTACGCCTACAGCGCTTACGGCAGCGCCACGCCCACTGGTTACTATGCCGACGCAAGCGCATACGCCAAAGAAACGGCACAGAAAAATTATGTCAACGCCATGAAAATGGCAGCTGCTGCCAATGCGAGCGCATTGAGCGGCAAGCCACTCACCGCCGCAACTACCGGCCACCCGGCCACGTCCAGTTATGCCGGCATGCAGCTAGGCAAAGCATACATGACGGCCTTGCCTGGTAGCGCCAATGCTTTAGCTGCCCATCAGCAACACGCTGCGCTTTTGCAGCATGCCGCGCAAGCTCAACAAGCAGCGCAGTCGCAGCAGATGGCTGTTGCCGCACAGCAAGCCGCACATGCGCAACATGCCGCCGCTGCCGCAGCAGCTGCGCATATGCAGCGCTCGGCAATGTCAGCGGGTTCGTTGCCTAGTTCGGGCATGTCGACACCCATCGGCACACCAGTTCATACACCCACGCCAAGTGCGGCAGCGGGTGGTCTGCTATCGCGTCCATCTTCGGCCGCTGGCGGTTATATAAACGCAGCGGCGACGCATAACGCGATGCGTCCACAGGCAGTGCAGTTGGCTGGCGCGCCTACTGCCGCCACTGCCAATCAACAATATGCTGCTGCCGCCGCTGCAGCCGCGATGCAACAGCAGGGCTTCTTCTATCCCGCTGGCATGATGGCGGCGCCGGCTGGTTATCCATATGCGGCTGTTGGTGGAATGCCAACTGGATATCAAACGGCTGCTGGTATGCCTACCGCGCTGTCTGGAATGGCCGCAACACCGAGCAGTGTACCGGGTAGCGCCTTGGTGCTAAACCCGTACAAGAAGATGAAGACCTCGTAAAGAGGCTGAGAAGGTAGAGACGCGTGCGTGTGCGCCGAATTGCAGAGACTTTAAAAGCAAACGGATATGACAAACTCGCTAAGTATTTAGTTAGATGAGTCTAATATGGAACGGCAAAGCGTTGCTTTTCAACTTTTTATGAAAAAGGCTCTTGATAGTAGCTTTTGCGGCGCTTTGCCAGAGCACTTGTACTTAAAAAAATTATTTAAGCGTTCTTTACAAATTAAATGAGAATTATAAGTATATACTATATTCATTTGTAATCACAAACGAAAAAATTTTACATTATACATAGACAGTGCCTATTTTTTTTGGGTATAACCTAAAGTGTAAAGATAACGAAAGCTGTGAGAAGCTTACGTAGTGGGAATAGATTAAGAAGTCATCTAAAGTAAATGCATAACAACGACAAAAAGCCACTTTCAACCTACGCTTAGCTCTACTGAGCTTTCACGTAAACGCAAAAAAAGCTTGCTTTAATTTCATATTTTGCACTTAAGTGTTTGAACCGCTGCTTTGCTAACATCTTGCCCTGGCTAGATTTCATTAAATTCGTTTACTTCTCAATATAAGTAATTCAAATAAATTAAAGTATAAGTATCAAAACTTGAGCATTTAAGCTCTTTGAAAATGGTAGCAATAGTAGATTTAAGTTGTCGTGGTACATGAGACAACACATGTATAGAAATATTGCTTTCTTTCATGGCTTTTTGTTGCATATTTGAATTTTGCTAACAGAGCTTATACTAAAAGCTTACTCATGATAAGCTAATTAATGCTAATACTTAATAAGCTACCAGCCTAATTCATGCCATTTTACTTACATAATTTATGTGTAAATTTAAACTCTCAATTTGCCATTAAATACTTTAAGTGTATTTTCAAGCTATTAGGCTTGAGCTTTCGTGAATATTTGTTTTTTGTTTTTGTTTTAATGTCTTCGATGTCCTAGTTATAGCTAAGAGTTATTCTCAAATGAACAAAATGTCAAAAGAAAAAAACTAAATCATTTTCTTTTTTCTTTTTTTTTAACTATGAAAGCTTCGGAAGCTTAGAGTCAATATATTAAGGAATTTCAAAACTATAACAACGATTAACACAGCAATTGATATACTGTGATAACTTTACCAGACTTTCAAATACTAAGAACAAATGAAAGCCACCAGAAACCACTAATGTTTATAAGCAAAAGCTTGACAAACATATGTATGTCAAAAGCGTGGGCGCAGTGAATGAAAGCTATTGCATTCTTGTGAAAGCTTCCAAATTTTTAAGAAAGCATTTACACTTCAGTGCTTTCAGTTTGTAAACGTAAAGCTTTCAACACATGCTTTTCGACAAGCAAAAGTGTATGCCAATAAAGCAGTCACTTGCAGAAAATACGACGCTAAATAACTATGCGTAAAGTTGTAGCGGATCACACACCTTATTTTTGTTCCTATGAAGCCATAAAATTGGGTTTGTGGCCCTTAAAAAAAAACGAAAAAAATTATACGTAGAGCTAGCTATAATTATTCTACGAACGAAATAGTCTTAGTTGCGTTGCTTCAACGAAATTAAAAAATCGGAAATTAGTAGCGGCAGTAGCGCTGTAGATCGTAATCACTGAAAACTCGAATGCGAAAGTAAAAAAAAATAATAATAATAATATAATGATGAGGCGTTGTTTTTGTTAGCGAAAAATGGCAACGAGGCAAATATATGCTTTAAAACCTCAGTGAAAGCGGAAAGCACAACATGCACGAGAGGTTTAGTTTTTAGTGAATTGCTTGGGCGGAAGGGAGAAGGAAGGAGAGTGTGCGTGCGTTTAAGAAATGAAAGACGGGCTTTCGACTTGTAAAAAGCTGTCAGCATATGAAAGCTGTTGAGTGTGTTTTCGGGGTATGGAAGTTAGCGAGACATGCGCTTTCATTATTTCTTCTTTGTAGCGCACTTTCACGCTACCAACCGCACTACTTTTGTTGGCGCTCACTCTCTCTCTCTCTCTCTCTCTCTTTCTCTCTCTGCTCTGCCTTCTCATTTACGCTCTGAGCAGTTTTATTCACTGTTTAACTTATTTTGAGGACACGCATTCAATTACTATGTTATGTAGCTTTAATTAGTATACAAATTAGTGTATTTAGTGTTGTGCTATCTACGCTCACACACGCACACACATACACACTCTAACTAGTTTTGCTCTCTCCTACGCTCTCATTCTCATAACTCTTGCTCTAAACCTTTAATTACTTGAAACCACCTTTTTTTGGTTCAAACACTGCCTTACCAAAAATGCAGATATGCTGGGAAGTAAATATTTTATCAAACACAAAATGTTTTGAAAATATTTCAGTAGTTTTTATTTTAAGTAATTTTCAAAAAAAAAAAAAAAGAAATTATTTATTTTTTATCCTTCGACTGTTCGTTCCATTAACTATGAAAATCATATACTAATTGTGTAAAATATGTTATTTACATATATAATAAAAAAATCTTCGTATGCAATGAACGCAACCTAAACGAAGCGCATAGTAGCGCGTGTAACTTAGGTGCGCTCTCTCTCTCTCTCTATTGTTGCGCGCTCTTTTTTGCTACACGGAATTCTTGCGAAATATGAAAACATTTTTTTTTAAAACCTATGCGATATTTTTAAGGCATTACATTTAGATTTGTTGTAGTTTCGTTTTTAGATATTAGTATACTCGTATAGCTTAGGTGTTTCAAACCAACGTATAGTTTTTTCAAATAATTACTTTAGAATTAGTTTTTGAAGTATGTATTTAAGCATTTAAATTTGTGTTTTTGTTTTTGTGACGCTCAAAAATTAATTGATAGTTGTTCATACATTTTTTTGCGCATATTTATTTCCATTATTTTTTTTTTAAGTGTTAGCTATCGAATGATGTTTCGTTTGTGTATTGAAGTGGCAAATCCTAAAAGAGCATTGTAAAATTAAAAAACGCCAATTTTTACATACTTAGATCTCTCTTGTTATTATTATTATTATTATGCGTAATTTTTGTAAACATTATTTTTTTATTAAACATATAGAAGAAGTATTTGTTTGACCGTTACTACCTTAATATTTTTTGTCAACTTAAGTTTGCGTAATTTAGTAACCATGAAGTCCAGTGTATTTGTGTTATTTTCTTTGCTGCCTATTTAATTTTAAGATTACTTAATTTTTGCAATAATTTTAAATGTATTTTTAGTTTTTTTTTGTTTTTGAAAAACAAACAGAAATGAATATGTTGCGTATGTTGCCAATAATGCGTAGATTTTTGCGCGCATTTTAAATTTAATTTTTAATTTTATTGAAATTAAAAAAAAAAATATTTATAATATTACGCTAGTTATAAAATATTAGTTTAGATTTCGTTTTAGTCCTACCTAGGCTTAGCTTAGAATGCTTTTACCTCTCTAAAAACAAAAAAAAAAAAAACAAAAAATAAAAACAACTATTATCCCAACAAGCTCGCGCTCTGACCGCTGCCACGTCTATAACTCTCACTCAACACTTAAACAGCTACTCGGACACACACGCACGCACACACTCAAACGGCTATACACAATATTCAATCATTTAGACATTTTCACACTCTCAAGCTTTCACACAAACACACACGCACTCTATGTTTTCAATGTGAGCTCTGTCGCTTTTGTATTGAAAAAGCTTTTCACACTATACGAAATTCGTTGAACTCCTTCTGAACTTCATTTTAGTTTTACGCTGCTCTGGCTCTCACACACATACTTTACACACACACATACACATACACACACACACACACTTACTCTAAATTGGTATGTTTTGATTATTCGTACACTACTTGGAAATATTGAGCGTACTATTTTCTGCTACAAAAAAAAAAAGCTAATAATAATTATATGTGCGAAAATGACACTTAAAAAATATATACATATATAATGCTTGAAAATCTAAACAAACAAGCAACACAGTAATGAAAGAAATATCTATTGTGCAAATTTGTAAAATAGCAATAAAACAATAAACCATCATATGCAGCAGAGTTGAGGTAAATTATCGAAGCAACTAGTTGGCTATACTATTTGGCTAGTAAATTAGTCACTATTTAAATATTTAAATACAAAGAAATCATAATTAATAACTACCTACTATATTTAAAACAAAAAAACTATGCTATAAAATTTTGTTGTATGCGTTAGCACACGCTAAGTATAAAAATCGTACTATTTTTTGTCTGTTTCCTGAATGTAATATTAATTATTTATAATTATTAAAAATATGTATATGTATGTTAATTTTTTAATCTAATACCTGCAATCTTTGTATCACTGTTAGTACGCCTTTTTTTCTCTCGTCTATTTGGGTACCGAAAACCAACAATACCTTTGTTAGCTTATTTTAAAAACAAAATTATATAACTAAATATTTTAACTATAATTGATTTTTCTATTACGTACGTTTATTCATTGCTATTGTAAAATGTATGTTATAATTAATTGTTTGTTTAATTTGTGAAATCAATTTGAAAAATAATATATAAATACATATAAATTTTAGCTTAAAAAACTGATTGGTATTTTTTGTTTGGTTGCTTATTATATAAAAAAAAAACAAAAAAACTCGAAAACGCTATCCGTTGTATAAGTTGAAATTTTTTTTTCACTAAACTTGTACTTTTTATTTGCTGCAACAAAAAGTTAGAAAACTTATTACTTCTCTTGCTTGACTTGCTGATTCTCTCTAGTTTTCTCTCGCTCTTTTCTACTCTACAGGGTTATAAGTTTTCAGCTTTTTCACAATTGCTCTTATGTGTAATGTGTCTCTCTATCAAGTACACTAAATTTTGGTTTTTTACTCATTGTATTCTAATTTGTACGCTCTCTCATGCACTCGTATTTTAAAGCTCTATGCTCTCACTAAATCTGTGTGCTTTCATTTTTGTGCTTTTATTCCTACACATTTTTCAACTCGCCTTTTTCATTTCGCTCCCAATGAGGTCGCAAATTTATTACAACTTAGGGAACAATCATAAGCTTTTATTGCATTTACTAAATTCCATTTGCATCGTACCTTTTCCCCCTCAATGAATATTCGTAATCATAAATTCCAAACTCGCTCTCCCTGTCAAATCTTTTGAAAACTAATGACGATCAAAGCATTAGTATATTGAAAGCGCGAAAAGCTCAATAAAGCAATGATTGAGAGCTTTTGTGCTAGCCGGTACAAAAGTTTTGTAAATCTTTGTGCGCAGTATATTTTTTGGTCGTGATTGGTGAAGCAAATTAGATATACAATACCCAAAAAAAAAAATATTAACACTCCAATATTTTTTCAGTTAAAATTAAATAGTTTCAAGGGAGTGCCAGTAATTTTTTGCAAAATCATCATTGTTAATTTCCAGCTCATGAATATTTTCCGCATCTCAATCCCAAAGTAGTAATTTTCTTACTTCACACTTGATCTATTTTACCTGACATCTCTGAAGCGATACAAGTATTTGATTTGAAGTCTCATTTCAGCACTTCTATTAACAGTGCTCTTTTACTCGCCATATCATTTCTCGCATTAAGGCTTTTTCAATTTTGTGATATCAACGCTTTTATCTTAATTTCAGCATAAAATTGTAGACAACTTTTGCAAACACTCTAACTTCTAAAAGTTTATTAAATGCTTTTTATTACACATACATACATATTCCGCGTGCTAGTGAAAGCTCTATTGAGATGGGTTTGTTATTGTCAAAGCTCATAAAAGCTGCCTCTAAGTTTTGCTTGGCATAAAGTTTGTAGCATAAGTAGGTACTCTCAAATGTCTCTGGATACAACAAAATCCAAATTTTTAATGAGAATGGTTTTTAATAAATTCGAGCATATAGCCGGAGTTTTGGTGATTTGTTGTTGCAATACCGTTAACTATTTCTCAACAGAACATACATTTTTAATCATACACTATGAATTATTGCAGCGCATGATGTAACACTTTGCGTACTACTAAGCTTTTGGCATCTATTAAGCTTTCGCAATCGCTTGTGTATGACTTTTGCTTAAAACACACATTTCAGAAAAGCTCTAACAAAATTTCGATGTTAAAGCTTTTATGAAACTTAAAAGCTTACATGAAACCTAAAAGCTTGAAATGCCTGGTGAAAGTTTACTTGGACGTTTCGCAACCCATTATGATGATTGAAAACTATGTATAAAAAAGCATTTAATAAGCTTTAACCTAACTTTTAACACAATTTTCCGAAATACGTTTATTTTTCGATTTGAAAAACATTGTATTTTTTTACAATAAAGAAGTTTTTTATTTACTACAAAAACCAAAAAGGGGTTTAGATAACAAATTTCAATTTTTTTTCAAAAGTTTTTAAATTTTGACAATTTTCCGCAACTCGTTTTTCGATTTGAAATAGCATTACATTTTTTACGCCAAAGGAACTTTTTATTGACGATTACATTTACAATTCGTTATTAATTTTTTTTCTCATAATTTTTTACTTTGTCGTTAGTGGCAAAATATTTAATTTTTTTTATATTTTTTATTTCACTTCAAGGATATTTTAAGCTTTTCTCACTATTTATGTAAACAGAAAGAGTAACATTTTTTTGGCTAACTTAAAAGTTAAAGACGAATAATACGAAAAACTGCAAAAAATGTACGAAAAAGTTTTAGGGAATTTAATTGAAACAAACAACAAATATTTATAAATAGAAATATATACTTAAAAAATTAAATATTAGTTTAGAAAAATAGATCAGCGTTACATTTGGGGTTTAGAATGTTGCAACTTTAAATGTTTTCGGAAAAATATTAAACTTAAAAAATAAAAGACCACGAAAGGATCATATACATTAGTTTTTAAATATTCTTGAAAGGTAGGTTAGCTTTTAAAGTTCAATATTTCACAGAAATAGAAATTAAAACCAAAAAAAAAAGAGTAAACCACAATGTTAAAAAAGAAAATATATTAGAAACAGAAAGATCACACCAATTAGCACAAAGGTTTACAAGAAATGAGAAACTTTCGTAGTGTATTTGAGGTAGAGGTAGAGTTTTGAAATGGCCGAAAAGTTACGCTAAAATTAAACAGCAAATGGAAGAAAAATGTATTTCAATTTATAAGAGACTAAATAAAGTATGCACACATAATCAAACTCAAATATTTTTAGTTTTTCCAGAGGCCAAATAAAATTTATATTTTTTTTATTTATATACTCGCCGAGCTTAACGGTTTATTTTGCATAAAAATTATTTGCCATGGCTTTGAGAAATGATGGCTAATAGTTTAATTTCTTTTTTTTCAAAGAGCTTCTTATTGTAGCATTTGAGCTTTTACAAGTAATGCACTTCAAACACAAATATCTAATATACACTAAAAAATTTAAAAAGTAAACAAGCAATGCAACTGAAACCCTCAACACCAAAAAAAAAATACAATATAAAATGGAAAACTATTGGCAAAAATGGTGCAAAAATCGCAAAATTCTTGAAAATTTTTTTCAACAGTTAGTAATTTAAAGGATTGTCAGAAAAGCTCAAAAGCTTATCTGCTAAAAGCTTTTTGGACAACGGAAAAATTTTAAAGATTTTACTCGTTTTGCTCGAGTCTGTATCATATTTAATTTAGAAAAAATTTCTCGAAAAGCTTTTGCAAAGCTCAAGTGTCTTCTATTTCATTCGTTCAGCATATTCAACTAAAGCCGTCAGTTAATTACTTTATTGTAGAAGAAAAACGAATCAAAAACCGTCCATTCATAAAAATTAAAAAATCATTTGAACGATGGCCGGATTAAAAGCTTTTGCATAAGATGGATTTTTATTTTTTAAGTGTTACGAAAAAAATTATTTTTCATAGAAAGCAGGAGTTTAATAATGTTTATTGCGACGCAATAAAGAAATGTAGGATTTTTTTTTGCATTTTGTTATAAATAGGAATTGAAAGGCAGACTTCAAAACAAAAGCTTAGCATTAGAAAGCTCGCAGTCTTGAACTGAAAATCCTTAGTGAAGAGAACGGTAATTTGTAAATAAAGGAACACAGCTGAGCACAACTAATGAATGGCCCAGTAAACTAAGAAAGACGCTAGCTACTCTCGCGCCAAACTGCTCGGCCGATAAATCGATCGACTACTCGCTAACCATTTACATATATGGAACGAGCATTCGACCGAGTTACTCTCTCGCCACTCTACGTGTTAGGTTTGAGCAAGGCATAAGCAAGAGTGGCACTTACATATAACTACGTTGGACAGACGATAGAAAGTTGAAAGGAGCGAAAACTTGTAGTAGGAAAATGTTAGGTAAACTTTTTAGAAACGTGATTGATGACTAAGCGACCGAAATAATAAAATTTCTCAAACCTTTAGCGGGAAATGATAGGAAATTTGTTTAAAGCGTAAAGGAAATAATTAAATAAAATGATAATAAAAGAGAGGAATACAAACACCTACTACTACGTACATACATGCCTACATTAAGAAAAATTAAATGAATGAAATTACAAACCAAAAAAACTAGCAACACGTTACACAAAAAAGAATTATTAATGAAAGATATGAAAATATGAAAATATAAAAAGTAACTATATTAGCATGCGTTTGACGATTCAAAATGAAAAAAAAAAAAAATTACGATAAAAAAAATTTAAATCAACTAAACGTTTACAATAAAAACATATACGTAAAATTTTTGGGTGAAATGCATACGATTGCATAAACAGGCAAACGCACGCACACACACGCAGCCTCACACATTTAATTTGATTGATAATGCAATTTAGCAACAACAACAACCACAAGAACAAAATAAAATATATTTGCAAACAAAAAACATTTGATTTGAAAATCAAAATCGTACACAATTGTAACTACTTATCGCTATTGCTAATTAATTGTGTATGTTGCGTAACTGTTTTTATGTATTCTATTCATTATCTGCAATTTTCACACACACACATACCTTTCTACATACATATATACCTACATATATACAAATACACGCACATCGCCGTACATAGTACATATGTACATGCCCAGTACTTATTTGCTAAATGCAAAATTTTATAAATATTATAATAGCCGGTTTTGCAAATTTTGTGGATTGTGAATTGTGGATTGTGTATATTGATGATTAATTATCTATTTAACTATTTATTACATGCATACATACAGATTTACTACATACTATCAGCTCTTACTGTTAATATCTATGTAATTGCATATACTATATTTCTATTATTGCAATTCAATTTCAATTACTTACTTATGTAGTATTTGCAACACATAGTACATACGCAACTAAATATGTTTGCTAAAAAAACATACCTACATAATTACTATTCTAAATGATTATATATGTAATTGCGTACAAGAAAATATTAAAATTGAACTATTAAATATTATTATTATTATTATTAATATTATTATTACTAAATACATACATACATAGTGCGTATTTGTATTATTAGCATTATCGTTCGTATGCAAAGTAAAGTAGCGAAAAGAAAACAAAAAAAAAAACAACAACAACTACTACTACTACTACTACTAAATATTATTATGAGATACACAGAAAAAAAAACATTTGAAACAGCAGTAAAACTAATATATAAAACAAAAAATTAACACAAAAAAAAAAATGAACTTATTATGTGAAAAACAACAACAAAAATGTTTTTTTACTTAACCTACTCTCTCATACTCGTACATTCGTAAAATATAGTAAAGCAAAATCGCTTCGTAAACCCAGTCGCATAGAACTTTCCTCAAAACGCATATTTTCTTGTACCGTAACTGTGTCTGCTCGGATCGATATTCATTTTGTCGTCATGCAAACACATTTGCGCTCATTCGCTTTCATACATACATACATAAACATACATAGACACATAAATATATGGAAATACAATCATTTTTATTTTCGTTTGTTTCACCTTCATCTGCTTCTATAATTGCTATTCAAGTTTAGTAGCCTGCACTCATTCTTAGCTTTTGTTAAATTTTTATTACATATGTACTATATTTTAAATTATTTCTTTTGGCACTTTTGAATTTCTCAATTTTGTTTTTAATTTTTACTATGTATTTTTTTTTATTTATTGCTTTTATTTTATTTGCTTTCTGCCATTCTCAATAAAAATTCTTCAGACATGTTGCAAAACACTAGATACAACTGAGCTCCAACTGCAACCTTGCGTAACATCTGTATCAGCAACACGTTGCTAATAATATACAAATTTCCGGTTTATTGCTGCCAAATTCAAAATATTCAATATAATGTATTTAAATTTACCAGTCTCGTCGATTATAGTGTTTTCCTAAAGGAATACTTTTATTAAGAAAAATTGTTTATTTTTTTACATGGAGCATAATACTCTGTTTCAGTTTTGCGTACAAAGAGCTGTCGAAATCCATATAAAATGGTTTGCCGTGAAAAAGATATGTGAAATTCCACTGCATTTCCACGACAACGTCGTACTCTGTTTACGCTGTGAAAAGGCTCACATAATCTTGGCAACATGTTGCCAGCAACATTTTTTCATAGCTTTTAAAATGCATTTGTCATTTAAAGTGTCGCCAAAAGTGACAGTTTACCACTTTATTTAAGGCGGTGTTTTTTTATTATTTGCTTACATTTGCTTTTATGGAGCATCTTTAAGGCGCTTCGCTAATTTTGGTTGCGAGCAACATTTCGCGACAATTCAAATACATGTTGCTTGCAAAAATTCTCGGCTGTGAAGTTTGTGCAAGCCTTAAGAACAAAGTACTTTCTTTAACCAAGCAATCAGTATCTAATATTTATGAATTATAATCAGAAAGCAGTCCAGATTATTTTATATTTAAATGAAAAATCAGAAATCAAAAAACTGCACTGATTAGTTACGAGAAACCCGGAAATTAAATTTGACTAAGAATATTTATTTTTTGTTACGTTTTTGATTTTTTCATCTGTATTATTTATTGTTAATTTTCCTTTTTATTATTTTTATGGTAAATAATGCATTATTTTATTTTTATTTACGATAACTATTATTTTCTAATTTAAAATTTTTTGTATTTTTTATTAATTTTATTAATTTCAGTTTTATTTATGTCCTTCCGTGTAAAAAAAATGTATAGCAAATATTTTAAAACGAACCCTGAATGATCAAATTATCGAAAAAAATAGAAAATGCCTTAAATATATGGGTAACCAAAATTGTTTCAAATAGTTATGAAGCACTCCCTTGAGTCTATTCATAATGTTGACCAAAATTTGCTCAGCAACATTTTGCTAGTTTGCTTCGCCAACAAATTACATCCATTTTACATCTATACACCTAGTGCCGATATTTTCTAAACTTCCAATAAGAATGTATTTAGGATTTTTATAATGTTACCGAAGTTGTTCGATTTTTTTGAGCCTCATCGATTTATTCGCCATATATTTATTATAATCTCGTTCATTTTATCTGAGTCAAAGAAACAATTATTTTTTTCAAAATCAACTTATTACTTCAAGATGGTTTATCATTGTTTCTTGCCTTATCATATTTTATATCCACATTTGATTTCCTTTTTATTAAATTAGAATTCAAAATTTGCTTGTTTCAGTTGCTTACATTTCCAATTCTCAACTGACTCACTACATTTCCCCTATTCATATTCATTTGTTTCACATCTCATTACCTCCTCCCAAAAATGCGTTGTGTCTCATTGGTGGTATTGTTACCTTAAAATTTGTCCGACTCTCTTCCTACCCCCTACATCCGTTAACCATGTGTATACCATTACATAAGTCATAAAACTAAATGTTGTTGTCCATTTACGCTGGTATTTTTCTCATTGAGCAACATTTTTCGTTTAGGTAATGTTGCCTTGTGTTAGTCTGTCTGTC
Source organism: Anomoia purmunda (assembly GCA_951828415.1). Taxonomy (NCBI): domain Eukaryota; kingdom Metazoa; phylum Arthropoda; class Insecta; order Diptera; family Tephritidae; genus Anomoia; species Anomoia purmunda. The sequence continues at coordinate 112,839,380 of OX639997.1, forward strand.
TTTGCGCCGATGTATGTTGTATGTTTACGTTTAAATTCTCTTGCTGGTTCAATGCTCGGCCGATCGCTCGAAAATGTATCTATGCTTCAACGAACTTTAACACACAAACCTAGTTATTTAGTATAGTACTAGAAAGCATTTATCCCCTCCCACATTTTATATCACCATTCTTTATCATGCTAAACTTTATCTAATATGCGTGAAGCTTTTTCCGAGCTTTCACTTTTTTTAAGCTTTTTTAACTTTGTTTAAACTTTAAGTTAGCCAACTTATTTTGTTGTATTATTAATGTATCTCAAGCTCAATATCTCTCGCCCGATGCTATAGATTAAATTTTAAATTCTTTGCTCTTTAAATTCCAATCTTCATGTGTGTAATTTTAAAAGCTTTTTTTAATTTTTTGCGCATTTTATCTACTTTGCTTTTTTTCTCACATAACAAGCGTTGTCATGTAATAAATATTGATCCATATATCACATAAACTTTTGTGAAACCAAACCAACTCCTCTATGCAAAATATTACTGCATCGTAGCATTTTATTAAATTTCAATTAGTGTTATTCAAAACAAAAAAAAACAAAAAAAATTAGCCCAAATCGTACTACTATTTTTGTGCTGGAATATGAACGAACTTAAAAGCTTTTGTACAATTTAAGCAATGCTGCATTGAAAAACCATGTAATATATCTTAAATATAATATAAATATACATACATACATATGAGTACTATTGAATAATTGTACAACTTTTTTAATTGCATGTCGGCTACTGAAAATGTATTGTGTACACCAAATGAATATTATTAATTTACACACTCACATTTGCAAACCCATAAATGGTAGATCAACAAAACCACAGACACTCAATTTTGCATCAAACTGCATAATAACATTGGAGCTTATTTTCATTTATCAAAGCTTTTCATTCAAAGTCGAAATGTTGTAATAATTATAGTTTTTTTTTTTAATATAAACGGCATTTTATTTCCTCAAAAAAAAAAAAAAAAAAGATTTGTGTAAGTGGAATTTTAGAATTTTCTTATCCTCTAAAGAGCTTTTTGCGCGAAAAAAATAGTACAACATTTGCAAAAACAAGCTAACAAATTGGGAGCGCATTTTTGATCTACTTAGAAAAGTTATTCTACCCTATACCACGTTAAGCTTTTGGTGTTTCATTAGAGCTTTTTCACTATCTTCGCAATATATGTATATATAGACAAGCTGAAGGCGTGCTTTTGGGAGTATTTTGAAAGTATTTGCTTATAAAGTGTTCGCATATGTTTGAAAGAATATATGTGTAGGTATAGTATATGTCCCTAGGAGGGTTTTTAAAATTGAAAGCTTTAAAATATGGAATCACAAATTACACGTCTAAAAGAACTATTTAAAAAAGCTTTTTACAACTCTATAAATTGTTATAATTTTATTCTAAAAAAATGGCATAAAGTAAACATCATAAAAGAAAAACGAGCTTATTGTCTTTTGCCTTTAATTTACATAGCTGGTCATTTACATACATATGTATATAATTTTTAACGTTCAAGCTTATTTAAATAAGTGAGAGAATAGCAATTTGTTGTCAAAAGCTTACTGAGAGCATTGAAACCTGTTCAAGACAGCTTGTTAAAAAAGCGGAGCATTTCACATAGAAAACTTCGAGGGTAATCTTAAATCACCTAAACAGAGCAATATTAATTCCCAAACAATTTCATAAGCCTAAGACATAATTAAATCCAGTTTGATATTTTATGTATTTAGTTCAAAATCATAAAAATAGAGAATATTCCAACTAAAGCAAAGATCCAAAATTGTTTCATAAAAAGTCAACGTCCAACTTCGAATCTTTGTTTAAACTTAGTGACAGTACTGCTTTGTCGCCAAAATCAAACCAAAATAACATGCCAGTAGTGTGAAAGCTCTAACCCAAATCACACCAAAAGTTCACAGCTTATTTTTGAAAATACATTCACTAGAACTCAGAAAAAGTTTTTAAGATCCCTGTAGTTTAGCTTAAAAATAATCCAATGTGATCCATGCATTTCCAAGCTTTTCGAAAATAAAACAAAAAAGCTTTTAAGCTCGTCCTTGGCATTCCTTTGCTTATCCAGCAAAAAAGAGTACACGAGAGTAAAATAACAGTAATATTTTGTGAAGAGCTATGGCGTATTTATCCATACGTTCAACTCCTTCAACCGAAGAAAAACAAAAACAAAAGCAAGTCGGAAAAATATAAACTCTTGGGTCCCAGTAATTTACTTGCATTCCACTCTACTTCACTCCGATTTGGGTATATGTTTGTTTGTATGTATGTGTAATGAAAAAGTTGGAAGTATATTTAGGTAGACGGTCTCAACTGGGAAGTTGGAAATTTGGGTTCGCTTTTTCCACAGCATGCAAACCATGGATACGTAACGCATTGTGTACATCACGCAAGGTCGATATGTAATGCAAGTATGATAAAAATATATTTATAGAAATACTCGTAGAAAAGTAAAAGTCAATAGCTGGAACGCAATACTTGTACCGGAGGAAGATAACAAAAGCTTCGAGCACATTTCAGAAGATCTCTTATTTTAGGAAGCTATACATTTTTTGTATTGCTTGGATACTAAAATGCGTACAATATTAACGAAATTTTGGTTTTTAAAATACATATACAATAAATAAATATAAAATATCTCTCTAACTCTTTCTCTCTCTTTAGCCACAGCCAATATGTATGAAACGTGAGTGGGCTCGCGCTCTCATTGCTCGTACTCGTATTCGTATTCGTATTCGTAAATGTGCCTAAGTATACATTTGGAAATTTTTTTGGAAATTTATCATTTTTACGTTCATTTCTAATAACAGTTTCGTTTTTGTTTGCTTAATGTATTTAAAAATAAATAAATATACCTACGTAATTTGAATAACTTGGAAAACACACTTAAAACATTATTTAACTACATATTTAAAATTTTATGTGTAATCAATGCAAAGCATGCTTTTTCATTAACAATTTTGTGTATTTTGAAAAAACAAAAAAGAATAGCAATAAATTTAAAATTGTTTATACATATGTATGTATTTAGCGCACTTTTCAAGGTAAGCCTGAGACACTGCTGGGATAAACAATACACATTTATTATGAAAAAAAAATAAACGAAACAAACAAAAAAAACAAATCATGTGTTAATGGAATATACCTAGATGCCTGCAAATGAAATGTAAGCTATCTTCCTGAAACTATTATACTATATGTGTGTAAAATATAACTGCTTAATTATGGTATGTTTGAGTTGTAAGTTTATTAACCAGTTTTTCACTTTTTCATTATGCCTGTTTTCATAAAAAATAAAATAAACACAGAAAAGCTGAATGGAATATCCCAATTTTTTTTTTTTTTTTGAAATTCTGTACCTTAATCGGCAACATTTGGTACGTTTTTTTCGCATTTGAAGTGGCCCACTTTCAGTGAATAAAAAATAGGTTTCAACGAGTCATAACTTTTGAAGCCTTTGAGACTCCAGCTCGAAAAGTATCTTATTTAAAAGATTAAAGTTTAGGCGACCATTTAAAAAAAAAACTCTAAACTTTAAAACTCTTTGTGAGCAAAATTATGAAAATAATCGAACTGAAATACTGTCTAACTCATAAACTTTCTACCGATATCCCCCATTTATGCCAATCGGCTCGGGCAATGTTGAGAATTTTGGGGTTTAGTACCTCTTGTAAGGCACTTTTATAATTTTGGCCACCTCCATAACTTCTTTGAAAAAATTTCCAAACTTTTCTAAGTCCATTTCTATCACTATGAGTATGAATTTAACTCACGAGAAAAAAAAATTGGGCAAAATCGAGGATCAATCCACTTTTTGTTACATTTAATAATGGAATGGCTGTAAAGAAAAAAGTTCCAGGCGCATTGCTAGTCTCTCATTTATTCGTTCATATTCAGACTTTTCAGACGTGAAAGCTTTTAACTTTTTTGATGGCAGTTAAAAGATCTTAAAGTTGGTAATAAAATGTCAAAAGATTGTTCGACAGAATATATAAGCTTTCACACATAAAGCTTTTGACAGATTTTACGAAGCTTTCGCTATAATATAGTTTACTGCTGACAGTATTTTTATCGAACCATTCAGCTTTTCACATTTCATTTTATTTGTATGTTTAGGTTTTTTTTTTTTTTAATTAATGGCCATCACTTATAAAAAATTACTAAAATCTATTTTAAAAAAAACTAACTTTTATATTTCAAAATGAATCCCTGACAGCATTGTATTATTTGTAATAAATCGCAACATTTAATTAGTAATTTAGTGTAATTAAAATAGCTCCAAATTGCCCCATCACCTCTTCCTTTTGCTCCTTCGTAGCTTTTTTTTTTTTTTTTGTTTTTTGAACCCGCGTCTAGTCAGCGTAGAGTATCTGTGTATGTATGTAGTATTTAAAATATATATTTATATTAATTGTACATTATGTATATACTACATAAAAAATTAAAAGTGCCTGATTTATAAAAACAAACAGTGTATTTCAAAAGTCAACGCTTACTTTGTGGAGTTGGATTTGCGTCTCCTTACATCACGAGCTCGTTTCTCATTCTACCTACACGTATGTATTTGTTTGGACCTATAATTGTTGGATATCATAAAAGGCATGCCTACATAGAAAATAATAATACTAGTATTTATTTAAATTTTTTAAAACAGCATTACTGCTTTTTCGCACATTTTTAAGTGTAATAATTTCATAATCTCATCTTCTTGATTAACTTTACAGATTTTTTTTTCATATCCTTCTTTTAGTTTTACTATTTAAGTTTTTTTGTTTTTAATTTAAAAATGGCTCATTTATCCAAAGCATTTACTTCAAAATGCTTTTTCCTTAAATCTCCTAATGATGCCAATGTTTAGAAAGCTAACAATCAAGTATTTCTATTGGCATTAAGCTCCCAAAATGTGTTGAGTTTATTTAACCTTCTTATGGAGATAATAAAAATCCATTTTAAAACTAATGTTGAAATTCTTTTAAATTCTAATTAAAGTTCTCGCGAGCTTTTGAGAACTTTTATATGCTCTCTAAAAACAGAAAATATCTATTTACTTTCAAAGATGTAATTCCGAAGCAAGATCATTACATTTTTGGATTCTGATTAAAGCTTTCACGAGCTTTGAAGAGCTTTTACATGCTTTTTAAAAAAGTAGATATTCATATACTTAAAAAAATGTAATTCCGTAGCAAGATTATTTTTTTCTTCTAAGCTTTTGGCTCCAAAAAAACTTATGAAACTTAGTCCGTTATTTAGTTTAAAGTGTCCGAAGTTTTTAGAACATATTATTGTACTACCTACTTACTTTCGTAAAATTTAAAAATTTCATTTTAGTATTTAAATGTCTAAAAATTTTGCTGTTTAGTATTATGTAACACTCTTTTTAAGTACAATAGCATTTTAAACCTATAGAAGCTTTACCCATAAAAAGCTATAACTTGAAAAGCTTTTAATTTGCAAATCTGAAAAGTTTTAGAACCTCAAAGTATGTCTTGCTTTTTAAACTGTTATTCCAAAACATGCTAATAATTGTAGTATTCTGCCAAGATGAGCGCTAAATAGAAACAAAGGAAAGTTTTCTTAGAAATAAAAAACTTTTAACACAAAAACAAAAAAGTATTTCCCAACAACAACAACAACAAATTAAGTGAAGTATTAAAATAATAAATAAGTTAAATATTTAAATATAAACTGGCTTTCGGCAGCAATTTCCAAAAGTTTTTCGACCGGAGCTTCGACCATGGAAATCAGCTTAAAGTGGTTTACCTTTTTATAGCCTTTTGTTGTTTTTTTTTGCGTTTAAGTTTTATTTAAAAATTTATTAATTTAAGTTTCTGATTTAAGGATTTAGCAAATGCCATTTTCATTATTTTCATTTCCACTTATTTTTACGCACACATGTATCTAGAATGTTTTCGTATATTTACAGTCAGATTTAAAAATTTAATTCATTTATTCATACATATAAATATATCCTCCTCCTCTTCCAGGCTTTTACGGTAGTAAGTATGAATTTTAAGAATCCCGCCCGCCGATACATTGGATGTTTATTTTTTTTCTACTTTAGCTCTAAATGTATTTTTATGTGCAGATGCGGCAATGCGATAAGTTATTGTATTTAATAAAAAATTATATATAGTGCTATTTTTATTATAATTTTTAATTGTACTTTTAAATTTTCGTCTTCATATTTGCAATTGTTAATTAAAATACAAATGTTTCTTGTGATTGTTTACAGCGCTGCAGTAAAAGTTTTGCAAACAAAAATCGCTTCAATTCAACATGCAACCCATATACTCGTATCTGCTGTTTTTTTTGTATTTTTTTTTTTGTTGACTAATATTTAATATGTACTAATATTTTTTATTTTTTCCTCCCACATTTAAGGTTTTTAGTGACGCTTACATCGCTTTCGATTTTCATTTGGCTTTTGTGCTTTTATTTTGCCCCAAGGACTACTAACGCTGCTGGTATCATTGGAAAATTTGCTCAGCTTTCTTTTTGCGCAATTAACATAAAATGCATACAATTTTTTTTTTTTATGTTACCTAGGTCTGAAATATATTTTTATTTTTATTTTTTTCTAAGTAAGTATATAAATATGGGCATATTTATACATATTATTATTATAATTTTTTTCTATGAACTATTTAAAAAAAGTTCTAAGAATGTCTTAGCCCCATCGCACATTGACACGCTATTTATTTTTCTTGATTTAATTTTAATTATTTTTTAATAAAAACATAGTTCATTCCGTTTAAATCCCTGTTTCAAAAATTGTTCGAAATTAAAAAAAAAAAAATCAACAAATTTTACTCAAATTTAAAAATTTTTAGTCAGAATCTTTATAAAAAAATTAAGTACCCGGTTTTAAAGCGCATTCAGCTTCAATATAATAAAGTGTAAATTTGATGAGGCTAAAAAATGTGGCTTTTTTGGCTGATTTTTCCATATAAAAAAAAACGTATGTAAGTGAATTATTTTTCCAAAATTTTATTTTCAATTCAGAAATGTTCCTGAAGCATCGAGATGCATTTTTACATCAAAAAAATTACCAGAAATGCCATTAACGTTTTTTTCGTGTTTAAGGCAGGATGCATGCTTACAATTTTTCTTTTTGAAAAAATTTGAACCCAGCCGTATATTAACCTCTTGGATGTAGAATGGAGGGCACCATAGAAATTTTCAAAGACCCTTTATTCAAACCACAATCTTGAATATTATTTTATCTAACTATGAATTTTGTATTTTCGAAATATTTCGATGACAGCGCCATCTAGCGACTAAGCTCTCGATATAAAGCTTTAGACAGCGAAAAATCTCAAACCGTTCAATGTAAAAGTTATAAAAAAAACACTAAGATCCCTGAATTCATTGAGTGTGGTTAAAAAACTTCCTTTTTTAATCACATCTTGCGGGAGATTTTGCAGTACAGTGCAATTTACCAAATTTGACATTCAAATACCTATCAATTTTAAATATAACGTGAAAGCGTGCCTTAAAGCTTTAATTTTATTTTACGACATTTTCCAACTTTAGTTTATTTTGTGTAATTTATTTGCTTATTGCTCTTTTCATTTACTAATTAAGGCTTATATACTTTTAGCGCTTCAGCAGCTTAAACTACCACCACAACAACAATCACTCATACAACTTAGCTACGATAAAACAAAAACGCATAAAAAAACACTCGCCAACAAAACATAGCAGTAATTTTGTTCAAATTACTAAACATTAGAAATTTTGCACATACATATGTATTTCGCAACAACAAACACTACACAACCAGAAAACATACGAAGAATTGCATGAAAATTTTTATAACAATGGACACAAGCTTTGACTTTCGAAATAACAAAATTTTGAACAAAAACAATGCCTAGGAAAAATAATACTCTACAACTAATACCTTTATTCATAAAAATAATAGAAAATGTATTTATTCTAGGCATTTTTTTTGTTTATGAAAATTCTTTTATTTCGAAAGTGAAAATTTCCGCGTACAAGTTATATCGACTTTAGCTTTCATATTTAATTTTAATTATTTTTCACAAAAATCTAGTTAATTCCTTCACAAAAACCATGTAAGTCGATGCTCACAACTTTCTAGAAAACTTATAAAAAAAAATCAGCATATATTAAAAATTTGCTAACTTTTTTAATCCGAAATTTTAGAAAATTTTGAAATATTGCTCGTTTAATTTTACTATAATAAAGCATAAAATTCAAGTGCACCAAAATTCTTTTTGATTTTTGATAACTTTTTTTGCTTACGGTGATCAGCATTTTTCCTCCAAAAAATAAATAAAATTTTGTTCATTCGTTAGTTATATGGAAAAAAGCGTAACATGCTCAGCAAAAAATAAAAATATTACCAAAAATCAATAAAAGCTTTTCGCCCCTAGAAACTGGCACTTTATTGCATTATAATTTAATATATTGTATTCCAGTAATTTTGATAGTTTTTTTTTAATTTGTTAAAATTTTAAAAATATTTTAAAAATATCAACTTATATGATTTTTGTTATAGAATTAAATGTATTTTTATTAAAATTAATTAGGATTAAGTATTAAACCTCTAAACTTTTGGAAAAAAAATTTTAAAATTACGGTTAATTAAATTCACCCGGAAGCAACTAATCTTGATTGCTGTGAGATTCTATCGCAAGTGCTACTTTTTTTTAAACTAATCAACATGTATTTTAAAGAAACTGAATTGACGATCAAAAGTTGAAAATGTGAAAAATGTAATTATATTTTTTTTTTTCAAACACCACACCCACAAATACATTTTTTTTTTTATTTAAAACAAACACTTTACGCTGACAAATGCTTTTCGCTAGCGAAAAATTGTGCAATTTCTGGCAGAATAACAAAGCAAAATTATACAAATTTTAAAAAATAGTGAAAACAGATAATAGTAAATTTTTCGAAAACTACAAAAACAGTAGAATTCTGGGGAGAATCAAGCGAAAATAAATAAAATGAATTTTTTAGTTAGCAAATATTTTTGCTGATTCATTTTCTTTTTATTACAATAATTTCTCTTTATTGCATTCAATGTGAATGCTGCGCCCAAAAAAAAAAAACCAACAAAAAATAACTAGGAAAATAAAAATAGCATACTATACAGTAATGCAAGTGCACAGCACGCACACACAAAACCACATACTCATGCATATCCATTAACTCAAATGCAAATGAACTTATTACCAGCACAAACAACACCACTCATATGATCCTGCTCTCTAACGGCTCCCATTTACTACTCCTACTCCTCCCCCCTGCAACTATGCTGCACAAGCCTTTTCTACCCCTGCCCTATTTTTTGTGGGCATTCATTTGCATACTCGTTTTCATATTTACTCAGTGACACGCACACACAACACACCAATACATCCAATCATGCTAAAACTTTTTTGGCACTCCACATTTTTTTTCATGTCGCCTTTTTCGCTTTCCGTTTGCGGTGGGCGTTAATTTGCATTTATTAACTTGTACAACAGCGCGCGACAAAAAAACACGCACACAAACATATTCGCCTACAGCAGGAAAGCCATCAACACAAATGTGTGCGGGTGTGTGTGTGTGCGCGAATATGCTTACCGCATTTAAATGTCCGCCTTTTTGCCACGTCGCGCCGAAATTGCAGCAGCGCTAGTAGAGCGAACCTGTTGCACATTGGCTGCTGCCAAAAAACTATGCAACGCGCGGTTTTGACATTAAACATTTAGTTTTTTTTCTATTAGTGTTTTTGCTGTAAATGATTATGTCATGTGGTGGGCTTTTAGGCGCACTGCCATTGCTTAATTGTGGCTTTAAAGCGCGATTTATGCTCCGAGCGTGCTACTTCTGATTATTTAATATTTTTAGTTGTAATAAAATTTAGATATGAAATTTCTAAATGCAAATGTAAATTCCCAGAAATTGCACAATTTTTTCAAAACAAATATGCTTAATGCTTTAAACAAATATACAATGGTAAACATCAATTTTATTTTCACATTCAATGGTACTTTATAATAAACAAAACCTTTCATAAATTTAAATAATTTTTAAGCGGAAATGCATTTTATTCAATTGAATTTTTATTATAATTTAAAAACTCTAATTTCTACAAATAACTAATAATTTTTCTTCTTTCTCCAATTTACATGCTTCCACTTTTATATTCTTTAATCTCACACAAATGGCAAATAAAAAACAACAACAAAAAATATTTTCACAAAACCAACAACTACAATAACAACCACTTAATTGGATATAAAAATGCACGAAATATACGTAAATGCATGCCTAACACATGAAAAATTAATGGAGCTTAATTAAATTCAACCAAAAATAAAATCGATCAAAATTTGAACAACTCATTCTCACATACATATGCATATCACAATACAATTTTTACGAAAAATAAATAAATTTAAAAATATGAAAAAAACACAAAATGTAAAAAAAATTTTAAATATTGAAAACAAAAAATATTAAAACATAAAATATATCGAAACATAAAACTTCACAAAAAATATAAACAATTGTAAAAAATGTTAAACAATAATAATTTAAAACAATTAACATAAATATTTTTAAAAATATTAAAATTTTTTTTTTTTTCAAAACTACTTTATAAAATTTTTTAAAATCATTAACGAAATTTTTATATTTGGTAAAAATTTATCAATAAAAAACATGGCAAAAACCTGAAATCCCTCTAAAATATTTACATTGTATCGAAACTATTAAATATTAACAAAAATGTTGTTTAATTTTACATTCATCTGATTAATTTACAAAATTTGTTTTAAATTTGTATCATCAATTTTACATTTTGTATTTTCATAACGGCTTACCAATTTCAAAAAATTAAAATATTGCCATTTTTAACTGAACTTTTTTTCAATCTAATATTATAAAATTTTTGTTGAATACTGAAACGATTTTTTTGAAATATATTTCATTGTTCAAACTGCTAATTGATATGTTAAAATTGTTACAATTTTACTTGAATAAACCTTGCCTGCAAAAATTTTCTACAAACAAATAAATTAAACAAAAATTAAAAACATTTACATAACAATAAAATATAAAACATTAATTAAAAATATAATGAAAAAATATACAACCGGCGGAAATCAAAAAATTAATTTTTCATAAACTAACCATTAATTACGCAATGCTCAAATAACTACTAACTTTACCTGTCAAACGTATTTTTTATAAATAAATTTAACCAACTGATATGAAAAATGTGAAAAAATTAATTTCAAAAACAACAACAAAAAAAACAAATAAACTACGTTATTGAATCAACATACATAAAATATTTTTAAAAATTACAAAAAAATATCCTAAATTTTAACACAAAAAATGTTTTTGTCAATTTTTCAATCAAACCCCTAAAAAATAAATATCAAAAACTGAATAATTTAAAAATATTCCTTAATTCATAAAATAAAAAACTGCTTTACAAAACTTAAAATAAAATTATAAAAATTATTAACTTATGTAAACAATTCTTGAATATGTAAAAAAATTTTGGGAATTTTGTGATTTAAAAAAAAATCAAAAACGAAACCAAATATATTGCCACCGCTCGTATATATCGCATTTACAAAAATAATTGCAAAAAATCTTCACATGCACACAAATTCACAAAACACACACACACACACACACACCCACTCTAACAACTTTGCAAATATTTACATTAACGCATATTACCAATAATAATGATGATATTAATAATGTTAATCATAAAATTAAAATTGACAAACAACAACAACACAACTATTTAATACACACCTACTCACACATTCACTACCAAAATAAATATTAAAAAAAAAAATAAATACAAAATGATTAACAATACGAAAATCCAAAAATCCAAAAATTATAATTACGCTGTTAATATGCACCATCGACAACGATACCACCAATAATCACAACAAAAACAAACAAACAAATGAACAACAATCACAACAACTGCTGCTCTGCATGCATGGCTTTAATTTGCTGACGCCGTTGCTGACGTCGACGCTGCGCATTTATATTCATTTGTTTACACCTAACTGCATTTATTTCTACATGTTGAATAATATATTGTTGTGCATGGGGATAAATACGAACAACAACAACGACAACAACAACAATCACAATTATTTCCAATTGAAATTTACTTCTTTTTATGAAATCTGTGAAATCACGGTATACTCACTTTATTAATATGCATAATTTGTTTTTTTTTTTTTTTTTTTTTTGTTTATTATTTGCTTAATATTTTTTTTTTGATAACTGCTTCATTGCTGGCAAAATTTTGTTTCACGCTGCTTTATTATTACGCATTATTTAATATACAAACAAACCAAAAAATGCTTTCCGAAAACAACCAAAAAAAAATCGCCGCCTTTATCGCATTAATAAAATGAAACCATATTTAATCCTCTACAAATGATCAATATATACTACATTTACATATATACACTATATTAATTTATTTAATAAAAATCATTGCATGCCTTTGGGCTGTTATCAACTGTTTTATATGGATATTAATTATTTCGACCTAATTTTGAATGTCACACCAAAAGCAGCTTCAACTAAAGTACCGTTAAATGCTTCTTATGTTATCTACACCGACGCAAATGGACAGGTACCGTTATTAGAATTAATTTTCTCACCCCAAACGTATGTAACAAATTTATGTGGCATGTGTACAATCGGGCGGCTATATAGAGCCTACCGATGATTATGCAACACATTTTACAACACACGCATACAATAAAAAAATATATTTCGAGTGTTTAAATATAGAAAATTGTTAATTTTATCATGGAGTGGTTATTACGAGTATTATTATAGCGCTGCTATTAACACTTGAAAAGCTAACACTAACTAACCAACTAAACTAACTAAAAAATAGAGCGCACAAAAGCTGTGATGGAGTGCTTCTTGATAAAAAAAAAAAAACAAAAAATAAGTAATCTCGCATTTTCCTACGCTGAACGCCACTCGTCCACATTTTTATACTAACACTTGTCCACAATGAGTTTGTACTAATTAATGTTTTTATTATTCTTTTAGGCGCTTACTAACAACAAAGCTTTTTGCAAATAGAAAATAAAACCATATCATTTTTTTTTCAAGCATATATTATTTTTAGTGAATATAAATTTTCAAATTATTTCAAATGTTTTATAAGTGAAAAATAGTTTTAAGTATTTTAGTTGCGTGTAGCTAGACTATTTTCTGATAGTTTAGTACATTTAGTTTAGTTTAGTACTTTTCATTAGTAATTATATTTTACTAGATATATGTTATGTTAGTGAAATATTGAAATGAAAAATTGTAAAATCCTTTTTTCTGCAAAACCATAGAGGGCGCAAAACTGTCCAGATACACATTTAGTTATATTTAAGCTTAAGAAATTTTAGAACAAAAATAAACTCACGGAATTTAATAGAGAAACAGTGTACTTTTCAAGAAGCAGACAAATGTGCTTTACTAGTTTACAATGTACAAACGTGTTTCTGGATCTGTCAAAAAAATTCATTAGCGTAGAATAATGTTATTTTAAAATATTTTTATGTTCGAAAATATACCTCTTAGTACTTACTAATTCACGACCGAAAATTTAAAATTTTCGGTCACACGCCTCTCAATTTGTGTTGAAATTCTTTAAAAAAAAATGTGAAAGTGTACTAAATTTGTGCTAAAATTTTCAATTTGTGTTGAAATTCTTTAAAAAAAAATCTGAAAGTGTACTAAATTTGTACTAAAATTTTTCTGATAACCGAAACTTTGCGCCAAAAGTTTTTTAAAAACTTAGTGATATTCTAAAAGATGCTCATATTGTACTAAACGTGTTCTAAACTTGTACTAAATTATATTAAAATAAGCTAAACAGCTCAGAAATAAGTACTAAATGTTTACAGAAGTTTGTAAAGCCAAAAGTTTATTTATCAAATAAGCATTCATTGAAGATATAAAAATTATACGGAGTATCCAAAAACTGCGCACTTTAGTTTTGAAAGTAAAAAAGTGTGAAACCTCTTAGTTGAGAAAAATGCAGACAGAGTTTAAATTTTTTGCTCACACCCCTCATTTGTATTGAAAGTCTACTGAAAACGATCTGAAAATGATCTGAAAGTGTACTGAATTTGTACTAAAATTCTTCTGAGATCCGGAACTTGCACCAGATTTCTTTTAAAATTTTGCATTTATTCTAATAGGATCGTACTAAAAGTGTTCTAAATTTGTACTAAATTTTATTAAAATGTACTAAAAAATGTTCCAAACCCTAAACAACACAGAAAAGTTAACTAAATTTTTACAGAATTTTGCAAAACCAAAAGTTAACTTCCCAAAACAGGCATTGATTGGAGATACAAAATTTGTACAAAGTATCCCACACACACTACTTTTTTGACTTCAGAAAGAGAGAGAGAGTGAAACTCATCTTCAATTATGCAGTATGAGGTCCTCCCGTTGGGTTATAAAAGTTTTCAAAAAAGAAAAAGAAAAAATAAAATTACTAAAAGATACCTAAATCAGTACGCCTCAAATTCAAGTGAGTTAATTTTTGTTAAAACGATATAGATTAATTATATCTGTATACTTTAATTTGTTAAACAAAAATTGGAATGGCGAATATTTGAAAAGTTCGAACTATATACATATGTATATTTTTTTATTTTTTTTTTTTTATACTTGAAATTCCCACTTATGTAGAGGTGAAAACATTTAAAAATTGAGTTAAAGCTTTAAAATATATTTATAAGTAATTTACGATGCATCCAGAAAATATTCCACCAACAACTCACGCAATTCTAGCCTGTGGTGGAAACCAGAATGATGCTAACATTTAAACTAAACTCTGTATTTAACAATGGGCAACCAAAAATGTAAAGCAGCATTAAAAATTCAAAATTACGCCCACCCACGCTCCACACGCACAGAAATCGTACGCCCTCATTTTCGTCCACCAGAAAATGCCAATCTAAAAAACTAAATTGAAAAAAAAAAAACATTGAACTAAACTCCCAACAACTCATAACTCATGCAAACGCACCAGCAACTCTCAACTGCAGACCGAAAGCTCCACTGAAATCGTAATTAAATAACCGCAAAAGCATTTGCTTGTAAAACTTCCAAAACTGTAAACCCACAAAAAAAAAGAGGAAAATAAACAGCACCGCAAAGCAACTAATGAAGCGAACGAACGTAGTACCCCCGCCATAGTTCTTCAGCTGTTCGACTCTTCGCGTGTCCTTTGAGCTTTCAGAGCTTTCACAAGCGTGACATAATCGAATTAAATGCTTAAAGTGTCAACAAGTGGCCATTGACGTTGCCCATAGCCCCAAATAACGACCAGAACCACATTACATACCCAGCCACAGACACACCCACTCACTCACTTTTATTGCGCACTTTCGTCAAAAACAAAACCAACAAGCAAATAAAATAAAAGCCGCCCACTATGTTATAGCGCAAAAAAAAAAACAAACGCATCAACACTTCAGTGTTGTGTATTGAGTGATAAACTGCTGCGGGGCATTCTTTATGGATGTGCAGTGTAGTTAGATGGGGTGTGCGTGTGAGTGCGTTAGTGAAACTTTGTGAAACAGTACTTGCAATATAATTTGCAAGCAATAAACAGTAAACATATTTCTATAGTTGCAGCTAATAAAAAAATGTATGGAAATCTCAATAAAAATCAATGAGGCGCTTTTGTGAAGAGCAGTCCGCTTGAGAAGTTTGAGAATCTTGAAAAAGGAGTTGGGAGCAAGATATTAAATGTTTTATGCAAGAAAAGTCACAAAAGTTTACTTGAATCACCATAAAAACAAAAAACTTGTATAAAGCGGAGCTTTAATCAACAAACGTTTTAATCAAGCTTGCTTGAGTTTTACTTTACATTTAAGATGATTTCAAAGGCAGAAGAAAATAACAAGAACTTTGATGCTTTTGTTTTTTGAATTGAAGGGAGGTCTACCATCAAGCTTGTCCGATGAACTTTGGGGAACTTTTTTGCTCAGCTGGAAAGCACAAGCTCATTCAAGATCTTTTTAATGAGCTTCTTCGCTAAGCTTAATAATTCGGCGAAAACTTTTAAACCTTAAAATTAGTTATCAATGCTCCTACAGTCCTTAGTGACAGCCTCCCATGATCATAACTGATTTAGTATCAAACGTAGACCTCTGTAGGTGATGGTGGACGACCTCATTAAAGCTATCTGTGAATGATAGCTTAAATCCCTTATTTATAGGTGCCTTTCTATGGACTGAAAAAATTCCCCAATTTTTTTTTTTTTTTTTTTTGTAGAAGCTTTGTCCAAAAGCTTCAACAACAAAATGATCCTACATTCAGTTTCAAGTCAAAGCTTTTAAAAAAGCTCTATACTATCAAAAATAAGTTTCGAAACTCTGGCAAACCTTACAAATCCTGTCTTTAATAATTTAAGCAAGTCCGATACTGCAGTTCGCTTTCCACATTTAAAAGCTCTAAACGTTTTCTTATGGTGATAAAAGAAAATATTCTTTCGAACTTATACCGCCTTTCTAGTTTCCCTACAACCTGGAAATCGTTCATCAAAAGCGTAATATATAACATTGTTCGAATACCAAACTTTTTGGTTAAATGGTGCCGTGAGCTTTAAAGCTGTTTTCAACTCTTTTCTTTAGTCTCACTTTTCAGCCTCTTCCAAAGTTTGAAACATTTGATTTGCTGCTTTTATACTCATTAAATGCTTTCAAAAAAATCTAAAGGCTTGTTAAAATATATACAATAATAAAATTCTTTATATTTTTCGACAACTCATACAAATATTTAAATGTGTGTTACTCACACATCGATTTTTATTATCTTACTTCTAGAATATTTATATTTAAAAACGAAGTAAAAATTTTTGAATAAATAATTTTTTTTCTCTATTTTCATTTTTGATATATTTTATTGCGTGTCCATTCGCCATCACCCTTAAACAAAAACCAATATGCAATACAGCTCATACGGATCGTCGCGTACTATATCCACAGTGTCCGGTGCTAATTAACGGCATTTTTTATACAATTAGGTAACAAAACGTTTTTTAATTGACAAGTGTAACGTCTTTTTTATTTGCGGCTTTGAAGCTTTTTAAATACAGTGAAAGCTTACATGCTCTTAAAACCCAAATACATACAAATGTACTCTCAGAAGCTTTTATTTAATATTAGTAGCCTATACATAAATTCGAGAAAATTCTAAAACTGTAAGAGCTTACATACATACGTGCATCATTATTCTAAAAAGCTTATGTGTGCTTTTCTACTATCGTCATTGTGTATGAGAAAACTATGATTAGAGCTTTTTTCTGCGATATTTAAGTTGAATTGTTTGATATTTTGGTATTGTATAGCTCTGTTGTAGCCAATTAAAACAGGACTCTAAATTTAAATGAGGCGAATAATTTTTTATAAATAAGTCGAACAAATTAAAGCTTTAATTCAAAGCTTCATACATTGGTGCTGGCTAAAAGTTTGCAAAAATTTGAGCTTTAGAGTAAATACTAGCATATATTTTATAAACAATCAAACAAAAATTGTATGAGTTCTAAGAACTTTTGAGCTTAAAGCTTCCGAAACTGATTTTTAGAAAATTTCGTTTTTGCGTAAAAAAACTCATGAGCAAAAAGAGAAAACTTTAGAATAACGTGCACGAAAAACTTTTAAGCATAAATATAGTACGTGTAACATAGCTCGAGTGCTTTTTACATGTATTATGTGCTATTATTTCTAAGCTTTTGCAGAGTAGTTTTCAAAAATTGCTCTTATTCATTTCAAACTGACGACACTTTGTGAACTGAGGTATTTTCAAAATTTTCAATAACTTTTCCAAATTGTTGTTGGTACGGTACTGTCAAAAAGCTCAACATCCGTCAGAAAATAGTTAGCTTTCCTTTCACAACAAACTCTTTTACCCACACTTTTGTAACCACAATTCAATTTTTGAAACCAAGTTTAAAAACTTTTTAATGAAACTAGAATATTTTTAAATAAATTTTTTATAGTAATCGTAGTAAATTTTATTCTATTGTGTCAACTTGTATATATGTATTTTCTTTCTTTTTCTCTTTCTCTTTTTTGTATATTTCTAGTGCCGCCTATTAGGATATGTAACTGTTACTGCATAAGACAGCCCATTAGTTCATAAGCTCACTGAAATATTGAAAATCAAAAAATTCAATTCGAAAATCAAAATCGAAACAAAAATTAACTCACGGTTAAACCAAAAAAAAGTCAAAAAAAACTCAACATTCCTTAGTGAAAATTTACAACACTTGCACTGCAAATAAAATTAAGCAATCGAAAAAAAAGTTCAATCACAAAATAATCAAAAGAAAGCATTTAATTGAGAAATAAGCGAATTGCAATCTTCAAATTGACGAAAGCAACAACAAATAAAAAGCGTTCGAAACGCGTACAATACAGAGAATGAGTTGAAAAAGTGAGTTGAATCAACTTTTGCTTACAACTACCACTACAGCTTTACTCTTTAAATCATTTACATGTGAAAGCTTCAAGCTTCCGCTTATGCTTTCAAGCTCTCAAAAAGCTTACTATATTTACTTGCTTACTTGCCGCAATATTTCCACTCTACTTTCTCTTCTTCAGTTATTCCAAGGAATTCTTTTTGTCTACATACGAGCATTCGTATGAAGCGTTGCAGCTTTAAAGCTTCATTAAGCTTTTTGTATGTAAATTATATCATTTTATCAAAGAAATTAAATTTGAATGTTCGTCTCAAGCGAAATATTTTAGCTATTTGAATTATTTTATTCTTGATATAATTGTGCTTTTGCCATTGTCCAACACCGGTGATGCGCCTAAATGTATATGATACTTAGATAGTTTTTGCATATTTATGAGTTTGCAGAAAAATGGATTTATTTTAGCTTGTAAAATTGTGGACTTTTAAGTTATATTATCATATGGATATTTATTTAAAATATAGTATTTTGTTACTTAAATTTGAATCATATAAATTTTGGCTTTATACATTTTTTAAGAATTATTCTAATATTACAATATTACCGTAAACAGTAATTGTCTGATATTTTTTGGGAGAATTAAGCCTAAAGCGAATAGCTTTTGGTGGTATGGAAATGAAAATTTAATATGAGAACAATTAATTGTTTTAAATTGGAGCTTTAAAATTACTGAAGCTTTCTGCACAAGCTTTTTCATATTCGTAGAAACTTTTCTAAAATCTAACCACTACCTAACTGAGTTGTTTAAATACATGCGTTTATATTGGACTGGGGAAAATATAAGCAAAATATGATATTTTTCGGCCTCTCGCGAGCCTTCGAAAAATTCCTCACACGTTTGACTGTTTACATACAACGTGCGCTCTATAAATAAAAAAAACATACTTTACATTAATTTCCAAGCGTTTAAGCTCGCATAAACTTAAAAGCTTTCCATTGTTTATGTGTTTACATGCGCTAATTTTTCACGACAACTAATAACATTTTAAAGCTTCAGATATATCAGAGAACGATGAAAAGTTAATCCGATATAAAAGCTCAATTTTTATCCACAATACTTTCATTCAATTCAAAAATAAAAATGAGCAGACTTTCACTCTTCCACTATCACTATGTGAGTATTTTTAAAACAATCATTTTGGGAAAACGGTAATGACCACAAATCCGCAAAATTAAAGCTTTAAGCTTTTGTTCAGCAAAAGTTTACGTTAGATTTTCGGAAATTGAACGATACAAGTTTGTGCACATTTATTAGTGAAATCATGGCATATGGCTTTGTAAGAAAACGAATGTGCTTTAAGAGCTTTAAGCTTACGATATGGAAATATTGAAAGTCATTGCGCCTGTTCAATTGAACTCTTCTACGGTGAGGTCAAATTAAATTTTCAATTTCTTAAGCTCTCAGACGGACAAGTGAAGTCCTAATATTTTCAGCTTTTTCGAAACTTATTTTGTAGCCTATCTGCGTTATTAATAGCAAAGCGAATAGTTTCGTAGCTCAAAAGCTCACCACCTGCAAAAGTTCTCAGCATTCGTTTTCAAGCATTTTAATTATAAATAATCATTCCAACACTCCAAATAATGACTAACCAATTTGTCAAATATGTATAAATGTATTTTTAATTTCTAATTTGCGCTGTCATTAGTTATACGATTATGTAATTAAATGTAATTAGTGAAAAATATTTACACAGGCAATAGTTTAATACATAGCTATTATTTATACAAATAGCATATTGAAATCGTTTGTCAAAAAAAAAAAAAACAGCATAGAATACAATAATACTATACTCCATAAAAAAAAATTATTATACAAATATTAATCATCAAACTCGCACTCGACAAACTAATTTGCGGTATTCTACAAATAATAAAACAAACAAAAAAATTATTCAGTGCCAGCCAAAAAAAAAAAACAAACCAAAGCATATAAAAAAAAGAACCGGTTACCCAACCAGCTCAGCTGCCAGCGAAGTGCCGCAACTACCCGATTGATACATGGAAATTAATCATATTTGTATTTGTAATTTTATTAACGATTTATTATTGATTATAATTACAATTATTATTAGCTCATAGTAAACATATGATACTAATTTTTGCTCTTTTCTTTCTTTTTTTCTTCTCTTCTCATTTTTTTTTCGAAAAATTCCAACCACAAAACAAAATTCGTAATAACAAAAAAAAATTTTGATTTCATTTCGTAAAAATTGGATTGTTTTCGATGACGCGCTCTGCTTAAAAATTCTCTTTTTATTTCTTGCCAATTTTAATTGATTGATTGACTGATTGGGTTCATTATTTGATTTACTGTATATTATTGAACGACTTTTTGTGCCCGCATCCGTATTGAATCCGTAACCGTTTCGTACCGTATTTGAACCGCATCCGCATCCGCCATATGCATTGCCATACAATAAAAACAACAACTACTCGTACAACACTCTATCAACATTTATCAAAAAATAATAAAATAAAAAACGAACAACAATAACTACAACAATCCAATAGTTACTGGACACCCTCCCGGTGTGCCAAGATTTCAATAGATCTATGTGCAGTCGGTTAAATTGTAGATTCGTTCATTTAACTGAAGGTAAGTGCATGCCATTAAATTTTTAGTTCACAGTTGTATCTTTTATTTTCTTTTAGAATTAGTAATTTTGTATTTTAAGTTTTATTTCCTCTAGACTTAACTTCTTTTTCTTTTTTTTTGTTTTTGTATCAAATGTATGTATTTTATAACTACTAGCCTACTCACTAAACACTACACGCCTTCCGAGGGTAACCTCTTGCCCCTATTTCTATCGCATAATTTTATATAATTTTTGCGTAATTTATTTTTTCGGCAATAGTATTTTTAAATGCATAGCTTTTTAGTTAGAAGAAAATGTATGTCAAATTTTAAGTCGAAAACTTTTAGAAACGGTAATATATTCTTTTTACATAATTTGTTATTTGAAAAATAATCGGAATGGCAATGTACATCTCGATAAATAAATTGGTTGTAAATATGTTATTTCTATTTAAAAAAAAAAAATTCTCATATTTTATAAGACTGAAAATGGCTGACGAGCAGCAGTTATTTCAACATTGGAAATGCAAAACATAATTGCGATTATCCTTATTGTATGTATTTTGAAAAAAAAAGCAAAAAAAATTAAACGACAACAGAACTTATCAAATATCTCCTTTGGTTAAAAATGCCCTACCATCGCTTGTGGAATGCATAGTGAAATTCTTTTTTTTTTTTACCAAACTAACAAACCGTTTACATCTACCTTCAGCAAAACTCTAAAAATTCTACTATATCTTCTTCCTATCGATCTTTACGCCAACTGCAGCGCAATAAGACTGACTGAAACTGCCACACTGAGAGACTTTAGGCTCGGCCACATAAAAATTCGTATCCGTTCTAGCAATTTTACGGGAACTAGACTACACCAGCACAAATTTCTGCTTCAAAAACTAGATTCAAACAAAAATTCCACACAAAACCAGATAGACCGCTCGGACTTAGATCAAGGGTCTACAGCAATTTTTATGGATAGGTCAAAACAAAGCAGGGTTGGAAGCGACATTAGTTCCAAAGATCTCTCAATAAACAACAGCCTGCGACTTTCTGACTACTGCAGCATTTTCCAGACTGAACTAATAGCTTTAAGGAAGGCCGCACTCTAGCTAAGAGGGCTTCTATGACTCTGCAATCCATTATTTTTTACTATGGCAACCAAGCATCGGTTAGATCACTACAGTGCGACATCTCCTGCTCACAGCTAGCGGTCGAATGTGGGAAGTCTCTAAATAAATTACCTGTAAAAATTGTCATTGACCTGATCTGAATACCAGTGAACAGCGATATACATAAATGGCAATTGCGCGGCAACAATTAACACTACGCGTGGTGCTGACATCCGACCTCAAATCACCTTTCATTGAATTGGCCAACGGGAGATATGCAACGGTGCACACCTGCTTAGTTACTAAACAGATACAATCCAAATATCAATGAAAAAATATCCAAAGCTCTTACACAAACAGAGACCCCCCATCATCAGTGCAGTGGTCGGTATTATCACTGGGCACTGCTTAATGGGGGGCACGGTGTATGAGTGGGATATCCCGCAAACGATTTCTGTCGCAGCTGCAGGAACGAGGAGAAGATAGATAGTATCCTCTGTCCTTGTTTCGTTATACGATATAACGTTTTCCCCGAACACTTATTTCAGTGTCTAGCTTCGTTCTAGCAACGTTTCGTCAAGGAAGCACAAGGGTTATACATATTATATGGGGAGCTGAGTGAATGGAGCAAATCGCTCAAGTGGCATCGCAATGGGTCTAACTGACCAAAGTGTGCCTTCCTTGCTGACTAGGCGGAGTAACCTTAATTATAACCATAACATAACAAATTGATAGAGTTTCGCATCAGACCGATAGGCAGCAGAGGGATATTAATCCGAAAAATGTTAGAAAATTTGAGATATTTCTCCTCGGGAATTCAATAATTTTATACATTTTTCCATCTCGATCATATCTCACAATCTCATCACAAAGTGTAAAGCATCCGAGTGGATTCTAATAATTATATGCGCAATAAATACGCTGGGAAATTGCAAACTTTAATGAAATTACTTATTACTTATTACTTTCTCTTTTTTCGATTAAAATTTATACCACTTTTGAAAAGTACAAACACGAGTACAGGGTGGTCCATAAAACCAAAATTTTTCATTGCAAATTCTAGTGGAATTTCGCCATAAGTCCTTTTCCAACCAAAAAAAAAAATATCTTGCCCTAACTGAGTAAAAGTTAAGGTTTGTTGTCGATTAGAGAATGTTGGGATAACTAGACCCATTCTCTCATCTCAAACGTTAGAGAATGGCGCGAAAAAAAAAATTGGAAATAGTTCTCGACTCGAGAAAATTCTCTAATCAAATTCTAATGTAAATTTCAAACCGCTATTACTGAATAAAACGCTTTCATTGAAAAATTTGTCTCAGATAACACAACTTAGCGCCAATTCGTTTTTTGAATTTGCATCGGTGCTCGAATCATTCTCGGCTCGTTCTTCGACTCGAGAACGAATAGAGTATTACATTAGTTGTTTTATGTAGAAATCGAAATATCTCTAACGTTAGAGACTGTATTTTATGGGCAAGAGCTATAGAAAGTTTTGAATTTAAATTTGAATTTAAATTTGAATTTAAGTATAAGTTTTGAGCATATTTACATTGCAACTGTTCTTAATGGAAATTGGCCATCTTGACCCTTCTTAAAGAAACTTTATTCGTAAGTGAGTAAAAAAAAAATCTATAGAAATTTTGAGCACAAAAGTTGACTAGAAAAACTTTTATACAAAATAATAAATGCACTTAATTCAACAACAGAACTACAAAGTGTTTTCGGGCAGCATATTGGATAAACTGCGAGTATACATCCTTATAAAAAAAAAAAGTGTATTTTTATTGGTGATATTCCCGTCATATTTGTTTAAGTTTTTTGCATGACATGTCATGTAGAGGCCTTTGATGACAAAGCGGCGTCGGCGACTGTCAATTAAAAGTCAGCATGATTGGCATTGAAGATTGAACCCAGCTGTGGCTGACATGACACAGTGCTGCGTAAACTGGCGTTTGGCAATTAACTCGTTCATTTTTTTTTTGGTTTCGAATGCGATTTGACTCGCTACTATAAAAACTGTACTTTTGTTACTGGGATATTAAATTATATGTATTTATGAGATAACGAAAATTGAATTTAAACAAATGTATTACAAAATTATTTCATAATTTTACTATAACTTAAGATTTGAGTTAACTAATTTAAAAACTTTGTAATATGTATATAATTTATTTTTATTACAAATGATCCGCAGCACTAAGTACTATAACACTCACCTATTTATTGTACTTTATATCTTATTCTCTCCTTTCACACGCCTACACGCACACATACACAAACAGGCAAACGAAAATTGTATATGTATTATCACAAATGGTTTTATATGCATTTACTTTTCATAGGATAGCAAAGATTTTTTAACTTACTATATTATTTTGCAATTTTCTTTTTTCTCTCGACCACCTCAAACGAACGATGAATGATACGCTCATCTGTTCCATGCGTTACGACAGATGACAAGGTTGAAGTATGTGATCAACGTGTGGCTGTGTGTCGCGATCACGCCAACGGCCAATGCAGACGTAAACAATGTAAATATTATCATATACCGATTGTGTTGCCGCCGGCGAATATTATGGCTGCTTTCATCAATACGAATAGCAGCAACAGCAGCAGCAATAATAACAACAGCAGTAATATACATAGCAACAGTAGCAGCAGCAGCAGCAGCAACACCAGCACTCACAGCAGCAACAGCAACAACA
This sequence comes from Anomoia purmunda, assembly GCA_951828415.1. NCBI lineage: Eukaryota > Metazoa > Arthropoda > Insecta > Diptera > Tephritidae > Anomoia > Anomoia purmunda. The sequence continues at coordinate 112,864,325 of OX639997.1, forward strand.
GCAACAACCAGAACAATCAAATGCATACAATCTCACCACACCACCACCAACAACAGCAACAGCAGCAACATCAACAGCAACAACAACAAGCACATGAACAATACCAACAGCATGCCAAGTCGGTAGCGGCGGCAGCAGCAGCAGCTGCGGGAACAACAACCGCTGGCATTGCCACCAACTATAATAACAATTTGATAATAATCGAACCGCAACATCATCAGCTTCATCAGCAACAGCAACAACAACACTACAGCTATATACACAACAACAACTATATTTCAGCACAATATAGTTCGAGCAACAGCAGCAGCAGCACGCTGAGCAACAACAATAACAACAACAACAACAAGCATGCGACACACACCATCTACCAACAACAACCAGCCGCATATCATCTACCCCACTTCACCTGCCATTCGCCCTACTCACCCTCATCCGCTTCCTCATCGTCATCCTGCTCGATCGCCACCTCGCCCACAGCGCTAAACTCCGCCACATCAACGCTGCCGACCACATCTACCGTGACCATGCCCACAGCCATTGCCACTGCGCCAGCGCCACTGCCACCAACTGGCGCTGGGTATTTGAAAGCAGCACCAACACCGCTCGCCGCTTACGCCAACAGTGGCGCCTACGAAATGGCCGCAGGCACACCGACTCTGTTGCTCAGCAGCGATTACAATTCGAATTGCATTCCAATTTTGACAGCGCAGCAGCAGCAGCAGCAGCAACAACAACAACAACAATCGCCGCTCGCAACAGCAACATCATACATTTACCCAGCGCCGCATCAGCAGCAAAGCGCAGCCGTAGCGCAACAACATTTGATGAAGTACGCAGCGGCGGCAGCAGCAGCGGCCGCACAGCACCCATTTCACTATGCCGCGGCGCCACAAATGTTAACAGCGACTGCGCCGCCGCCGCAACACATGCTCGCTGCTGTAACAACAACAGCGACAGCACCACATTCACATATGTTGCCTGGCACTGCACCAGCGACAACAACAACTACACCACTGGCGATAGCAACAACAACAGGCGCTGCGACGCCGACGGCCGCTATGATGGGCGGCTGCATATGAAATGCGCAATTCAACGGATACAGCAGCAACAGTAGCAGTAACAACAACTACAACAACAACTACGAGCAGCAGCAGCAGCAATATCAGCTCTTGTGGCAGCAACAACAGCAAGCACTACAATATCAGTGCCAACAGCAACAACAACAACAACAGCAGCAGCAGCGGCAGCACATCATTATCATTGGCAACACTGGCGGTGTTTAAATGGAAGCGCGGGTGTGTTCAGCGTTTAGCGTAGCTTGCATCTGTACTATGGTCTGGGATATGAAGCGCAATTGGCGCGCTGGTCGGCGAAAACAGTGCGGCGTAAGTTGCTAAAAACATTTCCAATTCATACTCGAAGAACTTAGCAATAAGCACTACATAAACAGATAAGGGGGTATTGAAGCTAATCAAATTGCTATCAGACACACGGCCCTTTGGAAGAGGTTTTACTTAGTAGATTTTAATTTTTACACACTGAATTTGTTAGATATTTAATTTTTCTCATTCTGTTACCTGCTATTTATCTATTGTTTTTTTTTCGTTTTGAATACTGAATGTATTGGCACATTAAGTAGGCATGAGCAATTGTTACCTATAAATTATCGATTGTCTATTATTCATCATTCAATAAAATATGTAGCTGAATTTTTTTCAAATTGAAAAAAAAAATAACGTTGATGCAGAAGACACACAAAATACTCATTAGCAGCAATAATTTGTATTATCTTTGACTTTTTATTGCATTCTATTTTTTTGTATTATTATTTTCTTATAAGGTCACTAAAGAGTTAATAAAAAGATGTTTGAAAGCATAAAATCAAATTGTAAAGTAAACGAAATATAGGAAAAGAGATCGGATTAAAATCCTTGCACCATCTGATCGGCACATAAAAAAAAACAAAAATTAAAACCAATTTCTGCTCTCGACACTCTTCCTAGAGCGATGTCTCTCCATTAGCATTTGCGCTGGAATAAAATTGACTACAGTTGCTAACAATCGTGAGAGTGAAAGAGATAAGTATTAGTCCGATGAGAACAAGAATTATCAGGATAGAGAGAGAGCAAATTGCAAGCTAAGTTTGTAAAGAGAAAATTATATCCCGAAAGTAATTATTAATAAGAGCGCAGAGACAAAACTGTATAGCAAATATTTTGTGTTTGTTTGGAAAGAGCGACGTAAACGTTGGAGAACGAACGCTGAGATAAAAACAAATGCAAAAACTCATGCCTTTTGCTCCTAGCGTAGACATCAGCTGAGCTCTCTCATTTGCAGCATACAGTGTTGCCATCGAATTGTTTGCCAGACTACAACTTAAGTACTTCTTAATTAATTCAGCTATAATTCAAAGCATTGTTATCTGGCAGCCCTGCCAGCTGACATGATTCTAGGACAAAAATCAAACCATCGCGGATTTCCCCGCTACAGCAAAATTCTCACGTCGATGAGTGTGCATTTAGTTGGTGCTCTCATGAGATAGATCGAATCAGCTGACACGTTCGCCGATATTACTTCGTTAAACAACTCTGCTTTATAAGAGTTAGAGCGCTAAGTAACTACTTCCAACTTATGGAAGTTAGCTAAATACATGCAGGCTGCTGAGAGGAGACGGAGAGGAGACCTTAAACTTTTTATGAAACATTTTTATTTGAAGTTGTTAAAAGCCTTGTTGTTTCATAAATTTTTGTAGATTTAATTTTCTTGCTGTTATTATCTTTTTTTGTAAGATATTTGATTTGTTTCTTTTGTTTTGTTTTGATTTGGAGCAAAACTAGACGTAATTAAACTTCACACATACACACACACAACATCAATAATTTTTAACTTATCACAATAATTAAGCAAAAATTTAAGGTTGATGAACTATTTACAAGAATATTTGAAAAATAAACAAAAAGCAACAACTATAAGAACTAGCAGCGGAAATGAAAAATAATATAACTAACTAAAAATATAAGATCATGAAAATCAAGATATGTATAAAATAATAATTAATTATTACGTATAATTTTTTAACAGTTTAGTAAGACTTTGAAAAATAAAAACAAAGAAAGTAGATGGGTTTTGAATTGACGTACACGCATGAAATATTAAAGCGTATAGAAAATAGCTATAGTATATTAAACAATTTACATTTACATGTGTATAAAAGGTTGTAGGTTTAAGAGTGAACAGTTTAATAAAATTTAATAAAAATATAAAACTAGCAATTGATTGCAAAAAAATAATTTAACGCAGAGTAATAATTAAATTGTATTAATGCAGTGAGAAAAGTTGGCGTAAAAATCAACAAATACTTACTTGAAAGAAAAAAAAAAACAAAACAGAGTTGTAATTACGTATTTAGAATTTACACATTCGACATTTTTGAAAACAAAACATTAGTGTAGTGGTAGTTTTCGAATGTTCTTAAAACGAAGGTTTAGTTTACAAACAAAAAAAAAACAAAAACCGAGTAGCAGTACGACGTTACACACGGCTGGCAGGCATGGCATGCAAAATTTCTTGTTGCAATGCTCAGAGAGCAACGAGCGCGAACTTTCAATTAGCAGCTGAGTTGTTTCGTTGCTAAGTGTGGGCGAAGGTTTTTGTGAGCGTATTTTAGGAGAGTTAGTCATGTAGCAGTTGAATAAAGGGATTAATTAGAAAAATTAAAAATATACAAAAAAAAATCACAAATAAAAATAAATAAAATACAACTAGTTACAAAATTTTAACTCTAGTGTTCCATATTTCAGAAAAGAATTAAAATAAATTAAAACAATAAAAACAAGCACACAACAAACATAAATCATACGTAAAAATTTCAAAACAAAAAATGCAAATACCTAAACAACACAAGCAAACAAACAAACAATGCCACTCTTAAACGTTACATTGAAAAAAACAAAAATTAGCAAACAATAAAATCCACACAACAACTACATACACTGGCAGAGGCGGAAAAAAGTGATCACTATAGCTGCAAAGTAAATATTTTTAATTAAGAATTAAATTTGTTTAACTAACAACGGTTAATGTTAATGCAAATAGTTAAAAGTGAAATTTCACAAATAAAAAATCACAGCAACAATATAAAACGCAGACAAGCAAAGAAGCAAGTACAGTCACGTCCTATTTTTGCAACAACGATTTATTACTAGAGAATGCAAAACAAAACAAAAAACAACAACAACAACAATAGCGGTATCATTTAATAGTAATAAAAAACAAATTAACATTTAGTAACTACACTGAGCAAAAACAAGCGACCAGTAAACTCAAAAAAGTAATAAAAAGCAAAATAAAAACTTCTTTTTTACAATTTATAAAGCCAACTGCACTGCAGTAGCGGTAAAAGTAAAACAAAATAATTTAAATTCGTAGCAGTTAAAATATAATTAAGAAATATGAAAAACTAAATAAAAATATTAACTAAATTAAAAATGTAATATAAAATTAATGAAAATAGTGAATAAAAAATTATGAAATATAAAATTTAAAAATATTAAATATTTTTTTATGTATTAAAGTGTGTGTGAAAATGGCGACATCAGCACAGCTAAGCAAAGCTGTAAGACGTATTACAACAAAAATCAAATTTAATTGGTAAAGGTTTTTGAACAAACAACAAAAAATATGTGAAGTAAACGGAAAATTACAAAACTTTTTCTATAAAAAAAAAACTCAATAACAGCGAATACGTGTAAGAAAGTGTACGTACTGTTTTAGTAAGAAATAAAAATCAAATCTTCCTATATTTGCAAATAACTACATACAAACAGAACAAAAAAAAAACAAAACAATTATTTCGTTAGTATTCCCTTTTTTATGCACTCAAAAAAAGCTAATAAAAAAAATTAATGATGAGTGTACTGATAATTTTATTAAAAGAAATTACTTTCAATTTTTTCATAAACAAGTTAAATTTGTGAAGTTTTAGTACAAACTGAAATTTGGAATATCTCACAAACACAAATTTTAAGCACTGCAAAATGTGTCACTAATTTTAGGATATCAAGATTTTTATAACAATTTTAAAATAAGGAAGATAAATTACCAAAATTACGAAAAAAAAATTAATTAAATTAAAATCGGTCACAAAAAAGTTTTAAAAATAAAACAAAAAATTAAAAATATTTCAAATAAAAAATTTATTAAATTAGAAGGAGATAGAAATTATTTTTTAGTGAATTCAATTTTGTGGTCGATTTTAAATAAATTTATTTTTCGGAATTTTCGTAATTTATTTTCCTCCAATTTACTTACTTTTTTATTTAAAGTATTATTATATGTGTTTTTGTTTGTAATTGTTATTTTAAATTAAAATTTAATTTATTCTACTTTGTAATTTTTCTTTGTTACTTCAGTTTTTTTTTATTTTATTGTAGTTGATTTAAATAATTTATTTTGCCGCCGGCTGCGTAATTTTTTTATTTTTTTTTTTGCATTGAGGTGTAACTGAATTCGAATTTTTAGTTTTGTTTGAGCAAATATGATTTTGCCTATATTATCTAATTTTATTGAACCACTTGAAAAATCTATTGTGTGTATGTTTGTACTACAAATTAATTAATTTTAATTATTTTTTTTTTTAAATAAATTTTATTTTAATTTACATTTTTGAAATCAAGTTAAGCTTACTGCAAATTTTTCTTTCTTGCTTTCATTTCATTTTACATTTATACTTTTTTTTACATTAATATTTTTTATATTTGTGTTCTTATATATTTTATTTGAGTTTTATTTTCTATAGTTAATTTTTATTAATTTTTTATTTTCTATTTATTCTTATTTTTAATAGTTTTGTATTATGTTTTTATTTTTTCAATATTGTTCGTTTTCTTAGATTTTTTAATTTTTTGTTTGTTTGTTTTGCAACAAATTTTTGAATAAACATTTTTTTCTATTTATTTCAACAATAACTTGTGAGCCATAGGCCGGTGTTTTATTTAAAAAGTTTTTTTTTTTGTAACTTCCCAAATAAAAAAAAAAAATTCGTTATGCTCAAAAATTATTGTTGGTATAAATTATTCTTGAAAATCAGTTTTTGTATGCTATTATTCATTTTTTTAGGTAATTTTTTAAATTTTTATTTTATTTTTTCTAACTATACCCTCAATGATTTTTCACGATAAAATATACAAGTTTTCTAGCAACGAAAGTCATTTCTGATTTCAGTTTGTACACAAAAAACTAAAAAACAAAAACAAATTAATGTTTCAAAACTTACATACAATGTTCTATAATGGAAACATCAGCACGCAATGTTTGATACAATATTAAAATAATAATAGAAGCATATTTATATAAAACAATATATGTATTTGTATTGTGTGAATTTAAATGGTAGACTATTTAAAAAATTTGAAACAAAAAATATATTACACCAACACACACACACGTAATTGTAATGTTTATAAAAACTTATGTAAATATACAAAAAACACTCTCCAATCAACACTATAAGTTTCTGTAAAAAAAAAGCAAAAAAAAACAAACAATTTTTCAAAAAGGAGTAAAACAACAACAAATAAAACATTATATTTAATAATGACAACTTAAAATGAAATGTGATCTTTTAAAACAAAAATAAATCTACGTTTGTAAAATGTGCAAAAAAAAACTTAAAAATACACACACATGCATACATACATATACGCCACATACTGGTACTAAATATTATTTGGAGTAACGAAAACACAAAAAGGGAAAACATGAATAAAAATAGTGAACAAAAATTAATTAAAAAAAAAACAAAAAAAAACTTATAAATTGTCTAACGCATAGAAATATTTATTATAAATTCAAAATCACAAAAGTATAACATTATAATATGGCATAACTTATTTTTAGTAATCTAACAACATTGTCTCGAAAACTCTGCACTGATTCTTTGTGCATAAATTATATGGTGTATATTTACTATTCATAGCATATACTGTATAAATATATAGCCATCGTATTTATTTAAGGGCTGGTTATAATCTACGGAAATTTCTATATCCTACTTGATTTTCAAATCCTCACAAACCCCTAGAACAAAAATTTACTTAAATTCTTTAATTGAGATTTTGGAAATATATTTTATTTCAAACTAGTTATTTTTACCACCACATCAATTTCATTCATCAAATATTCATCACCCATTCAAATAAACACATATTTATTTTCAAACCAAATTTCTACAATTTATGTGCGCGATTGATGTACTTTGCACATACGAAAGAGAATACATAGGCCAACCGCAAGCGAGATATGCAATGTAACAATACTCTCTCTATAAATGAGCGCTAGCACACGAGAGAAGAGCAGTGCTATACAAAAAATATGCGCACACTCCCGAGCATGCGAAATATGCACTGTAGAAATTTTAAAGTAGCATAGAAATTATAAGGAAATTATAGAGTATTTTGCTCTTTCTCTTACTCCTACTAGAGCTTACAAATTTTGTCGTCACTTTGCTGACTTCAAGCGATCGCTGAGCCCGAACATTAATGCCACAATGTTAACAGTCAGGGTTTTTTTTATTCTCTTTTACTTGTTGATTTTCTGCAGGTCATTCAATGTCGGCGCTCTCCGTTTAACATTTTACATAGTTTAGCTCGTCAGTTTCCCAAAGCATTTTTTTCACCAAATATTCACCGTTATAAATTCTGTTTATCAACTTCATTCCATTACATTCAATGACTTTTACAATTAAAATAACTGTCTCCTAAAATACTCAACATTGAAACACCAGACCCTTCAATACGCCACAAAGCAAAAGCACCTAAAAAGCACTGAAAAGCTCTACTGAAGCTGCTGCTCTCCTTCATACACTAATTAATAATCACTTTTTTGAAAACACTTACCTACCATAAGTATACAGTTATGTATACTCGAAAATTACGTAAGTTAAGACAGAATTTTTAAACCTTACAACTTTTTTGATGCATTACCTTACTCTTACTACTCTAACTCTAAACTCTACACTCTATTCTAAACTCTACACTCTACTCTACACGCTACTTAAAAAGTTTTACGAAACAGCTGACTATAAGTGCTTACTATTTATACAGAACATAACCCAGCAAACACAAAACCAAAAACAATACTAAACTGCAAGACAACTAATGATAGTCAAAACAATAACAACTACAACTACAACAAGTTAATTAAGATAATGCCTAAATGAGTTTCCGTCCATTATAAACAGACCTTAAATTTTTATGCATGCGAAGGAAAATCAAATGAATTCGAGTTAAAAATCAATGAAATCAACATAAAAGAAATAAAGCATATAATAATAAAACATAAAATAAAATTTAAAATAATAATAATTAATAATAACAAATATTGGAGAATTCCATAAAAAAAAATGAAATTGTTGCGATAAACTATAATTTACTGTAACAAATAAATGACAATTCAATTAACGTGAATTTAATTGAAAAAAAAAATATTTCAATACTCAAATTAACTACAAACAAAAATGTTAATCGTTTCACTTAGAAGTGCAGAGATTTTTCAAACTACACTAGAGTTACATATACACTGAAAAAATAAAAAATTAAATAAATAAAGAAAACAACAATAAATATTAATTGTGAAACAGTTAGTTAAGCATGTTAACGGTAATAGACCGTACACAATAATTCTGTAGCGAAGTTGGTGCAGAGGGTTTAGAGAGTGGCAGTAAAACGGTGTGGTAGACTAAGAAAATTTACGAAAAATATTATGAATATAAATAAGAAAATAAAAATATGCAACAACCACACAGCAACAACAAAAACACATTTTAACAGTTACTATTAATTTTTAAATATAATTATTATTAAATACAAATAGCGTGAACAATTGAAGAAAATAGTATAAATATAACTCTAGAACTTAAAAAATTTTGAAAAGAGTTTTATGTAAAAAGCAACACTAAACAACAACTGACATTAAGAACAAAACAAAACAAAAAATATTACATATATATAAAAACATGTTCTAAAATTAGTAATTAAGACAAAACAAAACAAAAAAAAAAACAAAGAAAAAACTAGTTATAAAGAGCGTAAGAGAGTGTAGAAGGAGAATTAGGAGCGTAGCAGCGCGTGCAAAAGAGCAAAAGCAGCTGAGCAACGTTGCAATTCTTAAACTGTGCACGTAAAAAGTTGAAGCATTAAGAATTAGTGAAAACACAATAAAATCACACTTAGCGTAAAGGGTTTATAAATTAAGCGAATGACGCCATAGGTACATTTTTTTTACAGATTTTTGAGAGCAACCATGAGTAAAAAAAAGGGGAAGAGAGAGAGCGTGCTTTGGACGCTCTACAACAAAGTATCTACAAATATGTTCCTTTTAATATTGAAAAATATAAATACATACAAAACGCAAACAACCAAAACACACACAAATGCAATAAAAAGAACACTTCCTTTTTCGAATAAAATGCAAGGAGAGTAAAATAAGCGAGGGAAAAGAAAATAGGAGTATGGCAGCAAAATCGAAAAATGAAATAGCTAATAGCCACTAAATAGCGGAAAATCTTTTTACTCGTTTTTTTGTTTTAATTTTATTTCATATTATTATTATTTTATTGTGAGGTAGAGAGCGTAGCGAAAACACACGCGTATATTGTAAACTAAAACGAAACTTTTATTTGCCTTAAAGTTTTATTGGAAAACAAAAATTTTATTAATATATACTACTATAGCCTAGGGTAGCAGAGATAGCGGGAATGAGAAATATAAGAGAGCGCTGCAAAGGAGAAAGTAAATCATTTAAAATTAGTAATTTAGTAAATTCACTAGTTGGAGGGAAACCAGTGCTAAGGATATGTTTTAAAGAAATAGTGTGGTAAACGGAAAAAATGTGCTACAAGCTAAGAGCGACGGGATGTGCTCGGAGAGTTATGTAGCAAGCAAGATATGCAAGCAGTAAAGTGAGAGCATAGCGAGCGAAATATGCGGGCATAACGGCCAATGGTCAGTGAGAAAAAAGCTAAGAGCGCAAAAAGCAAGCAATATATTCGCTCAGTTTAAGCAAGATATGCGCGCGCTTGCACTCAATGCAAGTGTTGGGAAGAAAAAAATTTGAACATTTTGTTGAATATGTGACAAACGCTGAATTTTTATTAAAGGGAAAATGTTAAAGGCAAACATTTTACTAAATAATTTGTAGTTTAATTACAAAAACGAAATTAAATGAAAGCAGAAAGAGTGACGTTTAGTTGTAAACGAACGATAAACGAGTAATACACGCATGTATATCGAAAAAAAAAAACCAAAAACAAAAACAAATAAGTATGCAATGTAAAAGAGAGCGCATGCTAGTAGCCAGACAAGGAATGAGAGCGTGGTCTATTGAAACGTAAGCGTGCGTGAGGAAAACTTAAAATAATATTAATAAAACAAACGAGTTTTAGTATGTAGTAGACTTTTTTCAAAACGAAAACTAAATTGAAAAACATACAAACACAAAAAAATAGAGAAAAATGGGATTGTAATTAAATTATAAAATAAATATACATACATACATAGTGAGTTAATCAATTAAATTGTTAATTGAGATAGTAAGTAGGTGAGTGGGAAGAACATACATGCAAACTTTCATGAAAATTTAAAAATAAAAAAAATTACGACAAATATTTTGTTTGTCCACACCTACATACATATGTACATCATATACGTTTCTAAGCCACATTAATTTTTTGAATATATAGCAAATATATATATACATACCTAACATTTTTCCTACATACTACTTACATACCTATTACATACCTACAATAAGAGAAAGAAACTTTTTTCATGCGTAAAAGAAAATATAAATATTAACAAATAAAAACCGTAAATAGGAAACAATACAAAAATAAAAAAAACAGTTGTGATGAAAGCGCGTAGCAAATATAAGCGAAAAATATTCAATAAAACTAGAGAAAAACACGAAAAGTTTAATTACAAAATTTTCCCCATAGCGCAAAGTACGAAGGTCTAGCATTTTTTAGTTGTATATTTTAAGGCGCGCGCGATGCCGTTGTATTATTTTGTTTTCTAATTTACATATTACAGTCAATAAAATAGTAATGTTTTTAAATAATTTTTTAAGTATTCGCTTAGGCATTTGTTTTAACTGTATAATGGTACAATGATCATTTTGAATTCAGGTGATAAAATCAACGAATTTCCTGCCTATCCAATACATACTATAAAAGCGTACACTTTTGTATATTAGCAACAATTAATTTGCTTAAATTTTTTTTTTTTTTTTTTTTTTTGATAAATGAAAATATTTAAGTATTTTCGTTTTTTGTTTGTTTTATGTTTTTATTATTAAATATTAAATACATATTAGTTTTTGAACAATTGATTTTACATTATCTTTATTTTGTGATAAAGCCAGCGTGCGAATTGTAGGCAAAATATTATCTAATTTACTCATTATTCAAGCAATTTTGTTTGCCACATTTTTTTTTTGCATAATATTTAAAAACAAAACTATTATTATTATTATCATTAAAGTAAGTGAAAAATGTAAGCAACTCCTTTTTATTAAATAATCTGTAAGTGAAATGGTTGGGAAAGTAAGGAAAACAGTTTTCGAAAACTAGTTTTAAGTCAATACACACAGTCACACAGTCACACACACACACATACACATACACATACACATACACTGAAATATAACTAAACACCCCACACATGAACTCACATAAAAGCCGACACTGCACACCGCGCGCATGCGCGACGTCCCGTAACGTGTAGCATAGCATATTTTAAGGCGCGCGCATTTGTGTGCATTTTTTTCTCGGGCATAATATCGGCGTAAATTCGTTTATTACTCCTAATGAAAAACAACACAAACACACACACTTAATAAAAAAAGTAATAAATTTTTTAAAGAAAACTTAAAACACAAAAATAATAAAATTACATTATGAACGAAAATTAAAGTAACAAAAGATATTGAAAATATGAACAAAAAAAATCATTACTATTATTATATATTTATGAAATTTAGTTATTACATTTAATAAATAAAACAAAAAACACAACAAACAAATATGTATAAAAATTTAAAATACGAAATCAGAACAACCACAACCAGAAATATTAAACTAGTTATTTAAAAAGTAAAATGAACAAAAACTAAGAAAATCAATAAAAAAAAATTTAAACACAACAAAAAAGGTTTTTCAAATTTAGTTTTCATTTCAAAGGCATAACAAATGGCACATGTTGCAGGTAAAGCTTAGGTTCCAGTCTTCGAGAAAAACGAAAGTCGCATTTGAAAATTACCATAAAAAAATTGTTTTTCTATCTTCAAGAAAATGTAGAACAACAACTAAAATATTTTGCAAGCGACAGAAATAATGAAAAATATTAATAGGAAAATTGGTAAGTATTATTTTTTTTTTTTTTAACTGGTAAATATAATATTCCATTTGAAAATCAAATAATTTCTAATGTATGTATGTATAATAATTTTCTAATGTTTTCTCGGGACTAGCATTTCCGTTTTATGTCGGTTTGTGAGCTATTCAATCCAATTAGCTTAGTGAGTGCGGATATTAAATGCGATAGAAAACCAATATTTATTGCATTGAAGAAATTATTACGTACATAAGTCAAGAATTACAAACAGCTTCTAAGTAGAGAGTATTAGGACACACAATTCCAGCGATACTTTAATGAAGCAAATTTTCCCACGCCAATGAGAAGACTAATCGCCTGAGTACTGTCTTACCTACAGCGCCTAAAACTATGACGCAGACTTTGTCACGTATACAATGACAATTGTCATTGTTGAGGGGAGCAACCTCAAATTTGTGCAGCATAATTTTAGACGCAATGAGTAAGACAATTGTCATTCGATGGCATTTGTTATTGGCATGAAAATAGGTGAGTGCGGAACTCAGCTAAAAGTACGGGTTTTTTAGCTAATTAAGGTGATCTATATTTTGCACAAAATTTCACTATAATAGCGCTATAAAATGGGAGCACAAAAATTTGCATGAAACGTGACAGTTTGCCACTTCATTTAACGAAATTTTTGTGTATTATTGAAGTGAAACTTCTTTGCGCTCGTTGGGCTGTAATTCCAATATCGAATTAAACGAAAAAGCGACGGGAAAAGGGATGGGATGGCGCGCGTGGTGGGGCAGTCGGACGGAAGGAGACATGGGAGAGAAACGAAAGCGCGACAGATTCGGAGTAGCAAAAAACGAGAGAGGGGTAGCAAAGCGGACAGAGTGTGTCAATGATTGTTCTCTACATCACTCCGAACCCGAGAATTAACGATACAATAAAATTCATACCTAGAGCATTATTGGCATATACTCCCACTGGAGCAGCAGAATTAGGAGAAGATTTGCACACTATGCCAATGATTTTAAGCGGTGATTTTAATGTCAATTTTTGCCTTGTACAATTTTTAGAAAGTAAATTTAATTTAAAAATGAATAATAATCCCAAAGACTCAATAACCAGATCAGGCACGACAATAGATGGAATTTTCTCAAGATATTTAAATAATTTACAATCACGAGTTTTCATTTCATATTTTTCATACCACAAACCAATTGTATCTTTTCTTGAACATGAAAGTATGAAAGTGAATGAATAGATTTTTTATAAATGGAGGCGAAAACAGCAACACCTTTTTTCATTAACCTAACACCCTTAAAAATTCCAGAATAATGAATAGTGGCCTCTGTTATCGGGGAAATATTTCTATCTCATAAAACTTGCTGGCTAGGGTGAGTATTTTCATTTCAAGTGCCCATCGAGAGATCCATGAAGATTCACTTCTATCGCCTAGCTTCCTAGGCTCACAATTTTTAGCTACACCACTCAATTTTGAAGCTAGATTTTTCTGCGTTGTAAAATTTTAATTATAAATTTTTGTTTTCGTAAAAAATTTGAGTGATAATCGTTCATAGAAATATTAAACTAAGTATATTATAAATTGTGACTAGTGGGACAAATAGAAAAAATTCAAAAACTATTCAGTAGATTGTTTGCAATTTATGCCTAAAAAAACCGCACAACTTCGGGCCTGGAGATAAGGGACCCCTTAATGTTTATTCCTGGGATAGCTTTAAGTGAACCCAATAAAAGAGAGTTAAATATAAAAATAATGAGTCAGGCAATTAGTGGCATCAGTAATGAGATGATATTTCATCGCCATGTACCTTATATTTACCATATTGACGTTCTTTTCTTGTCATTTCTTTACCTTCATTATTTCAAAGTGCAATAAATTGAACATTGAGGATTTCCAAGGTTATTTTCTTGCTATAATTAATAACAAAACTTTGAGCCTAACTACTTCTAGTGCATTACAAAAGTTGATCTTTGATGGTCTCCGATGTATCCTGTTTCGAATTAGTATCATATTCATGGTCGGCAGTAGGAAAAGAGATCGTTTGTAGACTCACACACAACGTACTAATCAAGTAGCAGTATACAAATTTAAATATCACCTACTGCATGAAGAACACACATTTTTTTCATAGTATAACTTGCCAAGCATAAAAAATACGAAAGCAAATTACAACTCTCACCTTTTCAAGTATTTTATTAGAGCTTCACGACAACCGCCAAGAACCAACTCATTAACTTAATAAGCGGTCAATTTGCAAACCCAAGTAAAAGGTAAGCGCTTACAATAGCTACATAAACTTATATCTACCTACTTACACAATGTATGTATGTATGTATGTATGTATGTAATTGTGTACTTTGTATAACTGTTCAGCAGACGCGTATTTGTCACGCAATGAAGCACACTTGAAATGTATTATTTTACGCTAAAATAAATAACCGCAAGCGAAACAAAAACTCGCATACCACACACAAACACACAAACACACGAACACACATACACACACAAAATACAAGCGCTTACATAACCCAAACATATTCGTAGAAACCACAAAACAGCCCGCAAACCAACACAATAAAAATAAATATGATTGTGTAAGGCTAAAGGTAACACACACAAACACACACACACTCACACCCATGCACGCACACTTGGAATGTTTATGTTTTCGCCAGCAAATGTCCCATGTGAGATAGGTGCATAGGTATGTGGTAGATCGGTACATCGAATTGTAAATTCAGATGAGCATACAGCTATCTATGTAGAAGCGCGTGTGTTTATGTTACTTAAGTGTGGGTTAAAAATTTAATAGTGTTAAATAAAATATTTACACACATCACCGAGCAACACCTGCGGCCACAAAAGCAACTAAAGTAGCGATAGAGCATTATATGCAAGAATTTATGCACACGTATAATAATAACATCTAGTATGCTGTGTGCGTGTGTAGTTCTGTAAAGACATGCCGGCAAAATTAAAGGATAATTTACAAAAGTGCCTTCGATGGGTCAATGCAAAAGGTACATACATATGTGAATAGTTGGAAGGACAAAAGCAGACGACGCATGTAGACATTCAAAAATACACGAGCGTATCTCACTACAGCTCAATGTGTTTGCTTTTACAAGATTTGTGGTTTATCGAGAGCAATGCAAATAGAACTAAATGAAATTTTTAACATTCTGCTTAAACTAAATTTGGAAGTGCATATTTGTAGTTCTTTTGAAACAGCTACGAAAATGCGATTTTATGAAAATACTGCCACAAAATTCAATTCTGAAGATTATTTAAGAAAACTAAAGGATACTTGAAAACTCATATATTCGGAAAAAATGTATTGGATCAAAATTATGACTATGTTTTTTTTTCTAACAAAAAATAAACAATAATTCTTCTGTCAACGTTTTAGTGCTCTCGATGTAGATCCAACAAATCAGTGCAAATACGTGTGTTTAGCATTGAAGATATGTCATCGATATGTCTTCGAAACTCAATTTAGTGTTTTCAACATACAAGACATGTCTTCCTACTGTCTTGTGTGCTTCAGCATGTAGCTTTTCTCCAAATTAAAAAAAAAATAAAATAAAAGTTTTTTCTAGAACTAAAGCAAAAGTTTTCTTGTTTATCGTTTAAGACATGTCCTCTAACCGTCGCGTGTGTTTCAAAATGCAAACAAGAAAAATTCTGCAACCCAGCATACACTAAAAAAAAAACTATCTGGCTCGAAGGAGCACAGCTATCATAAGAAAATAAAATCGGGAATCAAATGGCACATAAGATATATTTATCTACTACTTTTGAGGAAAAAAGATTTCATTTTACGAAGGTTTTCATTCATTTTGAGGAAAATTTTACGCAAACGGGAGAAAATAACGCAATTTGAGGGAAATAGGGAAAATTTTTCATAGGTTATTTTTTTGTGTATAATACATGAACTACAAGTAAACAGAGTCCTACTTAATGTGCTGTGCTACAGTCGTGGCAGCGACGGCTTTACGTCGAGTTTGTGGCGGACGCTTTAGAAAACCCACTGATGAGTAAGGAAATCACAAAATAAAATTTCTGCAGACATTTTTGTAGAAAGAGATACGAAATTATCTAATGAATATTCTGGTATTGTTCTGCTAAAATTCTATAGCATAGACTTTTTTACAATCGATATCCAGAGACTCTTTTAGACATAAGGGAAAAATTAACCAGCTTTCATATTGTTCTAAATTTGAGTTTTGTACAATTAAAAGAGAAAATATGAATGCACTAAACTGTTTGCACGCAAATACAACAACTGTGATATTTATTTTATGACAAGCCTGACTTTATTAGCCCGTTAAAACAAAAACAAAGTAGAACATTTCTATAGCTCGTTAATCGAAAGTCACCCAGTAACTTTTCGTTAAAATTGACACAAATTCAGACCACAATTATAAGTTCATGACAAAGGCAGCAAGAACGAGTGAATGCAAATATGAGAGCAACGAGCTGAGAGCAACTGAATGTGGCGTCCTGAAAGTGAGAGCACGAGAGAGCAAAGAAGAGATTATAAAAGAGAGGAGGCAGAGCCGAACAGTTGGCAGAAGGATTGATTGAAAGTTTCTTATGGGGGGAAAAAAAATTCAGCATAACAAAAAGTTTACTTTTATGTCGTCAATGAATGGCCGGTCGCTGTCAAATCGACACTAAGGCGATTTCCGGTCCGCGGAGGGCAAATGCAGCACACGGACAGTAGTCAATTAATTGAAATAAATCCAATTTTTTAACACTTTTCAAATAGCCAAATAATACACTTTGAACAAGAAAGCTTACACTACAGCATAGTTTATAACCAGATTGACAATTATAATCTTATTTTACCTTAACATTTGTGTGTCGCGATTTTTTCAGAATCGGCCGCCACTTGGGAAAAAATGGTGCTACAAGCTTTACGAATAGTAAATTTATGCAAGTCATCGTTGTTTCACGAGTAGCGTAATGATTCTTAATGTTTAGAGTATTAATTTTTAGCTTTCAGCATATCTTCAAAGACAAATCTTCATTATGCCATATTTGGCTAGAATGCTATAAGAAGACAATGAGAGACACGTTATACAAATTTGTATAACATCACTATATTCATATTTATTCTGTTTGTAAGCAAAGTTCTATTTATAATCACAAATACATATCTATGTATGTATACTTGTGTGCGCTTTCACATGCACCATTACAAAAAACAGCCAACCAATCCAACTCACATCCCCAATTCCCTTGCATATTTTCACATTTTTTGTTTGCGGTCATTTGATGGTCAAAACAAACGAATGACTGGTGCACAGGTATTTGCGCTCTGCCTTGCTAGTTTGTTTACGATTATGTTTAGCAGGCAAACTGAATATTTTTTTTATTTTTTCTCCACTACTTTCGCCATGCTTCGTTGTACTTTAAAATCGTCGAGCATTAGCTTAACTCATGTACACTACAATACTAAAACTCTTGTTGGAAGGATACGAAAGCAGCTAAAAGAAAAATTCTGTAACTATGCACCAGTACAGGTATGTAGGTGCAAGGCACAAGCTTAAATTCGCACATATACACAGGCACTATCTTCAAACAAATGCGAGTGGAGTACATGGCGTATACGCTACCACAAAATTTAATTCAAAACAAAGACTATATAAAATGAGCTGTAAAATGAAAGAGAAATAGGGCGGTGAATAACATGCCGATGCAATTTTGTCTGAAATTTAGGGATTTTAGATTTAGAACAGAGGAATTTAAACTTTGCTGCAACTTTTTGATAGCAATTAGACGAAGCGGCAAGCATGAAAATAGAGCAGTAGTTGTTTATTTAGTAAAATACAGAAACACTTAGTTTAGATATATGAACAGGTGATGTTAATATTCCAAAACTAAAACTAAGGATTTCTCTTGTATGCTGTATTGAATTTGCATTGTTGTTGAGTCATTTTTCGGCAGTGGTATTCGGCTGAGTATCAAAAATATAACAACAATCAAGGAAAGTCAAGGAGTACTTGCTTTCAAGAATATTCCTACAGTGTTTACCTTGAAAAAGTATTACAAAAAAAGAATAGTCGTTGTTAACAAAAACGTGTTTAGGTAAAACAAATGTATGTTTAGTTTTCAGTCTAAAGATGCAGTCAGTGATTCTTTCAATGGTATGCTAGACTATCAGTTACTATTATACTTCGATGAAACACAATTCATTGCCTTTTGATTAAGCAGTATTGGACGTCAATTTTATTCCTAATAATCTTCGTTTTTTTTTTGTTGCTTTTTTCGATTTTTGACAATTTTTTTAAGTTTGAGTTTTGAAATTTTTTTCATTTAACGCATTTAAAATATATATAGCAGAAGATGCAAGACCGCCATTGCAAAAATTTTTAAATCAACGGAAATTTATATATTTAAAATCTATCTGTTTTATCAAAAAAAAAGTGCGTTAGACCAGAATTCCCAAAAATTTTCAATAATGAACCGAAAACTGTACCCTCTTCAGACTCAGGCATTGCTAAAACAAAATGAGCTTCAAAAGTGTATACTCAAAAGTTTTCTAAAAATTCAATTTAAAAAATTTTAAATTTTTAGAAAAATTTTTGAATTTTTTTTAAGTATGTGCAAAGTTTGACATTTCAATTTGTATACTTTTTGCTATAGAATGAACAAAATTTTTATAAAAATTTAACAAACACGACTTAGCGTGAAAAACATTATAAATGTTAAAAAAAAATCACGACCGTATTATTAAATAAAATCTCAATATATTTTCAAGGAAACTCGATTTTATACATTTACGCATGCATTTTTATAAAAAATTAATAAAAACCTCTTAGTGTGAAAAACATTATAAATGTTTAAAAAAAATTATCACGACCGTATTATTAAATAAAATCTCAATATATTTTTTTTAATGAAATTAATACATATTCTCTTGGAGTTCAAAATGCAATTTGGCATCGGATATACATTTTTCGTATCGATATTTCCGATATCAATTTCTCCGATATCTGTAATAAATTATATCGATACTTTTTTAACTATCGAACATTCTTAATTTGGTCTCATCCGCGCTTTTGTGGTCTTCTCCGAACTAAGTCTGGAAAGAACTTTTTTTTCTCAATTACTCCCTATAGTCGAATACAGGGGCTTCTTAAGAAATTTTGTTAGTAAAAAGTCTGCAGTAGCCCCCACTAATTTTTGTGACATAGAAGTTCTATTTTAAACACAGCAAATACAAATTTAAATATTTACATTCTTCAAGCACTGTCTAAAATTTGCAGTCAACGCTTTTTCCTCACAAAAATTACAGATTATTTCAAGCCTTAACAAATATTTACATTTACTTCATATTCTTACTAAAATTACTTAAGTTTTTCTCATGTCAAGCGCACAAAACAGCTGTTGCACATTGGCTTCAGCTCCTCAAGGTGTTTTTTCTATTTTTTTTTATATTTAATTTTTGTTGTTTGGTGCCTTGTTTTCATCTTAACCACACACTATGTATATCTTGCTTGTGCATTGCATACATTTAGGCGCATTGTGCTGTTTTATTATCGTTTGGCTTTTGTTGCAACGCAGTAACCCATAAAGTTTGAGCAACAACAAAGTGCCAGCATACCGCAAACCTATAAATAAGCAAACAACATACACACACACGCACACACACACTCATATGCATCTATGTACATATGTACTATGTATGTAAGCATTTGTGTAGCAGTATGTGCCTTTTAATTCTCAGCTACATTTTTACATATGTAAGTGTGTGTGTGTGTAAATTGCAGATGAGTGTGTGTGTGTGTGCGCTTAAATCTCATGTGAACCAAAGTGGCAGCATTGCATGCCCGAGTACTTCCATTAAAATAGTAAAAATCATCATAGCACCGGAGGTGGTAGAGTCAAGGAAGAGAAAGGGAATGTAGTGGAAAGCAAAAGTAGGCAAAGTACAATAATTTGCAACGAGCTGCTATGCCTCAATCGCATACTACATACAAATGGGAGCAGAAACAATATATCACCGGGTGTGCCAAGAGTATGACGCAAAACTTTTTTCGGTGGTTGGAAAAAGCGCATAAAGTGTCTATTTCACACTCCAACGCTTTACAAAAAAAAAAAGCGCGTAAACTGTAAACGGCAAACTGCAAACTCCTACACGACTGTAAAAAAAAAAAAAACGAACAAAAAAACAGAGTAGTCAAAGGCGGCGCGGGATGACACAAATACAACACATATGCTGCAACAAATATCTATTGTTTGCAACTTCATAGACCGGTATGCAATAATGGGGCATATGGCGTGTGTGTGTATGTATATTATGTGGCGCTAGCGATGGCAACTGTTGCAATTAGTTGGCATAAGGCGGCAAATAATTGTGCTCATATAATTTTACTCTCCTCCTTCATTATTCATATTCATACATATGTATATGTAGGGACATTAGGGTGGATCACTTCCAATAAAAAAAACTTGGAATCGAAATCATAGTATTTATAAGTACTATTTGTATGTTAAGATTTGCGGGAGCTTCAAAAATGGAGTTTTTAATAAATAGATAAAAAGTTTTGAAAAATAATTTAAAAAGGAACACTACTCAACTAACGGTTTAATCTTAAAAAATCTGCAGAAAATTATATACATCTTTTTTTTTTTTGTAAGTAATATGTATCGATATTTGCGGGAAAAAAAATTTTAACGTAAATGCGCTGATTTGCAAAAACTTAAAAAGGGTGAGAAAATACTTAAAAGCACGAAATGTTTAATAAAAAAATTATAAATTTTTGTCCATCGCATTTGATTTATATTTTGTGACTTTTATTTTCTCGATCAAAAACAAACTTTACTCTTGCATTTATTTTTTATTACAAATCATTTTTTGTTATCCTTTTCCGATCGCATTTGATCTATATTTTGTGACTTTTATCTTCTCGATCAAAAATAATCGTAATTCTTGGATTTAAAATTTTCCCCTCATAGTTTGTCGATAGTTTGTGATGTGTTTATTTTATAAGCGAGGCTGAAAGCATCGAAGCCGTGCCACGAACCTTGTATTTATATAATAAGTATTTATTGTATAAATTTTTAAAATAAATAAATAATTTTTATAAAAAAAAATTTTATTTTTATTTTTTCATCAAATTTGATCGATATTTTGTTACTTATTTTTATTATTATTTTATTATTCAGTCGCCAAAAATAATAGTTTTTGCTTGGATTTAAATTTTTCTAATTATGAAAATGAAAATAAAATTGTCGGCGATGGCAATAGTGGCAATCATACCAATAATACGATTTATGTTTAATGATCGAAAAATAAAAATCACAAAATATCGTCCAAAAATAATCGACAAAACATATATAGTATTATTTTTTATCGAAAAAAAAACACAAAATATCGATCTTTTGATCGGAATACAAAATATCACAAAATATAACTCAAGTTTATCAAAATAATAAACCACAAAATATTGCTCAAATGTGATCGAAAAAAAAAATTCCAATCAGATTTGCATGGCATATGGCATAAGGATTCGATTGATAAGTTCGAGGTCTCTTTTGAACGAATTCTTCACAATAATTTATTTATCCGAAAAAATCGAATTATCGATTAGTTTCGGTTCCTGATTATAAGTCTAATTCGTTCAAGTTTTGACAGAGTTATTCAAGATTTTCTTAACTTACTTAGTCTTCCAAGAAACGGTCAGAGTAGCACAAACAGCATCTTTATAAGATTCCAGTGAATTTTTTTTTTTTAAGTTTTTGCAATACCTCTTGAGCTTGCACGGTTTCATGCTTTGAGAAAATTTTTTTAAAGAAATATCTTAAAAACTATTTTTATTCAAAGAAAGGCGGGCACCTTCCAAAAATTTTTTTTTTGTTTTGTTTTTAATTTTTTGGTTTTTGGCTTAGGATATAACGAATATTTTTCGTAACTCCTATGGGAAAAAAATTCCTATTTTTTGTATGGGGGGGAATGATACACCCTAATGTCCAAATATATACTTATATTTATGTATGTACATAGGTATGTATGCATATTCAAAAAATGGCCATGTGCGTTCGTACTCCAACGCATTCATGTGTGCAATGCGCACTTCCATTCATGTCGCCCCAGGGAAAAGGGGGAACTGGATGCACATAAATAGTCGCAGCAACACATCGATGTTTGTAGGCAGCAAGGTGGCAAGACAGCACGACAATCCGCCACCAAGTATTCAGCCACTTAAATGAGGCAAATTCCAATAGCCTGCCTCACAGTACAACTCACAATCAACTCAGATCAGCGGATTGGTGACGTGGCATAAAATGTGTGCAGTTGGAAAAGTGAAAAGAGGGAAGCGAAAAAACAACATCGCACAAAAAAGCCAAGCATGCTCGTAGATATTTAAAGGATGAAATTAATGTATAAAATACGGTCACGGTAAAGATTTATGACAAAAGTTGTTGAAGGCGAAATCGAGAGGAGAGTTGAGAGGTAAAACAGTAGCGGAAAGTTGAGTTTGCAGTGCATGTTGTTCTGTGGCGGTACGAACGCTTGACTGTGAAAGATTTGCGGCATTACATATGCATGTGTGAAAGTAAGTATATACTATGAATGTACATAAGTGCAGTTAGTTTATTGTTGTTATTTCTTTTCAGCAATTGTTGTACTACACGCAAGAGGCTTATAAAATTCAATGAATTTGCGGAAAAAAAAGTTGGTACACTGCGCCAGCAACAGCAAAAAAGAAATGGAAAACGCAGCGTAAGGCATAACATGCATTGAGAATGTCATATTTTAATAATTCATATATTAAAAAAACAAAATAAACAAATTTCTTTTAACAACTGTTAACTGTGGCAGTTTTCATCACTTTTGTTAATGTATGATACGCTTGCTCTCAGGACTAGCCGAAACTACTACAACTATTTTTGCCGTGTGGTATGTGAAAAAAAAAACTTTAGTGGCATGGCAGACATCACCGAAGACATGTCTTCAATATTTCATGCATAGTGAAATTACTAGGAGCATGAATTTAGATACTATATGGTACCATATCGATAATTTTGTGATTCGATATTTTTACAAAAATAAAACGATAGACCGGAAAGGGAGGGTACAAATTTTTCAAGCTCGGAGCATTCAAATTCGGCATGGTAGGCTAAAGTCCAAAGCACTTTCTTAGGGGAAAGCAGATAATGTAGTATTATATAACAAATTGTGACTGAACTACAGTTTTAATTCATCGATATTTGTGTATCGAGTTTTGCTAATTCGATATTTATATGTACCACATTCTTTAGGGCGATACTTTGGAGGACCACATTTCACAAGAAGATGACGGGCAGATATTAAAAAAATTGATATTAGCAAAATCTCTTTTAAAAATTGTATTCGTAAAATTTTTTATTAAATAACTCGATTTATATAACAAAAACCATATTAATCAAAATTATAAACTTTGTACACAATTTGTAAAAATTCAAAAAGCTTTCACTTTTCTAAGCAGAATTTTAAGAAAAGTTTTAGAAACGCATCTTTGTATCCAATTCAATTGTAGTATTACACTTATTTGAAAATCTCAAGAACCGTTGGTTTTTGAAAATTTTTGGAATTTCGAAAACTTTTTTATTTATTTATTGCATACAATTTATACAACAGAAGATGTAAAAGACTACTAGCAAGAACATAAAAAAATCAACGCAAAGATATAAAAAATCCATCCATTTTATGAAAAAATTGCGTAAGATTTCAAATTTTTCTAAAATCAGTAGAACTTTTAGCCAAACTACAAAAATTTAGTATGCAGTTTTCTAAAAATTTCATTTATTTTGTTTTTCTTTGAAAATTTTGTTTGAACTTTTCTGAATTGTTTACAATGTTTGAAATTTTAATTAATATGTTTTTTTGGTATAATACAAATTAAAGTTTTATAAAAAAAATTAATAGAAGAAATTTGAGTGAAGAATATTGTAAAACAAATCCCTATGTGGGCAGTTTTTTGAGTATATCAACTTCAATAAATCTGCGCACTTTCGTTACTAAACAGTTAAAAAAAAACTCAAAGAAAAAGATTTCGGCAGAGCCGTTAGCAGCAGTGCGGGAGAAAGACCTTTCAGCATTTCTCTTTTGAACGCAAAACTAAAACGAAAAATGTTTTTTTTTAATCTGTAAAAGTTTTAGTATCGAATTGAATTTATACAAATTAGCTAACAATATTTTTCAATAGCTTTTTACTACTTTTGTTTAAAAAACACACTACATTTTTTTCGAACCTCATTGCCATTTATTTTTGCATGGTACTGGAAATACTTGACTTCTTTGTCAAACCCCGGGTATGTGTAATTTTATCTTCACTATGTACTGTTATTTATACACTTAGCACTCGCTGTTACGCGTGCCTCTAGTTTTGGTTGCTTACTCAGCCATGTTACATAGTCGCTTTTGTTGTCGTGCGTAGTTAATGCGTCCTTATAAGCCATAAAATTTAAGTTTAACCTTTCCTTGTGTTTCGAAAAGTTGTGCTTTTGTTGTGGCTTCCGCCTCATACTCATATTCCCTATTTATTTAGTTGAAGCCATAGATTGACTGTAGACCGCTATTTACTTAAGCAATTTAGTTGTTATTGTTCTCCAGCGTTGGTGGGGCAACGCGGTTAGGTGTAGTATGTTTTAGTTTTAGTTTAGTTTAGTGGAGACTTCTCGCATTGATGCGTTGCTGGAGTTGTGTGGAAATCATAAAATCCGACTAGTACTTTTGGCAAAATTTTAGACACTCCAAAATGTATTTAAATTATGGGGGGGAAATATTAGGTTTCAAAAAAATTGAATACCTTCTAACGTTTAAGAGCATAACTTGGAAATTAGTCAGGGTTTCAGGCTAGCATTGAGAGTCATGTAGCATATTTTTAGGCTGACAAATAAAAACCTTGCACGTCGCTTTTCAATTTATTTTTTATACTACATGCAATGGCTGCGTTTCTCCAGATTCAGTTCAGTAGAAATAAATTTTGTTACATTTTTCATTTAATTCTCAATTAAATTATTCTAACTATATAACATATATTTTAGTTCAGTACTATTTTATGAAATGGCGAGTTAACGAAAAGCCTAAAGGTATGTTACAGTTGCTGAGTATAACTCATAAAAAAATTGCATGAAATGGACCAACGCATACGTTTTACTAGCTTATTCTCCCACCAGTGACAATATTCATTTCATGACAATTGCCTTAATTACTGCGCCTAAAATTTTGGCGTATAATACAAACATTTTATTATTGTAACGTCCGTAGAAAATTACAACAACTGCAGTGACAACTGTCAGCATTAGTGGGCTTATTACAATGTGTTTATGGCTTTATTTTAGGAGCAGCAGTTACGAAATGAGAGATTTTAAGATCAAATTAATAGCACGCTGTTAGGTTTGAAAAATTACGGCAAAGCACTGCCACTGGTAAATTTGAAAAAAACCTATGCTCCGTTAAATAAAACGTTTGTTACTGTGATAATTTCATCCTATTCAAGGAATGTCTCAAACATTTCAGTAAATTTCTACGAATACAGCAGTTTAGCAATTAAAAAAAAATTTAATTCAAAATTTATTGCCTACAATTACATAAGAAAAAGTTTAAATTAAAACGAAAATCTAAGCCCAAAAGTATGGTTTACTTTGTGAGATATCCGAGTAACAAATAAACAATGCAATTCTGCATACATCCCTACTTCCATTTCCATTGATATGCATTAATTATTATAATATGGTTCAGCGCCTAAAAGTAGTGTTGAAATTAAATTTGAATACAACTGTATGTTAATAGTTAATTTTCAAGCCAATTAATGTTCGAATTTAAATTTAAATACGTAAATATATGTATTATAAGTATGAATACTTGATTCGAAAGCCAACAACAAGAATAATAGTTTCATTGAATTGTGTCATCAAGCACAGCTCACAAGTATGCAATAAATTCGCATATTACTACCATTTAGTAAATCAATTAAAAAATGTAGATGAATGGGAGAAATTCCATACAAAATATGTGGAAGAAGAACATTACTAGTGTGATTCAAATGCCTGTAATTCGAATGCCTGACAATTTCATTTTTACTTATCACAGTATAATCTTTTTCCCTACAAATATAAATACTTGTAAAATGAAAATTGTGTAAGTCGAAGTTTCAAACTTTTAGAAAATTTACAAAAACTCAAAATATCAAATGAAAATTATGTTCGGTATTATCTGCCACACGATGGTAAATTTTGTTCATGGCCTATAGGGCAGTAAAGCCAAAATGCCGCCAGTAAAAAATTTTTTTTAGCCACTTGAGACTTGCACTTTATCATAGTCAAATTTATTTGGATAGAAAACTGCATATTTGAAAATTCGAATAAAAAAGTTTGAAATTTTTATGAGTTTTTTTTTTTGTTTTTGAATGTGTTGAATTTTTATAAATTTCCTAGAAAGTTTGAACTTCGTGGTTTTTGTTATAGAATCAACTATATTTTTTATTAAAAAATAAAAATATTAAAAATCAAATAAGAAAAGCCAAAAATTGTCAAAACGTTTCAATAGATTTTGCTATTATTTTTGTGCACACAACTAACTGTATGCAATAATTTAGTGTGAAAATATTTGTAATAAGAACTGCTGTATAATTATGTGTGGAATGCGCCTTAAAATTAAATTGGTCTAATGACTTTTAATTTTAAGTAAAATCTTAAACGCAAAATATGCATAGAAATATAAATTCGAGTTGTATTTGCTTTGTGGCCGCTATCGTTAAAAATCAGCAAAGCAAAAACAATAATCACAACGAGTTAATGAAATTTCACTTTTCTACACCAAAATTGATACAACTAAAATACAAAATAATGAACTCTTGACGTCAGCTTCCAAAAAATACGCATACATTTTATTTCAAACACTGTCACTACAAAATCATGCTGGCAAATTTGCTGTATAGCATAAAATACATATGTATGTATGTACAAAACATATGCCACTTAGGCGAGTGTGAAATTGTAAATTCACATCATCCAAATTCATTCCACTGTACTAACTATAATAATTTTATTGTAAATATTTTCATGGGCTTGTGCAAATATTGTATGGTATACATATATATTTCCTTTGGTTTTTGTTGTAATTTAGCAAAAACTATGCAATTCATACAATTTCATTAAGCGCTTAGTTAAGCCGCCCAAAAATATCCAACATACTTGTGGGCATATAATTTTAACAATTAAATATTCGAAAATCGGTAACGTTGTCCATCAAAACATGAAATTTGTATATGAATGGAGAAGTTAATGAATGGGAATTTTCAAATGAAATGGAAAATTTGCTTTCAATGAATTTGTTGTGGTCGTGTGTGTTTCCTATTATTCATATATACACTTAGTAGAGTATTATGCTATATAAATCTTTGTGGAAAATTATACTTTTACATAAATTCAATTATTGCATCACTTTATTATGCATTGACGCCTAAAAATATGCTAATATTTATATTGAAATTTGATTAGTTTCCAATGTGCGTTTTGTGAAGTTAGTAAATTATGGAGAATTTTTTCATTATGATTAACGCTATTGTTTTAAGGTAAACAAAAAATTTTGAACGTCAAATAAAGTATTGGCACGTTAAATAAAAAGCTCAAAAATCTACACAAAATTAAGCTACACAAAAATAAAGCTATACGAGCGCATAAAATTGGGTTAAAAATTTTAAATATTAATTTACATCTCTGGGAATTCTAATGAAAAAACTGAACGTACCCGACTGCGCTTAAAATAGTGACGCAAAATGCGAATATTGTTTCGCCATGGTCACGTACTCAACTCAGTCGGTCATAACAATAACGGTAACAGTTGCGATGATTTGCATTCGTTTTTGTAGCATAGTTTCAAGCGCGCTAGTTTAGACAATAAACTTGTGATAAGCTTTTTCATTGCCGAGAGGATGCAGCTGTGGCGGCCAATGACGAAAATCATAGCATAACAATTGTCTAAACATTGCGCCTAAAACTATGTTTTATTACCTGTAAAAATTACAAATGTCATTGCAGGTTTTATGATCTTCTGAGTAGTAGCTATGACAAAAATCATGCGATGAGTCTCGTCATTGGCGGGAGAATAGAGCTGTATCATCACAAGACTATTGTTATTACTTTGGGCCTAAAAGTATGCCGCAAAAATAATTATTTTAAACGTTTTCGAAACTCCGGGAGAATTAAAAACTATCTTTTACGAATTGCACTCTAAGCCTTGGATAAGAAAGAATATCATGATCGAATAAGATACGCTCTGAGATTCCCCCAGAGCACACAAAACAACCATTCGGCCTCCATAGAAAATGCACTGTAATAAAAAGTTATTTCGGCTTGCTGTGTCCTATTCGGTAATCAGTTAAAATTCTCAGATGCGCAGAATTAAATTCAACCAACCTTTGAGATACTCTTAGAGCGAGTTTTGTAAATCTTACGTTTTAGCTTCTGCTCTTCTACGCCATTTAACTTTAAAATGAGGATCCTACCATCTTAGTAGTAATTATACAGTATGTTCTCTATTGTTGGAAAAAAAACACGGCAACACGCTGTATTCATGTAGCCTGGCGTTTAGAAAATTGGCAGGTAATCGAAATCCTCATTTTCTGAGACCAGCGCCTCCTAAAAATTGTTGTAAATAAAATTTCTTTGCCATTCGCTTTTTTCGCATTTTTTCATTTACCACGACCTATTTTTAATATTTTCTTTCCAGTTTCCTGTCAAAGAGAATATCTCTGTCGAGATTATTGTGATTCTTTAACATTTTATTTGAAACTTACTTTTGTCGCTTACTCATTTTAAGCTTTTTATTCTTGTTGAATTTCTTTTATATATACATACATATATATGTATATATCTTTAAGTAGTTACTTCATTCACTATTACTGTAAATGCTGTCGAATTTATTTTCATAGCCACTACTAAATGATTTGTAGTCAACTTGAAGTTAAGTGTTGCAAGTTGCAACTTATTCATATCCTTTCGGCCACATCCATGCTGCGGCGGCAAAACCTAATTTGCCGCAGCCTGCAGCGCCTACAGTGCCACCAATGAATGCATTATTGCCTACTTTGTGGCGCTAGATGCCGCAAAAGGCTTCGAAGTCTCCTCAATATCACTAAAGCTCTGTCGATTTCTACACGCTCTTCCGCTGCTGCTGCTGCTGCTGCTACTGGGGATGCCGTTGCTGTGTCAAGTAGCGGTCATTAAAAATTCAACCGGAGTAGTTGGCTGACTGCAGCAGCAGCAGCGAAAAGTAGAAAGAAAATACCCGAATTTGTTTGCCTTCTTCTTTTATTTGACAGTCTTTGTGTTTTTTGTGTGTATGCTGCGATTGGAAGCAAAGCCCATAAAAAGGAAGAGAAGGCAGAGAAGGCAGAGCGGCAAGAAGCATGCGAGAGTTTCGAGTAGTAGCAAAAGTGTGGTCTATACTTTTGCTACCCTTCAGCTTCTCGGCTCAACTTTGGTATGCACCGCAAGTGGCATAATAATTTCGTCCTTACAGTTATCCTTTACTTAATATATGTACAATGTATGTATGTAGTGAATGCGTGCGTGTATGTGTGTACTTGTATCCGCACATTTGCTCTCAGGCAATGCAGTTAGCATACAGAAAGTAAGTAAGAAAAACGCTATATGCGCTTAGTTGAGCTTCTTTACTCCATTGGCTGGGTTGGTATCATTCCTCCTGCCACACTGCTACCGCTACTGCCATTGCAATGTTCTCTTTGCGCCATTCATTCCTTCACTCATTCATGCATTCATTAGATTTCCACTTGCATGCTAAGCTCTCTGACTGTCGGCGGCATGACTTTGCAGTTCATACTCGGTGGCCGTAATTTCAATGCCAAATATTTAAACTAAATCTTTTTCGCTTTAATAATTTTGCTGCGGTGCAAACATTGGCTCTTACCCTGCTGCTCTAGCCCTTTTCCTTTATTCCTTTGGCCTGGAAGTTATTCATCAAGCGCTGCATAATTTAACCTCGTTTCTAGTTTCAATCGCAAAGCTTAACAAACTGCTACTCTGGCATGCACCTGACCCCTATCGTTTCTCATTATTCCCACCACTAGGTTTTTACCCCTCTTCTAGCACTCATTACAGAAACTTCAATTCATTTCGATGAGCTTTCATTTCACTACTTGCAATGCCAGCCAATTCAAAAGCGGTCAGACAAGTGAAGCAGGAATTTGCGGTTGAATGAAAGTGCTAAATATTTGGCGAAGAAAGGTGGCCAGGTGGTGGAGGGGCCGGCGTAGTTTGTGTGCTAACATGCAGAATTGCGAACACGCTCAAATGAAAAGCTAGCAAATTTGCTTATGCGGAAAAATCAACAAAGAAAATTTGCTTCCACCTGATTGAGAGCGCACACTATGTAACTATTACAAAACTAGTTAAGCATACATTTAGGTGCTGACGAGCGAATAGTAGCTGGCGAATGAATCTATGTAGATTCGAAAAGCACCAAGGTCGCTACCGCCTAAACGAATTTGTGTACACCCCCAAGAGCACTGGCAACTCTTATGCAGCTATCTTATTGGTATGCAAGCAGGGCACCTAAAAGTATGCAATATTTTTACTAGCGCGCGCTTTTATGTACATATTTTCTCTCAAAGCTTGTCACGCTGACGTCGCAGATTTTTCACACAAAAAAATTCTACTTCGTGGCTGCTTATTCACAACAACTTCTACACACACACACACAAACACAAACACAATTAGTTTGAATAAAAAGAACAAATACTCTTTTTCTTAGCACTGCGGTTTGGTATGTGCATTCTAATTTCAAATTCTCCCGTCAAGCGCTTGGCAGCTAATTAACGCTTCGCTGGCACGTATTTGACTTGGCAAACGTGGTATGGCAAGGTTTTTGTGTGTCTGCGCTAAATTTTACAAACCCAAAATTTTCGTATTTTTGTCTGTTTTCAACAAAATAACTTAATTTGAAAAATCAACAAAGCATACATTTTGGCGCAAACACGTGCAGAGTGCACAAAATGGATCTAGAGTAATGGGAAATCTTTATATGTATGCAGTGGGATTCATACAGTTCGCACAAATTATAAAGAATGTAACGAAAAAAACCAATACTCAGAGTTACTTCCGCAGCATACTTTTAGGCTACGGCTTTCAAAAATTCTTACTAAAAAATCTGAGGTACAGCGACTTTTCTGTGGCAATAAGCGCGAAAGCATACATCTAGGCGATTTTACCAAAAATTTGTTGTTTTTATAAAACAATTATTCTTTTCCAACTAACCGAATTAAATAACTTTTGCTAGATTCTTACATAACGTGTACACTGCGTTATGAATGGACTTCATGGAAAAGATCGTGAAAAATTGTGAACATTTATTTCACGAACCAATCCGCTCCGAGAGGTTTGAAATTAGAACCTATAAAATAAATTGCAATACGTACTTGATTTGACTTGTCATCTTAATACGAAGTCTACACCACTGGATATAATTCACGATTCTGCTATTCGAATATCTAAAATGTGCTATTCGAATATCTAAAATGAACCGTTTGTCGACTAGTTGTTCATGGTCAGCTTCGAAAAAGTTGCATTTAGTGAAGTCGATTATTGTGTGAAAATACTTTTCCTAATTGATTAATTGATTAGTCGATTAATATGAGCTCTACCACTGAACTTCAGAGTAGCGTTCGAAACAGCCCGTCCCTGTACTATCATCCAGAACTTATCATCAGAACATTATTCTATTTTTGCAGTTGCGATAGTATACGAAAGAAGAAGCTGCTAGATGGAGCTAACTGGAGAGAGGTGTATTCTCTTCAACCAATACCAACGAGATCAGTAATCCGGATTAAATTTTAAAGAGACTAATGAGACTACATTAGAATATTGAAATGGACATGTCAGAGCATAATATTCCCAAAGGTATTGTATGCAGCAGGCTATCTGACAATCCTGATAATGGCACATCAACATCGAACAGCCCTTTTTAAATCAGAAGACATTCCAAGCGACGGCTGTCGTTTTCAATCAAATCCATCTATCACTATCTCGCTGTAAATCTATTTACGAATATAATCGCATCAATAAAGGAATACGAAAATTCAATAGACAGGTGCAATCAATACTTTAGAAACAAAAATCACAACAAACTTACAACAGCCAACCAACTACCGCCTAAACTACCACAACAACAGCAACAACATTAACAGCTACAGCCATTCAATCACCAGGCAAAACTCCGCCCACACATGTTTTTCAAAACCACGCGAGACCACAACCAAAAGCCACTACCTTCTGCACCCGCTTGCCTCACACTTGTCGGCATAGATTTCCAAATTTCAAAAGTTGTAAGACGATACCGACACCGCGGCACAGATAGCGGATGCAAGAAAAGCGGCTGTCGCAGTGGTACAATTGATAGACGACGCGAATGACGACAAGCTAAACGTTTGAGTGAGTGACTGATTTAACTCGTTGCGCGTTCAAAAGTTTATTATTTAAATTTATCCCAAGTCGAAGAGTTGCGGCTAAGCTACTGAAGTAGCGAATCTGTGTGTGTGTGTGTGGGCATAAGGAAATGATAGCCACAAAGCAACTGCTGGCACTTATTCTGTATGCCCTTTTCGCTCAATAGCGAATCTACTTTGTGCTGGCGAAGGGGAACATGAATGCCAACAGTTAAAGGTTCCACTGCGACCAAGCTAGTTCGCAGCCGGAAGTGCGACGTGCACAAACACACGCATACAGTTTATCCATTTATTTTGCATAAAATATTGAAATACCATTTTAAGTGGCACTTAATATAAATAGTATCAAAGGCATTCAAAGGCTGGACGATATTTAAAGTGGTTAGAGGTTGAGGCAGTAAAAATTTTTGTAATTTCTAAATTTCTGAATTTGAGTGCGGTTTGTTTTCCGCATATTAAAATGTGAAAGTGATAGACGGAAAATACAAATTAATAGCACATAACGATTTTACGACTGCAATGCCAACGTAGTAGGTACCTTGTCACACTTTCCTTTCCTTGCAATCCCAGCTATCCCGACATTTTCAACCATATCGCATGGTGTGTGGGCATTTGTCCATTTTTCGCAACACAAGCATTGTTTCACTTGTTCAATTTAGCTTGCTTGCTTGCTTGCTTGCCGTTTCACTTGTTCAACTGTCGCGCTACATTCGTGCATGTCGCTTGCCGTTCCACTTGTTCAGTCAACGAAAACGATGCGCTGAACTTCCAACCACGCAACTAACAAGTAAAATTGTAGCAATAAAGCAGCGGCAAAACTGAAATTTCGTAGCAGTGCAGCCACATTACGCACACAGGCATACTGACATGACAACCGCTTCACCTGCTACACACATACACAAATACTACCACACACACACACATATGTACATACATATATAGCGATATATGCGTGTGTTGGTTTTGCGAAAGTTTTCAGCGATTTACAAAACGATTGAATTGTAATGAATCTGATTTGGCATGCAATGGGGAAAAAAGTTTTTCGTTGATGTTTGCAACTGTGCAAAGTTTTGTAGATGACAGGCTGGGGAGAGCGTAGAGTAGAGGAGATACGAGTAGGTTAAGCTACAGCAGACATAGCTGCCTCGTCTTACACTTTGCCGCTGCAGTGCGCCTGATTTGACGCTCGACATTTATTGTTGCTTCTGTTGCCACCCACCACCACCCCACAAACGTAGCTGTTTAACTTTTTCTCCCTTAGTTTTTCTTAGTTTTGCTTTTTTATGTATACGGATTTTATATAAATTATGCAGTGGTATTGAACTTTCTTACTTTTAAGTTTTGATCACTCATGTAAACAAGCAATAATTCTTCAACTGTACTTTTTCAACCACTTTCTTTTCCTGCTTCTTACAATGTCTCCCTCGTTTTTTCTTTTTTTTCGTGTTTTTTTTTTGCTTTTTCTTTGATGCCTCAAACTTGTTCAGGGATAAATAATAAGTTGTGGCATTGAAGAGCAAACAATTGGCAAACCGCATAATTGGGACCGATTTAAATTGGATCAGCGGTAAATTTTGTGGTTGTGATTGAACTTTGGCGGAGAATTTGTATTCTAGTTAAAATTTATAAACGAAGCTTTATTTCGAAAAAAAAACAAAGCAACAAACAAAGCAAAAACAAGCCAATGTAAAGCTTATAATTTCATTCTTTTGTTGTTTTGAGTAAAATAAATTAAAGGAAGTTCAGTTTCGAGCCTTAATTAATATCTCTAATGTTTGAAACAATTTGTCGAATGTTTGTCGTACATACGGTGGGTTTTACATCAAATGTCCATGCCAATTTTTCTTTTGTAAGTATTTCTTTAATTAGTACTTTAACACCAACATTTTTTTTTTAATTCAAGTAACGGCGTAAATCAAATCGAAAACTGACTGCGTTAAAACTCCTACACTAAAGACCATGAAGTTTGGGACTAATTCCACTTATCATAAATGGAAAATGTAAAATGAAAACCATTTCGAATCGGGTCGCTATAAGTTATAGCTCCCGTACAACATAATTGTTCAGATATAAGCCGAGACGGTGTTTGACTAACAGCCATATTTCCGCGCCAATGACAAATGACATGGATTATTGTCATAACAACTGCGCCTAAAACCATGTGGCGGTTTTCAGCACTCTAATGATGTCAGCTGTCTGTTATGTTTATATTTTGCGTCATAATTTTACACAAGCGAAGATCCTTGTCATTGGCCTCTTTATTCTGTTATCTTTTTATGCCTGCTCGCAATAAAAATTACAGGAGCTAAATTTGCTTAGGCGGTAAAAAGTTTTGGGCACTTAAAGTCGATCTTAGCAGCTATATAAATTTGCGTCAAATAAGCTGATACTATCCATGGGACTATGTGGATGGAAATTTGCTAAATTCCTTTATTTTGGAATCAGAAAGAAAGTAGCGGCAAGTCTGTATAATTTTTCTCAATTTTCACTATACATTTTTTGCGAAGTATAATTTTTGAATTTTTTCTTTATGCAGACATGAATTTAATTTTTTATGACAAAGAAGGTTTTGAAAAAAATATCACTTACAAAATTCAATAAGTTCAACTCAAAACTTTAAAGCAAAATTTTAGGAAAAAGTTTGGGAAAAAGTTTGGGTGTGCAGTTTTGGAGTCCACTCAGTTTAGTATAATTTTAGCAAGTTCGAAATAGCTACAAATTGCCGTTGATTTTTAATATTATTTTGCTGACGTTTGTGCGCAGTGTTTCCATAAAAAAAAAAATCCGATCACCCGTTATGTGGACAATTGAATGGACTATAAAACTGCATATCCAAATTTTTTCTAAAAATTCTGATTAAAATTTTTATGTTAAATTTGTCGAATTTTTTACATATTTAAATAAAGTTTGAAATTTGGGTCTACATATATTTTCTTTTGTAGAAAACACTATAGATTTATAAAACAAAAAATAAATAAAAATTAAATAAAAGAAGTGAATTGTCAAAACTAGGCGATACATGGTAAGGATAAAAAAATATTCTTTTGCTCCCAAATGCAGTCATTTAAAATTTTTTTACATTTAAAAAAGTTCTAAAAATTTCCAATACACAATTTTATATGTCAGCAAATTAAAAAAGAACGCTGATACTAATTTTTTATGTTTACTTCTCTCTGTAATATTGAAGCTTTGTTATTCACGCTAAATCTCGTTGTAAATTTTTTATGAAACTCTAATTTGCAGTATAACAAAAAGCATATACATATATGTACATAGATTAAAATTTTAAACTTTGTAAACAATTTACAAAAACTCAATGAACTTTCATAAAAATTTCAAACCTTTTTTTTTTAATTTTAGAAAATTTTGAAATTCCAGTTGATTTTTGAAATTTTTTTCAATTATATTCTTAGGTACATTTTTCCATATACATATATTTTATAAAAATTCAAGTTGATTTTTAATATGCACTTAAATTTTTTTTTTTTTTTTTTTTTTTCAAAAATCAAACACAATTTTGCCACATTTCATATTCTACATTTTCTGCTCAAATTTAATGAGCTACAAAAAACTACATACCCAAATGCCGTTTAGGAAGTGTGAAAATTTTTTATAAATTTTTATAAATTGTGTACAAGCTTGATATTTTGATTTATACATTTTTCATTTAAGAAGGGACTGTATTTTTTCAAAAAGTGAGGAAAAAATATATCATGAAAAACATTTTGAGTATTTAAAAAAAAATTCACCATAAAGTCAATTGTTTGAGTTAAAATGTAGACGTTTTCAAAATATAACAAGTATATGATTTTTTTATGTATACTATACTTTAATTTTTGACCAAATTATAAAATTTAAAAATTAAGCTTTTAAAGAAATTTTAATGCAGTGCTGACAAAAATAGAACTCTAAAAAAAAGTTTTAAATCTTAAAAGAAAATCTTGTAAAATATAAAGAGCATGTAATGTTGCAAGAAGTCACTTGGAACTTTTATAGGAAACAAACAACAACAAGAACAAAAATATCAACACCAGCGGTAGCAGCAATCCAATGCACGGCAAAGTAAAAGTGTGTTGCATGTTAATTGCGCGGCAAGCGATAAGTCGATGTTGGCATTGCAAACACAGAGAAGAAAAAGTGCACGCATACTAAATGTTGGTAAATGAAGAAAGCGTAAAAATAAAAGGGAACTGCGAAAAAAAAACACCATACCATGCAAAGTGCCAAAAAGTGCACTGCGGTGGCGCTAAGTCCTGAAACTTGTGTTATCAATTGACTGGCAGCTACGTCTGTACAAAATTTCTCCCTCCATTGCATGTGTCAAATACTTCGTTTGTAGTAACAAAAAAGCACACATCGCTTGCGCATACGAGTACATACACATAATACATATATACCAAACAAGTATGACAACAAGCACGCATCCTCACAATGTCAATGCAATGTGGAACGCCCCGGCAGGCATGCGGTTTTATACCCCTTTTACTTTTTATTTTCACAGCTTTCACCTTTTTCTGTTTGCTGTGCGCTGCTCTGTTGTTGCACGAAAGTTGCCACTACAAGAGCTTAAAACCCAATACATATGCAAGGTTATTTACATTTACTTGCAACATTTTTAAGTAGCTTAAAGAAAGCAAATGTATGCAACACCACCAGCACCACCAGCACCGCCAAACCACAAAAGCAGGATATGTTGCAACCCCCCTTTGTAATACAAGAAAAAAAAACCAAAAAACAAAAAAAAAAGTGTGCAAAACCCAAATGCAGATGACAAAATGCTCAACAACAATTTTGACGCAGCCGAAGGTGCACAACTTGATATCCGGTTGGTTTGAGTGCAGCTACCTTTGCGAATGGACTTGTCGCGCCTGATGCGGCACTTCGATGGCGACGGCGCCGGTGACGTGAGCGGTGCCATTAACTGGGAAAATGTCACATGTTCCGTTGACTGCCAAGTTTTGGCAAAACTTTTCCGAAAGCTGGGAAGAAGGCAACGACGGCTAAAGGCAGCAATACCAGCAGTAGGAGCAGCAGCAGCTTGCGATTTTTTCACGCGGAAGCCATAAGTAACCGGCGCTGGAAGGCAAGCGTCTTCAGTGTTGGCGTTTTTTTAACATTTTGCATATTTTTTTTATTGTTGCTGGAAATGCAAAATTATCAGCGCACACCACAGACACCTTGCTCGCAGCAGTCAGTCGTCGCATAGCCAACGATTCAATTGCTGCAATGCTATAAGTTAGCTATAGATTTTTTCCCCCTCTGCCACACCACACTACCCTCCTCCACTACTCTTAGCCACATTTTTTCGCATACCATTCGAGGGCGGTGCGGAACTTCTATAGCCGTCGCGTTGTCAGGCCGCACAACTTGAATAAACTTTACGCTTGAAAAAGTATTAATGTTGTAGGCGGCGGTGTTGATGATGGCGTTGGAATTGCGAAAAGCTATTTGAGCATTAGATGCAAATGCAACTCGCATTTGCAAGCTGAGAATTGTGGTAGAAAAACATATTATCAAATTATTGATCCGACAGTTGATCCTCAGAGAAAGTTTTTTAGAAGAAGCTAGCAAATTAAAAAAAAAAGTTCACTCGAAATATCGCGTTGCATGTGGTGAAGGGAATTCGTTTGTGAATCAGGTTGAACTGAAAGGGAGCTTATACCAAATATATGAAAAGGAGAAGCTATGACGTGTACGACAAAGGAAATTCATGTAATCTCTGAGTAACGCCGCCGATTGAGCGCCAGCTCCATCAAAGCTGAATTTATTTCAATTATTTCTAAAAAAAACAAAAATCCCTTTGACAATCTATGTGTGATTTGTCTCAGACTGATCGATAAAAAAGCGAATGTTATTCAGGTTCCCTCAATTCAGAGTTGCTGATCCCACAGCGCCTTCCATCTTACCAGCTCTGTCCAATAATAGTCCGCTCTTTGCAGATCGCCTTGGCAATTGAAAAGTCGCCTATAGATAGCTTACAGTGAGTCTAATTGGAGTTTATCGTCTTACATAGTACATAGCACAGCTGATCGGAGGATTTCTCTAAATAAGATTAGTATACAAAGATCAAAGAAAATCAAAAAAACGATCGATGGCGGCAGACAACCCCCTATTTTGTCCAATTGCACAGTAAAATTCAGCCATCGGAATCAATCACAATAATAAATTTATGAGTTTTAGTGTTTTGTTCAGATATAAAAATTATGTATAGAGTTAAACTTTGTTGAACAAAAAAAAAACTCGTTTTTCGAGTATTATTTCTTCACTCTGAAATAACTTGTAATTTTTTGATTAAAAATAATCACTTTTTATAATTCTTTTTGGCATGTTTTTCTCAAAAGTAATATTTATTTTTGGGGTTATGTGATTTTGATTAAAATTAAAATTCAGTTCTTGAGCGCTATTTTAGCTGACAGAAATAATAAAAATAAACCGATGGGAGAATTCAGTGCGTATCAAAAACAAATTATAGTTAACAGAAAAGCGATATTGCATTTTGAATTTTGAATTTTTCGATCTTGAAAAAAAAAAACCTAAAACTCAAAAATTTAATTTTTTTTTCTGAGAGATAAAATTACGCTCAATATCTCAGTTTTAATTTTGATCAAACAAATATATCTCAAAAAATAATTGCCTTTGCTGATTCTTTTTTTAAGTTGATCATTCTTAATAAAAAAATAGTGTCATAAAATAATTATTAAACTCACAAAAAATTCATCAGTTCAGAGCGAAAAACTTATACTCCCAGAACGGGTTTTATTTTTGATAAAAAAAATAGCTGAAAAAAACAATTTTTAAATATGATCACTTTTTATGAAAAAATAAAATAAAATAATTATTAGATTCACAAAAAAAAAACATTATTTCAGAGCGAAAAAATAATATTATTTTGATAAAAAAAAATAAAGCTCGATAATAAGATTTTTATTTTTACGGATATTGTTCAAATTTCTTTTAAATCGTTACAGATTCAAATAGTCCATGAAAATATATGTATGTATATTTGAAAGTTTTTAATGGGTTTATTGAAAATAAATAATAAAAAAAGTATATAAGTGAGAATTTAAAAATTTTTACAAAATATACAAAAATTCACTAAATTGTTATCAAAACTCAAAATTGAAATTTCTTGTTTTAAACATAGTAATATCCAAGTCCGAAATAACTGAAAATTCCGGTTGATTTTTGCTATTTTTTTATTTTTCCATAGAATAGAATGACTTTATTTAAATTTCGAACAATGTTTTATAAAAAATTTAATTAATTAAAATCGGTATGTGTTGAATTGTTGGAGTGAATGTCAGTGAATGTCAAATGACAAATATCCGCGCCTCAATTTCATATCACCTGTCAAGGCCAAGGCATCTTATCTGTAGATATTCGGAATTGTTTATTGAGTTGGACAGCAATAGGAAATAAAATGTATGTAAAGTTAGGGAATTATCTACATATATTACGTAAGAATCAAAAAATATCTCAAAATATTGTTATAAAAACGACTGTGAAAATAACAGAGCTTTACACCAAATTTACTTCATCAGGCAATTACAAATGCAAGTCCAAAAACGCATCAAAAATAAGCAGAAATAATCGCAATCGACTCTCCGAAAGCATACAATCACTATCCCCAGTGTACTATATTTTTAGTGCACATAGTTACGTACTATATTCTCGTAATTCCACAACGTTATTTGTAGCGTGGAGTAGAGCGATTCATGGCACAATTCTGTAATCAAATTTCTTACTTAGCGCTTTATCACAATTTATTAAGTTATCTATTATTTTACATATCTTTGTGTTTGTTTGGGAAAACTTGCTGCTTTTCTCATTACGACTACACCCCTTGTTCCGCTGGTACCCTTCCCACCATCTCTCTCACTCGCCTCTATACGCGCGCAGAATGAAATAAAATTGTTCGCCTCATTTTTTGGCAGCTACCGCAGTCAAGTACGAGTTGGTGGTAGCAGCAGCAGCAGCAGCAGCAGCAGCAGCTGAATTTACCGGCACGGAAATGAAAGGAAAAACGCCTGTCCTCATAAATTTAATTTACCGTAACATAACTTCAAACAAAGCGACGCGCTACATATAAAGCGACAGAAAAGCGGAAAGAGTAAAACAAAGAGCACAGTCACAAGAGTTTCAACAGTGGCAGCAAGTGCAAATGCAAGCGTTGCACAGTGTTCGGAGTTTACACGTAACATGCAAGAAAAATGAACGCCATCTACAACGATGTCAGACAGTAGAGGTAGTGAGTTTTTTAAGCAATTCTCACTAATCGGGTGCGATAGGTTATGAAGACAAAATCAAGGTTATTCTCCAAGGACTCAAGAGGAGACGAGAACTTTTTAGAGCGACTATATATACCAATTTTATTTTTTTAAATAATGAGGATCGATAGTCAGCATTGTTTGCTTCAGAATCAGAGTATAAATTGGTGAATATAGATCTGTGTTTGGGTGTGACATTAATGAATGCAAAGAAACTTGATTGACCGAATTACCATTAGTGCAACACTGCTGAACGCAACGGAAGCGTACCATTTTTGAACCTTATCAATATGCAAAAACCGCGTATGCGACATAAGGGTGTAAAACAGACTGTCTAGATAATTCAATTGGTGAAGACGTGGCTGCAAACGCAGGGCTGTAGAGTTGCGAATTATGGACGGATATAGCTCCACCATCTGCGGTCAGCTATCGAGAAACGTCTAAAAAGCCTACTATAGTTCGCCAATGATACAACAATTTAACGATCGTGGGTCTTTATTTCGGGCAACACAAAGAACGTACTCGGTGTATGTGAGGCCTGATGTTGCACCAACCAGCATAATTTAACCTTAGCATAATTTAACATTACGACGGTGGTATCAACTAATCATAGCATTAAACAGGGCGCTTAGAATTTTACCAATTTAAGTTGTAGACGCAATCCATGGCGAGGTGGACCGTGGCTCATCACCATTTTTTTCCAGAGCATGGAAATATTATTTCAATTTTTGACTAAACCAAAAATTTCGAACTCCCACAGTGCGACTTTAGCAAATTTACTCCCACGCCTCACTCGCACTAAATATGTAGATAAAGCAACGCCATGGGAATTGCGCATTTGCGAACACACAGCCACACATCCTGTAATAGAAGTTGCCAGCTGTGGGGGAGAACTGAGTGGCAGCTGGTGCTGGTTGAAGCGACAAAGAAATGCAGACAAAGTAGGCGAAAAGTTTGTGCTAGTGACAGTGGCGGTGGCGGTGGCACTGCTGATGCGACAACTGTTTGGTGCGCGTATCTCACGCTCTCACGACGCGCATAATTTCTTTTATTGTGCGCATAATTTCTTGTTAAACTTAAAAGAAAAGTGGCAAGCAGAAGGCTAAGACAATAAAAAACAAAGCCAAACGAAAAGTCACAATAAAAAGGACAACGGCAATAGTAGAAAAAGCAGTCACAACAACAACAATAACAACTAGAAGTGAGACAGAAACCGAGAACAACGACTTTGCACCAACGCAATGGTGAGGCAAAATGTGAAAAATAAAAATTTAATACTGAAGCAGCGCAAATCGTCGTTGTTGGTGGCTGATCACAAAAACAAAATAAAACAAAACAAATAGCAGCACGCAACAACAACAAAAACAACAGCAGCAGCAAAAACCCCAAAACAATAACAATGATAAACTTTAATTTACAGTTGCATGCAAAGTGCATTCAGACATTTGGCGCACAACAGAAAAAGTGAAATGAGTTGGGCGGTGGAATGGGCGCTAGAGAGCGGGCGGGCGGACGTGTATGTAGAAAAAGACAGCGATAATGGCAAACGCTAAGCGGCGGAAAAAAGGGACGGAAGCGCGCATCAACTTATTCAATACGCACACAACACTTGCATACATGCGCACAGATAGATTTCCACATGCGCTTGAGCAAATTTCTAATAAATATTTGCACGGCAGCCGCTGTCATTTTTGCTATTCTGCACATGCAGACACAAACACACACCACGTTCCTCGAACACCCCGCCTCCATAACAAAACCTGCATCTATAGCTTCGGTCGCGCCCTTCGATGTACTATTTTATAAATTTATAACCTCTTGGAAAATTGTGTTGGCGTGGCAGGGAGTAGGAAAAGAAAGAAAAAAATGTGTATATTGTATGT
This sequence comes from Anomoia purmunda, assembly GCA_951828415.1. NCBI lineage: Eukaryota > Metazoa > Arthropoda > Insecta > Diptera > Tephritidae > Anomoia > Anomoia purmunda. The sequence continues at coordinate 112,907,342 of OX639997.1, forward strand.
TAAGTTAAGAAGTAGTGAATAAGTAGCAGCAAAAACAAAACGATAATGCAAAAAGCATATGCAAATAATGGAAAATTGTAGTGGCAGTTCAGCTGTTTCAGTTAGATGTGTGTTCGGTGTTTTGTATTTTTTATTTTTATTTTTTTTGATATTTTTCAGACGTTGGTGGTGAGCTGAGAAAAGCTGGCAAAATGTTAGCGCTACTGTTGACAACGCAGTGACAGCAGGAGGTTTCATGCAGCGGAAATTCTAAACATGCATGCATGGCATTTGCTGAGTGTGGATGGATAAAATAATAGAACAACGATTTCTTTTTAAAGCTTATAGTTAAAATAAAGTATTGGTGTGAATTGAAAACTTACTTTAAAATTTAGTATTTAATCGATTTCCAGAAAAAACATTACGTATTTTTAAATGAGAATAGTTGATACCCGCGACGTCTACGTAGTTGCTTACTAAATTTTTATATAGTAGCAGAAAACATTTTTTTTTACCATACCATATCTTTCACCATACCTTTTTAATATCATCAATATCGGACCACAAAAACCGATTTTCCGAACAATTCGATTCGCCACCTAGTGTGTCCATTTCTCATAAAAGTATTTCTCATCACACCCCTATTATACCTACGTTTTAAATTTCATCTGAAACGGATAGTAAATAAAGATTGTCTGATTACCTCGCCCTTAGCGCCACCTGCCGCATTAATTTTTCATAAAAATATTTTTTATTGCGCTAGCATCACTCCTTTCTAATATTATCAGTATCGGACCATGAATACGGATTTTCTGAATATCTCCGACTCATACGCCATTTGCCAATTGTTTTTGTTGTTTATCTAATGAAACATAAGAATCGCGACGATGATCTGGTCCACTCTCTTATTTTAATCTTCCTTGATATCTACGTAACATACTTTTAAGCGTTATAGTTAAATAGGCACACAGTTTGAAACCTACTGTTGCACAACACTGATAGGGAACATGCCTTGATTGAGAAATTGATCTAGCAGTAAATGAACAACTGGCATACAGATAAAAAATTTGTATTATTTAGATACCGAGATTAGTCGCAAAGCCGTTAACTTCGAAGTCAAAGTTTTGTTCCATCACTGCAGCATCGTACACGCTAAGACTTTAGCTAAAAGAGACTCGGAACTTATTTATTTATTTATTTTGTAAAGTCGTTGAATGACATTAAGGGTAACTGCTTGGCAGACTAACTTGCAACCTCCTTATTACTAAAGAAAAAAATGCATTGGTAATTCATCTGGTAACTGTCAAGCTACTTATTGAATATTTAAATAACCTTAGTTGACCTCGGTTATTAAGATAAGCTTGGCCAAAAAGAGTACGAGGTGCAGGTTATCTGAAAATGATGGGAGGATCCACCGTCATGTAAAGGTCAGATACGGCTCTATGGGATATCATGTAGAAAGTTGGACCACGAAGATGGAGGAGAAGAAGGAGAATACACTAGCTATGTCTGGTCTACTTTGAAGCGATTATGGGTAGAAAAGCGGATTACGCTGGAGCTACCGAATCGCTCAACAGGAGTTGGTTGCCTTTTTCACAGTACTAGTTTTCATGAAAATTGAGTTTCTAGATGTATAAAGAATGATAAAGCCTTTTTAAGCATTTGTATTCGCCAATTATGACGCTCTCTAATTTTCGTTTCAACTGCCTTTGGCCGGAACTTAGACGAATGATATGATCATTGACAGAGAGACTGAGTTGAATTTCATTTTTAATTTTGCGGCTGGTTCAGAAATGTGTCTTTTGTTTATATGGCAGAAAATCACCAACACTGTCGCAAAAAAAACGTATCAAAAAATCAATAAAAACTTTTGACAAATTGAATCTTGCACTTTGTTATACTCAATTTGAATGAGCTATAAAACTGCAAACCTAAACATTTTCTAAAAATTCTGATTCAAAAATTTGAAATATGGATGCACATTTTTTCAATTTTATTCAAATTTGTATAACGTTTGAAATTTCATTTTATACGGCGTTTTTGTGGTAGAATGAACTGAATTTTTATAAAAATTTATTAAGTAACAATTACAGGATCAAAACATGTGAAAGAGTTCCTGCTGCACGGTTACGATTCTAAGTATATCTAAAATAATGTCTGAAAAGCAATTTGCGTGTGTGAGCTAATTACAAAGATTCGTAGCTGGTGAGAGCAGGTCGGCCAACACTTCCTATGAAAGTTTTAAATGGGCCTCCTCACTTTTCCACACTCCCTACAATCTTATACAAATAACTTTTACTTAGTGAGATTACTTTCGTAAAATTTTAAAATTATTTTCATGAAATGTTAATTGGCAAGAAAAATGTATACAATTGCCAGCAAAAAAAAAACCAGTTATTCACCAAAAACCTAAAACCCCAAAAGTATGATTTATGAACTTCATATTTCAGAGCATACGTTTTTAATTCAATTCGAAAAAATCACATCAAAATCATTGTGACAGCAGAGCTTAGTGATGACTCGACACAAATGCAACAGTCGCCTAGTAAAAAAAAGATAAAATGTGACAATTTCGAAAATGAAAGTGAGAGAGCGGAGGTAATAAAATATACACAAATAAATAATCGGACTTACATGGGAGTTGGGCAAAAACGCAGCACAAAGTGAATACCAGAGAGATTACCAGCATAGTGGTGAAGACCGACCGAAAGCTTTGCAGCAATAAACATTTGTGGTCGAATATGTGACAGATGTGAGATTGCAGAAATATACAAAACATATTCATTTATAAATTATATAGATACATACATACGCATATAGGTACATTCTCGCATACAGTGAGTATATTTTCACAAATTTATCATTTCACCTCTCCCATTACCAGCGCTGCTCAACTCAACTGGACCGGTGACAAACATTTTGGTTGTGCTGCGTTGAATTGAGCCAAGCTGAGTCGCACAGCTGCCTCTCCGCAGGATTACGTGATGACAATTGAAAATATGCAAAAACGCTTTCATCATGTCGCCCACCACCACCACCCCACACACGTACACAGCAGTACCACAATGTCGAACGTACTCACATTGATAGACAGACAAACACCGATTGTGGCCTACACTCAGGCGCACGCATTGCAATGAAAATGAAGTCATAATCACGTTTCAATTATGACGCATAAAATCCGACCAACATCACACACGCATCATAAGCAATTGCATTCACATGCCCAAAATCCGTAAGCTAGCTCTGTGTGTGGTTTGGGCAGAAGGTATAACAAAAAAAAAAAACAATGACAATAACAACAACAACAAAATTAAACAGTGAGTGAGTAAGAAGCAACAAGGCTAGTGGGGTAGATCGTAGAGTGTAGACATTTAGCCAAATGGATGTTGTCCACTGAGTTCAGCGAATGACAGTGAAAACAATAAAAACAAAAACAACAATGCCCTTCATTGCCACCGCTGATTATGCCGCCCGCCATATGCCACGAAGCAGCAAGCAAACCGCGAATCGTCCAAGCGGCCAACAGGTCCTCAGCTATGCCCGCTCGCCTGATGTTTTGCGAAGGCAAGTGATTTTGTTCGGTCAACCTTTTGCACTTTTGCACGGACGGAGTGGAGGGAGATGTGTAAGAGGAGTTTTATACAAGCCGCATGCATGTGTTGTTTGCACGCACATACTACTCATGCATACTTGTATACAAAAATGATGGCCACATTTTCATAGATCCGCAAATGTTCATAGATTTACCCATAACGGAAAATTCGTGCGCGTGTAAGGCTAGTTTTTTTTTTTTGTTTGTTGCCTGCTAGTTGCTATTAGCGCCGAAAGTTGCCCATACGCTGTGTATTACCAACCAAGTGGCGGAAAAAATTTTCATCTTAGGCCGTATGCTCGGCATTATGGGATTCACGATTTATGCAAAGGATCAACGAGCCCATCGAATTAATGCGATATATATATATATTTTAACTAATAAAGAAGCCTCAATGTGACAGTTTAGTTCAGGGCTTCTGCGCTTAAATTTTCACGGTTTGGGTTCCTCATTGAAGCTAAGTAAGTTTGCCTAAGAAGACAGTACATTTACAGAAGATAATTCATCTGATTAGAGAGAATCCTTCCCATTTGATTTTATTTTTGCAAAATGGAAAATTGTTATCAACCTAAATTGGATGAGATCGTTAGGTTAGATCGCCTACACTTAGCTTAGACAGGATCCCAATACCAGCCAGCATAGTTACATGCAAGAAACGGTGCCACGATATTTCCGAAAAATGAAAACCCTTATAATATAAAAAGTTAGCAGGTACTGGCATTAAAGCAAATACAACCCTGGGTGTATTTTGTTGTTGCTGGTGGCCGAGGAAACATCAAAAACGCTGTGTGAAAAGTGAACAAACTATCAATGAAGAGTAAGCCGATTTTATGTGCCTTTGTCGTTTGATAGATCATGGGCACTTTTCGAATGAAAAAGTATTTAAAAAATCCACCCTGTTGCTGCTAGCTATTTAATGTGCCTTGCCTCACAGTTTACTTCGGTATTTTTGCTGCCGAAAACAAAATTAGATAATCACAATTAAATTCAAAATGAGAACTACCCAATCAAGGCGAATTTATAGAAGGTGATGGCATAAGAGCAGCTAATTTGATTTTTTTTTCATGAGCTGTCAAAAGCCGTAAAAGCAAAAACAAAATGTATTTAAATTTTAACAACTCTTACGCAGAAACAAAAACAAAATACATAGGAATTTTGTAGTTGTATTTATAACACCAGCTTGTATGGATTCGCCTTGTACCCAATACTACAATGTAGAAATTTGAACTTAGCCTCACAAGAAACTAACTGTCACACTATTATGCATATTTTTTTATACTTTGTTTTTTATATTAAAATTTTTTCGTCCATTTTTCATCTTTTTTTTTTTGTCATTTATTCGAATTTGCTTTCATTTAAGTCGTTTGTTGTGCATTTCGATTTCATTTCCACATCAATCACTGTGCTGTACGCACAGAGAAAAATATTGTACGTGGAAAATATGTTTTCATTAAAAAAAAAAAAAGAGGTGATTTTTAAATAGTTCTTTTGAACTTGGAATGTAAGAGACAATCATTTTCTTAGCCATCCATCACAATTCATTAATGCACTGAAAAAAAAGACATAGTAAGGTTTTCTTTGAGTAGTCTGCAAAAAAATTTAATTAAATGAATTAAATTAAACCCACTAAATATTGACATATTTTGACTACTTTTTTTTTTGTTATTTAATTCTAATTAGTTGTTTATGAAAAATTAAAAAAATTTAGCAAATTTTACAAAGAAATTGCGAAAGTGCGCCAGCAAAAAATTTTTCAAAATCAACGGCAACTTTTTTTTTTCTTTAATTCTGATAAAAAAAATTTTGAGTAAAATTTTGAGTAAATTTTTTTTATATTTTTTATATTTATATTAAAATAAGATAAAGAAAAAGAATGAGTCAAAAGTTGTCAGTACGTGGCGTGGTTGTAATTATGAAATGGGCTTTGTAATCTTGCAGAAAATGCTTCAGAAAATAAACTATGTATAAAAGCCATAATTTTACACAAAATATACTAAACGTATTTTTACTTTCCCTTATTAAACTTAACACTGCGGATTTTCAGAGTAGTTATCATTCCTGGGAGTGCAACTATTTGTGGTTTTATTTTCCGTGGAATTTTACGCCGAACGCAGACCGTTTCCGTTTCAGAAGGCTCTTTCTTAATGCAATTTTCCGAGGAATAATTTTCAAGAATATTTTAATCTTTTAGCGATTTTTCAAATTTGTATTTTTGCATATTTTTAAATGAATAAAATGTTTTACTATATGAAAGTCCAAACTAGATATTTCACTCAGATATGGTGAAGCAAAAAGCAGTCCACATGGGATTGTTTTTTACAATATTTACAATGTGTTTCATGTTAGTGTTTCTTTTTGTTAATTTTTTGCAAAAATTCGGTTCATTCCATAATAAAACCCATGGGGTTTCAAACTTTGTACAAAATTTATAAAACTTCAACAAACTCTCATCAAATTTTCAAACTCTTAAACTAGAATTTCTAAACAAGTTTAAGGTACCACAGCTTTATACCACATTCAATTTTAGTATAAAAATATGCAAGCCTGAAGTGGCTTAAAATAGCCGATGATTTTTGCAAGTTTTTTGAAATTTTTATCCTAGACACATTTTCCGTATAACGAATGGAAAGTTTTTGGTATTTTTTTCAGTCGTTCCTGCAAATCTTTGCATGCGTTAGACCAAAATCTCTAAACAAAATTTCAAAAATCAACGGCAACCCCTAGTCTCTTGAGAACTACACATTGCTGAAATTAAATAAGTTGCAAAGCTGCTCACCAAAAAGTTTTCTAAAAATTCTGATTAAAAATTTGAAAACTTAATGAAAATTTGTTGATTTTTTATAAATTTCGTACAAAGTTTGAGATTACAATTTATTTGCTTTTTGTTATAGAACAAACCAAAGCGAATCCATACAAGGTGGTGTTATAAATACAACTACAAAATTCCTATGTATTTTGTTTTTGTTTCTGCGTAAGAATTGTCAAAATTTAAATACAATTTTTTTTTGCTTTTACGGCTTTTGAAAGCTCATACGCAAAAGCAAAAACAAAATACATGTAGGTGAATAAAAAAAATCAAAACGGCTGCTCTTATGCCATCACCTTCTATAAATTTGCCTTGGAACAAACTATATTTTTCTAAAAAAAAAAATAAATGAAAAAAATGTATTTTTCTGAGTGATTGCCGTTTCTTTACATTACCATACTCTAAAAATTCAAAAGTCCTGAAGACTTCATAAACTCGCGAGATTTCATTGAGTTTGCAGTGCACTTTTTCCAAAATTACTCATCACTGCTTTAAAAAAATTCGTGCCATTTCACTCTCCCTAGTGTTTTTCAGTCAAAATATGACTCAAACACATAAGCAAACAAAAATATTTAGCTAGTTTATCTCAGTCATTTCTCACGCTGCACTCTTTTTGTCATTCTATTTTTTTTTGTTCATTACGAATTTTTGGTTCCTGCTTTTAAACAGATTTCTATTTCTATTTAGTAATTTTCTTGTTTTGTCCATTTGCACTCCATCTTCTAGCTAGTGGAAATTGCTGTTAGTTTGGTCAAACAAACATTTACAGACCCGCAAGCAGCCTGCCGGTTTTCATTCATTCATATCTTCGAGTTGTTAAATACATTTTAGCTACCCATTTTCACAAATTCAGTGCTATGCTCCATGCCAGAAACCCCATACACCCATTTTGCCGGTGTCCAACGGTCACTTCATCAAAATCATTTAACTGCTGTATCTCACTTTTGTATCTCTTCAATCATTTTTGCTCAACTTAATGCGAGAGTTGAAATAATTCTGTTTTCTTGTTGCACTCGCACTTGCAGTTGCAGTTTCGAATGTTGTTTGTTTTTTTGTTTTTTGTTTTGTATTTGCTGCTTTCTATTTTCATTTTCCATTTTCCATTTTCCCTTTTTTGTTTTTTGTTTTTTGTTTTTGCATTTTGTTATCAATGCTGTCGATGTGCTGGTGTTGTTGTTGTTGTCGCTTGCAAATACGAACCAATTGTTGGTTGGTCCTGTTAGCACTGCAAGCTGTTGCGGTCTGTTGGTCTGTGAGTATTTCGGTATTTGAGTATTTGAGTCTCAAACAGGATTCATGCAAAGGACTGTAAGGATATATGCTATATACTTGGTTGGTCGCTCTGACGATTGTTTTGTCGGTCGATCGTTGGGTTTGGTAGGTTGATTTGCAGTTAGCAGTTGGTGGGTTTCCTGCTTCAGCTACAAGCCTGCAGTTCGTTTGCTTGGCTTTGTTTCGAATCGTCACAAAGTGTTTGTTTGTATGTAGTATAGGTTGTACATATATGCGTGTGTATGTGTGTGTGTGTGTGTGAGCTGCTGTGTATTTCCTCTTATTTCCTATTTGAGCGCTTCAAGCTTCATTTACTTCTGTTGGCATTTGCATTAGTTTCGACGCTATACAACTACTCCATTTCGTAGATTGATTCGCTTTGGGAATTACATTTCAGGCGATTCCACACGCACACAAACCCACACACAAACAATCATACCTTTGCATTTCCACTGTCATTTACGCACACCTTTTCATTTCCTCACACGCTTAATGTGCTCGTGGCTTTTGTATTGTATACAAATATATTTTTTATATACATATGTAATTGTAGTTGTGTTCCACTTTTATTGCATATCTCTCGATTCTGTGTTGCTTTCCATACACACACACACACACACATACAAATTTTTACACATTTTCCCACTTTGTGTGTGTGTGTGTGTTTTAGGGGTACGTGTGTGTGTGTAGGTGCGTGCTTTGTAATCATAAAATTACTTTAGATTTCCCTTAATTAAGCATTGTTGTAATATTTTCGAAATCGTCATTCGTCCTCATCTCAATGCTTGACAGTTGATAGCCTTACACTATGTATGTATGCCCGATTTCCACAATTTTCTAAGCTTTCTTGTTGCACCACTGTGCTTTTGTTGTTGTTGTTGTTGTTCCATTAAGGTCTTTTAGTTGATTACTCTCAAGCATGATTTCCATTTTAAAAGTGAAATTGCTGTTGATTTTGGGGTCAGTGCTTAGTGTCATTTGAAAATCGTATTAAATGGGGCATGTAGGCAGGCACACAATTTAAATTGTATTTGCATATTTTTAAATATTTATATTTGAACTGTGCGCATGCTATCGTCGAGATTTAGTGGAATAAAGTGCGTGAAAGAATGGCGGCTTTTCAGGGTTAACCTTTTTGACAACATTTTTTATCAAAATACAGCTTGTAATATAAATTTAAATTTCACACTTTACACCAGTTTCGGAAAACTCAAAAATGTTCATTTAAATTTCAAAATTTTTTAGAAAATTTTTTGATATTTATCACGAGTGAACAAGTTCATGTTTGAAGTGCTGTTTTGCTTGGGAATTTCCATATTTTCTTCAATTTAATGGATTCCTTGTCTTCCTTATTTTTGGTTTTCATAGTAAAGCACATATACAAAAAAAAATTTGAAATATCTATAAAAAATTTTGATACTTTGTATAGCTTGTCTTGTTTCTATTTATCCCACTATTTTTGTGGCGCACTGTACGTATGAATATTGATTGGCTTCACACTGCCAAAAGTGAGCTAAATTTGTGTTTTTCAAAACCTTCATCTACGTCGGTATGGCAGTTATCTCGGCACGAATATTGGCTTTGAGCTCGTCAATGGTCTTCGGCTTGTTAGAGAATTTTTGTTAAAAACCCACATTGTTTGGGTTGCTGTGTGGCATGGCGCTCCGTCTTGTTGAAACCAGCATTCAGTCAAACCTTTTGCAGGCATTTTCCGACTACACAAAATATGCCTACATCCATTGATCACATCATCGACTGTTTCGCCTTCTTGGAAGAAACATGGCCCAATGATGGTTTTTCCACGTACGCCGCTCCAAACATTCACTTTTTGATCTTATAATGATGTTTCATGCATCTCGTGAGGATGCGCTATTCCCCAAATGCTTTTCTTTATTAACACAACCAAAGTTGTTAACTATGCCTTGTCGGTCATTAAAACTTGCATCCAAAAGTCCGCCGATTGTTTCGGCGCGTTCTTTCGCTATGAAGCGCTCCATGATTAAAATTTTTCTGGTTTTATGTTTCCAAAACGTGTCTACCAAAGTAAATTGGTTTACAATGTTTTCAGTCTAAGTCGCCCCTCATTAAAGAGACCAGGTGATTTTACAGATCTCTGATGGGAAGATCTTTGGCAAGTCCTCAGAGTAGATACCAACTTCGGATCCTTCCTCCCTCTGGTTGACTCTCCATTATTCCCTGGTTAGAAATTGTATAGAAATCGTGGTTCGAAAGTTCCAGACGCGCGTAACGTAATTTATTCCCAAGTTGGTTTCCATTGGTCTCCCCAATGGGTGCGCCGAGTTTTCCTCTAGGTTTTTCCCTCCAGATCAGGCGAGAAAATGAAAGTTGATGGAGAATCAAGATTTTTCTAAAGCTGAATCCTTGTACTTCTTTCCCAATTCGCTGGGGTGCTTTGTTTACACAAGCAAAATACACAACAGATTCGCCTTGGTTATCTTGCTATCACCTTCTATGGATCCACCTTGACTTAAATCTTAAAATGTTTCCAAAATATTTGGTTTTTAATATAATACATTTTATAAGTTTAATGGAAAAATTCTACCGATTTGTTTTTTTTTTGTATAGAGAGTGGTTCACCCTAATATACATTCAAATATAGATGCGAATAATTCGGCATATTATCCTAATGCTTTGCATATGACATTACTAAGTACAATTACAACAACTACTACCACAATGAAAGCATAGAACAACAACTCCACCATTTAGAGCATATGCTAAAGTGACTTTTTGATTTATGTGCAACTGGGCGGCAATAATGAATTATTTATATCGATTTCGGGCATTCAAGGAAGCAACGAAACAAAAACAACAACAACGCAAGACCTCAACAAATCGACTTAGCATAGCGAGATAAAAATGAAGGCACTGCAAACTAAAACTATGCGCTATAGCGGCAGATAACAACCTACAGAAGCAGGGAACGGGTTAATAGCAGCCCGACTACAATTCGAGTAGAGACAAAGCAGCATATTTTGGAAAAGAGAACAACTAGCTCTGAGTTGAGAACCGTAAAAACAAAAAGATATACATATATCCAAAAGCGACAGTACAATAACGTTGGAACATTGGAAATACGCAAACGGCTGAGGGAATACGCCAGTGTTATGCGACAAAGTGCCTGTCTAAAGTCGTCGCCACAACAATTGAAAGTGGCAAAAAGTTTGTCAGCGCTTAGGCTGCTGCTGTTGCTGCAGCTCCTGCCACTGCTCCTGTTTTTGTTGTTGTGGTTATATTGCCACCGCTGCTGCTATCACTGATGCCTAGTTTGGCTAACAACTTTTCGGAATTCACTCCCAACAACTTTAAGAAAGCTAATGCGGCCATTGCGGATTCATACAAAATTCAAAAGCTTCAAAAACCATTTAAGCCACAATGCAGACAAGAGAAGAGGGTTAATATAAGCAAGCCAACAAGCAAGCTATTGCCTCTAATATTGCAACTAGGCTGGCGGGGATAACAAAAGTAACGTAGCAAGAAAAACAGAGTAGAGGAAGATGCGCAGAGATAACGAAGGTGGGAAGTTTTTAGAAATGTGATATGTAGCATGAGATAAAAATAAATCACGTTATTTAAAAATATTTTCACGCATATATTGATTACCACAAACTTTTCGGCGCACAATATTATAAGACGAAATTAAAGTTCCGCTTCTTCATCACGGCCAAAAAATTAGACCTAATGGATTTAAAAGTGTAGGACAACATTTTCTTGGATACAGATGCGGGAAGTTCTCGTGAGTAGGCGTGAAAACCACTTTTTTGCCTCCACCGAAAGAACAAACTCCCCACCAGGGCGGCCTATGTATAAGGATTTAGCAGACTGAGTTATTCCTTCAGCAGACTGAAACTGTCAAATGAAACTATAGAGTTTGCGGACGCCTATTCGATTAGATTAAATTGGGAGATTTTTTAGAATTCTCACGCATGGCATAAGCCAATTTTGTGTGGTGTCTAAAGCAGGATTCTCTAATCCCAGATATGCAAGTCCATTCCTGAACTCGTCCAAATTACATATACATACAACTCAAACAATTGAGTGATTTTTTGTAAAGGCATACAGGTCAAAATTTCAAACTTTCACACTTTGAATGAAATTAATAAAAATTCAACAAATCTTCAAATTTTCTTATCTGATTTTTTATAATAATTTTGGCTAGGCATTTTTTTAGCTAATTCTATTTTAGTATTATAATATCCAAGTCTCATGTTAAAAGTTCCGTTTGATTTAAAAAAAATTTTTTTTCAAATTTTGGTCTTAAAAACTTGTTTCAGTCAACGTACGCAGTTTATAGAGCAGAGGATGTGTAAGACCGATAGTGCAAAAAATATTAAAAATCCACAGAAATTTATATAAAATTCATCCGCTATTTGGAAAAAACTACCAAAGACCAAAATTTAAAAAAAGTTTCAAACATCAATCCCTCTTTTTATAGCCTTCAGATTTGCACATTGTTATGCTAAAAAACTCATTATATTTATATTTGTATATTTTGGCAAAAATCTTTCGAAATTTTATAAATTGTGTAAAAAGTTTGAAATTTTAAATTATATGTTTTTTTTTTAATTACAAACTTAAGTTTTACAAAAAATGTAATTCAATGGCTTTACAAAAAAAACAAATATATTTAAAATGCGTAAAAACCCTTATAAATATTGTGAAAAAAAATCATCACGTGGTTAGTTGGTTGAGTCGCTGTATTTAATAATGTCAACTATATTTTTATTAATAAAGTGGATTTACATGAATTATATCGTTAAAACATGAGTTTCTATTAACGTCCACTATTTTAATAATCAAACGATCAAACGTTTCCACGAATCAACTTTCTTAAACTGAATTTTCATAAATTAAATTAAAATCTGCCTGATGTTAAGAGAGAGGAAGGAAGCGGCCCAAAAATGCTATGAATTGAAAATATTCAACCTTAATGGTAAGACTTGAATAGTTAGCTATCAAGCCTTTGCAGTGAACTAATAAAAGTTGTCTACAATTGCGCCTGCACTGTCATTCTAACCGCCCACCACTGTCTCTTTTACAAAAATCTTCCATTCTGCAAAACAATGCGTGTAAACATTTTGTGTGCAAATGGTCGGAAGTTTACACTCGAAAAGTGACCGCATTCAACTGGCATTGAAAAGTTTTCGCACTCAACGCTGAGCACAACAATCTTTGTTGGCGCTCTTCCTGCCACTGCGCGTTTACGAGCCCCATCCATGTCTCAGAATGTCGCACTTTGAAGACTTCTTTGCAGCCAAGTAAAATTTGTTTCTGCTTAAACTATTAAATGCATACGCTTACAACTAGCAAACTACAAATCTACGTGCGTGTCGGTGTGTGTATGCCGAAAACTGCAATTTAACCTACAACCTGCCGCACGCTCACAAACACAGACATAACGGCAGTTTGCCTAACTAAACTGATTGCCGCATAGTCAGTCGTCTCAGAGAGGTTAATTTGAATGCTAAACAGCTTGGAAGAAGTTTATCAAGTGCAGCTGTTTGTTGGTTGGCCAACCAGCCGGCCGGCCTCTGCCTCTATGTCTGTCTGTTTGCCAACACATGCACTCACACAATCAAAGATGAGCAGCGATTAAGTGAAGCATAACTAACTTTTACTTCTTCTATGTACAACTCGCCCAAACATAAAGTTGGAGAAGAAGAAGAAGAAGAAGAAGCAGTAACAGCAGCAGCTGGTCACTGTTAAGTGTTAAGAAATTATAACTGCATGGAGTTGGCAAGTGTGGGAGCAAGTGAGGGGCGAGAGCGGGAAAAGGATCTGAAGTCGGTTTAATGTATTTGTTTAAGAAGACGCATAGTACTCGTACTGGTGCACTTGCCATGCGAGCCAAAGTAAAGCAAAGCAAAGATTATAAGTCAATGTGAGTTGCTATGTCAATTAAATTGTTTATTAATGCAATTAATGTAGATTTGGTGAAGTTGTTAAATGAATGTTGAGACTTTTCGAATGTAAAGCAATTTTGGCGTACCAAAAGCAGTTGTTAAAATTTAAAAGTAGTACAAGAAAGCTATCTAAGAGATTGTGAAGTAATTCAGCCATTTAAGATTATCAAAACAAAAAAAACTGAGGTATAGGAAAAAAAAATCGCAACTAATATTTTAAAAACAGGCTACCAAAGAGCTTAGGGATCCTGATACCAGGTGTTTGGACTGAGATTTAGAGCTTTACAACAATCCATAGTAACGGAACGAACCTACTTAGTTGCTGAGCAAAAATTTTTGAAGTGGTGCACCATTTTTTCGAAGTTCAGGCATTTTTTGTGAAATTGATTTTTTCTGGTTCACAACGATAAAAACAAACGTAAGTTTGACGATTTTTCGAAATTCGAAATATTTCGAGTCACATTTTTTCGAAAATGTTTCGATTTTATGTATTATTTTTATTTTATTAATTTTCTCGCGATACAAAAAAAAATACAAGTTTGACGATTTTCGAAATTCGAAATATTTCGAAAATTGTAGATCATAAATTTTTTCGAAATTGTTTGGATTTTATTTATACAAAATACGTTGCGCATCTAGAAGAAAAAGTGAATAATTTTCCTCGCATTGTAAATATTTCGAATTTCGAAAAATCATCAAGCTTATATTTTTTGTATGGTTGAGAACCAAAAAAGTTGGGCCTTTGTTCCGCTTTACAATTTTTTACTCTACAACAATGTTATAATATTACATTGTCGTATTATAAATCGAAAATTTTGTGACCGAATCGAGTCATTGCTCATATAAATCGCCTAGTTTAAAAGCTTACTTCGAGTAGATCTTAATGTCGAAAAAATGCGCTGAAATCACTCTTTAATTTTACAGAAACTTAGTTTTTGAATTGAAAATAGAAGAAAATTGAAATTACAAGTTGAGGTGGAGATATTAAGTCATCTTGATCTTACAGTAACACACAAAATAATTGGCATATGATTATTACACCCTTAAATTGGGTCGCAAACATAAGTTTTGAAAAAACCACGATTTTGGTTGTTTTTTATGATTTGGCAAGTGCGGAAATTTTAATGGTGATGAAATTAATTTCTTATTACTTTTGTTTTTTTAATTCTAAGAACAGTCTTGATAACCAAAAAGAATATCAAACAATTAATATTTCTTAGCATCATTGAGAAATAACGCAAACTATTAGTGATTCTAATTTCAGCAGTAGCGAATCAGTTGGGTATTTTTAAACCACCCTACAGGGATATACTACATTTTTATGAACATATGAGCGCCACTGGGCCACTGTTTCTGTACTGTAGTTGTCCGGGTTGACAGCCTTCACTCTGTCTACCAACAAATTCAAAAGCGCTCAGATGTTATTGTTCTGCGTTACGCATAACTATTTGAAACATTTGAGTTTTTTTTTTGTTGTTACTCGTTTATTTATTTATAGAACTGTTTGCAAGTCATTGTGCTAAAGATACTTTGAGAATACTTTGTTACGAACAACATTTTATTTGTCGTCTCACAGCTATGCCGCATTCGAGTTTGTATTTTTTGGTTGCTATTTTTACTGTCAAATTCAGTAATGAAAGTAATTTTCCCTGTTTTCGAGAATTTATAAAATAGATAGCAAGAGAAGGGCGAAAGGGGAATACAATTAAAAACTATGCGAAAAACTAGTAACACTTGTGGTTTTTTTCACCAAACTTTAAATGTGAGTACCCTAAATTAAAATAAGTGTGAATGCAGGCGCATGGCGCACTTTCGCGTACTTAAAAAAAACAGAAAAATTGTTCAAATAAGTAAGTTAATTTTTAAAAATAATTCTGAATATTCTGATATTCAATCAAAAAAAAGATTGAATGATTCCAAAACAAAAAACAGAAAAATTGTTCAAATAAGTAAGTTAATTTTTAAAAATAATTCTGAATATTCTGATATTCAATCAAAAAAAATTTAAGATTGAATGATTCCAAAACAAAAAACTTTTTATTTGAAAATCATTTTAAAATATTTTAGGTACCTAACTTATTTAATTTCTTTTCTTTAACTTTAATATAAGTGACACTTTTTAAAATATATCAAAATTAAAGCATTTTTATTTATGTTTGCTACGTATTAAATTATTTTTTTTTTAACTCCATTCCTATAAAAAATATTCCTGGGCACATTGTACCTTTGTATGGCTGGCAACGCTATTTAAAATATTTAATAATATTTAATTTAATTTATGTAGTTTTATTTCAATTAAATTTAGTTGTAAAATATATGGTAACTCTAATTGAACGTGCATTAAATAAAAACTAATTGGCATGAAAAAATTAATATGGTAACCCTACTGTCTTCTTTTTACCTAATTTTTTTTACATACATCCCAAATTAATTAAATTAATACTAAGACTTTCATATTTGACTTAAGTTGGATGTTCATCAAATGTATTTTTTTTTAATATTTGAAATTATTTTATATCCCTTCATCAAGCAAAAACAAATATTAATAACAAAATAAATACGCTAACCCTAATGCATTTTTTACGTAATTTGTAGTACATACATACGTCGTTATTAATCCAGAACTCTATTTTAAAAAATCATAAACCTTGTTGTATTTATAAATGAATTAAATTTTCGTAAATGTCTTCAGTTTGATACTAAAACTTTAGTGTTTTACTTTATTTGCTTATTAGTCTAATTTATTTTTGTATAGTTGGTAATGCTAACAGAAATTATTTGTTTATTTCTGACTTGAAAAATTAACAAAAATTTTACAAAAACTCACCCCTCTCTAGCAGGTCAATATTTTTTTTCTATTTCATTTATTTTATTTATTTTTGCGACGTAGTCATGTATGGTAAAACGAACGGTGCGCAACGAACGACGAGCGACAAACACGAACGATCGAATGATAGATTTTACAACACTTGATTTTCATATCTTTAATCTGCAAACTTATCTACATATGTATTTAAATTTTCCACTTTCTTATAATAATTAACGATTTTCTTAAACATTCTTTTTTCACATATTTTCATTACTTTCACTTTTTTATTCTATTTTTGCTTACTAAATATGTATGCACGCCTTTAGGCGCGCTGCATGTTAGAACATGCACACATTGCCTTTACAGCTTTTTTATTGCAGCACTATACGCTTTGCTATATTTTCTATTTATTTTAATTAATTACTTAAACGAATTTCACATTAACACCTGTAATTTTACACGGCGCGCTAATTTGTATTTAATTTTAACTAGGACACATTTTTACATCGATTCACTGCCGATCACGAGCCGAGCTAAGCTTACCGACCGACAACCGCAGAGATCAATCAACATCTTCAGATTGGGAGAGGGAGTGAGTGAACAAAAGGAAAATAAATATGTGCATACATTTGTTTGTATGTGTGTTATACATGCAAATAACATGACTATGATATGCAATAAAATAAAATATAATTATATACAGGAAAGAAAAATAAAATAAGGTAAAATAAAACAAAATAAATTAAATGAAATGAATTAAAATAAAATTAAAAAATAAATTTAATTAAATAACGAAAAGTAAAAATTGACAAAATAAATTAACAAAAATAAATAAAATGCAGTGAAATAATAAAAAAGAAATAAAATGCAACAAAATTAATTTACTTTACTTTATTTTGTTGCGTTTTATTTATTTTTTATTAGATGAATTAAAAAAGATTAAACAAATAAAATAATAAAAAAATTATATAAAATAGAAGAGGAAAATAGTATAATTACGTATATTAAACGATAAACCTAAAATTATATTATATTAACCAAAAGGTTGTAGCCTTCCCAACTAATTAAAAACTGAATATATTTATTTTATAGATATAGATTTCTGTAATCTAAACTTTCCGACAAAATATGAAAATAAAATAAATTTAAAATGGATGAAAGTATATTAAAATATTGGAATAAAAATTATTTAAGGATAAACCCACGGGGACAATGAACAGAATGAATAGACGCAATCAACTGGACAACGGTCGAATTTACGAGAAATCTGACGAAGCAGTTAGTTACGAACCTTTATACACGCCGGACGCTCACGGAATACGCGCTTCTTGTAAATTATATTAACTACTTGAATTTAAACTATTATTAAATAAACTATTGTTAAATGAACTAGCATTAAATAAACTAATGTTATACTACTAAATAAACCGACAACCCAAATATATAAACTTAGTGTTCTTATTTGCTCTACCAAGTAAAGGACACTACATACATACATATGTATGTATATTATCAAATTAATTATTATACTATTATTTGCTGATCTAATTATTATCATTCCGTTGGATATTTTCTTAAAATTGTTATGCCGAAATTTTAAACTTAGACTGTAATCTATACTGGTTAATTAAAAAAAACCTGAAAAAACAACTATTTTTGGAGGTATTTTCAAATCTAAGCAGCTCAAAGAAATCTTAATATTTTTGCGAATATTTTTATTGAATATTTAAAATATAATAAACTTTCAATACCGATTTTTTATTCTTTATTGAGAGTGATGAACCCTAATGTAGATAAATACCTGGGTAGAGAAATTAATTCATATTTTATAATCTGGGACTTTGGAGGAAAAACGGCTCTACTTAAGATTGTCACTCATATAAAAATATAAATTAAAATTTTAGTAAGCCTTACCGCCCTATACTGACGACAGGGAGAACATTTATCAACCTGACAGTTGTCAGGTTTACTGAGCCTAAAATTATGTTGCAGAATATAACGTCAGAGTCACATACTCAGTAGGACATAACAACTACAACTACTGTTGTCATCATTAGAGGACTGAACACCATTGTTGAGAGGTTGTGAGCTGTCTACAAGACATTATTTCATTTTTATTTAGTAAATAATAATAATTTAGTACAGTTATCAAACAAAAACCCCTTTATTTCAGACAAATTTTTTAATAGGGATGAATTTTATTTAAGAAAAAAATTTGTAGGGATGCCAGGTTATTAACAATGATTTTTTTGTTTATTTGATAAACATAAACTATAAAAATGATAGTTAATATTATTATTATTACTAATACCATATTATTATTATCGTCATTTATATTGTTATTATTATTGTTATTATTATTATTATTAATATTGTTAATAATATTATTAATAGCACTGTTATTTTATTATGTTATCGTTATTATTATTATCAATTTTATTATTATTATTCAACAAAAAAAATATATTTAAATTCGTTGCTAACTTTAAAGATTATTAAAATTAAATACATACTTATGTCAATGATCTAAGGCTTATACGCAGTTGCAAGACCAAACAATTTTTTGGCTGACAAATGGACGAAATATATAAAAAAAATTTAAATATTGACTTACACTGCTCTTGTATAAGATCTCCTGGAGGTCCTCTAAAAAAAACGATGTTCGCAGTAAGCAAAATATCCACGGTTTGGACTATCTGGAATAAAAACACACAAGATTCTATTAGTAGATAGATAAATCTAGGTACTGATCGATAGAAGAGACGAAATTTGGATTTTAGATCAAAAAACACCTCCGAAAAAAAGTCATATTTTCAAAAAAAAATTCTTGGTTAAATTAAAAATTAATTTTAAAAAATTTAATAATAATTATCACAAATATTATGCCTTCAAACAATTCTTGGAAAATATACTTGAGATATACCTAATTTCTAATTCAAAAATAGGCGAAGCAGCTCAAGCGCAGCAAACAATTTCATTTGAACTTAGTCCTAACAGAAATTTATCCTTTTGTAAAATTTCAGACCGATCGGTTGAGCCTTTTTATATATGTATGTAAATTGTAGTCACCGACTTTGGAAATACTCTTTTGAGAAAAATGCATTTGAAGTTTCAAAAGACACTTATACGAGTCCATCGCTACGCCGCCAACTTTATAACGCTCCAAGCGGTTTTACAAATATGCTTTTATCTCCAAGAATATTTGCAGAAACGTTTTTAAAATTTTATATAAAATTAAATGTAGCTTTAAGCCAGAAATATGTTTGAACAAAGTTGCGTCCTATATAAAGAAAATTAAATTAACTTAATATGAATCAAAGCCGTTTAAAGAAGCTTTAACATACCAAGTGTCGCTCTTTTGTTAATTAAGTTATGTGCTATAAATAAATTTACGAAGAAAATGAAGCTGTATTTTACCTTTTAACTTGATTTTGCACTACCTACTAAGTATTTGCATTCGAATGTAAGCCTGCCTTTCCGCCTTGCTATAGAAATATAAATATATCACATGAATTGATAATTGATTTGCTATTTTCAGTCAGAAGCAATTAATAAGCGATTGAATTGCATACCAGGAACTGCCTACATTTAGGCGCACACTGCTGATGAACTATTGTATAATAAATAATTTCGTTAGAACTTTTCAATTTTGCCATTTAATATTAATATTTTATGCACAAGCAATTGGCAAAATATAAACCTACGCAAAATACACATATTTATATTTACATAACTGTATAAGTATATGGTTTACTTCTAGTATATAAGTCATCTGTCAAAAGCAGCTTTGCCAATGGTCAACCATAATGAAGTCATCTTAACAAAATTTTGCAATTAATATTATTAGGTGAATTTTAGTGAGTCCCAGAAAATTTCGTACGATTGCAGAAAAAAGCACTATGTACTACGTGGGTAGTATGGTGTGGTGAGGCAAATTTTTGATTTGATTATGAGCTTATTAATATGATAAGCTCGTTTGAAACAAAATTATTTGCAAGAAATATGTAAAGTAAAGTTATTCAGACAATATGATGAATTTTTTTATAATATTCGTACGATAATTTTTTGTTCATTGATTTTTTTAAAAAATACAATCAAAATTTCAAACGTTGTAAACAATTTATAAAAATTCAACAAATTTTCAAACTTTTTAAAAGTGCTCAAAAACATTGATATATATGTAGATATTTAAGATTTATTTTAAGATTTCAAAAATTACATTGAATTGAAATAAAAATTTTCTGATTTTTTTTGTT
Source organism: Anomoia purmunda (assembly GCA_951828415.1). Taxonomy (NCBI): domain Eukaryota; kingdom Metazoa; phylum Arthropoda; class Insecta; order Diptera; family Tephritidae; genus Anomoia; species Anomoia purmunda. The sequence continues at coordinate 112,927,983 of OX639997.1, forward strand.
TAGAACTAAAAAATACATATATTTCGAGCTATACGTTTTGAACAAAAATAAAAGTGTTATTTTCCCCCTCGGAAATAATGATCATTTTACTAATTGTTTTTGTTTTTTTTTTACAAAAAAATATTGTTTTTTTTGTTATAAATATTAGTTTTTATGAGCATTTTTTATAACACAGTTTTAGAAAAGCCGTGCGGCAGTTTCTGCCAAAAATAAGTAAATCTCAAAAATTAAATTTTGTGAAAGAAATGAGTTTTACTTTCGATCAAATATTTTTCACTCATTAAATCATTACTACTCTTAATAAGAACATAAGAACTCAGAAAACCCCCTTTTTTTCAGAGCGAAAAAATAACTCACGAGAAACAAATTTTACTTTTGATCAAAAGCAAAATAAAATTAAAAAAAATAATGATTAGTTTTAATGGAAAAAATAAAATCAGAATATTATGATAACGTTTGAACAAAAATATAAAACTCATCAAATAATTATTATTGTTAATAAAACAAATAACAATCCCCAAAGAAATCATTCTTTCAGAGCGATAACATAAGACACGATATACGCGTTTTACTTTTGATAAAAGAAATTGTTGAACGATTAATAAAAATTTAAAAGTAATTATTAGTTAATTATAATTTTTAGAGATATTGCTCTAATTTTTTTTTAAATCGTAACAAATTCATAAAACACTTAAAGCACAGCGGTATTTGAAAGTTTTTAAGTTTTTTTCTTTTAAGATTAAAAAAAATATTATTTTTGGTATCTGCTTTTTTTTATCAGAATCTTTGGATATTTATTGAATATGCAAATTTGTAGCTTATTTAATTTATAAATAAAGTAATTAAACTTTGCACAAAATTTATAAAAATTCAACAAATCTTAAGAAATTTTGAAACTTTTTAATCACATTTTTCGAAAATTTTATGATTTGCAATTTTGCAGCCTATTCAATTTTAAATGATTTCCAAAAATGTCTGCACAAAAAAAAAATTCCATCAACTGAAATTTTTATAAACCCTATTCGTTGTATAGAAAAATGGAAGTTAGACTAAAATTAGACAAAAAATCAACCGGCATTTTTCACCACTTCTAACTTGTTAAAATTAAATGGGCTACAAAAATTTTCGGAAAGTTTCAATTAAATAGTTTGAAAACTTGTTAAAAACTTTTGTATAAAATATGAATTTCTTATTTGTAGGTTTTTTATTATAGAACAATTTAAAGTTTGATAAAAAATTAACAAAGCAGACCCAGCGTGAAACAATGTGTAAATATTAAAAAAAAAAAAAAATCATCACCATCCGGTCAGTTGTTTGAGTCTGAGTTTGATGAGACTGTACTTTAAGCACTTGAAGTTTCTCCCTTACCTATCTACATTCATATGTACATACCTACCCATACATGCAAACAGGCGCACTTACACAACTAGATTTACTCAAATTGTCCCTTTGTTTATAGTCTCCTATTGAAAACCGCATATTTATGGCCCTCGGCATTAGTACAATCTACCTCAATAACGCCGCATGCTTTTTAAGTCACTCACACTGCGCCCTCCTCCACCAACCTAGGTAGTGGCCTGAGCACAGGTTTTTGTATTCAAAACATAACAGCAGTGTAGTAGTGTAAGTATGTATGTAGGTGTTTTGCATGTCTAAAATTAATGCATAGCCAATGACCCAGCTCGGCATGTGGTCCTTTTGATTACTAATGATTGCTGCCCCATTTTGTGTTCATAGCGTTACTTATATATACATATATGAGTTTTGTATATACATATGTATGTATGTGTAAGTGTATATGTATGTATATATGTTTGTCTGGTAGCCAACAGTGCGTATACTTAATATTAATTAATTTTCACTATTGAGTAAATGCAGTGACGCTCGGGCAAAGGCAATTTTATTAGCCATTCAGTTTTGAAGCATTTTATTAATTGATTTGATTGAAATTGATACATAGGCACACCTGCATACAGTAAATGTCGGTCAAAATCGTGCAATAAATAATTTTCAATATTAAAAAAAAAAAATCTTGTATTTTTTTCATATTTTTTTTTTTATCAAAATGAAATTTACACATTAATAAAATGGCATATGAAACAAAGTTTTAACCATTTTCAAAAAAAACCCGATTTTTTCCCCTATGGAAAAAATTTTATATTAACGATATTTTTTTGGCACTTCAAATATGCGCTAGAAAGCTGCATACCCAAAAAATTTCTGAAAGTTCTGAATAAAAAATTTAAAATATTGGTGAAAAAGTTTCTGAAAGTTCTGGGTACAAAATGTAAAATGTTTGTGAAAATTTTTTTCATCAACTGAAATTTTTATAAACCCTATTCGTTGTATAGAAAAATGGAAGTTAGACTAAAATTAGACAAAAAATCAACCGGCATTTTTCACCACTTCTAACTTGTTAAAATTAAATGGGCTACAAAAATTTTCGGAAAGTTTCAATTAAATAGTTTGAAAACTTGTTAAAAACTTTTGTATAAAATATGAATTTCTTATTTGTAGGTTTTTTATTATAGAACAATTTAAAGTTTGATAAAAAATTAACAAAGCAGACCCAGCGTGAAACAATGTGTAAATATTAAAAAAAAAAAAAAATCATCACCATCCGGTCAGTTGTTTGAGTCTGAGTTTGATGAGACTGTACTTTAAGCACTTGAAGTTTCTCCCTTACCTATCTACATTCATATGTACATACCTACCCATACATGCAAACAGGCGCACTTACACAACTAGATTTACTCAAATTGTCCCTTTGTTTATAGTCTCCTATTGAAAACCGCATATTTATGGCCCTCGGCATTAGTACAATCTACCTCAATAACGCCGCATGCTTTTTAAGTCACTCACACTGCGCCCTCCTCCACCAACCTAGGTAGTGGCCTGAGCACAGGTTTTTGTATTCAAAACATAACAGCAGTGTAGTAGTGTAAGTATGTATGTAGGTGTTTTGCATGTCTAAAATTAATGCATAGCCAATGACCCAGCTCGGCATGTGGTCCTTTTGATTACTAATGATTGCTGCCCCATTTTGTGTTCATAGCGTTACTTATATATACATATATGAGTTTTGTATATACATATGTATGTATGTGTAAGTGTATATGTATGTATATATGTTTGTCTGGTAGCCAACAGTGCGTATACTTAATATTAATTAATTTTCACTATTGAGTAAATGCAGTGACGCTCGGGCAAAGGCAATTTTATTAGCCATTCAGTTTTGAAGCATTTTATTAATTGATTTGATTGAAATTGATACATAGGCACACCTGCATACAGTAAATGTCGGTCAAAATCGTGCAATAAATAATTTTCAATATTAAAAAAAAAAAATCTTGTATTTTTTTCATATTTTTTTTTTTATCAAAATGAAATTTACACATTAATAAAATGGCATATGAAACAAAGTTTTAACCATTTTCAAAAAAAACCCGATTTTTTCCCCTATGGAAAAAATTTTATATTAACGATATTTTTTTGGCACTTCAAATATGCGCTAGAAAGCTGCATACCCAAAAAATTTCTGAAAGTTCTGAATAAAAAATTTAAAATATTGGTGAAAAAGTTTCTGAAAGTTCTGGGTACAAAATGTAAAATGTTTGTGAAAATTTTTTTTTGATTTTTTACGTTATGTGAAAGTTTCGATAGTTTTTCACTTTATTGCATTTGTTGTAAACTAAATTAATTTTTATAAAAAATTATCAATTAAAAAATTAACAAGGCCAACTTTCCAAATATTGGAAAAAATCAATGCATGATTTTCACTGAGGCCCACTGTATATCTTTTAATGAATGTATGTTTAAAATTGAGCTCCTGAATCTGTATTAGACCCGCGACTAGTGTGACTGCTAAGAAAATTATGATTTTCTGAATTTTTTTTTTTAAAGCAAGTAATGCGTGTGATGTTGTGTAGTTGAGAAGTTATATTTACGGTTTTGTGGTATTATTATTATTATTATTATTAGGGTGGCCGAATAATACCCTGGAGAATCACTTTTTTAGATTTTGCTGGTAGATTTAAGATAAAGATCTTCAAATACTCTTCTAGCAGAGGACTTTTAATGCACTTCCGACTATCTTCCAAAGCTGACTGGTTATAAACTAAAATACTTGTAGGCATTTCGTAGCAGGGGAATTTGAATAACAACTAAATTTCCATTTTGCAATTGAATGACGAAAAAATAAGAATGGATTTCCATTCATCATACAAATAATTTTGAATGACGAATAGATTTCGATTCGTCATTCAAGTAATTTCGAAAAACAAATAAATTTTCATTATGCAATTGAATGAAGGAAAACAAAGAATACATTTTTTTCACTCATCTTACACATAATTTTGAATGACGAATAGATTTTCATTCATCAATCAAAAAACTTTAGATAGCAAATAAATTTTCACTCATCATTCGGTTAATTTTGAATAACGAATAGATTTTTATTCATCACTCGAATAATTTTGAATACCAAGTAAATTTATATTCATCATTATTCAGTCTTTCAATTCATATTTCCCGCTACCAATTGTGGCCACATAATACAAATTTATTTGTTATTCAAAATTATTTTCTTATTTTAATGTTGAATGAAAAGTTATTCGTCATTTAAAGTTAATATAAAATTTATTCTTATTTTTCCAGCATTAAAATTACACAGTTTTCTATTAAATATTTGTACGATGAATGGTAATTTTATTCTTCGTGTTTTAAAAATAGAAAAATTTGTGCATACAATTTTACTTTTTATTCAACTAATTCACTCAAAAATGCCCATCCCTATTTAGTAGTGTCTCACGACTTCTTCTTTGCCCCAATTATTGAGTAATACGCATTGAACTGTTGACCAAGCCACATTTAGTGCACTTTGATATGTAGGGCGCATGCAGACATCCACGCATACATTGATATATGTAAATTTATGTAAAAATGTGCCACTTACTTTTCTACGGACAGTCAAACATTCAAGCAGTTCGCCATGGGCGGTATGAACTCATATTGCTAGCGGCATTTGTTGTTTTTTTTTTGCTGTAAATACTTAGCACAATTGTATAGCACGATTGGTGGGACTAAAGGGCCGCTTACTCTGTACGTATATGTATTCTGTATTCTCCACTCACTCGCTGCTGCTTTAAAAATCACTCGCTTTGTTGGACATTTGTGTATAATATTTAAATTGATATAATTTGCTTTATGCTTTTGGGGTTTTGGGAATTCAATTTGCACGCAAATGCAACGAATATTAAATTTGAATTGAATTTTAATGCGTACCTCCATATATTTGTTATAAATAAATTTATAAATAAAATTGAAATGTAATGCGGCTTACTTTTACTGCACATTCAACACTCTCGCTCTCCGCAATGCATTTACTTTGCTTGGTTTTGCTTTGCTTTTTCTACAGACTTTCAGTCCTAAAAATATTTCACTTTACTTTCCCTTATCCACACTTTGTGTCTTCGATTATGGATTTGGAGTGCATTTTGCAATTTCACTTATGAATAATATTTGTTGTGCAATTCGTACACACACACACACATACGCATAGATATACAAATTCAGGCATACGCATGCTTGCACATAATAATCGCATATTACAAATTTCTATTGCCTACCACTAGGCGCTGGACGTTAACACAAGCCAATGTGTGATAGTGTGAGTAACAGAGACTGCTGTCTGCTTCTGTGTGAAAGAGAATTTTAAATGTTTTTAATGTGATTAAATGGGGATTTGCTGTTATTGCAATTGCCAATGTGCAACATGCAATTGTTGCAAATGGGGAGGCAATTGCGGTTGCATGTATGTGTGTGTGGTTGTTTGGCTGCTTGGCAAAATGGAAAGGCCAGTAACTTAGATGAAAATTGAGGGCCGTTTTGGTAGTAATGCGAGGATAAGAGTTTAAATTTTTGGGATGTGATTTGAAAGGTGAATTTGTCTGCAAAGTTGCTTTTGCAGTGGTCTTTTTTCCATAAATGGCTTTTAAATCCTTTTCTGTATGTTGGATTAGCTTGCATATCAAAATGCGTGGCATCAGGTTACTCCACTTTTTTTTCTATTTTTGTGTTTTTTTCTCAAATTTTGGTTAAAGTTTACTTTTCCAGAGTTGTGAATGAAATGAAGTCGTCATTTTTTAATTAACAATTTTTATCGACAGCCAAGCGTGAGTGTCTTTGGAGTGAGGACTTAAGAACGCACTACTTTCTTCATTTGATCATACAATTCTCTCTGGGACTCCAAAAGTTAGTGATTCCATTTCCCATGAACTCTGTGTTGTTCCTTTGTATGCAGATAGGAATACAAATACGTACATAAAACGATAACCACTGCAATAGTGACTGTGTACCGATAACGATACAAATTTCGATTAATATCTTAATATCGATAAATATATCGACGAATATGGGAAAATTCCAACTATAATGATCAAGAAATCGTACGGATTTCGATTAATTTACAAATATCTAATAACTTTATCGTTAACTATAAGAATAATTCCAAGTAAAACGATCAAAAACTCTACACCATAAGAAATATGACAAGGATACCTAAAACGATAATGATGAAAAATATTCATCGATAACAATAAACATATCGATGCCACTATCGATGATTAAAACTAATATTAATATGCGGATACCGAGCAGAAAATGCTGGATTATTGTTGAGTTTTCACTGCCTTGAGCTCTGAGAGCTATTCCAAATATTTAAAACAAACTCTTGAAATTTTTGTTTTTTCAGACGCAATTTTCCAATCTGCGAAATTTTTCATAAAATAAAATCGGGTAGTAACTAATCATGTAATCACTATATCCCTCTTGTCCTCACTGAGCATTCATGCCCACACATTTTCTGAAAAGCCTGGAGTCTGACCAGACATGGACTAAATGACACAAATTGACCGGGGTTTACTATTTATTTTTCTTTATTTGATTTTAATTATTTTTTCAATAAAAATATAGTTCATTCTTAAATAAAACTCAGTTAAATCCAAGATTCAAACTTTGTTCTAACGGAGGAAGAAATTCATCAAACTTTACACAGAATTTTAGAATAATCAGTTAGAAATTTGGACATTATATAGACAATTTAATTTTAAAATGATAAAAAGCAGGTTTCAAGTGGCTACAAATTACAGTCCTAAAAATATCTACCATCATAACTATAAGCTGTGTACAACTAATCTATATATTTTTTTTACAGTATTAATTTTACGTAATTTGAGGATTTTTTGTGTATATTCAGGATCTGAGCTCTAGTTATATCTTTTCGTATTTGTCATAATATACATATATATGTATATATCTATATATGTTATATAGGCAAAATCGATCTAGAATTTAAGTTTTTCTAAATATCTCAACGCTCGCGCCATCTAGCGGATATTGTTATACTTTTTGCTGCAATATGCAGAATATCCTTTTGAGGATGAAAAAATATATTCTTTTAAGCCGCTTTCTACATTTTTTAATACAATTCGTTTTCCACTGTGAAACTACCAAACTTTCCCCTCACCCAATGCACTATGTTGCACACAAATTTATGCAACATTGTCGCACTAGTGACATGTGGCATATGGTTAGCAGTGCTTTGTTGATGCATTGGTGGAGTCATGAAATCACATACAGCGACACACACATGCATTTTCGTTAAATTTGTGAAACCTACAAATGTAATACACATATGTTCGGCATGTGTGTGTCGTGCCACATCCGCTTGTGGCATGATTTTACAATAAATGTTATTGTGACTAAAACAAAAATCGTTGATGCTGCTACAAATACATATGTCCTCCGCTTCCCTCTGTCGCCCGGTGTTCTAAGCCCGCTTTTGCAACTTTACCCTAGCAGTGAGTTCAGTCAATTGTTTGGTCAGCAGCGAGATATGACTTACGTGTACGGTGCATGTGTGTGTGTGTGGGTGTGTGTGTGTGTGTGTGTGTATTCATATGACATGGTTGCAATCCAATTTGTTTAGTCGTCATTGGTGTATTGCTATTGTTGTTATGATTGCAGTTGCAATCACTAATACCAGAGTTGAAAGTTGATTTTGTAGTGGTTTTTCGATATTGTATATTGTTTGCTGTAATAACTATTGTGAGCTCGTATGTATAAAGATACACAGCTACGTACGTAGCTATAGATATGTATGTTTATGTTTTTCACATAACTGTGACAGCTATGGCCATTTTAAATCGATTGCGATTGTTTTTATTTGTTGTAACATGGCATTGATTTCGGTGCGCTCGTCCGTAAGCCGAAAAACTGAAAATTGTTTCAATGTGAATATGCAATTCTGTTGAGTATTTACGAATTTTGGTTAAAAACAACAACAATAACTGTAAATATTAAGATTTGTAACTGATTATAGAGAGGAATGAAAAGTTTTTTGTAAATTTAAAACTCGAATATTGTGCTGGTACACTTTTGCGCTTGAATAGCCTGTCAAATGATTAAAACGTATCGATAGCCATATACCGTACAGATAAATCGAAAGTTGTTTTTTCTCTGGAAAATACATCGACATTTAGCAGTGTAATTTATATCAATTAAATAGCAATACTAATAAATTTGTAGACTTTCGGTTTTTAAATACTTACAAAAATCCATATACTTATATAGGGAAAAATATCGGTATTGCTACAATTATTTATTTGACGATAAATGGACAACAATAAGAATAATGTAGAAAGTATAGGCATTTTTGGCGAAATATCAATACTTAGCGAATTATTGCAGCATATAAAAAAAATAAATTGAAAAAAATATCGATATTTATCGATAAATATATTCGAAAACTTATTCGAATTTCGAAAATTATTGAAACTTTAGTATATGTATCGTAAATATATTGACAGCAGGTCTCGATGTATATCGATATTCATGAAGAAAAATATCGATATATTTCAAATTAATCGATTTAAATTTTTCGTAATATATATGTATAAATATATATCAAATTATTTGGAACATTTGTGAATGCATACCTGAAATGCAAAAATTCGTAACTAGCAAAAAATGTTTTTTACATAAAACGATGTCGGGACTTGTAATACGATGAAAAGCCATAATCCAACAAAGATAAAATTTGAAATTTGTTGTTAAATTCAGCCTTTTACATTTCAGGAGACGATATATCGTAAATGTATTTGACGATTATATGAATATTTGGCAAGAAAAATTGCGCCATTCTTAAAATGCTTGTTAATATTTATACAAAAATATAATCGATATTTTCCAATTATTGACAACTCGATATATTTTTATCGTAAAGACTTTTACTTAGTTAATAGATATGTACGAACATTATAAGTCTACATATGCATTTGAAAACTAAATCGATATTAAGAAACCCTCAATTATTTGCAAAAAATCATTATTCATTAAGAAAAATTAGCAATATTTCAAAAATTCTTGACAAATCGATAAACATTAATTGTAAGTACATTTATAGGATACTAATAATAATATGGTGTAAGAGTTATAAGCCAGTGAAGGGGCTTTTGGTAACGCTGTACGTTGGCTTCGAACATTGAAAATAGTATCTGAAATTTGGGTTATTGATTATGCAATTGTTTTTTTACTTGAGCCACTTCCTTATTGTAGATTGTGAGTTGTAATAGAATCCATCTATTTTGAGCGTGTGTAATTAATGGGCGCTCCTTTCGCAGTTATCAGTTCCTACCCCCTCTATTAGACTTGCCTACTTCCGCGCTTTCCACTTTTCCACAGTCACCACAAAGCCTATGAGATTCCGTTTTTAGTTTTCTACCTCCAATATTCTCTTCCTACTTCTATATTTTCTATGAATTCTTACACCCTTGATTTGTCCTTAAAAGGCAGCATTTAGTTAGTTCACAGTCCGCTTGACAAAACTCGCAAAGGCAAATGTTGTCTTGCGTTCTTGCTTTTTCCACTCATTGCTTCACATTTTTTATCGCCTCAAATTTCGTTTTTTTTGCTGTTCCTTCTATGTGTAATGCGTTTTGGAATTTTTGTTTTGCCATTTTGCTATCTGCAACTTGCCAACGGATGCAACGGAAGTTGGCCAGATTAAAACGGTAATTAAATTACTCAGCTGGTGAGCGTCAACACACAACAATAATGTGTTGCCATCGAGCACAGTTCCAGCGTGTGGTGTTGCTAAAATGCATGGTAAGTGTGGGGGAGGAGTGTATTGTTTGGCTACTGCTGTTGCCGCTCACTGAGCGAGTTGAAGGAAATGAATGAAAATAAATTCTTTTGTAAATGAAAATGAAAATGTTTTTTGTGCATCCGATGTTGGTCGTTTTTTGTTTACTCTTTTTTTTTGTTTTTGGAATATTTACAAATAAAAAATCATAAAAATAATAACGAAATCAACAACGATAGTGTTGGTGTAGTAAAATGCATAAAATAAAATCGAAAAATAATATCTGCATTTTTTGCAGTGTTGTGGTGAAACTTTGCTACACATTAAATGGTAGTGGGCAGTGCTGGTGTTGTTGCATATATGTATACATACATACACACACATGTGTGTGTATATAAGTACAAAGGTATTTTATTATTTAAAGATTTTTTATTATTTTTTTATCATTTTGATATCGTTGTTGGCACGACTATTTTGCCGATTATTGCTATCTTTATTTGATTAGGTATCCTTTGAAATATTCTTATTAAAATCATTGTCGATAAAGGTGTCGATATCGTTAGCGATTGTAATTATCGTTTTCGTTATCGTTATTAATATCTATATCCACATAAGTATCGTTATCGATAACATTTCCTCCTCTATTTTAGTTAACGTCCTACCAATTTATTTATTTTGAAACAGATGCAAAATGTTAGGTGTTTTCCAGAATTAACTTGAGTCATCACCGTAAATTTTCTTAAATGTTTTCTATCGTCTGATATCGTTCCAAGACCGTGTAAGATGAAAGCATGATCGTTTTAGATTGCCCCTTTTTCTTAGTTTTACATCAGTGCGTTGTTAACTCAGACTCCCTCCATCTTCTGAATATTTCTGCGGTGTAATCTTTGGATATACCATAGAAAAGCCATGTAAACGCCGTTAGGTCCAAAATTTTACGAGATCGTCAGCCCTTTCATTGCCTTCCAACCCCTCGTGCCCCGTAGTCCAACACGAAATTACTTTATTGGATCAGAAGAGTTTTGCAGTTATCCACAAGCCCCGGTGTCGTTTTGTATGCACACAAGCCCTTTAAAACAGTCTGACTATCCTACAGGTCTTAGACCCGCAAATGTACCAAACTTGGGATCCTTCGGTGATATAATATTCTAATGATAATCCAAGACAAACCAAATAAAGAGAATATCGCTCGGATTTCAGATTTTCTGCACCCATTACTAAAACTCTGTCATCTGATGAAATGTAGACGAGCCTGAACCCTACACTTTCTGCATAGGGTTAGCGCTGACGCTTGGTAATTCGCCGTTGCCTTTCGAAAGCTTAAAAAACTCTTCTAAACAGGTACATATTTGGAATTCGGCCTATTAATGAAAGTTTACTGAAAATTCAGTGACACAATGCGTCGTATTAACCTTGGAACTAATTATTTTCTCCAATCCACAATTATCCGGAAACAGTGCTTGCGTGTTGGTGAGTTTTCTGCAAATAGCTCACTCAAATTTGAAAGCAATCCAGTGTATTAAAGTGAAATTAATTGCACTTCTTTAGATTGAGAAAGCGCTCCATACCGACAAGCAAACAAATGCTCAGGGTCCGGCCGCCTACCCCAATCAAAATTTGAATGCTAAAAAATGGCACAAACTCAAAAATCGGAAAATTTGTTTAAAAACACTTGCCATTTGCCTCTTGCCAACATAGTTACACACACACGTGCGTTCGAAATATGTTGGAATGCAACTTTTCTGACAGCAACAAAGCGAAAGTTCCTTGAGGCATCAAGGAATTAGGCGAGTTAGTCAGCTAAAAGTAGCAGGGCCAACAAACAGCTGGTGAAAGTTTCGGCAACCATTGAGCCTTCATAGATCCACATATACACATGCATATAGAAATCTGTGTGTATGTGTGTGTAAGTGCGCTCCTATTTAGAAATTATTTGCCAAAGGTTTTTTGGACAACTTCAAGCAATCATCCACTCGTTAATCTTGCCTTGAGGAAAATTAATAGTTGGAAAACCTGAGGCCCCCAATGGCATGACGCAGCAGTTTTTGGTACTAAAATAGGCAACAAAAGTGTGCAATGAAAAAGCAACAGTATCAGAAGTAGAAGTAACGGAGTTGAGGAATAGAAGAGCTATAGTAAAACCGAGTGAGAGTGAGAGTGGTGTGCGAGTAAAAAATGTCCTGCTGTGCAAATTAAACTGCTCGCCCAGCACGAGATCTCCGCACTTGGCTCGATTGCGATGGCCAAAAAGTCAAACTTTCGCCACACACAGAGAGAGACAGAGCCTAGCCCACATGCATGTGATAGACTCCTTATAAACAAAACCTAAACAAGATTAATTATACCTGATACGTGTGGCCTGCGAATGCGTGGGAGTGGGGTTAGAAGGGTAGAGCGTTCAACGAATGCAAAGCTTTCTCCACTCTTTGTTTTTTTTGCACTTTTTTTGAAATGCCTTTTGACTTTGAACTCATTGGCGGGGATTAGCTTGAATGTCGAGCTGCTATCTGCCCGCCTCCTCTGTTTTTCCGCTTTGTCCATTCATTTAGCACACTCGGTCAATTGCATTGTGACACTCACACACACACATACTGATACATATATGTAGTACACTATATGCCTGCGAGTATTCCAAAAACAAATAAATCTACATATGTAGGGTGTGTACTGCCTCCTGGCCAACAATTTCGCCAGACTTCACTAACATTTGAATTAGCTGCATAACAGCTGGAGAGCCATAGGCAATGGTGACATTTTTTGTTTGATTTTTGGCTAAAGTCAACGTGAATGGCGTTGCTTTTGGGCGTAAGAAGAAAGAGGGAAAACAATTTAGGTGAATGGCAATATAATTAAAGTTTTATTTTTTCTTTAAATCAAATTATTATAAACATAATCGTATTATTTTATACTAGTATTTTTTTTTGTGAAGATCCTTTCGGTCCCTTTTAAGGTATTATTTTAGTGGTAATGATCTCTTCTTCTTTTTAATTACCGTTATAACTGTCTAAGCAATTTTGGCCGATTCCAATACAGCACACCTGTCGTTTCTTTGCTTTTGATCTTTTGAACCGCGATGAGGTCTTCCTCGTCCTCTTCCATGACCAGCGAGTACCGCATTGTCCCTTCGCTTCCTTATCCAGCTTGTGAAAAGCAGAACTAACGGCGCGGTCGATGTCATCAGCATACGACAAAAGTTGAACGCTCCTATATAAGATGGGGCTTGCGCGGCGTAATTCTGCAGCTGGAATTATCTTTTTCCATATAGAAAATCTCGTAACAGAACTGGTGGTGTTGATCAACATCATTTTAGGTAACCGTATTATTCTTTATAATTCTCGTTCTGTCGAAAACTGATTTAAAGTCGTTTATCCTCTTATCACTAGTATTTTCCCAATTTGGCATATCGCAAATACCTGATCGATGGTAGACTTACGATCTCTAAGCCAAGGTGATATGGTTCATGAATTTCGTTGACGGTTGGCTTCAGTCTTTCGTACATTGCGCTCGACGTTATATGAAATGTTAAGGAGACTAAACCCGCAGTAGTTTGGGCATATTGCAAGATCATCCCTCTTGTAGATTGGGCAAAGCCCAAAATTCCAATCAGCGGCATTCTTGTATAGCTTAATTAGTTTGGTGTTCAGGATTTTCATCTTCGCCGGCTAAGCTTTTGATGTCACCACTAAGCGAATTGGAGAAAGGCTTTCTAATTCCTTCCCCAATAGCGGTAGCGGTCCAATACAGCTGGCGTTGTACGCGATCGCAGAGCAGCTCTGTAGGCAGCATCTTTCTTTTCTGCGGCGGGATTGCGTATGGTACCAATCGTTCTTTTGGGGGTCACTGAAAGCGAATGGAGGCGGTACGTAGTGAGACAGAAATGTACTCCCAATGTCTCTGTTACGATTGCAGCTTTTCTTGTATACCTAGACGCATGATCTTTGCTGTCCACCGGCGACGAAGTCTCTCTCCTACCATGAATCCAATACCGAACTTGCGCTTCTTTAGATGACAGCTATAGTAGACATCGTAAGATCCTACTGTGATATCAAAATCAGCGCAGATAATAGGTTAATTAAAGGGCATAAAGGAGAGAATTAAGGTCACAGATATCTATCGTTTAAATGCCAGATACAGATGACGAAAAGTATAAGAAGCATGTTTGTTTTTGAAACAACTCAAGGCATTCCGATGGTTTTCCGGAGCATGGATAAGTCTTTGGTCGAATGTAAAGAGTGGAAGTGTACGCATTAACTTACATATTGGTTACTCATTTAGGATAAATTAATATACATACCTAGTTGTATGAAATGACAAAAATATCTTAGGCAGAATTTAAAGCTACAGCATAGTGAAAAATACTCAAAACTCATTTGTTTGGGAACGAATTTTCGCGTTCGAATATCTGGAGTGTCATGTTTACACTGAAAACGAAAATTCGTTCCCAAGAATGAACATCTCATATGCCGTCCGTGACGGAGGAAACAACAAAAAGAATATACAAAATCTCTAAATATTTACACAATATTTTTAGTGAGTGGCTTAACTCCTCAGAATCCTAATGTTCCTTTGTCATCCAAGGACTAAGGAAATAAATCAACTATTTTATTCAGCAAAATACACAATAATACCTTATTTTGTTACATCAACTTAAATATCCGCATTATATTTCCAAACCATCGAACCAATTATATACTTCCTTCCTTGTAAACAAAGCAATCCCTGACAAAATATCATTGCAAATGCAAACAAAAACAAACAACAAAAAACAAAAAACAATCCAATGACTAACTGCTGCGAGGAAATTGAGTTTATTTGCACTGCGAGCTGTGAATACAGTTAGCAAATTACCAATAATTACATTAATTAAGTGCAAAAACAAATGCGACAACAAGAGACACTACTAGTTAAACAATAGCAACAACAAATATGCGATCCCTGCAATAACTGTAATTGTACTGCAACTGATGCCACACACAGCTCTCGCCTGCAGCAAATATAGCAATGCAGCAACAAAACAAAGACTAACGAAAATTGTTCTAAAGAGAAGAAAAAGAATATCGGATAGAACGATAAATACAAGCGAATATCAATGAATAAACAACAATAAATAAAAGTAAAAACACGAAAAGGCAATAACAAAACCAACCAGTACACAACACTATGCACATTGGAAAATGGATAAAAATGGTGAAAATTCAAGCTTGACAAGTTGACAAAAGCACAATAATGAAGTACAATGCTATGCAAATATTGGATGCATATTGAAGTGGCAGAAATCGTAAGAAGAGTTAAGTAGTAGAGCAGCAAGATACGAGGCAAAATAGAGACAAATAAGCAGCAACAACAGCAACAGCCATAAGCAATGCTCTAGCCAACCGGCAATTGACTCAACTGCCTGGATGGTTGCTTTGTTGCTTCGTTGCTTGACTGGGTGCTTGTTGTTTTGTTTGCTGCTTGACTGGCTGCCTGGCATGCTCCATCGATTGGCGGCCGATAAGCACTACTTCTAGATTTGCTTTTACTTCATTCCAGCTTACAACTCCACTTGCCGCTCCATTGTGGCGACGCTGGGTTATGCCAAAAATCCAATCCAATTGCAAATCCATTCTATTACTGCTAATACTAGCTAACAACAGCAATAGCAGTGGCTGTAAAAAAAATGCAAAATATGTATGTAGCTACACATTTGCTGCTGAATGCTCTACCATCAAACCACATTACCAACACAACTCTTGTCAGCTCAATGCCATTCACTGTAGACGCTTGGCGTACCTCTCGATTTGTCTGGTTTCTTCAACGTTGCATTCAACGTTGCGCTTCAATAGCCGTTCAATTTGCTTATCTCGAGGTTGCCGCATATAGCCCACTCTAAACATACTCGATCGAAGCATACAAATTTGTTTCGCAGAACAAATGCATGAATAACTATGCGATTGGGTGGTGTAATCGTGGATCCTCTGTAGGGAAAGTGAAAATTATGAAGTTCTATGTAGTGTTAGACTTGAAGGATGATAGAAAAAACGTGGGTTTTTATTTTATTTTTTTTTTAATTTCTATTCCTTTTATTAAAGAGCTTTGCTAAGTTCAGCCGAATGTCACTCCAATTAATTGCTTTCAATTGAGAACCGAGCAAAATACAATAATACTCGTTTTACAAAGTTTATCAAACATTTCATTTGTCATTTTATTCTACAGCGGAATATGGTAGTATCTGGGTAAGTTATATTACTCTAAATAAATGATTGACATTGAACGAAAGCATTAATTTTTCAAGTTATGCAAAAACAAATTCACATTTCCTAACGGCAAGTAATTGTTTAGATTTAGGGTTAAAGTAAAATGGATCATAGATATATCATACTATCCTATTGTGTATACCCTATTTAAAATATTTCATGGGGAGGATATATTCCATTACATTTGAGAAAAGAAAAAATTATTGTCTAGAAGTTCTCTAAATAAAACAACGGCTTTATCTACCAAATCATTCAAAAACAGAAAATCTTTATATGGCCAAAGGTGATAATTTATTTATCCCGCTTCTAATTCAAAAAGTAATGAAAACAAAGTAATATTCCACTTCTGATATAAATTCAAGTCAAGTTATAATTATTTCCCATACTCTCTATCATTTTCCATATGCTCCAAACCTTCCACATACTCGTACTACCTACCATTATTTTTAAGTTCTTCGCACTTCAGCTCAGCAAAACAAATCGTATGATTTTATTATTACATATTTCATTTTTTTTCAATGAATTTTTGAAATTAATTTTCTACCTATTCCACTCTACCCAATATGACCTTCACTTTTGTAAGTAGGCATGCACTCGCGCATTAGTCATTGTTGCTGTTATTTATCTTGTGCTTTATATTCGTACTATCATCTTGCTTTTGTTCGATTATGCCATCGAATATTCGCAGTTCTCTTTGGCATAGCAATTGCAGTGGCAATTTTCATGTAATTTTCTTACCTCTCTACTCAGCTCAATTTGGCTCTCCAACTACATATTTCGCAACTCAACAGCCAGCACGCGCTTTTTGCTTTTATTTTCATGCATTTGTTGTTTTATTATTCTTCTTGTTTTTATAATATTCCAAGAAAAAGGAAGCGTAGAAAAATAATCGGCGTATTGCACGCTTCCCGTTGTTGCAAATGAAAATTTGATTCAATTTTAAGCTATTGAAAGCCTGCAGGCGGTTTTGCTAAAGCGCTAGCAACAAAAACACCGAAAAAACAGCAACTGCATTGCAAAAGAAAAACAAAAACAATACGAAAATGTAGCAACAAAAAAATCGAAAATCGTATTTGTTTTCTTCAAGCCAGCGGAGCCAGCTAAAATCTTAGTTGTCTGTTCGCTATATTCTTTTTTTTTTCATTTGTTTAACTTTGTGACGTTTTTTGTTATTACCAGTGTTGTTGTTGCATTTTCTCGCACTGCCCTCCCCGTTCATCCAATCCCAAGGTTTGGTTGTATCATTCATTCACTTTCATTGCACTTCTTGCCAGTTTCTGGGAAATACATAAATACAACATCACTTCATTGCTTAGTTTCGTTCGTTCTTTTATTGTATAATTTTTGTTGTTCTTTTTGTTTATTTCATTTGCGATTTTTCAACGATTATCCTAGTGATTGAGACCGAATGTTGTATGTCGTATTGCAACAGCAATAAGAACCGTTAAGCTACGCATTCGCATCACCAAGCCAGTACTAGCAGAGAGAGATGGGGAGCAAGCAGCCAGATTTAAAAAGAAAAAACAACAACAAAACACAAAACAATTTTACACTTTATAAGTCGTTGGCAACGCTACGTACCTAATACGTACAATAATGCCGCGCAATACACGTTGTCTTTCGACTTGTAAATATTTATTCAATTTTTTTGTTGCCATCTCAGTATCGAGTACGCTGACAATTTCCTTCCTTCGATTTTGCCTCTCCTTCCGTTGCTGCATTTTTTGAAGATTTATCATTGCGATTTCTCTGCACTTATCCTGGTGCTGCTGCTTTCGACTGTAGTTGCTGATATTTCCAACTACGTACTTCACTGGCTTCCTACTACTACTTTCTAGTTATTGTTGTTGCTTTTGCTGCTGTTGCCTCATTGATTGCGAATTTTTTTAGCCCACTTTAAATTCTCTTTTCCGCTTTGATTTCAAATTATGCGATAATTTTTACTGCAATATTTTTTCTTCGGTTGACAGTTTGGTTATGTTGCGCGGTTTTTTATGGTGTCATAGCAGTGGGTGAAAGTGGAGAGGAATGACAGGTAGTGCAAAAAATCGTAGGAGGAAGCATGTATTTTATTTTATTTTTATGTTTTAAAAGTAGTGCTGAGTAGTAGTATTACTAAAGGTCAAGTGCTGGCAAAACTGTTGAGGAGTTTGTGTGCGGTAATTCACGCAAATTATTGCAAACTAAAATCAAATTGTATGCTCTTGAGTTGCCAATTAAATACGTTAACAACAAACTTCAATAAATTCAATCTTCCGAAAAAATTAATGCACGTATAAAATTTGAAAATGAGATAAATAAAACAAAATACAATCATAGCACATTAAAATAAATTACACTAAATTAAATTGCATCCAAATAAGTTAAACTAACCTAATTTATATGAATCAAATGGCATTAAATAAAGTGGGGTTAAATTTAATTAAACGAAAAAAACATGAAACAAAGTAAAGTACAACAAGGAAAAAAACGAACAAAAATTTCGATTTAATTTAATTCGACCTTTTCAACAGGTGGTAACCCTGTTCTTAATATATGTAGCTGTGAACCTTTTCTCTGCTGAGAGGAACCGTTTCACAGCCATACTTTAATATTTCATATAAATTGTGTATAATATAAATTCAATTTGACCTTTCAAACAGGTGGCAACCCTATTTAAAATATAGCTACACATCTTCTCCTCGGCAAGAGGAACACATGGCTTTGCGTGTTTCCACAATCGACGTCTTAACAAAAAACACAGAGCATGGGGCAAAAATATTATTATTATTTTTAAAATTTAATAGGTGACAACTCTATTTCAAAACATTTTTAGCTTAAAGCTTTCTCAAATACCTTCCGTTTGATACCAATATTGTGGTATTTTAAGTGTATTACTATATTATTGATTAATTTAAAAATTTTAAGGCGGTGGCAACTCGTGTCCAAATGTTTTTTGATGAAAGTGTTCTTTAATATCTTTCCAAAATATCTTCCATTTAGTATTTATATCTGAATACTTTACTTACATAAATTGTATTTTTCAGGTGTATAGGTGGCAACTCTTTAAAAAAGAACCAAACTTCAATGAAATCCACGCAGAGGTTTCGGAGTCTAGCTATATAGATAAAATAATTCAAAATTTGCAAGCGTCATTTAAAATAACTTTGATAAAAAATTAAATTGATTACTGAAACTACTATATGAAGTGAACAATTATTCCAAACACAAAAAAAAACCTGTGACAACAAAAATATATACAATTAATTTTAATTAAAAAAGAACAACAGCAATATTTAAAATAGAATAACCGTAATCACAATAAAAAATTAAAGATTAAGATTAATTAAAATAAATTAAGAAAGTGCACATACAAAATATTTTATTATACTTTTTTTTTTTTTAACTTGATTTTATTATTTTCTTTTCATTTGATTCCGTTTTCAATTGCATTTGATTAGTTTTTTATCTATTTAAAAAAAAAAATGAAAAGAAAAAACATCAAGTTGAACAAAAATAAAAAATAAAAATAAACTTCAATATACTATTATCATAAAGAATTAAATGCATTAAAATAATACAAAATTCAATACAATAAAATAGTATAATACATACAGAATAAAATGAAATAACAACGCAAAAAAATTAAAATTAAATTTAAATTAAATAAAACATAACCATTTCAATTAAAATTAAATTGATACAAAAAAATTTTAATTAAATAAAACATAACCATTTCAATTAAAATGAAATTGATACAAATTAAAGTATTTATCAACATTCCGTTTTTATTCTAAAATTTTATTTCATGAATGCCTTTCCATTTCCTTGTATACTGTACTGTTTAAAAGAAAAACTGTTTAAAAAAAACGATTTAAACCAAAAGTTAAAAAAAAACAATTTAAACAAAAAAAGTAAACGCCGACAACTCGCGCCATATTTGTTAGCAGAGCAAGGTTTCGATCCTCGGACCTCTGGGTTATGGGCCCAGCACGCTTCCACTGCGCCACTCTGCTTGTGACTCACAGTTGGCAAAGGTGCGATACAAACCAAAGCACAGCATGACACCGATGCAAAAATAAAAACCCGAAAGAAAATATTTGGAACACCTTGTTGAGAAAACACAGAACAACCATGGAAATATAGAAATTCATATTTTTTAAAAACAAATAGCGAAATAAACATTTTTACAAAGAAAATAAATTGGTATTTTTTATGAAGCCAATACTTTGATATTTGATACACATTTTATACAAATATTTTCAGACATTTTTGCGGCTATACAGCTAGAATAATTATAAAAATTAAAAAAAATTAGCAACAGCGCAAAAGAAATTAGAAGATTATTATTTACACACAAATAGTAGCCACAGTTTTTTTTCGAAATAGGAAGCTTGCGGAAGTTTCGTTCATGCTTAATTAAAACTGAAATTTTTTACTAAATTGGGAATATAAGAAATCTTAATTTTATCTTGGATCCATAGTATTTGTATTCCAATATTTCCTCTTATAAATAATTAAATGAGCATTAGCTCTGCCTTGTGCTCACAGAAGTACCATATGCGGTCTAGAAATGAGGAGAGTCAAATAAAACAAAATGTTATTTCAAAATTATCCGCAGATGCATCCGTTAAGCTTTACAATGTGGTTTATATAAAACCTTTTTAAAATTACTCAACTTTTTTAACCAAGTAATAATGTTTACACGCCATTATTTGCATTAATTATTTCATATTGCTTCGGTTTTTGTTTTTCTGAAAAATAATGTATGTATGTATGTACAAAACATACATATATTGTGCGCGCAAATAGTACCGTTTATTCAATGGACGCCCCTTCTGAGTAATGTGCATAATTTATGAAATCAACTACCAAAAATTCTAATTTAATTTAAAATAAATAAAGAAACTTGTAGTAATTTACAACTTTACTACTTAGCAGAGCAAGGTTTCGATCCTCGGACCTCTGGGTTATGGGCCCAGCACGCTTCCACTGCGCCACTCTGCTCTGACGCGATGCGTGTCAAATGGCTCACTTAAGCCCGAGGCGGGTTAAATACAAAAAATCGAAGTGAAAGCAAACGTGCCAAATTTACATACAGTAACGAAAAATAATGGTAATGGGTTTTTTCTTTCAACTAAACAGGCGAGCTTAAAATTTAGCTATTTATTACATACATATGTACTATGTATGTATATATAGGGAATTGAAAGTCATTTCAAAGTAATTTAAAACTATTTTTTTTTTACTGTCTTATTTAACATCGCGATGTCATAGGAAGCAGTCAATTACCTTGTCTTGTGTATACTTTCAATTACTAATTAATTGTAGTTAAAATTCAGTCACATTAAACTGTAATGATTTCAAATTAGCACGGTAAATGAGAAGAAAAAAGCGAAACAGAAAGGCTCACGCTGCATTTGTATTATATAAGTTTTAAATATGTATATTTTTTCATGCAACTGGCATAACTATTTTTCCCGACAGGCTGCATATGTACATACATACCTACTACAACAACTAACTAGTTTTGAATCAAAAAAAATACTATCTGCGTAAATTAGTTTATCTATTTGTTTTATATGGAAAGACCGCAGTAAAAAAATTATCAAAAAAAAACGCCTCTTGAAGTTTGCACTTTATTAAACTAAAATTGAATGGGAACTACATACATACATACACAATTTTTTCTCGTTCTAGTGAAAACTTTAAACTTAAATTTTACTGAATTTGAACAAAGTTTGAATGAAACTTGGTAGAATGATTTTTGTATCGAGTTTTATTTAGAAATTTCATTTATCAAATTTCACATTTTACGGGGCGTTCAAAAGGTTCCCATGCCGGCTGTCGAATTAAAATGTCGGTCTGTCTGTATGTATGTCCGCTCTTGTGCTGATCGTGAGCGAGCTGTGTGTGACAGACAGAGCAGACTGACTTGCTTTGACGATCATGATTTGTAAAACGTGAAATCGATAAATTGATCCACGTTGCTATTAGGCAAACAGAATTTTTCAACAGCAACTTTTCATTTGCCAGTTGTGTGCTGTGGAGAATTACAAGCATGTGCATAATGGAATGGCATTTTTAGACTAACAAAAACAATAAAAGGCAGTCCAACAAAATACAAAAGAGGGGAATTCATTTTGATCATGTGTAAGGGAACGTGAACAACGAAAACGATCAATTTGATACACATACCATACACACATATGTACATACATATACATATGTATATGAGAAGGTCAATTTAAAAGCGAGAGTGAGTATAAAACTTCCTACAGCGGCATTTAAAAATAATAGCACGCTAAATAAAACGACATAGCTGCAAATATGTACACTATGGAGCAAAAGTGAGCGTACTATAAATTAAGTAGTAGCAATACAAAGCTGCTAAATTTTGTTTTGCCAACGACTTAAGAGGGATGTGAATGTGAATGTGAATTAATATTTCCTGTTTAGTAAGATTGTATAATATAATAACATCCAGTAACATCCATTCTACGTATGTGCATTTCTTTTTGGCACTTTCTTTGAGTTTTATGATTGTTTTGTAATTTCAAATCGAAATAATTTTTGCAGATTGTTGTAAAACAACGAAATGCTTCGTATGATTGGTCTATAATATCGTGGAAGTGATCGCTTCGCTTTATGAAGGCTTGTTCACAAGTATTCAGAAAAAAGCTATTCGTTTCTGTTTTTTTAATTTATTTCAAAAAAGAATTTTTTAAATTATAACAGAATATCACAAATTTAACACTCCCTTGACGTTTTGAGGTATTTTTTGTTTTAATATTATTGCTAAACGTCTAATAAATGCATGGCTTTCAGTCCAAGAAGAATGCAAAACTTTTCTAACTATTGACACAGACAAATATATTTTGCTCTGTGTCACTTTATAAAATCGTCGTAGAAAGAGTACCGAATTTATTAGAAACACCCCGTTCTTTTTTGCATTTTTATGCATAAAGTTTTAACAATTCTTGAGATATGTATGCGCACCTCACCTTACAGACGTAAAGCATTTTACATAAAATGCAATTTCATTCGGCAAATATATTCAAACATCAAAGGTACATTCGTTCCTTCACTTTTACCCCATACTGTACAGAGAGCGATTGGCAAGCGTTCAAAAAGCGAAACTTTAAAAAATAACAACAAGTCAGACAATCGCTAGCCACTCACTGCAAACGTGCTAACGGCAACAACAAACAAGATGAAAATTTTAAAATGCTTACAATAAAAACAAGCACGCAACAACAACAGCAAGCATGTGCGTCCCTCATTTTGTAGATAGTAATTATTATGAGAACAAGAGTGCACAACCAAAAATCTCCATTTGCCTGCGCAAATGAATTTTGTATCGTTTGCTTTTGAATGAGCAATGCATACAAATTTGTACAACACACACACACACACACACACACACACATACACATGCGCACATTTGTAAATTCATTTGAGAATTTTGGTTTAGCTGTTGTGCTGTGGTGGTATTTTTCTGAACTGAACGAAGTACAAGCGCAACACTCGCTGGGCATTTTTGTTCGCCTGGTATTTTACTGAAATGATTGAACGATTTTTGCACGGTTTTTAAATAAATTTTTTAAACAAAATGGTCGTTGTTGATCGCAGCCATATTTTCAATTATTAATTCTTGTTTATTATTTATGTATATAGTGCGAGACGTGAAGGTCATTCGTGTATGCAATGAGTGCAACAACAACTCCATATGAAAATATGAAAATAGAAGAAGAGCAACCTACTAACCAACCAACAACGGCCAAAATACGCGTTTAGTGATTTAGAAAAAAGCAATTTAATAAAAAAAACTATCAAAATTCAATCAAAATGTTCGCCGTTTTATATACATATGTAATTTCTGTATATTCATTGATTGCACAAAATCTTACTAAAAACTTAACCAATTACTTTTTTGCTGCTAGAATAGATTTGAAGAAAAAATTAGTTGTGTTTCTTTTACGTTGTCTGGCAATTTCAATTCACTGCTTTTACAAAATTTTTAAATTCAAAACTTTAATCATAATATTTCTTCAATCGCCTACTTTCCGCATAGAAAATGCTTGCTGGCTGTTCTAAACAGGCAAGCTGCTGTTTCTTTCTATCATTAGTGTAGCTGGTTTTTGTTGTTGCGAAGTTTTTGTATTCGGTTAATTGTGTGTTTGAACACAATTGTGACAACGTCCTCGATAGTATAGTGGTCAGTATCCCCGCCTGTCACGCGGGAGACCGGGGTTCAATTCCCCGTCGGGGAGTCGGTGGATTTTTTTTTATTTATTTAAATTTTTTTTTACTATTAATTTTCTTTTTATGTATTTTTCATTTTTTTATTTATCATTAAATTTTTTGTGTGTTGTACTAAATTTTTTTTGTATTATTATTCAATTTTTTTCGCTCTAATTTCTTTAAACATATTGAAAATATGTAAATATTTCTCAAATATTTTACCGGTTACTATATTATTGGAACTACTTTTTATAATCTTTAATTTTATTAGTATCAGAGGACATTTTTGTAAAGGAATATTTTAATTAATTTTAAAATTTTAATTTTACGTTCATTTTATTATCATCAGATATTTTAAAATTTCTGTTTTAGTAATACAAATTTATTTTAATTCGCTTTGTTGATTCGCCAGCTGCAGTAATATAATATAATACAATTTAAGCAATGGCGGCATTCAAATTTTTGGGGAAAAACACACGTTTTTGCATTTGAATATTTAAGTATACTTTTCAGATTTAGTTTTTTTTTAATAGTGATATATTTTCTGATTTTTATGAAAAATAAAGTATTAATTCAATTGTTTTGCAGTTTAATTTCGTTAGTAAAAAGGAATATAAAAGAAATGTGTAATTTATTTTATGTACACTTACTCAAACAATATTTGCAATATGAGCTTTTTACAATATTTGAAATGTTTTTAATGTTGTCTTTGTATAAAAAAAAAATCATATAAATCAGAATTTTAAACTTTCTAACAACTTTATAAAATTTTTCATCACAATAAAAAATTGTGTAGTTTTAGATTTTTAATATATTCGTAATATTTTAAATATATTTATACATGTATTTTTTTCACGCGTTAAATTAAAATTTCCGAAAATTGTCAAAAATCAAAGAGGAATTTTCATATTATTTCATATTATTAAACTAAAGTTAGCTTTAAATTGCAGACCCAAATATTTTCCAAAAATTCAAATAAAAAGTTTTCTTGAATTTTTATTAATTTTGTAAAAAGTTTGTAGCTCTATTCATATGGTAGTATCAATATTTTTAATAAAAAATTTAAGAAAAAATTTATCGAAAGCATTGCGAATATTAACAAAAAAAAAAACATCACCATCAACATCTATTGTATATTATTTTCTTTAATTTTTCATTTGTTTGATTTTACTTGTTTTTTCCGCCGGCGTCATTTATTCGTCCTCGATAGTATAGTGGTCAGTATCCCCGCCTGTCACGCGGGAGACCGGGGTTCAATTCCCCGTCGGGGAGATTAGTGGAGTCTTTTTTATGATAATTTTTATTACAGATTGTTTTTTCCTCCACTGCCAAACTAATTCAAATCAATATCAAAAAATGTGATAATCACCGAATACTCTGGATCTCCTTCTGCGCCTTTGGCATTTGTTTTGAAAACTATTTGCTTCTGACAATGTTAATTTTACCATCTTATTTAGAAAAAGCAGAGCTACTTATAGCCGACGAACTACATATGTAGATGTTGGCAGCGTGCGATATTTCGAAATTTTGTTCACCTCTTTCAATGCTTAATTTATAAAGCCATACCTTAATAATCGTAAAAAAAATGGTTCTTCGACTTTTCGACGAACTCTTCTCTCTGTGGCCAGTAATGGAATGAAAAGTTATGGTCATATATAAAATTCTTGTTTTGTGATAAACTTAGTTTTCCTACTAACCTGTTTTCTTTCTCGATTGCAAAGAGTAACGTTTTTTTTTTTTTGTATTTTGTAGACTTACATCACATTTTTAACAAAATTAAAACACGTTTCCCACTGAAAGCTCACGGTGTACTGAATACTGAAGGTGACGCCTTTAGAAGTACCGCTACTTTGGTTTTGCCGGGTTTGGCAATTCTCAACTTCAACTAGACAAAGCTTTTTTCACAAATTAAGAAAAAGAGACACTTTTTCTGTGTTTTGCGAATTTATTTATTAAATGTCTGCCTATAAATTCATATTTTACACTTTAGAACAATTAGAACACGTTTTTCAATGAAATATTGGAAGTTGTTCAATTTTCTCTCTCCCGTATTCTCGTTTACTAAAGGCGAGATATTTCATTTCACCGCGGGAAGGCGCAATCTTGTATTCTATCATTCTTGCTGAAAGCTCACAACTTCAACTCATTCTTCTTTTCTGTGTAGCGCAATCTTGTAGTATCATTATCATTATTCGCTGCCTAAAATAATTTCATATTATCCTTTGCTGCTGCCTGGACTTGGATTTCGGGTCACGTGTGATGCCAGTTGTTGAAAATATTGGACGCGTTTATTGTTAGTCCGCTCTCGTTCCTTCCAAATAATCGCTTGATTCGCTCGGCTTTCAGTGTTAAACTTTGTGTTCACGAGCAAGTAGAAGGAGCTTATTTCCTTCTTGAAAACAGTAAACATATTCCCGGTGCGTACTCTCATATCACTCTTGGACTACCGTACTCCCGAGTGTGATAGTTTATTTGCACTTCAAGACCCGAGTACGCGTGTCTGCTACCTTCATTGGATACATAACTCTTTGAATATTTTTATTTAACAGTCAATCAAAAAAACGTTGCGAAATCGTGTATAGAAATGGCAAATGTGGTCCATATAGTAAAAACGTTACTTGTTATCATACCCTCCTTTCCGGATTAAAATATCACACTTCTCTTAAAATTCGTGGTATAAATCAGAATCCCTTCTTCTTTCTTTTTATTTTATCAAATCCATCGCGGTCTTTTCAAAACGGTAAAAGTTTAGAGTGGGAACAAACTTTCCAACTTACTTACAAGACATCATGACTTAAGGCACATATAAATAAATTACCTACCTAATGTACACGCTTGCAATGGTGATTTTTTTAATCGACAGTGACAGCTTACTACCTAACCGCTGGAAATCTTGAAAAAAAAAGTTAGAATTCTATTTCCGCAGAACGAAATGATGCGGCCCGCCAAAGCATCAAGGATTCAAGGCTCTTAAGTCGAATATCGAGTAAGTCAGAAGTCGTCACTAAGGTCAAGAAAAAATGGGGTTAACAAGATGCGCAACTCCATAAGTAATGGGAGTGTTTGCTCTTTCGAATAAAACAATAATATGATGAAAAAAATTGATGTTTGTTAATTTTTTTCATGTTTTAAAAAGAAACCACTATTTGGAACACCCTATGCATACATGCATACACACTCGTATAAAGAGATGTGAGAGAAAATTGTTAGCGGTGTGAGCTGAGCGCAGCGCAATAAAATTTCGCCAACTTCGCATAAGACAAATAATTAACAGATTATAAAGTTTTCACCGACCGACGTTTAAATAATCAAAGCGAGGTGGCACGCGGACATTATATCCCTCCGCAGTATTGGTTGGCAGGCAAAAAGCGCACAAATTTCTGCTGGCAGTACTCGCACCACTTATTGAAAAGCGGGCGCTGCTGCGGCCGCTGCAATGAAGTAGGTACTGAGAGTTTACTTGGACACAGCAATTATGCTGCGGCCGCAATATTGAGTTGCTCGGTGAAAACTTACGCTGGAGCAGCGACGACGACGAGAACAACGAAGATGACAACAGCTGTTGCCTGCATCGATACAGGATGTTGGGCATTCGTTGTTGTTGCTGCTGGTGTTGGCATCTTCCGGCGGAAATGATGGTGAAAGACGAGCGACAAGCTTACCGTGGCTGCTTGCAGCAGAAAATTAAAAATAAGAATAGCAGAAACTTTGCTGAAAGAAAGCGGACAAACATCGCCTAGGATAGTGGTTGGGCGATGGGTAGTCAGTGGGTTAAAAGTTTTGTTGCTGATGCTATTTTATGCACAGCCACGCTAATGACATAACCTACGAAGGTGGCGGTAGTAATCAGTGGCATAACCTTCTTGCTGATGGTAGCCTTGCAATTTTCTTGGCAATTTGCTGAAACTTATATTTGGATCATTTGTCTGCGACTTAAAATTCCACGCTGGCAGGTGGTGTCCTGGCTGAACGCAGTAGCCAACCACTTTTGAGCAACGAAAGGGGCCAATGACTGTGCTGTGGGCTGTGCAAAAGAAGCGGCAAGTAGATGAGTTTGTTTTCGTGGCATTAACTGCGTTTGATTGTAGTTTATTTGGCGTTTTTATTGCGCGCAATTGAAATTTATGTGGAACGAAAGCGGCGCACAGTGGGCGGAAATCGGCATGTAGGGACTTGGGTCTCCTAATGATTCTCTGTCATAATTTTATGTTAAATAACTTCTTTTCTTTCGTAAGCCCTAAATTTAAAATGTTATGCGACTTTATACATGGTCCACCAAGTTCATCAGGTGAGAAGGTAAAAACATTTTTTTTTTACCCAAAATTAATTTTATTCTTTGACATAGTTCCCTTATAAGGCGATACACTTTTCACAACGGTCTTCCAACATTTTTACACCTTTCAAATAATACTCTGAAGAAAGTCCTCCAAGTCACTGTGCGGCGCCAGGGCAGTAAAGCGCGGGTGAAGGAAACAAGCAACGAAACTGCATACTCCGCACTTTCTATGGCTTTACTCGCATTGTTAATTACGCGAAAATGCATTAAATAAGCGAGCACTTTTCTGCCACCACTCCTAACGGCGCACACAACGCGTCCAAGCAAATATAAATAGATCGCAAAGTGAGTGCTTATATTGCTGCGCGCACTTACGCTCTATTTCATGCCTTAATCAGCTAAGCAGGCAAATTTATTAGGTTTTCGGTGAATTTATCTCGCCGAGGATGGACACAAATAGCCAATTCTTGGTTAATGGCGTAGTTGGAGGTAGCGAAGAGAGGCGCATTTACCTGCACTTTTGCATTCGCAGTCGCTCTATCTGCGCTTAATTTCTTAGGCCTTTGCCTTTGCCTTTTTTCTTAACTTATTGTTGCTGCTAAAGTTTTTCAAAAACTTGCCTCAAATGCGATTATTTCGGCTTGCCGAGTTGTGGAAGAGCAGGAAAAAGTGCAGCATTGTGCACAAACAAAAAAGTGGTGATGCTTAAAACTTGCATTTAAGCAAATAAAAGAAAGTGAAAGAAAACGAAAATGAAATGCAAGCAAGTCAAGTTTGACTTTCAGACGCAGCTTAGCGTGTGCACAGCGTACACCTGCATTTGCACACAGGAGGAGGCAGGAGAAGGGAGAAAGAGAGAGCGCGGAGCTGTAGGAAAAGTAGCTAAGAGTAGGTGGTGTACGGCAACATTGAAAAAGTTGGTACAAAAGTTTTACATAACTCCGCCTTCGCCCCCCGTTATCACCACAAACGTATTGCGCGTTCGCGCGCCTGATGGTATGCTAAATCTTTATACAAAAAAATAAATACGTTAAGGTGAGCTGCTGCACCAAAAAAATAGTTGCAGCGCAACACAGAAAGAAAACAGGCAGCGGTGATAAAATTTGAAATTTCCTACAATTCCACCTTGAACTCTTTCTGAACTATCAGCGAAGCTGAGACGCTGCACATCTTCTACTTTGCACTACTACGTTGCATGTCTTGCCTTCAAACATTTGCAAAAGCTTATCGCCAGTTTAGCCGTTTTATCTGCCGTTGTATTTGTCTGCCTCGTGCGCTTATCGTACCACTCAGTTTTTTTTTGTTTTTTCAACCTAACCTCCATCCAGCAGGTCTTCTGCTTATTTTGCATTCGCACTCGCATTCAATTTTCCAAATGCCATTTTGCAATATCGCGCACCTATAAATATGCATAGCACATACCAATGCAACGCAATGCAATGCAATGCAATGCCAACGCTCACTGTCACTTTGTAGCATATACTTAGGCGTGCAGAGCCCAAGCTGTGCGCGGGTCAGCAGCACTTTGGCTCGTTTTAAATTAAAAACTCCTTCGCACACAACTTGCCGGAGATTAGCCTTTCTTGTGCAGCGCAACTGCACCTAAATAGTATATGCTATAAAATGCAAGCGTCGCTAGCTGATTCAATTTCAGGTTTGCTCCTCTTTTTTCCATACTTTTTATTTAACATTTTTATTACGTTTTATTCAGTTAGTTTTTTTTTTGTTTTCTTTATTTCTTTGAGCATTTTAAATTTGAAAGGTGTGTGTGTATGCATTTGCCAGTCTACGATTCAGTGAATCTGGCAGTGATGCGGAAAGGTGAACGAATTAATTGCATTTTAAAGCAGCAGCTGGTGTCAAGTTTTGTTTTTTTTTTTTGTTTCTTTTGTATTTCAAATGAAATTGTATGCATTCATTGCTATGATTTTTGAGTCAACTGCAGCGCAGAATAAGTTCACGATTTACATATAAATTGGAACTCAGCGTACTACATGCATAGATACATACATATGTGCATATGTGTTATTTTATAAATATTATCATACAAGCTTAGACTTTTATTTTGTTTCGAAAATACGGCAATATTATTTAATTCAAAATCAAAAGATTTTTCTCAGAAAAGTTTCTAGTTTAAAAATCACTTTTTAACGTAAATTGAAGCAGCATCGGAGAGTTCTGCATACCGTTACAGTTGACCACATGTTGACTTTTTTAAAATAATATTTGCAATATTTTTCATGTAAATTTTTTTCGTTAACTTTTTTTAAAAATATAGTTCTTTCTTTCTATAAAAAAAATTATACAAATAAAAATTTGTAACTTTATAAAAAAAATTATAAAAATAAAAAAAATAGCATCAAATTTAAATTTTTTTAAAAGAATTGTCAAATTTTACTACTTTTAGAACATTTTTGAGTATTAAATTCAATTTCAGCATTACAATTTGCAAATCCCATGAGACTGAAAATTCCCGTCGATTTTTGAAAATTTTTTCGTTAAATACATGCAGTTTATATGACAGAATGTTTGTAAAACTGCCAGCAAAATAGTTATGGAAAATCAACTGAAATTTATATAAAATTCTTCCAATTAGTTAGATACACACATATGTAGTTGCAAAAAGTGCATTAGGCCAAAATTTTAAAGAATTTAAAAAAAAAATCAACCATAATTTTTAACCACTTCAGACTTGCAAACCAAAAAAAATTTCTTAAAATTCAAATTTAAAAAATTGAAATTTTTATAAAAACGTGATGAATTTTTATAAATTGTGTACAAAGTTTGGAATCCTAATTTATATACTAAAGTTTTATACAAAATTAACAACTTACTTTAGGTGCCTTTTTTTAAATATTTTCGACAAAACTGCATACACGACTTTTTTTGTAATTCTGATTAAAAAGTGAGGTGTTTTTATGGCAACTATTTCAAATTTGTTGAGTCTTTATAAATTTCCAAGAAAGTTTGAAGTTTTGACTAACAGGCTTTTTTTATAGAATTAACTGTATTTTTATAGAAAACTAGAAAAACCCGGCAGACTTTGTCCTGCTTATATTTATATTTTAATTGTCCTTTGCCTATGTGACCAGAAAACTCATTTCGGTGTCTATCACATATGTATAACAGGTGGCAACCCTCTAAAAAAATATAGATATAAACTTTTCCCTCGCCGAGACGCATAGTTTGATACTCATTCTTTAATATTTTATATCCTTGCACACGATTTAATTAAAATTACTTTAAAAAAAATGTGGCAACCCTCTCCACAAAAAAACATGCATATAACCTTTTCCGGGAAAAGATTAATAAGTGTACGTATTTTCACGTCTTTCCGTGTTGTTGTTCCGAAGTTATAAACGAACGAAGAAAAGCGACTTATTTTTATATATAAGATGATATTTAAATTTAATGAAGGAAATATAAAATTGTCAACATTTTTGAATATGTAAATTATGCTAATATTTTTTTTTTTTGAGCACAGATGTACAGACCATAATATATTTAAACGCAAATGTGATCTTTATGAGTTCGGAAACTATCTGAAATTTGAATTATTGAAGAAAAACCTTTCAAACCCCCATTCGTCCTCAGCCAATGCATTGCTCCTAACAGTTGAGTAAAGAATAACCATCATACATATAAAGTTATAAATAGAAGAGTGAAGCGCTCATTCCATTCAAAAAAAAAAACAAAACAGCTTCGTCACAACCATCACCATTCATTTCTACACCTGCACCCACCCACCCATCCTTTCATATCAAACACATCGCTTATGCAGCAAATTTCATTTGCGCAAATCAGCAACCACAATCTCAGCCATATTTTGGTTTATTTCATATCTTTTACGTTTTCCATTGTCATTGTCATCGTCATCATCATCATCATCGCCATCGCCATCGCCATCGCCATCACATCATATCATATGGACGTGTGTACTCCAACCTTAAGCAACGTTAATTCAATTAACTGTCTTCAGTTGCATTAACGGATGATGATGGATTTGCTCTCCACCAGTCGAATGGATGTAGTATGAGGTGCAGTGAAGTGTTGTTTGGTGATCGGCATTAATCCGCTCGAATTTACTACATACTTACATATAGTAGTTATACTACGATACAAACCTAGCAACAAATCAAATGCCTTGTAGGAAAATAGTTGGCTGGTTGGAAGAACACATTTAAAAAAATCTTTGTATCAATACACAGTGTTCAATTAGGATGTATGCGAAAGAGCTGCGAAGTGTAGAAAAATTACAATAAATTATTTAAACTGTATTCAAAAACTTTTAAAAGCAAACTCATAATTTAATTTCCCCGCATGGCAAGTGACTGAAGATGAGCACATACAATATGTACTACAAATGTACATATGTCCATCAATTCCTATTGTGGTAGCATTGCACGCCAGGCATGGCATTAAGCTCTTTTCTACATATACACACACACACACACATGCGTAAATGCCTGTAAGCACATGTATACATACGAGTACCACCTGCGATGGACAACGTAATGTGTGCTATTAAATTTATAGGGATGTGAATTTAAACCCCCTCGTAATCGGCGCTTTTAATGCTCAACTTGATTGAAACAATGAACAAATGTACCACCAATCAGACAGTGTTCAGATTTCATAGAAAAATGCATGGAATAAAAATTCATAAAAGAATTTTGAAATTTTACAAAAGCCACTTATCTCGAGTTATCACTTTTTTCCTGTCAAGCTCACAATTACAATGTTCTGATGCAATATCTACATATATATTAATGTGCTAACATACATTTTGATAAGAGTTTTGATGGTTTAAAAACTATTTGAAAATTACAGGGTTGCCACCTATTACAATTTTTAGTAGATAAGCGGTGTAACGTTAGTGAAATATAGTGATATCAACTACAAAGCAAAGCTTATGGAGAATACTCTACTCGGGTAGGGTTGTCACCTATTAATAAAGTTAAAATCAATATGTATGTATAAAATCAATATGTATGTATACATATATATATTAATTAATGCACACCAATTTTTCTACCAAACGAAAGAATTATTTTGCCACTATATACTCTTACACAGTGTTGCCACCTTGAAAAAGATTAAATTGATATTTTCTGTTAAGTAAAGCTCAGCAATAGGAATATCAAAAAAAAATGTTATTGCAAAATCTTTATCGTGGCTAAAGACTCTCGAATAGGGTTGCCAACTAACCAAAAATAAATAACGTACGTTCATTTCGAATATTTCGTATTCAAATTATCGCTTATAGAAAATACTTTTGAATAAATACACTACCTTGGCTGTGTAAAATAAAGCTGTATTAGTACAAAATTAAAGTTTTTAGTAGTTTTGATCTGATCTCAGTGTGCAAAATATAGTAAAATGAATATCAAATGGAAGGATTGAACCAGAAAAACTATTTCAATGTGACTATTTCGAAAATACTTTAGTCATATTATCTACACACAGACATATTCTTAAATTTTATATGCCGGGTCTGCTGGTTTCGAAGTTGGTTGAAAATTACAGCTACAAACGCCGTACACAAATTTCGGCATTTTTGTATATTTGTTGTTGTTTCAAGCTTTAAGTTGTGTTCTTTGTTGTTGTGGTATGCCAGTATTTAGTATATTTTTCTTTTCGCATTTTGTAGGCTTTTTTATTTATTGGTTTTCGGTGATAGCGTTGGATTTTATCAGCCTTCGTATTTTTGTTATTTTTGGAAATGTGTTGAAATCTACTTATTTTTTATTTCGGAGTCCTCTTTCATTTACTGAGGTTAAGTTTAAGATAAGACCTTTGGACATACATACATATATTGAAAGTTATTCGATATGCTAAGATTTAAAAAAAAAATGTTTGATCAGGCCGTTAAAGACTGTCAGTGACTGGCGCTGCGATTACTTAATTTGTGAAAAATTAATCCTCTTTGTGAAAGATTCAAATTTAATATGGGAGTTTTACAAAATAATTTATCATGAATTTAAATAATTGAAATAAGTCACTGTTGTGCCACCCAACCCACTGGACATTGACGAATTTCGACATTTCATTTCATTGCGATGGAGCAACACGGACGCTTTCATTGTGGTTGTTTCGTGAGATATTGAAGTGAAAAAAAAAACAAAAAGTATTTATGAGTAAGAATATATGTACATACATTTAGTTTATAACATACATACTATATATAAACAGATACATATAAACACATTCTGATTCCTTTCTTTTAGCCCTGCAGGATTGAAAATCATTCGCACGGAAATTCCCAACGCGATAAACAGCTACAATGGACACTTCACAAATATGTATGTACAGGGTTTTTCAATAGGAACGCTACAAAAGTTTTTTTTTTTTTAAATAAAACAAAAATGGTTTGGGATATGAATTAAATTCTTTATTCCTGTGAAAGTACATTCGATGCCATTATGTATGGAACTTGATTTCTTTTGCATGAGCACCACGGGCACGCTTGCAGAAGTCCAGACGCTGAACCCAATTTTCGACGGCTTTCAAGCATAAATCGGCCGATACTGCTGCAATTTCACGTTCGATATTCGTACGAAGTTCATCAATCGTCGCTGGCTTGTTGGCATAGACCATAGACTTGACGTAGCCCCATAGGAAATAGTTTAACGGCGTCAAATCGCACGAGCGATGCGGCCAATTGACTGAGCCATTTCGTGAGATAACACGTTCACCAAACTTGGTTTTCAATAAATCGATTGTGACATTCGCTGTGTGGCTTGTGGCGCCGTCCTATTGGATCCATATTTTGTCCAAGTTCATATCAGCCAATTCGGTTATCATTGAGCTGTAGCGATTCCCATTCACAGTAACGTGCCGGTCTTGATCATAACGGAAGAAGTACGGCCCAATGACGCCAAACCGTAATTTTTTCGGGATGCTATATTGACTCATGGAGTACGTGTGGATTGCTGCCTGTCCAATAACGCATATTTTGCTTATTGACGAAGCCATACAGCCAGAAATGACGACGACCATAAATTGGACGTAGCGCTCTTAAAGTTGAGGCCATTGACTCCGAATTTCGGTAGTAAATTTTAATAATTTCGACTCGTTGTTGGATCGTATATCTTTCCATGATGAAATGGCAAACCTTACTGAAGAGAAATGTCAAAAGAGCGGGAAAAAATATGGCGTCGTTTGCTGTCACTATCGGTCTACTTTTGTAGCGTCCCTATTGAAAAGCCCGTTACATATGTGCAGAGGTAAATTTATATACCCTTACATACATACAAATGTAATTATGTCCGTGTATGTCCAATAAAAGTTTGAATGCATTTACATATATATATATGGCTTAATATCTTCCAATTTCCAGCGCAAACCAAACCAATGAAACTGAATGTCCTTCAACTCCGCCAAATGGAGTGGCAATTTGACGAACATCACCGAAGACGAAGTGTGAAGTAGAGAAAGTATGCACGCGGAATTCCGGTTTGTACAAAGGTATATTTGAATATATGTACATATGTACATGTATTTGTATTTTTCACATTAATATTTTTATGTGTGTGTATGTGGGTGTGTACAAATGTTTGCCTTTTGGCGGGAGATGCACATGAAGATAGAGTATAAAGTTGGCATCCAGAAGAGATTGTGAATAGTGAATGCTGTTGAAAATTTATTCAGCGTAGGTGTGTACGATTGAAATTTAAAAAATTTTAATATGTGTATGTATTAATTTTTTCCAGTATTAAAAATCTATAAATAGTAATAAATTATTTAAAAATATTTTGTAGTTTCATTTCTTGCTACACGAATCTAAAAATTAATAGCTGAATACAGCATTCAGCATACGTAAATGCCACAATTTTCGTCAACGAGACTGAATTATAAGAAATAAGCGCGCTGAATTGTGCTGACAATCAGCTGAATATATGTTAGAAAAGCTGGTTTATTTTTTAATTACCTGGATTATGTTAACAATTCGCTGAATATAAGTTAGCTAAGCTGGCTTAATTTT
Source organism: Anomoia purmunda (assembly GCA_951828415.1). Lineage (NCBI taxonomy): Eukaryota > Metazoa > Arthropoda > Insecta > Diptera > Tephritidae > Anomoia > Anomoia purmunda. The sequence goes on from OX639997.1 coordinate 112,964,843, forward strand.
TTAATAAGCTGTAGTACAGGTAAATATCATATTTGACCGATTTAAAAAAAAAATTGAATGAAGCGAGATTGAATTTATTTCAGCGCTGTATATTTGAAGAATCTCAATGACGCTAAACTGCCTTTGAGACTAAGGTAAGAAACACTGAATTAGCTTTAATAAGCTGAATTCATTTGCCGACATTGCGACAAATCTTTTCAATTCTCAATGCCGCTCGCAGGAAATTATCACAATCGCTGTAAAAAAAAAGGAAGCTAAATTGCAATCTGAAAGCTGAGTACAAAAAACAGCTGAAAATGTTTCCTAGCTTTTTAGAGAAGAGTATTGAGTGTAAACGTTTGGTTGAATAAAAAATTATATACTTTTAAGTAGCACAAAATAAATACGAAATGTAACATTTTTATACAGCTGAATTGCGTTGAGCAGCGCCGCAAACAAAATTAAACGCGTAATGATTGAACTATGTTCTTTTTTTTTTAATTTCAGTGTACTCAGGTGCTGCAAGAAATTTAAAATATTAATATAAAAAATTAATATTAACGACTCAACGATATTAACGCTGAATAGCATTAAGCAGCTGAATTGTATGCGTTCAACTTTTTTAATTAATCATCTATAACTGAAAGAAACATGAATTCTACATATATTAAGAACGCTGTAGATCAATTGAATTTTTTGAAACTTTCTTTTTTAAATGAATTACCTAAGCCATTTAAATAAACGACAGTTCAACTTAGGATTCTAACTTTTCTCAATGTAATTTAGAACCTCTTCATTCAAGCAGCAGAGCTTTAATACCAGCATATATTTCCATAGCTGTAGTTTTTTTAAATGAAGTACATAAATAAATAAAATCAGAAACTTTTGCCGCTGACCAAGAAATCAGTAAACGGTTCACATTTACTTCTATTAGTTTTCCCTGCCTGAACTTCTTATCGTTTTAATTAGTTTTGCAAAGTTTTATACGAATGCACTTTTTTGCAACGGCACTCAGAAGATGGTAAACAATCGCCCGCATATTTACCTAAATCCATGCACACCTACACACCCAAATAGAATGTATGTGGATAGAAAAAAGTAGGGAAGACCTCAGAATTGTGTTAATGAAGATTCCGCTTAATGATGGTCAGTTAGAGCAAAAGCAGTTGTTAAGGATAACATTACGAATACTTGACGTAGATAAATACTTGTGTAAAATTGCTGTAATTATATAAGTAGAGCGAATAAAGGAATAGAAAAGAGGAGTAGTAATTAAAGCGCCATATCAGACAAGAAAAATTATATGAAGTGCGTTAAGGTAGGCGTATAATCTATTTAAAAAACTAAGCTAATATGTAAGGAATATTAAAACTGTTTGAAATTTTTGCTTTATGTTTTAAAGAATTAGACAGTGCTCATTATGCTGAAAATTTTGCTTCTAAGCAAGTTGCAACTAAATAAAATAAATGCTTATGGTAAAAGTGCATTAAACTAAATAGTTACACACTACGATTTAAAGGCGCTAAACCAAATAATAAAAGCGCTAAATTCAGTTTGGAGCCGTTTACATATATGTATGTATGTACGTAACGAAGTAGCTGAATTGGATGTAATGGTCCTATAACGACGTAAATTATTCGATTGGATACTTAAAATAATACCAGATTTATTTTTACCACTGATTACATTTAAAAGGCGCTGAATTAAATCCTTAGAGCGCTGAATTGCATTTAGTGAAGTTTGTATATAATTTAATGCCGCTGAATTTCGATTAGCCGCGCTGATATGCGAAATAATAACTTTTTAATACAGCTGAATTGAATTTAAACATCTTATTTTAACGATTGTGCTCAGGGATGAAAAGTTCAAGGTTTGACGTAATTTGATTTAAATCCCAATTTATATTTTTCTCGTATGTCCTAATTGAATTCAGCAAGATCGATTTTAAAAAAATAACTATTTGATCTAGCTGACTCTGCTAAAAAGTTCTATTAGTAAAGTCAGAAATTTCGAGTTAAGGCTCAATTATCTTTAGCTTCGATGTTTTGAGTTGAATTCAACGACGCTTAATTACGATTTTATAAAACTGAATTCCATTTGAAATTTTTACTTCGTTTTAAATAGTTAGATAGCGCCGATTGTGCTGAAAGTTGAGTTAATCAAATTAAAACTATACAAATTTTTATTGTAAAACTGTGTTAAACTAAATAGTAAATCACTACGATTAAATTGCGCTGAATTTAGTTAAGCGTTGTTTATTTACGTTGCGATGAAGCTGAATTGAATTTAACGGTTATGTGAAGGAGCTAAATTAACTTTTAAACCGCTGAATTAAGTTTACCGAGGTGGGTACACATTTTTATATCGCTGAATTTCTTTTATAAAGGTCAATTGCCTCTTTATGGAGCTGAATTGAGTTTACTTGACTTACTGACTTGAGCAGTAGAGTTCAGCACTATATTATTTTCGAATTTATCTACTAACACTTATTGGATTTCTCTACTTAGTTTTCACAATGTTCTAAATTTTCTAGATCCCAATATGTATATCCTTAACTAAAGCTACGCAAACTACACACTACGAATTGTTTTCTACTTTGCTAACTACTTAATAATAGTAATGAAAAATACAACTACAACAAAAACTCACGTAAATGACAGCCATGTAAACAATAACAAAACTGCAGCTTTTTTGATGTGCAAATTAGCTCAAAACAAAAATTTTCGCATAGTGCAATGAAATTTGATGTTGTTGTTAGTGTTGATTGTGGAAGGTGTTAAAGTTTGATAGCAGGAATTGGAGTTGGCCGAAAGTGTTTGCTGCGAAAAAATTTATACTAAATGTTAAATTTAAAATAAAAATATTAAAAAAAAAAAGCAAACTACGAACTAAAACTAAATATAAATTATTAGAATTTAAAAAAATATTATTATAAGCGCATTGTACGATAAAAAGTTTGTTATTAATTAAACTGAAGTATGAATAGCGGTTGATTTTCTTTAAAACTTTTCCAGCTTTTAATTGTTTCATCAAATTTCAAAAAATACAATTATTATATGTATGTATGTATGTGCATTACTAAATTAATTAATTAATATGTATATAGGTATAACTAGTTTATTTTTTATTTTTTTTTATTTAATACGACTGCTTATTGCTTATTCTTGACGGTGCATTGTTATATTGCAGTGTTTTTTATAAGTTCCATATTTGCACGAATAAATTAGGGTTATTGTTGTGGGCGAATGCTGGTATTTGCGTTCGCTTGCAAGTTTCTTTTTATGCAAATGTATCTATGTATATTTTGAATTATAGCAAATGTGCAACGCATTTTTTTTTATATTCACAATCGCCAAAAATAGTTTTAACTAGAAACCTTAAAACTAAGATCGCCAATACAAACGACTGTTTTTTTTACAGTAAGTTGAAGTCAGTTATAGCGCTGTGCTGACTTGACAAAAATAATTGGTTCATTTGTTTAACTTGCCTCCAAATAACCTTTCTTAATTTCAGCTATCAACGCGTGCTATTCGACAAGCTACTTTCTAATCCATTAAGCGTACATTTTTTAAGCGTTGCAGTAATGTTATGCCTGCAGACGTCTGTCATTTAGTTCTTGTTATCTTCTTTTTTTTCAGCTGCTTTTTCCATTCGCGTTAACTTAATTACATTCCCAATTTACTTTGCGTCACACTTTTCTACCTTTGTAGATTTGTCAGCGCTGCTGCTACGGTTAATACCTCATTGAGATATTGAAAAATGAGTGGCTCCTGTATGGCATATGGTTGCAGCAATTTAAATTCTCGCAGGCAATAGATCATATGGCGTATTTGTAGTCGACAAACTGGTTCACGTACTCGCATTGTCGGAATGCTGAAGTCTTTTACTTTACGCGAAGTCAATTCGCTATTTACAATGCTCATTGTTTGGTGAGAAGCCAATTCAGCAGCAACGCGTGATGCAGCATAACGGCTGAGGGTTTGCCCATCGTCACCATCGTCTATATCAATATCGTCGGCTGATTCATCCGCTGAGTCTGTTGTGGAATCGGTGTCGCCATTGCCAGTTGATGGCAATGTGTTGCTGCTGGTCGATGGATGTTTGGGTTTTCTTTTGCGACGTATACCCTTACCCGGGTCTGCGACCAGTGAAAGATATTTTGGTATGGCATTTTGGAAATTCGATGCAGTGAATATTGTCAAATCGTCATGGTGGCCGACAAATGCCTCAGAAATGTAGGAAATAATGCCTGTGGAACAAATTATAAGCAAACATTACATTATAGTTTAACAGAAAATAAAATATAATTTACTTACCGTTTGGTGTAATGCTGAGTATGAATTTGTAATTGCTACAGTCATTTTGTATTTGCCGCTGTATGTCGGTCTCCACACATTCAATCAGCGACTGTACATGCGACAAATTCGAACGAAATGCAAAAGGCAAATTTTTATGACGATCATAGTACTTTTTGCTGTCAGGCCAACGCACCAAATAACGCAAATAGCGCGCTAACTTGACAATCGTACGTGCAAAAATTTGCTGAACTTCAGTTTCGCTCAATTCAAAGTATTCGGCGAGTAAAGCAAATTCCTCATTTTGACGCAACTTCTTCAAAGTGATAAAGCAATCGAGTAGTGTAACATTAGCCGTAGGACAGATAACATTCTTCAGCAGTGGCAAACGATTAGCCAGCACTCCCAAGTGCACATAAGGATTTTTATCAATCAATTCGAGTGTTACACTACGTATGGTACGTTTGGGTATTTCACGCTTTATAACTATGGTGGGGCGTCGCACTTGCAGTGTGGCACCTTGCGTTGTCACAGCGTTAAATGTGGTAGAACTACCGGCTGGTGTAATTGTCGTACCAATACCGCCATTAGTTTGAATATTACTGCTGTTTGATGAGGAGAGACTGCCACCGCTACTAGATTGTATAATTGTATTGGGCGGTAGCGAGCTAATAGCAGCACCAATCTGTTGCTTTTTACTTGGCGTTGTGGTAATTGTTGTACCACCAGGACCACCGATCGTTTGTTGCCATTGAAAACTGGTAAGCGGTGTGCCTGCGCTAGCGATGGTTTGCAATGAATATTTGGTTGTTTTGAATGCAGGTTCTAAAAATTTTCAAAATGTTAATAACAAGGCTAAAATTTCACATTATATTTACAAACCAATAGATGAAGTGCTACTCCGCTTCATAATTGCTGGTTTTATAGTTGCGGGGATTTTATTTATGATCAGATTTGTGCCAGCACCCAACTTTATTATAGGTTTCTGCAATGAAAATAAAAATAAATTGTAGATAGAAAAACCACTTGTTAAACTCTGTGCATAGGTGCCTTAGCTTGCACTATCAAAATTTTCTCTTTATCAAATAGAAGCTAGAATTTCATTTTAAGAATATGTATTTTTATTACAGCCTAAACAAAACACCCTTCAAATGCTTTCAACGCACAAATGGCCTTCCACTCAACAAATGGGCGCCATCAGCAAGTTAAACGCTGTTTTACAAAACTACTCAAACACTCTAAGTAAAAACAATTATTTTGTACCTGTTTTAAAGTATTACAAATTATAACTAAATCCTAAAGATTAAACATAAGATATACTTATTTTTATAATAAACTTACGGCAAGCTAATAATCAGCACAAATGTGGAAAAATGAGAATGCAATGCGGTCAGTGAAATTTTGTGAATTAAATTTTGTTCGCATATATAGTCGTCACTTTCGCACATATAGCATAAGGCAATAGTTTGAAAAAGAAAAGGTACAAAGTACAAGGCAAAAAAGGAAGAGTTGCCTTACTCAGCTTACAAAAAAAAACCGCATTACCTGATGCTAGCAAAAGTATTAACATAAAATAGAGGCTCTTTCAAGCAGCCACGGTGCGGTACGGTACAAATATCGTTGCCCTATAGCTATTTACAAAATCGACGTACAGCCCGCGGTTGAATTAATCTAATCTGCAACATAACACGATTTGAAGCAGATTGCAGTCCATTGCTTTATATTTTTTTTATAAAATTGATTATAATGTTTGTACCGATTTTAGTATATGTCTTGCGAAAAACAAGTGGTATATTTTTTTAAAGAATATTTGCGTTAGAGTGCAGCACTACACAAAGGTTTACATGCATTTTTTTTTTGTTTCTCGGTCGTAGAATAAAAAAGTTAAATTTGACATTCGTGGCCGTAAAGGAAATAAAACATCAAATCAGCTGTTCTACTAACACCACCTCAAATAAATTCGAATTGGGAGAAATAGATCACCACGAAATATGACCTGGATTACTTTTTTTTACTAACATCAAAGTTCTATGCAAATATATTTCGGGTCCCTTTTAAATTCTATACTGTGTTGATTTTTGAAACAGTGGGAGCCCTGCTGCATATAAATGGTTGCAACTTAGCAAAGACTCAACCCCAATTTTGCAATTTTCACAAGGCATTTTTAGGTTGTCTATTTAAAAGTTGGAAACATACATACATACGTATGTACACATGTATATTCTTACCTACAAACCTATACACATATGTAATCATTTCCAATGAGAATTTTAATGCAATTAAAAATTTTCTGAAAAACTATCACTTGCGGTCATAAAATGCCACTTTAGCCGAGCTCAAGGAATTTTGCGGTACAAAATTCCATACTACTCTTTTGGTTTTTTTTTTGTCTGATTGAGATTCGCCACCAATTTACCTTTATAATTTGTTCTTGCTGTTGTTCCACTTGCAATGGGGGCTGCAATTTACTTTTTATCAATATCGCTGGATGTGGTGCTGTTGGGGCGCCAGTTTCACCCGTCGCAGGTTTGCGATATTTTACTACGGTCAATGCCATTTTTGTTTTTGTTGTTTGATTATTTGTAAGTTTGCGCGGATTCGCTGCTTCAGAACTTCAATGAAGCCGCACGAAAAAGCTTAGCTATGAACCAAATTTTTGTATGCACTTCGTTTTACACTTTATAAACAAATTAGTCAATGGAATTACAGTTATTCGATAGTAAAAGTAAGCAAAACAATTTTTTCACATCACTGAAATCAAATTAGATTTTTACGGTTCTTTGCGTTTTCTATTCCATAATCGCACGATTTGTGATGTTTGCAAATAATGGTATGGAAGTTTGGTGAGTTTCTAGAGTGGTAGAATTTACGTGATGTCTTTGAAAAAAAAAACAGTATTAAACGCACAGTTGCATGTGAGGTTTGGCAATGAAATAAGTACGAATAATTAAATATACTGTTTTGAGTTCAAATAAGGCTTTTCACTAATAAAAAAAAAACCAATATCATGCGGACACTTTTGTCAAAGAACGTAGAAAAGACAGAAGTTGCATCAGTTAAATTTTCTTGTGGCAAGAAATGTTAGTTTTAGAAACCAATTGGATGAAATCAGATTCTAATATTAATCAGTAAACGTCAAATTCTTTAGGTACGGGCCTGTGCCAATTGATAAGTTCTATGGGGAAAATTTTCTTAGCAATATTAAAACGAAAAACACGCAAATAGAGTATTTTTCTTCGTTATGCTTGTTGTCAAATTTATCACCAGCCCTGCCGGCCCGGAAATTTTTATTCACCTCATGGTGAAATAAAATAAAATATTTTATTGGCATATCCGGTGAGAGTAACCAACTTCTTAGTAGTCCAGATATTTTTCTTCTGCATCCGGTTTTATTTAAATCCCCACTTAAATATTTAAAAAAAAAAACAATTTTTTGTGTGCACTTTTGTATACGTTGAATAGCAGCAGAGCAGCTATGTATATGGGATTAGCAGAAAGTTATGCTCGTAGTACGGCATCACGATTGGGGGATGCGGAGACGTTGATGATCTATCGCTTGAGGTGATCTTTTAATTGTAACAAATAGTTACAATGCCTCATCTATGCATACATAGCAATACTATTATGATCTTATTACGAGTATTGAGCGTCTCTAGAGTTTTAGTTAAAAGCAATCCCATATTAGTTTAGTAACGAATGTCGTTTACACTTGCCATATAAGTTCACCAATGCTGGTGCTACTTTTTTAAATGAATTTTAATGCATGTATGAATAATACAAAAATGTAACGATATCACACATTAGTTTTTGTCGACGGTTATAGTTTTAAACTGTTGAATAAATAGTACGTTCTAAAACGTAGTAGTAGAAAATATGCCGACTGGGAAAGCTAAACAATCGGATGCACATGTGTATATTTACGTCACATCCACTGGCTCATCGGAGTTGGGTATGTACTCCTCGCTAACATCATTTTCCAAGTGAAATAGATTACGCAAACTTTCCACAGACATTTGTTTGAATTCCCAGTTAGCTTGCGACTGTTTGCCAGCATTCACAACATTGAAAATATTTTCTTCAATCGTATTACAAACAATAAAACGATGAACGGTAGTAGCTCTAAAAAACAGGATATTAGCAATTTACGATTAGTTAGAAAAATTCTCAAAAATACTTAGTCTGTCCAAAACGATGAACACGTCCAATGGCTTGCGCTTCTTCGCCGGGATTAAGAATTGGCTCGACCAGAAAAACATGAGTAGCCTCTATCAGATTCAAACCATTACAACCTTTACGCAAAGGCATCAACAAACAAGTGACACCTAAATGGGGATTCTATAAAAATGGTATACCAATATTAATTACCAAATGAGCAGATGGTAAAAACAAAGTGGCTACACATGCCTTAAATTCTTCAATTGTATGCGGCGTTAATTTGTGGCGATGACGTATGCCGTTTTGTGTTAAAGCCGTTGCTATAGGATTCAAAATTTCTGTCCATTGAGAAAAAACTAAAATTTTCAAAGGCTGTACGTCCTTAGCATGATCGCGTTTTAACTGCAAAATCAAGCGCACAATGTATGTAATTTTCGATGAAAAATCGCCTATGACTTGAATGGGATTTTTAGTCGGTATTGTTGCATTGCGTGTAACATAATAGATTCTATGAGAAACGAAAGTACATAATGCGAAAATAATAAATTTTGTGAATATTTTTTGGCACTTACTTTTCCGAACTCTGTTGATTTCGGCAAATCGGGCAGCATAACTTTTGGTGTGTATTATATTGACGTATAGTGTGCATACAGAGGAGGCATATATTATGTCCACACTCTAGGACGGCATACTATGTAATAAAAATAATAAAAATATATATACATACATATATATATAATGAAATTGTTTCTTATTTCTACAAGCTAACATACACGACTTTCATCTTCGGATTGACAAATCGGACAAGGCCCAGTTGCGGCGTCCGCCTCTAAATGTGTTATATACTTGAGTCGCGCCAGCTTCATGGCAAATTGTCGCTGAGCGTTGAGCAGATTCATTTGCTGTTCATGAAAAGTATTAGCCACCTGCAGGAGAAAGGCATTTTGAAAAAAATAAATAAATGCTCAGTATAAATTTTGTCTAAAAAGGTAAATAATGAAGCTTTCCGGGAAATTAGTTTTTAGAAAACATAAAAACCCTCGTACCCTCCCAAATTAATGTTCTGTAATAAATATTTGCAATGCAAAATGTTCTAAAAATTATATTGGAATTACAGTCATGAGAAAAAAGGGACCCAATATTTTGACTAGTGTTAGATATTCTTCTTTTTTTGTTTAATGTTTATGAAGGTTTTTTATGAAAGTCTAGCTCATTATATAACAAACTGCGAAAAAATTCACATTTCAATTTTTTTGGAAAATTAAAAAGACAAATACTGGCTTTTTATGATAATTCTCGGTAAGCTGTTTTATAGCCTACTAAATTGTGGTACGAGTATAGCATAATTTAAGTTCCAATTAGCTGCATACTTAGAATTTTTATAAAAAACTAGATACAATTTTGTTGAATTTTCCAATTTTCCCTTTAAAAAGTTTGAAATATGGATTTATATGTCGTTTGCTATATAATGAGGTAGAATTTTATTTAAAGAAAAAACAAAAAAGAAACACAAGAAGAATCGAAAAAAAACTGATCAAAATGTCGTGTCTCAATTTTTTTCACCGACTGCATCTAGGCTAAGTTCTCTTCTCCAAAAAAATGTCAAATAAAAAGCCTAAAAATATGCAACATACATTGCATCAAAATTATAAGTTAAGCAATCTGCTTATTCTGAAAATACGGAGCACGAAAAAAGTACTTTTACAAATATAGCAAGTTTTTAGGCGCCCCATTTCTGTATTTGGCCTTTTTTGGAGACGATCATTTGAAGTATCCAAATTTGGAGGTTTTAATAGATGACTATACATATAACTGTTGCAAAGTGTAATTAAATTTAAAATCAACTAACCTCGTATTCCAGCAGTTTGAAATGTGTTTTATCCTCTTCATTTTCCGCCAAAGAAATACGCATTTTACACATATCCAATTCATCGTACGACTTAACAGTATACTCGATTTCGATCCAGTATTTGATAAGCTTTTTACAATGTTGCTGTCGGCATTCAATGGCTTCCCAGTGTTTTTCTATTTGCTGTGTGTGACTCAGAAAAGCAGTTTTGGTCCGCAAAAAGGTAAATAAAACTATAAAATTTAAATTAAAAATATAAATCATTGCAAAAATTATATTTGCATTATCACATCATACCTTTAAGTAGCGCTACTTCAAATGATGGATTTTCCAAACCTTCGGTCATATTGGTTTCTTCATCGACAACCTTGTTGAATAGCAGACATTCATAATCATTCAGCTCATTTCGTATCTGACATAGTTTACACAATTTGTTTTTCGTATTCTTCGGCTTCTTTTTGGACTTCTCTTTCTCTTGCTGCTGTTTTTGGTCATCCTGTAATGCATGCAGTGAAATATATAAATAATGAAACGCTTAATATTCGAATTCCCACTCACAAGTATCTCACTGAGATGACACTCATAGACGTTACGAATAAATTTGGTCATTTCACGCCAAATAGCAGGTGTATTTTTGGCACTTGCAGTCACGTTCATTGTGTAGAATTGTAGATTTTCAAATTCTTTATTCAAATGATTTTGCGCTGCTTCAACTTTCTGATACCACATAACCAGTATATACAACATACCCGATACACTCTGTAATTGCTCCATTTTTGAACTGCCACCAAAGACAGTGGCGAATTCATCATGAAAACGATTCAATAATGCAATTGGAAACTCATCCTTTTGCATGACAATTTTATCGGCAAGCAAACTAATGAACTCTAACAATGGAACTTCAACAGTTGATGTCAGTTTTGAAAGCATTTCCTGTGCGCTGACACAGGAGGTACGCATTGCGTTCATTGTGGTGGCGTAAGGTTCTAGGTATTTCCATTCCAAAGCATTACAATCCTCCTCATATTTAGCTAACACCTCGACGGACAGTTGATTTGATTTGGGCGGTGAGGAGTAGAATGCCTGCTGGATGTTGTGCAGCGCATGAATTTGCAGTAAACTGTCGACACTGCGGAGGCAAGGAAGTTGTGTTAAGGAATTATCTGCATTATATATGTACATACATATATACATAGACAGTGGTCGAAAAAGTATAAGCGCATTATGTTGTTTATAATATTTACAAATTCGGGTATGCAGTCTTGTAGACTATTGAATTTTAGTATAATAAAAATAAATATTTAAGTGGCTGAAAATAACCGTTGATTTTTGACAATTTTCGTTTGCTGGCGGTGTGGCGGATTTTTTGCACACATTCTCATCTACCTCTAGTTGCTCTCCTAGTGCTCTCATCTTCCCCTACGTGTATGTATCTTGACCATTTTTAGCAACTATCTTTTACTTTAAAGATAGAACTTTTGTAAACAATTTTTAATTTATTTTTCACATTTTTTTAATTGTGGCATTTTTTGGCTATTTTATTCTTGTATTTGTTTTATTTTTTATATGACACCTAGTACATAAACAAATTGGTTCTTTCGGTGTCTCTTCTTCTCGCCTCTCGTCTATCTTAACTTACTCTCGTTTCTCTCACCGATAAGAAAGAAAATTAAACTTTTCCACCTAGCTCAGATCTGAAATCCGTTAGGTGGCGCGTAGATTTAGATATAAAAAATCATTAATTTTACCTGATATTCAGACTATATGTTATCTAAAATTACACAAATAACTAACCACATGGTAGTTTTGTATAATATCGTAATGTTTTTTTTAAAGCATTTGAAACAAAATTTGAAGCTTTGTACAAAATATGTAAAGATTCCAAAAAATTTTAACCAATTTTACAATTTTTAACTTTTTAATTTTTTTTTTGCACATTTTTTGAATTTTTTTAAATTGTGTAAAAAGTTTGAAATTTTGATTTACTAGTATATGCCTTTTTTAATAAAACGAACTTAAATTGTATAAAAAATTAACGAAAAAAATAGTGTGAAACACGTTTTAAATATTGTAAAAATTAATCACCTTGGGAATTAAAATTTTTTGAGACAATCACCATCTACTTTTTGTTTTTAAAGATTTTGGAGCTTTTGAAACATCTTTGAAATTAAAACTACAAAAATAATATTTTCTCTTACTTTATATTGATATCCTTGTAATCTCGCGCCAAACGAAGAACCATTTCGTAATGTTTAATCGCCTGCTCGTAGTTGTGTTGAATGAAGTATATAGCTGCCATGCCTAAAGTTAAAAAAAAAATAATAATAAAAAAATAAGTCAACTACTATTTTTATTTTATTTTGTGTGTTAACCATTGTATGAAGAGGCCATGGTGCGCAACTCGGATTTACATTCAATCTCATTAGTGGACTTTAAATGTGCATGTAGATCTTTCGGCTGCAGAAATTGCTTCTGCTGTACATGGGCTGAGTGTTTGGTTTGTCCACTGCCACCAGCATTCACTACTGGTATAATACAACATTGACGTATCTTCAACAAAGGCTGTAGAATCTGTAGAAATTATTTTTAAAAAAAGACTATAAATAAACAACACATTTCTATTTATAATTCACAAATATATGGAAAATGAAATTATCTACTGGGATATTATAAGCCATAAAAATAGTGAAGAGCATGCATTAAGTTTTAAAAGCGTTTTATAGCTTGGTGTCTTACAATTGTCATAATTTTCGGTGAAATCTTTAATATCACTTCAGTGCGTCCCAAATGCTTTTCAAGCATTTGTTGAAAGCTGCTCTCACATAACGCATGCTGCTCTGTATAGAAAAGTTTCTCCAAATTGCTTAATCGTATGCGATGCACTTGCTCAGTTTGTGGCGGAATTTGCAGCTCGGCGTAAATATTGGATTTGCATGTACGCCACATGCAACGTTGTAGCACATCGACAAGTGTCAGCTGCCTATTATCGTTGCTATCTGCGGCATTTTGGCTCAGCGCAAAGTCATCTATCATAGCATGCCAACCTTTAAGAGGTGTTAATGGCTCTCTGAAGTCAATGAATTCCAGTAAGCCGCGTAAATCATTAATACTGCGCTGTATGGGAGTGCCAGTTACGGCCCAGCGATTCAATGCTATTTAAAAAAAAAAAGGATTTTAAAATTAAAATATCTTTTGTACGTATTCATGTTCCATTCATTTACCTGGCAATTGACGCACCATAGCTGCCACTTTCGATGAATTCGATTCAGCCATTTGCGCTTCGTCGAGACAAACGCGCCACCACTGCACCATCAGCAAGGGCGACATACGCCTCATTGAACGCTGCTCATTGCGTGTCACGCGTTCAGAAACATAGGCGCTGGTGTGATAAATCTCACGAAGCAGTACGTTATAATCGGTTAGTACCACATCGTAGCTGGCCAACTGACGGGGGCTAACCCAATGGGACGCAGCCAATTCATTGTAATCGAACACCTTAAGTGTCGGTCTGATGTGCCTTTGGATCTCTGATAGCCATTGCGTCTTAATAGTATTTGGTGTCACAATAAATGTGGTAACGGCTGGTACTAGTTCGACTTGTGTCTTATTGTACCAGCAACTGGGACAGATGTACGTTTCATCGTCGGCTGTGTCTATCCTAAACCGTCTAACACAGTTGATGTGCTGTTGTAATGCACAATGGCTACACTGTATCAATTTCGTTTTGAATTTGCTCGCACAAATACAAAATAAATTTACTGAACAACGTGTACGCTTTACGGCTGGTTCATCACATAAACTGGGTTTTGGTGATGTGCTGAGTGACAATTCTCTGGGGTTCAATACTATTAATGCCAGCATCTCTACCGTTTTGCCCAAACCCATTTCTTCGGCAAGTATGCCACCAGGTGATAACTCTATAGGTGGTGGTTCTGTTGCTTGGAAATGCCAGCTTAGCAAATGCTTATATACGATGGTACTGCCATCATGCGCCTGAAGTTGTGTATAGTAATTCGAAAAACGTGTTACTTCTCGTTCACGTTGCAAAAGCCATTTGACTGTACGCACTTGATAGCCACACAATGTTGGACGAAAACATTCGGGCAAGGCTGGTAATGTTTGCTCAGTTGATGACATGTATTGAAAATGTTTTTGATACAATGCATCATAAAGCGCTGTGGTGACATATTCTTGCATTAAATTACGTTTGCTGTCGGTTGAGCTATCAGCATTCTCTTCGATTTCCATTGCAGCTATGTTAGAGCTATTTATTTGATTTCCGATTGGCTTTGGATAGTTAATGAAAATAATTGATAGCACCAATTGCTCTTCGAGCGTTAAACGAACCTTCTCCATTGAAGTTCTGTTTGACTTATAGGTAACCGCAAGAAAAAGTTGTTCATTACTATTACCATTAATAATTTCAATAGACATCACATTCTTCTTGCTTTCGCTTAGTGAAAGGATTTTTGTGATTAACTCCGTTGGTATGGGGAAAAGCGTCCGCCATTGTTTGTCGTTCCATTGAAAATTGGTCAACTGGGTTTTGGTATTGTCTGTCGGTTCCTCGGTAGCGGCATCAAGCTCCACGGCTATTTTGCACAAAGTTAAATTCGTATGCATATTTAATTGATTTATTTTTAAAGTCGCTTGAATTAATTCCAATTTATTTATAAGATGTGTTAGTTCCTCAGAGGAAAGCGTATACAACAACGTAGCGGCAACAATTTCACCGCTCTACTAATGAAATTGCTACACTTCATTATTTTCTTTTAACTTAATATACACCATTTTGTTTTTAAGTGTTATATCCTACATTATTTGAAGTTTTTTAAAATAGCAAAAATCGCGGGATGTGAAATAAATTTTGTTTACGTTTAACTCTGTTCGACTTTTCAGCGATTACCAGCTGTTTGAGTGGTGGGGAAAAAGCGTTGCCATAATTTCGTATCGGTTATAATTTTTTTTTTAAAATGTATTTGAAAAAAAATATGTGCTAACGTGTTTCAAAATACACTGTCTTTTAATTAAATTAGAATAAGCCTTAGTATGTTGTGGAGGTGGCCGTATTTAAAATATCCGCCGTAGAGCAACTACCTCCAAAATGTAAACAACATGTTCGAATCTACTCGAAATATCATTTCCTCATATCAATTTAAACCGTTTTCTCCTTAATCCAATCATTTGCATTACCTTGTATACTATCTGATTTGAACGAGGTAGATTCATAAATTCAGAAGGTGGAACTGTCAGTGGTAACGTTACTTTGTTTGAACGATTTTGACAATTCTCAAGTAAAAGTAAACAAACCCTTTTCTTTACAATACAGTGATAAAGAGCCACCGTTTTTAGTGTTTTTTAGATTTATTTATTAACTAATTCATATTTTTACATTGAAGAAAATTTAAACACGTTGTCACTTAAAAGTTGACCTTTACTCATTCTTTTTTTTCTTCATATTCGTTGCTGACTTTTATTTGAGATATATCACTCGTCATAGGACGACGCAATTTTGTATCCACACAAATAATGTAAGGGCTGGAAAAGCTCCGCATTGGAGTACAGTTCCTAAATTCACAACCAGTGGGTGCTAATCCTTAGCTAGTGAACAATAAAAATAGTCGGGAATGCGAATTTGCTTTCTTATTTTCTCTTTGGCACTCTTACTCTCACATTCGCTCTTTCTCATTATAGAAATACATTTTTCCACTGCATTTCCTTCGGTCGCTTTTATTTCAGTTTTCAGCAATAAAAGGTGTTTCTATTTGAAACACATCTACGAGTACATATTAATTTTCTAGCGCTTACAAGTTTGTAATTCATTATTGGCTAAGGTCTCAGCCATTCCAGCCAACGGCTGCTAGATATGATATACCTCCACTTTAACAAACGGCTGATGTTAAGCTCACTGGAGTTTTCATTGAACAGCCAAAGTGCGCGGACGTTTCATTCGGTGCCCGTGCTTTTTGTATCGGTCCGATTGAATAACAGAGAAACATATTATTGAGATACTAGATGAGTTTTTGAAATTAACACCGTTACAAAAGTAGATGTTTATACTTTATTTGTAAATAATACTGGATAGCACGTGTGAAAATCGCATTCTGACGAATTTAACCGTTAAAATTTATTTAGTGAAGGTGTTGATAGCAAAGCGAAGCATATTTGCTAGCAAAATAGAAATGGAAAATAAATAAACCATAAAAATATAAACACACAGTATTCGTAAATTGAATTGATGTACGAAAGAAGGCAGTGAATAATTATATGCAGTTTTTTTTGTGTGCAAATTTTCTAATTTACAGCATTAGTGGAACAATCGTTAATTATATGTTCTCTTTTTTGTTTTCAACTTGAAATCCGAGCTTGTGAACAAAACAGCGAAAATAATGGATTAGTGAATAATATCACCCATTGTTTGTAATTCAAATGACTCGAATTAGCATTCATTCAACTATAAATGGCATTTTGAAAGTAAAATAGAAATCTTATTTAATTGCCAGAATTGCCAGTGAATTACTGTACATACATAGTATATGTAACTACATACATATGTAGTACACACACACACACACATATGTAGGTACGTTTGAAAATACAATATAAAAGGAACATAACCAAACCTCTATTTAATCTTTTTATTATTCTCTAATTACCTTTGAGAAAATGTATGTACATACATATTTCGAGCCTCACCCTGCATTAGAAGAGAAAACATATAAAAAAGACAATAAAATTTGGCATTATTCAGTAAATTTGTTGGGCTCAAAACAGGGGTTTATGCGTCAGCTAGCCACAAAAAAAAATTACCCCATTGATGAAAATCAAGTGATTTAAAAAAATTGTGTTTCCAAAATTGATACAACAGGTGGAAAAAAAATATTTTCGGTTGTTTTTTTTTCTTGGTGAGGTAACTTAATGTTCAGTTAGGCACAGATTTTAGTCTACGCTATATCAGACATCTTGTTCTTGAAGAGCCCATTCGATGGACAAAAAATATTGATGCTCACAAAAAAATTTTTCAAAAACGTACTTATTTGATGATAGTCAAAATAAAGTCCATTTAGTATGATTTGTTGAATTCGATTCTAGCGTCAAAATTAATTTAAATTAATGATTTAAAAATTTGTCAAGGCAGTCATGATATTTGATATTTTTTCTACCTTTTTAGGAAGATTATTTTAAAAAATCTTGAATAACTCAGCAGAAACTTTAGACTTATAGAAATATGGAGATAGTATGTATATATGTATTTTCGAACTTTTTATTTCTTTGGAAATAAGCCCATTCATGTACCAATTTATTTTTGCCAAACCTCATTACAAGGATTCCGTTGAACAAATTTTTAAACATTTTTATTTAAACATTTTAAACTTAAACTGTTTTACCATATCAGGTGGTTTTTTTAAGATTCTTAAAAGCTACTTTCATTTATAAAAAACTTCATTTTGGACGTATTTTTTTTTTTAATTTTTAAAAACTATTTGTATTTATTAAAAAAAAAACTCCATTCTTGAAGGTATTTTCGAATTCGCTAACTCACGTTACTCTTCAAATTTTTCCAAAATACTTTGGTGGAAGCCTTTAAAAATAATAAATTTTATAATATCAATGAAAAATCGGCAACGCTTTTTGGTGAGGCACCTTATTGGTTATAAGCCACATAAAACAATGAGATCTTTGAAAAATGTTTAACTCTTTGAATTCAAAAGTTTGTAATTGTCGTAATTCTAAATCAATATTTTAGCCAAATCAAAATCTTTTTCATATTTGACACCACGGAAAAAATTGTATTCAAAAATTAACTGTTTTTTGGTTTTGAAACAACTTTTTTACAGTTTTATTACAGTATCGATATAGAAATAGATAACGGGACTTACCACAAGTCTAATTTGTAGTTTTTCGGTGTTAGTTTAATTTCAGCTTAAACGAACTTAGTTTAATTTAGTGAGAATTTAAGGCCACGTTTCACTTTGTCTCTTTTGTGGCGTAATACAGTTTTTTTTAAATAAAATAAAATAATAATGAAAAATAGTTTTGCAGGAAAATAAGTTGTTGTTAAATAGACGATTTGCGTGAAATTGAGTAAAAAAGAAAATGTCTGAACGAAGCTGTAAACTTTTCTTATCTATGGCCACTGGCGGCTTGTTAAAAAAAATAATTCTAAACTTTAACTCCTATTTGGAACTAACAACATTACGGAAAATTCCAAAAGTTGGCCGCAAATTCAATTGACAACACAATCTCAATGAATGCATTTTATTTTTTTTTTTTTTTTTGTTTATCTCCGTACACGTGTACTTTGCTGTCTATATTAAATTAACGTGCCCGGCATTTTTAATTAAAATTTCATTGTTACTTCTATTTCCATTATACGCGTGTACATATTCTATATACGAAAATAGCAGACAACGAAATGGTTTTCAACGCATTCTCACCAATTCGCTTCGAGATTAACTGAGGAGGTGACTAATGTCGTTAAAAAACAAACATAAATACAAAGTACATAATGTGGATAGATATTGCTATATATACAACAAATAAAAATTAAAAAAAAGGGCGCAGAACTCAATGCCTTCCGTTGTATGCATAACCAATTAATAGCAATTACAACAATAATATCAAAGCGACAGACAATGCGTAACGCTATCACCAGCTGATAGCATGCACACACACACACACATAGTGGATACAAAGAATCGTGGGTGTACGAGCCATATCATATACTTAATAAGTTCGTTATAAATATCTGAATTTAGTTATCATTGCAACGATAAATTAAATGGACAAATATCGCAAAATAAAGAAAAAAATTTATGTACTAGCGCGTTTTAATAAATTTATCCACCGCCACCTGCGAATATAAATAGCGTCACAACCGGCAACAGCACCACCAACACCACTGCAGTCGTTGGCATACCGTGGTTTGTTGTGGGTGGGTAGCAGCAGCAAGTCAAGCTAAAAGCGTTTAGCCCAAAGAATTTGTGTGCAGTAATTGGGAAGGCGGATTTGCTAGGTAAGTGGAGTGCTTGAGAGTGTACGATTATATTTATTTACTTATATAATGCAAACATATTTGGTGATAACAAAATTTACCTATAAATGAGATTTGTTCAGATACGAATAAAACTAAAATATTTCATCCAGTGAATAAAAAGTAAATAAAAAAGGTACTCAACTTAGTAGTGATATAAAATATTTTGAATGGGCTAATTGAAATAATTATTAACTGCATTCATTTTTTATTTACATATATTTTTGGTTTTTATGTTGAGTGTTTAAGAGTAAAATTTATTATTTCCCATATAAATTGTACTAATAAGCAATAAATTTATGTGCGAAATGAAAAAATCTCTATATTAGAAAAATACCTACCATAAGTAAATTGGCGTCTGCGCATTGACATTATTTAAGGTAGCGCAGTTGTCATTTTCATTGATAAGTTTTCAAACAACCAAATTTTTTATGGGAAAAAATTAATTTTATGTTTCGAATAAATTTTGCCATTTGTCATTTGTTGAGATCAATGGCGAGTCGATATTCATCAAACAAATGAGCCCAACTTTTCCCCAATGAAAATCTTAATCTTACATTTATAGTTTAGAAAGTAAATTTAAATCATACTCATTTTTTTGAACTCGTCGAAATAAGCTGTTATTACCTCTGGAAGAAGTTTGAGAGTCTTTAGACAAATTTTAGACCTATAGTAATTCAGCTGCGTTTGAGGGGTAATTCCATGACAATGTTACTGAAGAGTACTTGAAATGTGGTAACCATGAATAGCGTTCGTCATTATGACAAAGAGTTGCTTACTCTTTAGGCCAAAATTGTGTTTCTGCTCCACTTCCTATTTGACTAGCTGTATGGAAAATTATACAAGATCCTAGCGCCGGGATAAGCACACGGCTGTGTAAATACGTATAGGTACATTAGGGTGCCACTTTAAAAAAAAGTTTTCACTGGAATTATAAATTTTATTATGTTTTGAGACTGCATACAAAATATTTCGGGAACCTATTAAGATGCCCGATTTGAAAATACCTACAAAAAAGGATTTTTTTTTAATATAAATATTTTTTGTCAAAAAAACCACATGAGTTGATAAAATGAAATGGTCTTAATGACCGATTTGAAAATACCTACAAAAATGGATTTTTTTTAAATAAAAATATTTTTTGTCAAAAAAACCATATGAGGTGAAAATGAAATGGTCTTAACTTAAAAGGTCACCCACCCTAAAATGTTTTGGAAAGTTGTTCAAAGGAATAGTAATAATGCGAATTGCAAAAAAATTAATTAGTGTATAGCACAGATAAAAATCCAATCTTCCAAAAAATATAAAAAAAAGCATCAAAACCTCATTATTATGATGAGGTAGAAAAAATGTTTAAATACTTATAGGCAAACCCTTAAGGTTTAAGCTGTTCTATTATCTGAGGTGATTTTTATATAGTTTTTTTTTATATAAAAAATCCGTTCGTGGAGGTAATTTTAAATCGGTAAGTTCGAAATATTTTTTTTGATGCGAAATATTTTTATAATTCCGATGGAAAAAACAGTAATAATTTTTTTTGTATGCCCCTAATGTGCATATAAAGATATAAATTGGATTTTCCTTAGAATGAAATTGCATATACATACGTACATATTAGCTAAAAACCAATCACTAGAAATATTAAGTTCCACTGCGTTAATCTATCTAATAATTTAATTGAGTATTAATATCAATTTGTTTTGCTGTTAATTTCTCACTTCTGCCAATTTGCTTCGAATTGCATTTGCCATCGCTCAAAATACTTATACATACACACACACATACATATACAGCTACATGTTAAACCGCAAATTATCTCAATTTCACGCCACACTAGATGCGATCGTGTCAATATTAGTTTAAAATATCACCTGCAAAATACTCACTTAAATAAATAATTTTTTTTTGTTTTACTAGTCAAAGTCCGCCTAGAAATTGTCAAAACGAAGTTTATGTGATGCAGTTTGCTAAAACATTTTGAAGAAATTGCAATAGGTTGTAATAATAATGAGTCGATACTCAATATATGTACATAAATAAATTATATTGGTAACATTTGGTTGAAGTGTGAAATACTAATTGTTTAATAAAGACACGAAAAATGTTTCAAACGTGCTATAAATTGCATACCGTTAATTAAATTCGAGTGGCGCCACATTTGAATAATGCACGTGTGTATGTATAGAGTAGTGAAATATTGAACATCGCAAAAAAATCTCAGTGTGAAATCATTTAAAGCGTCACCATGCAAAGCCATTACAGATAATTGTTCCAATAATGTTACTTAGACACGAACTATGTATGTATGTTGCTTTTATGTAAATTGATTTATTTAGTCACCAATTTTAATAAAATAAGAACAACTCGAATGCCACCACGTCTTTGCTGCAAGAAAAATATATCTACAGTGGCAGATATATAGATGTTAACTTCATTTTACTTTTTTCAAAAAATACCATATTAGGCTTTGGAAAGTGTATTGAAAAGTATGGTAAACGAAGCTCTGGTTCGATGAAACATTTTATACAGTCAGATATTAGACTAGTCGTAATTCCAAATCAAATGACGCAACAGTTTTCAACTGGTTCCTCGAGTACCGCCGAAAAAGGAAAGGGTTGGAGTATGTTTTACTATTTTCGGGCTAATCTAGAGCAGTTGGGTCTCAGCGAGCGCTGCGCGTAAATCAGCACTTATTCAACCGCAACATCCTTCTGACCTGTGGATGGCCAATTTAGATTCTTATGCACTCAAAACCTCAACTTTTAATTATGGTGGATGTGTCTGGACGCTGACCATTTGAAATACATGCTCTGCGGCTAAAGATCCCACTCGATACACAGTTCCTTCTCTAAGAGTTTGATATCCCTTTGTAAAGAAGTGCTCTCGTCTTTTGTTGTTTTTTCTTGTGTCCAATCAAATTTAACAAGCGATGACGGAAATTCGTTCTTAAGTATATCAGGGATCTCGTTCTCTTGACGTTTTTCTCTCTTATTTAGGTAAAATCCTTTGTGGTTCCCGATTCCATTGCAGTTTGATCATACTCGTAAGGCTCCGAAACCTATGCTCTATACAATCTCCGTGGTGGCTGTGAACTAGTATAGAGTTTCCACCCAGATGCGATTTACAGAGTTATATAATGTGCCCTCTTTCACGTCTCAATCGATTACATTTAGTAAGATTCCTTTGCTATCTAAGTAGTTTATTCGGATTAAGATTGCAGCATTTATCACCTAGACGTCTGCGCACCATTATTGCTTATGGCGCTTTCGAATTAGTGGTGTAAATCGAATTCCTTTAACGAAATTTTGTATCAAGCTGAGGTCTAAATATGTGACTTCGATAACTAAGCCATTAGTTCTGTATTACATGAATTAAGCCATTATCCCCGGGAATAGTCATATCAATTAACCAACTCGTCTGAGTTATTTTTGAAGTTTGTCTTGCTGGCCACGCCACACTCTCTTCGCCATACCCACAAGGCAGGTGTGTCAGGAGATCTCTTAGCCCATATTTAAACATGCTGAGTTGACTAAAAGATTTCCGAACCATTTGCCTGGTAAACCACTTGCGTTGAAAATTTTCTATACGCTCAGTAATACAATTCCAGATGTAACTTCTTTTATTTCCACACTCTACAGTCTAGAGTACAGGCTAAAAAAATTGTTTTTTAAATGCTACTAACAGTCCAGTAATCATGGTAGTTACATACATATGCAAAGTATCTGCACGCACATGAAAATATTTACATATTTGACAACAAGTTATCCGCATTTGCTTTTGTTGTTGGTTGTTACTAGAACACGCAGCCAATCGGCCACCCACCATGTGAACGCGAAAACTGACAGATAGACCAACTTTCCGCTTAGCAGGAGGCCGAGAGATACTAAGCTATACCTTTTGCAATTACTCGACCGCTAGCGGCACACACCGCCAATGCAGATATTCGTGTATGTACATTGAACCCAGTACAATGTACAACACCAAATATGGCAGTGTGGGAAGTGCGTAACAAGCTCAAGTATAGTCTAGCTAGCTGCGCTAGGTGGGTCCAAAAGTGCATAAAGCATTTTGACATAATGCCGTATGATTGAATTAAATTGCACAAGGCTTTGGTAGGCAAGCATGGCATACCACAATTTTTGCTAAACACAGCTAATATATAAATTTTATAAGATTAAACTTGTAATTTGAATTGAGTGCTAGTGACTAATAAATATATGGACACGTACATATGTCTGTATACAGGCAAGGGTTGGCATGTTTTTATAGTTAGAACTAAAAGCACTCTCATCATTATTACTGCCGGAATATTTTGTATGATACTTTTATTGTGCTCGTACTTCTATTCGCATGTACATATGTATATGTACATACAAGTGTGTGTTCAAAAGTCATTGTCATAAAAGTTAATTAAATGCCGAGACAATTGAATTAAAGTAGCTTTTGTCCCAGCTCCACTCTCTCATATTTGTACAGAGTATATATTTTGCATATAAACGGCAAGTGATTATCAAAGCTGAGCTCAGTAAAGAGCTGGTCGCTAATTTTAATTAAGAACCAGACTAATAATACTCACAGAAGTCTGAACGTCAAGAAAACGATTGTTGCGCTCTACAGTCTACACTGGGAATAATACAACGGTTAGAATGAGCCTAGGTAGAGAAAAGTTGCTCGACAGCAAGGATATAGGGCTTATTACAAATTACAATGGAAAGTTAGTTATCGTGGAAGAGCGAGCGAGAAGAGTTTCAGCTGCAAAATAAGCAAACAGATGCGAGGATTCTTGATATCGTCATACCATCGTTCCCTCTCAGCTTTTACCTAATTTGGCCTCGACCAAGACGAATTCATATATCTAAGTAAGTTGGGGTCGATTGCCTAACGAAAAAATTCACGTGTTTTTTCGTTTTGCTTCTACGGTTTCAGCTATCAAAGTTTATATATGTATATACATATTTTATTTTTGCTCTCACGGTTTCTGCTTTCAAATCCAAAAACCCAAAAACAAAATACATGCAATATGATACTTCTAGCCGTGAGACGAAATCGCTCAGCTGTACATTCAAATCCACCTAGAAATAAGACTCAAAGAAATACAGAAAGTATAATAAAGACCGAATAGAGAACACGGTTTTGGTGTATGGTTAGAATGACGGTAGCTATACTGACTGAGCAGCCAAAATTTGGCGAGCTTGACGTATCACAACGCTTGAGTATCGGTTGTACAAATACTCGTACATATAAAGCGGGTATTACCATTTATGCAAGGGCAAAATTGAATTTGATGCAATTTTCTTCACGTTTCCTGCCTACCAAAAATGTATGAAAAAATAAATAAAAAATCGAAATTGCAAGAAAACATCATAATTTTTAAGAAATCAAGATCAGAGTATCACCATAATCCAGCCATTTGTTTATTGTTCATGATCATGACTTTTGACCCTTTCGACCCTGTAACAACTAAAATGGTAACCACTGTGTTTGCATATTTATTATAATTGCTACATCGAACGAGTACTTTGTGCCATATCGTACTAACTTCAATTAACCTAAACTGGGTTGTTAAAATATACATACAGTTTTGATCATAAATATAGTAGCAAAATGTATTGGACAATTTTGTCTCTCCTTATTTACTTTTAATTATTAAATATAGAAAGATAAAAAGAAAATATCTCTCAAACTTTTTAAAAATATAAGAATTCGAAGGGTTAAAAAAAATGTTCATCAACTTTTTTTCTCCTTATTTCTAGTTTTTGCTGTGTTTAGCTGATTGAATTTTACTATAATAAGGTTTAAGTTTAAAGTACCTAAAAATTCTTGTTGACATTTTTCCATGTAATTCATCAACAAAATTAATTTTGTGTGAACCGAAAACCGTCAGCAAAAAAAAAACAAAATATCAAAAATTAACAAAAGTTTTTAGCTACATGATTACAGTAAAATTACAAAACTGCATATTTTAAAATTTTATTGTATAAAAACTGGGATAGAAAGTTAAAAATTTGTTGTGGTTTTAATTTGCCGAGTTTAGTTAAATTTTCTGCAAAGTTTGAAACTCCTTTTTTACCTTGTTTTTTTTTTTTTAGAAAATTAACTATATTTTTATAAAAAAATATTACAATTAAATAGGAAAAGAGCAAATTTTCAAAACTCGCCAAAATAAATTTGCTACAATTTTTGTGATCGCATGTGTATTTTACTATATGTAGTATGTATGTTTTTTAATCGGGTTTAACGTGCTTAAATAGACTTATGCAAATACTTGGTTGCCCCAATAAATGTTGGCGACACCTCAAATCTTGTATACATACATACATATGTACATACATTCCCATAGGCTTGTGCGTTCAAGCACAACAATTATACAAACATACGAAGTCTATGACTTTTTGAATTCCACCTCAGTAACTTTAAATGCAACGCTGCTCCTGTCAACTGTTCTCGATTGAAATACTGCTGTAAAATTTTGTGCAAAGAGTTGACGCAAAAACTTTGAAGAAGAATTCCCTACATTTAAAGCTTTTACAAGGCTGTCGTTTTCCTCTACAGCCATTCTGGTAGGGCCAAGTTCTAATCGAATTGTTTGCTGGGTTTAATTGGGTGATTCACAAGGTGTCATAAGTCATAAAGTCTAAAAAAAAACAAAATTGCTTAGTTTTACTTATTTGTTTCAATGCAATCCAAAAACATAACTTTTGAAAAAAATTTATGACACATTATGATACCCCTTTGAATCACCCAAATTAGTTTTCCCTCAGGGAGTCTATTTTTTATTTAAAACAAAAAGATAATAAATATTAAACATATATTGAAATAAATATTAACTCGCATTTAGTGTAAAATAATTTAACATTTCAGTGACTACTTTGATTTTTAAAAAACAAAAAATGTAGTAGGGAAAAGCAATGTTGCGTAAAATGCTAGAGCAAGGTCACTAGTGTGTGACGATATGAGCAAAAAAGGCAAAGAGGTGATGAGTGAAAATTCTTCTTTGAAATAATTTGAAGCGTTTCGTTTGACGTCGAATGAAGATGGCATCCATCACTAAAACAAACGTTGATTTTGAGGGCCTTAGGAAAGCCTATTATTCGGAAGGAATACAAAAATTAGAAAAATGCTGGACTAAATGTATCGAGATAAAAGGAAAACGCATTTTTACCAAAATAATTTTTCTTTTATTCAAAAAGTCACTGACTTTGCAAATTGCCCTCGTACTTACATATTTAAATTCATGCTTACGGACAGACTTTTTGTATCAGCAGCTGATCGCACATGGTTGTGAATTGTGCCCCTCATAATGGGCCGGTTTTATGGGATTTTTTAATTGACTGGGAGTCGTCGTTTTCGCGTTTGTAACATATGGGTATGAATGTAAGTATTTAGGTAAGATTATATGTATATGCACATGTGTTTGCACAAAGGGCATATTATTACTGAAGTTATTGTTTTCTTCACTTAAACGCTTTAAACTATGTTTTTTTTTTTTGCTTCACTTGCTCGTTACAATGCCAACGAAGTGCTGATTGTTGATGTTGTTATATTATACTATCAACTACAATAAAATTGCGACTACGGTTACTGATAGGAGGTTTGCACGAGGCTACTGTTTTTGTTTGCCTTTATTGCATTTTTCACCTGTGCACCGGGCGCAATAATAAAGGGCAATTGCAATTATACGGGTACGAAAGTGCAAAAAACCAAGCGGCGTACAAAAAATTGAGTAGTTCAATAAATTACTGACTCTGCTGCCGCCAGTGGCGAGGTGCTTGTTTGTGCAAATGTATGTATGTACATATGTATGTAATTTACTAATAATGTAGGTTACGCGCAAGCGCACGAAACCATTCGATCAGCGATAAGTCAGACTTATATTTTTTTGTAATTTCTTTCTCATTAATTTTGTATATTTTATTCGGTGCAACGCTTATTCCAGTTTTTTAGGCTGCGTGCCAAAAAAAAGAACGCGCAAACTTAGGTTGCACAAATGCAGTCATAAATCAAAGCGGTGGAATATTTATTAATATTTTTGCGAACTTTTTTAAGGCGGTTTTCTTGTCAGCGACTCTAGCTGGGTTAGAAGGAAACACTTATGTATTTAATAGCTTGATATGAAGGAATGAACACACCCTGAGCTTCTTTTGAAAAATGTAGCCGCAACGTAAGCGCTTTAAAAGACACCAGCCTTCTTAAAACATAAAAAAAACGTCGAGGTAGTAGAAGAAAAGTAGCAATATGCGTGTGCTTTGTGTTTGCTTTTTTGTTTCTAAAATGTCAAAACTGTCGTGTCAATCGCAGACTTAAAGTAAAAAGTAAAATTTTTTTTCTTTTTATTTTTGAAAAACGATACGAGGTTAATGAAGAAACGGAACGATTTGTATTTATGATGGGCTCTCTAAAAAGAGAAGACGCTTCGTTGAAAATGTCGCCAAAAAAGTCACCTTTAGTCGCCTTTGGTGCCTTTGAGTAATTTTACCCGCAGCTTTCTTAGGGGTATCTTTTTCCCAGGGATAGATCGCCATGCCTTTTAAAATACACTTTAAAGATCCCTTTTTACACTTTAAATATTGGTCATAAGCCGCTTTAATAAACTGAACAGATACAAGATCTGGTCACTCAAAAATTCTGGAGAACTGTGCCGACACTCCAACCCAAAGAGAAGAAAGCGGAATGCAATCGTGAAACCTCTGCCTCGATTTTCGGCTATCAAACTACAGCAACATTTTTGAAACTGAGCTTACAGAAATTAAAGATGCTGCACTTTGGCTAAAAAAAACTCTTATTATCCGCACTTTGATGGAATTGAATTATTCGAAAAATATAACCCAAAAATTAATTTTTATTTTTGAGCGGAAAAAGAACGAGCAAGAACTGAGTTTTACTTGCTATCAAAAAAATATATAGCTGGACATATAATGAGTAACTTTGATTAAATATAACTAAAAATGTATGATTATTTTTTATCAAAACATGATACTCATAAAATAAAAAATAACAATTCGCAAAAAAATCATTATTTAGTAACATTTTAATTTTGACCAAAAAAAAATATAACTCGATATATGATTATTTTTTCTGAGCGATAAATAAAAATATAATTTTAAAGGAAAAAATTCACAAAAAATATCATTATTTCAGTGTGAGAAAAACATTCGGAAAGCGATAAAAAAACTTAACTTAATATTAATAAAAATCTTAAAAGATTTATTGATTTTAAATTTTACAAAGATCGCTCAAAATTTTTTAAATCGTAATATATACATACATATATAATATATAGTAAGTATTAAAAACTATTCTCCGATGTTTGGAAGCTTTTGATTTTTTTTTTCATTGCAAATTCTAAACTAATCATTATTTTCAACCCCTTTTTTACTAACGAACAGTTTCGCCTTTTCTAATCCGATTTATGCAACCACCTGTCGCGACTTAATCTTATTCGCTCAAATCTAACATTGTTTAGCACTTAGAAAACCTTGTATTTTCTTATAATTTGACAATCGCGTTGTCAGTTTTCATTAGAAAAGAGTAGACAAGTTTAACAACAACAACAAATAACTAAAATTACTTGAAACATGAGCATGAAACCTCAAACCGCCACAATTTGCAAATGACAACACCACGCGCCACAATCCAATCGAATGTGGCAAACAAATTAGGTGAAATACGACAAGTGGCAAATACACACACAATAGTTTGAAATAATAAGTAAATAACGCAAAAAAAAACAAAAAAAAAGGTGCGGCAGAAATATGCGAGCTGGACAAGAATGTGGCGTGGCTGATAGTGGTGTACCGCCGGCAACCAATTGCTGCACGTTTGCAACAACCGTTGCATTTGTCGACCTATCCATTTCCAACCAATCGTGCAATTGCAAATATAAATACATAGATTAGTTAAATACAAAATAAAAATAGCATTTTTTTGACGAAAATAGTGTAGTAAAAGTGTTAAGTGGCATTTTTGCAGCCACATTAGCTGTCAGTCATTCGGTCTTCGTTGACGGACTATCGGCATGCGCTCAAAAAGATCGATGTGTTTAATTTTAATTGCATTCAAATGCACGTTACTGCATTTTGTTCATCTTGTTGTTGTATCACAGAGACTACTGTCAATCACATTTTATCACGTTTGCTCTCAACCGGCTGCCACTAATGATGCATTTGTATGTGATTTTGTATAATAAGCACAGGGTCGTCGGTAAGAAATTGGAACTTGGGGTACTCCAATTTCGATAGACAATAAATAGTATGAAGCTGCGGGGCTTTGTTTCACTTTGTTTTCTATAAGAGGCAGACAACATTGAACATGTTGCACCTCTCAGAATAGTTGCGCTTTCTATGGTGCCACTTCTCGGAGAATTTGGGCATTCCAGGCGTGACTTCCTTGGAAGAACTTGTGGTAGATTCATTAAGGTTTCTGTTTCAAATAATTTAACTTCTCGAAAAGTTGAACAGTAGTGTGTTCGAAGAAAGAATTTAGGTTCGATCTAATTCAACCTTACTTTATGATTCTCGACTGCTTTCTGAATCGGGATTCCTTTGGTACATTAATTCCCTGCGCTATACAGGCTATTTCTGTCAACCCTGGTATTATTTTTACTTAGGTTTACAAAGCTCTGTTCAAACCAATCATCACATTTTCTGCTGTAGTATGCTGGCCGAGAACCATGGCTACATCGACGGTCAGGAGCGGCTCTGAATGGTTTGGTGGACTTGCTACGCCACGATTTAACGATCCAAGAGAAGACCGACGAAATTCTTTTGGGCTGTGGCATGTCCGAACCCAGAGAATTTTTTCGAAGATTGTCAGAGCAATAGTCCTTGTTTTTGACGCCAAATGATAAACTGATACCGATAGAGTCTTTTGGTAAAAATTATACCGCAAGATTTTCTACAAGATCGAAATGGAGAGATCCATACACTCTCTTGGAAGGCTCGGTGAAAACTTTTTACACGGAAGGCGCCAAGACAGAAAATGGAACTGGAGCTGGTTGGCACCTGAATGGCGATTTCAGATTCTGTTCTATCCTAGGTGCAATAACAATGGCTTTCCAATTGCAGATGATCGCTATAAGACTGGATAATCATGCTCACTGGAGACTGCTGGCGTCTATTCACAATTTGTCCAATATGTTCAAGAAACTATGTTAAGGCTGAATTCTACTGCAAAATAGAATAAGCTTGAGCTCGTGTGATGAATTAGCTAACTCAATAATATCAATGAACTGCAGCCAATGTCACCGTAGACATCACATCTTGCCTGGAGGGTGAATACTGCAAAGAGCATTCTCTCCTGCTTTTGCTAGAAGCTTCTCTTATTCATCAAGAGTACTTTCTCTATCTCTGATTCCCTTTATCCATCCCAGGCTCTAAGTGCAATGGGCAACTATGCCTGAGTGTATGGGAAATCCATCTGGGCTCTACGAGTTATCGAGATTCCATCAAAAATTATTTCTGTATGGTCCCCTAATTAAGTAGCCTATTGATCGTGCGATTTTTTAGCATTGTGTTAAAAAAGTAACTGTCTCGTTCAGAAATGAAAGCGCGCAGTTGTTTGCGCATTTTACCGCATCATGCCTATAGTAGATTTCAAATTTATTTTCTACATGCATACATACATACATAATTTACACTCTTCCACTGCCCCTTAATAGGTGTTATAATCGCCTGTTAGCAAGTGTTTTAAAATTGTCTCAAATCTGAGAGAAAACACCGCGATTGGACACTGCGAATTCCCAGGCATCTATAAAATTAACAACTACGATTACGCGTCACTACCGGCTATAACCAAATATGGCAAATATAAAAATTTTTGCGATTGTCAAGCAAGCCACAAACTATATAAATACTAGTAGTTACCGCCACAATTTGTTGTCGTTAGATCATTTGCGATAACTCAACCGAAAATGGCCAAAAGAATTGATTTTCGTATTAATTTCATGGCATATGATTGACGCCACCAACCAAAATTGGAACCACCCGCCCGCCAGCTGTGACCACAAAAACAAACAGCCAGCAAGCGATAGGCGTGTTACCGACACTTAAAACCAAATGAAAAACACTAAAAAGTAACGCAAAATATAGTGTAAATTGGTAGCAGAAGGAATTGTTTGTAAGTAGTTATAATTCCTGCAGCATGCGAGCTACTAACAAGCATTGAATTTTAGCGCACATGGCTCGCATTTAAGGACGGTGTGGCGCAAATGTTGTGATCATTGACGACGACGTACATAAATACTCGCTTGTTGGTATGTATGAATTTATGTGACATTTTGTTTTTTTGCTTCTTTTGCCTAGTGACGGAGGACATACGTGTTGGGCCTATTAATTTCGTATGCCGCATAGCATTAATAAATAAATAAACTACTTAGTTACTTATAAAATGTACTCACATACTTCGGTTGCCTTGTGCGGATAGTGGACGACTGACAGTGGATTTAATGAAAAAATTGCCGGCGGATCTGTTTATAGACAAAGGCAGTCAGACATTTCGAGCAGTAAGTTGTGTTAGTTTAGTTTTTTTGTTTTACTAACGTCATGTGTGTAATATTCGCGTGGTGTCAGATAAATATTTATTGCCGATTCGTAAGCGGATTTTATTGTCAGATGATTTATTTATGAATGGGTTGATTTAGGTTGGCAAAGTTGCGAAAATTCGTAAGAATAATAAAAAATGAAGTTAATAAAGATATAAAAATAAAGTGGAGTACATTTATAATGGACTTGTTCATAATGGAAACATTATTAAAATTTACCATTTGTCAAATAGCAGTTTTTGTAAGCCAAGCAATTTGTGATTCGAAATATCAGAGAAAGCAAAACTTTAAATGACAACTCAATGAGATGTTTAAAAATGGGTTATCCTCACTGCAGATAAGGTGCCTGCAATGGCGGAGTATAACGGCCTGCAAGACGCCTCTATTATGTCAATTAGCTCTGCATGGAAAACGCTACAGTCGTCTGTCTGTTGCAGCTTCTCATTCATGCCTCTATTCACTCTTATGAAGAATTTATTTTCGAGACAAAGTAGAGAAATCGATAAATAGATAGGATCTTTGCCGGATTCGAATGTCACAATTTAAAAGCAAGCCAACACAAGTTTGACGCAATTGGATTTGTGTTGTCAGACGGAAGGACATCAACACCACATAGTGACAAAAATCTGCGGAGATTTTTCGTATTACCCGAATAATATCAGATCATTTCATAGAGTTTAGTAATATAAAATGTAATCCGTTTCCAAATAAATTTTTTTATCGGAAAAATCAAGTTTATATTGAAACTAAAAATGTGCTGAGTTTTCACATTCAACTAAAAATTATAAATAAAAATACTCTAAATTGTACTCTCAAAGATTTCTCGTCGTACACTTAATTTTTTTATACGGTATATCTATTATACTCGTATTGGTACAAAACACAACTGTTCGTCCGTCATCCTTAAATGTCATTGATGCTCACATGGTAGACTTCAGTTACTTGCTGCAGCTGAAGTTTATAAATGAACCTCACAAAAGGTTACGCGTTCGATATACATATTCCTCATTGGCAAACACTAATAAAGCCTAAAGTACAGGGTGGCTCAATTGTACTGCAATTTTAATTGTTTGAAGATACTTTGAAGATTTATAGATATTGCTATATTTTTATAGCCGAGCGCACTAGTGCTCAGTGTAATATAACTTTTCTTATAACTATGATCTATAACTTGTAACAGCCTAAAGCAACCGGTTAGGATTAGTATCTGTATATATGTATACTGAAATGTTTGGTTAGGCCATGCGAGTCTGCCCTCCGCCCGATAGCTCGAGTAAGTATTGAGACATCTCAACGAAATTTGGTATACATATTGCCATGATACAAGATTGAAATGGGTGAAATCGGATATAAACTACGACTACATAACGGTGTCTTGCAGAAATCAAAAGAAATTGATATTTCAGTAACTATAAAATATAACTTTATATTATTATTATATTGGGTTGGTGAAATGAATTCATTTTTTTCATTTCAACTCAATAAGCATAGTTTCGAAAATTATACAAATCGGACAAAGAACGCGCTCACCTCTCAGATTACATTACTTTACAAAGTAAAAAAATATATATTTTAGTCACTTTAGTGACGTAATTTACTCAGACTTGGTTTCAAGTGAACTTAGACTCCTCTTTACTTGTTAGTGATAATTTTGTTCTATAAAATACAGTGACAGTGGGCTTTTTGGAGACATTCGATTATCTGTATTTTCATATTACCGCACCATTAAATAATTGTTGACTATGCATCGATTCGTGATAATTGATGTCAATCGAGAAATCACAATATATACTCTGCTCTTTAGAGCCTACTTCTTACTTTTCTGCATAAAGGATCACCCTGTGATGTATTAAACAACTACAATAATGGCAATCATTAAATGAAAATAAATTTTTATAAGGTGCGTGCGCTCGCACATTATTTATTTATGTATGCGTACTAGCTATGAACCAATTAAACATTGTGGTATTTTAATAAACACAACTTTAGAAATTACTGAATACTAAGTATATGGCACAAAGTAAGCCCAAACAAAAAATTGGATAGCATAACAGTCGACTGCAGAAAAAGAGAGAAAAATAACAAGAAAAAAAGTGTACTGTATTAGCAACTACAAGATAAAACAATGTTGGGAATTCTTTCGCTCTGGACATGGAACGTAACTAACGAATGGAAAAGAAGTCGGCCGACCAATGGACAATGAGTTGACAGATTTCTATAGTTAGACATGAAAGGCCAACTATGTGGAGTAAAGTATTTCTAATGAGCTCCAGATTCCTTAAAGTATTCCTTGTAACTTGAAAGTACGCACGACAATTGTGTGAAGCTGCATTTCTACAATGGCTACAAATGAAATAATTGCATCGAAATTGGTTATAGCAAGTAAGGAAGTCTAAGGATTAGTGGAGCTCGCTTGGAACGAGCTACTACAAAACTGCATACATATAAAAGTAGG
This sequence comes from Anomoia purmunda, assembly GCA_951828415.1. Lineage (NCBI taxonomy): Eukaryota > Metazoa > Arthropoda > Insecta > Diptera > Tephritidae > Anomoia > Anomoia purmunda. Next base: position 112,999,148 of record OX639997.1, read on the forward strand.
AGTATGTGTTCATATGTATATCTCCGTCTGTTGTTAGCTTGACTCCAAGGCAAACAGAAGAATTATGTAGTTGAAGCTGCAGCCAATCGTCTACTTACAGCTTGCAGGAATGCGGTAAATGGGCTTTACTAATTCAAATATTTTTTTTGTGTTTTTAAAAGTAAGCAGTTGATAGCGGTAAATCGCGCAAAGGTGCATACTCTCATTTTTTTTTTTTCAAATTTACTTAATCGACATTCTTCTGACATAAAAAGTTGCTGACATGGACGCGTGCATGTTGCTGTCAACGAGGTATTACATTTTGTTGGCAAAATAATTGACAATGACAATTGGGATTTAATTTTCTTGTAAGTATACACATTAGGGTGGCCCAAAAATGCATGGTGGATAGGATATTAGGAGTTTTAGTGATCGCCACCCCTTGGCCTATAAAGAAAAAATACTTTTTTTACATTAAAAATATTTGGAATTTTATTGGGAAAAATTACTTTTTAATAGTAATTTTTATAATTTTATATATTGCTGAGAAAATGAAAATTGTATTTTTAGATTTATTTTTGCTCAGAAAATATAGGTTATTAGTAAAGGTTTCGCCTTTTGTTTAAAATATAATAGTTATTTTTTTTAGTTATATTTTTTTTAGAAAATGAAAGTTATTATTTTGTTGTTTGACTTTATTTTTTTTTCCTGACCACCTTAATGTGGATACACTGAGGTGCTAGACCGATCGAATAGTGATTTTTTTACAGTATTAGTGAGACTATAACATGTTAATTAATGTTGCAAACTCTATACAACCAAACTTTGTACAAAATTTTGAAAAACTCAAGAAATTTTCTTTAAAATTTAAAATTTTTTTAGAATAATGTTTAGACTTTTTTTTGTTATGTAGCTTTATAGCCTACTTTAGTATAAAGAAGACTACTTCTATCGTGCTATTCTATTTTGCTTAACTTTTTACAAGTATAAATAAATTGACTTTGGAAGTTTAAGTCAAGATGTATTTATACAGGTGAAAACCACACTGATCATGACTCTCTGTCTGCTCGCTCTGTGCAAATATCAGCTAATGTCAACGCTGTTTTATTTATGTATTTTGATTTGTTGTTTTAACTTCAAATTTGATATACCTACGATATATAGTTTTACTCAAATTTACTTTCCTGTTATGCCTTGCAAATATTAAAAAAAAAAGTTTAGCTCACGCAATAGAATTTGAGAAGAAAAATTTTGTATAATTAATACTTTAGTTTTTACTTTCTTCAATTTTTGAGAGTACCTCGTCTGAGTCACAGTAACGTTGACATTCATTGGTATTAATATGCACATCTTGACTTAATTAAATTGTGGTAGTGTCGCACGTCACTAATGGCGGATATTTTTTTTTTTCATTCTGACATTGTTAGCGTCTATTGGATATTATAAAGCAAAATAAAAAATGTGAATATCTATTAATCGTAAATGATTACTGACTCTTCGAATGTCGACCCGAGTATTTTTAATCCGCATTATATTTTAAAAATTTTTTAAATAAAAATTACCCTACAGTGTGGTACATAGAAAATAAGTGAAGTACAGTGAAGTGAAATGAAGCGAAGTAAGCTAAATAACAGAATAAATTTGTAATTCCGATAACGTCCTCAGCAAATATTTTTGTTCTCCATACAATCTACACAGACATTTTAGTAATAAAATAATTAAAAAAATAGATTTTGGCCGTTTTTTTATTATTTAAAATATTTTGGTTCTATTTCGACTTCCGGTACAGAAAAATACTCGATTCAATTTTTTAGTTCGTGTGAATCTTTTTTATTAAATAATAGTTTAGTCTTTCGGATTTTCAACTAAACATTTATTCCTATTTGAAAGGCAAAGAGGGAAGTTTTCTTGTTTTCTAATACTACAACAGTTAACATCTTTAATTCACTTGGGGAATTTTTTAAAATTAGCTAATCATCACTTAGAAGTTGTTGTGTGTGTATGTGTGTTCAGAGGATAATTATAGTTGATATTAAACACCACCTTGGTGCTTTTAAGTAAACAACGGCAGTGAGTGTGAACATTTCACTCAACAGCCATTCATGCGTGAATAAATCAATTAGCTAATATGTAGCTTTGGATTTTCAATACGTATGAAATATTTGTACAAAGTATTAAGAGTTAATCGCTGCCACTAATTTCCAGAGGGGCAATGTTCAAAGCATTGGAAAGGTAAAAAAAAATTTATCTTAGCCAGAGCGCTTTAATTGGTGTAATTGGCCCGATACAGACTTTTGGCTATTGCAAAGTCAGTAACCAGTAAACCAAATCATGTGTGCCCTATGTAATCTAGAAATCATAATCAATACATTACAGCTTCATTTGCTGTTTTATAATACATAATAATTTATAAAATATTTAATTTCTGTTTTATTCCCATTAATTTGTCAGCTTCAGCGCTGCGAAAATACCCAGGCATGTTAGCAGTAGCACAAAACTCACAGCGCAGATCAATTTTAAAGCGCTCATCTCCACCAAGGTACGCTCATTTGCCCTCTCCCACAATGGCTTGGTATCAGTTGCTGCTTGCTCCTTGAGTACTTCGCTCTGGCCTAGACCGCTCGTTTTGAGGTCCTCCACGACTTCTTCGGGCAATAAAACTTTGAACGCAATGCGTGAAATCTCCGATGCCTCCGTGCCATTCATCGACCTTCTTTGGCTATCAAAAGTTGATACATCTGCACTCGCATTACGCTTACGTCGCCACGTATTGCTCGTTGCGCTACAATTGCTGACATCCACATGACAATCGTGCGCCTCCAGACAGCCAGTAATGCGCATGGATAGGACGAGTTCATCGCCACTGCGCATGCCCTGAAACATTACAGCTTTGAAGGACAAACGATGACCGAGTGGGGGATCGAAAGTCGGTGGTTGCGTGCAAACACTTTGCATAGAGGGGTTGATGCAACCGTGTGCCGTAATCAGAGCTACGTTGTTCAACAACTCTCCGCTAGGAGAAACGCGCTGCACATTCACATCCGTCAGTTTGGTGTAGTTCCAACCTGTGAACAGTTGACAGAAGTGATTTGAATTTTTCGAAAAAACTATTGGTAAATAAAGCTTGTTGGCCTACCATCACCAAGGATGACATGCGCGCGCAGCAACAACTCCTCGCCGAGTAGCACAGCGCTGTGCGCATCCAGCTGACGCGTAGTGCCTTTTGCTGTGCGGCGCAGCAGTTCAACGTGCGTGCGAAAAGGCAGTTGGGTGCCACCATGCGCGTAAGCGCCCAGACTGCGCGCTTGTCTGCGAAAACACTTAAAATAAATAATACATTCTCACTCACTTACCGCATACTTACAGTTCATTGGAGATGCTCATTTTGAGCGCATGCGTCTTTACCGCTACACGCTGTTGCGTCTTACAATGCAATGTCACTATGCCATCGGCACTCGTTCGTATGCCACGTATCGTAGGAAGGCGTAGCCGTAAACACAAATCTTTACCGCAATCATGTACGCCACAACTTTCGAAGTCCTCTTCGGCGATATCGGCCACAACAAAGCTACGCGTTAGCTTCAACTCACAACGTTTGTCATTCGAATCATTGTCGACAGTGGGCGCGGCGCCTATAAAACTGTCTACTTTGAGTACGGCGCGAAAATAACCGCCTGCTTGTTGCATGCAACGCATTTCGTGTACGTGTAGGCGTAAAGCGCTACCAGCCGATGTAGTGTCGGGTGTATTGACGTTGGCAGGCAGATAAACGGGTGCGGGTGTCGAAAATGGTGGGTGGCTTGGCAGTTGGAATGACGGACCAGATGGGACATTGTAGTTATAACCTGGTTCATTGCCTTGGGTAGGTGGGTGTAACGCTACCGGTTCATTGTTGGCGGGTGTTGGTTCTGCAGGCTGAATATCTGGAGGATCAACTACAACAATTGGTTTGGGGCGCTCAGCCGTGATCGATGTTGGTGTAAAGGTGGGCGTGGGACGTGGGTAAAAATAAGCGGCACTATAGAAAAAACAGTGAAGTGGTTTGGAAAATATTTTTACTAGTAGAGTAGATCGCACTCTGGAAAGCATTTTCTATTATTACATATTATTTTTTGTTTAGATTTAAATTTTTATATTTGGAGATCAAAATAAAACTCGTTTTTCGAGTGCTATTTTTTCGCTTTGAAATTATGATTTTTTTTTGTGAATGGTTATTTTTTTAGATTTCGATTTTTATTAATCGCTCAGAAAAATTATATAATTTCATTTTTTAAGTTTTAATTTGAATCAATGATGAATTGTTATTTTTGTTTATTGTAAACAATAATTATTTTATGAGTTTTATTTTATCGATAAAAACAAATTATTACAAGTTTTGAAGTTTTGTTATTTCATCGAAAGTTAAACTCAGTCCTGTGCATTAATTCATCTCTCAGATCAGATACAAAAATTAATTATTGTGTTTCATATTTGTAAGGCAGATCGTAAAACTGAAACCGCCACACAGCCTTTCTAATAATTGTTTGGTGGTAAATATTATTTGATACCAAATACTAAAATTTCGCACTATCAGAATGGACTTCTTCGTTTTTTTACTGTTTTACATATTGTCCACTCAAACACTTTTCGCCACCTCGCGTTTTTACTCACCCAAAAGTAGGCGGTCGTTTCGATACTTCATAATTTGGACGATTTTCTACAGGTGACAAGTACTGAGTATTCAACGGTATAAAATTAAATCGACCACTGTCAGCGCTACGATTCTCCACAATCTCAGGCAGCGTGAACTCGGTACTTGATGGCCGCACTGGCGCCACAGGTGAATGTGTGGAAGTTGACTCGGATTCGAGTTGTGGCTGCGTGCCATTAGAAGGGATATATCCTGGCTGCGGCGGCGGCGGCGGCGGCAATAATGCATACAAACCGGACACTGTTGGTTGTTGCGGCGCCAATGCTATGGGATACTGTTGTTGTTGCTGTGTATAGTAGTTGTAATCGTGGGCTAGGAAGGGCGAAATGTCCGCGTAGACCGTAACACAAAAATAAAGTGCGAAAATAGCGTAACGAATATTGGCAGCCATTTCACTTTTTTGGCTTTTGGTAAACTAATGACTTTTTTGTGGCACAGCGGGGTTTTATACGCAAATCGAAATTGAAGTTGACTTGTAAAGTTAAGTAGTATTTAAGCCACGATCTATGCATGTTTTTGTTTCAAAAACAATTTAAATTAAGAATCGATCGTAAAATTTTACTTTCATTTACAATTTACGCATAGTTTGCGTGGCTGAGAATAACTCAATGAATGCGGACGATTGGTAAAAAAAAAACAATGCTAAGTAGCTGTTGTAGCGAGTGCACGTTTTTCATGTTACGAGTACATGGCGTATGCGTATCTTTTGGAATAAATGGCAGCTTTCTTTCAGCACGATTTTTTTTTTATATGAGGTTTGAGTATTTTGAATGCTGCTAATTGTTGGGAGAGGTTAGTACAATGTGTAGCTGATTTTACTGTACTACTTGGAAGTGCCGGCGACAAACAAAATATAATTGTGGAAGAAAAAGTTTTTAATTTTCAGTAAATTTAATTAAATACTTAATTTAACTTTTTCAAAGCAAAAAAGTCATGTGAGCAATGTATTCATCTGGGTGTCTGCCTGAGATCTTCGATACCGACAATGACGTCGATAATGATTGCAACATCGATAAACATTTCAACAATCGATTAATAATATCGAACAATGTCAATATATTTGAACATCGTTTACAGTTACGATTTCGATAAAAATGTCAATAATAATTTATTACAAAATTTTTAAAACATATTTTTAATTTCTTGAATTTACTTGTACATATGTATAAATATAACCTATTGTTTTTCAAAAGAAAAAATTAAGTGACTAAATTACGATATCGATAAATAATATAATAATGGATCAGTAGTATAAATATTTTGGTAATCGATCAATAATATCGAACATTGTTATCGATAATAATCGTTAACGATTCAGAAATTTATAAAGATTTTGATAAGGACAACTAAGTAATTCGAAAAGGAATACGACGTCAAAAAAATATTTGCTGGAAAAACTGAAAAGGCAATTGTGTACTTTTTAGAGTATTTTACGTAAAATATTAAACACAAAAAAAATTGTGCGCGTAAAGTTTCTGTAATACATGCATGCTCACAAATGTTATGCCGGTTTAAAAAAAAATCATTTAAGGAATTGTTTTAACACTTTTTTCCCTTTTGAAAATAAATATTCTGTTATTGTCGATAGCAATTCGAAGGGTATAATACGTAGTTTCCAACATTGAAATTACAAAATTTGAAGGCATCATATGGAAACAAAGTAATGACTATAATTCGTCATTCAATACTAGGGAGTATTCAATGCCTAACTTTATCGTTCGTTTTTTCAATTCGCAGTAGAAATCCGGCATTAGATTTATTTTCTTAAAGGTATGTCTGTTTAAGTGTATAAAATACTAATAACAATAGTTATGTGCGTCTGTCATTTATCTGGATATTTTGCAGTGATTCTACAATGATTTTCGGTTTACACCTTGATGTTGAGGGGCCTCACTTTTACGCCAACTCCAAACGGCAGACCACTTTTGTGAGCAACTTTTTTATGACAGAAACACACTCGCAGGTTTGCCATTGCTCATCGAGGCAAGACGGCTAATAGAAAAAATAAATTTTTTATAATTTTTTTTTTTATTTTCGTACCCTTTGCAGACTTTAACCTGGGGTACACCGGGCTCTCCGCGGTGGCTTTTCACCTTATATAAAATTTGCTATCAAAACAAATTTCCAATCATGCTATCGATAATCGTATCCACAGCATCCTAATACTTGCCAAGGTAAAAGAAACCGTCCATTATTAAATGTATGTGTGTATGTGCACAAGCTCATATATACTTTATACAAATTTATTTTATTCAAAAAAAATATAAGTTTTTCTGCCCACTACTCACCACAGTACGACATATTGTCACTACAGCATACCAAACAAATCACTTTTGCGTTGACATCTCGCTTACACTGACAACTACAAACTAATGACAGCTCTTTTACATTGTCTATGTCATCAACAAATCGAGCCGCTATAAAGGCCAAAATAACTGCAAAATAATTGCAAAGATGCTCCTCTGGGGCTGGAGCAATGCGTGTACTAAGTTGGAATTCTCTAAAAACCGTAAATGCGAATATTTGTGCGCAAAAATCACATCCAATCACAACCGCTAACGTTGCGCTGACTATGTTTTTTATTGTTGTTGGCTATGGCTAAACCATTGTTGCATGCCACCAGCTGTGCCGCACGCGCACCACAACAACCAACTAACATTCACTCATTGGCCATTTTCGTCTTACACCAATCAATGCACAATAAATCCTCACTGCAGTGCCGCCATAAATGGACGGGATATGTATGTGTGTGTGTATGTGTATATGTACAAAAATACAAACATATACAGAGGTATCTCATAAAACAACAGACATCGCAATAAACAGCCGGAAAGGCAACGCGCTATGAATTGCAATGACAAAAACAATGCCAACCAACATTTAATGATATTTCTTACATTGCATTTTACTCGTATTATTATTGTAAATTTCATAATTTTGCAATATATCATTTTTAATGAAATGTCTCCTCTTGTCAGGTGTTGTCAACAGCAAGCCAACTTGTCTTTTTGATTTCTTTTGCGATATTTGTTGTTTGACAGATGTGTATGTGTATTTTTGTTGTTGTTGGTAATAATGTCATTAAATAGCAAATGCGTAAGTTGGCATAGGTAGATATATGCAGTATGTATGTACATTATACCGTCTCGCCTCACATGCCAAAAAAAAACGTTCACCCTCTCCAAAGTATTTTAAAAAGGCAATTCCCAAAAAGATAATGTACGCATGTACAATAGAGTTGTACAAAAAAAAAATTTAAATTTTATGCTCTCGCCTCAGGTATTGTTCTGAATCAAAGAAAAACATTGCCCATATTTTTAGTTTTTGTAATCAAAAAAATATAGTAAAAGGTCGCCGATTTTATGTGGGGAAAAACTTCAACCGACGAACTCTGTTTCTCTGCTGGAGGCTTCAAAGAATAATTTTCAATTGTTCTATTTTTTATGTACGTTTTAGGGGACTTTTTCTTGCAAAAATTAACTCATAAATTAATTTTCATTGCTTGATAAAAAAAATTGTTTAAATCTATACTATAATATAACTGTAGAAAAATAGGCTTGTAACTCAAATTTGTTTCAAAAAAATTACCGAAGGTGATAAAGGGAATGTAATGTAATACATTTGGACCACTTTAAGACTTTCTGTCTGTCTGTTTGCATGTCTGAACTCAATAATCACCCAAATAATTGAATGGATTTTCATGGATCTTTAATTGATGACTAGACAGTAACCGCGGGCACAATTTGAATAGACTTTTTGTTCTATTTTAGTTTCATTCCTCCCACTTTAGAGAAAATTAGAATTTAGACAAGAATCTAATAAAAAAAATGTTTATTTTCGCATTACAGCATAAAACATGAACGGTGATAATTTCGGTTTTCCTACACACAGCGAACGCCTTCTACAGGCGCAGAATCGTCGCAAATTCAGTTTTCCAGCCACACTTAGCTCCTCCTCGCTGCTTGAGGTCAATCAGAATATAACACGACGCCGTCTTAGCAATGTCAGCGATGTGGTCACCCGCAAATTATCCTACACCATCGGCTGGAAGGCAACGCAAATACCCACACAAGATATTATATCACAGGTAAGAGATTTAAGCACCTAGTTAGAAATTTTTGAGTGCATAATGTAATGGCAAGTCAAATTTTAAATACCTAACAGGGGCGTTGTATATGTGGGCAGTATATACGACGGCGACTGCGGCGATCCGGTTTGTTCAATAAAAAGTTGGGCTTTCAGCGCATACGCAGCATACTTGGCACATCCTCGATGGACATAGTGCGTGAGATATTTCCTGCAGTGATGGTGGTGCGTTTTCCCCCCTATGATTTCTATAACTTAATTTGTTGCTCATTTCTCGTTTTTTGTTTTCCTTTACAGCTCGGCGATGAGCTAGAACGCATGCATCCGCGTGTCTACACAGGCGTTGCACGACAAATTTGCCGCGCTCCTGGTGGTGAATTTCATTCAGCCGAAACGGTTACATTGCTCTTAGGTGCGGTGGGACGTGATCTGTTTCGTTCTGAAATCACTTGGAGTAAAGTGATTTCTTTATTTGCCATTGCTGGTGGTCTTTCTGTAGATTTTGTGCGTCAGGGTCACCCGGAATATGTACCTAAGTTGGTAGATGGGGTTTCGGAGGTGATCGAGGATGAGCTGGTGTCGTGGATCAATGATAATGGCGGTTGGGTGAGTATTTTTACTTTATTTATGTATGTTATTTAATGATGAACTATCTCATGAAAGCTTTTCTTCACCACCTGAAAAAGATGATCTCCCTTAGCTTCGAATAAGCTGTAGCCATTTTTTATAACGGGATCGGTAATTTTATTATAACCGTTTTTCAAGGTCTTGTACGGTAGGTTTTAAATTTAAATGTTACAAAGTAGAAGTTCTTTCAGCTAGAGTTCAATATTTTCAGCCTTCAAAGCATTTTCTCTCATTTACCTCAGCCACGGAACCTTACGTCAATTTCCTTGGCCTGAATAGATAGTCTGGTAGACAGAGAGTCGAGGGAAGATGTACATTCCTTTGACTCAGCAAGCAATGTCTGACCAATGGACCGAGAGGTTTTATGGTTCGCAAGAGAATCGCTATTTCAGACCGAAAAAAGAACACTCGAAAAATGAGTTTTTTTGTTCAAAAAAATATAACTCGATAGAAAATTTTTCTTTCTAAACAAAAAATATAAAACTCATACATTTATTATTATTATATTTATAGTATAATTTTATATAATTATTTCCCATATTTTTCATATATTTTTAGAATGGCCTCAACACACACGTACTGCCTGTGGCGAGTAATTTCAGCCCACTTGAATGGACTACCATTGTGATTGGCTGTATTTTCGGTTTATTTGTACTATACATGCTCTTAAGATTTATATTTTTCTATTTGGTACCAAAAGTGTATCAACGTCTGACATCATAGCGGTAAACTATTGTATAAGATACATTTAGTTTTAATTTAAAAAAGATGAGTGCGGTAAAATACTTGATTAAACTGGAAAAAATAATTGTTTTTAATAGTATTTTAACAATTACGTTAATTAGTAAATAAAATTTAAAAAAAATTAATACATTTACTAGTAAATATCATTAAATAACTCCAAGTATTTTAGTAGTACTTGTAAACCAAGCGTTTTTTTTGTAAAGATTACCAGTACTTTGGATTCGTCCGTATTCGGCTATAAAAGTGCTGTTCTTTTTCTATTCGACGTCACTCAAAATTGGCCGAACTTTTGCCTAGTAAATAAGCTTTTAATTTTAATATAATTTTAAAAAATTACTGTTACAATAACAAAAAAAATATCTTATGAAGAGTGCTTGGCAAATGTATTTGCCTAAAAGCATAGAACAAATTCTGTCCGTTATATGTTAATGTGCATCTTATAAGAAGAATTTTATTAACAGCTCGGCTACCCTATTCTAAAGTATTTTTGACCGAAAGCCGTTGACACGCATATTGTAATATTTTGTTTTTTAAATTTCTTAAGTACGAAGTGAACTTAAATATATGGCAGATAAAATTTGTTCTGTAATATTTTTCATTTGAAACTGATATCGAGCCCTAAACGTGAAAAAATGTAAATGGTCCTGGAGAATCTTGATGCATTTCTGCACCAAAAATAAAATGTTTAAAAGCTGTCGCTTACGCTTTTTTTCGCGGTGAGGGCTTGATTGTATTAATATTTTGTTATCGTGATTCAACTAATTGACACCATGGTGATTTTTTTATAACATTCGCACTGGTTTTCGTTACCATTTTTTGTAAAAATATAACTCGTTATATAACTAAAATCATATAAATTAAAATCTTTGTATTAAATTTATAAAAATTCGAAAGATTAAAAAAAAAAATTTAAAAATTTTCAATTTGTATGTAAAAAAACAAATTGATTATGCATTTTTATAGCTCATTCAATGTGTTGATTTTGTAATTTTTTTTTTTTAGTTTTTCATTATAATACGAAATAAAGTTATGTATATAAATAATTAGCCAAAATAATTTCTCTTGAGAATATTGTAAAAAATCACTCAATTTTTTGATTATGTAGCATTGTAATATTTTTTATGAAATGGAGTTCCGGTTCAAAACTATTTTTGGTTTAATATAACTTAAAATGTGGTATGTACTTATGTACGTTTGTATCAAAGTATTTAATTTAATTTTAAATTATTTAAAATATGTGACATTTCTTTAGATCGTTCTCAGCGTTTTATTATCGAGAGAAGCATAAAAATTAAATAAGTAAAGTAAAGCACCAACTTTTATAATGAGTGTATTCTACCAAAATTTTCAATAAAATCTACATTTGTAATAAAACGCGTTTTTTTAATACCTTACTTAATAATTTATTTGAAAATTCTACTAATTAATTCAAAGTACCGAATCCCTTTAAAGAAAAGCATCGGTAGATATGGACCTTAGCAGGGTATTTTACACACCGCTGAATAAATTTATTTCCATTACCGACCCAAGCTTTCTTCTAGTATTCTATACGACAGGGTCACGCGATGAGTGGATAAAAATGTAGCTGTAACCAAATGAGATGTATTTCTATTTTAACAGGCGACACACTGTTGCTTTGTCATTTTTCTTGCATTCAATTAACGGTCTTGACTTGCGGATATCGGAAAAGAAAGTGCAGACTCAAACTTCCACAGCTGGTTTATGTCGTCGCTGAACATGGTGTGTGTCCGCACTGTTTCCCCTTCTTATAGATCAGCCGAAACAATTGCGAGCAATTACTGTTAACTCTTTCGCGCATACAAGACCAAATTGACAGTTGAAAAGCTCCACTAAAAATACGCAGCTGATGTTTGTTCATTCCCTTACATGCCCCAACCGATCGTGCTATGTACATACATACCCCCAAAAGATCCGGCCGCCGCCTCCACCGCTGCCGCTGCTGCTTTGCTCAATTTTATGTTTTTGTTTTTGTGTTCGCTATGCTCTCTTGTGCACACAAAGTCACACCTTCGCACTACTTTTTCGTCTATACATTGTACGGACAGGCGCACCGCTGTTAGGTGATCGCGTTAGACGGCTTAGCTCCAAGTCAGTCCAGTCTTCTAGCCAGTACCAACAGTATCGTACGTTGTTGACGCCGTAGCGCTACGGAGCGTATACCGCGTGATTCAGTCTGTTAAAAGCAAAAAAAAAAAAAAAAAAAAAACAACAAAAAAGTGCGTGCAGTGATATTTTTTGCATACTGATTTTTATTATTATCAATTACTTAGCACGCGAATGTGCGGCACCAGTTGTCTTTGTGCATTCCCATCTATCTCGGGTTTTCGCTATTTCGTTTAGCACTTAAATTCTTAGCCTTTTTATTTTGCTTCCTCCATTTATTTTATCAACAAGAAAAAAAACAAAAAATAATAAAATTTAATGTACAAATTCGCGGCTTTGACAGTGGATTGGAGAGAAAAGCAAGTACATACAGTGCGGGAAAAAAGCATTGGGACATTACTTCTTTCTTATAATCACAACATTTTTTATGCTAAAGGTTGTCCGTTTTTTTTCAAACAAAATATAATTCGAAGCAGAAAATATTATCAAAGAACAATTTAAGACAAACTAACCTTTTTCAAAATTCATAAAAATTCATCAAATTTAAAAAAAAAATTCATCAATTTCAATTTCAATTGCAAACCTTTTAATTCAGATTTTTTAGTTTTGTACAACATTCAATTTTAGTGTAATATGTATCGTTGAGTTTTGACAATTTGTTTTACTGACGGTGTGGCGCATTTATTTCATATAACACAAGAACGAAATTTAAGAAGACGAGCAACGGTGAACAAATTAATCAAAATTCCTCGGGAATTTTTAGCCATTTAAAACATTCACCTTATTATACTGAAATGGAAAGCAACACAAGACTGCGTACTCAAAATTGTTGTAAAAATTCAGATAAAAAGCTTGAAATTTTAATGAATAGTTTTTTAATTTGCCTAATTTTTTAAATCTTGACTTATATTGGTTTGTTATAAAATGAGTTATAATTTGATTACAAAAAATTAGCCAAAAAGTTTTAGCATAAAACATATTGTGAATAATATGAAAAAAATGACTGTGCCAATACCTTTTTCCGTCACTGTATATATGTACATTTGCGAATAAGAAAAAGCAATTACGATTGGACGAATCGACAAATGTGCCGCTCACAACTTTTTCTTCTTTCGCTTAATCAAAACACGACGAAATTCAAATCGAAAGCAGATATAAAAATTTATTTTCAACGTAGCAAAACTTGAGCTCACGACAACGAGTTGAGAAGTTCGTTTGGCATCTGTCGACTGCCGTCTTCGTAAGTCGCTGTCGCCAACTCAGCTGAGTTCAATATTAAGATTGAGATCAGTTTTGAGAGGCGGAGATCATCGCAAAGTCATCGCGCAGGTAAATCGAAGCCTAAAAAGCTGATAGTATACTAAAACGAAAAGGCTGTAGAATTAACAAAACGAATGCACAATAGATAAGTGAAAAGAAAAAGTAGTGAAGGTTGAATTCAAAAGTAATACAATAAAAATCATAAAATAACTTGTGGAAAAAGTGGAGTTGAAAAATCAAACATTGCTTGGATATACGAGTGTGCTTTAAACAGATGTGTATATACATATGTATATTTCGTAGACACAAACAAACTAAATACATACATAAGTAACACGAGTACAATAGCTGAAAATGTAAAAATGTAACAATACTATACAAAAAAAATTCAAAGCAACAACGAAGGTCGTTTTCCGGCAAGACTCAAGCAAAAGGCTTTCATAAACCGATACAAAGTTGCGCAGCAGAGCATAACCGCAAACGTCAACAGCTTTTACAGCAAATTCAAACTAATATTAATATATGTGGATCTCTAAAAAAACTCAAATTATTTAAATGTTAAATTCTCCTCTTTCAAAAGTGAAAGAAACACAACTGAACCAAACAACATTTGATAAAAGTAAAAAAAAAAACACAACAACTAACTACTGTCGAATAACCATTCCCCAACAACAGCAACAAAACAGCCCCACATGCCTTCGCCGAGTTTGAAACAACAACAAACACCTCCATCGCCGTCGCCACCACCACCACCATTGCTACAACATCAAATCACCTATACAAATCACCTACAGCAGACGCAACAACAAAAAGGCTATTATCATACGCAAAATAAGAAGTTGTCAACGAAATTGAAATCTTCTTCATTGGACAATGATATATTCCTACAAAATCGCAAGAATAATAGCCAAAGTAACTCCGATTGGCTTTTGCCACCACACGGTTCTGCCACAATACCACGTGCCGGTTCCACATCCTCGTTGGCGAGCACTGTAACGGCCAGTAATTATCAGGAATATAAAGCGGAGATTATAAATCAGGTGAGTAATGATAACAGCTCCGTGCCATTGATGTGTTTGGAAACGAATTTCTGTCAACATTTATCAAAAAGCCATTTTCAGTGCGATTTTGCGTTAGAACCTTTCAACCTGTCGGAAAAAGAAAAGAACAAAAATAAACTCCCTATCCATCTTGATTAGTTCTGTAACTCAATAGAGAGCGCTAATCGTTCTTCTATATTGCACTAAGCGGTTATTGGGAGAGCATAGATTTGAAAATCAAGCTCACAAAGAATAAACGGACTAGGCTTAAAAGTTGATGCAGGTACTTACGGGTGACTGTAGACTGTGGATTCCTCTGTAAAAGTCTGGAATATGTTACACTTGCGGTTAAGACTTAAAGCGAGGACATTTAGAAATTATATCGAAAGATACCTCGGCTGTTTAACCAGAGAAAGGGCTACAACTAAAGGCGTTGATTACCTTTGAAAATATCAGGGGATTTAGAGGAAGTAGAATGTTATGAAAAGCAGAGTATGCAATACTTAGATCTCTAGATCGAAATGCATAGCTCTGCGAGTTTTAATACGCATTCATGCACACTTACAGATTACTTTCGTTTAAATACTTTTTACGTACTGAGTTTTAAGAGTTCGATAAATTTTATTTTGAAACAATAAATATTTAACTCGCATTAATAAATTTCCGCTAAATATGTTGGTGTATGTATGTATTAAGATGGCTCAAATTTTTTCCGCTAAATCGAATGTATTTTCGGCATTTTTAAACAAAAATCTATTCCGTATTTTTAGAAACTTTACGGGTATGCAGTTTTGTAGCCAATTTGGCTAAAAATTTCGGGAGTATTTTCACAATTTTTTTCATGCGTTCTATAGAAGGAAATTAATTTTTATATGGAAGAAAATACCCAAAACGATCCACAAAGAAAATTATTAAAAATCAACTGTTATTGCACTGAAATTATATTGGCTACAGACATTTTGATTAAAAATTTTTAAAATCTTGTGAAAGACAAATTTTTCTTTTGACAATGCGCAGGCTCGAAACTAACTTTGGAGCTAAGGTTTCTTCTGAACTTTCTCTTAGAATTATCTATAAAAACAATTTCGCGCTTACATCTATAGCTCAATGTTTGGCCTAAATACAGAATTATTTAGAGAATCCGAAAATACCCAACTGACCAATCGTGTTTTTTTTCGTCCGAATAATATGACCCGTCCTAGTGTGCAGGTAAGAATACTTCACCTTCCATGAACAACACGCCCAAAGTACTCGTATTCACTGCTTTCTGTGAAATATATAACATTTAAAATATATTCCGCAAGTGGTAGATAATTTGAATTCAAAATTGGATTTGTTTATATTTTTCACACCTATAAAATATGTACAGGAATATGTATAGCAAGGTGTGGAAAGCTTACTTTTTTTTATGTTTCGCCATTAGCGGGGGTCGTCCACTTTACAAAATTTTTTACACGGAACAATAAACACATGAAAATAATTATAGATCATGATTGATAATATATTACTCAAAAGTCTTCTCAAATTTTTTCACCTACTATTAAGATAGATACACATATTCAGCTGTAAGAGGATAAGTATCAATAAACTGTATTGCTCAAAACTTGATTTTGCGCTATATTCCATATGAAAAAACAAAATGTAATTGTATAAATGCAATACTGCTTACCAGAAGTAAGAACACGATATCAGGCCGAATGCACATTCAAAATATCGATATAAAATAATCGGATACTCATAAATATCGAATTAAGTAGACTAAAATAGAACTAAATTAAATATCGAAAATAGACTAAAAATTAGAGTTCTGGTTCAAATAGTTGGCGAATTTTCAGAATCCAGAATATAGGGTACCATTAGTCCAGTGCATTGTTTTATTTTTAATTTTAATATGTTTGCCACTTTCAAGTCCATAATAAGGCGAAGTAGATTGCATTGGATACACCTCAATTAAAATTAGAAAAGGACGCTTTGTGCGTACCGTGTGTTCTTTCCATGCTATTTTCATTCAATACGAAACTGGGGTTGAAGTACTTGATATCAAAAAATATAGTGGCAAAAGTATCGATATGAAATTCGAAGTTCCTGTCCCTATCCTGTGGTGATATTTTGTATCGATATCGCAACTTAGCGATGAATTTTTCGATTGTGTTATTCTATACAAAAATGTTGGCAATCTCTATGTAGTGGTGAAAACAAAAATTCCGATAGGTGGCCTTGGAGTCGATATATTTCTAAAAACCGTATTTATATTTCGATTTGATTTAAAAATTAATTGAGTGTAAGCTTAAAAAAATTACTCACTCAAAAATAAATAATAAGAAAAATAAATAATAAGAAATTATTTTTGAAGTGGTTTTTGACAATTTTTTTTCTCACTCATCAACTTGATTTGGCAAGACTTTGTCATACAAAAATGTGGCTTGAAAAGCTTGTCACCACGAAGATCAGGATTTAATCCACATTGCATTACTTTTAGCAACCCTGATTTGCGCAAACTGTTGAAGTCATAAATACTTATTTCTTTACAAAACAAAAGAAGAAAGACGTAAAAATATTTAGAAGTCATTAAAGGCCCTAAATTTACGCATATAAAGTAAAATACTGCAAATGTATTTAAATACTTCATTCAGCGTACAAGTACCCATAGTCATAAACAAATATCTATATAAGTACTTTTATAAATATAAACAAGTTATATATTTAATCAGCCTGTCGGCAACGGCACTTTTATTTAAAATGAAAAAAAATAATAATAATTATACTACATTTCATAAAAATTTCGAGCAATTCCATAAGGAAAGCATTTCACGCAAGTATTTATAGCCAAAAAGTGTGAGAAAATATACACAGTAGAAGTGCACACAATTAAATTAAGTGTGAGCACGCACATTTGCATAAAATAGTAGCGAGTAAGCGATACTCGATAACACTTAACTAAAAAAAAAAAAATTATAGTCTGCCTGTTAAATGTGTCAATTAAATTGACAACTACATAAATGCGCCTACTTGTTTGTATGTACATATACATATATGTATATATATATATGTATCTATACTTATAGTACATATGTAACTAAAAGATGAGCGTTTTACTTTTTAACAAGCCAGCCATACATACATACATACATACTCGTACACAAATTATTTACAATATGCAAAATCGAATCAATTGTGCTACAGTTCAAATGGGTGTTGAAAAGTGGCATTAATAAAATTGAAAATATTACAAATAAAATATCACAATACCAGTTCGATGAGGTTAATTTATGCATTTCAATTAAATAATTGTTTTATATTTATTTTTACGCCGCGATATCAATATGAATGTGCCAGTATGTACCAAATGTATGTACATATGTACATACATATGTATTTATTTAAGTGTCGTGCCACGAGTATTCGCACATAACGGTTACACTTTGACAGACGTTAGACAACTCAAGGTCGGGGTTTGTTTGCTACCCGCCTTTTTTGTTTTTTTTTTTTGTTTTGTTAATGGGACGACGCTGCGGCGAATTGTCAATTGCATTTGTTGATTGTTATGAGTTCGAACCGCTTTTAAGCCGCAATTTGTGCAATTCATCCGTTTGTCGTTCGTTGTTTGCGTGTCGCGTGTGTTTATTGAATGAAACAACAGTAAAATTAGTGGCGAATTGGCAGCGGTTTAGTCAATTAGGTGGTTTTAGAAAAATCTATAAAAAAAAATTAAATTTCTTACATTTTGTTAGCCATAAAATGCTGAAACTCCAAAGAAGGACGCATTTGTATTTGATGGAAATATTTAATGCGCGCTTACGCCGGTTTTGCCATTGAAATTAAAATAAAATTTAATTTTCATTTTCATTTATCTGTTCCACATAATCTTGAATTTGACAGAAACAAAATTTAAAACTTTTGAATAGAACCAAATAAATGCCCAATCAGTTCAAGCAAAGCTGCAGATGGTAGAATTTAATTAAAATTTTTAGTCTAACGTAGACACTTAAATAAAGTTTAAATGGAGTGGTGAGACCTAAAATAATCAAATTTTGGTAAAATCGGCTGTTAGATTATTGGAAAAAATATTAGTTTACTTAAGTTTGAAGTTTGTTTATTTTTGCTACGATCCATCAAAAGAATAATACCTGCAAATAAGGTTTTTGTTTTCTTAAATATATGTATATCTATGTATGTATATCCATATGCACATTCGTGTGCATCATTCCCCATATACACAAAAAAAAATCATTACTTTTTTTCCACAAAGCGGAATAGAAGAAAAAAACAATTAATTCATGCCGCTGAATATATGAAATCTTGAGCGCGTTTTTATAATATTGGAACAAAGTACTGTGTTTAAGTTTTCGAGCTTAAGGCCGTGTTAGTTATTTTAATTATTTTATTCCTCAATATTTCGATCTCAATTTGAAGTCATCCTTAGCAGAAGAAAACATATTGCTAAATATTAAAACAGCTGCCATACTAATAATTGAACAAATTATTGAAATACGAATACAAAATGCACCCACTGTGTAAACTCCAAAACGGCTGTGAAACATTTGCGTAAATGCATGAACATATGGCCACATACATACATACATATGTATGTATGTCTGCCTGTAAATGCACTACTATTTATTATGAATTTCCTTGCGTGTAAAGCCACCGCCGGCACACGTGCTGTTGACTTTCCGTCTGATTCTGAATGGGCTTTCAACAGCTGCTGTCTTTTTGTTACATCCCTCGATGCTGCCATCTTCTTTGTGATTTCCTTGTAATATTTTTTCATTTGTGTATGTATGTTTTTTTTTTTTTTGATTCCTTCATATAGAGTAGTTATAGTGTGAATGAAATTTCACAGGTGGCTGAACAGGGAAATGACAGTCTATGCAAAAAAGGAGGGAGTGAATTGGAATTTACTACATTATTTTTTTTTTTTCACTTATTGTAATTATTTTTGTTTGTGCCTTTTATTTGTGTATGACTGGCGTTTTATTTATTATTTACTATATTCATTATTTTTAATACACAATGCATACATACTAATCGTATGTTAAACAGCTTTAAATATTTTTATTTTAACATGCAATGAAATTAGGTAAATTTTTACTTAGAATTATGGAAGATTGTTTATATTAATTCATTTCATATAAATATGCATAAAAGACATTCGTTCGTTTCTCAATAAACGAACATCTTTCCGAGAAAAGAAGTCATTGGAAGGGAGCAATACAATTGCGATTGCAGAGTTCCAGAATTGTTTTAACCGGCAGTGAGAATCAATTACCTGGCGGCCTGTATCCTGACTACTGCAAACTATTCATCGCGAACCTTTTGAACTTATTTCACAAAAATGTCAACCATTTTTCTGGAAGTACTCACCTTAAAAAATCTACGACAAATTGGGTGTAGAAGACTGTAAAAACAGTATGTTTGACTGAATCAGCTGTTTTTGTGACGTCACATCGGAAATGCAACTCATGTCTATTCACCTTTCTCTACTCAAGTGCACAATGCAGAGAGATATGAAAAATTCTTGGTGTGCGAGTTTCCACCTATTTTCTTGTTCTTCTGTGATTTTTTTTCTAGTGTGAGATAAAACGCCTGAGCATGTGTAATATTGTATTCCATCATTCTTGAGCACCATTTGGTGAACGAAGGACGAGCGAAACGAGTATATGACTTTTATAGTAAGAAACCCAATTAATTGGTCATATGATTACCAGGTTTTGAGTCAGGGGTCCGTTCGAGTTAAAGTAATGAAAAGCGGACGAATACAGAGGAATGCTTTCTTTATGAACCTCAGCACTTCATGCAGGAAACTCGTGATTGTCTAGGATGCTTTTCGTTTGCCAAAGTAGCCGACTTAGTCTTAATCAATTCCTATTATAGCCGTTTTATTTTACGTGTAGTTGAAAAATTTCAGCAGCCACTGTGCAACCACTTAGCTTTCTTACTCACCAAATTATTAAATTTTCTGAATGATTTTCTTTGATAAATAACGTAAACAGCGGGGTGCTGTTAATTTATACAAATACAACAAGTGTAGAAATGAAGTCAGAGGTTTTTTGTTTAGAGAAAAAATTAAACAAACATTTAATCTAATGCAGATAGATTTGTAAGGAAAAAACTGTAAATAGTAAAAAATAAATTTCATGATTTTCTTGCGTTGCGAAATCGGAAAGATTTTTACTTCTTCGATATTCATATTTGTACATACAATGGTTAAAAACGATTAAATGTTTTGCCTATGACGTAAACGATCTAAAGCTTTTGACCTGCACTGGTGAAAATTGTTTTTAGTCAAATTAAATTGTATGGGAGTATTTGAATAGTGTGGGAGAAACTAATTCTATTTTATTTTTTGAAATATTTTTAACAAAACATCAAAAAATACCAAGCAAAAACTAACATGATTTTTTTTTAACTGTATATCTGACTATTTTTAATTTTTTCTTTAACTGATGCAAGAAAATTTTTAATACTTTGTTGTTCATTTTAAATTTTGCAGACATTAACCTTTTTTCCGATGATTGCTAAGAAATTTATGCCCATCTAGTTATGAGTTATTCTGTTTATTTTTTTTTTTGTTTTTTTTTTTGTTTTTGTTTTAACAATAATTTTTTACCCAATGCCAGTTTTTTTTTTATTTGGATAGTATTGGATAATGGCAACAACAATTACAGTGGTGAAATCATAGCTGATATTTCTAGCAGGTTGATATGAATAAAATTTATATATACATATTTGTTTAAATTAAAAATAAAATTAATTAGGGGAAAAATCTACTCCACTCTGGTACTTAAAGCTACATCTGGCAAACATTTTTTTGTTTGTTATTTTTCATTTCACAATTTTTGGTTAATTAAATTGAAACTCAGTTGGAAGCAACAATCTTGCAAAAAATACGCACTAAAAACTCATGCCAAACAATTTGTTTAATCATTTACATATTTTTTATGAGTAAACAAATTTGCAATTTTCAAATAAGAAAATATGGTTTGAATTGATTGGAAATATGCCGAAAATTACAGTTATCAGCGGGTTAGCATTATAATATTTTTAGGCTGACTTTTAGATTGCCCACAATAATTTATGATTAAGTAAAAAAAAAATAGGAAGTCATGCACAGAACCCACACAATTGTTTGTGCTTTTTTAAAATGTAAATAAATTCGTCTGAACTAGACTTACATAACTAAACACCCGTTCCTTTCATACTTGTTGTTTTTTCAGGGCAAATGCCTTTGCGGTCAGTACATCCGCGCACGCCTACGACGAGCTGGGGTACTAAATCGCAAAGCCACACAACGATTGCGCACCATATTGGAACCCTCATCGGCGGTGGTGTACGAAGTCTTCCCGGCATTGAATAGTGTAAGTGCATTTCACTCATTTTCCCAAAACATTTTTCAAAGATATAAATACTTGCACTTGCAGATGGGCGAGGAATTGGAGCGCATGCATCCGCGTGTCTATACGAATGTCTCACGTCAACTATCCCGCGCGCCCTACGGCGAACTCGTCGACGGCGATACAGCGCCAATGCTGCTCAATCTGGTGGCCAAAGATCTATTTCGTTCCAACATCACCTGGGGCAAAATTATTTCAATTTTTGCTGTGTGCGGCGGCTTTGCCATCGACTGTGTGCGTCAGGGACACTATGAGTATCTGCAATTGCTGGTGGATGGCATTGCTGAGATAATTGAAGATGACTTGGTGCCATGGCTGGTCGATCATGGCGGTTGGTTGGGTCTGCAACAACACATACGACCACATGTGGGACGTTTTTCATTTCTTGGACTTCTAACACTTTTCGTTGCTGTGTCATCAGGCGTTTATGTCGTAACAAATGTCGCGAAACATATTGGCTGTCATTTGTATTCGTTGCTGTTTTGAAACAACTGTCAGTGAAATGAAGGTGTAGAAAGTTGAAAATGTGGGAAATAGGAGATAGAAAAAGAGTAGTAGAAGTTGAGAAGGAAATACATACATATAGAATAGGAAATGATGTAAAATGTTATGTGGTTGTAGTTTTTATATTAGAATTTTTCTCATTTAATTAATTGACTAATTATTTGGTTGGAAATCATTTAAATTGTGATGCATTTAGTAAAGTAGCGTAGTACTCGTTTAATTTGACACATTTAACTTTTTCACATTTATGTAAAACTAAACCTACATTTATGATTCGTTTTAATTTAATAAAATTAATTTTACATGACAACTAACACATAAATACATAGTAGATACCATACCAATTTGAAACTTGTTATAAAAAATTTTTTGTTATTTTCTTTTTTGTTGTTACTGCATTTTTTAGTTTAGAAAAACAAATAAATTAATTTTAGTAGAAAATGCGATTATTTTTAATCAAATATGGGGCGCAATGTGGGAAAATTAAAAAAATAGGCATGCAATTTTTAAACCGGAAATTTTAAGCAGCTATAAATATAAAGAAAATTTTCAACGGAGTTCTTCAAGAATTTCCAAGCATTTTGGTTAAGGAAATTGCAAAAAATTATTGTCATATCTAGGTAAGGCAAAGAAAATTTTATAGCCGATTAAGCGGTTAACAACTAATTAAAGGCACTGGAAAAACATTTAACAAGTTGTAAAAAACTGACTGCTTTATTTGTTCCTTGTTAAATTATGGAAACTTAAGCTACGAATTCTGTGCCTTAAATATTTAAACCAATTTAATCCCGAATTGTAAAATATTGTTAAGACCTGAATTTCAGAATAACAATTTTGACAAGTGTTTCGTTGTAAGTCTATTTCGTTTTTCCGTAGCGATAGTACCCGCCCTAGACACTACATTTTGACCAGTTTTGTTTGTTATTTTTTTTATAAAAAATAATTTTCAGATCAGCTTTAAGTATGCAGTTTTAGACCCATCAAGTTTTAGTATAATAATATGCAAATTTTAAGTTGCTAAAAATTTCCATATATTTTTGAAAAAAAAAAAAAAGAAATGGAAGCGGTCTTTCGCAACTTATTCCATATAAAACATGCAATATTTGGTGACATTTCGTTGTTTTTTATATTATTGGGTGCTTGGAGCGGCAATTTTTAAATACACAATTTCAATTTTTGTTAGTTTATTTTAAATATTTTGGAACTTTTTTTTTAAATTAGTCGAAAGAAATTATTTTAATCGTCTGGGCATATCAGTTTTTCATCATGCTACATTCCAATATTTCCTTATCCCTTTTGAAAGGAAAATGGAGTTGCGAAAAAAAAATGTCGACCGGAACTTGTCTGTGCCTATTCCGGTCATATATGTGCTCCATCCTTGTCTAGGGGAGTGCTAACTGGCTCTCCTTTCTAAGTACACATAATTTATAATTTTTGCTTCAGTATAAATACTAAATAAAAGCCGAAAACGCTTCTGAGAATTACAGAAGTAATTAACAATAGAAAACAAACAAACAAAAACTCGCATAAAGAACCAGAGTCGCATTCGAATTTTAAAAATTTCATTACAAAACATACGTAGCGCCCTCTGACGCTTTATGCACGCAATCTGATTGGAATTAGAAATGTCAAAACTACCGCCTAGGAAGAAGCAGACTGAAGATTTTTCAGATTCCTGTAAATTTTCCTGAGCGAACGTATGTGAAATTCTTAAACAAGTGTAAAAAAGTTTGTTACAGTTTAATTGCAAATTTAATTGTCTCAAAATAGCCACAGAATATAGTGTGTTTTGTAAGCTATAAACTGTGTGCGCGAAATGCTAAACGAAAGACCATAAAGCGTTGTGAAAAAGTCAACTTTAAGAATTCTAATCAGATACATAAGTGTGTATGTGTGTGTGTAAGTTGTCGGCAACTAAAAAATTGATGACGGCGACAATTTTTATTGGTCCACAGCGTTTGTTGAGTGCTTTATAAGAAATTTATTGCTGCTACTTAGAACTGTGTTAATAACTGTATGTAATTTCACGAAAAACTCAAAACTGCGGAAAATAAATACATAAATGTATTTCCGCTGCCAGCGGTTGCGTTCCCAAGCGCCACGTACATACATACACACATGCATTCATATCTAAACGCTATAAAAAACTAATCAAAATAACTTTATTTAACAGCTGACCCACTTCCAGTTTCTAGCAACACTAATCAACAATTTACTGAATTGTGTTTACAGATTTTTCGTTGGCTTATATAATTATCCTTTTTGAGCCTCGTTTTTAAAAGCGTATCGCAATGAAAGTTAAGGAATTGCAGAAGACAGTAAATATTGCGTGGTCACCGCTGCCACAGTATCCTATTTATTTGGCTGCTGGCAGCGCGGCGCAACAACTCGACTCCAACGCTAACCCAACGTTGGAAATATACTCGACGAATTTCAGCGACCCAAGTTATGATTTGGAATTGAAATCGAGCCTACCAAGTCAATACAGGTTAGTAGTGCTTACCACAAAGTATTTATATACACACACAGACACTTCCTAAGTATTTGTTATGATTTAGATTCCAAAAAGTTATCTGGACTCCCACTGGCTATGATGGCGCTCATGCTAATGGTCTCATTGTTGGCGGCTGTGAGGGTGGTCATGTTATGATTTATTCTGTTGCCAAAATGTTCGCCAACGAAGAAGGTCTAATTGCACGCCAAGATAAACATACTGGCCCGGTTAGCGGTCTTGATGTAAACCCCTTTCAAACGAATCTGCTTGCTTCATGTGCCTCTGAATCGGAGATATTCATTTGGGATCTTAATAATACAACAACACACATGAATCCGGGCACTAAAACACAACCACTCGAGGATGTGCAGAATGTCGCTTGGAATCGACAGGTGCAACATATACTGGCCTCAGTTTTTAGCTCTCGTTGTGTTATTTGGGATTTACGTAAAAGCGAACAAATCATTAAACTTTCCGATACACAGTCACGCGTGCGTTGGCATGCCATACAATGGCATCCGGATGTGGCTACTCAAGTGTGGCTTGCTTCGGAAGACGACCAAGCGCCGGTAGTACAGTTGTGGGATTTGCGCTATGCCACTGCGCCGGCTAAGACAATGCAAATACATCAGCGCGGTGTGCTCGGCATGTCGTGGTGTCCACGCGATATCGATCTGATGGTATCATGTGGCAAAGACAACCATATCTACTGCTGGAATCCAAATACCGATTTGCCTGAAGGCGAAATACTTTCTGAAGTAGCAGCAACCGCCAGTTGGTATTCGGACGTACAATGGTGTCCGCGCAATCCTGCATTGGTCGCGAGCGCCAGCCTCGATGGCAATGTCTCGATCTACTCACTTTTCGGTGGCACACAACAGCAAGTGCAAACATCTAATAAGATAGCTGACTCCTTTCCGGGTATGGATCAAATAGCACAGGCACCCATACCACAACAATCGACGCATATAGTGTATAATGATTTGAAACGTGCACCTAAATGGATAAAGCGACCATGCGGTGTGGCATTTGGGGTAGGTTGGAATGAATGAATAAATTTGAAAACATCCTAATAGCTTAAATTCATTGCAGTTCGGCGGCAAATTAGTGCACTTTAATAGCAAATCGAAGCAGGTACTGGTATCGCAAGTGGTCACCGAGCCGGAACTAGTCGAACGTGCCAATGCGCTCGAACGTTCGCTCAACGAAGCCAACTATGTTGACTACTGTCGCGAACGCGCCGATCAAATGGCTGATCAGAATGGGCGTTATTTGTGGTATTTCATAAAGGCGAATTTTGAACTTAATCCAAAGGAGGAAATGTTGAATTTACTTGGTAAATGCAAGAGTCGAAAGATCATTGACGTTAATTATAAATTGGGTGTTTTTTTTTTGGTTCAGGTTTCAATAAAGACGACATCGATGGAAAATTCGCGAAGTTTGTGAAAGAAGATGCAACACCACAAAATGAAGTGACAAATCGTATCGCCAATCTGTCGCATGTAAGTAAAATATCAGTTTTAAAATAATTAATTGTTTAAATACTTACTTATATTAATAAATTCTTTGAAAAGAGAAAACTAGTAATCGACCATAAAAACCTTAAGTTATAAGTGCAATGGTGTTATTCATAAAACAATACAAGATTTTTGACCTTATTCATAAAAAAACAAAATATATTTAAAAAGCTAAAGTTACATTTTCATATACATAAATTTTCCATTGCTTAATATTTTTTTTATGAATTTGGGTAGTAAAATGCTTTATAAATTGAAATTTTCATGCTACTCCTATTTAATTTAAAAAGCATTTTTAATTTTTCTTATCTTTAAAAAATGTGTTTTTTTATATACACTCTTTCTATAGTTCTGTCGAAAATTCTCTACTCAGAATGTGCTTCTTATCTATAAAACTACCAACACAATTGTCACATTTTTCTTATCTTGAATTCAGCCTCCGACACAAGAACTACAATTGTTTTTGTATGCAATCGTGGTGCGGTTATGCGGCTTACGGCAAAGCTGACCGTTAAATTTTTTAAATATTTGTTCAACAGAATCATAATGACATTTTTGATGCTGTCTTAGACCTATTTGGTTCGTTTAAGAAAAACTGTAATAACAGCCGAAACCTTCCAGATTTAAAATAATAATCTTTGAATATTAAAAAAAAATGTATTTTTCAAAAGTTTAATTTCAAATCCAGCTCACGTAAATCTCAATAGTTTTCGAAATTTTAATTTTTTTTACTTCCGGTGGAAACCCCGAACCTTTTTTGGTGATAATGTTAGAAATGTTTAATTTTTTCAATTTTTAAGTTCCACCCTATTTTTTATAAAGTGTTTCGTACAGAAATACTTAAAATTTAATATGTTATACTTTTTGAGCCTTAACAAGTATACGCCGGGGATTTGTTGGTTTATTATAACGATTTTTATATTAAAAAAAAGTGACAAAAAATTAACATTCAAAATTTTTGTTTCGCAAAATGCATCTGGCTAAAAACGCGCTCATTCATGTTTGCAAATCATCTATTTGCTTAGAGCGATTCATCGGAAGTTGAGTGCGATCAAAGTACTGATGGAAGTACCGACATTTCGGTAAGCACTCTCTCATATTATTTTGATAGGCGTTTGTGTGTTGTAAATGTGTATGTATGTATGTATGTATGTTTACTATAAGTCGAACAGTAGACAAACAAATGCAGACCTTTTTCATGACTCAAAATTTGTAGTAGTAGTGATGGGGACCATCCAAAAATGATAGAATACCAGATTGGGACAACGCTGGGGGTTTTATTTTCGCTGCAGCTGCCACAATACAAAGCTCGGCATTTTATATTTATTACTCTGTGCTTAGCTTAATGTAAAAATCATTCGATAGTTTTTGAGAAATTACTCAGTAAAATGGATGGTGTTATGATTTTAACTTTTAGCTCATTTCAAATATTTTTATACGCAATAATTTTTTTATTCAATATTTATTTTTACTTTTTTCGCTCATTAGTAATTTGAGATTTATTATTTTATCACTTTCGTTTTTCACCAAAAAAAAAAAATCTTGATCTTAATTCATTCAAATCTTTATTTTTTCAATACAAATTTTGCACTTAATTTTTTTTTTATTCTATTAATTATTCGCCTTTTTAAACTTTTTTATTCATTACTACTTTTTTTATTCATAACTATTTTTTTTATATAACTAATTTTTAATTTTTTTTTGTTTTTAATCCATTAAAATTTTTTACTCAATAATTTTTTTCATTAAAAAATTTTTTATTCTTAATTTTTCACTCTGCATTTTTTTTTTCATTAGATGTTCGCATATTTTTTCCTTTTGTACTAGTTTTTCACTCAGAATTTATTTGGCTTGCTGATTTCCCCCTTTTTTCTTATTACTAATATACTATATTTGTCGGTGGACCATTTTGTAGTTTGAACATAAAATTTTATTTTATTACTCAGGTGATTTCAGAGATGTAGTCTGCAAGCGTGGCCTTGATAAAAGGCTAAAGCCAAATTTTGGTTCAATTAAAATGACCTAAAAAAAAAGAGTTTAAAAAATTAAATACGGCATATTGCTAATTTAACAGTTAGAGAATATAATAATGAAGACAGAAATGATTGTTTTAGTTGCTATTTCAGAAAAAAGTTAAATGAAATTTATTGACTGTTGTTAGTTTTGATTTATTACCCTAAAACATTTAAAACCAATCGTTTAAGTCTAATATATGTATGTAGAATTCCACTCACCCCACCAATTGCTCCTCGATGTTGCTGTTAAAAAAAAATAAATAGTTTTGTATCTCATGTTTTGTATGGCATTATTTTGAAATTAAATATTTTATTTATGTTCAATTAAAAACTTACAGCAACCAGTTGACAATAACGCCATATTTGAAGGCATTGCAGCCAGCCAAAAACAACATCAGCTCGACAACGAAAACGACGCGAAACCAGCCAAGCAATTTGCCATACCCAAAGGAGAACGTAAGTGAAAATATATTTGGAAGATGCGACTTTCTTTAACATTGCCCTATTTTCTCGCAGACCCCGATAGTCTCATTACCGAAGCTATTCTTACCGGCAATCTGGAAGCTGCCGTCGAACTTTGCCTCGAATCGCAGCGCATTGCAGAGGCGCTAATTATTGCATCCACTGCAGGCATTGATTTTCTTACTAAGATACATAATCGTTATTTGCAACAGCACCAAAGCAGCGAGCTATCTAATGTGATTAGTGCATTGGTGACGCGTGATTGGTTGGACTTTGTCAATCATTGTACTGTAGATTCGTGGAAGGAAGCACTCGTCGCTGCACTCAAACATAGTGACCGAAAATTAGTCGATATTTGCGAACGTTTAGGCGATCGTTTGCTGGAAGAGCGCGCGCAAAGTATCGATTACACACGTAATGCTATGTTGTGCTATGTATGTGCTGGTAGTATTGATAAACTGGTTACTGCTTGGCATCAGCTCAAAGCGCTGGAGCATCAAAGTGAAAGCTATAAACCGAATACGGCTGAGTTGCAGGAGTTGGCCGAAATTGTAATGTTAATGAGTAAGTCGCAGGAGCAGCAAGGTATCGCATTGGAATTGAATGGTAGCTTTGCCGATTTCATAACAGAGTATGGTGGTTTGTTGGTGGCGCAGGGTGCGCTTACCGCAGCCTTAGCATACATTTTCGCCTTGAGTACGAGTAATCAAGAACAAAACAGCGCCTTGGTGGAACTGCGTGAGCGGATATATAATACAGTGAACTATAGACCAGCACTAGCGCAAACTGGCGGCCGTCTATCGTATCAGCAGCTGCAACAGCAACAACAACAGCAGTCACAAAATATTTACAGCCGACAACAACCAACATCGGCGCGTAACTCATTTTCACAAGCATTGCCACAACAACAGCCTTCAGCACGCAGCTCATTTTCACATGCATTGCCAATGGCACTCGGTGGTTACGGTGGCGCTGGAACAGCTAATCAATTTACAACTACTCCGGCTACTAATTGGAACTCGCCGCCTAGTGGTGCTGCTGCACCACTTCCGCAGGCAGCATTATCTACAGTTTTTAATCCCGCTGCACCAGCCTTACCGGCAGCAACTGCAATGAAACCACCCCTGCCGGGTGCGGCTGTACCCGGTCATATAGCAAATGACACGTTGAACACACAGCCGCCTCGACCGGCTAGTAATGCCAGCTCACAAGGTGGTAGTGGCGCAAATTTGCATTCACGCTCTAAATATGTGCTGGATCCATCTGTGGCCTCTGCTGGTCCCCTGGGTAGCTATGGTGGTGGCTATCAACCACTTGCGCCGGCGCCAGCCCCAGCAACAGTGCCCACTTTTAACACAACTCCATTTAATGCACCATTGGCGCCTACGGTGACACAGCCAAGCTTGTTGCAACCAACTACAACGTTTAATCCAGGTACACCTTACGGACTAAGTGGTAGCAGCAACTACAATACAGGCTTACCAGCAGATATTGGCAATCAGCAACAGTCAGTGCCGCCGCCACCACCACCGGCAGCACAGGCCATGCAACATAATCCAACACCACCGCCAGGTTGGAATGATCCGCCAGCATTGAAATCAGCGCGTGCGGTAAGTTGAGAAAACTTCTTTTTTTTTTACTTATGTTTTACAACAGTGAAAATATGCAAAGCAAAATTTGAAGAGTGGCGAAGTATTAGAGTTTGATTCTAAAGGAAATTGGAAAGAACAGTGTCTTACATTCATAAGGCGGTTTTTTAACGTAATATGTAGAGCAATTCTTTTGCATGCGGGGTGTACTGGATTAAAATCTAGAAATAAGTCTGTTGAGATGTTGCAAAAAGAAATGAAATTTTATCCGAGGAGGTATACTTTTTTTTTTTTTAATTAAAGCCGCTCTGAAGCTTGTATTGACGTCGAAAATATTTAAGTCCCTTTTCTTTGTTAAAATATTCTCTTTTCTTAACTAATGATTTTTCTCTCGCTTAGCCACCACAAAATCCCAGCAATGAAATGTCTGCGCGTCATGCCGGCACTCGCCGCTGGCAGAAAATCATAAATCACGAAAAGGATAATCAAAATGTACTCTTAAGGCCGCCATCCCAATTTGACTATGAACAATTCTGTGCAAATATTTCGCACATGAATGCACTGTCTATATCAGAAATCTGGCAGGTACCTTGTGCATGCCAACATCACTGGCGTTTCGCATTTTTGTTCGCTTACCTTATCCGCTTGATATCAAAGAGTTTGAATGCCGTGCCATGAATTCATATGCATTCACCTGGAATGTACAATTTCTTGAAGTTCATTTTAATTTACGTAAATACCGATACTTTGCTTTTGAAAAAAAAAAAATATTGTGACTAAACCAAACCTTTTCGAAACAATTGAATACACAAGTTTACAAATTTGGAAAAAATTGACTGACCTGCGGCTTTTATACATTTATTCTAATATAAAATGTTCTGCCGGATCCGAATATGAAGTCAGAATATATATAGAAAATCAAAACCGTTTTTGAGATCTGAAAAAAAAGATACGTCACTTAATTGTGGTTATTTCGAATTTCTTTTAAAATTATGTAAAACTAATGAAATTTCCAACAATTTGTGTGGACAATATTTTCTAATTGGATTATTGATTTAGGAGGTTTTCAGGGCTTATCGACAATTTTGCACAATCATTACAAATTTCAGATTTTTTTTTTTTTACTTTCATGGTCAATATAGTATGTAAACATAAAGTGAAATATTTACGTCCAGTTTCTTTTTTCGGGCATCGAAGAATCATTTTTTACACTAATACAGCAAGCTCCTGCTTTTCAATATTGAAACATAAATGTAAGCAGTTAATTGAAAATACACAAAATTAATTCCATACAATTTAACGATTTCCAATACTCGTGTCTACAAAATGACCTACATATATTTGTTTTTGATCTAAAAAAAATCCAAATTTAGCTATGTATTGTATATCTGTACTATTGTTCGATTTTTCTATAGACATGTGTATATTCTGACTTAATATTCGGATTCAGTTGAAAATTTTACATGCGCATTGATGATCAGATGGCACAGGTCAGATTTCTTCTCGGCTAGTGTTATTCCCATTTCACCATTTGCTGTCCCGTTGCAGTGCCTTGTGTATAGATTTATAGAGTGCCCTTACTAATAAAAATGTTTTGCATTAATGTTATTACATATTTATATATGAAAGTTTACTTCCGCTTAGTTGTATAAAACTAAAAACACCTCTTCCCTGCCAAATAGCCCAAAAAAGCAGATCCTGCATCCGCATCTGCGCCCATAACTCATCCCTTATTCGGCGTTGATCCAAATCAAAATCAAAATGGTTATATAGATTCATATGGCCAATATCAGGTAAAATTCGATGAAATTTTACATTTCGTAAATTTTGATATGTTTGCCTGCCTCTGTGTTTTTAGAATCCGCCACCGACAGCGAACAGCAGTAATATGCAAAATACGCTGCCAGCTGCCGGGCAGAGTGGTTACTACAATCCAACGCTGGCGCAAAACAACAACTTGCCAACGCAACAATTTACACAACAAACGAACTTCCAAACATCGGCCGTACCACAGCAGCAGCTACAACAGCAACAATCTTGGAATACGCAAACACAAAATGTAGGCTACACTGAACAGCCAGCGCCAGTGCAGAGGCAACCGGAGCCACCAAAAGAGAAGCCCCCGCTACCGGAGGAATATATATATCTGCAAACTGTGCTGGAGGAGTTGAAAAATCAGTGTTTGGCTGTAACCACTGATCCGGTAAGTTTTTATGTAGAAAATATAATTGCAGTTAGCAGTAGTTTCAAAATACGGTTAATTCTGAACCAACTACATAAAAATGGTTGAATTTCAAAACAGTAATAAAACTTATTAAAAACCAGGATCGTAACTTTTTTGCTTTTTTCAAAAGAAACAATAACTAAAAATAAAGGAAAAAATTTTACTTTTACTTTTTCACTCAAGTATAAAAGTTAAAATATGACTTCTTTTTTTTGGTCAAATTTAAAAGATATAATTTAATTTTTACTTCTTTGGTCAAAAATAAAAGTTAAAATTTTACTCAAATTTAAAGGATAAAATGTGACTTATTTTTTCAGTCAAGAATAGCATTTCCCACTTGTTCTATAGGGGACAATCGTTTGTTTCGTTTATAAAAATAGTTTTAATTATACTATGTTCTCATTTCAGCGCACTAAGCGGAAATTTGTGGATGTTACAAAACGTTTGGAAAATCTTTACGACTGTTTACGTGATGGCAGAGTGAGTAAAATTGCTTGAAACTCATATTTTTTAATTGTTTTTTTTTTTAATTTGTGTTTGTTTATTTTTTGTTCCTTTCTTTCTCTCTCTCTCTCTTCCCGCTCTCATAGCTTAATCCGACCACAATTGCCGCCCTCAATCAAATCGTGCAGTACGTCCAGGTGGGCGATTATGCTAATGCCTCGCAAACGCTTACACAAATCGCATTCGGTTCGGATTTTTCGCAGTGTGCTGGCTTTATGCCGGGCCTAAAGGTGCTTGTGCAATCGGCGACTGATTTGCAAGTTTTTCTACGATAAATGCAATATGCAATGTTATGGCAAACGGAAGGGCTAAATAGTATCAGTGAGGGATCGTAAAGAATTAAAAACAATTCCATTTTTAACAAAATGTTTGTGTTCCATGAATGTTTTTGTTTATAAATAAGCTTCTCCAAGCGAGCTCATTTGCCTTAAAAATGGCATAACTATTGAATATTTAAATTTGTA
This sequence comes from Anomoia purmunda, assembly GCA_951828415.1. Taxonomy (NCBI): domain Eukaryota; kingdom Metazoa; phylum Arthropoda; class Insecta; order Diptera; family Tephritidae; genus Anomoia; species Anomoia purmunda. Next base: position 113,032,865 of record OX639997.1, read on the forward strand.
CTAAACACCTTTTTTTACGTTAATTTTTGCCTTATTATGTCTGCTACATATACTATATGTATAATTTTACAACTTCTTTCATGTTTCGTGGTTTGGTTCCATTTTTCAAAGTGTGTTTTTTTTTCAAAATCTTTAACTATTTTTGTGTATCATAAACCTAAAAATATTCGCTATATTATGAAATAATTGAACCTATGCGTGCTACATGCAGGAAGAATATAAAATAATTGATTATAGAGTTGTATTAATATATTGCAACTACGAAATAGAGACTAATAAAAGTATATATGCAAACATTTGCAAAATTCATATATAAAATATTGTCTTAAAAAATTAAAAAAAAACAAAGAACCTGCTGTTTATATGAACACTTTAGTTCGACTATGATTGTGAAAAAACCAAGTAAACCCGGTTGTTGTTGTTGTAACAGCATAAAACATTCCCCATAAAATTTTGGGGAATGCTGCTGAAGTGACAGTCCTTGGCCGGAAATAAATCTGGGTCGTTCCGGTATCGTAGCATCGACTGTCGTGGGAACGGTGGTCGCATTACTCCTCAAACAAACAAAAAAAATTTACCTGAGAAATGCATGTAGAGGCCTACGCCAGTTGGTAGAATAGTTCTATGGAGAAAAAACTTACTATAGTGAGAAAATTGCTAGAATTTCTACTATGGTGAGTAAATTTTATATTTCTGCTATGCCAATATAGGGCCCGTTTCTTTGCGCCCGAATTGCAAAAGAACGCTCCAACTCGGATAAAATTTCCTTTAGTTGCAAAAGCAACCCTGTTAGGCTCTTTCATGAATGTTGCTATTTGTTTAGTGGTATTTCGGAACGGAAAATAGTTGTACCGGCAATTTTTAGGTTTATGTAGTTATATATTTACAAATACTAAGCATATAAAAACCATTTAGGTCTTAAATCTAAATTTCCCATGTATTTTCTTGCGGCTAATTCACAATAGCGCAGTTTTTTCACTTTCCAACACTACATCTCAGGTCGGATATCATTTTACCGAGTTGGCTCAACTCGCATATATTTCCGAGTTAGTGTTGTTGCTTTACTTGCATTTTGTTAACCTACCTAATGTTCTTTTGCAACTAGGTTACAAAGAAACGGCCCCATAAGTACCAATATAAAATACAGTGCTTGTTTTACGTGGCAACCCTGCGTTATAAATCTGGCAACCACTTCCTTGCCACAATTGAAACAGCTGTTTTGGCCCACTATTTCCACGTGAAGTTGGACGCATTTTTTATTGTGAGCAAAAATTTTAAATATTGCTGATTGTTTTGAATTCGTTGGCGGTATTAATTAGTAAATACAATTGACAAACAGTTCGCTAAAACATAAGTTAAACCTCAAAAACCACCGTAAGGATGTCAGGTACGAAATCAGAAGGAGTGCAGCGCTGCTTACATCGGGAGCGACTGAACTATTGCAAATCATTGACTTTTTTTTTACATATAAATTATTGAATTTCAATAATAATATTTATGCTATTTTAAGCTGCCACTAATTGTTATAAATATTAATACAACTACAGATAACACACACGGGAATATCGAAAATGTTAACGAAGTGTCTGATTACGGTGACGTCGTTTTGGTGCACAACATGGCAGGCAACGAGTATTTTGAGTATGAGGAAGACTGTATTGATACCGGATATGAGGATGAATCTTTAATTGAATATGTTGGAGAGGATGTAAAAAATGATGATTTTGTCGAACATGAAACTGAGGAAACTGGTATAAAAACACATACACTTAAAATTAACCGTCTGAACATCGATGGGCAATGTCAAGAAGTATTTCGTTGTTTAGAATGCGATGTAAATTTCGCCACAGTTGAAGACTTCACAAAAGTGCATCAAGAAATGCAAAAGCGGCAAACACCCAAAGTAACTGCGGGAGCGTTTCAGAAATCAAATAATGTGCAACAGCTTCTAGCACAGGAGGAGCAAGGTTGGATGGTCGTGAAGGAAGAAAATAATGTAAGGCAGGAAAATAGCACAGATACCTTCACTGCCAATGAAGAGGACTACGTAGAAATAAGTGAGGATATAAGTGAAAATACAGAATGTAATGACATTGGAAATATTGAGGCGGTAACCGATTTATATTTAGAATATTTCATATTGTGCGTTATTTGTATTATTTGATTAGGAGGAAGCTCTGGTCGCACTCGAGGAAGAAGATGAAGGTGAAAAATATTTTTGCTGCGATTGCCAATTGGTATTTAACGATTTGGAAAGTGCGGAACAGCATGTCTGTAGTGCAATTAACTCTGCAAATGTGAACGAAGGCGCGGTAGATGAAAGTGTTAACGATAAGACAGAACACGATAATAACTTACTTATAAATCTCGAAAAACAAAACTCAGCAAATGAAAATGATATTAAAGAATTACAGTATCATTGTCCCGATTGTGGTAAAAATTTTAACTCAATAAAAGGCCTACAAATACACAGTCGCAGTCATAAAACGAAGGAAGCGAGACCAAAGAAAAACACTCCACATTTGACGGAAATAAAAGGCACAACATGTCGTATATGCAATACCAAATTTAGTTCGTTTAAAAATATGAAGTAAGTCTATTAGTTTTCAATAAAAAATATATATTTTTTATAATGTCTCAACTTTATTTAGATTGCATATGAAAATCCACAATGCGCAACAGATGCGCACAATCGAGCAGGCGTTACCGGCTGGCGCTAAAACTCAGTACAACGATATGAATAAGTTCTTCTGTGAGATTTGCAATAAGAGGTTAAAAAATAAATTATACTTGCAACTATTGATATTAAATTTTCTGAAATTTTTGAATTTCAGCTTTGAGCAAAACTTGCTTGGCATACATAAAAATATGCATCAACAGACAACCGAGTATAATTGTGGGATTTGCAATCGACACTTTGAGAATAGTAGCAGCTACATTATGCACATGCAAATGCATGCTGACAAGCCGACAAAATCGCGGAAACAGCAACCAAAGTCAACCGATAATAATGAGGATGTTAAGCAAAATGGACGCTTTGCTTGCCAATATTGCGGGCGTACCTTCCAGCGACCCTTTGAGAAAGTTCGTCACGAGCGTGTGCATACAGGTGAGAAGCCACATGCATGCGAGGTGTGCGGGAAAACTTTTCGCGTATCATATTCGCTGACACTACACTTGCGCACACACACCGATATACGGCCATATGTGTGCGCGACTTGCAATAAGCGGTAAGAATAATAGAGACATTTTTTAAATCTATTATTAAAATTCAATATCTGTTTTATCAAAATTTCAATTTTTTTTAGAAAATTATTAGGCATCCAATTGGCTACTTAGCAAATTTTAATACAATAATGTGGATGTCTCAATTGTCAAAACATCCCCATTGATTTTTGGCGATTTTTTATAAATTCCTTTTGATTTTTTGCATAATTATACTTTTACTAAAATTAGATGGGTAATGTATTTGGATACCCGAAATTTTCTTAAAAATACTGGTAAAAAGTTGATATTTAATTAGAAGTTAAATTTTTATTAAAAGTTGTATCTATATGAGGTTTATTAGAGAATGAACAATATTAACAAAGAAAATTAATCACGAGAAACTGCGAATATCGATCTCATTTGTGCTCCCCACTGTATATAAGAAAAATCAATTCGTCTAAACCCAGTTTTTAAAAGTACATACATAGTATCAAACATTTATTTTTGCAATTTTCTTATATCACCCTAGCTTCAAATCTCAACCAGTATATGCTCATCATCTTCGCACCCACGAATCGGAACGCGCCTACAAGTGTGAAACGTGTTCGAAGTCTTACCGAACTTCGGTACAACTTTCAGCCCATCGAAATATACATTCTAAACCCTATAACTGCCCTGTATGCAATCGTCCTTTTGCCTCGTTGTATTCTGTGAAAATTCACATGAAGACGCACAACAAACCACATCGTACGGGTGATAATACAAAGTATAAATGCTATATATGTGGCGCAGAATATGCACGTATCCCCGCATTACGTATACACATGAAAGATTTGCATTTGATCGATTATGATACGAATCAGTCATTGGAGTTAGACGATGCAGTGCTATCGAGCGACGAACAAAATTCACAGCATGACCAATGTATGCAAGAAAACGAGGATGAGGACGAACATGAGGTGGATCACGAGGCAGCTGTGCTGATTGCGGCAGCTGCAGAAGCCGATTGTGCAGCTTATATAGAAGCTGCAACAGCGCAATCGTCAGATACTGCCTCGCCGAGCACAAGTGGTCTGGGATTGCATGCGCAGGTGAATCCGGTTTACGAGGCGGCACTGCAAAATGACGAGGTAAGTGCAATACACGTAATAAATGCTAATTTACTTGCACTATTTTTTTTTAGCTGATTGTGGACAACTACCAAACTGAGGAAATTGTTGCCGATTGGTTGTCAGAAGTTCGAAGAAATTCGAATTGAAATTAATTAAAATATAAATAAATTAATTTTATTATAACAAATTATTAAATACATAAAACTAAGCATATTTACTTTTGAAAATTACTCATGAAAAACAATAAGTTCACATATAAATTAAATAAGTTTCGGTTGCCGTCTAATATTTTCCAGATCCAACATGGGTGATTTCGTGGTGGCGGCACGTGGGGATGCTGTGTGTAACTGAGCTTGCTGGTATGGGGACTGCTCTTGTTGCTGCTGTTGCCGTGCGACCTGTGGTAGCGGTGAACGCATTGGTGTTATTCCCTCCTTTTCTTCATCATGCTCCACGGGTAATAGTCGATATTTCTTTAGGTACTTGTAAGAGGCATTTGATATATCACTTGGCCGATTTTCCATGTTTTCTATTGGACGCAAGGGTGTGGTTGCTTGTTGTGGTGCTCTTGGTGCTATATTTAATTCGTGTAGCATTTCATTCAATTGCTCACTTGGTAGATATTTTAGAGCCAACTCGTTCATCAGTAGGCTCTTTTCGGTGCTTTGTTTATTGGGCATTACATTGGCGGTGGGTGGTGTGGGAGCTTGATAAGCTGTGGATTGAGCGGCAGGATGTCGTGGTGATTCCAACAGATAGGCAGGGACCTCTTTAATCTGTTGATAACGTCTATTATCTTCGACTATCTCATATTGTCGTCGGTGTAGTAGCGCTGGTGTTTCCTGTGGCTCACAAAAATCCGCTACAGTGTACTGTGTTGCTGCATTTTGTCGCGAGACAGTTTGTTGTGATTGCTGTTGCCAAAAAAGCGTATCCATAACATTCACTAAACGCAACTGCTCTCTGCGCATCTCTCCGAATATAGTTAGTAGTTCTTGAAAATCTTCCTTTGTTGCTAGACGAGCCAACAATGCCGAGTCACACTTGTTTGAATCTACAAATTGTACCGGATCGCTTTGTGTGCCGGCGCATATGGTAAGCACATCTCGGCTTGGCTCATGTGTACGTAACGGTGTGGTGCTTGCATCGAGCGATCGGCGCTGCACGTTTTCTTGTATGCATAATGGCTGCTCTAAACTCCGCCGATATTGTTGCATTTGCGCTGTTACCGCATTGACACAAGCGACAGCAGTTGAACTTCCGCTGGTAGGAGTTGGTGCCACATTGGCAGTGATTGGACGAAGTGGATATAAATGAGATGCAACTTGGGTGTTTGTGGAATTGTTGGCCAAAGTTGTTGGTGAACTTACTACGTGGCCATTAATGCTGTACACCTCTGCTCCCGCTGGTGGGAATGATACTTTTGGTAGTATTTGCTTTTTCCAAGCGGCGTATGTTTGTTGCGGCGTTTCCGGGGCGGCAGTGCTGGTAGTTCCAGCATTGGTTGATTGCGTTTGCTGGGAGCCAAGTAAAATGGAAACTTCGGGTACAACAGGTCGAACTATTGCGGCGGTGTTCATATCGAAAGGCACACTTGGCTTTGGCGCACAACGTGGCAGCATATCCTCGGTTTCGGGTTGGAACATTTTCTTTATTTAATTTATTAATTTAGTGTAAATTTTACACAAAAATAAAAATCGCCACTCCAACCGGCAGAAAATGAAATTCAAATTGGACATTTATTAGTGTTGCCATATCTTTAACATGTGTTGAATATAATAATAACAAATCATTTAGGAGTTAACTGACATTTGCTTAATAAATATGTATTTGATTATTTTATGTAAATCCACACTAGTTTAGCATTATTTCTCAATACATTAGTTGTTTCTTACTTATACATAAATCACAGTTTGCGTGGGAAATTCTGTGTAAGTCGGCGCCAACAATTTGTCCATTCGTTCCAAGAACGAACAGCGCACACGTCACAGATGTCCATACACCAGGAATAGCGAGAAGAAAAGGAAGGTGAATACTGCAATTGGGATTTTATTTTTGCTGCAAGTTATACAATACAAAGTTCGGTGTTTAAATTTTTGTTAATATAACTCAAAACTCAGAAAAATCAACTTTTTAAGAGCCATTTGTGACGTCAACCCATGAAACAAAGTAACGGAAGTGCTTTTGTTTTTGTTGTTGCTGTAGCGGCCAAAGTGCTTTTGTCGTCACCGTCGTTGCTCTGCATCGTGCATTTGTTCATTCTTCATTCAGTGTTGTTTGCTTTTGCAATACGCTATTGGTCTTGCGCTATTCGTTATGCCGTCCATACACCTCAATCCCGATTGTTTGTAAACTTAACACATACAAGGTTTTTTGCTCGAAACTGCTTGATTTGTCAGCTGTCTGGTGCTTAGTGTCTTTATTATTAACCGCCGTGGAGTACACATCCAAAAGGTTCCTTACGCTCAAATTAAACGGCTGCTGAAAGTGAAACATTTGGCGTGTATGTCCTATCAATCAATCCACACGTGCATGCATTTGGTTCAATTTTAATTAGTATTAGCTATTTTGATTCTTTTTTAATACACAATTATATTTAAAATTCCAACTAAATTCAGGAATGTTTTATACAATATGGAAAATGTTTAAAAATAAACAATTAACAAAGCGAATTCCTCACGCTCACAAAAAAAGGGCGGAAAAATTCCCTATTGAAATTTCAATACTCAACATTGCTTCGCGAATTCATTTTCATTCCTCGTCGCTTTTTTGTGTGTGTTGTTGGTAGAGTGCGGATCGTCAAAGTTTCAATTTTAATGATAAATCGCAAATTCTTTAAATAAAAAGTACTCGATTTGAAAAGGAAAATTGTGTAACTTTAAATGAAAGAAGTATAAAAAGTGCAATACCAATAAAAACTTATTCTTGAGGCTTGCAAAGAACAAGTGCATCGAAATAAAAAAGGTTAGTAGTCGAGAAAATTGTGGAAGGGATAACGTATAAAAATCACGCATCAGCGAGTGAGAACCTTGGTGTGAAAAGGAGGATAACCAATAAGAAAAAATTGAAGCGCACCCAAAGGACTGAAAACCAGAAAAATACCTGTCGCTAATTACGAGTACAATTGTCAAAGGAAACTAATTTAACTATACTATTAAACATCTTATAGCAAATAAAAAAAGATAAATTTGTAATTGACGATACACAAAGTTATTAAAAATTGTGAGGACTCTTAACAATTATACATTCAACTAAAAAAATTTAATAAACCTAAAATAGTGCATCTACTGTAAGTCTTTGCTATTCATACAAAAATACGCAAAGGAGAAAAGTAACTATCACTGCCGTGAAAATGCAGATCTCGTGTAAATGTTTAAACTTCATAGCCACCAGTAATAGTCAGGCGGCTAATAACAACGTTAGTGTCATTGGAGTTAGCAGCGGCAATGGGGATGTAGCAATTGAATCACAATTAATTCGAAATTCCACAAATGGCAGTTATGCGGATGAGGATAGTACCATGCCATTGGCGCAACAGCCTATTGCCGGCTGCAATATGGGTACTAATGCCGGCAATACCAACAACAACGCACACAATTTGTGCAGTGGGTTAATGGAAGCATTTCTGCAACGTTTTCCACGTACATTTATCTTCTATTCGCAGTGCATGGAGTTCTTCAAGCAGGTTCGTAGCTTAACATTTTTTTAAATAAATATTTGTATATATGTACATACATATATTTATATACATATATATATGTATATGTATATATAGTATATGTGTATAGTATATAAATATATTCATACAATATCTTACAAACGATACGTTATAAATCAATATTCGGGTGTTTACAGAAATCTTCACTAAATTCGAAATGAAGTACAAAATTCACAACGCGCATTTCGATAAGCTTACTTTATTGCATTGGTTTCAACGCTCCTAAAATTTGATTTCTGCGGGCTATAAATAGGTATTTTCCTCATTTTGCCGATTGTTTACGTTGGAATGAAATAGTACCTTTCACAGGACTACATCGAGCAAGTTTATGCTAGATGTTGTGTCTATTGGGAGGGTACTAACGTTATCGCTTAAATAGTTTATCAAGCACGAAAAAACTTGAGGATGCTGCCAGGCTTTTTCACGGGCACTATAGTCTGCAGAACCATCTCGGAATATAGTGGAATTAGTCGTGCCACTTCTGCAACTCGGCCCATTGAGACACCAGTACACCGGACGCCATAAATACATTACCGGCATATGGATTACAATAATCCATACGCATGCCCCCTCAAACCTACTCTTGCTGGTCCGCCCCGCTCTTTTCTGGGTCCAACCCTTTGATTTGTTTGACTTCAAAAACCGTGTGTAAACAAATCTTTACATGACGTAGCTAGCCAATACAATAACAACAGTCTGACTCCATCTCTACAAGACGAGAGAGATACCAAGACTTGTCTAGACCTGAGAAATAGCATGCATGCTCGCTATCACCAAACATCTTCTTAGACTCCCTAAGTGCGTTGGGGTTAGACGATGGCCCGTAAATATCTATAAGATCAAAGTGCAAACCTCTACAATAGTATCTATCTATCTATTTATATATTTTAATTTCATCTTCGGAAGTCTGTTGGTATTTAATTTGTATTTCGGAACGTACTGTTCAAAATTCATTTGCAATTATTCATTATCGCAAATCAATCCAGGGTTGGACAAGTGAAAACAATCAAAAACAAAAGAAGTATATAAATACTAATTTCTGATTATTCTATTTCTACGTGCACCGTATTTTTATTTTTGTATAATAATACCTTCTTTTTTTCTTGCTTGAGAAGTAAACATTTCGCAAATGCTGTTAATGTCATAACACCTCCGTTGCTAATACCATCAGCACAAATACTATCAAACCATGCAATTCTCAATCAGTAAAATGTCTGTGATTACCCTTACTCCGGCCGCCCGCGTGCCAACAAGCATTCTAATCAACGTCAGCACCAATCCCAAGCCAAAATAGCGATTATAAATTGCTTTGTTTATTTACCTACTTTGGTGCAAATGTACATATGTATGTATGTATGAATGTATATAGAACTGCTTTTGTACACTACCTATGTACATGTACATATGTACATACATATGTGAATGCTATAAGCATTTAAGTTTTTAAACTTTCTTCTATTTTTGCTTTTATATAAAACTTAGAGGTGAGCGAACACATGCTCTTTCATTAATTTATTATTATTATTTTTTTATATTATGTGCTATACATATATAAAAATATTTCGATCCTACTGCATTTAGTATTTTAGAATGAACTTAACATATTTGCTTTGTCACTGTTTTGACTAATGCTAAGGTCTTATCATTTAAGTGGAGTGTATTGTACGAGTACCTTTACGATGCGTTAGACGCTGCTTATACATATCTTAATAAATGAGTGCATACATACATATGTATGTGTGTATGTATGTATGTATGTATGTATATCAATACATTCATTTATTTGTTTCAAAAAACTATGTGAAGGTTGTTTGAATAAGAACGTACTTAATACACTTAAAATATGCCTATTTTTGCATAATACATATGTAATAGTTTGGAGTACAAATTTGATTAAATTGATTTTAAATAATTTTATATTTAATATTAAATTGTACATCTGGCATCACGAAAATAGTAGCAATTGACAATTTTGCCTTTTCTTATTAAATTTTAGTAATTAAAATAAGTTTAGAAAAATTATAAAATTTAACCATTTTAAATTTTTTAACAATTTTTTTCCTGAACCATCATACTTTTCTTCCTTTTTTTTTGTATGGAACTTCTAAATGCGTGCAAAACTCCATCCTCCAAAAATTTTTCAAAATCCTGATTAGCAATTGACAATTTTGCCTTTTCTTATTTAATTTTAGTAATTAAAAAAAGTTTAGAAAAATTATTAAATTTAACCATTTTAAATTTTTTAATAATTTTTTTCCTAACGAACTTCTAAATCCTCCAAAATTTTAAAAAAAAATCCTGATTAAAAAGTTCGACATTTTGATAAAATTTTATTTTATTTGCCTAATGTTCATAAATTTTCTCGACAGATTTAAACTTTGACTTAAAACAATCACCCACGGCGGTGCTGGTAATGTAATAGGATACATAGAATTGAATTTTTGTCTGTCTGTTTGAATTCACGCAACTACGAAACTACAGAATGGATTTTCTTGGGACTTTTAACTGATGACTAGGCAGTAACCTCAGGCCTAACATAGGGCATTTTTTTAATCAAAATATTAAATGTTGGAATAAAATTCATTCAACGGCGTCAACGTAGGCCAGCGCTTTTTTTGCAGTTGATTTTTTTCAAAGCAATTTGTCGCACGTCATCCCAGTAGATAATTTCAGGCCATAGGCCAGTAGGGCTTCCTTATAATCGAGAGAGCTTCCTTTATACATACATTCCCTTTTCCTTTATTTTTTGTTAGGAGTGACACAAACTGAAGGCTTTCTACTTACGCTACCCAGAGAAGGGCTGCCTGAACGGCGTTGGTAGGGCATGTCACAAAAAGCCCCCTTATTTTGTTACCTACAAATGTGCTTTCAGGAGGATTTGGAAGGGCGTAATCGAAACTATTATTGTAAAAAGTTATAGTCTCAGAAATTATCTAATTTATTTTCTAGTTATTGCTTTTACTGAATAATCATCCGATGTACATATGTATTTAAAAAGTCAGTATTAAAAAACAACATTATGCAAAATGGTAAACAAATTATATATTCAAAGTGAATATCGGCCAGTTTAAAAAGAAAACAAAAAACGTATAAATAAATTACTATATACACATAAAAATTTATCTAAGCCACTTATGCGTACATACAAACATACATATACATCTACGTATCTACAAAAACAGCTGCAACATTTATTTTACCCCTTTTGATATGTTGGTCGAGCCAAAACAAGACTTCAGAAGATTTTCGTGCAAAGCCACAAAAGAATGAATAGCCATGCATATAAATACAACAAATAAAAAAAAATAATAATAATATATAAACTACACTAACAAAGCACAATAAAGCAATGCAAAGTAAAGTAAAGTAAAGCAAAGCAAACAAAGTTGCGGTGCGACAGCTCGGCTGCCTTGATGGCTACTTGAATGCCAGTCTCTTTGGCTGGCTGACTAGCCGAATCGTCAAATTGCCACAAGTTGGCGCGTACTCAACACACGAGCACGTCCATTCGATGCTTACTTGCTAACTGACGATATTGTGGAGGTGGAGGTTTTATTTGGAGGCATGTAGGGTTGGGGGGTGGCGCATGTTGTAGTGGCGACGACGACGACGTCGACGACATCAACGATCAACGTTAAGTTGGTGCAAATAATCAACCATTCGTCCAACAGCGTACACATTTCGTTACATTTTTGGTATGATGACGCCATTCCTATATTTTAAGTTCAACTTTTATTTTTGTATCAGATAGTTCGGCGATTAGTGGGTACCTACGGGTGGAAATATCGGGATGAAACTAAGGGGATGGGTGGCGGCGACAGCAGAGTTAACGATTGGAGTCCGGTGGCTGGCCCTACCCACATTTGGAAATAACTACACCACACGCAATGTGCATACATGCATACGTACACACATATGTATGTATGTGCGTAGTACAAAGTAGACAAACATACATACATACATATGTAATTTATGCTAGAAATTATATAAAAGAATACAATGTAAGAGCGGTTGACGGCTGAAACTAAGTGTTAGAAACATTTAGATCGGCGTATTGCTGATCCTAGTATAACAATTTGCAGTTAAATTGTGTAATTTTCTAACATAAATTCGATAATAGTTCTCTAATCTCCAGAGATAATGGATTAAAAAATTAGAAATTTTGTAAAACTTATTTATTAATTTGTTGAATTTGTAGATATTTATTAAACATCTATTTACACCTGCGAGCATTGAAAAAGTTTTGCAACGTATTGTCTAAGTATTTGTTTTTTTTAATTATCAATAATTTTTTTTAAAAATATAGCTAATACTACAACAATATCATATAAATCGCAGTCTTAATCTTTGATTTATACGTATGTATCTTCTAGGTTTCAATATTAAATATTAAAAAAGGAAGAAATAAATTAATATACAACAAAAATATAAATAGTTTTGACTAGCAAGCAGCCAGCGAAATTCACTAAGCTGCTTTCTCAACATCACTTTATATGAATTCGTACATAGTATGTGCATATGTACATATGTACATATGTACATATATGTAGATATTTTTTGGGCATTGGAATTATTTAGGGCTATGGAGGGGAAAAGTTTAAACTTGTTTACTTTTGATGCACCCTAATATACGCAAATTCATGCATTCAATTCAATTCAATAAATATTTGTACTTATATGTACATACATTCATAACTACTTACAAATTCTACGGCTTGTAATACGATAAATAATTTACAAATTTACATTTACATTTTTATTATTTACACATGTCACCTAAAGTATCCAATTGTATTAATACTTGAACTCAATCATATGGATATAATAATTTCAGATGTACATAGTACATACATATGTACATACATACATATATAGATTTCATATAAAATTCAAGTATCGTAGCGATTCTGAGGTGTTGGTTGGTATTGACGGTTGCTCAGTCTGTTGCACTGCCAGTTTTGCTTCCGACCACAATAAAATTTGTTGAAACTGTCTGGTTGGTTATAAATAAGCTGTGCATTAAGTTTTGAAATGTAAAGGGTTCTACATTTGTTAAACACTATAAATACAGGCAGCTACATACAGTTATGTTCACGAAATTAGTAGCGATGTGTATTGACAATTTTGTCTTCTTATTTAACTTTAAAAATTTTTGTAGAATAATATAGTTGATTCTATTTCAAAAAGCATGTACGTAAGTCAAGGACTAAATTTTTTTTAGAAAATTTATTAAAATTTGAGGAAGTAAAAAAAATTGCCATTAAAAAAGTTAACATTTTTATTCGGATTTTTTGAAAATTTCAAGTATGTAACCATTTTTGTAGCCCATTAAATTATTTTATTACGAGTATGTTCAAATTTAATTGGCTACAAAACTACAGATGTCATTTTCAATAAATTTCGATTGGAAAGTTACAAATTTTGATGGCAACTTTGTTAAATTATATTTTGTTATTATTTTGGATTTTTCAATCTCGTTCACAAAATATATTTTTTCCATGCGCTATTTACTCTCAATTTGAGTTTATTTGGTTTATTTTGTTACTGGCGATGTATGTATGTATGTATGTATGAATGTACGAGTATGTACAAACAAATTATCGAAATAAACATCTACTTCTGTTGTTTACTTTTCATGCTACTTACTTTTTGTATTTCTGTATTTAAAAAATTTTTATCAGTAAAATCATAAAATTGATTATTTTACCAATTCATCGACGTACAAGTGACGTCTGGGAATTGTGGGCGAACTTCATGTGAACAAATTATTCCCATAAATTTACAAACAAAACGAAAACAAAATGGGGGTTTTCGTCGCGCTGGTAAATTTGTAGGAATATTTGTTCCCTTGTAATTGGCGATATAAGCCAACGCACGCACCAAATTATTTAATACATGTTCATTTTATAACATAAATAACATATAAATAAAAGTTTAAAACTTTTTACAAAATTTAATAAATTTCAAAAAATGGTCATACAATTTTTAAATTTTGTTTTAGAATTTTTAAAGACTTCGGGTAAGCAGTTGTGCAGCCAATTTAATCTAATAAAAATTTAAATAATTGCATTTGGCTGCTCTAAAAGGAATCCTGCATTGAAAACGAAATTAAAAAAAACTGTCGCTTCCATTTTTTCGCGGTTTTGTGCTTAATCCTGGAGACACGTGCTTATGAATTTGTACATATATATGTACCAGAGTGTAAGTGAAGCTTAAATTTCTTGTGCGCTCTTTTTACGCTTTATATTATTACTATTTCTTTGGTTTAACACAGAAAAAAGGTTCGAAAAGGAGACCAATTAAATATAACTCATATTCGCAATGTGAGCCCCCAGTTGATTCTTCAACTAAAATTAATGCACAGCAATAATTAAAGTTAATAGTGTATATGAATTGATAACTGTTTTAATTAGTTGAGCACAACACAGTGCCGGGCAATTAAATAAGAACGCAATGACTAGTTACTTGTAATTCTTGTTGTCCGTTGTGCACTTTTTAGACGCTCATTTTAGATTTACAACAATTAGACTTCACAATAAACGTGTTGATACGAATGAAAAAAATATTTTCTCCGCTGTCAACTGTAATTCTTTACGAGAAATTATTTTTCCGTTGCCGATAAACGTTATTTTCGAACGTTTATTTCTTACGTTGCGTTATAGCAGTTTTTGTTCAACGTTTATAATTTGCCCGTTAACTGATATACTGGATAAATTTTTGTTTCGTTGCCAATAAGATTTATTTTCCAACGTTTATTTCATACATTGTCTGGTAAATTTTTTTAACATAACTATATTTGTAGAAAATAGAGATGGAGATGGAGAAAGAAAGTAAAGTAAAAGATAAAGACATAGATAAGGGTAAAAACAAAATAAAGCTTATCTTATTTTTACAATAAACGTTGTGCAATAAATCAACCCAAAAAAATAAATGTTCACTCAAAACAATATTGTCTGGATTAAGGAAAAACAGCTATCAAACGAAAGAAAAATGTGAATGAAATGGCGCTTAAGAAATATTTACTACTTTTCCAGAAAACCGATTTCAATTTATGTATGCAGCTTTTTATTCATTTTGCAGAAACCTTTACGCAATCGGGGAGAAAACGCATTTTGAAAAAAACATTACATCAAACTTTTTTTGTTCTTTTCAGTGTTGTAAAATAAATCTCATTGACAACGGTATGAAATCTAACACCAGTCAGATTAAACTCTCTTGACTTTTTCGTACAAATCTGAATAGTTTTATTTACATTCGTTCAATTTTGACCCTCTTATTCAAAGAATTGCCGACAGTCATTTATTCCATTTATGATGATTTTAACTATGCAACTATTTGATTGACCATTATTGTACAAACGGTAATAATAATTATTGTATGGATTACATTTTCATACATACATACATTCATACATACATATGTACATATTTATTTATAGTAATTTATAGCATCTTTTTTGGTATCATTTGTCACAACTATACTCGCTTTTGCGCGAGTTTTAACCGGCGCCACAAACGCTTCATTGCCTGGAAGCAGGCAAACAGCTTGCAATATTACTTGTATAATCATACAATGGATTCCTTGCTGAGACGCGTTGACCCTAAACCGCATCAGGCAGCCATACTGTCAATCGGTTGCGCTATCGATAGAGATATAGTCAAAGCGGCCGTTCGTTACTACTGATAAGACGAGTGGCTACATGTGTGGGTTCGTTTGTTAAATGCTGAAATTTGTACTTACATATGTGCATACATACATACATACATACATATATACATATGTATGTATAAGTGTATTCTCGTACTGTTTTTTTTTACCGACGCTAGCAGTAAAACATAGACAGACGCTTTGAGGTAGAAATTAACACTAATGATTATTTGTTTTATATGTACATACATATGTACAAATAGTATATTAACAAAAGTATGTATATACATATGTACATATATATTTATATTTATTTGATCTGAATATGCTTTGCAGCAGTGCATGTTATTTTAAGAGAAAAAGATAAATGCACAATTTAGCTTGTTCGGAAATTTATCGTGACACACCAACCAAACTTTTTACTTCTAAACAATTATGGAATAGTGTCCGAAAAGCTGTAGAATATTTAGTTTCATCTTTTTTTTTAAGCAATGCATAAAATGTGTCGAGATTTAACGAAATAATACGCATACGCCATGTGTTACCCCAGAAACAGTAATTCACAAAATTGAAATAACTACTACATATATTGATTCGTTTTTGATATTTCGATTGTAGCAATCACTTCGATTTCAGTAACTTCTAATTAATTGCGTTTAAAAATAATAAAAAAAAAACAAATTAAATTAAAATAAACATAGTAAATCAAATAAAGAAATTGGAAAACGAAAAAAATAATAATAAATTAAAATAAACAATAAAAAAATTAGAAATTAAAATATTACAAAATTTTATGCATGCAAGTCAAAGCTCAAATTTTATAAAAATTCGGAAAAATAAAAAAAAAATTCCAACTTTGCAGTCTTAATTTCAAAGGATTATAGCACATATTATATCTCAAAAATTTGGCATTGTATAAATTGCTATTCCATTATCATTACATTTTCTATTAATAACTTTATAGCAATACGACGTTAAAATTTATTTCAATTTTATATTTTTGAAAAGTATTTAAAAAAAACCAGAATTAAATTGGGTTATATTGTCCCGTTTTTCGCAAATTTAACGTCTTCTGTCCTTATTTTCAAAATCTATAACTCAAAATAAACTGAACAAAAAAAAAATTGAAAAAATTAGGTAGGCCTCTTTCAATTGGTACTACAACATAAAAAATTCTGCTGCAAAAGCCCAATTTCAAAAAATCGTCCTCAAATTTTCGAACTCTTTAATCAAAATTTTTAAAAACTTTTGGTATGCAGTTTTGCAGCCAATTCAATTTCAATATAATAATGGGTAAGATTCCAGTGGCTATCAATTCGCGTTGATTTTTGGAATTTATATTTTTTTTTGCTGATTGAGCCGCTCATTTTAAATTACGTCAAAAGAGGGAACCCTCTAAATTGTGATCCACACATTAAATCTATGCTTAAACCATGAAAAAAAAATAATCGTGCTATATATTAGTAATTTGATTAATAAGTTAAAATAATAATAAGTTTATATTGGCACACCCTTTTTTTAACATATAAGTTATACAAATTTACATACATACATACATATGTACTATATCCTAATGGAATCTACGTCAACGGGAATGTTTGCGTTTTTTGTATTTTATTGTGTATCTGTTAGTTGTTTACAGTTGTCTTCGAAATAATAATATTGTCTGATGTTCAAACTAATAAATTCCACATACGGAAATCAAAATGCAGGCACCTCGCGTTTTCGTGCGTTCCTATAGCAGACATCAACTTGGCAGTCAAGCTATAAATATTCTTAAATATTAAAAATTTGAGTTTTGGAGTTCAATGCCTATTAGTTATTAGTATTTTTTTTTATAATTTTGAACACAGCTGTACACACGTGCGCTATACTTGTGTATTTGCATATGTGCATAGCTCGTGTAGAATAAATTTAAATGCGATGTGGTATGCAAATTGAAATCGTTTTTAAAATACTTAAACTATTATCAACTGTAGCTAATGCTAACAGCTATAAAAATCGTCTGTTAGCAATAAACAATACGCAAGCAATCAGTTTAAAAAATAATCACATATGTATGTATGTATGCACTTACATACACAGCCACATAAGTATGTACATACATACATACATGCATACATATGTACATATGTACAAATATTGGCACAAACAAAGAAGCTTGACTGTTCGAAAATTTTAATTAGGTTTTGTTTTTTTACTTCGGTTATGCGATGCCTCTGTTGTTGTTGGCTGCCCTCCGCTGCCAGATGGAGCATGTAAGTGCTACACTTGTGCATTTTTTTCACAATATTGAGCACACAAAAAACTTATTATGTATAAAAAGTCAAAAGTAAACACGGTATGTTATTTATGGTGATTTTAAGAGATAATCGTACAAACAGCCTAATACGCAAAATATGACATTATAAACGATTAGCAAACTCAAAAGTTTTTTGCAATAACTTTAATGCAAATGTTTGAGTTTTTTAAGTAAACAAACAGCCCATCTAAGTATTATCAGCTCATAAACAAGCTGACAAGCAAAATTAACGCAAAGCCTATTACTGGGCGAAGCAAAAATCCGGAATTTCAATAAGGCAAACAAAAGAAAACAATGCAAACTTTAGAAATAAATATTTTTCCTGTGCGTTAGTATTATAAATAGTTTTTAGGTGGCACGTGTTGGCTGGCTGTGGGCAGTAAAAAGCGTGGATTAAAATATTTTATTGAAGGTTGAGTTGGCTTGGTTTTTTCCTAAATGTATTATTTTTTTCTATTTTTGAAGAAAGCGCGTCAACAAAATTTTCTCTCATCTTTAATTAGTTCAAATTTTCAACATATTTATGTTTATACAAATTTATGCCTTTATGCTTTTCGTCCGCTTCAAGTCGACAGCATAACATACATACATACATCTACAGATTGTTGTGGAGCTCAAAATATATGTACATAATAATTTCGTTGGCTTGTATTAAAGATGCTTTTTAAGTGGAAATTCGATCTGTAAGAAATGGAAAATTAAATTAATTTTTAGCATTTACCTCTTTGGAATTGGGTCAAGTGAAGAAGAAGTACGAGGGTTTCCTAATAATGAAAACACAGTAAAATAAAAATGAATCTGAACTTATGTACAGTGACTCAAAAAATTCACACATCGTAATTTTTTTATAATATTCGCTATGTTTTTCATGTTACATTTTTTCCGTAATGCTTTTATAAAAAGGTCTTCCGCACTTTTTTCCATATAATGGATGAATTTTGTATAAATTCACATTGATTTTTAATAGTTTCTTGTACTACCAAAGTTTCAAAAAGTTGCCAATCAAATCAATCAGCCAATTGATTTAAAATGGAATGAGGTACAAAACTGCATGCCCAGAAGTTTTGTAAATATTAGTAATTTAAAAGTTTGATGAAAATTTTCTGAATTTTTATAAATTGTGTACAGATGTTTTCAAAAAATTCAAACTAAAAAGTTGAGATTTTATGTAATATTTTCGAATTTTCATTAACTTGGTAAAAGCAAATTAGAAATTAAAAAGTTTGAAATTTTTATAATTTGTTGAGTATTTATAAATTTTTTTACAAAGTTTAAAATTTTGATTGATATGTGTTTTTTTATATATCAGTTGTTTGAGCCACTGTATATTAGGAAACAACTATCAGATGAGAAGTATTCCTGCAAAATGCACTGCAAAATGCAGTGGATTTTTTTTATATATTACACTAATAATAAGTAAAGTCAAGTCTCCTATGAGAAATTAAGAAAGATAAGAAACCGCACTACCTAAATTATAAGTTCTTAGTTAAAAATAGATACAAGTCATGAAGAACTGAAGGAAAGACAAATGATGGGAAGTTAAACTGGTGAAAAAAACATAGACCAACAAGTCTATCGTCGCTCTGTAACCGTCTGCCAACAGATCATTGCAACTCGGTTAAAAACTGCTTTAGCATCTTCCATAAAATATTTGATTTATTTTGTGAAATTCTACTCTAAAAATTTCGTATTAAATTGAAATATGCCAATTATTTTCGGAGATTGCATTTTCTCGACTAACGTTTTTTTTTTGCGAGCTGCTGTTGTTGCTTTATATGCAATTCGCTTTGAAAAATAAAGAATGTCACTCCAAATGTGAATAGTTCATCAAATTGTTGTTTCATACAGTTAAACTATTTTAAATATTTTAAAAGCTTTTTATAGCAAATTATATTTAATTTTCGTGAGCCTTTCTTCTCCATCGACCAAAGGTTAATCGCTCAATTGATCAGTTAATAGATAGACCACACTTAGCGGTACACAGTAAAACCATCTGTTGTTTTACAGTCGCAACGATAAGCTCCCCTAAGCTACTTGCATTTTTATTTCGCTAACAAAATTAGGAAATCGGACTTAACTAAATTTTTTTTCCATTTTTGGTTGATGGCATTGTTCTTGTTTTTTTCTATCTTTCTGTTGTTTAACCTTTTCTTTTTAAACACTTTGTTAAAATGTTCATTATGCTCTGGTTGTTCATAAAAATGTAGGTATGTATATGGATATTTGTGTGCGCGGTCGGTTTGATAGAGATTATTTTCGTAGTTTCTTTTGTGCTATCATTTGTTTACAAAAGTTCCTAACCAGAAAAATAGTAAAAAAACTGAATAATAATCAAAATGAAATAAAAAAAACAAAGGAAAAAACAAAAATCATTTGAAATGAAATAAAAGTATACCGCAGTCGCCTCTAAAAGTAACAAAAACCTGTCTATATACATAAATATGTACATATGTATTTGCCAGAGAAGAACTATAGGAAAGCACAAACACTCATTCAACAGACCTAGAGATACAAATTTTTATCACGCCGCGCCGTGCTCGCTTATTAAAATGCATAGAAATCATTAAAAAGATACCAGCATATGTAGGTTTTCAACCATTAGAGAGAGGTATAAAGGGGTGTCAAAGTGGCGACTAAGATTCAGCAATAAATGTCAGGGTATGTAAGATGATGAATAAATATTTGACGATGTTGCTTGTTTTTTTTTTTTTTTGTTTTGTTTTGTGGAAAGACAAGTTTACTAGATCTATTTTTCGATTTTCAATTAAGTCCGTTATAGCGGGGATACAAGTTGGTTCTACAAGTAGTTCCTTTCATATACAATTTATATAGACAAAGGGGTGAGATAAAAAACTTAATCCAAACGATAAGTTTCAAGACCATTTCTGAAACATCGACAACAATTTTTATAAATTCTAACTCGCAAATCGGCTACCTCAAAAGCAGTTCATGTAACGGGTTCTTTTTTATTTCTTTCTGTTTATGCCGAAAATTGGGAAATACATCGAAGAAAGGGTTCCCATAGCAAAAGTAGTATTGGAAATATTGATCATCTATTGTAATACTAATAGTAGTAAGCGAAAAGGAGGCGTTTTGTGAACAAAATTGTTAAATATTTTACATTTGTTAAATTATGAATGTATGTCCGCAGTTGATATAGAGATACATGAAACCAATGCAAAAGTCAGTGCTTTTGGAAAAGAAGTCGTGGCACGTCGTTATACTAAAATCATAATATGTAGGAATAGTAAAAAGTTATAATAATAAAATTATGTATGTATCTAATAAAACCCTGAAAATTCTTATTAAAACTTCAAATTTGGACTTCATTATACGCAAAGATTTTATAAAAACTCGAATAAATAGTTTGAAAATTTGCCGATTTTTTTTGTTTTGTAATTTGCACAAAGTTTAAAATTAACAAAAAAATGCTCATGAAAAGCATTGTCGATATTTTAAATATGTAATGTAATGGGCTGTACTACTGTACTCACAAAGATTTTATAAAAACTGGAATTAAAAAGTTGGTATTGGTGAAAAGTTTGCTATTTTTTTTTAATTCGCACAAAGTTTAAAACTTATAGGGTTTTTGATACAGATGGACAATAAAAATTGTTGGAGAAATTTTTCATTGTGAATATGTATGCTAGATGTGTGCAGTTTTCATGTTTGAGAAATATGTATGTATGTATGAATTACATAACTTATTGGTTTTAAGCTTTATATGTACCATTTAGGAAATACTAAAATTTGATAAGCTCTTAAATCAATTTGCTTGAAATCTTTTCTCACTCTACCTCTATTATAGTTGCTTTAATGGTTACCACAAAGTGAATTCCTCGCGCTGCTTACAACCTTTAAATATTTTTTATTTATGTGATTTCTTGAGGTTTTGAAAAGTGGTTGCAGTGTGTTAGGGTAAAGTTGTTGTTAATTTTACATGCTGTAATTATTTTATGAATCCCAATCGTTTATTCGATTCAATATTTCCCTATGCTTTTCGTCTCCCACCCACAACTTTATTTATAGAAGTATATATATGTTTTCATTTACATATGTACGCACATATGTGTACCTATGTATATACAGTCAAGTGAAAAAACTAACTACTGCACATTTTGCAGTTTTGGCTATTATTCTTTTGTTTGTTTTTATATAAAAGTCTAGCTCAATGTATAAAAAATATATGGATTTACATTTCAACTCTTTACATTTCAAACTCTGTAGAAAAAACAGGAAATTTCACCAAAAAAAAAACCTTTTAATTCAGTTTTTTTTTCAAAAATTGTAAGTGCAGTTATTAAGTTCTAAATAGTATAGTGAAGTGCAAGTTTCTAATAGCTAAAAATTTCCGTTGATTTTTGAAAATTTTGTTTTTTGATAGTATCACGCAATATCTTCCACACAAAGTATGTTCGACATTTTTTTTTAGTATGGAAGAAAATGTGTGATTTTACTAGAATTTAATGGGCTATAAATTAATTGGTAATTTTTTTTTTTGGAATTTTCCTATATTTTCTAAAAAAAATTTGGAATGTGAATTTATATGATGTTTGTTATATGAGTTCAATTTTCAGTAAAAAAAAAGTAACAAACAAATGAAGAATCACCAAAACAGGACAATGTGTCGTGCCCCTCTTTTTCACAAGACTGTATATATGTACATATCTACGATTGCTCTATGTTGTAATTACTATATTATTGCTGCGAGTATATGTTTTATCTCTTGAAATAGCAATATAATTAGTACATATAAACATATACACACATATTTTTGTATACATATGTATGTACATATATCTTTTATCTTTTTAATTGGTTGCACTTGGTTTGTAGGCATTTCGATAACAAATTTGCGCAATGCAGTTCTTAGCCAACAGTGTTGGATGTACACACATCGTATAATTATATTTGTACATAATTTGTTTCCATGCATTTATACAGTTGCATTTAGTCATCCGGCACATTGTGGCAGTAAATAAATAAATAAATATTGGAGTAGTGCACTGCACGCAAACTTTTAACTCTGCCTGCATTTTCGTTATTTTTGCTGCTGTAGTTGGCTCTGGTTGTTGTTATTGCTGTTGTGACATTAGCGTTCAATGACTTTTCGTTTTGTTGTGGCAGTTAATTATTTCACGTAACAACACACATATGCACATATGTATTATATATGAACTTAATGTAGAAATGAGCAAAAATAGTAAAAAAAAAAAAATCACTAAAACGGCTAGGATATTTTTTTTTTAATTTAACCCACTTTATTATGTATTCTAGCGTAATGCTGTGTTGAAGAACCAAATTACGTCTATATAATTAGAAGACTACCAAGGTATAACTTATCGTAGTCATAAAACCATACAATTTTATAGTAGCTTCAAATTTGTTTTTGTTATTATTGTTAGATTGAAGATAAAACTGGATTAAAACTTTGAATCTCTGAAATTTTATGTTTTAATGACACTGTAACACGTTACCGCATATTGTGAATTCGCTAAATATTATTTAAAGTATTATTTCATAAATGACTATTGTTGAAGCTGGGGTTTGAGCTACATATATAAAAACAACTTTGTTTTGTTTTTTATATCTGTTCTTAATCTAAATTATATTATAGAATCGCCCCAAAATAATTTACACCTGTAATCACGAAAATAGTATCTAAATATATTGACAAGTTTTACCAATTTTGTCTTTCCTGATTTAGTTTTATTAATTTTTTATTAAATAAAAAGTAGATTCTATAACAAAAAATATGTACATAAGTAAAAGTTGCAAGCTTTCTAGAAAATTTATAAAAATTCGACAAATTAAAAGAAATAATAAGAATTGTTAATTTTTTAATCTTTTTGGTAATTTTGGAGTATGCAATTTTGTGACAAATTAAATTTTACTATAATACATAATATAAAGTGTTATTTTAAAGTATTTAAAAAAAATGTAATATTTGGAGACATTTTACACTAAAATTTTTTAACCGCCTTTCATGAATGGCTAAATTATGTTCAGCCCTACCGCTGAATCCATCGTATTTTGAGTTTCGGAAATTTTACGAAAATTACATCGCCGAGTCCGAATCGCCACGAACGTACAGCGAGCTGTTGCTAGCTATTTATGTATGTATGTTATGTGCCTTGGTTCAGGCCATATTTCTGTTGATAGTTTAAAATTACTTATTCGCTCAACTTACGAAACTAATATGACGCTTTACAAAAATAAATAGTAAGAATTTGATCGAAAAATATTTATTATTAGAATTCTACCCATGTCACATTAAACATACATTTAGAAAAAAATAGACATACATACATACATATGTATATAACTTAAGAAATAGGTTACAACTGATTTTCTATTGTTAAACGCCATTTCAAACAAGTCACAGAATTTGAATGCAATAAGCGGCTTATCTCCAAAAGTATATACTTATAATATTTAATACTAGAAATTTATCCTTGTTGTTAGAGTACTCTACGGTTAATTTTATTATCTAAAGCAATAAAATAACTTAATATTTACATATCTTTAAAAAAAACATGAAATATTACCTGATTCAAAAATTTCCACACTGGTCATCCCCGGCAAATACATTAATAAACATGCAATTTTTGTTTAAACTTATTTTATCGTTGCACTATAACAAATTAGCAAAATATAACCTCCGTTGTGGAACGTTTTTTATATCATCTTTTTATATCTTGTTTTTACATTGAGTTAAATAAATAAATATGCCTGGCATAGTCACACAATTTTGTCAATAAACACAGCATTATTGTGGCTCGCGCCTTAATAGAATCACAGAAAAAGTATAAGTATGTGTTATATACATACATACACACATACATATCTATGTATGTACATATTACAGTAGTTGCAAACACCGGCGTTCGTCACTATGATTTATTTTGTTTTTACTCAAATTGAATGCGCACCAAATTCGCAACACGCAGCGTATCTCTGCGTGATCAGCAAGCATTTCTGATTCTATATATTCGTCAAAGCAAAATTATTTATTTATTTATTTTTACCAAGTAGAACGACAAATATTTCCTTTTTTATTACCGACGGGAAGGTAACTCGAAAAGATTATATGTAAATGTTTTGCTCTGCTTACTTGGATGGTTGCCTCTAGTGAATTTGCAGTGGTGCTTCTGCGTTTAGATTTCGAAAAATAGAAAGTGATAGTTTCTACAAAAATGTTGAGCGATTTTCGCAAATATACAGCAGGCAATCAGTGGTGCCGGTATCGTAAGAACTATGGACTTGTGTTTATAAAAATCAAGAATATAGGTAGTACAATTGGTTTCTTATTTAATCAGTAAAATCGAATGTGTTTTTTGGCACAATTCTTAAGAATATACAGTTGTTGTTGCGAAAATAATTGGAATTATCTTATATAAAAATATAGTTAATTCTATAACAAAAACCATGTGAGTCGAAGCTTCACACTTTCTATAAAATTTATAAAAATTCGGCAAAATTAAATTTTCAATTTTCTAATCCGGTTGTTATATAGTTTTGGAGCATGCATTTTTGTAAGCCATCAATTTTTATTATAATAAAGTGCATGTTTGAAGCTCCTAAAATGTCTTGTTTTGATATTTTTTCCTTTTTACTTTTGTATGGGAAAATATGCTGCAAAAAACAAAAAACAATTATCAAAAATCCACTAGAGTTTGTAGTTGTTCAAACTTGCATTTTATTATAAAAAAATTTAATGGGCTACAAAACTGATATATTTTCTTTACAGTTGAAACTTCGACTTATATCGTTTTTGTTACAGAATTAACTACATATATTTATGTAAACAATAATTCAAATTAAATAAGGAAAGAGAAAATTATCAAAACTTTCCAGCACATTTTTGTTACTATTTTCGTAATCCCAGATGTAAGAGTATTATTTTTTAAATTTTGTGTTTTCTGAATCCACTACGGATACGAGGTAAGGGTTATTTAAAATTTTGTTTATTGTTCAACTGGAGTTCAAGTTGAAAACTAACGTGCATACTCTATTTAATCGCCAGGGATGATTGGCTCAGAAACATCACTTTAGCCGGCGGGCTCAACAATGTTTCACAAAATAAAAATGCAAGCAACATGTTGCTATCAAAATCACAGTTTTTTTTGGCTGTGATATTATGAACAAATAGTGTGCAAAAGTCTAAGTAGCAAGTGTTGATTTTCATTCGTCTAGAATATACTTTGGTTCGTTTCTTCTATATACATATACATTTAATTATACAATTCTTTTATTTCAAGAGTTACACGCGCACACGAGCCGGCCTGATGGCACAGCAACTGTTTATTTTTAATAGACAAAGTATTAGAACGAGTTTTTTTTTACTGTAGCTATTTGGGCTTGTTTATTTCAATTTCAAAATGTACATGTATGTATGTGGATCTGCGGAACTTGTGTCACAGTGTGTCGTTCAATGGTCAAAAACATTATTAAATTAAATATAGGCAATAATAACAAAACTGTGAAAGAAAATGCTGGGAAGAAGTAATGGCAACAACCCGGTTAGGTACTGGTTAATTATATTATTATTCCTTGAATTAATTATCCTGTATTATTATTTCTATTGTTTGTAGATTTATTTAATAAATTTATTTATATTTTTTTTATTAAACCTTAAAATTAAAACACGTTTCTCGCCGAAAAGTTAGAAGTTACGCATTCTTCTTTTCTCCATATTCTTTGAACTTGTATTCTACCATTCTAGAGATGTTCTGTTATATTTTGTATAGACAAATACAATGTCCATATCTCAGAATGAGAAGCTTTTGAAAGAAATTTCTATCGTTTCTTAGTTTCTTGTGTATTTTCTTTCGGTAAGTTAGAAGGTGGTGTAAACATTTTCTGTATACCTATGTATGTATATTATAGAAATACCACAAAGTAAAAGAGAAAGTATTCTACAGTTTCCTATCCAATATTTCGATGTATGCTGAAAATAATCACGGAAGCATTAAGATTTAATGAGAAATCGGCCAAGTAAGACCCCGATTGTTTAGATTAATTCTCATTAAATAAAAGGACTACAATTAATATTAAGCCACAGTAAATCGGTTCCCCTGATGTCAGCGCTACCCGATGCGTACAATGCTACTTTGTGGAAAGCATATGAAGTCAAAAGAGATCTGTCGGTTTCCTTCGCTGGAATCAACATAAAACAGCTGAGCACTTGAAAAGGGCATATAAATATCTTCCCAACACCACATACATAAATCGTTGTCTTCTATCTATCAATTATACGATGAATGCGACCTGTACGAATAAGCATGCAGCTAAAATCGCGACCGATCGTTTATATTTACTATGTCGCTTATTTTATGATTGTTTTTTGTAGTGATATGTTTGTATTATGTTCTGTGGTTAGAGTGGCCACAGACAATGTCTGTCAGGCGGTGAACGCGTGCTACAAGTATTTTTATCATATTCACTATTTAATAAAATAATATGTACATATGTTTGTATGTAAGTGTTCACTTACGATCAGCATAGTTTGCGATATTCAAAACGAGCACTTTAGGAATCAGCATGTGTTTTTTTGTTGCTACATGCGCGCATTTATGTTTGACCGGCAAAAGGGTCTTCAAAAAATTGCGCATGAGAAAGCTCAAATTTGATTACTTAATAAATTACAAATTTGAGATTGTTTTTGCAAATATTATTTTTTATTTCCTATTGATATCTGCACGTGTCTCAGCAATAAACATACAGTGCCGGAAAAAAGTACAAGCGCAGTATTTTTTCATATTATTCACAATATTTTTCATGCTACAAATTATAAATACAGCTCATACTATAACAAACCCCATATAAATCGATATACATATCAAACTTTAAACAAAATTCAGAAAATTAAAAAAAAAAATGTCAACAAAATTTCAAACTTATTTGAGTGGCTGAAATACCCTCAGTTACCCTTTGATTTTTGACACTTTTTTTTGCCGGCGGTGTTGCGCTTTTTCCTCATATAGCGTATGAATAAAATTTGTTTTTATATGTAAGAGAAAGGCTAAAACTACAAAACTGCGTACACGAAATTTTTGTGAAAATCCTGATTAAAAAGTTCGAAATTTTTATTATATGTATGTATGTATATACATATATTTTTTTTAATTTGCTGAGTTTTGCACAAAATTTGAAATCTCGATTTATATATTGTTTGTTTTAGTATGAGCTGTATTTTGACAATTACAAAAAAAATAGCATTAAAAACATTGTGAATATTATTAAAAAAAAACTGGCAGCACCAATACTTTTTTTCGTCACTGTACATATGCAGAAAAATATTTAAAAATTTGTTCAACGTTTCAATCAAACTTTAACTTTTATTTTTGTTCAGACTGTTAAAAAAGAGAAAATTTAATCCTATATTTTTCATTTTCTCTACTAGGCAATCGGTCCAATTTCAGATCTCAACATCCATACGTTGAGTCAACGCGATCTGGTCTATAGCATAACCTTAGAGGTGCCAAGAGGAGGACGAGAGCAGCCGCTAACTCAATCATGGCAGCTAAGCATCTGCATCAATTGCAATGTCGCACTTTGTGCCAAGCGTCTTCCCACGCCATCGTTATCGGCAACGGAGCGCGGCGCACCCGCACCACTTACTATTAACCCACCGCAATTCCTCATCAACTGTTCACTTTTGACAAACAATGAGGAGTTGGCAATTAGACGTGCTGACAAATCATTTTCTGATACATTTGGCCTACTCATTATGGATCATCCGCAGTTGCAATCGGAGCTGGCGAACTCTAGTGGTCCGTTGCCGAATTTCTCGGTCGGGTCATTCTCGACGTCAACGTCATCATTGCAGCAGGACATAAAGCATTTACGTTTACGTCAGTTACAGCAAAACTTGCAGCAGCGTCTCAAGCGCGAAATAGCCGAAACGGACGAACGTATTCAACGCTATACAGAGCAACAGTTTGCTTTGCTAAAGAGCTTCCGCGAAAAATCTGAGCAGGAGTATACGTTGCTCGGACGCTTAATACAGCATGTGCCTGAGCAACAGGCAATCGAGTTTTTGGATCGTACGACGCCAGCGCTAGAGGTAATTGGCGGTGGCAGTTATGTGACTCGTCGTCGAAATACGATTAGCAATCGTCGCGATATGCCGTCCGTTACGACGCCCTTAACGCCTACCACGCCAAATGTCGCGGGTGGTTTGCACATGCTTTCACTGCCATTGGCCACAACGGCGCCCACTTTAGCCAGTGCTATGGATGCAACAACAAATGCTCAGGGAACTGCTAGGTCAACAGCAACCATACCAGTAACAACGACAACCTCAGTATTGGCCACGACAATTGTCGGCAGCAGCAGCGTCAATCGTCGATTGTCGAACTTTGATACACCACCGGCGACACCAGAAGCTACACCAATGAGTGTTGGCAACAGTCCCACCTTCCGGCCGCATCAGCCATCGTTGTCCCAGCAACAATTTGTACGCATTGCAGCCAACACCTTCCAGCAACAGTTTCCGACCCCAACCGTCGAACTGGCAGATGATTGTCTCTTCGAATTGGAGGGTATTGATAATGGTGGCAGTGCCTCAAACGTGCCCGCCAGCACGCCATACAATGCGCTGGTATCGAACTTCTCTCAAAAACTGCCATATCAGCAGCAGCAGCGACCATTGAATAATCAATCGCATCCGCATCATCATCAACATCAACATCATTATCACGGCAGGGATATGAGCGATGTGGACGAAAGTGAAGATGATGCAGGGGAGGCGGAAAGTAAGTGAACTCTCATTTTTTTTTTTCATATATCGAATTACAATGGCAGGGGGATTATAATCAGAAATCAAAAAAATTACTTTTTATTACTATTATTTGTTGTTTTGTTTTTATTTTTATTAAGGAAAGCTACCTGAAGCTTCTTCTAGCTCCACCAGAGCGAAAATCTGTTTTTTCGCATCACGGAATTACCTGAAATTTTGTATGGTTATTAGTTTCTATCCCGGGAGGGGTTTAGAGGGTTGTCACCTGTTTGAAAAGTCAATTAATTTTACACAAGAATGTAAAATATTAAAATATAAGGTTAAACATTTCGTCTCGCTGAAAAGCCATATATATTTCGAATTTTTTTAACATATACACAAGTTATATGAAATACTAAAATATGGATATCAAACCGTTCGTTTTCCCAGCAGGAAGTTGATAGATATATTTTGAATAGGTTGCCAACTGTTTGAAAAGTCAAATGTAATTTAATTAAACACAAGTAAATAAAACATGCGTAAATGTCAAATGGTTCGTCTCGGCGGAACAAGGTTAATACCTACATTTTTTTGAGTAGCCTCCTTTTTGAGAAGTCGAATTTAATTTCATTATACACAAGCTTTATATCTCTGAGAGAAACCGAAATACGTTTTCTGGTTACAGATTCGAAGGCCAACTATTAAATAAATACAGGCAGGACAACGTCTGTCAGGCTTTTCTAGTACACAATATTTTTGTAAAATAGGGAGTCGAAATCTGGGATGGTTATATAAAAATTTGGAGCCACATTTTTAGAACAGCATTTACAAATGTGCTTGGGATTTATGCTGTCCTCAGATATTATTGTATAACTCTCAGTCAGTTTCAAAATGTTTTAGAATGAAATTATATATTTAATTTTATTTTCTTCACACGTATTTTCAGTTGCCCTTGATTTAGACAGCACAATGCCTATACCGGTGGGCACACGTCCCATCGGCACCGGACAGCAGCGCCCAAGTGCATCCAGCGCAGCTGATATCATGAACTTTGCCAAAAGTCTACCAATCGAAATAGCAAATTCGCCAATGACAGCTGGACGCTCCTGCGTAAATACGAACGAAGAAGATGTAAGTTTAATCAAACCAGCTTAGTTTTTGAAAAATTTCACTTAACCAACCATGCATTACTTTCTCTGTTTAATAGGATTTGGACAACACTGTTGATATTGCAGCGAGCATTAAAGCTCTGGCCAAAAGCGTGCACGGTGAAGCAGTGTTTGGCGATTTGCCACGCCCACGTTTGCGTTCACAAATCTAAAGAAAACGAGCGTATAATGTAAACTTGCGCACAGCCGTGCACATACATATGTACATACTACGCACATACATATGTACATACATATGTACATACATGCATATACATACATATATGTATTTCCTTGAACTATACTAGTTTGCTCAAAGAAGAAAAAAAATTAAGTTGAAATGCTTAAATTATAAGTTTATACGCATACATGCATACAAAAACATACCTAATTAATATCTACCTATCTTACCTACATAACTACATGCAAACAAACATACTTACTACATACGTTAGAATATAAGGTACGTATAGTACGTAATTTACAGCTCTTCTAGCAGGGCAATAACTACTTGTTTGTTTTTCAAAGAAACTGATTATATTAAGAAAGGGATATATTACAAAAACGAAGGGAAGGAATTCACATCAAATTTGTGAAAATTGTACGAAATGAAATTGCTGGGCCGAAAACTCTTTTAAATTTAATATCTGCCATATTTTCGCTTTAATTTTCTAATTAAAAGTGTTGAGAAGGGAAAATGGAGAATATTCAATAAAGTCATTTGACATATGTACAGTGTAGGGAAAAGTATTGGCACAGTTACTTTCTTTTTAATATTATTCACAATGTATGTATTTCATGATAAAACTTACATAAGTCAAAATATCGCAATTTGAACAAAATTCAGCAAATTTAAAAAAAATTGCATTACAATTGTAAACTTTTTAATCGGCATTTTTCAAAAATTTCCAGTACGCAGTCTTGGTGCAAGTTCTAAGTGGCTTAAAATTCCCGGTGTATTTTACCAGTAGTATTACATATAAAAATAAATTTTGTTCATTTGTTATATGGAGTACACAAAAAATTGTAAAAAATCGACCGGTATTTTCCGCCACTTAAAACTTTAACTTTATACTGCATACCCGAAAAATTCGAATCATAAAGTTTGAAATTCAATGAAAATTTGCTTATTTTTTGTGAATTTTGTGCACAGTTAGAAACTATCATTTATATGGCCTTTGTTAAAGAATGTTATATATTTCAATAAAAAATTTACGAAAAAGTTTTAGCATGAAAAATATTTTGAATAATATAAAACAAAGTTACTGTGCTAATAGTTTTTCCCGGCACTGTAGGTCCTATTAATCGATTTAGCTTCAAATTCATTTCGATAGCTGTTGTGTGTGCATATTAACTATTGTTCCATTGTGTCATGTATTGTCACTAATAACATACAAACATACACATTCATAGTTTTATATATCTATGCAATGTTTCCGTAGTCTTAAGCGTAATTACATAAATCATTATGTTGCCAATTATTACAATGAATTCAAGTTTAATTTTGATTTTTAATTTGTGATAGTTTTAAGTTAATGTTTTTTATATGCTTTCCCTTAATGATAATGTTTATAATGTAGTATCTAAAAAAACGAAAAACGTGAATGCGTCATGTTTCAAATCAGATGTATGTACTTGTTAAATTGCAACGGAAAACAATTTAGAACTGCTTTGCCTTAAGCGTCTTAATTACATATGTACAATCGAATCATTTCTTAAATTCCATTATTATCAACGCATGTGAAAGCAGACTATCTTCCAAATGCATATGACTTACGCCAGACACATGTCAAGGTAACTTTTGGTCAATCTAACAATATACACATACATACATATGTACATACTTACATAGTATAGTAAGTATATTGTAAAAATACATTCACAAAAAAAAGAAAGCTTACATATTTATATAAGCAATTCACATAAATACGCACGAATACAATGGAAAGGAGCAAGCGTGTACAACGATTGAATGTCTATATAAAAAATATGGTTTTTATCCCTCTGCTTATCTACATAGTACACTTATAAATACACATGCCTTAAAAATCCATTGGATAACTGTTCGCTTCATATATAGATATGCGCTACTATGATCACCTTTACACTAATAACTACGTACATACTAATGTATGTAGATATATGTACTTCATGCTGACAAAAAGAAAATGTATCGTAAATGTGATCGCTTATTCTTCTTATCGTACAATAATAATATATTTTCATATGAGAATATATTTTATTTTAATAACATAGATTGTTGTTTCATCTGAAAGACGACGCGCATGCGGATGCATTGTACTCGTATTATTGATTCGATATATTATGTTTATTCATTCATACAAACTATACATACATATTTACTATAAAATCGATTGTACCTACAGTACGTGATTTGCTGTTACAAATAAAACATTTTTATATGCATAAAAAAATTTTAATTTATTTTTGAGTAGCTGATACCCCCGTTTTCGTCAGCGTAGCTTAATACTTTTGCACCTACTTATGTATGTACTTGGAGCAGATTTGTAAAGTGTAGGTAACAAATATTTTAAATCCATCTAGCCGTTCCATCCGTCGCAAAAGTATTTCGTTGAACCCCCATTATACGTTTTTAATTTGAGGAAATTACATATATATGTACATAATAATGATTTTGTGATTATCTTGATTTTTTAAATTCTGGCTTTTCATACGCAAATTGGAACTTTGATTTATATTTTAATATTAAAAAAACGTGTGATTAATTTAATTAAATTTGACTCTTCGAACATGTGCATAAAACCTTCCCGGGGTAGAAACAAATATCTGTAAAATTTCAGTAAATTCCTTGCGACGTATAAAAAGTTATAAGGGCATAAACAAACTGATTTCCGGATTGATATAGAGTGCAAAAATCCGGCAGACCTGGTTAGACCTACACTTCACCGCTGTGAAGTGGCACATCCCAAAGTAAACAAAGAATATGGAGTAAGGAATAATGTTCCAACTTTTTAGGGAGAAACGTGCTTTTATTTTGCTAAGTGTAAAAAGTGATTTATAAGCAGATATTTAATAAATAAATCTACATGCTATGTACCTTTAGCTTGAAGGTTCTATTATACATACATATGTACATACATATGTACTTAGCAGGACATTGCAGGACTTTAGAACTGTCACGTAAAGATCAAAACTCAACAGACTCTTTAAGACAGTGTTCAGACAGGGAAACTTTTGTTGCTTATTATCGGCGATTTCCCTTTTGGTGTTGCTCGTCGCGTTCACACAGAGCAACTCTGTTCAGGCAATTTTCTGGCATTTCATTTTATATTATTTTCGCAAATTTCTGTGGATAACAGAGCCTTAACTCTGAAACAGTTTATTGCCCAAACGAAAAGTTCTTGCAACTTAGTAGGTTTTTATCCACTTTGATAATTAGCAAAAAAAAAGGCATAATAACAGTTAAAACTTGCAAGTCTGTTAACTTTTTGTGTTCGAATGCAGTTTTCAAAGTGAATGAAATGACATAAAATATATTAAACTTTGACAGCCAAAATGCCAAAACGAAATATGCAAATTTGTTTTTCTAGTACTGCTGAGAATTCGTATCGGTACCACCCGCGATGCATTCTTGGGTACCACCCTATTATTCCACGCTTTTTTCAAACTCTTCCATTCCTCTATCAGAGAACGTATATAAATATATAAACATACGTTCTCTGACTAAAACGGTGATAAACCCAGAGAACGTAATTAATATACTTACTTTATCTGCCCAAATCTCAACAGCTGTCACTTTAGAGAGTTTTAAAGTCAGTGTAGCGGGTAAATTTTCAATAGTGGCGCGCCAAACAATTTCCATTGCTAGGTGTTTTTCTATGTTTCCTCATATTATAGAGTTAAGCTAATTATTCATTTTGTAGATATCTTTCTTATTAAATAAAATGCACGCTTTTCTTAAAACCGGTAAGACGACTGCCGTTGAAAAGCCACAAGCTGGCACAAGTGGTTCGTCGAGCACTGTGGTCGGCAGTGGTGAACGCCGTAAACCACCAGCCCCTTGGGTTGAAAAATAGTAAGTAAAGTTTCTGTTTTAGTTATAACTTTTGAATTAAAATATTTCAATCCAAAGTCGGCCTAAGAGCGTTGACGATGTTGTCGAACAGTCAGAAGTTGTGGCCGTTTTGCGAAAATGCGTGGAAGGTTCCGATTTGCCAAATATGCTTTTATATGGGCCACCCGGAACTGGCAAAACCAGCACAATTTTAGCGGCTGCGCGCCAAATTTTTGGTGATATCTATCGAGAACGCATATTGGAATTAAATGCATCCGATGAACGGGGCATTGCGGTGGTGCGCACAAAAATTAAAAATTTTGCTCAACTAACAGCAAGTAGTACACGTCCAGATGGACGCCCATGTCCTCCATTTAAAATTATTATTCTCGATGAAGCCGATTCAATGACTCATGCAGCACAGGCGGCATTACGCCGCACTATGGAGAAGGAGAGCCGCAGCACACGTTTCTGTTTGGTGTGCAATTACGTGTCACGTATCATTGAGCCGATCACATCACGTTGTACCAAATTCCGTTTTAAACCATTGGGTGATGAGCAAATTATAGCTCGCTTGCGTTATATATGTGAGTTGGAAGGTGTGAAAATCGATGAGAATGCTTACCAGTCGATTGTACAGATATCTAACGGTGATATGAGACGTGCCATAACTACACTACAATCATGCTACCGCCTAAAGGGGGCAGCAAATACTATCAGCACTACAGATTTGCTGGAAATGTCTGGCATCATACCGGAAAATTATTTGATCGAATTTTTAGAAGTATGTCGTGCCGGCGATTATACCAAATTGGAAGACTTTGTGCGACAGATAGGGTACGAAGCATACAGTATTGGACAAATGTTGGAGCAATTCAATGAGTACGTGCTGCGTTGTCCCTCGCTTACGAACAAGCAAAAGGCTTTAATCTGCGATAAGCTTGGTGTAAGTGCTGCAATTGTGATATACATATCTATGAAAGAATTATTCTAATGTTGATTTCATTGCAGGAATGCTCTTTTCGTCTACAAGACGGTGGATCAGAATATCTGCAGATTATGGATTTAGGTTGCTCAATCATACTGGCACTCAAATAAAAATTTTATTTGAATATAAAATTTTTAATTATAAGCAAAAATATTTATGTTATTAAAAAATACAAGCTGAATTAAGGTATGTAATACATATTTCTTCATGTAACCTATTCCTTCTGCAAAACCGACTAATCTACTGCACTACTTCGAACTCGTCGTCTTCACGCTCGCGCTTAACACCTCCAATATTACCATCGGCCCCAGTATTACTTCCACCAATACTTCCAACAGCTGCAGATGCACTTGTTTCTAAATCAACCTCCATTTTTACGTCGCTACTTTCGGCTCCTCCGCTATTAACATTTATACCGCTACCAACTCCCGTCGTCGATGCACTCGCTGTTGGTGTTTTAGTAGTAGTTGTAAATTTTATTACTGGCTTAGGAATAGTAACTACTTGGGTTTTTGGTGCAAGAACAGTTTGACGCTTATTTACGCCTGGGCCGCCACTGCCAACAGCATTCTTCATTTGTGATTTAATTGTAGATCGTGCGTCCAAAGCGGATTTTGTCATCTTTTTCGGTTGGCTAGCTGCACGAAGTTTGTAGTTGCAGGCTGATAAACAATAGCGGTCCGGAGGAAGACGCAGACCACAATGCGGTTTAATAGGTGGTAAAGGCATCGAATTACGGACCTCTGCAAGCTTTGCCAGTATCTTAAAAAAATCACTAAATTAGTACAATTTGTAGTAAACAATAAAAAAAAAACACTTTAACATACATGGCGCGGAGGTGGACAGGTAAAAGCTTTATCCAAGACTACTTCAGTGGCAAGTTTTACGTCATCCAGATCAATGGTTTTCTTGCGAGCATGGTTTGCAAACACTTTCGCGTCATCCAGTATACATGTAACGTAACCTGTAGCGACAATGTTGTAAGGAGTATTTAGATGATTAAACTGAATTTATACATGCACTCTAACTTACGATAAGTGAACTCCAATAATTGGTTAATAACACGCGGCTCGTAGTCCTGCACATTTAGCTCTTTCAGTATTGACATTATTACTTGTGCGTCCTTTGGAACATGCTTTACTTGATTATTTAATTTAGATTTGTCGACTTTCTCTTTTTCGGTAGCCATTCTGTAGATTTTCCTCCAGCGTAAATGTTGTATTGTCGGTCGACAAAAATTAATTGTTGACAACTAATTATGTATTGCATTCGCAGCTGTGAATCGCAAACAGTGTGTAGTGATGCCACGTGATTTGTACTGCAAATATTTTTGAGAAAAAACAACATTTTTTAAATTAGTGAAATTATATCTTTTTTTATTTGGAATATTTGTAGGGATAATGGCGTATCCGAATTGATGAAAATAATTAATTTCTTTAAAAAAACACGACAAATATTAGTTTCTTAAGCAAATATATGAAATACATGTTTTAAACGCTAATTCGGTACACTTGGCAACAAGTATACAAGAGAAATGCAACCCTGGAATAAATTATTCATTCAGGCCATTGAATGTAAATATATGAAATACATTTGTTAACCGCTAACTCCAAGGTGAATTTACATAAGGTGAAGTTGATCAAGCAGATGATTGAATTCGCTTGGTGAACGT
Source organism: Anomoia purmunda (assembly GCA_951828415.1). Classification (NCBI taxonomy): domain Eukaryota; kingdom Metazoa; phylum Arthropoda; class Insecta; order Diptera; family Tephritidae; genus Anomoia; species Anomoia purmunda. Next base: position 113,070,417 of record OX639997.1, read on the forward strand.
TAAGTCAAAATGATGTGTTTGTTGTAATTCATATTGTCATTCTGCGTATATTTCGTTAGTGTAAATTTTTGTTTTTGTACTTATAACACCGCCTGCTATGAATTCGCCTTGTCTAATTCGGTACATTTGGCAACAAGTATACAAGCGAAATGCAACCCTGGAATAAATCATTTACATTCACGCCATTTTGATTAATCATGGAAATGAATCAATTCAATTAACAATTAGTGATTATTTGGCATAAAAGATTTCGGCTTTTGGAGACATGCAATCGGTTTCAGTTGACTTACGGAAATAAAAAGAAGGTGATAATTTAAACATTTGGAACATTTGAATGCAAAATATAACAACAATACACAGTTTGCGATATAAAACACAATATATGTATGGAATTTGCTACTATGTTTGCTGCGTGTTCTTTGAAATCATAGAACAGGTTGAAAACAATTCATAATCAGTTAACTTTTTGTTTAATAATTACTTTTGTATCATATTAAAACCAGACTCCTTCGAAAAAGTTCGCGTTGCGGGCTGTGTCCGGATGGGAGGATAATATAACAACATCGACATCCGTTTCTTTCCAAATACAATCGTAAAAAAAGCAAAAAACACCGTTGCGAACGGAAAACATAAGAATTCGCATATCGCATTTGGTATTTACTAATATTAGAATTCTTAGATGGATCCGTCGAATACTCTAGTTAAATTGGAAAGCTGTGATTTAAATGGAGAAGTTGTTGTTCCCAATTCTTTGTCCGCAATGCATAACAATCACTACGAATCGGTGCCGTCAAATTTTCATGATTACAACAATAGACAATATGCTGATTACCAAACCCTTATGCACAACATGCCTGATCCAATCAGTATAACTCAGAATAGACCTATGCCGGTGGATCCGACTGTGGATGAATCGGTATTTTATAGCATCAGTTCGATAATTAAAATATAAACATATCTAAACAAAATTTTCTTCAATTTTAGCAGGCATACAACAGAATTATTAAATCAGAAAGTGAATACAATCCATCTCATATTCCAGGGTTCAGTACGAATAGTGGCAACCAATTAAACTATATTGATATGAGGCGAGTATCTATATTTGCATAACATAGACACTACAACATAGTTGTAACAATTTATAATTTTTGTTTAACTCGACTATAGCAACGAATCAGATATGCAATCAACAGATTCAGACGACATACCGGTTATAGTAAACGGCAAATATTTCAAAATAATTGAAGAGGTATATGTGATTTGTATTTTGCACGCTGCCTGTTGCTGACTTTAATTAACTTTGTATTTTCTTTTTTATTTCAATCCTGCTTTGGTCTCATAGATGAATGCAACCGAACATCAGCGGGTGACCCGAGGCATTATAGCTGTATGTCAGCTTTGTTCACGAGAAAAGGCTAGACCAATACATGGCTCCATGAGAATAACCTCGAATTTCGTGCGACATTTAAAGACTCTTCATCCAGAAAGATATGAAGAATTCATAATTGAAAGGCAGAATAGCGCACGCTCAAATCGAGGTAGGCGCGGGCGAAAGCGCAAAATTTCCCAATCTGAAGGCCAGGTAAATAAAGCTGTTATTATTATATTGACAACGTTTAATTATTTCTTTTTAAAGAACGGAAACGTTTCGAGAACTGACGGTTACATGGATGATGAAAGCAATGTACCGAGTCCAGAAGTTACAGGCGCATACTATGATGATACGCAACCATCATCGGCGAATAACTCAAATAATGCAGAGTAAGTTGAAATTGGTAATTTTTTTTAAGAATAATATAAATTCAATACTTAATTTAACTTTAATATATTGCTTGGTCTTCTAAAAAGAAGTCTGATGAATTGTGTTCTCCGTAAAAGCAGCTATTACTTTTGCCACTTTGACTATTGTTCCAATAATTCAAAATTTAAGCTCTTATAACAATTGAAAGAATATTTAAATAAGCATACTAAATATAACTGTTTTTTTAGTAACACCGACATGTATTCAGCCGAATCGAATGATACCCACTTGTCGGATGAAAGCATGGATAAAAAACCTAGTCAGGCGTCCTGCCAACTAACTTGCGATCCAAATGATATTCCCACTATATTAAATGGAAAATATTTCAAAATTATTGAGCAAGTAAGATATTTAAAAATTAAAATTATTTTCGCTCTGTAATGTAACTGTATATCTACGTAACAGGATATGCATAGCAATCGGGCTTCTATTAGCGTTATAGCTGCGTGCCAATTTTGTGAAACTGATAAATTGGTAAAAGGTCCACTCAAAGTCACCTCCAATTTTGTGCAACATTTGCGTTCGCATCATTTTAAAGAATACAATATGTATTTGCAAGAAAAATTTAACAGCAGCACTCGATGTCGTCGCACACTTAATAGACAACCAGCACCATTGCCGTTTATCGAAAAAGTCTTGAATTTCATTTTGCTATCTAACGTACCAGTTTCGATAGTGGAAGAACCATCGTTCATTGAACTCTTCCGTGGCACCGGTCTGACTATGTGCTCCAGTGCTCAATTGCTCGGACGCTTAGATGACACGCATGCTTGCTTTGTAGAGAATATAAAACGTAATATGCAGCAGGTACCGTATATTTGTATTTCAGCTGATATTTGGACGAGTCGAAACAAACACTACTTTGGCTACTGCAGTTTCTGGTTGGATAACGAACTGAAACGACAGATGACTGTATTGGCATGTGTTAGGCTGAGTGATACGCCTAGCTACAATGAAATTCAGAGTGTTATAGGACAGATACATAGTAAATACGATTTGAGCGCTGATAAAATCACAGGCACAATGATTGGAGGTGTGCGGGAATTCGAACAGACATATCACAACTTCAGCATTAAAAGTAAGTGCAGTATCAGAAAAAAGTATTCGCACAGTATTTTTGTTTTATAATTTTATTGCAAATATAGTTCGATCTATAACAAACGCAAAATAATCAAACTTTAAACAAATATCAAAAAAAAAATTTTTATTTTTTAAGTGGTTAAGTTATTTAGCGCCAATTAAATTAGTATTTGAATAAAATAGAATGTACTACAAAATTGCATACTAAAAAATGTTTCAAAATTTCTGATTAAAAAGTGCGAAATTTTGATGAATTTTTTTTTTTTTTAATTTGGACTATTATTTTCATATGTATGTGGTTTTGTTATAGAATGTTATAGAATGAGAAAGAGTTTTACCACGAAATAAATCGGGAATAATATTTACAGGTGATTGTAAGGAATACCATGGCGAATATTTCGATTTCTCCATGGGCAATGCTCAGCTTTTGCTGAACCAACTTCCTAAAACACTTGAACGTGATGAAGATAGCCTGCATTTATTGACAGTGTTTGACTTTAGTAACTTATTAACTTCACATAAACCGCTTCAAAGTGTGTTGATACGGTAATTTACTTCAATATCAAATCAATTTCAAATAATAATTATTTATCATACTCTAATTTCAGTTGCTTGAATATATTAAACAAATGTAGCGATTTCGATGCTAATGAAATGGCAAACTGTTTGTTTGACAGTCGATTGGCGCCTTCAGATGTACGTTGGCCAGCATGGTACACATCCTTGGCACAACTTCTTAAACATAAAAATAAAATAGATGAGTTATGTACTTTTTTAAATATTCCCAAGCTCACAGCGATAGATGTTGAATATCTTGAAGATTTTTGCCTAATACTCAAGCCAATAGCCGATGCTTTGGAGTTTCTGCAACAGGACACCTATCTTTATTACGGCTACTTTCTGCCCACTCTGGTTACGATTAAGGTGAAATTGAAAAAATTGCAACAGTGTAGCCGCATAAAACATTTGTACGCAGTGGCGCAGCAAATGAGTTCGATCTTACAGAATCGTTTTGGCAAATATTTTGAGTTGAATTCTGAATGCAACGATGCTATAATTGCGGCTATAGTTTGTCCCGCCGTTAAAATGCGTTTTGTGGAAGCGTTACGCGAGTCGACAGGCCTTGCTACCACGGAAACTCTTATGCAGATTTTTATGGACTATGCGCAAGAGTTTTATGTAGATGATGAGCCAACGGAAAACGTGCGAGAAGAGCGACCACCATCGGTAGACTCATTTCTTTGCTTTAATTCGGATGACAACGAAGGTAATTTATACATATCGAACCCTTCGTGCGAAAAAACGTAAGCGAGAGTTTTCCAAACTTTTCTTTTCTGCATCAAAAAAAAAAAACATTAAAAAAAAAGGTCGCTTAGCAAATAAAAAAACAAAATAAACTAGCGACTATCCGGCGAGCTTTGTTACGCCTCAAAAAGTTTGAAATTTATTACGTTTTAAAACTTCCTACAAAATATTTCTAAAAATATTAAGATTTACGTTAGCTGAATCCAAGGCGAAAGCAAAAAGAAAATACATGTAGGTGAATAAAAAACATCAAATCGTCTGTTATAGTAACTGCATTCGCCTTGGCTGGATCGATTTGAAAATGTCTACAAAAATAAATAGTTTTTTTTTAATTATAAGAAGAAAAGGGCAAGCTTAAAAGGTATGCTTAAAAATATTTGGAAATTTATTCAACGGAAGGATAATAATGAAATTTGTGAAAAAAATTGGACCGTGAAATCAATTGCAAAGAACAAAAAATTCTTTTCCAGTGATATATGCAGAACTGTTAAGCTTAACCCCCATTATTAAAATATCCCAAGAATGGAGGTAATATGAAATCGGTGTAACTTAATATTATTGCGAAATAATTTGACTGATGTCTTAAAATATAATGAATTTTGGAATATGGAATTATATTTTAAGACATCAGTCAAATTATTTCGCAATAATATTAAGTTACACCGATTTCATATTACCTCGATTTTTGGGGTATTTTTTATTTTTATTATATGTCCATATTCTTAAAAATATAGAAAAAATAACTATGCCCACTCTATTTTTTTGCAATGATTAATTAAAAACAAAAAAATTTAATCGTTTGTAGCGCTTTGAGCGCCAAAGCGTTACAAACATACTTCATTTAATCAATTTTGTATAATAATGTAGATTGGAAATGGTGATGAAAATATTTGTGAATAAAAAATATACCTATTTTTTTCTAGATACGCCATCGGAAAATAAGCCAACATTCACCATACGCAAAGAATTGACAAGTTATCTGCATGACGAGGACAAAACTCTGGCTTGTTTAAATCGCTATCCGCTGGTGAAAAAACTGTTCCATAAATACAATACTATGCCGCCAACTTCAGTTGCGTTAGAGCATTTCTTTCATACTTTCCTGAATGTGCACAGGGGGCAAGGAGGCGGACAACATCTAAACGATGAACATTTCGAGCGTATTGTCCTAATAAAGGCAAATAAAATTTTGTAAAATTAATAACTAAGTAGTTTAAATGTAGTTGTGCACATTGCATGTGAAAGTACTACACTCGAGTCTATAATTTTAGTCAACTATGTATGTATATACTTATGTAGCATTTAGAAGTTGCAGCTTAAATACTTACACCTAGCTTAGTAGTCTTGGACACCCCATACAACAGCAGTTTAAATGTAACATTTTAGATTTGAAATTATTTGTGGTTTCAGAGTTCGTTTAAGGTAGTAAGTAATTTAGTTATTGGTAGTAAATAGTTTAGTTTATAGGAAAGAATAAAGCTGTATTAAAATACATAATTACATTCCATTTATGTATTAAAATAAATATATTGTTTAATATATTTTGCTACTAATGTTTAATTTTTATTATTTCGTTATGAAGAAATGCGTAATGTTTAACTATTAAAAACTTTTTAAATTTAAATTTCCACACAAGTCCGAATTTCTTAATAATATATTCTATCATTTCGTTTTTGTAGTTTACTTAATATATTATTTTCTACGGCGTGTGACATAAACGCAGGCACAGGTGGTTTAAAATTGGCTTTGTATTATTGCAGTGCAGTAGTTTCATAATTTTTTATACATTGCATACGACTATAGTTTGAGCTCGGTACGTTGGTTTCCAACGTTATTCCACCCAATCGGTGTCATTGTCTTCATCGTCGTCATCCGAGTGTTTTTGGCCAGCTGGTGGTGGTATCAAAGCTGATAAGCGCGACATAACCGGATTGCCGGCTGTAGCTGTACCCACACTAAACATACCTTTGTTCGTGGTTTCGGCGTTCTCGTTATCTTTGACTCCTGAAATACCTTTCCGGCGCATTAACAATTTGTTGTGCAAATCTGCCATAAGATCTCCGCCATTGGTATTACCTAATTTAGGTTTAATTTCACTATTTTTAGAATTTAAACGATTATCGACCACATCAACTGGCGCAGCAGCACGCAAACGTCCACCTCGGGCACCGCCCGCTTTGCGTATGGCATCCATCAGCTCATTGCGTGAATTTTCGGCGTTCGGCAGTGGCAATTTCATTTGTTCTAATTTTTCATTAATATTTTGCACTGGTGCTGCTGATTGCGGATGTGGCTGTGTTTGCGTCGGCAGCGGTGGTGGTGGTGGTGGAGGAGGAGGAGGTGGTGGCGGTGGTGCTGCTGCTATTAGCTGTACCATATTAATCGATTTCGTAGCGACCATTGGTGCTATTGAAGGAAGAGGTGGCGGTGAACTATCAGCTCCATGCTCTCCGTTTGCCTGCGGCATATTTGTTACATCTGCGGCTGCCTCTTCCAATTCAGGCAAATCTGGCAGATTCTCAATGTACAGCGATGGCGCAATTTGTTGCTGATCTTTACCTTCAAAATGTATATCATCCGCAATGCCGGGCAAATCAGGTAAATCTAATGGCAAATCTATTTCTGGCGCTACGTTTAGTCGCGGCGTATAGCGGAGACCTCCAAAAGAGTTCACTTTGTGATTACGATGCGCTAGAGAGTGAGGAGCTGGTTCTAGTAGTTGCTTTTGTTCTGCTCCATTGCCTTGACGTTGACGTGATGACTTTAAGAATTTCGCCTTCTTCCATGCATCTTTTTCAGCACCGTAACTACCGTAAACTACTTCACCGCTATTGCAATGTAATAGCGAGGATATCGAACGTAGCCTCTCGGGTACCGCGCCCATACCAACGCTTTTGGTAACTTGTGCTTTGGTGGCTATTAGAGGGTCACCGTGCAACGGAGCATCGATATCTTTATAACGAACGTGAAAGAACACCAACTTTTCTTGTAAGGCTTGAGTTGATGGTGCATTTGCGTGGGTATGAACTTCATAAACATCAGTTTGTTTTTGTTGCTGCTGCTGCTCCAACATCGTTGTTTTCGTATTGTCAAAGGTTTGTGGTATGTCGTGGAAAACTTGGCTTGACGGAAAACGAGCTGGTGAAAAAATTTTAATCGCTTTCTTTGTGCCAACCAAACTGCGTATCTTCGCCTGTGCCCGTTCAATACGTGTGCTTAGCTCTTGCACTTTTGCATTATTACGTTGGGTACGATTGTCAATGCGGTCAAATACGAAATTTATTGTTTTCTGTAGACAATCGAGCGCTATGGCTGCTTGGATGATAGTTTCCTCATGACGTAAATCGGGAGGTATCACAGGCACGGTATACATTGTGAATACAAAAATTAATTTCCTTTTTATTATAAAACTGGATAAGATTATTTATTTTCGTTGTAGCAAAATATTTTTTTTTGCACTATCGCTGCAATTAACAATACAAAAAAGTTTTATTTGACCACCACAGAAGACAGCTGATTACTCAGGTTTTGAAAGCACTGTAATAAGTGGGTGGACTTTGATAAAACGGAGCTACCTTCTCTGGAACAGTGTAACAATCTTTTAAGATATTTTAATAAAATAATGCAATTATGATCAATTCATTTTAATAAAATGGGATTATTTTATGAAACGCATCCGCGCGTATGTAGCATATAAAGAAAATATTGAGGTTTTCCCTGTAAATATTACCACAATTTTTGAAGTTTGATTCAACGCGAATCTATAGAAGGCGGTGTCAAAAGAAGAGCTGATTTGATTTTTCGTTTAAATTCGTCATGCCTTTGAGTAGGGATTGCCAAAATTAACATTTGTGCACAATAAACCCAAAGCGAATTCATATAAGGCGGTGCAGAGAAGGCAGCTGAGTAAATTCGTTCGATGGGCTGCATGTCAAAACTATGTATGTATGTGTTTGTTGTAATTCGGAAATTTTTGGTTCTGTACGTTCAACACCACCTAGTACGAATTCAATTTTGTTATAACAAACTGTTTTCATTGGCGAGCAATATTCGCAAGGTTTCCGGTGTGAGAGCTTTTATTAATCTTACATCGGTTTCCAGCTTTATATACAATTTATAAAAACTCAACAAATTTAAAGAAAAATGTGTTAGATGTTTAGCCTTTTTTTGCTATTCAGTTTTATAGCCTATTTAATTTTATTATATTATTTTTAATGTACTTTTGAAACCTTTTTTACACTGAAATTAAATAAGCCATAAAACTGCATACTCGAAAAATTAATAAAAGTTTCTGAAAATTTTATAAATTTTAATGAAACTTTGAGTTTTTATATATTTTATATTAAGTTTGAAACAGTAATTTCTTTATAGTATATTTATAGTTTCTATAAAACTAACGAAAAAACGTATCATGAAAAACTTTACGAATATTATTAAACCGGTTGATCGCTTTTCGTTGTCACTATATGTTTGCTTGTTTCCTATTTTCTCAATTCGTTGCTATTGTCACTACCTTACTAAAGACGCCTTGGTTTGAATTTTATCATTTTTGATAATCAACAAAACAAAATAATGTTTAAATATTTACTTCATATAAGTATTGAAAGGACTAATTTTTGTGTATTTTGTTGTGCCCCCATGGATAAAACTGTAAGTTTGAAAATATTTAAAAATTGGTGCAACGGAATATTATTGAAACAAATTTTGGTTATGAATGGAGCTTTAAATGACATAAAATTAAGAAAACACATTTGCAATGATACCCTATAAATCTATATAGGTCAATTTAGGCTGCGTTATCAAAGGTTCCAGGATAAATCAAAGGCAGCATAAGAATTTAATTACGATGCCGCTGAACAAATTTTTAAATATTTTTATGTAGAGCTTCTAAGCTTAACCTGTTACTATTTTCTTGAAAAGTTTGTTCAAATACTAATCTTTATAACTAACCCCAAAATATGGTATGTTCAATTCAGTCAACCTCACATAAATCTGAAATTATTGCGAAATATTTTTGTAGAAGTCTCAAAGTCTACTGAAATTTATAATTCCGATAGAATCTAACTATTTTTTATGGGAAGTATGCACCTTAATATACATACATATGTATGTATATGTATATATGTGCATATATTAAAAAAAATAATAATTAAAAATATGTCACTATTGTTTTTCGCAAATGTGTTATTTAAAAACAAACAAACCATTAAAAATCGGCTCAGTACATTGAGAGCCAAAGCGTCGCAAAAATTTGCAATGTTTATTTTTTTTTTTATATTTGCAACAGCTTATCCATACATATATGTACATACATATACATTTTCATATACCGTGCATATGTATAGAAACCCATGTTACGGTAAAGTCCATAAAAAATTAAATTTTTTTACAAGCCTTTCAGTTTTATTTTCGTATAGAATTAATAAACACCACTATTCTATTTTTCATGCATACAATATACAATGCAATAAATTATAATTACAGCTGTCCCAGCATCGGTTTTCGTCCGGGCCATGCCTCCTTAGCATACTTCTTTTTCTGCGGGCCATGCCCACCACTATCTGACCCAATAGCGCCACCATGTGGATCATAACGTACTGCAATAATAATTACAGAAATTCACAATTTTTTACTTTATACTTTAGAATGTCACTTAAGTACGGCAACTTACAATTCGCATTGGCCTGCCCTATCTTTTGCGCAGCTCCTTGTCCCGTAGTAGGTTTAATAGGCGCCGGCTCATTAACGACGGGTGTTACATCAGGTGCGGGGTTTGGCAGTAACAATCCCAATTTAGTACCCATGGCAATTGGTGTGATGTCGAAGTCTGTGCTGCTATTATTGAACTTTAAACTGGAGTTTGGGTGCGTATCATGTACTGATGCTGGGAGTCCTTGATATAGGGAAGTTGGAGAGAGTGGTGCAGCACTAACTTGCTGCTTAAATTCAGCTAAAGTTTGTTGGAACATTTGATGGCTGTTAGAGTTACTCGAATTTATTGGAGCACTCGATAAAATAGATCCATTGTTTGGCGAAGATATAATACCCATTTGACTGACAGAATCGAAGCGAGAACGTTTTGCTGGTACAACAGTGGTTTGCACCAAGTTGCGGAAACGGCCGACAGTTGGATCCACATCCTCAGGGTTAATGATGATTTCTTCATCGTTAAAAGTAACATTTCGACGTTTACGACAATTTTGTTTTGCCGCATTTTGCTGCATGGAAAAAAATAACATTTATAATAAAAAATTCAATCGAAGTTTATATATATATGTATATATCATCAACCTTTCGCAAACTGTCGTCCGCGATCCCCAACATAGAAATACGCCGGTTATGTGCGGTATTATATTCGGTGAGGTTCTATAAATGAAAATTTGTTATTGATATGTATATTGAATGTACACAAATACCTACATACTATGTATGTATGTATGTATATGAATACTACAGGTAAAGAATTGTACACATCCATTTATAGAAATCTTCGAAAAAGAAAGTAATATACATATATTATTCCTCTGCCGACACACGTTAACAGTGTGGTTTCGAAAAATTGTTTACTTAGGATTATAGAATTCTGTTCTTAATTCGCAGTTTTCATACATACAAATGAAAACTTACATCTAATTCGGTTTGACTTTCAGGTAAACCAAGTAACGTTCCGTCACTAGTTTCACTCATAGGCAAATCTTCCATGATGCTATTGCGTTGACCAGCCGATGGTCGCTCCCTTAGAATATATCGCCTCGTAGAAGCACCAAAATTAAATGTGCTATTGATTTGTAGTTGCGTTGGCTTGTGCGGCTCCAGGCGTAATGTACCAATAAAAGTGCCGTGAGCTGTACGAAAATGCGCCCTCAATTACATATGAATATATGTATGTGACTAAGTACATTTAACATAAAACTTACTGGAACCCAAATCCACCAAGTAGGCAATGTTCAAGTGCTTATGATACACGAAGGCTGAATGCACTCGCGAACAGGACGCATGATCAATGCAAAAATCATTCATTTGACTATTGCGGCCGAAGAGGTAGCAACGCTTTTCATCCACCATAAGTTTTTGGACCAGTTTATCCTCTTTCAGAACATCCAAATGCAAGCCGGTAGGTGGTTTCCCTGCCCTGAAAAATTAATACCAGCAAGTAGACACATGTCTTCAAAGAAACATCTAAAATTATAAACCCACTTACCAACTTGGAATATCGTAACTATTAGCCATTTCTCCACGTTGAGTGCTTTAGGAGGCAAACAAAATTAAAGGTAATAAAAATACTTTATATTCACTATTTTTAATTTTTTAACAACATAAAGCTGGTGTGAAAATCGTAATTGTTTATAATATTTTTATCACGTCCTTTTCAACTTCTTCGCTGATAGAGCTGCCAGCTCTACTTGAACAGTAAACCTTGAACCATAAGGATGGTTCTAAAAAATATTTAAGGTGTGAGCATACATATGTCTAATACTATGTCAGGGCTAAAGCTTAATCTTGTAATCGTCGTAATTATTTTGATTTGGCAAGATTTTGTCATACAAAAATGTAACTCGAAACTCTCGTCACCGAGAACATCTGGATTTAATCCATATTTAATTACTCTGTGCAACCCTGATTAGCGCAATCTGTTTGTGAAAACCACTGACAAAATGCAGGGAAAACTAAACAACCCAAGGCGAATTCGAAATCTGTTTGTTTATATAAATTTTCAGTTTCTATTTGCGTTCGAATTAGAGAATTCACCCTTTCTCTCTTTTGTTTGACGTTCCATTATTATATTATTATATTTTAAAGAATATGTATGTATGTATGTATGTACATTAGGGAGCATTGCTCCCCATATACAAAATAATGGATTTCCATCGGAATTCTAAAATTCATTAAATTTTAAGTTTTCAAATAAAGTATTTCAAAATAATATTAAGATGTACGTGAGCTGGGCCGATTGGAAACTACCTCCATTTTTGTGTGTTTTATGTTTTATTTATGTTTTTCAAAATCTTTTCTTCAGAAAAATCACCTCAGATCAAAAATTAGTTTAAGCTCAAAATTTCTGCATACAAATTTTTAAAAAGTATTTCAACAGAATCATAATGAAATTTTTAATGCTGTCTTGGACCTACTTTAGAAGATTGGTTTAAGAAAAATCAGTCAAAACTTGACCGTTAAAGATTTCTAAGGTATAATTGGAAAAATATTTCCTCACGCCTTTAAAACTCCAACTGTTTTTGGCGAGCCACTCTAATGTACATACATACATACATACGTCAATATGTATATTTTTTTTTGTTAAACTCAGGTTTTTTAAATAAATTGTATTGTATACAATTTAATGCCTTGCTATATCATACTTATTTATGTACATTTTTATTTTATTAAATAAGCGTGCGTATGTACATACATATGTATATGTATGTACTTATGTATAACTTGGTACTTCCCCTATATTTCATGAGCGCCGTTAGAAGTAGCAAGTGTCATAAATGAAACATATTATGAAACAAGTTTTTATTTTTATTAGAACGTTAACAAACTTTAATCTCATACAACAGTTTTTTATAAAGATTTCATTTACGATTATAAAACTGCTAAATATTTAAGAAAGATTTAATTTATAATTGTGCAACTGCTAAATATTCCAAAGTTTCAATACCTAAACACTGTAAGACGATTTCAATTGGTTGAAATATTCCAAATCGCTTTTACTAATTGACGGTACAAATTTACTGAAAGACTTTGTGAAATCGTCCATCTCGACCAGCACATCATCGGCAACTAGCAGCTCGTTACCTGTATTTTCTGCAAGCATAAAATATAAGTACATAATAATTTGACTTTATTAAACTACATATGTATGTATGTATGTATGTACATACATATGTATAAATCAACTCACCTTTCAGATGTTTGTCCACAGTACGCCTAACCGCCGATAGCCAAGCGTTCGAGCATATCGAATACAAATCAGCGCCAGACATATCACCTTTAAGCTGTGCGGCAATATCATTCAAATTAAGATTTTTAGCCAAATGGAAGCGTTGTGTTTGTGCACGAAGAACAGCTGCTTTATCGTCGGCCGTAGCGCATGGACCCACATATAAAAGCTTATCAAACCGACCAGGTCGCAATAATGCAGGATCAATAAGATCTGGACGATTGGTAGCAGCTAAAATAAAAACTGATTTAGTCGCATCTCCCAAGGCGTCCATTTCAGCAAGCAATTGCGATACCACTCTATCCATTACACCGCCCGAGTCACCAGCTACACCACGATTAGGCGCTAAAGAATCCAATTCATCTAAAAAGAGTACACAGGGCGCAGCTGAACGTGCACGAGCAAAAACCTCACGTACATTTTGTTCGCTCTGACCAACATACATATTCAAGAGTTCTGGTCCCTGTACCGATAGAAAACTTAAATTGCACTCCGTCGCTACAGCCTTGGCTACCAAGGTTTTTCCTGTCCCAGGTGGACCGTAAAGTAGTATACCCGAGCGCCTTAAATTTTTACCCATTAAATGCATATGTTTCAATGGTAAACCGATGCTACTCTGGATTTCATCCTTAAGTTTGAAGAGGCCGCCTATATCAGACCAAAGTACTTTAGGCACTTTGGGGGCACCAAGACTGTTGGCAAATGAAATTTGCATATCGCTAAGGTGTTTGGAGAAATGTGTAAATTTAAGACAAGAATCAGAATCTGATGTAGCCACACGATAGTTGCGTAGTGCACGGACTGCGTTTTCATATAACATTTGTAAGTCACCCAGCAAGAAGCCCTGTGATTTTTCTGCAACGTCGCGCAGCATAGATTTTACTTCAAACCATTTTGGTGAGATTTGTGCCATGTAGCGATCCTTTTGATCTATACAAAAGAGTGGCAAAGAGGCAATAGTTTTTTGATTGAAAATTTTATCGTTGAACACTTCGCGTGTATGTAGCCAGTTTAGAATCCTATAACGTTCTTCTTTATTTGGCATCTCTAAATGTATAACTTCCAAGAAAAGTTTTCGTATCATTGGCTTCAGAAATTTGTCATTGGTAAGTGCTACAACTATTATTGGATGTTTGCGATCGTGTGTGAAAAGTTCCTGAATTTGCACTTGGAAAGCAGATAGTAAACGTAGATCCTCATTTCCTTCATTATCAATTCCAAAAATCTATGACAAAAAAAATTATTTTAAAGATTTCTAACTTAAATTTGATTACCTCAAAATTATGAAAGCATATCAACAGTGGTTCACTAATGCCACCTTTTGCGAAAACAGTTTTCATTTTCATTTCAGTATGTGAAGGCACTTGCGATACTATTTCTGCACAGTCAACTCCAAAAACATGCAATCCCAACTCTTGTGCAACGCCATTCGTTAGTTTCGTTTTACCGGCGCCACGTTCGCCTTGCAATAGAAATAATGGATAGATATGCTTTGACGACAAACAGGCGGACTTCTTGGGCAAAAAGGCGTCGATTGAATCACACAGAAGCTGATATGAGTGTTTTAAGCCGGTGGGATAATTTTCCGTGATGGCAATGTTGTCCATGAGCTGTCGGGGCAGAAAGTGATGTGTATGCGGCACTTGGACCAGATTGCTGAAATTCTTAGCAACAATGGCTTGCATTTCAAAATCATTGCTTTTCAGTTCAAGATGAGCACACCGAAAGTAAACGTGTTTCAAATAGGCGAAAATCAAGTAATAATGCGCATACGCAGCGGTGCCCACCAATTGTGCATTTATCTCAATGCGATAAGTGTGTCCACGATGCAGCAAACGTGGCGTGTTAAAGTAATTATTGAGTATCAATTCGGTTACCTCAGCAGGCAAATCGTATGGATTATTTAGCAAATAGATGTGCGCTTTAGTAGCAATGTTCGGAATCGTTTGTTCGTCGCTTAAATGTTCTAAATGGACCCAGAACCTAGCGCGCCGACTTTGTCCGTTCGTAATACGAAAACGATCCATTAAATTGGCATAGAAATTCTCTTGAACAAAAATGCAATTGGATTGACAACTGGCAGTGGGTAACAACTGAGCGACGATTGTATGTGGTGCGCAACTTAGCATTTGTTTGATAACCTTATCGGATGTAGGAGCTATGCTTTTCGTTTTTGCGATGATGGCTGAACGATGTAAATCACCCTCGGCTGTTATAATTAAATTAACAAAATTAACATCAACTGATTCTGTATATTCATCATAAACATCTTTTGTTGAGAATGCAATGTGTTCTGATTTGATAAGCTCATTGGCTATTAACAGCTCATATAGAGTATTTGGTATGGGTACTAGGCGATATTTGCCTTTGTAGTATTTCATATACCGCCCATAAACTGCAGAGATAAGATGACCTGGAAATATATACCAAGGATACTTTGGATACAAAATTTGTACGGCAACATTGTAAGCCTCAATTAGTTCCAGCATACGTCCGGTGTACGTGTATTTTGAGGGTGAGCCATCATCGATAGAGCGTTTTGAATTGCCCGATGCAATTTTTTTCTGAGTGAGTAAAAAGTGAATTTTTTAAAATTAAATTCGATATTTAAATATTTATACATACGTATACATTTCTGCATGCACAATTTTTTAAATTATTAAAATCTTTAAATTCATACCGCATTATTTTACGTACCTCTTCAATCATGATTCATTCAATTCGCATATGCGTTTGGTTACATAGAGGACATTGTACATATGTATGTAT
This sequence comes from Anomoia purmunda, assembly GCA_951828415.1. NCBI lineage: Eukaryota > Metazoa > Arthropoda > Insecta > Diptera > Tephritidae > Anomoia > Anomoia purmunda. The sequence goes on from OX639997.1 coordinate 113,086,313, forward strand.
GCACATTAAACAATAAACGTAAATTTGTAGTTAGTCTTTTAAGGAAGTGGTATAGTACGGCATTGGTTGACATGTATTTATGTGTACGCACATTGAGAGCACAAGGTTATTAGCAATAGCATTAAAAGCGCCTGTCCAAATTTTTAATCAATTACTTTGGCCTGCAACTGCAAATTTAATTAATATCATGATTAATTTTAGTATAACATACATACTATATATATTAATATACATATAGTATAAATGTGAATTAAAAATATGTACATACATTCATACATTTGTAGTTACAATAACAAAGCACCAACCGTTCGAAAGGTCGATTTTCCTCGAATTTGTGGCAAATTATATTTACCTTTTTTATGATAACGCGTCTCTTCATTGCGTCGCGGCTTCTATCTGGTAAATCAGTTTCCGTTTATGCCTAAATAAATTATAAGGCTCGATTATTTAAACATTTTAGTTTTCTTTCACTTACTTTCGCTGCTTTCGCTAATTATTTAATGATTAATTTATTACAATGAACTTTGTTGCTGTTTACGGCAATTAACAAACAGCTGTTATCAGAATCAAGGCAAATTCACATAAGGCAAATCGAATAATCAGCTGATTTATAACTTCACTTGTGTTCGGTACTATGTTGCGCTTTGTTTATTATTCCTCGTTAGCTCATTGTTACGGATACGCAACATTTTATAAGACAACGTTAAATTAACTTAATTCTTTGCATTTCCCAGTATAAACCTTCAATCTAAATGATCGCATATTAATGTTAGATTTGCAAACTTTAATTTTTTATAGTCTTATTGCACTTAACTATAGAGTATTGTAAAGCCCAGAGTTTTACTAAAGGCGTGGGGCATTAGTGGGTTAATAGCTGCAAACATTTTGCATTTTGGCATTGAATTTGAGAGTTCGTAGTAATAAAGTAATAAATTATCACTTGGCTAGAATCTGTTTTAAGTTCGATCAACTACCGTTATTCCTAGTATATTATTTTTTGTTAAGTATTTCGTATGAACTTACATTTTGAGCGTTGTATATTTGAGGACAAAATCGATGCATTGCACGATAATGACCAAAATTTAGGTGATACTAAATTGAAGCGGAGGCGTAAAAAAATTAAAAAAACAGGAATGAATGCGTTTGGAGAGTATATAGGTATGTATGTATGTGTAAATATGTTTATAAAATAATAGTCTGTCATTATGGAATAGCAACTGAAATCGAATTACGATTAAAAATAACAAACCGGATAAGGGATTTTGGATACTACACACTGTTTACTTTGAAAGTTATATTTTAATTAATCCCAGTAAGCAACTGCAGGAGTTAAAACCCCTTCCAAAAGACTTTCTAAAGGGTCGAGTCGCCTTCCGTTCTACATTCCGTTTTCCTATCGGTTTTGTATGCAGTAGCACAAACTGAAGGTATTCTGCGTTTGGATGAACGATTTGAAGGAGTTCTTCCAAAACTGATTTTTTATTCTAAAAGGCATTCTAGCACCTTTTTCAGCACAATTAGTTAAGCCTTCTTGAAGGACTCCATTTAAGAAAGTCCTCCTAAATTATCTTCTGGGATCTTGTTGAGTTGTTACTTACATATGTACTTATGTATGTACATATGTATGCTATTAATATAAGGACGGATAATAAAAGGTAGAGTTGGCACAGAACGCATTTCCTACTTGAATTGCATTTCATTTTAAACTTAATGATATGTTCGTAAGACTGACTAATCTTTCCTTCATTTAAATTCCTATGCTTATGCTAAATAAATAAAAAAAATATTAACAATTTGTTTTTTTTTTTTCAGATAACTGCGCCCACATTCTAGTCACTATATTTTTAGCTGATGTTCTGCGTCGTTTTTTTAGTGTGCTATGCGAATATTTCATATATAAAAATCATTATTTACCCGAAGATCGTTTATGGACTATATTATGTCGCGCTTACTGCTTCAATATCACCACCATAGCTATTTATCTATGCGCCATAGCTATTGCACCGATACGAATAATTTGTCATAGTGATGTACATAGCATATTCCCTCCTGGGAATTTTTTCCTATACATGCCACTTTGGTGGTTAACTTGCTTGGCCCGATTGGATCATAGTACACTCGATTATGCCATGTTCATCCGTGGGAATCACGGGTTAGATTCTGCGTCAAGTATGGCAGCTAATTTCTTCCATGGCTATTTGAAATTGACATTGCCAGCTTACGCTAATAGTTCAGGAATAAAGGAGCGTATTGCCAAATACGAGCAGATCCAAGATGTGAGATTCGCGATAGATCGGCTCATTATACTTGTTCCGAGCAAACTTTTTATTAAACCTAAATTCGAGAGCCCTTATTTGGAAAAGGCAAAGGTATGTATCTGAAAAAACAATGAAGTAGGTAAATTATTGGAAATATTTGATTGATGTATCTATTTGTACCACAGCCACTAGAACAGGTATATCACGATCGTGCTGGTGTCTTTCGTCCATATAAAAATGATGTATATCGTTTTACGAAACCGATAAGCAATCGATACTATTATTTGGCGCTGGAAGGAGCTACACCGATTCTAACATTTTTCGAAACATTAAACTTCTCAATCACAAGAACTAAGCAAATAGAAGAAATGAGCAGGGAAATACTTTTGAAGTTTTGCAAGCATTTGAAAAGATTAGTTTACAATTGGCCAGAAACTGAATCGGAGATTGAATTAATTTTCTATAATGGTGAGTACATACCCGTTTTACAAAAATGCAATTGGTACATATGTATGTACATACAGATACAATCTGTGGACATTTGAATAAACAACTTTTTTGACTTTAAAATTTTTGTTTTTAGACTATTAAATTCTGATATTTTACAGTAAAAATTAATATTTTAAATTAACTCTTACGAAGAAGACCTGCCAAATTACAAATGTGCTTAACTAAATTTTGAAATATTTTATCATAAAAGGAGGGCAGTGATAATTCGAACTATTTTTTTAAATTTCATATGTACACAGATATGTATGTATGTATGTTAAAGTATAACTATGAACAAATATTAAATTCGTTATTTTACGAGAAGATTACAAACCAAACGGGCAGAAACAGGACATTGGAGAGTGGCTATATAATCATTTTGAAAGTTTAATACTCTCTAATGAGTCGGAGAATTCTACCGAATCTGTACAAAATACTACGTATGCCAATGATGGCATACCCTATGGCTAAGATCCAAAGTGATAAGGATTTACTGTGCTTTAACTAAAAATGATGGCTATTTTGATATACACTCTGTAATTAGTCAAATAAGATTCACAACGTAATGAATAGTACAAAAAGGCTCTAATTCATCATCAAGTTTAGTTTACATGAAAAGAAAAGTAATAAAATGGCAAGCATTAGATATCTTTTACGCATTTTAATGTGCGAAAACATAATAAATTATTCATCTAGTTACTTTTCTTCGTTATAGATATAAAATTGTATTTTTACGTTGTCCAAATGTGCATACATATGTATGTATGTACCATATCTTAAAAAAGTTGAAAATATGCCGTCGGTTTTGAACACTTACCTTGTGAGGATTTCCAAAATAGGGAACATTTTTTTTTTATTAGACACTTCTGCGACCACAAAGCGTAGCTAATATTCATTTATTAATTTCTAGATAGCCGAATGCATGATGTGTGCGCGCTTCATTTGGTATGTCCCGGGCTCGAATCCTGGCCAGGCAAGTAACTCCAAATTATAGGAAAGCTTTTTTCTAATAGCGATCGCCCCTCGGCAGGCTATGGCAAATTTTCGAGTGTAATTCTGCCATGAAAAAATCATTTTTATATAATTAGCCTAACCTTTCCAAAGGTTGCCTTAATGTTACCTAATCAAAAACGCTCGGGAATTTCATCCAATATGCAATTTTAAATTTGTGTTCTTAGATAACATAGACATGTTTTTTATTGAAATGTGGCTCTTGTTCCAAGTTGAACGTAGATTTGAAAATTTAGTAACACGACGCCTTGTTAAGGGGGCCGATTTTGATAAGAGTGAGCGTGAAAACTGTTTACTGCGTAACCTACCTTTTTTTAATTTTTTTTTATTTATCCAGAAAAATGTATGAAAATACGAATGATATATGTATACATAGTTGTAAAGGTATTAATGAAAGGTACATTTCGAGAAAAAACAACAAAAAACTTGGTAAATACAAAACAATAATAGTGAAATTTTAAAATCCTCACAAGTTAAGTGTTCAAGCGCGAAGGGCACATCTGCGAGCACAAAGCGTTGGAGTCTTTTCGTAGGTTATCAATATGTAAATGGCATCATTAAAAAAAGCTACACGTGGCAACTTAAATTAGTGATATATTCAAATGTTTTTTATGAAATATTTTTTTTATTAGACCCAAGGCTTTTCTAAAGTTTCCCCTATAAATTAAGTAAAAATTAATAGTAATAACTAAAACAAAAAAGAAACAATTCTTTCTTTACAAAATTATTTCTATTGTTCTACATTCCTAAGATTAGATTTTCTTTATCCAATTCGTGTTCATCCTCTTCTTGGTCTAGTTGAGTTTGCAACTGCTCTTCTGCCATTTGCAACATTCGTTTTTTCCATATTTCATAATCCTCCACAGCAGCTACCGATCGTTTATTGCTGTCGGCACAAGTCTTTAGATTAGCTGAGGTGTTTTCCCTATCCTCAACCGATTCCGTTATGCGCATTTTTAGTTTTTTGTCGGTTTTATCCTGGTAATGTTTGTTTAAAAATTTATTCCATCGTAGTTCCAGCTGTTGCCACTGTGTAGGACGCAAATTACTAAAACTTAATATTTTAGCTTTGGAGATTTTATGTTTCAACATTTTTGCAGCCTGGAAAACTGCCATTGCCGCATATTGTGGATGTATAAGGTCGTTTGCGTCACCAGCGCCTTCTTTTGTCACAACTGTTTTATACAGTTCCAACAATTCGTTGGCCCTTTGAGAAACTTCGATCATATTTAATTGTACACAGATATCATTCACGCCGACAATTTTATTCAGATCCAGAAGTTTTTCAATCATCCGCTTATACTTCATGTACTGCGATTTGCGTATACTGGATAATTTAATAGCTTGCTCCTAAAACGCAATTAGTGTGTATAATAGTTTATTATAAATGTTACGAGTATTTATTTTATTACTATATCGAAACAAATTCCCACTGATTCGGCCGCAATATCTGCGCACAGGACAGTCTTGGCATATTCATTTAACTGCAGTGGTACATTGGCAGAACGTAACTCGATAAGTCGCAGCAATTCTAGTGTTTTGCTGAATGTGATAAATGTAAAAAATACATTTTTAGAAAACTGCAGGGTAATATGTTTAGTTTTGTTTATTGCATACTGACCTTTGCATGCTGGGCTCGTCACGCAGCCCCATTTTAGCTAGCATTTGCTCAATTAACGTGGCCATGACTTTGTAAATCGGACTTATTAAGTTGTTTTCGTAAAAATGCTACTCTAAGCAATTTTATAAACAAACCAATATTTTTATTTTTTCGGACACTACTTTCACGCTTTCCACATTTGTCGATTTACTAATTGCGCGCGAAAATCATATAAAAGTGAAACCCAGATAGATTTGACATACATAAGTGATGACGATCGAAACGATAGGGCTGTTCAGAATGCTTACGGAATACATGTGATACCGCTACTTTGGTTTGGTCGATTTTGATAATTCGTAAGTAAAAGTAAACTAAGCTTTTTTCACAAATGGGCAGCAAAGCGTCACTTTTATTTTAGTATTTTGTCAAGAATGATAGAAATGATGTTGACCGTACAACAACAAAAATCTATACGAGCAATGACAGTGCGAACTACAATAAGCATAAAGTTTTGACATTCAGACCAGCCAGTAAATGCACTCTGTTGCTTGCTAATCACCACCTTGCGTGAATTCCCTTTGTTTCAGTTATTTTTTTTAATTTCAATCAATTCGTTCGAAGGTTTCCTGTTTTGCTGTTATATTTCCTTCCGTGTGTTTGTTGAAGTACCATTGTATTTAAAATGTGTTAACAAAGTAAAAAAAGTGTTGTAATAGTTATTAAAAGTAAAGTATTTCTCGTACATCAGTCGGGTATACGGTACCGAAACAACACGGATATGTACATGTTTGTACGTCCATCTGAGGATTGACACTATCAAAATTCCCAAAAATTCTATGAGAATAGCTTTTTGCGGCTACAATAACAAACTTAAATGAATATAAGCGATAAAACTATTGGTAAGCATATGCACGCAAGTGTAAATACATACATACATATGTATGGATGTGTATAGATTTTTTTTAAATATATTTTACTATCGTATTTAGAAGGAAAGGTTTTTAACAAATTCCTTTATTGCAAATATGCTACATATGTATGAGTATATACATATGTACAATACACATATAAATATTTATTTTTTTTAGCTATCAGAGCTCTTTAACCTCTCACATTTTGCAGCTATGTGGATAGCGTGGAAATGGTATAACGTCTCTTATATTCTTTACTCCTGTAAGCAATTGCAGATAACGTTCAAAGCCCATCCCGAAACCACCTGTTGATATACCACCAAACTTTCGTAATTCTAAATACCATTCCAGCCCAGGTGGTAGTTGCAAATGATTGCGCAATCTCGTTTCTTCATGTTCGCGCAGACTACCACCGCATAGTTCACCTACTCCAGGCATTAACAAATCTAATGCATGTACGCGTTCAGGATTTGTCCGCACAACTTTCATATAGAACGGTTTTTGATTCGTGGGCCAGTTTATCACAAAAACCGGCGTGCCACAATGTTCCACTAGAAAAAGCTCTTGTTCTTTCGAGAATCCTTCCTCGGGTTTTACCTCAGTTTTGAATTTATTCTTGTTTGCAATCAAAATTACCAAAGCGTCATCATAGCTAAGCGTCTTCCACGTAGATTTTAACCAAAAAAGGTCAGAAGTAGAACCCAAAGATTTTTCTTGACAAAATTTAATATCCTCTGAAGCTCGTTCTATAACACGATTTGTAACCGCTTTTAGCATAGTTTCAATAAATCCGGTCAATTCAGAAATTTCATCAATGTAAGCTAACTCTGCCTCAAACATGTAAAACTCTGATAAATGCAGTGGCGATTTAGAGTTCTCCGCCCGAAATGCCGGTGTCAACGTGTACGTATTACCCAAGCCATAAGACATTGTTTCCAGATGTAGTTGACCCGAAACAGATAGGAAAACTTTATGATCGAAATAGCTTTGATCAATTGGAATATTGGGCCGAGCCATTTCTTTTAGTAGTGTCGCCGAGTCTGGCTGCACTCTGAAAACCTGTACATTGAATAATGCAGCGGCAATTTATTAATTTGGAAAATGTAAATAATAAGAAACCCACCTCACCAGCACCTTCGCAGTCATTGGTGGTCAGTACCGGAGTATTAATCTGAACGAAATTTAATGCATCCATATAGTCATGTATTGCCTTTAATGCACGATGCCGTACTCTCATTTGTGCCGCTATGTAATCAACCCTTGCACGTAGGTGTAAATGCTCTCGCACATATTCCGGTGGGTGTTGTTGTTTTGGCGTAAAAGGATATCCTTCGGCTATATGACCATCAGCTGCAAAACAAATATATAATAGATATATTCATATACTTGCATATGTAGTATGTAACGCTTCTTTAAGACCTATTACATTCACATGTTCCGCATGGAGTTCAGGTTGACCATTTGGCGCTATTTGTATGAATCCATTCACACGAATGTGGCTACCAACGCCAATATCCTTCGTATTCGGTGTATTTGATACAACTACTTGGAAGCGTCGCACTGTTGAACCATCATTCAAGTCAAGAAATATATTTTTCTTTAGCCGACGAATATTTTGTATCCATCCCTAATAGAGAATAGGGCTTAATTAAAGAGGAAAGAATAGCGCCAAAAACGCAAGTACTTGCCTGCACATTGATACTATCCCCTGGCTTTGTCGTTTTAATAACTGCATTTAGACACTGGAATCCACTGGAGAATCGCTTTATTAAAATCATGGTCCACTTACCACGACGTGGGTTACGAGATTTGTTATCAGCTGCTTTTGTAACACCGGTATTCATCAGCTGTTTTGCTATTCACAATCGAATATAAGAAATAAAAGTTTGACTACCAGTGTAGTATCAAAGTTCCCTGCCTCCACGCTGCTACCTACAGAACAATTTGCGTAGGAAATTAATGGCCATGTCCAAGAAACTGAAAGCCATTGCATAAAACACTCGCTAAACTTCTCGCTTAATAGTTTTTTATATTGAGTAAGTAAATTCACATTAATGTGCTTTTTACGAAATCTAATATATGAATTACTAAACCGAGATTTAATATAAAATAAAAATATTATATCTCATTATCACTGTCATCTTCATTCTTGGCAGCTACTCCTGCTTGAACTGCCTGATCGTACCACGGCTGAGGGTTCAAGCGATGCAAACCTTTCGTTTCTTTGCTCACCAAACTCATTTCGAAATGGAAATCCTTGTTTCTCAGCTCATCATGCACTTGATAAATTCTATAATTTAATGAAATAATATAGTTAATACATCAAAAAATAAATGTTAATATGTGTGTGCATATAACTCCTGCTTACATTCTACCAGCGTTTTGTACCAAATCATCCACGCTCATTTCAGCGAATTTCAATTTCTCCATTTCTGTTTTGGCTTGTTGCTCAGCTTTTCCGCTAGCACATGCAAAGTATCCAAAAGAAGTGCCCGATGGTTCGATTTTGTATAATTGCGGTCCCTGTTCCTCATCCCAGGAGGCTAATATAACAGATACTCCAAATGGGCGCACGGCGCTGTACAACGTGTAGGCATGCACATAAGCGGATACACGCTCTGTTAACTGTTTTAATGGTATTGTACGTTCAAATTGCTGACGAAAATTGGCAGCTTCTTGCCGTGCAATATCTACAATATAGCGTCCATCAGCCAATAGACCAGCTATAGCAATACCAATATTTTTATCAACTGTGAAAATGCGTGTAGCTGCATCATCTTCATACAGCGCACTGGTGACAATCTTCTCTACCGCCAGCACAATACCATCCTTCCCGCGCATACCGATGACCGAGCCACTCATTTCCACTGCTTTGCCCGCATATTCAATTTGGTAGACACGTCCATCAGGAGAAAATTGTGACGCCGACAAATCGTACTAAAATATAAAAATCAGTTTTAGATTTGGGCGTAATATTGTATTTATAATATTAAACTTACCCCAGTGCCTATGGAACTCATATTAAAATATTGTAATATTCGCTACTGCTACTGTATGAAAACAAATGGGAAATACTAAAAACCGAGCAATAATAGTTTTGTTCGCTGGCGATGAAACGGCTTATTTTGCGTGTTGTTAGGTTAGAAGTTTGACAAGCAATTTTGACTTTTCATTCAATAATGCTACCATATCGAAAAATTACCCCACATCTCCACAGAAAATAGTTGATGTTCTACCAATTTTTATACGTGGGCAGTTGATGTCATGAAATAAGCATTTGCAAGATGGCGTCAAACAAGCAGGTTCGTTGCATTGAAGCGCTTAAAAATTTACACAACCTACAAAGAATTGCAAAAGAAGTGCAGAAAAGAAAAAATCTATTTAACAATTGCCAAATACTAACCTTTTTAGAACTATAAGTATCACTCGTTGTAAATAAAATGGCGTATAGTAAATGATTGCATTATATATGTGTGCGTCCACGTGAAAATTGAGGGAAATATAGAACTTTGAAGGTGAATATCCGAAAAATGACTAATTGAGAAAAATCAATTTGAAGTTGAAAGTTGTCCCTTGTGGGCCCTTTTCTTTTTTTTTCGAAAAGAATAGGCAAAGGGTTAATTGCGCTTGTGTGTGCGACAAAGAGAACAAGATGTCGAAACCAACCACTACAATTTAAATCAACCATTACAATTTAGATCGGATTATAAGTCGGAATTTTGACGTTAACGATTTGTATGACAAAATTCAGTTTGACCTCCTTCCACTTGTCCGTTTTAGTCAGAAGAGAGGATATACTGCGGGTCATTCCGTAATATAATGACCCTGAGGTCATTGTTAAAATTGCTTGTCTACTGTCTACTTGAAATTTATTGAGGGAGTATTACTAAAACCTAGGGCATAATTTTATTTCTCTTCATAAATCTTAAAACCTTACATTTCGAATTGTAATAATGATATATTATTTCGCACGATTAAATCTACAATTTGGCGTATGTGGACTCATGCGCCACCATATCTCTATTTATATCGCTTAATTTTCGACAACCAGCTAAAGCAAGTGTAATTTCAAGATCCTTCCGCAGTACACCCAATAACTCTTCAACACCCTTCTGACCGTCACAAGCCAGCCCCCAGAGGGCAGCACGCCCAACAAATACCATTTTCGCACCCAGTGCCAATGCTTTGAAAATGTCGTTTCCCTGCGTAACTCCTCCATCCAACATCACCACGAGATCATTGCCCACCGCTTTGACTATTTCGGGTAATGCTTCAATTGACGCTGGTACTGTATCTATTTGTCGTGCACCATGGTTTGAGACAATTATTCCCGCGCAACCGAATTCTCGTGCCAGTACAGCATCTTCGCGCGTTAGGATGCCTTTAACAATTACTGGGAGCCGTGTTAATTTCACCAACCATGTCACATCGTTCCACGTCAGCGTTGGATCGAATTGATTGGAAACGTATGCATTTATTCCGGATGTTGCATCGTCATTGCTGTGTACGCCTTCGGCCTTGATTCCCTGGAAATTGGCGAGACGTAGATGTGGCGGTAGGCCGAAGTTATTACGAATGTCTGAGCGCCGTTGACCGAAGATTGGTGCATCAATGGTTAGAACAATCGCCTTAAAATTGGCATTTTCTGCACGACGTACCATTTGTTCGGTGAGCGAGCTGAAATGATGAAGGAAAGCGGAAATGTTTAATTTGGCATTCATTGCGTAGTAGTTATAACGCGAAGGTCTTAATATGGAAACATATGTTTCAATTCATTTACCGATCTCTGTAGACGTAAAGCTGAAACCATTTATTCGTTTTAGGCGCCACATCTGCGACCTCCTCGATTGACATGGTGGATATTGTACTCAATATATAGATGGAACCCGCATTACCTGCTGCACGCGCATTTGCACCTTCGCCATCTGGGTGCGCCAATTTTTGCATGGCTGAGGGCGCAATACCCAAGGGCCATTTGAGATCAATGCCCAAGACATTGCAACGTGTGTCAATTTCAGAAACATCACGCAAAAAGCGTGGACGTATGCGAATTCTGAAAATAAAATTGAAATAGGTTGGTTCTTTTTAGCATAATTTCGAACATGTTTTTCAAAATATTTTTTATTGCTAATGTTGAAAATATCGTTTATTTTCTAATAAAAGATACAAAGCGTCAAATTTTACACTTTGTACAAAAGTTATTAAAGTTCATTACATATTTGATCAGCAATTCAATATTTTGATCAGAGTTTCTAGTTGTAGTAAAATTATTGGGCAAAGTATTTGCATACCCAAAAATTTCCTGAAAATTCTCAAAGTTCAAATATAATTAAGTTGAAATTTAATTTTAACAAACGTTGTACAAAATTTTAAGCCTGCTTCTTTATTAAGGTAACCAATAGTCCTCCTTTTTGAAGAGCATTCATTCTTTTGTAAGCTAAGTCCTCCTCTTAATAGTGTTCTCTTTTGATATTTGTATGAAGTTATGTATATAAAATATCACGTAAGATGGCTTTCTCCTTTTATCAAACATGTATATATATGTATATGTATTAAAGAAAGATCTGAAGCAAAACACTCGGTAAATAATTGCTTTCAGTGGCGTTTTTTACTTCGACGCAAGGAAATTGAAGAGATAATGAATCTTTTGTTAAGGTTTTATTATTATGCAGATATTCAAACATATGACAATTGTCCGCTTGAAGAAATTAGAAGACTAAAGCTATTTAAATTCTACAAAATTTTACAATTTATGCGTTAAAACTGATAAAAGATTGGTAGAAATATTCAGCAATTTTAAAAGCGAACATATTTGCACATACAATTTTTATTCCTGTTTAATTTAAGTTGTGCGGTCCTAATCCAGCAGTTAAACGATCTTTTCAATTGCAAACGATGTGTTGGCTAGTGAGAAATCTAGATTGAATGTTGGTACTCTTAACTGTGGCATTTGCCATAAAATTCACCGTTATAATACCTGGATCGGATTTTACCAAAATATTATTAACAAATTTTAATTAAATTGATATGCATTGGTTTAAGTTATAATTGAAGTATTAAGTTGTAATCAAGATCTGCAGCTGATAAGCTATATAATTAAAGCAAACTTAAGTTTTCTGCCTTATTTTCATCACTCTCGTTCAGGATTGCAGTTATTCAAATTATTATAATATCGCACAATCACAACTGACATTATTTACTGCGCCCGGACGATTGAATAAATATAAAATTCTTATATTTCAACAAAGCTAATTCGATGATTATTAGATATTTTATTTTACATTTATGATATTATACAATAGTTTATTATGGTTCATTCTAATTAAGTTTGTCACCTGATCTTTATGTATCATGAAAAACATTGCGAATATTGTAGAAAGATCCCTGAATTTTAATTACTAATTTGTACTTATGTATGTACATATGTGATCATGAATTTTTACCACGAAGAATCTTGAGTTGTACTTACTTTCTAAAAGCCTCACGGTTCAAATTTAATGTAAATTGTTCGCCCGCGCCACTACGGTAATAGTCCAAAGCGCTCTTGTCCAATATTGTATGAGCCTTCTCTTCAAAATCATCCACACAAACAAAAACCATCTTTATTTTTCAAGTTTATTTTGTACTGACTAAAAGAACTATGAACTAGTTTCTTGATTGGAGTCTAAACTTAAACTGATATATTTATTCAGATTAAAGAATATTTGAAAGGCATATGTACATTTATTTACGTATATATGTACGTATATGATCGCTTCGAAAAGATGATCATCAAGATGCATCTTATCTGCCCGATGCATAGCAAATACTCTAAGCAAAGGTCTAGCTCTTGAATATAAAACTACGTAGATTATTTTAATTGTTATATTAAGTTTGTTTTTATGAGATAAGGCATACGTTATTCTGGAAAATAGAAAAATATCTATCCCGAGCGCATACTGAGATACATTCGTATAAATAAGAAGTATAAATATGTACATACATATGTACATACATATATAAAATTTTCAAATCGAGTAGGCATCAATTCGGACAGAATCGAAAGGTAAAGCTAAAAATGGAGCGCTAATGTATACAAAAAATTCATGATATATCTATTTCACCTTCCATGTCAAATCTGAAAGCCATATTTAGCAAGATACATAGGTGGATAGGCGAGGTTATAAGACTAGCAGCAACACTTTCAGCAAAGGGAGGAAAGTTTGTTTGAAACATAGAAAACCATTGTCTGACCGGTTCTAACCTATGTACATTCCTGACAAAGGAGCTCATTCAGAGAAATTTCGTGCAGCCCGTATTCTGGATATATACGTCAGTCGCTGACCCCTATGGTGTACAGGCAGTGTACAGTTCGTTGAGAAAGCAACACAGCCATAACTATATTGCGGATATCGTTCAAACTTCATCCTGAAAGGAGGCAAACAAAAATCATAACAATGATAGAGTTGATTGGATGCGGTCGTGTGACGGGTTTTATACATATTAGTCTAGTATTGTATATTTATGAAGAATTCCCGCACGATATTAACTACCATTTCGTATGTTCATTTAAGATTACAAATCTTACAGTCTCGTCGAAACCACACGTTTCTTGGACTTCCCATAAGATGATCTCAAATAAAATACTTGACCATCCACGGAGTTGTTGTTGTTGGAGCAGTTTATCAAGCCCTACAAAGATCGGATTATCTACTAAGTGTTGTTATCAAGCTCAATAGTAGGTCGAAGAAACGAGCTATTTCTACGTTTCGGACCAGACTGCGAGAGGTGTTAGATGAGTAGGTTTTTAGTACGTTGGGGTATATTCTGAATAAGTATGAGTTTAACCTGCTATAATATCCGGAACATAATTGAGTTCACGTGACGCGGGTCTGACGAGGCAACTCTAGCTCTTCATCTGTAATGGGTGGCATTCGTGGGACGGTAGGTGATGAAGGTGTTAATTGGCTCCAGATTAATGTCGTTTAAGACCTATCTAAAGTTGGTCTGGTTCAGTGGTTGTTGTACCTATTGCTGGATTAGGCCATTTAATTCCATGAGATGGCTCCTGATGTGCTTAGGAGGCGGCTCAAACTCGAGTAACAAACATCCACAGAGAATTTAATGATGCTTTTACTGCAACAAAAAAACATAAATAATTTCCCTATTTTAATGTGGTCACTTACTTTTTTAGGGTTAAATTTGTAAATAACTACATGTAGAGTGAGATAAATATTTAGTCTTTTAATTTTACCATAATCAAATCATTTTGTATCAATTAACAATCTTTTAGGGCATGTGCAAGGCAGGTTTAAAATACTGAAAATAGTACACACTGCTTTAAAAAATTGCCAGCGGAAACTCCGTGTTACAAAGCAAAGGATTCCCTCTGCTATACACCCTTCACTTTCATTTTCAATCATTTGTGTAACTCTGTGGGACGCACGTGCAAGGCAGACTGGTGTGAGTGCAGAAAAAAACGAAAAGTAAACATTGCGCGAGGATTTCCTGCTACACATTTCTAATTAACTGGTTATTGCTAATGTCACTACATAATAATAATGTCTGGGTTGTGTGAGAAAAGGTAATTTAACAACCACGTTTGCGATTACAAAAATTATAGATTACACCCCTTTGCTTTTTGATTTTTCAGTTTTGCTGTTGAGGCGCAATTCAGCAATTTTTATGCCGGCGGTGATGTTGCTTGGTCCAACGATGGTGAAATCATTTATTGTTCAAATCATACGGCAGTGTGTGCAGTGAATGTTTCCACCGGTCAACTTGTGAGGTCGTATGGTGTTAATGTGGAAATGCTGGAAAGTGACTCATTGGCCGGCAACCGTAGTGAAAAATCAGGCGATGATCAATTGGAAGATGAAATTCCATGTTTTTCACTGTCACCAGATAATACTTTGCTTGTGACCGCTCACCGCAGTGGATTATTGCGTTTATGGACAGTTGATACTGGCAAAGTTATGAAATTATGGAAATCTCAGCATCGAGGACCAGTAGTAAAAATTGTGTTCAGCATTTGTGGTAAGATCATTTGCACCAGTGGTGCTGACTCTTCCTTACGTATATGGGATTATGTGCATAGCACTTGTCTTTGTGTGCTGCGTGAATTTAGTGGCCCAGCATTGGTTTTAGCATTTCATCCGGATGTCGCACGTACAGAACTGTATGCCGCAGGTGCGGATAATGCAATTTATTGTTGGAATTACGCGAAAAAACGACTTTTACGGCAAATGCGCGGTCATTTGTCCCAAGTCACGTCCATCACATTTCTAGGCGGAAAAACCGCGAATGAATTTTTCGCCTCCGTAGGTCGGGACAAAGTTTTGATTGTATGGCGTCTGGCCGATGCAACACAGCATAAAGTTGTGCCGATGTTCGAAGAACTGGAAGGTGTAATCTGCTTAAATGTAAAAAGCAATGACAAAGAATCGCTTGATGTCATTGTGGCATGTGCATCAGGTGCAATAAAATTGGTTGATTGTAAAACATCCAAATTCACTACTTTGAGTGAAGATTCCAGTCAAGAACTGAGGCAATTACTATATTGTAAACAAACTGAGCAATTGGCGGTAATAACAGTGGAACAAAATATTTTGGTATACAAAGCAACTGCGGAGTGTGTGGAAGCCAAGAAGCTGGAATGTACAAAACAATTAATCGGATTCAATGATGAAGTTCTGGATATTTGTTTTCTGGGTGAAAATGAGCGCTTCCTAGCTGTTGCCTCGAATAGCAAAAATATTAAGGTATATGATACGGAAGCAAATATGAATTGCAAGATAGTTAGCGGCCACAACGATACCGTAATTACACTATCAGCGGCAGGCGGTACAAATTTGCTACTTTCTGCCGGCAAAGACCTTAGCATTTGTTTGTGGCGAGTAAATCCGAATAATTTCACCTTGACTTGTATTGCACGCAACAACAGCAGTCACACTTCCACCATTGGCTGCGTTGCCTTTGGCTGTAATACAGCAGCTTTCTTCGCTTCAGTATCTCAAGATGGTAGCCTTAAGGTATGGGGATTGAAGAAAAACAAAGATGCACCGCACTCATTCAATTTAAAATATTCGGCATTATCGCACGACAAAGAGGTGAATAGTGTCAGCTATTCACCCAACAACAAGTTATTGGCCACAGCATCGCAAGACAAAACTGCCAAACTATGGAGTGCTGACGCGAACGCCTTAGTTGGCACACTACGTGGTCATACGCGTGGCGTTTGGTGTGTACGCTTTTCGCCGTCCGATCAAATTGTGCTAACATCGTCCAGCGATTGTACACTGCGTCTTTGGTCGCTAGCAACGCTAACTTGCATCAAACGTTTCGAGCAGGAGTGTACGGTTTTGCGGGCTGAATTCATCGACTATGGTAAATACATAGTGTCTGCTGCATCCGATGGACTACTTAAGTTGTGGAGCATCAAAACAAATGAATGCGTCCAAACACTGGATGCGCACACAGATCGGATTTGGTCTCTTGCGATTTCAACGCGCAGTGGTAAATGCTTTTACAGCGGCGGTGCAGACTCCAAATTGATACAGTGGCAAGATGTAACTACGGTTTGTCGCAACGAAGAAATCGACAAACGCGCACAATCAGCACAACAAGAGCAAACGTTGCAATCTTTGTTGCAACAGCGGAAAAATTTGAAAAAGGCTTTTATGTTGGCGCTAAGTCTTGACAAACCAAAAACAACATTTAAAATTACTAGTGATTATGTGCGTCGGGGTGACACTGAACCGGTGCGTGAAATAATTACTATGTTGAATAATGATCAGCGAGTGACGCTTATGGAACATACCAAAGCGTGGACAACAAATTCGCGGCATTGCAAGACTGCCAATCTGGTGCTGCACTATCTGCTAAGCGATTACATTGCAGCGCCGACAGAGCATAGCATAGCTGGGATGCGGAATGTGGTGGAAGTGCTCACACCATACCTGCAACGGCATCACAAGCGCGTGAATGAGCTGACCAAGGAATTGATGTTTCTGGAGTTTATCGTTAATGGTATATAATTGGCCGAAAACGGATTGTCTACAAAGGTTGTATGATTGTTTTTTTTTTATTGTACTTGTATTAAGAGTAATAAAGAAAAATTGTAAATTCAAAATTATTATACATACATACTTATATGAAAAATTAATTAGAATTCAGGGACTGAAAATAATATATTTTTCAATATTTCAATTAAATCCTTTATGATTTAAATTTCTTTTATTTTTTGACGGGCGTTTTTTGCGGTTCATTTGCTTAAATAAAGCTTTGTCTACTTTTACTTGAAAACTGTCAAAATTGGCAAACCCACTGACGACATCACCTTCTGGAATCAGTACACCTTGTTGGAAATAGATATTATGCATTGTTACCCCCTTGGTATAAGCCATCAAATACCGTCTCAAATATTTCCAATCTGGCAGCCCTACATTGGAAAGCAAAGCTTGGTTGTAGTTGTACTGCGGAAAGTCATTCGAGCAGCGTGCAGTGACCTACAAACTCCTGTTCGCCTGGTGTAAATCGTGGTTTGTAAATTTGGGGAAAAAATACAGTGAAGGCGAGAAAATTGGGTCAGCGATATTTTTTTGAAAATCGTTTAATTGATTACTTATCATAAAAATTGGGCTATAAATTAGAACAAAAAAAAAACTTTTTTCAATTTTAGTAAACATTTCTTTATTAAGTTGCCAACAACATACACATTTTATACATTACACAAAGAATGCTTCATTTAAATAAACTCTTTTGCTCTCATACAATCATTATATAATTTAACTCGCTTTTTTTACGTGAAACTTAACCAAAAAAGTTATCGAAAAATAAAAAATAAATATCAATTGAATGAACAAAAGAATTTTGTATAAAAAATGTTGCTCGCTACACTAATTCTAAGCTTAACACATACTAAGCATGTATATAAAAAAAGGAAGGAAACCATTATAACGCAAAATACATATATAGTATACATAAGATGATCCTATGAATTTTACAAAGCTGATTACTTTGCACTGAAACACCAAAACATTTTGAGTTTAACAAAACAGTAGTTTCACATGGCAAACAATTTTTGTGCGTGAAAAATTATCTTTTTTTTCTACTAGAAAAGGAAATAGCTGTTTCAGCATGTGTGCTCTTAGCTGTCACAACAATTTGTACACTCGTTTTTTCTTTGAAAGTGTCAATAACAACAATATTAAAACTTTGCACTAGTCATATAATTCACTAAGAAGGTACAAAAGTTGAAACTCTAAAATGGAGATGTGAGTGTCAAATGTTTTTTAAGTAAGTTTTGTACGTCTTTGTATGCATACGTAAATATAATAAGTACATATGTATGTATATGCATATTTAAATTTTAAATTGACAATGTAACTTTTTTTTGCATAGCAAACAGCCAAGTTTCGATACTCTGAGACATTTTCTTTTGGCCATATATTCAGTATAGTTTATTTATATGTATGTATATTAAATATTCATAAATATGTATGCATGTATATATTATATATGTATATGCTAATATAAGTATCTTTGTTTTTTTCTTCACATTTTATGTATGCCTGTATGAATGTACATATATAGCAATTTCCTTCTTATTTCACTCCTACAAATATCATCACTAATTGGTACATTTTTTGGCCGTTTTTCATACTCCACACTCCACATTTTTTTCGACCAACTAGACGCCAAACAAACATTTTTCAGCCGGTCTAAACATTATTTTTGAGCGCGTTTATAATGTACTTATGTATGTATGTATGTCTGTATGCATGCAGTTCAACTGTTGATAGTTTGGCGCCTATTAATCGATTTGCATGAGCAAGTCGTCACCCTCCAATTTCATGCCATTGATGATTTCCAATTTCTTTACCACACCTGCCTTTGGTGCTTGAACGATCATCTCCATTTTCATGGCCGATAACACAACCAAAGGTTGACCCTTTTCAACGATATCACCCTCTTTTACACGAATATCGATCACTGTACCGGGCATAGGTGCGCCCACTTCGTTTTTGTTCGACTTGTTCGCCTTGGGATGGATGTGAAGTTCCTAATAAAGATAGAGAAAATATATTTAGTTAGGTCGAAATAACATAAAGATATCGTTAATCATACAAAACATCCTAAATGCAATTTTAGGGCATTTTATCTCGGGGGAAACTGATAAAACTGAGTTCTTAAAAAAATATAACAGTGCTCAGCTCAGACTAATTCATCTAAAAAAAATGGTACAAGTCTCATGAAACGGTATTTTATAATTATCTGCATTGGTTGCAATGTCTTTTAATTATGAAATATCTAGGGTTTCTTCTGAAATTTTCCCGACTCTTTGAAAAATTCAAAGCAAATCCGGGTATCCTAAAACCGGAGAACTTTAAAAAAAAAATCACCCCCTAGAGTCACAATATCGAAGTGGTGTGGGTAATTATTCTGATGACTCAATATGCTACTGAGGTTCTAGCGCTCGATTTAAAAAAAAACTATCATTTCAAAACTATCGAAATAAAAATATTGGTCACGATTGCAAAAGTTTCGAAATTTGTGTACATACACGCCTCTACTTAAAATATTGCTTAATATTTTAAAATTTGAAAAAGAAATCGTAATACTTAAAAATACATTTAGGAGCACGAATTTCGATATGATGCCATATCGATACTTTTGCCATTCGATATGTATGTATGTATATATTTTTTACTCGATGCTTTTAAACCGATGTTTTTTTTGGAATTTGCGAAGAAAATTATTTGCAAGGCAATAAACCCGAAAAAAACTTAAGTGACATTTTTTTCAAAATTTTTCGTTTTGCTTTAGAGCATCTGGAAAATTTTGAAAAATATATCACTAACACTTTTTCGGGGTTAGGGCTCGAATATATGCAATGGAAATAGTGTTAAGAAATACGTGACTGAACTTCATTTTTAATTCGTATATTGCGTATCGAGTCCTTTTATATCAATATTTATGGGTACCCAATTCTTTCAGAGCGATTCTCTGAATGGATACCTTATTGGTACTTTCGACCCGATGCGTTTAAAATAAATGACTTAGTGCAGTAAAGGATAACAAACTGGTTGTGAATTACAATTAACGGAATCATCTAACTAAAGTAACAGATCCTTTCCGGATAGATATCCATGTCGGCCTGGTAACGTAAATCCCACTTTCATTGGAACCCATTAATTTAATCAAAGTGGTATCTTTTTCTCAAGTCTTCTAGAGAAAAGGTTTTCTTTTCCTCAGTTGAAAATTGGAGGCTAACTACTTATTTCCATGCACGCCTCACTCACCTTAGCGGCCTCCTTGTCGCGTATCAATACAGAACGCAATTGACCATTCATCTCGAAGAACACTTCACGTTCACCATTTGGCGTCAGGTCCTCAGCCATTGCCAGAGTCTTCAAGCTCAATGTCTTACCACGTTCAATGGCCACCTCAAATTCTTCACCCACCTTGGGTCCAGTGAGGAAAATACGTGTGTCCAACTTATCGACGGGTCCATAATTCTCACGGAAGTACAAGAAGTCTTCGGTTACAGCTGGATATAGCGCCGCTGACATAACATCGCGATCACTAATGTGCGGATGGGATTCTTTCAGATCATTCTTAAGTTTATCAAAGTCCAGCGCTGCCAAATTTTCACCCGGACGTCCCTCAACTCGTGGCATATCCTTGAGTACACGGGAACGTAAAGGTTCAGGGAAACCACCATGCGGTATACCGATTGAACCCTGTAAGAATTCTACTACCGACTTAGGGAATGACAATTCCTCTGCCTTCTCAAGCACTTGGTCGGCATCCAATTTATTTTGCACCATAAATTGCGCTAAATCGCCAACAACCTTCGACGATGGTGTGACCTTAATAATGTCACCCAACAGCAAATTTGCCTCACGATATGCTTTCTTTACATCTTCAAAGAAATCACCCAAACCTAGCGAGAATGCTTGGAATTGCAAATTGGTATATTGACCGCCAGGTATTTCATTGAGGTATACATCAGCGTTGCCTGATTTCATGGTGGTTGTGCATTCGAATGGCGCGTATAGAGTGCGCGTTTGCTCCCAGTACGCTGAGTACTCGGAGACATCACGCAAATCGAATTGCGTGTCCAACGGTGTACCTTGCAATGAGGCCACTATAGCCCCCATGCTGGGCTGTGAGGTCATGCCGGACATAGAATCGACAGCTGTATCAACAACATCGGCCCCAGCTTCGGCACAGGCGAGCATGGAAGCAACTCCAGCACCGGAGGTGTCGTGGGTATGAATGTGGATTGGTATATCGGGATGCTTATCGCGAATGGCGGTGATAAGTAGTCTGAAAAAGTAGAGAATATTAAATGGAGTGGGTAGAGAAGGGCAATATTGCTATAACAAAAACTTACTTAGCCGCTTGTGGTTTTAACAAGCCAGCCATATCTTTGATACAAAGTACATGTGTGCCTGCCTTTACTAGCTCGTCGGCCAGATTGGTATAGTACTTGAGATCGTACTTGGTTCGAGTGGGATCACTGACATCGCCAGTATAAGAAATAGCCGCCTCAACGACGCCACCAGCTTTGCCAGCAGCTTCCATTCCCAAAATCAAATTGGGCAAGTAGTTCAAGGAATCGAAGACACGGAAAATATCCATTCCGGTTTTGACCTGTGAAAAGATAGTTAATTAAACAAAAACGTTTAGCTAATGAAACTTGAGGTAATACTGGGTTAGAAAAATAAATAAATTAAAACAAAATGAAATCAAAAAAATTCTAAAAGCTCGAACTAAAAAGCTAGAAATTTTGATGCCCTTTTTTTCATTTGTTGTATTTTTATTAATCTTGCTATACTTAATAAATTTTGTATAAAAGATAACTAAAATTAAATAAGGAAATACAAAATTGTCCGTACATTTTGATATTATTTTTATGAACATAGGTATACAGCGTAACACCTCCATCAACTGTACGTAGTTTTTTTTGTTTCTCTAGTGTGGCGATTTTTAGTATTTTTTATAGCTTATTGATAGCGATAATTATTATCGTTATATTTATTGCTATTATTATCGATATCTATGGCGATATTTTTTCCTTATTGAACTAGCCATATTCGTATTAATTTTCGTTTTTGTATTCGTACTTTTTATTTATATACCTATGTATGTATATATGTACATATATCTAATAGGATCGAAAAATCCGCTAAGCCAGATAGATAGATATCTGCAAAAATATAGCTCGGTATACATAGTTGAATTCTGTATTGTAGGGCAATCTTCAATTGATTTTTTATTGAAAAAAGAAGGTTAGCTCCTGCTCATTGCATAATTCATTCTAAATAGATCGTGTTCGCGATTATTCTAAAAAATATTTTTTATGGCAATACAATTTTATAAAATCCACTTACCGCCAAATCACAGAATTTATACACCACATTGTCGGGATAACTGGTGTAGCCGACAGCGTTAGCGCCACGCAACAACATCTGGAATGGAATATTTGGTATACGTTTACGCATTTCCTCCAAACGTTCCCACGGACATTCGTGTAGGAAACGCAATGCCACATCAAAAGTGGCACCACCCCAATTCTCCAGCGAATAGAGATTGTTGAATTTGTGTGCAACATATGGTGAGATCTTGAGCAAATCGTGGGAACGAATACGCGTCGCCAGCAGCGATTGATGGGCATCACGGAACGTTGTATCCATCAGCATGAGGTTCTTACGGCTACGCACTTCCTTTGCAAATGCCTCGGGGCCCTGCGATTTGAGTACATCACGGAGTCCTTTGGGTGGTTCGGTGACTGAGTTCGTAAAAAAAATGTAGCGAAAATGAGTTAAAAACAATTTTGGAATAATGGATAAAAATTAAGCAAGTAAAACACACCCCGCAAATATATGGCAAAACAGTACTTTTTTACGACTTTCCCCATCTAGGGGTCGCTAAAAACAAATAAAATTAATAATAGATTTCAATGCGGTTTTAGATTTTAAAATTAGCGCTACTACTTATTGCCATATAAGTCAGAGTTAAGCGCTTGCGTTTGTAGCGTAAAGCCTAAGCTGGCGCGACTTTATGTACTCTATTTACAGATGTGGTAAATAAAAATATATCGGAAAGTGGATACGTAATAACAAAATATATACAACTCATTTGATGTATTAAAATATAACTATCAACTAGAACAACTATATAACTCAAAACACATTCAGCCCTATTCTGAAACTCTGAGGGGTTTTTTCTCCCTTTCCCATATTAAAATAATTGGAGAAGGGAACAAATTCCTCGGAAGTTTCTATCCAGATTAGGGCTGATTGTGGAACTGGAAATAAAGTAAAAACGAGTTGTCACTATATAATGGAACTGAATTAATAAATAATAACAAGTACCAGAAACAATTGGAAAGGAAAGTGCAAAGATTGGGCTCTACACCAAATTTGAATATTTACCAAATTGTATGATTAAAATGTGTAAATTTTCCTAACATTTGTTTTGTTTTGTGATATTAATAAAGGCATATACCTGCTATTATATATATATTTTTTTTTAAATATATTATGTATAGTACAAATACACCAAATATTTATGTACAAAACTGAATGACTAAGAATGAAATCTGAAGTTGTGGTAGTAGTAGTAGCTGGATCAAAACATACCTTTGGCTTCCCCGCGTTCTTCACGGCTTATTGCCTCGGGTGACAGGTCTTCAAGTGATCGTGATCACAAGTTTCAAATTTCGTATGGTTTGCATGATCATGTGAATTTTTTTCGGTGATGTTGCAAAATAGTGTTGTTTGCGAAATATTTAATTTGAGTTTTTTTTATTTTGTTTTGCATATAAAATGTTGTTTTTTTTTTTTTTTTTTGATTAATCACACGATATAATAAAGAAAATAAAATCGTGAAATGATAAGAAACATTAATGAAATTAAAAAAAGAGAAGTAAGCAAAAGAAGATGTACATAGTACATAAATAAGTACATATATTTATAGTTATATAAGCAGAATATAAATATCTTTTTTTTTAATTTACTTATGAAAATTACACCAAAATTCAAAAAGCGTGTGGACAGAAGGAGAGGTAGGAACAAAAGGATGTAAACAGGAAGTGGAAAAATCTGCCTAACCACGACTTGGCTAAAGATTTTGAAATGCTTTGAAAGAAACCCTATTGGGTTAGTATAGCGCTAAAAAGTCACCGAATGAAGAACATGAAAAGATGAATACAAATAGAAAGAGCAAAATAAACTTACGGTTTTTATTAAAGAGAGAAAGAACGATACTAGTGCCGATTAAAGAAAGAAGAATTAGAAATACCTGTTCTTATGTAGAGTTAGCGAAATAAGAGGTATACAAAATAGAAGCACATAAGATAATTAAATCGGGTGTAAAACAGAATTATGAAATTTAGAATGAAAATTTTAAAGTAGAAATAATCGACAAAATTACAAAAATGCAAATGTCAACTAAAATCCGTAACAAAATTTAAAGCCGTATCCAGCTCTTAAGAAAAATTAAAAATGCATTAAAATTAAGAAGAAATTTTCTTCTATCAAAATTTCTTAAATCAGTTCGCAAAAATACGTCTCTTATTTTTCTTTAGATTTGGAGGCTAAGCTTAACACGCAATAAAATGTGATTAGAATAGGACGTAAAATAATAACAAAATATCAAATAAAAAATGATGAAAACGAAATTACGACATGGGAAACAAGACGGAAAATATAAGAGTAGAGGAGTGAAGCAGAGAGGGAAAATGAGATGAGATGGTTTAAGAGCAAAAAGCCAGCAATAAAAACCAGCAAAACTGTGAAAAAAAAGACCCAAGTGAATTGTTAACAAAGACTATTAAAATAAATAATACTCTTAAGATATATGTATATACATATTCGACAAAATATATCGAAGTATATGTATATACGACATATATATATATATATATAAAATTGAGTGGGATAAATTAAAAATAAGTAACGTTTAAAAAACTCGTGACCATTATTTATTTTTTAATTTATTATTACAAAGCCCACTGTAAATCCGGCAATGAATAAAATATTTGAAATTGAGTTTGTATGACATACAGTGTCGAAAAAAGTAGCAGTAAGTTTTTTCTTATAATATTCCCAATGTTTTTCGTGCTAAAAGTTTTCCTAAATTTGTTGTAAATTAAAATATAACTTATACTCACAAGTCGACATTTTAAACTTTGATGATGAAAACTACATACATACATATGTATGTATCTGAAAATTCTAATTCAAAAACTTGAAATTTAATGAACATATTTTTAAATTTGCTGAATTTTTGTGAATTGTGTACAAAGTTTTCAATTCATATCGTTTTTGTTACAGAATCAGCTATATTTTAATATGTTTTGTATATATATTAAAAGCTGCGAAATTAAAAAACTAAATTAAAAAAAAAATAATGATTATGAAAAATATTAGGTTATATTTAATAGGACATCTTAAAACTTTATTATTTAAAAGTGTTTAAAAAAAGGAAAGTTGATGGAAGAAAAAAATTAAGTTTAATTAAAATAATATATTTGATTTTTTTCATTAGGTTGTGCATTTGTTCGAGGGAGTTATTGGAAGCATCAGATCTCCAATTAGTCGAAACAATCGTTATTGGATTTAAAAATATCATTTTGTTTTCATCATTTTTAACTGTATTGAATTGAAATAAGTTGATTTGTGCATCACTACCCATACAGAGGAAAATCGGTACTATTTTTTAATCAGAATTATAAAAATTACTATATTTTAAGACTTCCACCAAAGGGTTTCCGAAAAATATTAAGATTTACGTTAGCTGGACCGAATAGAAAATATATCCAAGAGTTTTTTTTTATTAATTAAAATAGTTTTTTTTTTATATTTTTCAACAAAAAAAGAACCTGACATTATAAAGCAGTTTAAGCCTTAAAGTTCTGCATTAAAATATTTAAAAACATTGCTATACAAAAGCATAATAAAGGCATTAGATACTTGTTAGTAAAACACCAAGTGCGAGGAAAGGAAGGAATATAAAGTATGAGGATATGAAAGGTTTTTTTTTTGCTTTTACACTTTTTAATGGAGCACGCTTTTTATACGTTATGTGTACTTATTACTTACAATAGCCCCTAAGCAAAAGCTGAATACAAGCAGTCTATACTCACCTAGTGGCACTTCCGGCACATGCGGTGAAACCTCTGCCGGTTTTAAGCCGGTTGCCAGCGGTGTTTGTGGACCGTTGACAAGCACTTCACCAATATAGTTGAGCAATTTCTGTGCACGATTTTGTGATACACGGAATTTGAAGAGCTGCGGATGTTCATCGATGAAGTAGGTATCCAAAACACCATGCAAGAATTTTTGATTTTCCAAAACGTTCAATAAGAAAGGTATGTTGGTTTTCACACCACGTATACGGAATTCACGAAGAGCACGATTCATTTTAGATGCCGAACTCTGTAAGTCGCTGGCATGCGAGATAATTTTAACGAGCAGTGAATCATAGTAAGGTGAGATAATGGCGCCTGCAAAGCCCGAAGCACTATCC
Organism: Anomoia purmunda; assembly: GCA_951828415.1. Taxonomy (NCBI): domain Eukaryota; kingdom Metazoa; phylum Arthropoda; class Insecta; order Diptera; family Tephritidae; genus Anomoia; species Anomoia purmunda. The sequence goes on from OX639997.1 coordinate 113,113,102, forward strand.
ACACGTATACCCATACCTTCACCCGAACGGAATACCTCCAAGCGACCAGTGCTGGGTTGGAAATCATTGGCTGGATCTTCGGTCGTGACACGACATTGAATAGCATAACCACGTGGTTGAATTTTATCTTGTGTGTAGCCAAGTTCAGGTAGAGTCATGCCTTCGGCAACTCGAATTTGCGATTGGACCAAATCGATGCCAGTAATCTCCTCGGTCACTGTGTGCTCTACTTGTAATCTAGGTAGGAAATTAAGACAAACAAATGTGTAGGTGTTGTTGAGTTCATTTAAGCATTTCCTTAAGTTTTAATCGCTAATGTGAACCTAAGGGTTAAATGTATATGGTCAGCGCATAAGAATTAATCGTTTTGACACTTCTTCTTTTGTATGCACCTTCTTATAATTTTTTGGTACAAGTGCAGTCGTTTTTTCTAGCTTGTTAGCACCCGCATCGTTTTATCGCTCGTTCGCGCCGCCCGCTACCGCACAGTTATAAATAAAGTTATCTAATTGAAACGAAAACGCCTTAATTTACGGTGAAATTGGACTTCAACTAATCGGTAAATATCCGCAACATTTTCTGGTCCTTCGAGCCGGATCGCTAGTCCCGCTCGCAACGTGTGCAAGTATAACCTGCAATTTACTATTTAATTGACCGAGTGTCCACCGCTATATAAAATACAAAATAAAGACATTTTTTAATCAAATTAAGAACTCTTATTGTGCAATTCAAAAGGGCAAGGTGTATTACGAATGCAAATTGCCAACATTCGACAGTGTGCGATTCAGACAACCAGCAGTGACTTTCATTTGCCCTCTGCAAATTGCCTTACATTTGAAGGTGAATATTTTTTGACAAGCCTTCGTGACTTTCGTTTGCCCTCAGCAAATAACCTTACATTTGGCATCGCATGTGTTTTCACAATTCTTCGCGTCCTTAATTTGACCTCTGTAAGCAACGAACAATATTAACCTACAAAAAGCATACATAAAAGTCAAATTCAGCAATGTCTGCCTGGGTAAAAACGCGCGATTCCGCACATAATGCTATAAAAAGGTACTTGACAAAAAGCATAGACGATGCATTTGCCATGGACGTCGACAGTGTCGCAAGTTATTTGCAACTCCTTAGTGAACAATGGACACGTTTCAACACCGCTCAAGATGCAGTTGAAACATCTTGTGGAGTTGACAACGCCGAAGTTGAAGAAAATGTCCGTGTTCAAGCTGAAACGTGGTATGCCACAGCTTTGGCCAACTTCAAACGCGTGCAGAAGTGTCGGACGGACACGCCAACGCAACCCGCAACCACGTCAGCATCAGTGTCTGCAGCAATAAGATTGCCAAAAATGGACCTACCAACATTTGCTGGTGATTCCACGGAGTGGATAGCTTTTTACGACGCATTCTGTTCGTTGGTTGACGGCAACGCTGCTTTGTCGAACGGACAAAAGCTGCATTATCTGCGCAACTGCTTAAAGGGTGATGCCCTAAGCATCGTTAATGGTTTCAAGGTCTGCGATGCAAACTATACAGAGGCTTGGAACCTGCTTAAGTCTCGCTACCAAGTAATGCGAGTCATCGTTGAAGCACATCTCAGGGCGATAGCTGACATTGGTAAGGCTACGAGTGACACCAACGTTGATATCAAGAGCGTTCTCGATGCATTTCAGCAACATACTCGAGAGCTCAAGGCATTAGGCCGCCCTGTAGAATTTTGGGACGATTGGTTGGTGCACGGAATGGTTAGCAAGTTAGCGTTTGAAACTCGAAAGCAGTGGGAGCTATCTCTAATTAGTGATGAACCTCCGACGTTCGAACAACTAACAACTTTTTTGGAGGTAAGATGCCGCTCGTTAGCAATGCTTGCGAGTACTACGCCTGCTGCTCAGTCCTCGATGAGCAAACCGTTTACTGCCAAATCAGCACGTAAATCAACGAAAGTGTTTCACGCGATACCAGAGCAAAGTCACACGCGCTGCATGTACTGCAATGCGGCTCACAAAATTTATTCTTGTGACAATTTTCGGAATTTAGATTCAAGCGCAAAGTCTAAGTTCATAAGGGAATCGAAAGCCTGTTTGAACTGTTTGAGTCCAGGGCATTACAAAGAGCGTTGCAACAGCACATCTGCGTGTCGAATATGCCATCAACGTCATCATACGCTGCTTCATAGTGTCGCAGCCCCAGCCGCTACTAACGCATTTTCTCATCAAGTCGCCGACGCTACCCGCACTGCTCCGAATACGACATTTGACATCAATCAAGCAACCGCTTCGTCTGCCAACCAATCGACGAACACCGCTGCTGCATGCATTTCATCCTGTTTAAGTTCTGGTTCTATCCCGCTACCTTCAACGAAAAGAACCGTGTTATTATCCACCGCTTTAGTAAAAGTTCGTGATTGTTCCGGTCGTTGGCAGACTGCTCGTCTATTATTTGATTCTGGGTCACACGCCTCGTTTGTAACGGAGGCATGTGTACAACGTTTAGGCTTACCGCGCAAATCGTCTTCTGTATTCATCACTGGAATCGGTGCATCTCAGGGAGGTCGCAGCAGAGGCGAGACGCTACTCTCGCTTTCATCTTATCGTTCGGATGAATGCTACGCTATCACAGCGTTGATTCTTCCAAAGATAACTAGCGATTTGCCAACACAGATCCTAAATGTTTCAGAATGGCCGCATACTCGTGGGTTATTCCTTGCTGATCCTCATTTTATGAAACCTGGCCGCGTAGATATCTTGGTAGGCATGGACGTTATGGACCAACTCATCGGCACCGATCTTCGAAAGGGTCCACCCGGTACGCCTATGGCACAGAGAACAGTTTTTGGATGGACTTTGTTCGGAAGTGTTGACAGTTCTATCTCGCCATCTTTTAATTTACAGGCACTGCATTGCGACGTTCAGCTGGATCGGGCGCTCACCAGGCTCTGGGAGTTGGAAGAGTCGCCGCGAAAGCTACATCTTACCTACGAAGAGCGCGTCTGCGAAGATCACTTTGATTCTACCCATGAAAGAACGCCGGAAGGGCGCTTTGTAGTGGAGTTACCGCTAAATCCTAATGTGCCATTGGGCGAATCACGAAATTTCGCTGTTCGAAATCTGTTGCGCATCGAGCGAAGGCTTGCTCGTGACAACGACTTGCGGGTACGTTACAACGATTTCATGCTAGAATTAGTTCAAATGGGTCATATGGAAGCCGTATCCGAAACGACGAGTAATGCTTATTACATGCCGCACCATCCAGTGGTAAAGGAGTCCAGTGTCACGACGAAGTTAAGGATCGTTTTTAACGCGTCTGCCAAAACCGCTACCGGAAACTCGCTCAACGACGCACTATACGTTGGGCCGCAATTGCAACAGGATCTATATTCCATATTGACGCGCTTCAGAATGCACCGCTATGCAGTTACCGCGGACATTGCGAAAATGTACCGTCAAGTCTGCGTATCACCAAAGAATTTGGATTTGCAACGTATTGTTTGGCGCCCTGATCTCTCTTCGCCTATTACAGATTACCGTATGCTACGCGTTACTTATGGTGTGGCGGCCGCGTCTCATTTAGCTGTCAAGTCATTGCAACAAACTGCCAAAGATTCATCCAACGGTTGTGAAAAAGCCGTTGCCGCCATCCTCAACGATTTTTACATGGACGATCTCCTTACGGGCGCATCTTGCAAAGCCGAGCTTCAAACGCTACAACATAATGTATCTGAAATACTAAAAGAAGGCGGCTTCGAACTGCGCAAGTGGGCATCAAACTGTGCGGAGCTCAATGAGCGTATAGCCAACGCATCCAAAAGTATATCGCATTATATATCCGAGGGTAAGGACGTTCAAGCGCTTGGCCTCATATGGAACGTAGAGGACGACTACTTCACATTTGCAGTTAACTTGAAGAAGCCACCCGCTATTTTGACCAAGAGAGCATTCCTAGCCGATGCTAGCACTCTTTTTGATCCTCTGGGTTTGCTTGCTCCTGTAACAATAAGGTCCAAAATGTGGTTCCAGGACATTTGGCGTGCCGCTGCTGGATGGGACGACCTGATACCAGACTCTATCGCAAACGTGTGGCTAGATCACCGCTTACAGTTGCAACATCTAGCAAACTTGAAGGTAAATCGATGGCTCGGCTCCGGAACGCTTGGATCGTCCACAGAGCTGCACATCTTCGCTGACGCTTCTGAACGTGCTTACGCTGCTGTCATGTACATGCGTACCATGCAAACTGATGGCGGAGTCACTGTTACACTAATATCGTCGAAGACAAAGGTAGCGCCGCTCAAAACAACCACGCTACCGCGTCTAGAGCTATGCGCCGCGCATCTCGCTGCTAAATTGGTGCGAAGCGTGTTGAACAGCTTTAAAGATCTCCGCTACCCGCTTTATGCTTGGACGGACTCAACCATCACGTTGGCGTGGCTACAAGCGCACCCCAGCAGGTGGATGACATTCATCGCCAACCGCGTTGCTGATACTCAGGAAATTCTACCTCCTGAGTGCTGGAATCACGTCCGCTCTGAGCTGAATCCAGCAGATTGTGCCACTAGAGGCATATCTCCGATCGAACTACTGTCCCAACAACTGTGGTGGACCGGTCCTGAGTTTTTGAAAGGAGCAGATCAATTTTGGAAACGAGCATCGTCAGAACAGCACTCAACCGAGTTAGGCGTTCGCTGTAAAGTCGCCGCTCATGTTACAGGCTCTAATGAACATTGGTCGGTAATCATGAAATATTCGTCATTTTCTAAACTGCGCCGCATCATCGCTTATGTACTAAGGTTTATTGGTAACATCCGCTCAGTTACCAACAGCAATGCTGAAAGACGATACGGCCCTCCAAGCTGTCAGGAGATATCCGAAGCTGAACTCCGCTTGATCAAGTATACGCAAAGTTTTTATTTTAATAATGAAATTTCTCATTGCAGCGCACAAAGGCCTATCCCGCTACGCAGTAGTCTTTTGCGTTTGCAGCCGTTTCTCGATGAAAACAATGTTCTCCGCGTTGGCGGCAGATTAAAAAACGCTGAAGTCACGCCTGATGTAAGACACCCCATTATTCTGGCGAAGAACTGCCCCCTTGCCAAGCTAATAGTCTGCGAGATACACAAATTCACCTTGCACGCTGGGCCTCGTATTATGCAGACGGTTTTGCAACGGCGGTATTGGGTTGTCGGCGCGCGGAGCCTGATCCGTAACGTTTATCGTAAGTGCGTGAAGTGCACATATTTAAATCGAAATCTTGCCACGCAGACCATGGGGGATTTGCCTGCGACTCGCACAACCTACGCCCGTTGTTTCACACGCACTGCTGTCGATTTCGCTGGGCCTTACATGTATAAGTTCACCCAAGGAAGAGGAGCTAAGGCCACCAAGGGCTACATCTGCTCCTTTGTTTGTATGTGCACTGGCGCTATGCATCTCGAATTAGTCGGTGACCTATCAACATCAGCGTTCCTTAACGCGTTTAAGAGGTTTACCAATCGCAGAGGTTTTTGTAAAGTCATGGTATCAGACAATGGTACTAACTTCGTCGGCGCAGAAAAGGAGCTTCGCGTCGCATTTCAGCAGTGCATGGCCGACGGTAAACTTCGTTCTTTCTTTGCGGATTCCAACATCGAATGGCGCTTTAACCCACCGGCCTCCCCTCATATGGGAGGGTATTGGGAAACTGGCGTCAAACGTATAAAATATCACCTGAAACGCGTACTGGGTCAAACACTGTTGTCGTACGAAGAGTTCAATACACTGCTGACAGAAATAGAAGCCTGCGTGAATTCCCGCCCGCTATGTGACAATCCCGCAGATGCTGCTGACCTAGAAGTCTTAACTCCTGGGCATTTTATTGTGGGTGAACCGCTTAAGTCAATCCCGGAACCTGAGGGTCAAGGGTTCTGCGGAGATCTTCGTCAGCGGTGGCAAGCGATTTCTGCTTTGAGGCACCATTTCTGGCGCCGTTGGAGGGACGAATATTTGGTGAACCTACAACGCCGCACTAAATGGTTTCGTCCTTCGCGCAACATAGAAGAAGGCGACGTAGTTGTTGTACGCGACGACCATACTCCTCCGACAAAATGGATGCTTGCCCGAGTCGTAAAATGCCACCCTGGAGCTGATGGGCGCGTGCGAGTGGTTACTTTGAAAACGCCGCATGGAGAATTGGTCCGGCCAATAGTCAAGCTTTGCCTTCTCCCAACGAAAGAAGATCTGTTTTGCGAAGACAACTAACCCGGTTCCTGTATTTATATTAGTCGAGCTTTTAAGATTGTAATATTAACTTTAAGAAAACCATAAATTTTGTGTTGAACATATCAGTGTAGTTCAAGGGCGGCGGAATGTTGAGTTCATTTAAGCATTTCCTTAAGTTTTAATCGCTAATGTGAACCTAAGGGTTAAATGTATATGGTCAGCGCATAAGAATTAATCGTTTTGACACTTCTTCTTTTGTATGCACCTTCTTATAATTTTTTGGTACAAGTGCAGTCGTTTTTTCTAGCTTGTTAGCACCCGCATCGTTTTATCGCTCGTTCGCGCCGCCCGCTACCGCACAGTTATAAATAAAGTTATCTAATTGAAACGAAAACGCCTTAATTTACGGTGAAATTGGACTTCAACTAATCGGTAAATATCCGCAACAGGTGTTATGCGAGTATGTAGGTAGAAAGTTAACATTTAAAAAACCATGCGACAGACAAAAAAGCTTAATTAAGTTCTATTAAATTACCTGGCATTCACTTCGATGAAGTAGAAATTGCCTGTCTCGTCACAAAGGAACTCCACGGTACCGGCATTTTCGTAACCCACATGCCTCGCTAGACGCACCGCTGCCTCGGTCATCTTATCGCGTATCTCTTGTGGTAGTCGCGGCGCAGGCGCTATTTCAACCACCTTCTGATGACGACGTTGGACCGAACAGTCACGCTCAAACAAATGCACAACATTGCCCGCCTTGTCGCCAAGCAGCTGCACCTCAATGTGACGTGGTCGTTCGATGAATTTTTCAATAAACATAGCACCATTACCAAATGCTGCCTTCGCTTCCGAACTGGCGCGCTGGAACATCTCCTCGACTTCATCCATTTTGCGCACCACACGCATACCACGACCACCACCACCATAGGCGGCCTTAAAGATGACCGGCAAGCCATGTTTCTTACAAAATTCTACAGCTTCTTCTTTAGTTGTGACGGGTCCATCTGTGCCAGGCACAATCGGTACACCCGCTTCAATGGCTGCAACACGTGCTGCCACTTTATCACCCATTTGTTGGACCACTTTCGGTGAGGGGCCAATAAAACGGAGGCCGGCATCAATGACTGCTTGCGCGAAGTCGCTACGTTCTGATAGAAATCCATAACCAGGATGCACAGCATCCACATCATTCTCTTTGCACACGCGTATAATCTCTGGAATGCTCAGGTAGGCTTCAACGGGTGGCAAACCCTTGCCAACAATATACGATTCATCAGCTTTCTGACGATGCATATGCATTTTGTCCTGTTCCGAGTAGATGGCCACCGACTTGATGCCCAACTCTGTACAAGCACGGAATACACGAATGGCAATTTCACCGCGATTGGCGACCAGCACCGAGCGTATGGGTTTGTATTCGACCTAAAAGAGTAATCGAGAAGTGATTTGAGCTAAATGCTAAAACGATATTCTTTCGGAAGAGACATAGTTTTTTTTTTTTTAATTTTAGTTTACCTGACTAGAGTAGGCATTTTTGTTGATGAGAAAAATGCGAACACGAGGTGTAGATTGTCTTAAAGCCCTAAAGGCCGATTGGGCCACTGGTATGAACATTTTGGTGTTTTTGGGTCTGTTAATGAAGAAATTTCAGTAAGATTTTTCTTTCGTAACTATTTTGTATAGTTTTTTTTTGCTACTTACAGTGTTGGCAATTAAGTAAATAACTTTTCAAGCGATTTACGCTAGTATCCGAAATAGTCTGCAAAGAGTAAACGAATTGATAAATATAAAATGTATACGATGTTTACGATTTATATTGACATATTTTGACAAAGTATTTGTATTTATATAATCTTTTACTAATTGTTGCTTAAAATATAGCTTATATTTCAACAAAAAAATTTCGAAAATTTTTATTTGTAAAGCTGTGATCTTGATGTTTTCTATCATGTGCATAATTGCAGTCCCTGGTCTTTAATAATTGTAGAAATGCAAGTGCTAAAATATGTTAATGTTAAAAATTCTATTAATTAAAATTATTTAATAATAAAATAACGTTTTTTATAATACATGTGGTATACATGCTAATTTTGCGTTGTACTACCGCGTGCGTTTGCTTGTGCAGCCTAAATATATGAAGTTGCTGAAGAAATTAAAAAAAAAATTAAGTGAAAGCGAAATGTAGAACTCGTCTTTTATTTGATTTTTTATATTTTTAATTTCTTATTTGTTTTGATACTTGACCTCCTAAGAGAGTTAATTTTTAAGGTTATCAACGCTTGTTGATTAAATACTTTTGAGTGCAGCTAATGTAATACAAAATGTATGCATGAAACATTTTACTTGATGTTCAAGCGTGATATTATTAGACATATGTATATACATACATATGTATGTGATATGAATATGTGTGCTATATACTTATTAAATTAGCTGTGGTAATAGAAATTTAGAACTACAAAATTGAAAGACCATGAACCGTTCCTTTATTTTGATACATACATATGTACATATGTATGTATTTTAAAGAGCTAAATGAGGCTTAAACTTTCTTTAAAATAAAACAGATGAACCGTAACTGTTATGCTTTTCTTCAAGAAAGTTAATAAATAATTGTTATTTTTTCACCGATATGTGTTCAGTCAAAAACAATAGTTAATTTCGGTGAAAAAGAAAAAGGTTGAGACATGACCTTTATTTCAAAAATAAAAGTTAAAATTATATTGGTATTGCATTTGATTGTAACCGCTTAAATTAAACTCATTTTGTTGCTTCGTATAAACAAGAGATTTGGCATTTGTTATATGAATGGCAACGAAACGGGCAATAATAAGAAAATAAGCGATGGAAAAAAGTGTAATGTTGAAGGTATTTTTTTCTTTATGGAAACCTGTTTTAACTAAATTAAATTTAAAAAATTAATTCCCTTTTTAAAAAATATATATAAGTGATTTTCCCGCTAGAAGTAGGCTTTTTCACCGTTGTTATTGTAATTTCAATTACGAAAATAATTCGGGGAAGGCTCGTTTACAGCATCTGCTGGTCCGTAGCCATCAGCTGATTTACTTTCCTACTGATTTGATGTTTTATTTAAAAAAAAAAGATTTCCAGGATTGAATAAAAACAGCAATCAAAAAATAGAAAAATGGGAATGAAATGGCGCTTAAAAAATATTTACTACTTTTGCAAAAAACGGACTGATTTCAAAGAAACCTTTACGCAACCGCAAGAAAATATTTCAATTTTACATCAATTTAGTCAAAATAAGTCAAATTTTTCGTAGGTTATTTTTTCAGTGTATCGAATAGTTCAACTTGGAGGCTCTTATATCAGTAGTGAAATATCTACAAATATTAAATGCCTATGTAATATTAAAAACAACCAGAGAGCTGCAGTTTTTATTCTCGATTAATTTATATACATACATATGTACATACATTCGTATTTTTGAAAAATAAACTCTTCCTTATTTCACTCTATCATTTTTGCATTCAGACTAAAATCTAAACCGTGGACCCTAAAATATAATATTTTAATAGAAGTTTTTCAAAGATGGCCTTCTAGAGTTCACCTCTAAGCAGCCAATCGCTTAAATATAGCAACAGAACAATGCAACTTTGAGCTTGGCAGTAAAAATATGTTAACTCGAGATAAGCCCATAAAAATTGGTATGTTGTACAATTCATTGATAAACTAGAAGTAAATTAACTCAACGTATACATAATTGTTATTAAAAATTGCGCCACTAAATTTCAAATGCTTTATATTAATTAATAGAAAGTGGGTTACGAACCAAACCAAACAACTATAAATTACCTTGAAAGCAAAAAAGTAATAAACCACTCTTGTTAAATACAAATGCATGTGTGTATGTGCGTCCACATGTATTGACTCAAATGAACGTCCTTCAGACATTGCGTGCATTTTCGAAACTCCTAGCTACTGCCCTGTCTGACATTTAGTACTCATATATAATACATCGATGCACATGCGTACATATCTATATATCTATGCTTGCATGCATAAATGAAATATCAATAAAAACCAGCTGATTTACTTCTGGCAAAAGTCATAAAAATAAGAGAAAATATAAAGTATAGAATGCAAATAAAAATGTTGGCGCGCACTTGCAATGGTCAAGTAATTTGATATATTTTGTATACACATGTATGTATGTACATATGCATCTCCGCAATTATTGTGGCTCACCGCGAAACTATTTGTTCGATACGAAAAACGGAAAAGCCACTGTTAAGTCAGCGCCAGATACGGATTGCATTCATAGTACATGCCTACGTACAAACACGTGGATTTAGATTATATGTGTATGGTTGTATTATGCAAAGCTAGTCGGCAGGAAAAAGCTTCTCAGTCTCCACAGTGTAGCTTATTCTTTGCTTATCGAGTTCCGCGGTATTAAGAAATATTTTTATAATGGCAATGTCACTCATATTTTGCCGCAAAATGTGACAGAATTAGGGAATTCACAAGATGTCATAACGTGTCGTAATTATATGCTTAAAATTTATTTGTGTTGTTATTGTTGGATTGCAGAGAAAAACCAATTTGAATAACGCAGTTTTTTTTTTAATTTTATGACAAAACGGCACGTTACGACATCTTGTGCATTTCCTTAAATGAAAACTAGGCATTACTGTGTATTAATACCACATCCAAACCAATAGTGAATCATCCCAAAGCGAAGTTAGCCCACATCATTACATATTGCTGTCTCCGCCCGGAATGAGGTTAAGAATTCATACATAGAATAACGTCATTACAAACACAAGATCTCCATGTTTGTTTTCTGCTTTTGAATGGAGTGAATGTCAGAATAACTAAGAAAGGACGATAAACGAATGGGTAGAACGTACAAAAAGAAAGACAGCGAGAATTTTCCAATTCGAACGTAAATAGGAAGTGAAAATGCAAACAAAGCAAATAACTTAGAAATTTAAAGGGCGCAAAGCGAAGATAGAACAAGCATTCATCTCATGGGACTCTACCCCCCAACATCAATTCGCCTTGGCTTTTTTAGTTTTCACTGCAGTGTGATAGTTGTTTTCACAAACAAAGGGCGGAGAAATTAAGTGTGGATTAAGGTACAATCTCAGGGGCGGATCCAGCAGGGGTACATTGTTTTTGTATGTCAAAGTTTGTAAGGTGATTGCAGTTAAATTTTTCCTGTGAGGTTTTGTTTTATTATTAGCTATGTAGTGGATTTATGTACATATGTATAACTGGAATTTCGATGGATTTTACTGTGACTTAATTGGTTTGACAACAGAGTGTCTGAAATCACCCACTGTTATGCCACTAACTGAGACATCTGAGCATATGAATAATAACAAAAAAAGTTTTAGCAATTCTTCGGTTAGATTTGTATAAATTGATACATACATATATTTGAGATAATATTAAATTTGTAGTTTCAAAGCATTGGATACTTCGAAATCACGGTTTTGGCATACTGTCTGGATATATAGTTAGGCCTCAGGATGATGGAATTTATAACAAAGAAAACGTCGACTAATTGCTTATTTGCTGTCATATCTTAGAGATAATTTGTATTAGTCCTTTATTTTCTATAACTTGATGAATAGGCAAACAAGCATTCCAAGGTCCAAATCTCTATTTCTTTTCTATGTATTCTATGTTTTTGTATGTCTCTAAAACCTGTTTTTAAACTTTTTGTGGCTTTCTAAAAGCATTTTCTTAAGTAAGTACATATGTAGATTGCTTTGACTAATTACTGACCATTGAAAAACTGATTAGATTAGGTGATTTCTTCTTTTTTTTTTTTGAAAAAAAGTTCGCCTATCTAAAATGTTTTTGAAAGGCAATTTTGCAAAAAAACATAATTTCCAATAAAAGCTCATTCATTTTATATCCACAGAGCTGGTAAACTTAGCACGCGACATTGTATATGATCATAAACATTAGATAAAAAACGTAAACGAGTTTATTGACTCGTCTGCTGACATATTATAATGCAATAAATTATACTATGTAATTGCGAGGGAAACTACTTACTATTCATATTTTGTGATTGTAAAACAGAAAACGAAAAGTTAAACGAATTTTGTCGCTGGCATTTGACGTAAACTTAAGGCGCATTAAAATTAACCGTTTTTTTTCCACCACATTTTTTTTTTTTTTGTGATGAAAAAACAAACAAAACATAAAAATATAAAAACAAACAAAAATATTAATTGAATCGCATCGCCATTTCTGGCAGGCTGCAAAAAATTCCATACGCGAAAAAATTTTGCGTAAATAATTTGTACAAGTGTAGACAGCAATGACCTTGTAAAATAAAAAAAGCCGCAGCTAAACGGTTTTGAACTAGAACTTGATATTTGAGCGAACAAACTTTGCGTTTTCAAGGGTATAGCTTGTGAAAGCGGTTAGCACATAATTTATTTAAATATTAATATACAAAAAAAAATGTAATAATCAACCAGCAAATATTATTTAACAACGCAGAATAGATATTTAAATTTTTGCTTATAAAAATTAGTCGTTCACTTAAATTGCCCATTTTTTCTCGTGTAATAACTAATTAACAAATAATATAATTTAAACTTTCTCAATCAAGCATTTTCGTAAGACAAAAAAAACCCAACGCATGAACAAAATTTATTTTTTATAGAAGCAAATGCGTAGCACCGTCAGCAAAAAAAAAATATATATCTAAAATCAAAGCAAATTTTTACCCACTTCAAACAAGTACCAACGAACGTAGATTGCAATCTTTGAAAGTACTTTATTATTATATTGTAATTGAATGGGCTACAAAACTGCGTACCCGAAATTTTTTTAAAAACTACTTAAATTTAGATTAAAAACTGTGGAAATTTGAAGGGTCATTAATGCAAATTTTGTTCCTCTGTTTTGAGCAAATTCGCGTTTAAGAGAAACTGAAAGATGCTCAAAAAAAAAAATAAAAACAAAAAAAAATGGTCGTGTGCAAGAAATAAAATTATTAAAAACTTGCGGGAATAAATTAGCCGGTTTACACTGAAATTAAATGCTCTATAAAGCTGCGTACTCAAAAGTTTTCCAAATATTCCAATAACAAATTTTGATGCATATTTATAATATTTTTAGAAAATTGCCACAAAAACATTGGGAATATTCTAATAAAATATAAAAGTGCCAAAACTGTTTTGATTGCCTGTATTTCTACTGTTTAAGCAGCCTACTATCACTCAAAAGTTATTGAAACTAACAAATTCCAAATATTTAACGACTTTCCAAATTTGAGATAAACAACTGCAAAAAATATTTACATATGAATAATGTGTGCTCTAAATTTTGTCAATGTTATTTCTAGTGAAAGGAAATATTTATATGTGTAACAAGAGTACTTATACAAATAAAATATATACAAACATATGTATGTACATACATGCATACGTACATACATATATTCGTGGATTCAAAAAAAATGCGATACCTTTATAATATTATGCTAAAATTTTAATTAGTAAAAAAAAACTTGTATAAATCAAAAAATTTCTAACATTTTTTATCAAACTTCACACATTTTAGTCAGACAATTTTCGAGAATGCAGCTTTCTGATTTATATAATTTTACTCAAATTAAATACAACTCTGAAGTGGCTAAAAATTGCAGGTAACTTCAATATTTTTTCTTCAATGTAAAGCTTCATTTAGCATGAAAACATTGCGAATATTGCACAAAGCTCGCTGTCCAATTTTCTATTTGGGTTACTGTATGCATTGCACTTACATTCATCGAACGAGTAGGCCTTGTTCATACTTTGAATAACTCCATATATGTATATATGTATGTATGTATTTTAATATAGACAGATTTCTAATACCTTGATTTGTACTTCCTTCTTTATCTATCTTCATAGATATATATTTTTTGGTAGCTGTAAATAAAATATGTTCTCAGTATTTTTCGAGTGTTATTAACTGCAATGTCAAGTACGTAGATAGCAGTTGTATTTTATTGAAGTAGAGATAAGACTCAAAATTATGAGTAGGTACTATGCCCACTTTATATAAAGCCTGTCTGATTTAATAGCTAAAAAATTTACATATATCTGTAGATAAATTCAAATACTTCGCAAAAAGTGCAGGTAAGGCGAACATCTGAATAATTGTTAAAGCACTCAGAAAAGTACATTGTAATCATAAAAAATAATAAAAAAATCGATACTAAGCGCTTTTACAAAGTATAAGGTGTGTGGCATTAAACGACAATTGCAGATAAATTTAAAATAAAAATACCTGTTAGTTATTTGTATTGGGGATGTCAATACTAGCAGGAAATTTTTGTCCCGGGATTTCGGGATAATTTTAAAGGGTTCATTCCGATATACTGATTGGGACATAACTTTTATAATACATGTAAAATCTCAGTAACTAAAAGCATTTAAAATTACTACGAAATTATATTAAATTACACAAAAAATATTATATTTTCGAGTAAATGTTAGCCATATTCGTGGGACGACAATTCCTGAAGTGGACCACACGATAATCTTCTCAATTTTATTGTAAGGTAAACTTTCACTTCGAGCATTGAGGTGCCTAAGAACTTTTAAATTTTAAACAAAAATTGTAAAAAATTTGTTTCTAGTATTAACAAAGATTTTGATGTTTTTCACAATTTGTTATAAATAATGAAATATAATTTTTCACTACGAGCATTGAAGTAGCGAAAGATTTTATTAAAAAAAGACATTTTGTTGCTAAATTAAGAAAAGTTTAGAATTTTGTTTGAAGAACACTTTTTTTGCATATTTTTATAAACAATTAAATAAAATTAATTGATAATTTTTTTTTAAATTCACTTTTAAAGTACAATTAGTTTTGAATAAATGACGGATGGAATTTTTCTAGTCGGTGGCGTATAGCGGAAGCTACACATTAAAAAGACAAAATATATACATTTTTTTATAAATATAAATATAGAATTTTAAAATATTTTTTTTTATAAAATCCTGTGGAACAAACTTTACCGAAATATGCATATTTTTCTGATCTCAAGAAAATCCAAAAAATTTGCATAAAAGTACGTTCAAGTAATGGAAAAAAATTTTCTACTATCGAAATTTCTTAAATCGGTTTGTGGGTCTCAAGAAACCAATCTTCGCATACATTAGTTTCCTAAAAATCAAGAAATATGCTTTTTAAAGTAAATCAATTAGGGTTTAATTCCGGGGGGACTAGGTTTACTCCAGTACAGACGTTTGCTTATTTTTTTAACCACAAGCTATTATATATTATATTATAGTGTACTCTTATGATTTTCAACCCATTGTAGTCTTAATAAAATTTAAAATTTCAATAATAAATGAATCTCGTGTTTTTCCATTGTAGCTGTTTTAGTGCGCAGATAGAACGGAGTTAAAAAAAAAATAAAATGTCTCAAAGTAAACTTTCAAAACTGATGGATATAAATATTTGAATTTTATTAAAATTTTTTTGGTATGAGTACCGCTCTTGTCCAATTTACAATCTCATCTAAAATGTTTCACCAATCCCCGATAAGGGACCTGTCTTTTATCATTTCCCGAATTATAAAATATTAGAGATTAAATTAACACATACAAAAATTTATTTAAGACATTTTTCGCATATTTTGGTAAGCATTTGCAACCACTTGTATAATACATACATACATACATACATACATATGTACATAGTTTTATATTCGTGCAAATAATGTTTTTGCTTTTTGCACATTGGACTTCTTTATCGCAGACAACGCATGGGAAATTTTCAGCTAGCTTATTTTTTAATTTATATGCAAACACACATACATACATACTTACATACATACAAATGCAATGTACAACTCTTTTGTGTACAGTCGAGCCCCTCTTTTTTGATGGACTTTGCCACAAAAATTATATATGTATGTATGTTCACATACACTACTTATACGAGTGCAAATTTCCATATGAACTGGCACTATCGTCGATATGGAAGGGGGACTTTTAACAAAATATTATAAGTATTAAGTAGCTGGGCCGGCGCGCATCGATACATCCTACATCATCCAAATACAAGTTCTGAATTTGAACAAATCAGCAAAATCAGTCTATGACCACGCCCATCACCTATATACATATGTCAAAATTTTAAAATAGCATAACATCGAAACTAATTAATCAATTTCAACGAAATTTGGTAAATATGGTTCGAAGAAAAAGCTTAGTATAATATTGTAATTTAAAAAATATTAGACAGCTGCCACTCCCACCGACCACACATAACAAAATTTAAAACAGCATAACCTCAAAGCTAATTTATAATGTACAGCAGCTCCAATCGCTATATTCGTTTTTCAAACGTTTTCTCAGTTTAAGTAAGTATAGTGAATTTCTTTATTACAACAGCACTTTTGTTTTTGTTGCTGCCTATCCACAAGTTGAAAATTATTTCATTTCTGACTTTGATAAACTGTAAAAACAATCAGAATAAGTTTAAACTTATACATACACTTTGAAACAGCAAATTTTTCCAAAACACATGCGTTATATGTAAAGAAGATCCGCGTCGCACTGCTGTTCAATATAATACAATTTTAGCACAAACTAGAAGCAAAACGATAAACTTTAGTTTGATAAATATGGTGCCAGGGTTGCCTTTCGCTAATAAATTCATATTTCTTTTTCTAATTAGAGTATTTAAAATTAGACTTTTGAGCTTCAGTGCTTAGATGTAATATAACATGTCCGAAAAATATGACTCTTTAAAGACAGCATCTTTTCTTGGTTGCATGAAAACTTTAAACAGACATACTACGTCTAAATACCTTGATCACATGCCTCTTTCTCCTTTGAATATTTTTTTCTGTTACACTAAATCAACATCTCTTTTTGAAAGATCAAGCAAACCATTAATTATTCCAAGTTTTTCTATGCAAAAAAAAAACCGTTTACGTAAAACTTCATGATTATTCCAAAAAAAATAATTAAAATACATTATTCAAACTTACTACAGATACAATTATCAATAGATATAAATGTTAACGTACAAAGCTGCTTTAACACCGGCAACGTCTGGCTTTAAAAATAGCAACAACAACAAAAAATTAAGAACAAAAATGCAGAAGAAACTTCTATTATCACATAGTATGTATGCTTACACGTTCGTATCTATGACCTCCGATTTAAGTAGAAATGACAGTATGGGCCGATAGGCAGTTTAGCTTACCACTGCTATCTTCAATAAAGGATCACGATAATAATAAGAAAATAAAGTCATATGAACTATAGGAGAATATTTTCAAAAAATTTTCCTTTCTCTCTTAGCTCGACTTAAGCTATTCTTCCAAACGACCACAAGCATGTTGCAAAAAAAAGCCAAACGAACCAGACACCGTAACGAGCTGGACTTTGCACTTTGAGAAGGCCAAACAAAAAAGCCAATGAATCGAAATTGGACTTGCCAATGCAAACATACACACATATGTACGTCGAATATACAAGAATATTCTTATAAATATACATATGTACATACTGACATTAGTATTGGTAGACAGACTCTGGCTTCACGACTTATTGACTCCAACATATCGCTCAAATATATTGGCTCCTACATAATGGTGTAGATAGCCAAAATCAAACTTTTAATGCTTTTTTGAACTGTATCGCATTCAAATTAAATATAAATTTTTTCTAAACTAACAAAAATCAAAATGGAAGTACAAAGTGTGGCAGAACCTGTCTACAATTGGGGTGAATAACTGACGCAACTACGTCAATGAGGGATGCGACTGTTGAAGTTTTTTGCTCCCGGCTTATAGAGATAAACGGCTTTAGTGCCAAAAACAATAATAAAAAATGTTGTGCGCTATCACCGGGTGTCAGCCGTGCAAATCTTGAGCGGAGTACATAAATCAAAAAAATCTTTTCATAAAAATCATTTGCCGTTTTGAGTGAGTTTAAACACCACAAATTGAGGCCGCTCCAAATTATTATTAAAACATATTCCTAGTCTCAGCAAAATCCTAGCAAATGACCTTTTTGTATTTTTTCAAGAGAAACCCGTTTACGATCTGATTTTGAGTGCTTTGTCGTTTTAAATTGTATATCGCATACGAACAGGCTCAAAGGGATCGCACTAGTTTACTTATTATTTTTCCGTTAAGATTAACTACGAGTTAATATTCGATACTTTTTTCAAGTACTGAGTACTTTTTATACTCACTCGCTACAAATTACAATAAAAAGTTCTTTTTTCTTTTCATTTGTGATTTTTCGCAGTTCAACTGTGTTCTAAAATTAATAGTAGACATTAATAATGTCTTAAACTATTTTCGCCTTAAAAATGCCGCCGATTTCAACAATAATATTAAATACTTGTAACCAGTATAATCGAATCGTTTAACAACTCCGATTGTCCTGGTTTTACTGAATTCCATAATGAGTCCGATACAAGTAAGTATCGAATACTTCTCGCCGATACTTTTGTATTATCGATACTTTTCTTCGACGGTGGTAAAGAGTGCGGGTTTCGAATAAATGGCGTATCGGTGCAACACTACGCATACCAACATTTCTACGCCCGTTTATTTTAACGTAAACAATTGATTTACATTAAAAAAAAATACTTTTTTATTCACGCTAATTAAATTAATTTTACACGTGTATGTGAAATTCTTTCTGAATGAGATGTTCGGTCTTATACAAGTTTTTAAACCAAATTTGATATTTTCGATGTAGTGACTCGTTTAAGTCTTAAAATGTTTAATATCGGATAATATATTTATGCACAAAAACATGTGCGCATGTTTATATATCAAAATGTGTCAATTAATTAGCTGTTTACTTTGAAAACGAGCAAGCCAAGACAGTCAAATATTGAATTAATGTCTGTGTTATTTTCTTTGTATATAACCTGGCACAGTGGTCCAGAAATGTGCTTCAATAAACTTAATTCCAGTACAAAAATTTTGATCCAAAGGACAGTGTAATAATGAAATAAAAATATATATTTAACTTGTCGTACATTAAAATTTTTTATTATTTTTTTTTGATAGCGTTTCAAAATTAAGTTTGCCCTATTAGGTTCACGATTTAGAAAAAGTCTTACAGTACCAGAAAAAGTATGGGCACAGTATTTTTTATAAGATTCACAAAGTGTTACACGCTAAAACTTTTCTTTTTATATCAAAAGTACAAGTTTCAAACTTTATACAAAATTTAAAAAAAATCAGAAATGTTTAACAAATTTTTTCTTTTTTTTTCTAAATAAATCTTAACATTTCTAAATTCAGTTTTATTATTTAAAATATTGGAATCGGACCTTATGAAAAAAATAATATCCATGTGCCATTAACTGTAATCGAACTACATTAATATCAAATATCTTTCCAAACTTTTAAGTCAATCTGAGGTATCTCTCATGCACAGGTCTTGGCCACCATAGCCGAGTATGTGGCACATACGTGCTATCACCTGGAGTGCCCCAGGTTCTTTTTCAACCGGGTGACATCAACAAAAAAAAGAGTCATATAAAAGCTTTCTAGTTATTATAGCGGCCTTAAAACATAATTCATTAACAGCTACCTGATGACAGGTACTCATCACTTATAATAATAAGTAATAGTTTATTAAGCAATAAATATATTTTTGAAAACAACCAAAAATAAAAATAAATATTTTAAGTAGCAATTACGGCACAAAATAAAATAAATATTTAATAGATTTCCGCTGATTGTGAGTATTGGCACCGAATATTTAAGGTTATGCCATGTGATTCCCAAGTCACTAATTGAAAATTACACCGCAACCATTACTGTCACATTTAATGCAAAAATTATACCCTAATGCCAAAGCTTTTTTTAACAATATTAATGCGGGTGTAAATTGAGCGAAATTAGCAATTAATAGCTCAGCCACGCAAAAATAAACATAGAAATATTTATGGCAGCTTATTTATGGGGTGGTTAATTATACATTCATATTGGGAAGCACTGTGTATGGAACTATATAAAAATTGGTGAAAAATGCGGATGTCAGTATAACATTGTAAAAATTATTAATTCCACTAAGTAAGTCTTATAAATAATGTAAATAAGATTTCTACGAATTCATATATAAAATTTTAAAGTAAAAATTATTACTTATATGTTACTTTCAGCTCTGGATTGAAAAAAACGGCTGTCAAGAAGGATGGAAAATGAATTGACGCTAAAGAACTATTGCCAATTTTTGTGGAAAAGTAGAAGCTAATTAAAAAATAATAGAATTTTTAACCCATATTACTTCGGTAAATTTGACATGTGATATTCATATTCTTACACACTGTATTCGATTTTTCTGTTTTTTTTTTGTAATGTTTCGTTTTGTTATATTGCGGTTGCGTTGCTGAATGTAGTATATATGTATATTTGTATAAATATTGATGTATACCCATTTTTCTACAATTGCGAATAATTAATTTTTTTGCAACTTATATATTCACGTGCCAAAATTAAATGCAAAGCAAACGATCGCGACGATTATCTGTAAATAAAATTACAATCATAAAGTGTTACAATGGTGATTTTTATATAGTTATCACTCGATATTTAAATGAATATATGTATCTATGAAAATTTATATGTTTTTATAAATGTTTAAATTTATAACCATTAATTATTTGGTGCTTCATACAGGGGTGTAAATAAGATAGAAATACACAAGTAAGCGCTGCCTTTAGGCAAACGATAACAGCTTCCAAGCGGAAATTAAGCCAAATATTCCTCATTTTTATTGGATGGGCTTTGCGCTTATTTTATGAGGAGGAGTTATGCTGAATGCTTCCCTAGACTTTCTGCAGCCATCAATTACTCTTACCCCTGTACTGAGAGAACAAATTGTTTTTTTTGTTTGTTTTATATTTAATATAAAGCTATAATGCGTTATTCTGACCAATTCGATGAGGCTGTTCAAATATCACAAAAACTTATTAACGTTTTTTGTAGCTTTTGACAAATAGTAACAAAATGTATTGATAAGTTGTGAAATTCTTGTATTTCCTTATTTAATATTAATATTTCTAACTAAAACCAATGAAGTCAAAGTTTCAAACTTTCTAGAAAATTTATAAAAATTCGTAAAATTTCCAAAAAGTTTCGGGTACGCAGCTTTGTAGCCCATTAAATTTTCCAATAATAAAGTGTAAGTTTTCAGTAGCTGAAAATTCTGGTTAATTTTTCATACATTTTTTGAATTATTATACGAATATAATAAAATTAGAAAACAAAATTTACTTTTAGCTGTGGCCCAGTCATACATACATACTACATACATACAAAGGTTATATATTAATTTGTTAATTTATTTTTCAACGGAAACTGCTGACAATTAAGTGAAAATATATTATAAGACAAACAAAAGTAAATCAATCGACAAACACCAAAACGCCGTTATGTTGGCTTATGGACTATAATCGAGAATAAATGTTGATGTTAAAAGTTAAGAAAGATTCGAAAAAATTATGTGAAGCAACCATTCATCAATATGGCATACTTTATATTTATAATGTACAAATATTAACCGGTTATGATTTGGAATGATCTATGTGGCAAAGTAAGGAGGATGTTACACATTTTTTTGACGGTGATAAGCGTATAAAAAACAATTGGTTCTGATATTTAACTGTATTTTATTTGTGCATCACATATGTGCATGCTATAATTTTTTTTATACATGCTACAATTTAATTTAATGACGATATTTTGATTAAACACACATCCATATATAAGTATACTTCTATTAAATGAACATGAAAATATATACATACATGCATTCGCAATAAGCAATCATATTCGAAAGTGATAAGACTCGTCATTTCATTGGAAAATATTGAGGATTGTATGTATGACTTGACCTTGATATAGGTGAAATGTTAAAAGCCTATTTTCTTTTGCGCGGCCATTGCGACTGATCAATACGAAGAATGTTCACTAAGAACATCTATCACGTGATGATATATTCATGATTCAAAGTGTTCATTTTAGATAGTAAAACTAATCCAAAAGTTCGAAAATTATCCCATTCATGACTAATTTAATTTATTTACAAAAGCGCAAGATTTGTACTACGAACATAGCCTGCAATATTTCATAATTCATACCTCTCATCTTATTCCATTTCAACTAATTGGATTCAATCCTCGATTTCAAAGTAGCATTTTTTAATGATGGAATTAGCCAATAGCAATTTGTATTAGCAAATCGACTCGCATATATGTATGTAGATAGACATTGTCATTATGCAAATGTCAGATGACCGGCGTGTGTTTTTATTTGAATTTTTTCCACGAATTTCAAAACGTTTTAGTTATTTATGTACTTCAAGCCTGCTTGTTATTCCATTCAAAGATCTCGTGCTGTTTTAGAGTTCTGCTGACACCTCTGCAGCATACTTTATACTACAAAATGGCAGTTTCAATTTAATTAACTACCTGAATATAATACTCGCACATAGGTATGTATTTGCCGACATCAACTGAATGGCGACGTCTACGGCACAAACAACATTCTTCTAAGCAGCCGATCTACGCGAAAAATATACGAGTATGTATGTACATACGTTAATCTGTAAATATATTAGCCTGCAAGTCGCTTTGATGAATTTCAAAAGCCGGAAAAAATTTATATAAATGAAAAATAAAAGAAGCATTTGTGACATTAAACGTGGCTTTAAGAGACATGATTTGCCAAAAACTTTTGAGGGTGAAAGAGAAAATGAAATTTGCAGTCGAAACTTCATTTTCTGCTTTTAGGGAGACGACGTCCCCCGGACGAGTTATTCAAGTGTATGAAACGATCCAAGTTTAAATTTAATAAATGTATTAGATCTCATAGAATACCAAACACGAACTTATTACTGGTCTTTCGGTCACAGTTTGAATTTTCGATGACATTTTTTGTTCATTTTTCATAAGTGTATTGTTCGTTACATAACAAACTTAGAGTTTAAACTTTCGTCAACAACTCATCAGACACTAAATAAATTGATAAACACAATTTTTTAGAAAAACTTATTTTGAAATTTAAAAAAAAATTGTGGGCAAACACTTAAAATTTGTAATCAGAATTTTTAGAAAAATTATATTTTAGTATAATAAGGTTCAAGTTTCAAGTGGCTGAATATTCTCGATAACTTTAGAAAATTTTGACATTTTTATGAAAATATTTATTCTTTTTTATAAAAAAATTTACAAAAATTTATCATGAAATAAAACTGGCGAAAATTATTAAGCTTGAGAAATATGATTTCAAGGTCAAGTTCTGTAAAATATTTCATCATAATTATCAACATAATTTTGATAACATAGCTTTCAGCATCACTCGTATCGAATATGAGGCTACGGGCATCTCAAAGATAATACAATTACAAAATCGTTGTACCTATTATTAGAAATGGTATTGAAGGTCTTCCGCACGCAAGTAATAAATTATTGGACTAAGAAAATATATACTTCTATACTTCTACATATATTTAGTACTTACTATATGTGCATTAGGCTTGGTCGAGTTTGCTTTATAACCTTTTATTTCTAACCCGATTTCAAGGAGTCATATATAATTTGGTAAGTATTTTTGAATATTATATGTATATTTGTCTAAAAAATATGCTGACCAAGAGTAAGTCCTAAAGGCACTAAATTCAATTTCCTTAATAAAAATTTAAAATTTTAGTAACTAAATGTTATATGGTCGAAAAAGCTCCGAAAAATTCATTTAAAAATCTTGTGAATTTTATCCAATCATAGATGTATTTTCAAAACTACAGCACGTGTGGAGGCCGCTCCAGCCTAATGAATTTGCACACGTACTAAACGAAGTGCTGTTGGAAATGGGGGTCACATTGCGGTCAACAACTATTCACTTTAGGCACTAAAATGTGCGCAAGTCAAATACACTGGCGCTATGTACAAAAAAGGCACTTACACACGTAAATATGTAATATTTACTTTCATTACTACATAGTGTAAGTGAACCAATTCTCGGATGTCCTTTAGTGATGGAACAACTTTCGCCTTATAATCGAAAAATAAGAAATACATTAAGAGAAGTGCATTAAATTCAAAATATAACTTTATTTTGCAATTTCGGCATTATATAATTAGATCGGTCAACTTCTATTTTTGTCGGGAAATATTCATAGTCAAAATTAAGTTGTGATTTAGGAAATTTTGATTTTTTTTCAGAAGCCTTCCATAAACCAAATTTTCAATATTTTCAAATGATTCTAGTTCTCTCGACGCATTTAGCCTTACAGATTAAAACGTGGCTTTTGATGCATGGAGTGATGCAACATAAAAAGATTTGAACTGGCAATTTGGTTTATACATACATTGGAAAAAAAACAAATGCTTAAAACACAAAAAACATGTTTAAAAAAATCCCGTTATTTTCTACTATAGATTGCCGAACATGAAAGTTGTTTTTCAAGTCGATTTGAAATCGTGTTGCGGTTTGACTATGGTGCATAAATTCCAGCAATATTTTTGTGCGAAATTTATAAAAATTTAATAAATTTTCGTAGTCAGTATTCTACAACATTTTCGGATATGCAGTTATGTAACCAATTCAATTTTAGTATTATCATTTCAAGTCTAAAGAGGTGAAAAAAATTCCCGTTAAGTTGCGACAATTTTTTGATTTTTTTCCTTAGAAACTTTTTTAATTTAACGCATGCAGTTTATATGCCAAAAAACGTGAAGATCGTCGGTAAAAAAACTTTAAAAAATCTACGCGAAGTTATATAAAATCCATCCGTTATGCGGAAAAAAGTGCGCACGACCAAAAAAAAATTCAAATTAAAAAGTTTTAAATTTTGATGAATTTTTATAAGTTTGAAATTTCAATTTATGTGTATGTTTTTTGTTATATTCCAAACCAAATTTTTATAAAAATTTATCAAAAGGACTTAGCGTGAAAAACGTTATAAATATTTAAAAAAAAAACTCACCAAGTAGTCAATTGTTTGAGTCACCGAATGTGTTCGAGTAACACCCTATGCGTACGTCACTCTGATACCTAGCGCACACGCATTTTTCATGGTATACCAGTTTTTTTTTTGCGATTACACATCCATATGTACTTATTCGTACGCAAATTTGTATGTACATACATATGTACAATGTGCAAAAACTTTAGAGGTCAACAATTAGATGAATGTGAAGGGTAATTGATTTTTCACAAAATTAGAAAAGGCTACGCAAAACATAGTGAGAAAAAAGTGAGATGTAAATTGAATGCAAATTTGCGAAAAGAAGCAACGCAAACAGCTGAATATAACGCTTCGCGCAGTGTGGTATGTGTGTTTTTTTTACTACAAACGTATAAACCTCAAGCAGATGTGTGGAAGTAAGTAAAAGAACGTGTTAAAAAATATACACAAAAATTAACAAAAAAAAAAACACGTGTGAGTCCAGACCAACTAAGAAAAAGAATATATTAAAAATACATAAACAAAAGAAATTAAAAAAACACGGCGTGTGTAAATATCTGATTGTTGTTGTTATTTAGAACGCTCCTTTTGACTTTGCTAGCACGCAAATTTCACGTGAACAGACGCGCCTAAAAAAAAACGAGCAGAAAAAGTGTAATGCTCACTTGAAATTGTATGAGTGTCGCTCAATGTATCAAATATCCGTTTTAATAAAACAATCGGCGATACTAATGTTTGTTTTGTTTAAACTCCATTCGTTCATGGTTCATACCGGATTTGGTTTATGATAGTTATCGCGTGCGAGTAAACGAGGCGATATAAAATGGAAATATTTATGGAATTCAAACGCTGATAACAAAAGGCCTGAGATTTATGAGCCAAATGGTAAAAGTAATAAAATAAAAGCATATCCAAGATTTTTCAATAACGTTATAACTCGTTTCTCGTTTTTATTTTTGCAGTAAGCTGTTGGTATTTCTCAAAAAAGTGATCAGTCCTTTGCTGGAAAATAAAAGTATAACCTTTTCCATTAGCATAACTAAATCCTTATCTATACAATAATTTAATAAATATGAGCTTTTGAAAATTGATTTTTTTCAAAAAAAAAAATTACAAGATTAGAATATTGAGTGGAACACAAATGAATTGTCAGCATAATTTCCGCTAATAATTACATACAATATTTTATAACCCCATAACGTAAACAATTATAAACTTTATTGTCTCGGTGAATAATGACAATAGTGACTTATGGCATGGCAGGCAATATACCTTAACACAAATTCGTATAAGCAAAGAGAGGACTAGCAGTCTACGAAAACCACAATCTTGTATTCTATCATTCTTGAGGTTTCGATTCAAAAGCAAAATTATTGTTTAACTGATATGATTTCTTTTTATAATGTCAAAGGGAAATTCCTTAAATGAGAATGGAAAGGTCCAACCATAAGAAGAGTAATTCAAATCCGGAGATTGGAGAAAGAATTGGAAGGTCACAACCAATCGTATACTCCTTTAAAAAAAGTTAAAAGTTCAGCCTGTAAGAAGTAAGAATTATTTGAACAACTAATAAAGATAAGTATGCCATTGCAGGTTTTTCGCGAAATCCATCGTGAAAAGGCCAAACATTTCGACAGTGAAGGTACCAGAGCTGACTCCAAACACACCAGGTTCAGTAATTTGTCTTTCTGAAATAAACCAACTAAACCTTTCAAAACCAGAAAATTTAAATTAATAAAGAGAGATAAAAGGTTTTTACTTTTTATATTAAAATGTTAACATCTTTCAACAACGTTTGGCATATCTAGTGATGGCACGAATAATCGAAAACCCGGTTAAAATCGATTATTTTCTTTCGCTGAATTGAACGATTAACAGGGTATTTTTCAAAATAATCGAAAACACACCACTAAAAATTTCCACTTTTCTCAAGCAATAGCGTTTGAATCAAAATTACGTAATCAAAAATTGGCGTTCTAATCAACCAATAATGCTATTGATAACCATAAAAGCGGCTTCGTTTTAGAGATCGATCCCGCCCATCTCGACATTCAACTTTTAATATTTTTTTTTTACTTTTACTTGTATAAATTTTTATGCAAACAAAGAATATTTTTTTAATTTTTCCAAAATAAGCGTATAATTTTTTCATCTACAATTTTATTAGAAGCGGAAAACATTCGCCTACCGTTAAGTATTTACAAGTTTTCGTAGAAGCATATTGTTTGAGTAAATGGCATCCAGTGGTTATTCTGTTTTACTTTGTTATTCGTTTTCGTCACCAAACAACAAAAAGATATTACGAATTTCATACAAAATTGTTAGGAAGTTTTTGTGAATTTTTGGCAGTTTACATTTTATCAGGAGCGTCGGGAAAGGATTGTTCGTCCAGAGTCACCCGCAAATTTTTGAAGACCTTCGCAAAACTGCCCATACCGGGCTTCTGAAATTAGTGCCGTGGGTCGTGTCCGGGAAACGTGTCCATCTCTACTCGGAAATTTTACTTTCCCTACATAACAATAGCTACGTTTAAAAAAAAAGCTATTTGATTTTCTAAGGTTTCATGTACACATAAGTATTTATTTTTGAATTCGCATTTTCTTGTTGTAGAAAATGAAATTCCATAAAACATTTTTGCAATATCCAAATTCTTGATTTCTCACAAGGATATTTTAATAAACTAAATATCTCTAAAAATTTTGACACAAAAAAAAAACGATTTTTACCCGAAAACAAGTGTTTTTAAATGAAATAAAAGTTTATTATCGATTGTTGATTAGCTTTGTATAAATAATTGTTAAAAAAAGAAAACATGCAGTAAGCTATTACTTTCTATTAAATTTTATAATGAATATAATGCGCGAATTCTTCCTCTATTTTTAAACAATTTCACATAAGGAATGCAACATATGTACGTAGCGACGTCATAAATAAAATAAACGCAAACGGTACACAATGCACTTTTATTTGTATATTTTATTTATATTCACACATCAAAATAATAGGCGTATTCAACAATAAAGCTTCATTAAAAAAAAAATATTTAAAAAATATCTGAGCTAACATATTACCATTGTAATTTAAATTTTTGTAATCAAATGCATCTAAGTACATTACAGCATCAAAAATAAAATTTTGAAAAAAAAATGTCGCCTACATTTTTTTCGCGGTTAGGGCTTAATTTACCACTGGGTTTTTCTTTTGCGAAAAATCACGTTTCACTTTGGCTTTGTGCGAAGGGTCAGGGCCCATGACAAGCGTATAATACAAAATTTAAAAATAATTTAGGAACAAAACAACAGCACTTAATAGCCATACAAAAAATTTTATAATCATCTTATTGCACAACTAATAAGCGATGCTGAAGCAGTACACGACAAATGACCGCAAATCCATAGCGGAAAATAAACTAAACAATTATGTAATTGAGAAAATAGAAATAGAAAAAAAAAGCAAAATCATTAGCTTGTGTGCCGGCACTCAAGAATAAAAGTGCGGTGAACTTATAATGCATATGCAATAAATTTGTTGTGGAATATTTTTCGCACGCCATTCTTTCTCTACCTTTTTCTTTAAAATAATACATTAACAATAAAATTAAATCAAAAAGTACAAAATTTCCCATAAACACCGGACGTAATAAATGTTCGCTGATTGAAATGGTTGATGAATGTTATAAAATCATTAAATTGTATTTGCTACTTTTTATTCACACAATAGGCAGACAAATATTGCAAACAATACAGATAACTTTCTTTATTCTTTTAAAAAAATTTTTCTTATATTTATTGAATATTTTATATGGAAACTGATGAAGAACCAACAGTCGTGTAATACATATACAGTTGTGGTTGTGAAAGTAGCAGCAAATTGTATTAACAATAGAGTGTATTTCCTTATTTAATTTTAATAATATTTTTAAAAAAAGGTATCAAAAATCTAACATTTTCTAAAAATACGAATTAAACATTTAGAAGATTTTATGGCAATTGTTTTTACATTAAATCTTGTCGAATTTCATCATACCAGAACTAATTTGACCTTTGCTGATTGGTATTAGAATCTGATTTTATTCAATTGTTTTCTGGTGTGTTGAAATTGGACGAAAACTTCATTGTAATATACGTTTTCTGACTATTTTGCAGCCAAACAACAATCTTCTCATCAGATTTCTTTCTAGATTTGAAGAATCGAACACAGCCACTCCACATCGGAAGAGTAGCACGATGCCACGCTGTAGTCAAGCTAGCGCCGTGCGAGCTATTGTTATTTTTTAATTTTGCTTCTAAAACCTAACTCCACTCAAATGCGATAGTTCCGCAATTATTTCAACTTGATCGTGTCGTTGTTTTTTAACACACCTATTTTTTTAGAATTAGTTAATTTGACGTTATCAACTATTACATATGTATGTACATATATACACGTGGTTTGTGGATTTATCTTATTTTTTGCATTTTAATTTTTAATAAAAATAGTTATACGAGCTCGCATGCAGTTTTATTTCGAAATTGTCAAAAACAAAAATATAAATAAAAATGCCATAAAAGAAATTTATATGTTTTAAATTTTATTTTGTTTTCCTTGTTTTAATTTTTAATTCTTTTTTATTTTATTTCATTTTATTTTATTTTATTGCATTTTTTTTATCCAATTTAATTTTTTTTTTATACCAAGATCTGTTTCGTTGAAGTATTAATTAATGATTATATTTTTTGTTTATTCATTTCATTTAATTTAATTTATTTGTTTCACCTCATTTCATTTTATTTTATTTCGTTTTTACCCATCACCTTAACATGCCATATGTTATGCCCTTCCGAACACATGCAACCATTTGACTGATATGTCAAATCTCAATTATGCTGCTGTTAACCCTCTTCATCAAGAAGTAAACCCAGCTGTTTTCGATTTCTCACTCACCTTTTCTAATGTCTTTCGGAACTGATATGTATTTCCTTTCGCTTTTGCTGCTGCTACCCGTTGTGTATCCTTCGTCGTGTATGTAGGTTTGTGCGCTAATAACACAAAATTTCCTAATATTTAACCGCTCCGTCAAATTGAATACGTCACACATACAAATCACATTTATACATACATATGTACATGCGTATGTTAGACTGTTTGTATGTACATGAAACTGCCACAACAATTTCAGCTTCACTGTGCCGCGTTAACCTCGTTGTTGATTTTTTTTAACTACCTTATTATTGTCTCTTTTAAAAGAAAATTTAAAAATAAAATAAAATAATACAAATTGCGCTGAACTAAGAATTAAACGTATCGCGTACTCCCAAGAGTGACCGTGCAAAACTTTTAGAATTAATAATTATGTAAATTCAAGGCGAGTTGCGTGCAAAATTCGCAATAGACCGTTTGCCAAATTTTTCTATAAATTTCCGTGCAAAAAAAAATAGTGCATGCCCATCTGCTTAATATTCGCACATAAAATATATCCAAATAGTTATAAAATAGCAGTATGAAGCGAAACCAATAAACTTTTACACACTTTTCTCTTCCCTTTTTTTTTGTTTTTGCACGAGAATTTAATTAAAAATTTACCACACACCACCACAAGGAACAACTACGTCCATCCACACCAAAGCTAAACATCTGACTGAAAAAACTGAACATGAAATGCCTACAGACAGTCGTAATGTCAGGCATAGACGTTTGTTGAACAGCGCTGCTAACTGCAGCAGCGGCAGCAACAGCAAAGGAATTGCAATGACTATGGATGGGTGCAAGGAAAATGTACCGACATGGATTTGAGTGTGCGACCAATCGAGAAAGCTAGAATATAGAATTAAAGATTGAGATTGATTGTGGAGCAAAAGCTTGCGAAAAATAACAAATATCTGTATGTATTATTCTAAAAGGGAGCAGGAAAAACTTTAGCAATAACACAACAAATTACCCTGCCGGAAAAAACATGAATTGACTGAAAAAAAGTTATAGTCAATTAAATAAATAAAGTTAAATCACATATTACTATATGACGCCTGTACATATGTATTTAGGTAAGAATTTGCCCACATATGTATGGGTTTTTGAAGGGAGTTGGACAGGAATTATAAATTCAATTAAAACAATGAGTGAAATCAAATACTACAACATGAATATTAATGGAAGCTTCATGTTTCAGATAAATTATGTCAAATTTAAAAAAAATTAATTAAATTTTACAAAATGAGTATCAAACTAAAAGGTTAAAAAATGCTTAACTTCAAAAGCATTTTAGGAGTGTTGCAACCTGCTTAAAAATTGATTAAAATTATAATAAGTTAAATCAAATATTTAAAATAAATTGATATATTAAAGCAATTATTACGGCATGGGAATCAAAGGACGTAAGCTTAAGAAAAATTAATAATAAAAATGTGTTTAAAGAGTAGCACTCTAGCACCAATTGTTTAAAAATATTATTATTTTAAAAAAATGTTTATGCTTATTGAAAGTTAAATGAAGTACGCTAAAATTAAATTGGTACGACAAACAATTTTAGTATGTACATATGTATATGAATTTATCAGACACATTTTTAAATAAAATTACACCCCATAAAAAATAAAAATATAATCAATATACAGTGTCGAGTTGTGACTTTTTTCTTCTGATTGTTGAATACGTATTAATTTTATGAAAGTATATAAACTTTGTGCAAAAATTAGACAAGGATTTATAGAAACAATTCTGGTACGCAGTTTTATATCGCATTAAATTTTAGTATAATATAAATATAGTGCTAGTGTGAAATTGCCAAAACCCCACTGATTTTTGGTAATTTTTTTGGTGATGGCGTAAGACATTTCCTTCCACATATAAAATGTTATATGGAAGAAAAGGCGCCACACAGTCAGCAAAAAAGGGATACAAAAATAAACAAGAATTTTAAGCCACTGAATACTTTCACTTTATTCTGCGAAAATATAAAGGGCTACAAAACTACAACTACGACAATTTTCTACAAACTCAGATAACATTTTTGCTAAAGTTTTTGTTATAGAAATGACAATATTTTTATAAACAATAATTAAAATTAAATAAGAAAAGACAAATTGATCAAAACTTGTCAATACATTTTGCTATTATTTTTAAGAAAAAATCAATTAAAATACGTCATGGGTATATTATTTATTCCACTAATATACACACACATATGTATGTATATATGTATGTACATATGTATGTATGGATATGAGGCAAAAGCGATATGACATAGCAGCGCCACGAAAGCTCGAGAGAGCAATACGAAATATATATACTACAAATATTTCAAATAATCTACGAAAACACTAATAAGTATGAACGTATTTTATGGCGCTTCGCTGCGCCGCTAACACGAAAGTCAAAGCAGAGAAATTTCTTACAAGTTCTCTGGTCAAAGTCACAGCCCATTGCAACGAAGTTGTTAACGGCAGCAGCATCTGTTAATAGTACTTAACATACTGAATCTTTGTCTTATTGCTTGGAGCAAATGAACATTTTGTAAGTATTTTTATACGTACCCCTTGATATTTCTACAAACAAAGATACCTGGACGCATTTAAAGCATTATATATGTATGTATGTGTAGCTGCATGCGGGCATATATATACATATATATATATACATATATATGTACATATATATACATACATAAAGAACTGTCTAAACACTTCTAGTACAATGTCGCGCTATTGAATGAAGTGATAAGCAGCGCCACCAACTGTCTGCGTGCAATAATGCCGGCTGCTATGACGCTTCCAATAAATAAATATAAAATAATACACATATTTTTTTGTTGATAACAGTGCGCTGTTGTGTGATTAATAAACCAACCAATGTTAACTTACTCTTTCTGCTAACGTGTGGGCCGACTGCAGCTGAGAGCAGAGAATCTCAAATTTGTATCGCTGTTTTTAACCGCTGTGTTATTTATTTTATTTTATTTTATTTTATTTTATTTTGGTACAACAAAACAATGAAAAATGACAAACTTCAATATTAGTAGTTGTTAGTTCAATGAAATCAATCACAGACCAGTATAGAAGGTGTTTTAAAGAACATATATACTACCATCTATGCACAGTGCCGGTAAAAACTATTGGTACACTTTCTTTTTCTACACTAATTTTTCTCATGCTAACATTTTTCGTTAAATTATTATCAATGAGGCATATAGCAATTTTATAACAAAAACCATTTAAGCCCAAATTTCAAACTTTGTAAAAAACTCACAAAAATGCAGCAAATTAAAAAACTTCAACCTTTTAATCAGAACTTACAGAAAACTTTCGAATATGCAATTATAGTATAGTAAAGCAATTTTCAAGTTCCTAAAATGCTCGCTGATTTCTGACAATTTTTTTGCCGATGGTGGTGATGCGGATTTTCCTCCAAGTAAAAATAAAATTTTGTGTTATATGGAGAAAATGCGCAACACAAATTTGAATTGAAGAGTTTGAAATTTTTATTTTTTTTTCAATTCATATAATTTTTGTGAATTTTGTACAAAGTGTGAAGTTTTGTTATGAAATTAGTCATGTTTTGATGCAAATGTAACGAAAAAGTTTTAGCATGAAAAACATTATGAATACTATAAAAATAGTGATGTGCCAATGCTTTTTTCGTCACTGCATGTACTTTTATTTTGCATATGTACTATGATTGTAAAATTAAATATGAAAATTCGTTCCCATTTAATTAGATTGGGGAATGGTAGGAAAAAAATACTTTCAATGATTTAGTCTACTTAAAAAAATCACAAACTTAAGTCTAAAAGAAGTGCCAGTACAATAAATTTTAGTAAGTTCTGGCCTTCCACTAAAAGTCATTTTAACTAAATTAAAGGCAAAAAGTAATTTTTGCGCTTTAAGTAATCAATAAAAAGTCAAACCAAATGACTGGGTATTTTGGTTTTGTAAAAATTAACCCGTACATTAAGAGTGCGTTGTCCAAGTCATTGTTTGTGAAAAACGTGTGTGAAGCAATAATCTACACAGTGAGATTTAGTTGAATTTCAAAATAACTTTTAGTAACCAAAACAATATGAAAAAAAATTCCCATAGAGAGGAACCGTGATCGCAATTGTTTATTAGCGTAAAAACCCAAATTTGGTAAATATTTCATTTTGTAGAAGAAAGTATTTTTCGCGTCTAACATACAATTAAAATGCTTTTCCTAAAATTCCAATATAGAGAAGCCATAAAAAAATTGGCCGTGTTGAAACAGTCAGAAATATGTTAAGTAAGGGGTTCTGTGTCAACCTAATGAATTTTGCCTTGCAATTTTTTGCGTTTTAGTGCGAATGCAAAAATATTTTGGACACACCTTTATGCAAATCCTAATCGTAAATATATTAAATAAATCGACAAAAACTTTCAAATTTTTCCTAATTTTCCTTCTTACGCTTATTTCTCTCGATTGAGTAAAAATTTCTTCAAAATGAATAAAAACCTACATAAATTATTTTTTTCCCAATCCAAATATTTTTTAGTGGTACTTATATAAATACATATGTATATATATTTTTTACAGCCTCATTTAGTTTGATTGTAAATAATTTTTGACTAAAAAAATATTATTATTAAAATTGGCAAACAAACAATACAATAGCTTCATTTACAAAAAAAACATTATTTTTTGTTTAAAAGCTTATTTAATTTAATTGCATTTAATTTTTGCCTAAAAAAAATACAATTATTTAAAGTGGTAATCTATAAATAAAGGAATAAAATAGTTATACATATAATACCAGGCGCTGTAATCGCCTTACAGGTAAATGCATTCTAATCGCACGAAAGTAAAGTTTATTAGGATGAAAAATATCTACGACAGCTTAAAAAGTGAAAAAAAAATGTTAATCATTTAACGCTCATTCATGCTTTGGTACGCAGCAACATAATATGTACAAAGACTTCGATATAAAATGTCTTTGTCGGCATACATATATCAGATAACAAAAACGATTTGATCAAGCGCAACGGACAATTTGTGCGGGTACGCAAAGCAAAGATATCAGTATCGCTGACGTTAGGGAATCTCCGCAGGTGACGCTCAGTGCGTATAAGTAACTTTCCATCAATTAAATTTTTTAGTACAAAATCGCTTTAAGAGGCATTATTTAAACTGATTGCGTGCGTTTAATTGATTGATTGCTAACGTGAGTTTGAAGTAGCGGGATTTTATTCAAAAATGTATTAAAGGAAAGCAGTGTAAATTATAATTATAATAAAATTCGTAAATTCGTATGTGTAATATTTAGCTTAAAAAACAAACAATGTTGAACAAATATTTTGAAAGAGTACGCAACTTTTTCATACACAGAACATCTCTAACCACTTTCATTTATTTTGTGCAAATCATTTTATTATCACATTTCTTATGCAATTGCGCTGAAGGCTGATGATGATTCTAGCAGTTAGACAGAGTTAATTAGTATAGTGATTTTCGATTTTAAAAATTGCCCCTTGCATTCGCTAATGAAAATAATGAATATTAAAAAGTCGCCTAATTTAGTAAGGAATTTGATTGAAAATAAAATTTAAAAAACTAAAAACAATGCGAAACCTATAGCGATATTTAATTTTTACCCCAGGTACTCACCAAAACCGATTTACATACATAATCTGTAATACATGCCATTTATTCAAACCATATGACTGGCTGCACATGCCAGAAAATTCTAATATAAAATATAACAAAGTAAACTCCGATCATTATATGGCAAGAAAAGCGGAAACAAAATCCAAAAAGACGGCCATCTACATACACTTCAAGCTTCCATTTTTCTAATACAAACTTGAATATGCTTCAAACCCGTATACCCTAAATATTTCTAAACAAGTATAATAAGATAAAAAATTTGAGGTTTTTTTTTTTGACAATTTGTATAAGGTTTGAAGTTTTGATTTAAATTACAGAAAAACGTGGTGAATTTCGCAAAAATATCACTACAAAATTCTTTATTTGATGTTAGTTTGGCTTGTGCTCTAATGGAGTTAACAGGTGCGTCTTTTTTAGTTGAAAGTTAACTTATAAAAAATATCTGCACACAACTCAAAGCAGATACATATGTTCTGTAATTACCAATTTAGACATTTAAAAAAATATTACTTGTTGCAATTT
The DNA here is from genome assembly GCA_951828415.1 of Anomoia purmunda. Lineage (NCBI taxonomy): Eukaryota > Metazoa > Arthropoda > Insecta > Diptera > Tephritidae > Anomoia > Anomoia purmunda. The sequence continues at coordinate 113,149,348 of OX639997.1, forward strand.
ATTGCTGTATCAGTCTTGTTGCCCTTTCTCTTACTTTCAGCTGTTAGCCGATTGACGTTTTCCTTGCTGTTTTCACCCGAGTACGCGACCGCTCCATTTTATAGATTAACTTGTGTTGCTATTGTTATTGTTGTTGTACTTACATGTGTATGTATAAATGTACAGTGCCATAAAAAAAGATTTGGCACAGTATTTTATTTATATTATTCACAATGTTTTTCATGCTAAATATTTTTCGCTAATATTTTATCAAAATATATTTCATTTTATAACAATAGGTTCAGATTTTAGAAACTCACACATTTAGCAAGTTTAAAAAAACAATGCCATAAAAATTTCAAATGCAGTTTGGTTGCTCATACAATTTTAGTATAATAAGATAACTTTTATCACCGGTAGTGTTTTCTTACATATAAAAATAAGCGCAACACCATTTACAAAACTACTGAAATTTTTCTAAAAATTCTAATTAAAAAATTTTAAATTTTGATGCATTTTTTTTTATTTGCTGAATTTTCTACGAAGCTTGAAATTTGGACTTGTATGTTGTTTGATATAAAATGAGCTATATATTTTGTTAAAAAATTTGCGAAAAATATTTAGCATGAAAAACATTGTGAATAATTTAAAAAAAAAGTACTGTGCAAATGCTTTTTTCTGGCACTGTTTGTGCAAACACACAGTCACAATCAACTAGACCTTAATCGCAAAGTAAACACATTTATAGCCGTTTCATTCATTGTTTATTTGTTTGGTCATTCGCACGCGTACAGGACGTATGTATGTATGTGCTATATATTTTTGGAGGTGTCACTCATAACAGATATTTTTAGAAAGTTTTTGTATTTTGTTTTGTCAAATTTGTAAAGAGCATAGGTAAAATATTACGTATGTATGTATGTATATATTTAGCATTTTCTTATCTCTCTTCAATTTCGAGCAGTGCCGCTTACCTTTTTCTCTCAACACAATAAAGCTTTTATGCTTCTGCTAATTTACAGCATTGGACACATTGACGTCAACCGGTCCTGTGGCGCAATGGATAACGCGTCTGACTACGGATCAGAAGATTCCAGGTTCGACTCCTGGCAGGATCGCAGCAATTTTTTTCTAGTGGCTTTTTTTTAATTCATTTCTTGTAATTTTTTTCTTTTTAACATTTATTTTTTAGTTTTTCTTTCTACTTAATTTTTTCTTGTATTTATTACTTCTCATTTTTTTATTTTTTCTGCACTTTTTGGGCCTCCTCTTAGATGAGTTTGACCACAGCGACCATGGGTCAATCCGTTCTTCACAGGACGTGACTAGCCGCTACAACAACAACAATACCTCGACAATCTCCTAGTGTGGTTTCAGCAAAAAGGCGGAATATGTAGTATAATTTGTATAGTGTTCTACTTCCTTGTAAAGTTTGGTAAGCAGATCTAAATAACTGTCAAAACCTCATATAAAAAACGGCTAAGAGAAATTTCTTGAACCACATTTTTTCCCACAGTATGGAGTTTTTAAGTATTTTTTTGTAAAAAAAATAGCACATGACAACCCAAGTTTGAAACATAAATATATGCCCGCTTTATAAGTGACGTTTGTCAGACTAAAATAAAAAAGCAAGGTCGTTCGCATTTAATCACTTTTGCCGTACTGCCAACTAACTAACCGCCAGAGCAACGAAAATAGTGTGAATAACCCGATTAATTTTCATCTAATCCCTTGGGAAATTTGGTTTTGTAGACAAACCGGTTTCGGCGCTGTGCCATCTTCAGAGTCAAACAAAAAATTATAATGTTTCAAATATATATAAATATTTTTGTTCTTTAAACAACATCAAACAGGCCTTATTGAAAGCACAGCCCTGACTTGTAACATCAAAAATACTGTGTAAAAAGACAATTTGACGTGCCTTTGTAGTTTGACAGATCATGGACCCCTCTCTGTTACAGCTACCTGTTGAATGTGCCTTAAGTACAAGTAGATATGCGACGTATGAATGCGCGAAAATCTTACAATGTGAAGCAACCCTGCACTCAATCAGCTGTTCGAACAAATATTGCGGAATTTTTTTTATCAACAAATGAACATTCCGAAAATACTAGTGAGTGTTTAAAAAATACATTTTGTAAAAATGCTTACTGCTAAGATTGGTAAAGTCGGTAAGGTGTTGATATGCGGCATGAAAGGTGTTGGCAAAACCGCACTCCTCGAGCAATTAATTTATGGCAACGTCAATATGGACACGGTGTGTGGAGCGGTCTGACAACGCAACATGATATATACAAGCAAATTTCATTGTTACTAATAATACTCTGCTCTATATGCCGTTTTTTTAGGAAATCCATCCAACTATTGAAGACATATACGTAGCTAGTGTAGATACTGGACGTGGCGGGGCACGAGAAACACTTCGCATCTACGACAGCGCTGGTCTGCAGGGGAAGGGTCAGTTGCCACGCCACTACCTTTATTTCCCCGATGGTTACGTACTGGTCTATGATCCAACAGATCCCAGCAGCTTGGATATGCTTGCTGACATCAAAACCGATATCGATCGCAATAAGGAGAAAAAAGATAATGTAGCAATAATCGTTTTGGCGAATATGCGGGCACGCAACAGACGTGAGTCACCAGCATCGCCACCAACGAACATTATTCAACCACAAATACACCAGCAACAACCCGATCCAGTTGAGTCCGTTTTGAATCGGGCGAATAGTTGGTGTGCACGAGAACGTATCAAACATTACACAGTGAATGCCATGGAACGTCCATCTTTGTATGAACCATTTATAGCGCTGTGCGCACGTTTACATCCACCACCGACAAAGAGCAGCTTCCCTCAATTGCGCCAGGTGATGCAGAAAACACAGAAGAGCGATAGCTAGGACGGGGAATCGGATGGCGGCGGTGACAATATGCTATGGTGTATTGCTGGATGTCAGCGAATCGGAGGTGGGGGTGGTGGATAGTCTTAGTAAAGTAAAATTAACAATTTTTAATAGTATTAAAAATTGGCTTACGACACACACATTTGCATTTGTATGTATGTATGTATGTATGTGGGCGCGTATTTTAGAAATCTCATTTTTTTTATGTAAAGAGTACTTAATTAATAATTAATACATACGTGCAACATGTCTCCATTATAAATGGTAATTATATAAATTATTAAATGTAATGGAAAAGCAAGTCTCTGGATTTATTCATATAAAATTACTATTAAGAAATGTAACAAAAAATTTCTGAAATCAGTTTGGAGCTCTAAGGTGCCATTGAATGGACAGCTGATCGATTTCGCTTCACGGCTAGAAATGTCAAATTACATGTATTTTGCTTTTGCTTTTACGTCTTTAAGGGATTGAACCATAAAAGCAAAGGCAAAATACAAATCAACTCGCGATTCTCCTTGAGAGATGGATGCTTAGCTTAAGAACGAGTTTTTTTGTTTTTAATATAAGCTTCAAACAATCTCGAGCCGGCAGCCGCTATAAAATTCAACGGCGTTCGTTCATGGTAGCTGCTGTGAATGCAACCCTATGTCGCATCGTTTCTACCGCTTTTTCCACTTTGTTTCATTCTATATAGTTCCCTCTGTCTTCATTCACACTCACTGTGAAAATTTTGTCTGCAGCTTGCAAAATTTTGTGTGGAAAAGTTAAACTTACTGCAGAAAACGGCAGAAAATATTGTTAAAAGTATTTAAAAAACAATTTATTGTAATCAGGACGATGTCCAAAGAAGAAGTTAAGCCTGAAGTAATGGAAGCTAATGATAATTCGGTAAGTAAAAGTCGTCACAAAAAAAATGTGCTGCGGAGTCTCGTATATTTATGTGTGTGTATGTATGTTGGCTGAAAGAAGCACTGCCACTGACATGGCATTCGAAGCGACGCCGCGAACAGCTGGAAATACCGGGCCAGCATGTTTTTGTTTGAAAAAAATAAAAATAAAAAAAATCGCGGCAAAATATAGTTTGTTGTTTATTTTTATTACACATTTAATGCTTATGCCAATATTTTACAGAACGAGACTACTTCGGAAGCGACCACTTCGTCTGCTGAGAAGGAAGTGGATTTCGACAACAAAATTGAAACTGATCGGGGCAGACGATTTGATTTCTTGCTGAAACAAACTGAAATTTTCACGCATTTCATGACAAACAGTTCAAAAAGTCCAACAAAACCTAAAGGTAGACCGAAAAAGATCAAAGATAAGGAAAAGGAGAAAGATGGAAATGCTGAGTAAGTGAATATATCGAACATTCGAGAATTGAAAGAGATAAGGTTTTCTTAATCATTAAAAATCTGTTTTTATTCAGTCATCGCCACCGTAAAACCGAACAGGAAGAAGATGAAGAGCTATTGGCTGAGGATACCCAATCTAAGGAGCTTTTCCGTTTTGAGAGTTCGCCTAGCTACATTAAAAATGGTGAAATGCGCGACTACCAAGTGCGTGGCTTGAACTGGATGATATCGCTCTATGAAAACGGCATAAATGGTATATTGGCTGATGAGATGGGTTTGGGCAAGACTTTGCAAACCATTTCGCTACTCGGCTATCTAAAGCATTTCAAGTAAGTCTTCTCATATTTTTTCTTCTTATATTCGGCATTATATAACAAATCGGTTGCAGAAATCAAGCTGGACCACATATTGTTGTTGTACCCAAATCCACTTTACAAAATTGGGTTAACGAATTTAAAAAGTGGTGTCCTTCGCTGCGTGCGGTCTGCCTGATTGGTGATCAGGATGCACGTAATTCATTCATACGCGATATCCTGCTACCAGGCGAATGGGATGTTTGCGTAACATCATATGAAATGTGTATTCGTGAAAAATCAGTTTTTAAGAAATTCAACTGGCGTTACATGGTCATCGACGAGGCGCATCGTATTAAAAATGAGAAATCTAAGCTTTCGGAAATTTTGCGAGAGTTCAAAACCGCTAATCGTCTATTAATTACTGGTACACCATTGCAGAATAATTTGCATGAATTGTGGGCGTTACTTAACTTCTTGTTGCCCGACGTTTTCAATTCATCTGAAGATTTCGATGAATGGTTCAATACGAATACCTGTCTGGGTGATGATGCGCTTATAACACGTTTACATGCTGTACTAAAACCATTCTTGTTGCGTCGCCTGAAAGCCGAGGTGGAGAAGCGGCTTAAACCCAAGAAGGAAATTAAAATATTTGTGGGGCTTTCGAAAATGCAACGTGAATGGTATACAAAAGTGCTGATGAAGGATATTGATGTTGTGAATGGCGCAGGAAAATTAGAAAAAATGCGTTTGCAAAATATTTTGATGCAATTGCGTAAATGTACCAATCATCCGTATCTGTTCGATGGCGCCGAACCCGGTCCACCCTATACCACAGATACGCATTTAGTTTATAACTCGGGCAAAATGGTTATACTCGATAAATTACTACCTAAGTTGCAGGCGCAAGGTTCACGTGTACTTATATTCTCACAAATGACACGCATGTTGGATATACTTGAAGATTACTGTTTGTGGCGTAACTATCAATATTGTCGATTGGACGGTCAGACGCCACATGAGGATCGTAACAGACAAATACAAGAATACAATATGGATAATAGTTCCAAATTCGTGTTCATGCTTTCTACACGTGCTGGTGGTTTGGGCATTAATTTGGCTACCGCGGATGTGGTTATCATTTATGATTCAGATTGGAATCCGCAAATGGACTTGCAGGTGAGTCACTTACTTGTTTCTTCAATATTTTTTATTTGTCTTAATATAAAAATCTTGTGTCACGGATGATAATAGGTTGTAAAGTATATTTTATGCTTGGGAGAGAGTTGCCACCCGCTTGAAAAGATAAATCTAATTTAAAAAAATACATAAGTCATACGCAATATTATATCAAATGAGAGGAGAAGGTCCATAGCTATATGTTTGGAAAGTCGAATTTAATTAAATTATACACAAGACATTCCAAATAATAAAATATGGATGTCAAACGGGTCATTCCTATATTTTGAGAGGTTTGAAAAGTCGAATTTAATTAACTTATTTAGAAGCTAGCATATTCTAAAGACGGTAGCAACCTACTTGAAAAGTTGAGTTCAATTAAATTATACAATTATATGCAATAGTATAATTGGGTGTTTAACCATTTGTTTCACTAGGAGAAAGTTTATATGTAAATTTTGAGGAGGGATAATATCCTTTTAATAAGTCAAATTATGTTAATTAAACACAAGGACATAAAATAATAAAAAATGAGCGTCAAACTGTTCGTTTCGGTGTTTGAGAGGGTTGCCACATGTTATATGGGAAAGAAACAGAATTGAGTTTTACTATGTAGTTATTAATAAATTCATTTCAACTTTCTGCAGGCTATGGATCGCGCACATCGTATCGGTCAGAAGAAACAAGTGCGTGTATTCCGTTTCATTACCGAAAACACTGTCGAAGAAAAGATTGTCGAACGAGCTGAAGTGAAGTTACGTCTAGACAAATTGGTCATACAGCAAGGACGTCTGGTGGACAATCGGACTGCGCAATTGAACAAAGATGAAATGTTGAATATTATTCGTTTCGGTGCGAATCATGTGTTTGCCTCGAAGGACTCTGAACTCACCGACGAGGACATTGATACAATTTTGGAACGTGGTGAAGCAAAAACCGCCGAGGATAAGGCCAAACTCGATAATTTAGGTGAAAGCTCATTACGCACTTTTACCGTTGATACTGGTGGCGGCGAAGGTGGTTCTACCTCGGTGTATCAGTTTGAAGGCGAAGATTATCGCGAGAAACAGAAACTGAACGCGCTGGGCAACTGGATTGAACCACCTAAGCGTGAACGCAAAGCCAACTACGCTGTCGATGCCTATTTCCGTGAGGCGTTACGAGTTTCGGAACCAAAAGCACCGAAAGCGCCACGTCCACCCAAACAACCCATCGTACAAGATTTTCAATTCTTTCCGCCACGTCTCTTTGAGCTGCTCGATCAAGAGATCTATTATTTCCGCAAAACAGTGGGCTATAAAGTGCCAAAGAATCCAGAATTGGGATCGGAGGCAACCAAAATGCAACGAGAAGAACAACGTAAGATCGACGAAGCTGAATCGCTAACAGAGGAGGAGGTAGCCGAAAAGGAATCACTTTTAACACAGGGCTTTACAACATGGACCAAACGCGATTTCAATCAGTTTATCAAAGCAAACGAGAAATATGGGCGTGATGACATCGAAAACATTGCTAAAGATGTGGAGGGTAAAACGCCCGAAGAGGTAATAGAATATAATGCAGTATTTTGGGAGCGCTGTCATGAACTACAAGATATAGAGCGTATTATGGGCCAAATTGAACGCGGCGAAGCGAAGATACAACGAAGGCTGTCCATTAAAAAGGCGCTAGATCAGAAGGTAAGTGCAAAAAGCGCGCTTTAATAAATAACAATAAAATTGGCATTTACCCCTTTTGTAGATGTCACGTTATCGCGCACCATTCCATCAGCTGCGTTTGCAGTATGGTAACAATAAGGGGAAAAATTATGTCGAGCGTGAAGATCGCTTCCTCGTTTGCATGTTGCACAAGCTGGGCTTTGATAAGGAAAATGTCTACGAGGAATTGCGTGATGCGATACGGTAAGGCTTAAAATGGAAAATTAAATAAAAAAAAATAGACATATATATTTTATCCTCACAGCTCATCGCCAGAATTTCGATTCGATTGGTTTATCAAATCTCGCACGGCGCTTGAATTACAGCGTCGCTGCAATACCCTTATCACTTTAATCGAACGAGAGAATCTTGAACTTGAAGAAAAGGAACGACAGGAAAAGAAGAAGAAAGCCGCCAAGAATTCGACTGGGGGTGGTGGTGGTGGTGCGACTGCAACTACTGCACCACCGGCAAAGACAAATCAAAAGCGCAAATCTGATGCAATTCCTGTGGAGAAGAATGCTAAGAAGAAGAAAAAGTAAATTGAAAGGATGTAGAGAAAAATTAAAAACACGACAGCATTATTACCAACAAAAACCATCTTTGAGGTTTTAATCAACAACTCGCTAGGACACGGTTGGTGTCTTGTGTATTTCATCGTCGAACACAAATAACTGTGGAACTTAGCATCGACACATTTTTTCATACCATAACCCACTTTGTGCGCAAACTCAACTATCAAATGCATAACTTTTGAAATTAAAACAACAAACCATAGCAGCGGCAGCGAAATATTAATCGTATATACCACATACTCTACAGTACTACTCAAATCCAATAATTTAAGTAATTATAACATTTTTATGCTATAACTATATTTTCTATATTTATTATATTGATGAAACAGTAGAACAAGCTTTTAAAACTATTCATAGCGAGTCGACATTAAAAATTTTCTTAGTAGCATTATGAATATATTCACATTTCACTTCATTTATCTTAAGCGTTCACAATATCTTAAAATATATACAGTACACAAAATTAAATAGACCTAGAAAATCCTTAAATACTTCATTTGTTAAAAGAAATAATTAGGAAATTGAAGGTTTCTTTTAAGAATGCAATTAAAATTTACGGCGGGATTGGAACAAAAATTTTCTTCGGCCAGCCCAGTAAATTTGAAGGATAAACTCTGCTATTGAATAGAAAACACGTCCGAACGATCGATTTACCCGTAATGGAAATTGCGGGGAAAAAAATCAGCTTTATACAAGCCCATTCTGAATAGGAACTCCCAGGGAATTTTTATACCTCCCACATATTAAAGCAATGGTAGAACAATGGAACAAGTTCGCGGGAAGTTTCGAGGTAAAAGCATACAGTTTTGTTAGTTAGTTTCGATGTGAAATCTCTTGGATCCCGCGACATGAAACATCAAAGTAAAAAAAATTCAAGTTACTCAAACAAAACATTTGTTAGGGGACTCACACAACTTTACGTCCTTCCAATCAAGTAAAAATCTAAAGATACAGAAGAAAATTGAAGAAGCCCGGCACTCGGGAAATTTTTTACGCTGATACAACAACGACAACCATAAAGCTTGTTAAGGGATTAACAGTTTCTTTTAATTAGTAAAAATCCCGCCAAAAATCAAACCAGCCAGCGTTCTCTCGACAGTCGGTTCTACGATACAGGAAAGACCTGGATTTATATCCGTCCAAGGCCTTCGTAACTATGTAACTGGTTGAGTAGCTATTGCGAAAATAATATTAAAAAACCAATATTTACTTACAGGGGTGAAGTGTTTAAAATTCAATGAGGTAACCAATTAGTTGCAAATGCAGTCCGCTTTTAGCGGCAAGCTTTAAGCGGCGTCACTGTTTTGCAAGAGCATGGTCTTTCTATTTCACTCACTATCAAATATTTTCATGTATTAATCATTTTTGATGCTTTAAAAATTACAAAAACCATGATTGAGACCGATTTTGTTGCAAATAATTAAATAAAACGGTAAACTAAAATTTGGACAAAAAGCTGACTTTCACATTTTCAAACAACTTGGCAGCACTGCTGCGTACTACGAGTGCTGCCAAGTCCAAACGTGGTCAAAAAGCCACTTGTTTTTTTGTATTTGCCACATTTATTTAATAAATCTCTTCCTTTAAACCATCTTTCCACACAGTTCCGTGGTCCGTTCCCACTGGATCAATCTACGTAATTCGTCTAAATTTTCCGTTCGATCTCCAAAATCCCCGCATTAGCTATTTGAACGAGTAGATTCGGACGTTGGTAGACCAACAGAAACGGGACAAGTAAGAGGAATACCTAAAGTCCTGCAACCTGTCTGGGGGGAGAGAAAGTGGATAAACTGTGGTGCACCGTAAGGTTCTTATTCGGGAACTGCGCGTCATCGGACCGAAGAGATGCATGGTCTAATTTAGCCGACAATTCTAACTGCAACCTTTGGTGGATAAGGGCTGCGAAAAAATTCAAAATCCACCGCGCCACTTATATTCACCTGCGGTGAGGTTGCGGAAGCTTCCAAGGCCATTGGGCAGTAGCATACTCGGCAAGGGTATTCAATCTTCTGTTTTCCCAAACAAGTAAAAAGTTGATGTATGTATGTATATTGGTTTATCACCGGTCTTGCTTATTTCTTCACTGAACGGAACCTGACTCTTTTCCCCTCCAAGTACTCGGCCCAGAATTTCAATTCATTTTATTTTAATATTTTTTAAAATAAAGTTTAGTTTTTGTCAAAAAATAAATGAAAATAATTTTGTTTGCATACTAGACATATTTGTATGAAAAATTTATACATTTTTCCATCAGTAAGTACAGTTTTTAATTTAAGCTTATAACTTAGTTATTTATATTTGAAGAAATTGCAATACAGCGAATACACAATAATATCGCTCTTAAAAAAATCATATTTTATCATGATCTTAGAATCGTAATACAAAGGAAACATTTGGGTGCTGTTGTCATTTTACAAAGCTATGTATAAGTACATATATTCTTTGGTAATATTTTATATAAAAAAATAAAAATTATACAAAAATTGTTCATATACCTACATATGTAAGGCAGCATTTTAGGAACCTAACCCTACTTTAACTTGTTCCAAACTTAAAAATATTTTTATGCATAAGGGTTAAAACGAATTTTTGCGTGTAATTACCGCCAACGTAATGGAAATCGTAGTTTCCGCAAATGTATTCGTGTATTGAAAACGAAGTCCCAAAAAGGACTACTTATACCATAACCCATGTCCTGATGCGCAAAATGGTGTTGATAGTGATAGCGTTTCATATCGTACATAAAGCGTGTATGCTGTAACGAGGGGTTCCCATAATGGAGATAATAGTGCATTAGATCGTAGCATAAATATCCAAATAGCGCACCAGCTAACACAATACGGGGACGTGGCAATAGGAAACTGAGTGGTGCATATATGATAGTAGCAATGATGACGCCTGGCAGTGGCGGAAAGACGAGACGCTTTGAATCGAAAGGCACTTTGTGATGTAGACCATGAATCATGAAGTGAAATGTACACAACCATGGATTGGTATTGGCGGTCACCTTCATGTGAAACACAAATCTATGCAGAACATACTCCAACAAAGTCCAGAAGATTGTGCCGGCGGCAAAATAGGCAACCAAAAGCGATAGCTGTGAAGGAGAAATATTTAAAAATGCATAATTTATGTGTCAACTAGATATGTACATATGTATGTAAATATGGTGAGTAGCACTTACCGTGCTTGTGCTAGTAGCGTCCAATTTCAGACTGACTTCATTCCAAAGACATTTGCTAATGATGGGCATCCAAAAAAGTGGTATAACCCACCAAGGCGTTTTTGTAAACACCTCTAAATATGTTGGACCGAATAGACGCAACGGTCTATCTACTGGTTTATGTACCCATTCATCATAATGGCGGGTAATGAGTGATATTTGTGGCAGCATGGCCTTTGACCAGTCCACCAGGTGCTGAAATTGAAAATTGAACATGTGTTAAATGCACTAAATATAAATTAAAATGGAAAAAGGAAAACATATATGTATGTACAATCAAACTTTTTTGAGCGACTCTATGCATATGCTACTGTAATTGCACATTTTTATTTATGCCAGCGGAAATTCCGAAAAAAGTCGTTAATTGTCATTCCTAAAAAAAAATTATACATATGACTTGGCACTACTGTCATCAACCAAAACAACAAAAAAAATACAATATACGTGCAACTCTGAAATTTTGACACACATTTGACGTTGACATTCAGAGAAAGCTATCAAATACGTTCTCTGAGTTGGGCAACAAAAACTTCAAATTTTCTCAAATTTTCTTTTGAAATTTTTTATTTTTACAATTTGTGTGAAGTACGTATATTTTGTCCGAATTTATAGCTCAAGAAAAGCAGCGCAACGGAGGGTAATAAGCGTAGAAACGAAAGAAGCACTTGCTTGAGCAGCGGAGGAGTAGCAGAGGCGGATAGTAAAAATGTGATATCCACGGCGTCGTTGAAACCCATGGAAACGTTGAAGGGTATCTTCCCTATCCCCAGTAAGTATCGTGAGCAACGCAGGAAAAACAAAGTAACATGTATGAAAATAACCAAATACAAAAGAGTATTGTGGTGGGGTGGTGCAATGGGAGTTTTGTAGTCGCTATTGTTTACGCCATGCCGGTTGCTACGAGCAACAAACTGGAAGTGCATATTATTTCTATTTTTAACAATTTGTACAAAATAGTAGCAGCAATAGTAGAAAAATAGCAGCAAAGAAATAACTACGCTCTTTCGTTTAAACCAGAAATGGAGCGGAATCGGCGGAACTTTCTGCGAGAAAATAAATTGAGTTTACATGAATTGCAACGTGTAACCAATAAGAATAGGATGCAACGGCAGCAAGAACAAATGACACGAGAACAGAAATATGCTGGACGGCGTTCACAATCTCAGCAGCGTAGCAACAACAACAACAGCAACAACAACAGTGGAACAGATGTAAGTCGGTGGGAGAAAATGCACGAATAAGCATTTAAAATCTGTTTTTTTCTAATAAACTTCCATAACATAGAAGCAAACAAATGCACGCTGCCCATCCTTATCCCGCGTGCCCAGCGGACGTTTTATTTGCGGATCTGTGGCCGGTAGCGTTGGTGACGGCTGCAATCATGCCATACGAAAAAGCGTGTCGCGTACTAATAGCACAACGACAGTAAAATCTGTACATAAACAAGTACAAACTGAAGATATACAAGACGAACAATTTCTATTTGAAGCGCTGAAGCGGTAAGTGCTTGGTGTGACATATTTTTTTTTTGTTTAAATATATAGCAGCTTATGTATGTATTTGACACTGCTACAGTTGTTCTACCAACGATAGCCAGTCGCGCTTAAATGGTCTACAGGCAAATTTCACGCCTCGTTCGCACCATACCGCATACGATGCGCAAAGCCGAAATTCTTTTTACCCGCCACCAATTGATGATGCCGATCAAAGGGATAGGGGCTTTGAAAATTCTGAGGAAGATTTATACACTGTGCGGCAGCAAGATCATAACGAGCAGCAACATAAGAAACAGCAGTCAGCATTTGAAGGTGATCAAAATGTAGTTGGCAGTGAGAGTGGTGAACATTTATATGTGCCTGAAACATCTTCCCAGTATAACTTTGAGCACACGCCACGTTTACAGCAACATTTGCCGAATGTCTATAATACGGGAGAATGTGAGGGATTCCCAGCGATGACAATAATGCAATCATCATATGGGCCACCTGATCATCAGCAGCAACAACAGCAGCTGCAACCGCCGCCGCCTGTGCGTTACCGTATTCAACCTCATGCACATGACAATGTGCGTAGCACTTTCGAAAATTTCTCTTTGAACAATGGTATTGTCGGTGGTGGCGATTGTGATATAGGCGACGAAGTCGGTTGTGATGGGGAAGGCGTGACAAGTGGCGGTGTTGAAGCGGTTTGTATATCGGCACGTAGCCGTCGCACACATTTCTCACAAAACTCACAGCAAAGCAATACAGATTTGACGAAAAAGCGTTCCAGCGGCAGCATGCACAAGCTAGGTTGTAAGTTTAATTATTTTCCAATATATAGAGTTTGGTTTTGTATTATAATTTTCATGTTTTTGTTGTTTTTCCAGCACGCGACAACTTGAATCTGCCACGTTACTTGGAGCGCGAAAAACGCGAAAAGGAGGAACAACGCCAACGTCAAAGCGAACTCGATCCAAATTGTCCGCATGGGCACTACTCGTTAACGGATAAAGAACGCCAAGCAGCGTTACAATCAGCCGAAACAAGTTAGTATAACACAAGCGAACACGCTATACCAAAATCATATTTTTACTAAACAAATTTGCAGGATTCAAAGAGCTCGTCAATGAATTGAATCACATGCCGATGACGACGGAAACATTACGTATGCGCGTACGCAAAGCAGAGATCGAAAAGGAACTAAAATTACTGGAAACCGACATACGTGTGTTTTCTAAGACTAAGGTGTATGTGAAACATAAGGACGAGGTTTTGTGAACTGCACGTAGTTGTACGAAAATATAAACTCGACTAGCAATCAACATGGAAGCATATTGAAATGTTTGAAATATGTGCAAAAAATATGTACACAACTTGTATTTTTAGCCACGCTGTTGGCATAAATAACATTTCCATATATGTACTTGTGTATATTTACATATGTATATACATATGTCTGACTATTTTTATTACAATTCGCGTGCACGTATTTTTTTATTATTAGCATTTGATTTTTTCCCTTATTTTCCACATCGACCTTTTGGAGTTTCATAAAATTTTTATGCTCAAATGTTCAGGCGCGTTCGAAAATAATTAGAACATGCGTACATACATATGTACAAACATACATAACTAACTTGAAGTTGTAGATATCGATATCTATTAATTGTAAGGTCTACTTGCTGATAATTTAAAAATAGGAAGTTATACCTACATACATACTTTGAGCAGGGGGAAAAACTAAAAAATGGCATGAAAAGCTGGAATAAGTAAGCTGTATATTAATGTAATAAATGCAAACTGATAAAATAAACGAAAAATCAAAATGAGATATTTGTAGTTATACGATTAAACTGTGCCTTTGATTATATGTAAATAAATTTATTTTTGTTTCTTTGGATAGTAAAAAAGTTTGTTGTGAATAAAGAAAAGTTTATTTTTTTTGCATAAAACTGTGAAAAATTGTATGCAATTCAAATAATTAATATCATTTGTCGATTTGGTAAGAAACGGTAAGAAAACCTTTGCAGTAACTAGCATCTTTCAGCTGAATACTTAAATAGTTTGTCGTATGAGTTAATTTTTTTGGAAAATAAATTAAAAAACTTCATTCAAAAAAAATTACTTTTGAGTACTATTCAAATCGGTCCGGCTAACGTAAATCTTAATATTTTTCCGAAATATGTTGGCGGAAAGTCTTAAGACAATAAATTTTATAATTGCTGTGGAAAGCCTGCAACTGTTTTTTTTTTGGTCAGAATCCTTATTGTACGTACATCTGTAAGCTTCCGGTGCACATATGTATGCTAGGCTACGAAGCCATAGTGTTCCTGAGATGGCTGTTTAAATCAAAATTATACTGTGGTTGTAGGTTGTGTTTTCTTCGGTCCCTGAACGGTTATAACTTTTATAAAACAAAAATTACTTTACCGTTATTTGTTGAGTTTTATATTTTGCCCAGGAAATAATCGTTATTTCATGAGTTGGCTATAGTGCAAAATATTACACGCCTGACTTTTTTACGAATTTTACGACATTTGGCACCACTGCAACTGTCAAATTGCGCGCGCCCAGTTACGCGCTTACATTTGCATTCGTATTTGCATTATTCATTTTAAAGAAAGAATTGTGTTTATTTAACCGAGATTTTTTTACGAGTAAATTTACTGTCTTATCTGGTGAATGTTGTGAAACAAAGTGAGCATTAAAAGTGATATCTTTATTTGAAATTTCGGCAAATGTGCTTAAAACCTACCCAAGCAAACGCTGGTGCTTATGTATGTATGTATGTATTAGCTCATGAATATCTACATATGTATGTATGTGAAGTGCCGGAAAAAGTATTGCCAAAGCGATGTTTTTCATATTGTTCTCAACGGGTTTCATGATACATTTGCTTCGTTAAATTTCAGTTTTGAATTTTATTCAGTTTAAGTATAATAAGATGCAAGTTTTGAGTGGCTAAAAATTCCCGATGATTTTTCATAATTTATTTCACCGTTAGTGTTACCGAAGCATTACAGGCGAAAGTAAATTTTATTCATACGTTATATGGGGAAAATGCGCAACACCGTGATCAAAAAAAAAATGTCAGAAATCAACGGGTATTTTCAATCTCGTAAAACTTTCACTTTATTATATTAAAATTTAATGGTATACAAAATTGCATACCTGAAATTATAAAATTCGAAATTATGTTGAAATATTTTTTTAATTTGTTAAATTTTTGTGAATTTTGTACAAAGTTTGAAATGTGTACTTACATACATATATGGATTTTGCCATAGAATGAGCTATATTTGCTTAAAAAATTAATGAACAAGCTTTTGTGTCAATATTTTTTTACGGCACTGTATATATTCACTTCAATTAATTGCGGTAATTATATCAAAAATTTCAAGCGGTTATGCAAAAATGCGATATAGTAAAAAGGTAAGCAAAATAAAAATAAACGCTATAAAAAATAATTGCGCAATGGTTAAATTTAGATAATTTTACAATATTTACATATACTATGCACTTATGTATGTATATATGTATGTATGTATGTATTTGCATAAGTAGGGATCGTCCGCGTTTGTTAACTTCCAAAAAGGCGCCATCAAATCGGATAGAGTTTGGCAGCACTCCCACCAATTCCGCCATTTTTTGTGCATTTCCTTTTCCACTAACAATACACCCACAATGCTTACACTTGGCTGCACTTAATAAAAAAAAACAACAAATTTTCTAACACTCACCTCCATACTTTCATCCAACTGATTGTTGTTCTTATCTTCCTGCAAGTCATCAGTTAACAATTCCACACCATTAACAGCGTTCACTTCAAACACCTGCTGTTGCTGTTGTTGCTGCTGCTCATTATCAACTAGCAGATCAACAGCAGTCACTCTTTGCTGACGTTGATGCAGATGCTGGCTGTGCTTGATTAGATTAGGTAATTGTGTTGGCTTAATTTCATATTCCTTCATCAGGTACATAGCAGCATCGGAGTGTGGTGGGGCGTGCAGGAAACGTGTTGTCATATCGCTGCGATTAAGGCCACGTAGTGTATTTAAGCCCCCTGGGTGATTTTTCAGAAATCGCGATATGTCATAGTAGCGTTGTCGGTATTTAACGATAAATTGTTGCTCATCAATTTCCTTTAAGCCATTTCTGCTTCTTTTGTCATTTTGGTTTGTATTAGTTGGTATGCTTTGATTGTCCTGAACGATTTTGTCCCTTGTCATTATCATTTGTGTTGTAATTGCAAGTGGTGTTGTTGCTGTAGCAGCAGTTGTTGCTGTTGGCAGTGTGAAATCCGATACAGCAGTCGGCATTTCGTTGGTTAATGTGTTAAATACTGAAATTTAGAAAAAAAAACAAAAAATATGAATTTTAAGGAAAAACGGAAGTGAACGTGTTATGATGAAAGCGTTATGTGATAAAAAATGTTGCAATATAGAAAATCACATTCTCTGGACTCTGTGAAAATTCTCCTACAGATTATATTTTCGATTAAGAAATTTAAATTGCAAAATTATCTTTCACTAAACGAACTGAGTGTGTTCAGATATCAAAATAAAGAAAAATGTGAACAAAATGGCGTTTAAGAAATATTTACTACTTTTGGAGAAAACAAATTTAATTTTATATATTTAGGTTTCTATTAGTTTTGAAGAAACCTTTACCTTTAGAAAAAAATACATAAAAAAGAGGAATATTTTTGCTGCTAGTTTTTTTTAATTCGAATGCGATTTCTATTTAATTTCCACAGTATCAGTTTAAATTAATGTATTTACATACATATACCGTAATTATTTTCTACTGCTCAATTTTAAGAGGTTACAAATTTGTTTGCTTGTTCCTTGAATATAATTGATAATTTTATTATTTTGAACATGTCTTTGATTTTCTTGCAAATTTTAATATATTTCCTTTCAGTTTGCAGCAGAAAATTAAAAAAAAAGTTAATGTTTTCTTAGAAAATGAAATCAGTTTTAAAATCTGCTCGAAATTCCATGTATGTATACACATATGTATATTTGAAAGATGTTGAGAGATTTTTGAAAAGCACCATCACCGATTTTAAAGGTGTATATTATTTTGTTTTGTATTTTACATTATTTTTATTTGATTTTTTAATTCTTGTTCCTTGCTTTTTATTGTTACTCTTTCCTGTGAATATCGATGCTGGAGAAAAAATTAAAATAAAATCAAATCCATACGCTGCTATTTTAATTATTATTTCTTCACTGTTATTTTTTTTTTTGTTTTGACCAGGGACCGGAAATAAGAGTTATTATTAAATTTTTGAATAAAAAAATCATATATAAACGAACATCGTAGAAAAGTTTTGATTACACCATCATGATTTTTAGGTGAACTATATGCAAAATATTGTATGATTTTTTAATTTTTGATTTTTATATATTTAGATCAAAAATAAAAGTTATTTTTGATTTTTATTTTTTTAGATCAAAAACAAAAGTTATTTTTGATTTATATTTTTTTAGATCAAAAATAAAAATTATTTTTGATTTTTATTCTTTTTGATGAAAAATAAAAGTTATTTTTGATTTTTATTTTTTAGATGAAAAAATAAGAGTATTTTTTGATTTTTATATTTTTATATCAATAATAAAAATCAATTCAAAATTCGTGACATAATATGTTTCTTAATCACTATATAACCAGTAGAAAACCCGTGGGGAAATTCCTTCATGGGGTTTGATGTACAGATCGTCACCACACTGTTTTCACAACACAGGGATGCATATGAAATCTTATAAAATGACAAATAAAAAAGGTTTTATAAAAATTCTGTTAAAATGAAAATGTGTTTGCTTCTAAAGATGCGTATTTATTTAAATGAATTATTGGGAAGGAAATTTATATGTAAAAGTAAAATTATTTCAAATAAAATTGTGTTTTAGATCGCTAACAGCGATGCCACTTCCAAGATCATTACCAGAAAAACATTCATGAATTTTTAGTTTCCTTCAGCAACGGGTAAAACCTAAAAAGATGGGTGTTTTATAAAGTTTTTATATGCTCATTAAGCATACGTAATTATTTTCGAGAAGTAAATTGAATGCCGCGGCAGCACTAAGTTCTCTGCGGAGGTGAGTTTTGTGGAAATTATAGCTACAAAAACTCACCAAATTCAGAAGCTGTTCTACTGGTTATTCTGTGTTCTTAATCTCTGTTAGGCATTCAAGTAAAACTAAGGTGTACGGTTATAATAACAACAAAATGTTTGTAACAAAGTTTCTAACTTATGCTGTGCATTGCCCCTGAACTTGAAATAACGCTATTATTTGTTCTTTAAATTTTTGTTGTTGTTATTATAACCGTACACCTTTTATTATTAGCGTAATCTTATTGTTGTTTTCATTTTGCTAATTTCAATGCATATTGCATATTACATGATAGCATTCAATCGCGAGGGAGAAGTTGTGATGAGCACTGCTTATTTATAAAACTGAAAAAGTAAAAGTTTGCTATCATTTCATAATGGGAAGAAAACGAAATGTATACATACGTGATTTTTATATTATTGAAGGCTCCAATGGAGAATGTAAACTTTGTGAAAAAAAAATTTCTGCGCTATGTTTAACTAATATGAAAAGACATTTACAAACGGACCATAGTGATATATACATATGATGACAAAAGGGCTAAAATAGAAAGCAGTGAAGCATGCAAAAACGATAAAAAAAATTAAATTTACCGTTCAAATGTCCGTGAATGAAGTTGTTAATTCTTGTATCAGTTTGTTAACTAAACAATCAGTGCCCTTGTCACATTTTGATAGTGAGCCATTTAATACATTAACAAAACCAATATTTGATGGTCTAAATATTCCAAAAATAAACTCTAGAAATATTTTACAACATTTGAAAGATCAGTGTGATAACTTAAAAAATAACATAAGAAATTTAACAAAAAATAAAATACTTTGCATAAAAATGGATACAGCTACTCACCATGATCGGGCCATTTTGGGCATAAATGTGCAAATAATCACATCCAATAAACTTGAAATATTCACACTAGCCATGCTTGAATTGAAGCAGAAACATACTGCGCAATATTTAACCACTCAAATTGAAAATGTTTTGGAAAGTTTCAATATAGATAAGGCGCAAATTTATGCAGTAACCACTGATAACGGCAGAAATATGGTGAAAGCGGTGGAGCTGTTATCATTGCATAGTGATGACGAAGAAAGTGAAAGTGAAGACAATTACGAAAGTATTCTGTGCAATGTAAGATTCGAAAACATTATTTCTATTAAATGTGCTGCCCACACATTGCAGTTAGCTGTTAAAGACTTTTTAGATAACTTAAATACAAATGTAGTGAATAAGTCACGGAACTGTGTAAAATATTTGAGAAC
This sequence comes from Anomoia purmunda, assembly GCA_951828415.1. Lineage (NCBI taxonomy): Eukaryota > Metazoa > Arthropoda > Insecta > Diptera > Tephritidae > Anomoia > Anomoia purmunda. The sequence continues at coordinate 113,169,420 of OX639997.1, forward strand.
ACCTGCATATCGGTAAGTTATTTCCATAAACTTTCCATGTACAAAATGTGTTTTTGTTAAATGTTTCATTCTATTCCAGACATAATATAAGAAGTAGCCAAAACCTCAAACCAATAATGGACGTACCAACACGTTGGAGCTCCACTTATAATATGTTGAAGCGACTTATAGACTTAAAAGAATTTTGCTGTGAACATTTGCCATTATCCGAGCAACTCCAAACACATGAGTGGGCGGAACTAGACAAAATTATACAGGCTCTACAACCAGTAAATACTCTGACGCTGAAACTACAAAAATCTAATTTATTGTTCGGAGATTTTTATAAAAATTGGCTAGAGCTTATTTTTACTCTAAAAGGCTTCAATACTGAGATGACCAGACAACTTCTGGATCACATCGAAAAAAGGCAAACAAAGTTGCTTTAATGTGACACTATGTATGCAGCCTTGTTTTTAGACCCCAGATTTAAGCGTGTGTTGTCAAATAAGAAAAAAAATTCGGCAAAAAATCATTTAAAAAAAATGGTGATCCAGCTAGTAAACGTGGTGAGCTAAGACAATAAATTTATAATGATTTATAATACATTTTTAATGTTTTTTTTATTTGTATTTAAGCAAAACACTGAAACTCAGCGATTTTCCTGCGGTACGCCACCTGTTGCAGAAGACTTATTTCTAATAGATGAAAGCTCTGTTACAAGCTCTCGATCTTTATTAGCAGACGGTTTAAAGTCAATGGAGATGAATTATTCGTCTTCGGACGACGATGATATTCCTACGTCAATAAATGACAGCGTCCGCAAAGCGTATTTTGAAATAGACAATTATAAAGAAAAACGTTTGGATACTTCTGCTTATTTATTGGAATATTGGAAGAGCAAAAAATTTGCGTTTCCATGGCTTCAAAAATTAGCTTTAATTGTTCATTCTGTACCTGCCACTCAAGTCAGTGTAGAAAGGTCATTTTCGGCACTCAGATTGATATTGGGAGATTTGAGATACAATTTATCTGAGGAACATTTAGAATCAATTATGATGGTAAAATTGAACACCTGAAAATAGCTCTTAACACGGACTTGAATGGCTGCCAAAACTTATAAGCCTTTCGCAGTAGTAACCATTACTTTTTAAGTTTTACGTAAGCTAAGAATTTTAGAATTTTTTCTATTTCGCTCTATTCATGTTTTATAGCTGATACATTATGCATAATATTTTCATAATTGTCTATATTGTAATTGTCAGTTTCTTCTTTATCACTACGCCTAAATTTGCTTCTTCTGAATACTGTTTTATTTCAAGCATTGCCACCGTGAATATATGTATCAACGTAGTTTATTGGATCTTTGATAATGGATAAGTCGCATATATTCATATATACAAATTGGAATGATGCAGCATATTGCAATACATACGGCATAAATAAATAAATAATAATTTTGAATTGATTTTTATTATTGATATAAAAATATAAAAATCAAAAATAACTCTTATTTTTTGATATAAAAATATAAAAATAAAAAATTACTCTTATTTTTCATCTTAAAAAAATAAAAACCAAAAATAACTTTTATTTTTGATCTAAAAAAATAAAAATCAAAAATAAGTTTTAGTAATTGATCTAAAAAAATAAAAATCAAAAACAATTTTTATTTTTGATCTAAAAAAATAAAAATCAAAAATAACTCTTATTTTTTGATTTTTTTGATAAATGTCATAAGAGTTACGGTCCCTGGTTTTGACAGTTTTCGATAAACTTCCGATAAAATTAGAGGAGGCATCGATTTACGAGTATTCGTAATTAGCGGAATAATTCAGAGCAAATCCCCATTAGTTCAGATTGTTCAATTGGAGGGGGAATAACGAATGGGAGAGTAAATTACGTATCGTCTGAACGTAGTATATGAGACCGCTGAACTGTCTAACTTAGTTTACAATGCTTTGTTAACGATTTGATTTGTTATATGCGAATTTTTATTACATTTCAGCGTCGTAAGACAACAATTAAAGAGTACATGCAGAATTTGCACTTGCTATCCCGCTACAACCTTTTCAATGTGCTTTGGTTTGAATTGTGTTTTTTTTAATAATTATTCAAATTGTTATTTTTTATATGCGTTAAATGTAACATATGTAAATTTTCTTTTCATTATTATATTAAAATTTTTTATGTCATGTCTTGCATTCAGACTTATGCTCATCATACTTTTAACAACCTGCATGCACTTTTAACCGATCTTAATTACCGATATGCGCGAGCTTTAATTACCCTTCTTTGCGTGCAAACAGATTTGAGTTTTTTTTATTTATTTATGCTAGCATCATTTTCCTTGAACAAATTATAATATGGCTTGTTTCACGCTGATCAGCGCTAGTCATGCAACAATTAACAACTATTATTATTTGGGTACAATTAATTTAAAAAAATAAGCATTTTTTTATAAAAAAAATATTGAATTTATGCAATGACAACAGGTTTTGCCATTAAATATGCGCTCGTGCAAGATTATTATTTCTAAATAACATTGTAAAAATCTAATTTTATTGAATAAATGGAAACGTCGCAATTGCCAACGAACATACGAAATATTACAAGCTCTAAATTAGAATTGAAACACGTGCTTTTCTGTTTACCTTAAAAAAAAATGATCAAACACGTTAATTGATGGATTTACAGCCGAGAATTTTAAGTTAACAAATAATAATTATTTATCGAGTTGCATATAAAAATCATCTGCTTTTCGGAGACGCAAAGAAATTGTCGAACCCTTCATTTGTGGACAAACCCGTCAAGATATGTACTACCTGGCAGAAATAGCCACGAAAATTGATATTTTTGACTATTTGTTTGCTTGGGAAATTATGTTAGTTATTAAATAGCAAGAAATATCGATAAAATTTTGGCTCCATCATTTTAGACATTTTTTTAGGACTTAAAAGTAGTTTATTAAAATTATTCCAAATCGAAAGCTTTGACGCAAAAGTACCAATAACATTATTGTTACTTTCGCAAGAAATGTTCTTCATACGCCGTGTCAACTTCCATTAAAGTGGAATTTTGGATTTTGTATATAGAGTAGACCGTTTCGCCTAAGAAGCAAAAAACTATTCGCTCTACCCTACATTTATTGGGGTCGCCATTTCCGTGATTTTGATGATATTAAAAAATTAGTGCGCTAGGTGGCGCTGTAGGCGACTTATTCAGAAAATCTGTAATAAATCCGTATTTATGCTCAAATATTGCTGATATTAGAAAAGTATGCTGCAAGTGCGATTAGAACTGCATACATATGCATAGCGTATACATAGTACACTATATATGCAAAAAATATTGAAAATATATATAAAGGAAAATCCATTAGAGGGCTCTGTAGTCAAGATTTCCACAAAATCTATATTTATGGTAAGTTCAAATCTAATAAGCTTTGTGGACTTAAAATGTCAAAAGGGTTTAGCTGTACTACCGAAGTCACGGGTATTAGCTAGCTTTTATAAGTCTACTTCATTGTAAAACTAACAACACCCTAGAAAATTTGTTGAAAAGATGGGAAAATACACCAAATTTTTACAAGAGGAACAATTTTTTTATTCAGAGACTTTAGAAGAAATTGAATATTTTGCCTGACAAAGTATGATCGACTTTTTCTTTGCATGTGTGTACTTATATGTATTATATTATTGGATGTAACCAAATTTGTGAGGTTAAATTAGATATTCGTGGCTTTTAACCTATGGGTCTTTTAAGCTCACAAAAATTCATTCCAAAGTTAATTTTTTCTGAAGATTTACTTTTGATTAATGAATCATAAAAACACTAATTTTCATAACACAATTACATATGACTAGTACATTTCGAAAAACCACAATTTAATTATATAATAGCATAACTCAACTAATAAGTGTATGTGTATATCAATATTTAAAGATATCAATCAGGCAATGTAAATTGCCACTTCGAACGCGTGTAAATAAGTAAATAGATATTCATTAGAAAACAAATATAGGCAATATAATATTTATCATCAACAAACAATCATATTCACATGCACGTCTTAATCTCTCTTTTTGGATGTTTGTTTGCACAGGCGTATATTTTTCGAGTTTGAAAGGTCAATCCCCACTGGAGTTTCCTTCAATTAGTACCGCAGTCATTCATTAAATATCCATTGTCATTGTAACCTTAACATTTACATGTTTGACTTTTCTTTATTAACTTTTATGTATGTTTTGTTTATTGTTTTTAATCGTTCGCAATTTGATGGAGGCATCGTTTATGTTATGTTATTGATATAGGTCCTTAATATATTGATGCGTTGGCCATCGTGTTAGTGTTTTAAAAATTTTATGAATAGAATGTCAAGTTAAGTATGATTTTAACAATTTTAGAAAAATTATTATTACTTTTTATAGCATGTGCCAATTTTGATTCAATCGACGACGAACCGGTTTTAATTAGTATTTTCTAAAAGTACACCCTTCAAAGAGGTATACCCCCAGCTGGGTTTGTTAAAGTTAACTCGAGTTTTTCGGCGGCCTAACATAATTTAAAAAAATTTGTAAAAAAATATTAATATAAATGTCTGGTCGCAAAGAAACATTGGGGCATATACTACGTACAATTTAGTGCGTCATATTTTCGTGGAACATTTTAACCCATTAACTCTCTCGTTAAGATGTCGTTTTGATCCGTACTACAAGAAACCCCTCAAAGCCATTAGAGGATTAGAAAAAATCCGTTAGAATCATTAGAGGGTTTGAAGGATCAAAAGAAATCTGTGTGTGAATAAAACAGAACTTTTCATGAAAAAAAATAACAAATAATTTCCTATAAAAATTAGATAACAGCGCTGTTAACTTGCAATGTTAATGTTAATAAATACATGTAAGTGTAGCATACACTTTCAGGTTCTTATTATGATGAATCAAAATCTATTTGTTATTCAAAATTACTTGTATGATGAATGTAAATGTATGATGTAGTAAAAAACTCTGAAATGGCGAATGAAAATTTATTCGTTATTCAAATTTACAAAATTGTTTTACCGTAGGGATTATAAAATTCAAGACATCAAACAAACTATTTTTAAATAATTTTAATATTTTTAGAATTTCGGAATTATCTCCAATTTGGTTTTTTTTAAATAAATTTTATTTTAATGCTTCGCACATAAACCCAAACAATTTTTTTTCGTAAATCTCATGAATTCGTTAGTAAATTTTGTAAATATTTTGAAAAATTATTTTAGAAAACTATTTTAATTTTAAAAAGAACTCCAGGTATTTTTAAATCCGCCCAGCTCACGTAAACTTGAATATTTTTCCGAAATATTTAGGCGGAAGTCAAAATATAATAAATTTTGAATTCCATTTTTTTTTTTGTTTTTTTTGAAGAGACACTCTAATGTATATATTTTTATTTTTGTTTAGTTGAACCCAATTTTTTTTTATAAATTGTTTCAATACCCAAATACACAAAATTTAACACGTTGCACTTTTTGAGGAAAAACGTAAAAAGTACGCCGGGTATTTACTAGTATTTAAATGAAATTAATTTCTATCTTCAGTAGGTATAATGTATTATACATACGTGTTGAATGAAATGCAACCTTGGTAAACAAAATATCAAAATACATTGATATTTAGTTTATATTGCCACGTACGCAATCTGCAATTATTAAATTTAGTATATCACTTAAGACATAAATGTCTAACTTTTCATTCAAATGTGTATCATTCAGTACAGTCAGATAATGTGAATATGTACCTACGTGAATGTTATTCGTAATTTTTTATAACGATTCGACGCTGTACGGCGGTGACTATCTATGTATGTTATCATTTATCTAAGTGATATTAAGTGTCATAGTTTATAAAATATTATAGGATTAAAGTACTCACTCAAGTTTATCTTTCGACGTGAACGAATGAAGGCCGATAGTCTCGTTAAACTTTTTTTACAGCTTTATTTTATTTTTATCACAGAGGTTTTAATACCGGATTTTTTTTTGCGGTGATATGATATAGCTTGAAAATTATATAATTTATTACAAAAATGTAATTTTAGTTTTTGTTTTAGTTTAACATGCTTAGCAAATTATTTCAACTTCAGTTAATAAAATAGTTAATTCCATTCAGAATTTAAAAAGTAAACTTCATTTCGTTTTTCACTCTTCATATTCTATTAACTATGCGTTACAATCAATCAAATATTGTGTTCGATCACTGGTACTGAGAATCAGCGAGAGCGCTATAAATCAACAGCATTTTATACAATCCTTTCATCAAACCGCAGTATGACACAATTTTCTAGTTCAGCACATGCGAATAATCTTATAAATTTGCATATATTTTTTTATTTACTTCGACTTCTATATTTTATATTCCGTTTTGTTTCTTGGCGTATTAAACATATGCAAATAAAACAACAACCACATCAACACATAAGAGTATATATTTGATCATAACAATTAAAAAAGAAAAACAACACACGAAACGCTGACACGCACACACCGTTATTGTTAATGAGAAGCGCGCTCAAATGTACCAGTCCGCCAACGTCGCAGCTCCAAAGCAAACTAACCAAAATATAAACACCACCGGCGGTAAATAGCTGCCATGGCATGGCGTAAAGTTTAGTTTAGGGGCAATTGAAGATTTTTACATTGTTATTGCTGTTGTTGGTTATTAGTAACTTAACCCTCAAATCTTGGTAGGAATGAGTGTGTGCATATTTGAATCTGGAGCGATAGCACCGACCACCCAGCAGTAGAGGAGGGCTAGGCTGCCTAAACGGCTGTTGAGCCATTCAATATACATAGGTCTGTGTGTGTGTGTGTCTTTTTATCTAAAGCTTTGTCAACACACATAAATCCTTAGATATCACTAAATATATAGTTACATATGTATATCTGTGGAAATGTACATATAGAGGTTGGTGCGTCAAGGCGTATACGCAATGAAGTGAACAAACACTAGCAATTATGACACTATCAATTATGTGTTGTAGTTACAGCCATGTGAAAAAAATTGGGACGTGAAATTTTGACAAGTTTTGCCTATTTTTCTTTTAATTGTTTTACGTTTACTATTGTTTTTTTTTTAATAAAAGTCTAGCTCAAAAAATTGAAAATTCAACAAATTTCTTCAACAACAACAAAGTTTTTAGTCAGAATTTGTAGACAAATTCTAGGTATGTGTCTAGCTCAATAAATAACAAAAAAAAATTGAAAATTCAACAAATTTCTTCAACAACAACAAAGTTTTTAGTCAGAATTTGTAGACTAATTTTATATAATACTTTATTAGAAATTTAAAGTAGCTCAAATCTATCGTTGATTTTTAATAATTTTCTTGTTGCCTTCACATAAAAACAATGATCGAACAAGTTTAGAGCAAAAAGTTTATTGTCGTTATTAAAATTTGTTGAATGTTCCTATTAAGAAAATAAATAATTTTACCTAAGGTAATCACTTTTAATTCATCTTTATTTTTGGTGTTTATCTCAATAATAGTTTTTGAGCTCAATACCAGTTCTTTATTTGGAAAGCATTGGAGGCAACAACAGTCAAAGCGGCATAAATTATAGCTGCTATTTCGGAGATCATCACATCTCCTTAGCAGTTTTCTTTCTAAAGTAGTCATGAGTTTAAAAATTATTTTCGATATAAATAAAATAGGTCCAAAAAAATTAATATAAGTATTTTGCGGTTTTAATTTTTTATATCCGAAAAAAAGAGTTTAACCATACTGTATAATTTCCGATTACGTTTGGTGGCTGAAAGTCTTTTTTTGTCACATATTTCTCGAATAAAGCTACCTTAAACGTTTTCGTATAGTGGAATTTCAAGCATCTATTATATATTAATTTAATCAACGTCCGTTACAAGGTGGCAACCTTAAACATAAATAAAAATGGTTTCGTTACACACCAATACTGTTATATTTCAGTAGGCTTATAAATTGAATTTAGTTAGTGTTTTTCAAAATTTGGCAACACACTTTATACACATTTTCATGATTAATTTTTCCTTCCTTCCTTCCTTTCAAATAATAATTTAATTAAATTTCCTCTCTCTCTGCAAAAGTATTTCCAAAATAAAGCTTTCTTCCCATTCGCACAACTCATTCAAATTTTATTTTTTTTTAAACAGGTGACAACCCTCTTCAAAAATGTTTTTGAAATTAAGCTAACTTAAAACTTTTAGTTTTACGAGTACACTCTTATTGTAATATTTAATTTAATTTATTAATTTAATTTATTTTATCCTTACTCCTCTTTCAAAAAAAGTTGGAAATTAACCTCTTTCGTTTGATACCCATATTTAAACAAAATTCCTTCTATGTTAGTCCATATAACGGACTATATATGTAATTGTCCTAATTTTTTCACATCGCTGTAAGTAGTATTTATGTATTGTGCATAAGTATTTATGAGAATTATCTGAACAACACCTGTTCCTCTGCGTAATTCGCCGGCATTTAATATACATATGTACGCAAGCATGAATATTGAAATATAAACATAGTATATATGTACCTATATGTACATAGGTATGACACGCATTCTCAAAATCGCCGAGTCATTCATAGTCTATGTTATCTGGGACCTTAAGGGCAATCAAAAAGATAGTGATTCAGATTACAAATACAAACACAAAGGTATGTACAATACCGGCATAGTATGAGTCAAAAAAGTGTGGCATGACATAGGCTTATTGGAATTTATGGTGAAAAAAGAAATACGTTCTTCGGTCGGGTGGAGTGTTCGCATTAAAAACTCATACTAAAAAATTTAGTTGCCATATGCGAATGTGTAAACAAAAAAATCTAACTAAAGTGCGTATCAAATACAATTTTTTTCGCGACTAAAAGTATATAGAATAAACTTCGAGTCTACGAATTCATTTCATTTATTGAGTCTATTATCATATTTGTCGATTTCAGTAATAGTTACTCTAGTGCGTTATTATGATTATCGGTTGGTTGTTGTTAGCTGGTTATCGTATTACGGCATTTTTTAGACTTGATTAATCGTCGGATATGCTCCACATCGAATGACATTAATCAATTTAAAAACAAAACTACAATAGAATAAATAAAAAAAAATCTTTTAATAGTCCAATTAAAAAAAAAATATCAACAACTAATATGTAAGAAAATTCAATAAAGTTGGACTATTTATTTTATTGTTATTTAAAATTTTTATAAATTCAAAATTTAAAACTTTCAAAATATTTTTGAAAAAAAAAATTTTTTTGCTTGTAACTTTTTTAATTTGGTATGTTATGTTACTAAATTCAAAAACACTAAAAAATTTCATATATTCGTTAATTTGTTAGTTGAAAAACAAAAATTATGTTTGATGTACGCAAATTTTTTTTAACTTCAAAACATTTTTTTAAAGTGTTTTTCATAATCTAACGTAATGTGTTTTGTGAAGGAAAACATTTTAGTACATTTTTTTTATCAAAATATCGATCACGCTCACGAATAACTTCGATACTTGTTGTCTCTAAATGTGAAGTATTTTAGAACGAATATTATATTGTTTCTACATCCATTCATACATACATATGCATGTACATACATTCCTGTAAAATCAGCGTAAATGTTTGCTAAACGAGAAAGCGTAAAATGTTCATTGATAAAGCGTAAATGCTTATTGTGTAAAGAAGTGACTCACTTACTACGTAAACATTATGTAAAAATTTATGTATGTACGAGTATGTGTATTCTAGTATGTTTACATATAACTTTAGGAACTTTTCTGCCCGACTTTTCACGTCGAGTTTTTCTAGTTAGAAAACAAAATATCACAAAGTTAATAGCAATTCTTCAGAAATTCAAAAAAAAAAAAATAGGAAACTAAAAAATTCAAATGAAACTGCTCCCAAAACTGCATAAAAAAATTATAATGAAAATTAGAGTGTTTTAAAAATAATAAGTAAATACCTTCTTTTTCGTCTCTCAAATAGCCTGAACGACAAAAAAGATTGGTGACAAACTACACATCAGCTGTATTTTATTTGCATGGTGTGTTTGCTTATTTTGTGTTTGCAATGATATGAACCTGAGAAACAATTTATGTAGAAATGTAAAATTAATATAAGTTTTTTTTTAACCAAAATCAAATCTTTTATTGAATACTTGTTTTTTTTTTTTTTGCATATAAATTCATAAGGAAGGATTTTTTTAGTCTCACTACCTGAAGCCTAAAACAAAAAAATAGCTTTTTTCATATATTACTCAAAATTACATGCATACATTTTAATCAGTATAATTTTTTTTCTATTACAAATTTTTGTTTACTTATTTTTCCAGATCTCAACGTTCGAATCAATTGCGGGACCCGACATCTTTTTATACAATCACTCTTAGTGCAGATGCATTAACGTAAGTAGAAATTTTTGATATCAAACCAAATATGTGTATGCGCAGATTTGTCAACTAAGCTCTTTAAAATATTTGTGATCATTTATGATCTGGTTTATTTACCGTGTCAGCAAGTTCTTTTTAAACAAGGAATCAGCACTAATGTTTTAATATTGCGTTACGTTTTTACTGGGCACAAATTTATAAAGCTAAGAATGCCACACATAGTTATGTATGTACATATGTACATATGTAATTTGTTTATAAGTATGCGTGGTAGAAAGATTGAAATGTGCAGTGTCTACAGTTTTTTCAAGCTTGTTAGTCCATTATTTGCCTTTGCTTTCGTCAGCAGAATGACTTAAACAAAAATTATAATATCCACTAAGAATAATTATGATGGTATAAAACTTTCAAATGTTTAGGGAAAATAGAAAATAAAAATCCCCTTTATATCAAATGCATAAGCCGCAAGTTTCTGGTTAGTTGAAAACTCAGGCATGAGAATTCGTACTATGTCTTGCTATTTCTATTTTAAATTTTTCCAGCTTGTTAAAGTAAACATTTATTCATATACTTCAATGAAGATGCAATAAATGCAATATTGAAAATTGAAAAGTGAAATATCAACAACTATGTAGGTTGCCAAATCACAAATTTCTGTTTTAATTCCGTTACAGACTGCAAGTTTGCCCACAAACCGAAGGTCACAGAAAACCGCAATGCAATTACATAGATAAATAATTCAGGTGCACTTAAAAGCTCAGATTTTTATTGTCTTCTATATAGTGAATTGCCATTTTTTCTTCATAAAAAAAATTCCTCCTACAAATATATTTCAAAACTTTATTTGCTATAAACTGTTGCGTACGTTGCGAGTTCGTCTCATCTCTAACAAATAGATTCAACTCTTTAATAGCACAGACACCCTTTCCAAAACTCGCATTTTATTCTTCAGTGTGAAAGCAGTGAGAAATTCGTACTCGACGAGCTATTCAAAATGAATCTGGGTTTTTTAAAACCGCTTTCTGAATTAATGTAAATGTTATAAATATTGTTGCAAAAAATAAAACTGGGACGTTTTCACTGTGTGTAACGGTATGTATGTACATATGTAATGGATAAACACTTCAAACAGAACAAATTCTAACAATGCTAAAATAAATTTGTTATAATCTACAGCAACCACACATTCATTGTAATAGCTCCAAACTGGCGTACTTGAATTGTGTTTGGAAGTAGGAAGGTGGAAAGCAACCACAGTTCACTATTTTAATATTTTTCACTTTGTCAAAAATGACATTTTTATCGGGAGAGGTACTAAATTCTGCTTTTCAAAATTCTTTTGGATGAAAATTCTGTAAAAATCAAAAAAAAAAATTCTGTCCAGCCTAAATTCTTTTGGTTCAATATTCTGTATTTAAAATTCTGTATGATCAAAATGATGGAGAACTGAAATTCTGTATATTAAAATTCTGGAATCAAAATTATTTTCGATCAAAATGCTGTAAAAATATAACCAAATAAGCAGATAACCTGATAAGCACGCTTACCTGAATAGCACATTTATTTTATGAATAATGGAATTCCGATTTTATAGAATCAATGGTATATATACATACGTCAATTAAAGAAAAATTCAAAAATTCATTCAAAACAAAAGTTATTACATTATAATGGCGAAACAATTATTATATTATTAAATTTTTAGCAATTCGCTTTAGAAAAGAAACATGCCTTAATATAAGCCTTTTTTTTGTTATTCTTTTAATTCTGTTGTTTGCTTTTACAGCCTTCTTCGTTTGACTAATTTTGTGACCATTTTGAAATTTCTGAAGCTATAAATACATACAAACATATGTACATTTGCTTTATGTAAATCTGTTTTGATAATATAGGAAACCATATGGGTCAAGACAAGTCATGTATTGGCAGTATTTTGTTTTGCAAAACTCTGTGTTGAAAAACCGGAAGAGCATATGCGCACTTTTTTTATTTATCCATATGCTCTTCCGGGTTTTCAATACAGAGTTTTGCAAAACAAAATACTGCCAATACATAATTTTGATTTACAGAATTTAAAATTACAGTGTTCCGCAATACAGAATTTTAACAGTACAGAATTTTGAATTACAGATTTTTGAATACAGAATATTGAATACAGAATTTTAAATACAGAATTTTGAACCAAAATCATATTGTACCCAACCCATTTTTATCTATATCTTTGGCACCGGTTGAGATATCAAAATAAAGTCTTAAGTAGTTTCTGAGTCTAGGCATAAATTTTGCCAGTAGCAGTATTTTCTTTAGGATTTTGAAGGCCTGACACTGCTTTTTTGGGAAGCACTTTACCATTTTTTTAGTCTATAGGCTGGTAGTGGTCGTTAGTTATTTATATTGATAATTTCATGAGAATCGTCAGAGCCGTTCACAAGTTTGTCTCACACATAAAAAAGTGAGGTTACATTATAATAGATACAGAAGTTTATAAATGTGTTTCTGCAAATCTCCGATTTTGTAGACAAAATTCTAAAAGAAGAGAGATTTTGAAAAATAATTTGACTCTAGACTTTAGGCCGGCAAGAAGAAAAACGAAACACAGGACGAATGTAAGGCAACGAAAAAGGCCTTAACTAAGTATTAAAAAGGATGAATCGGTCACATTTTATCAGCTTCATAAATTAGATCAATAAAAAGTAGTTTCACTAGCGATTGCGAGCCGATCATAAATCAAATTAGTACTGGTAGGGTCATGTGAATAACCCATGTATTTTGTTGTGATATATTTATTGTACATACTTCAGCTTATCAGTTACGTTAAATGTACGAATTACTTACATATGTACGATATGTATGTACATACGTCATATAAGTATTTTCGTAAACGCACTTGGCACTCATAAAGTGAATATTATATTTTTTGTTATGCGTACTCGTACATACCCACATACATATGTACATACATATGTATATACCTAAATACTTTTGTATTTTTCTTATACGATCTATGTATATTTGAAAAACATTCCATTATCTAAATTTGCCCAATCATAGCATTATTAGTTACATTTATCGGCTCTTTAAATTATTCTGCAAAACCACCTTCCAGTACATTTGACGCATGAAATTTCACACAGTGTACATACAGATATGGGCGTGTGTAGTATTTGTAAGGCGTTGTACATGAATCGTCTTTCATATCTTATTGAATATAGTGGGACTTTATTTAATGGCAAACACCTGTAAATATTTGCACTAGTTTACATATTCAGACAGCATTGTAATGCACAAGTGCATATTCCTCGCCAACCCCTTCAAGGTTGAAGTTGTTGTTGTTGTCGATGCACTTCAGTGAAATTGCGTTTTGCAATTAACTGCAAATGGGGGCACATTAGCCAATTGAATGCAAGATTCAAGAATTTGACGTCACCGAACATATGGTGGCTTGGATTGGCTCCCGCCAAAGATTAAAATAGTTTTTGTGTTTTGCAAACTAATTTCTTCGATTTCACTACAAATAATTGATGCAGTTTTTCGCCGGGCATTGGAGAAGGAAATTTGGCCACATATTTTTGAATAAAAAATATTTAAAGCGGAGATGAGCCGATTTCTGAATTTTTCAATACTTACATGCATCATCTCCTGCACTCAGTATCTTGAAATTTTCTTCATTTCCGTCTAGTTACCCAAAAGTTCTAAACCGAATTGAAAAACCAGATGGGTAGACATTGACTGGAATCCCTTTTTTTATTTCAAAAATATCTATGAAATATTGCGTGTTTCATTCAAATTCATAAACTCATAGACCTAAAGAAGTCAAAGTCAGAAATAATAGTAACTTAAAGGAAAAATATTACAATCAGATCTGAAAGCTTTTTTGGAACTAAATATATTCGGTCAAAGAAATGAGAACGAAAAGGCTCTCAGACTGTATCGGACACCGTAAACCAATTTGCTGATTTCTTTAATTCAAATCTACTTCATGACATTGTAATAGCTTTAGTCTCCAAATGTCTAGACTTTGGATAATTATCTCTTTCTAAATTGGATGACATTAATGACATTTCCTCCTTACAGTCTTCAATGAAAAGCGGGGGCGGAAAATAATCACTAGTTTTAAATTTTCAATGAAAAAAGTAAAAGCTTTCAAATATATGAGAGCACTTGAGAGCATACATATGTATATTTTTTCATGTCTTGTATGAATCTGTTTTTTCTGATCAGCAACTGATTTTTATTAATCGCTCAGAAAAAAGTACTGCTATATCGAGTTATATTTTTTGTTTAATTTTTTTGATTTTTTTTTATCAAAAGTAATAACTATTTTTCGAGTTTTATTTTTTTGATTCAAAGAAAAACTCAGTTCTTGAGCGTTAATGAATTTCTCAGATTAGTCAATTTTTGAGTGTTATTTATTTTTTGGCAGATCGAAAAACTCAAAACGCCATAACGCTTTTCAAGTAACTGTTTAATGGTATATTTTTTTTATATGTCCTCGTCAACATCGGTTACTTCCTTTCGGTTAACGGTTAAAATATGCCGATTATTGCTTTTCGATTAATCGAACAGTTACCGGTTAACAAATTTTCAAAATAATCGAAAACTCACTATCAAAAATTGGTCACTTTACTCAACCTATAACGTGTGAATCAAAATTACGTATTTAAAAATCGTCACTCTAACCCATTCATAGTAAAAATCCCCAAATATCATTTATTGTATGGCTTATATATTTTTTTTTTTGCAACAATCAATGGACATTTTTAGCAACTTTAAACTTGTACTTTATTATACAATAATTTAATTGACTATAGTTCTGAAAATTAGTTTTTATAAAAAACTGATGAAAACGTCGTAACAAAAGGGGGAAATTACGGAAAAAAGAAATACACTTATTACTTTACTAATTATTATATTATTCCTCGCACAATTAAGCATCATTTTCACACCTGTTGGTGAGCGCTTCAAGACCGTTACAATTTAAATTTTGTTGCCTTCTTTTATTTTCGCATACTCTTGTTAGCAAACAAATTATAGCAAAACGTATAAGAAAATGCGCTAAAAAATTCTATTTCTTCAATGCAATATCCGTTTGCTTACATAATAATTTGTATATATATGAACATATTTATTAGAGCTCCCACAAATGGAAAAATGTTAAATGTTTTCGTTTCCCGCGCATTTTTAGATAGGTTGGTGCCGCCGCTCGAAACCTAGCCGTGGCAAGTAACCTCAAAAACTATAGAATAGTATTTTCTAATAGCGTCCCCCGAGTGTATTTTCGCCATTAAAAAAAGTTCTCATAAAAGTCGTTTGCCGTACGAAATCGGCGAAATATTGCAGTTTCCTTAATTTGTGATACAACACACACACTACAAATTTTAGGAGAAGTTCGACCAAGCATGGACCTACATATATGCTTTAAGCGTAAAATTATTATTATTATTGAATATTTCGCAACACTTCTAAAAAACCCGCCTCTGCTTCTAAATTCGAGTCAAGCTAGCTTAGCGATGTACAAAAAAAATGCAAAGCATTCAATTCTATTAAAATTCGCATTCAATAATTAAATGATACAACTGCGCGCATCACGATTATTCTTTCATTAAATATTTGCAAACTGATGTACATACATACGTACATGCTTACATAGAAATTTAATCATAATGCTTATTAGAGCAACATTTCCAACAATTGGTTTGTTTATTCAAAATTGTAATTATATTTTTTTGCTCAATTATTTCATGGACAAGATGAGTGATTCAACGTTATTGTGGAATGTGTTTGTACTCGTATAGTATATTTGCATGTAAAAGAAAATTTAACAGGAACATATAAATAACAAATATGCACTAAATATGTACAAATTTTTAGAGAAAAAATTTTTTAACACAAAAAAAAAATCTCAAATCTAATGCGATCAATTGCATTGTACACAAGCTCGTGCGCTGGGTTTTTTATTTATTTATAAAGTTAAGCGCAGTTTGAAAAGGAATGTGTTTCCAACATTAGTTGCATAGTTCGTGCTGTTCATTCGATTTATATATTATTCAAAAACTTTCTTAGTGAGTTAAAATTCAACTGGTGTATCAAATTTCGTACAATTTTCTAAATTAACATCGCAGATATTTAAATTTCTTTTTTAATTTTTCTAAAATGTCGTTATATTCGAGATGGTCATGGCAATTATGGTAATTATGGTTAATAAAATCATTTGTAACATCTCCATTAAATTTAGTACGATTTGATGAAATATTTTCGGAGATACAAATAGCTTATTGTTTGGCCGAATTTCTCATACAATTTGTGGTGTGCTTCTTGATGTTGTAACAGAAATTGAAGCACCTACAGTTTTACGCCGACTCCGAACGGCAAATGGTTTTTGTGAGACATTTTTTCATGGCAGAAATACACGCGGAGTTTTGCCATTGATCATCGACCGCTATCAGGAAAAAAAAAAGAATTTTTTATAATTTTTGATGTTAGGTACATGCCCGGGAGCCACCGAAGGCAGCGCGCATGCGTTACACACTCGTCGGCGACCGCCTAATATATAACAGTTAAAAATGATAGTTAAAAAAATGGTACTAGTAAGGAAAGCATTTTGTAAATTATTTCTGCAAGAAATTGATGCAAAATTTGTCGAGTTGTGTCTCTTTTATACTTAGTGTGCGCTATGTACATATGTTTATACTACATATATATATATATATATATATATATATATATATATATATAAATACATTCAAGTATATACACTTCAGATATTGAAAAATGTTATGTTTCCAAACAATGTATTTATTCGAATAGGTACATATACACTTTGTTAGATTACCTCTTCATTACTCACTTATCGCATCATGTGCTTTGTGGTTGATTGTTCGAAAGCCATTACTCACATATCAAAATATCAATACAAAAAATAAGCAAACTGGTTATTTATCACTTAAAGCAAATACACGCCTTTACCACAATGCTTATGATAACGGATTTTTTATGTTTAGCCGCTATTTGAAGGACTACGCGTAGTATTTTGTTTTTGTATTACTAATTTTTTCTAATTTTTTTGCATTCTTTCACACATCATTTTATTGTAGCGTCTTGACTAATTCATTTGAGTAAAATGATGAATAGATTTTTGTTATTTTTTTAATTTTACAATCTTTCACTTTTATCGTAACTTTTATTAGACTTCAAAGAAACCTTACTATACTTTAATACCGCCGCTAGATCTTCTCGTTTTACCAATAACTGCCCTGCCAAATTGAACAACAACTCTTTATAGCACGATAACTACGAATAATTTTGTTTTACTATTATTACCCGTTGGTGTGAGCTGGTGTGGACCGGCGATAACTATGGCTGCGTGTGCGGCTGCGACTGCGGCTTCGACCAGCTGATGTGACAACCGCAAATGTTCAAGGAACACTACTAAGATTTCGCTGGTGGTGCGACTCGCAACTTTGCGCGGCTGATGAAACCGTGACGACTGCGTACCCAATTGTGTAGCGTCTCAGAAAGTGTGTGTGATGCCATTGCTGGCAAATGCCCCCCTCACGTAGCGCCCACCCCATAGTTGGGCTACTGTTACAAACAGCACACCCAACCGCCTACCCTATTATAAATATATGTAGGTATATAAGTACGTATGAAATTATGAACAAAAAAAACCTGTCATAATTACGTCAACGGATTCATATACTATAAGTGGTGCTTTCCAAAAAAAAAAAAAAAACACGCAAAAATAACAACAACATAGAAGGTAAGAACGCCGGAATAGTTGGATGCGCGACACTCCTTATGGCGGAGAACAGTTTACTTGTTTAAAGAGACAAGACAGAGCTAGCGAAAAAAGTAAATAAGATAACAAAATAATGTAGCGATTGCTTAGAGTTTTACTTTTGCTTTCAACTTTTTTTTTTTATTTGATTACATTTTTTCATACATACTCACTTGCAGTGTTTAAAGCTGTTTTAAAACTGCTTGTTTGGTTAGGGCAAAATATATTTTCAATTGTTTGCTATATGCAAATGTCGCAGAGCAAACAACCAAAAAAAAAAAGGTAAAAGGTATTAACCTGTATTTTGTATAGTGATAAGATAAAATAACGAAATGGCGAAAGTCGTTAGTTAAACAGATTTTTATTTAAAAAATTTACACCAGTTTTTCTAGTCCTATAAAATTTTAAATATGGTATTTCTTTAATAATTTCAAAGGTGTTACATTTGTCTAATTAATATAACCAAAAAAAAATAGGACTGCACGATTATTCTTATAAGTACCGGCTTAGTGTTTTAAATATGGAACATGCCGCTTACTTATTTTACTTAAATAAATGAAAAGTAATAAAAAATCCGAATGCATAAAACAAAAAGTAATATTTTCGGTATAAGTTTGAAGCTTTTTATTTTAACACTTAACCAAGTACCCTTCAGATACCTTTAATAAAAATTATAAAACCACCATCCCAACCCGACAGGACTGGAAAACCAGGTTCCACCATATACAAAACGCTATACACATGTACATTGATGGCTTCAAACTTGTCAGAAAGGTCGGAGGAGGAATCTCCTCCCCAGAGCTGGAATTAGAGACATCTTTCCGGCTTCCTGACCACTGTAGTGCATACCAGGCGGAGGTACTGGCTATCCAGGAGGTCACTCGGCACTATAAATAATACAAATTATCTCATGGAATGCCGCAGATCTCTCTACGAGATGACCCAGCATTATAAGGAGGTCCACTCTCTCTAGCCGGTCCAATCTGACCTAACCCAACCTATAGCTGTAGGTCCTCTTAATATTTGGTGAATTATTATACCAGAATGGCCACTCCAACATTCATAAGTAGAGAACGACCGAACATCGATTTTTAGGACCGAACCTAACCGAATCGAAATAAATAAGATTTTAAATAAATAATCAACATATGTTCAAAAATGTTAAGGTTTCTTGGCCGCAGATGTTCATCAAGAAAAGTAAGGAAAGGACGGGGCATGCTACCAAAGGAAAATCGCAAAATCTTTAGTATTGTATCAAACTCTGCTCTTTCTGGTGTTATGGTGCGCGGCGCATTCAAATTGAAATTTCTAAACTTAAATATGTTGGGGAAAAAACATTGAAATACTACTAGAGATTTGTGACATATAGTATGTACATACCTGTAGAGTGATCACAACTGTCACAAAACTTACTGGCTTTAATCAAGTTAACCGGACTGTATCACTATTTTCGGCACTGGTATGCCAATGGATATATGTATGGCCAATGGCGTGAGAAGGAATGAAATAACTTCGTAAGCTTTATAAAATCTCGGCTTTCCCAACAAATAGTTAAATATGGAAACTGCCCACATGCACGTTATTCGTACTTGTATCACTTTTCGCAAAACTATGTAGTATGACTAAGCATAATGCTTTTCGCCGACATATTTACTGTGCACAGTGGTAATATTTTGAACGAACTATAGTAATATAAATTCAGTAGTGATGTACAGCATAGCGAAACAGGATCCGGTGAACTGGAAAAACGGGTCTGAAGGAACGGAAACTCGATTGTATTCTTTTTGAATTTCTGTTTTTCGAACAGATTAAAAAGTTTATGTATATTTTAACAATTTAATAATTATAACAGCTACCAGAGGAAAAATTTAAAAATTGACTACTTTTGGAGAAAAAAGATTTCATTTAATGTCGAATTTTCTTAATCTTGAAGAAACTTTTACTCAATCCGGAGATAATATCGCAAATTAAAAAATTATAATATAATAATAATGCAAATTTTTCTTGTGTGCAATATTAATAATGAATTTCTGAATTTTAGTTTTTTGTTCAGAGATAGCGAGTTTTCTTTTTTCGAACAAAAATAAAACTCATTTTTCGTGTATTTTTTTCTCTCCGAAATAAAGATTATTTTGTGAATTGTTATTTTTTGTTAAAAAATTGTAATTATTTTTTAGTGTTATTTTTTTTTTTTTGATTTGTTAAGTTTAATTTTTTTCATCAAAAGTAGTCATTATTTTTTTAGTTCTATTTTTTTGATCGACGAATCTTTTTAAAAAATTTGTTTTTCAAAAAATAATGAATACTTTTGATTAAAAAATAAAACCAAATAAATTATGATTATTTTTTATTAAAAAATAAAACTCCTAAAGTAATAATTATTGTTTTTAATAAAAAAAAAACCACTTCACAAACGAATTAACTCGATATATGATTATTTTTTCTGAACGATTATTAAAAATCTAATTATAATTATGAATTATAACTTTTATAGATATCGCTGAATATTTTTAAAATCGTAACAGATTCATACAGGGATGAAAAAATATATGTACGTATGCTCAAAACTGTGCTCCGATATTTGGATGCCTTCCATTTCTTCATTGAAATTTTAAAAACAATAATAATTTTTTACCCTGTGTTGAACCCACAAAAATCGATTGTTTAAAATTTTTTCGAACTATCATTTTCTAACAGAATTTTCAAGTCTTCGCGATGCCTTAACTGCGAACAATTAAATGTGTTTTTTTTTAAATATTTCACGCATTTATAGCCGCTCGTTAAAACCACTGTGCAAAGTTGGAAAATATGAATTAAAAGCTATTAGCGAAATTAAAAACTTCAAGCAAATTAAGACAACACTGCAGCCACAACCATAAACACACAAATCTAATAACAGGAAACAATGAAAGTAAACTGATAAACAAAGTTGCCGGTAGTCGGTAGCCGGGTGTCAAAGTGGTGAAGTGGCTTAACCCAAAGCGGCATATTCCTTTAGACAACCCATACATACATACATACTACATTTACACGCACAACCGCCACCCACACTATTTCCGCAAACAAAAGCGCGCGTATAGATACTGTCATTTCGCGGTTTGCGTGAAGCTCATTTTAATGATTTTTATTTGACGTATAGAATTTGAATCAGTCCGCAACTCGGATAGGCACTAGTTATGCTTTTACGGTGTAATTTTGTTGCGGATCCTACTGTGAGCGTTACAAAGGCAATGAGAGCATACACCTTCCTTAGCCCTGCTTCAGATCATCTACAATATGTCTGTGGACAGTATTCCTCTCTCAATTCCATAGTTGCACTCAAGGCAAATTCATACCAGGTGGAAGCGTAATAAATTTTTTAATTTAAGAATGTCAAGATAAAAGAGAATATAAGAATGGATGCCATCTATGCGCTTTGGTAAGTCATTTGTTTTCGGAAAAGGGCAAATATGCGGGAAGAAGAAGAAATCAGCTGCTTTAATAACACCACCTTGTATGAGTTTGCCTTGATTGCATTCATTCCACCATTCCCATTTACGTGCTAGATATCAAGTATAAATTTCATGATAATAGTGCTACCCATGAGAGTAGCAGCTTTTCGGAGGAATCTTAGTAATGGAAATAAGTAATGGAAATTTCCACGAATTGTGCTACTAAGCCTAATTACTCCACACTTATTTCCGAAGAAACAAACTATTAAAATAAGACTATAAAAACCTACTCGTAATAGATTACTTTGACTCACTCATTAATTTCTGGCACTCTTTTTGTATTAAAATCTTTAAGTTTAACTTAACTCACATCCCAAAGTAGGGATAAGTATTTTCTTAACTGGCATTTTATTTTTATTTTTTTATAAATTTTTATTTCGAAGTTAAAAAAAAAGCTAAATAACAATCAAATAAAAATAAAAATGAAGGAAACACCAGTATTCCCTTCCCTAGAAAATTGCGAAAAGTGTTTCAAATAATTGTAATTTGCCATTGTTGGCAGGCGCGTGTTTACTTGTCATCTCGCAGCTACTTTTCGTGTAATATGTATGTATGTTATAAATTGTACTCTACAAATACAAAGTGAAAAGTAATCAAGCTCGTGCCGTTGTCCAATACACAACTACATATTTATTACAAAGGACATACATATTACACGGTCATGTTTGACACACCTTCGTGCTGGGTGTTTCCTCGCTATTAATTTACTGTTCCTTTACGGCTGCTTATTCATACATTTAAATGAGAAATATTCAGGCAGTCAGTCATGTGGGAGTGAAATAAAGCTTTTCCAGCTTTGTGTATGTTTTCACTTTGACCAGAGTACTAAACGAATAATTTGAGATGTAGAGTGGGTATTGGCAAAAAGACAATTTTTAATCACTCTAATCTTTGTAATGTCTTTATATTTGCTATGTAGTTTTAAACTCATATACCTCATTAAATCATAATTATTAATAAATAATAACTTGTTACTGATATACAACCCTAATAGGTTCCATACACGGCGCGTAATCTGTGTAAGTTTTGACTCGTCTTTAGGCTCCACACAGTTAAGTGCCTCATTTGTGTTTCGTTAAAGTTTATCCTCTGCAATATTGCGTTAATATTTTTTACTGTTTAAATGGATTTGTCAATTAGTTTACAGTTAGCAGACAGAATGTGGCTTGCGAGTCCTACAAATATCAAACGCATGTTGATTTTCATGAGTTATGCCAACGTCATGTCGATGTAACTAACACATATTTATCTTCACTAGCAAATTGAAACTGACTCGCGAGTCAGACACACCGTGTATGGTGCCCATAAAGCCTTTAAAGCAGCGAAAATAATCATTATTTTGATACTTTCGGATAAAAAACAACATTATTATTATTTTTTAAATTTTATCATGATCAAATATAATCGTTATTCATGGATTTAAATTTTTCATCATCCGATCATATTTGATCGATATTTTGTGATTTTTATATTTTCACTCATAAAATATGATTCACATTCTTTGTTCTTATTGCTATTATTGTAATCGCCGAAAAATTGTTTAGCGTTTATTATGATAGAAAAACTGTTAGTCCAAGAATAATATCTATTTTTTATCGAAAAAATTTAAAAGTCACAAAGTATCGCTCAAATGTTTTCCGAAAAAAATAAAATGAAAAAATCTATCAAACTGAATCGAAAAAATAAAAATCAGAAAATATCGGTTAAATCATGATCTTTTTATAAAAAGTACAATAATAAAGCCTAAGGCAGGATTAAAATCCATTTACAGGGCAGAAGTCTCACAAAACATCACAGATTGATCAACAAAACTTGTTCATTATTAATTCTAATGATAATTAAATTATTAATTCTAATAATAATTAAATAGATCATCTAAAAAAATTAACATTTTTTACATAAATTAAAATAATTAAATTATTAATTCTAACAATAATCAAATAGATCATCTAAAAAATTAACATTTTTTACATAGGCCAGTCAAACGCATCATTATTAATATCATTACATTTAGTACTAACAAAAAAAATTTGATTGGTAATAAATCATTTTACTTTTATTGATCATATCTAATTGTTACTAATTAAATCCTTTTTAAAGCATACATTTTAAAATTGGTTGATTAAGCGACAATTTTTCCCCCAAATTTTACTTTTCATGCAGAAAGGCAATAATATCTAAAGGCTCTCGAAGCATTTCTGCACCAAAAAAAAAATATATATTTTGGAAAAACTGTAAGGTCTCGATATAATTTCGATTTCTTTTTATTTACGTGAACCCAACTTTTGCGCACAAAAAATTGTCTAACAATTTACCATTAGATATATTTTTTACAACCCGCACTTAATGCAACCGTAATCACTCTACAACGTTGCACTTAACGGTACAGGCATTGTTTAAACATTATTTATTAGCTCACATCGAGCGCACACAATCCTTACGCGTTGGACTAACTAAACGCAAAAAATCGACGAGTAATAACTATCGATCAAGTATTGGCAGAGTTGATTGCTGCAATTAACTGGACGAATAATATACATACGTAGACCCAGGTAGAGTGGAAAGGGTACAAATTAATGAGAGAATGTCGACGAAACGAGTAGAAGTTGCGACCATAGCTGTTACATTTAGTTTACACTTCTGTACATTTTTCTGCAATAAATATGTAGTGCATACACTATGGTGCACAATTTTGGACACACCAGCTTTTTTAAGGGTGATTCGCTTTGGAATAAATCTGAGTCAATTTTAATTTCCGAGTAACAAGTTGGTTCTTGAAATTCGCGAAATTTCGCTCTGATCACTTAGTTCGGAATTTTTTGCAAAAGCATACGAATTATGTACGAAATAAAAATGAAGTAAGTTTTTTCCACAAATAGCGCGCGATTTGTAGCTAAATATTTCTAAATCACACTTTAAAGCAGCTCCCAAGTATTACACGTCAGAAACGAAAGCAACAAAACAAATGCGATAATCATTTCGCGAAAGAAATCGAAAGCCCCATAAAAACAAATGCAAAGTCAGAAAAAGTCAAACTCTTTATGAGGGCAGACCAGTTCTGTTCAGTCAATGAAATGGTAACGAAATTCTAAGAACTAGGCTCACAAAGTCCTCTCTAGACGAACCAAAACCACACTATATAAGTTTCTCATAATGCCCGTACTATAGCCATTGAAGTGTTCGAGAGAAAGGTTCTCTGAAAGATTTATGGGCCTATACGTCTTTGTGACGGCGAATACCGCAGACAATGGAACGATGTATGAGCTTTACAGCGACATAGACATAGTCTAGCGAATAAAAATACAGTGGCTACACTGTCTGGGATATGTCTCAGGACTTGACGTCACTTGGTATTTCCAATTACGTGTCGGAAGGTTTCAATTCATACTGGAGGCATCTGCACAAAGAGGGAAGTTATTTTTCAAAAAGAAACTTTGGTGGGGGATCTTTGATGGTTTGTGGTGCGTTTTGTGTCGACGGAATATTGGATATAGCCATTGCCTTTCACTCGAATGAACTCAACAACACTGCTAAGGAAACCCGGAATTAAAAAAAAAAAGATTTTTTGAAGTAATTCAGAACAACGGGGGTCGTGCTCAGTATTAGCGAAATTGAATTTAATAAATTTTGCGTTTCAAAAATTTAATTGTTATTTTTATAAAAAAATTCAACGAGCGTCTATTATTGTGCACCGTTATGAAAGTGAACTTTTTATATATAGAAACTCGTGTCAGGGCTCGACCGATTTTTATGAAATTTCGTATGTATGTAAATAAATATACTTATGTATTAGGTAGGTATGAGAATAGGTCGTAAAATATATTTTATGCTCTTTTAATAGTCAAATTTAATTAAAATATACAGAAGTTATATGAAATATTAAAATATGGATCTCAAGCGGTTCGTCTAGGAAAGAAGGTTCATTGCTAAATTGTATTTAATTAAATTATACATAAGTTATATGAAATATTCAAAAAAGAGTATCAAACGGTTCGTTTCGCCGAGGAGAAGATTTATAGAGAGCTTTATTTTGATTTAATTTAATTATACACAAGGGTATAAAATATTCACAAATATGAGTGTCAAACTGTTCGTCTCTGCGCGGACAAGGCGCATACTTATATATTTGAGAGGGCCAACAGTTATACATATGTGACAGGAAGAGAAAAGCGAAAGTACGAAATTTGTTAAAGCCTTGGTGCGTCTATAGTTATGCACCATAGTGTATGTGTGGGTGTGTGTGTATTTATAAATTGTTAGGCATTTCTTTGTGGTTTTTATATCAATAGATATATTTCGATTTGGACATCATAATACAAAATTAAACCCTACAAATGATAGCAATTGAAGGTTGTACTTGCGTAAATATGTAGGTACCGTATATCTATCTATCTATGTATGTATGTATGTATATGTTATGCCAATAGAGGATAAGGTCAGTTGGTGAATCGATATACGCAGAGTTTATAACTAAGTTGTTTTTTTTTTATTTAGTTGATTAGTTATTGGTGCGGTTATTAAGTTAGTTGATTGGTACCGTTGATCATTCGCTGTCATAGTAATTGCTGCTGCTATTGGGAATTATTGGCATATTTTATGACATTACTTCGTTTTTTTTTATTAGAAAAAGTTTGTAATGGTTTAGATTTGTTGTACACATGTGGGCTAGTTGCATTATTATCTTTTCATATATGATTTCATTAAATAGATAGTTTGTACTGGCAAATATAGGAGGGTACATGGCAGAACTTCCGTGCATCTCTTTGAACTTGATGATATATTTATGTGCAGGCCTTGGTTAGCCAATTGTATTCTGAATACTCAGTATTAATGTTGCTTTTTCCTAAAAAAAAAAAAAACAAAAAAACATGATTTATTATGACGTAAAAAAATAACTCGTAGATTTATAAGAAAAACTAATATCAAAATCAAATAATAGCACCAATGAACTGTAATTTAAAACACATATAGTACGAATTTGATATGCTTAGCCTCTGTATTTTTTGTTGCTGTTTTTTTTTTTTAATTTTTTAGCGAAACACAAAGTTTAACATGCGTATGTACATATGAATTGTTTATTCTTATCATCGCGCGCTTTTGCACTGAATCGCAAGATTCAACCTTGAAAGTTTAAAAGGCAAACGTAAACTTCCGTTATTAAATTTTTTGTAGCATACTTTTAGGCAGGCGTTTTCCGGTAAATGTGAGTTGGTATTTGTTGTCGGTGCACCATGTCCGGAAAACGGATAATCGTGAGAAAAAGTAACTGTAGACTTTTAGGTTTTTTAATTTAGATATTTTTTCGATCTGTTATTAATATAGGGAAAATCAAAAATCGGCGATGAAAACAGTTCTAAAAAAATTATTTCGCTTGCAATTCGAAAAAATGTTTGTAGTCGGCGGCGCTCTCACTGAATCCATCGTGGTCTGAGCTTTCGTGAAATTTGCAAAAAAAAACTATCATCGAATCCGTCGTAGTTCGTGCATAGCATATACATTAAATGTATTCGTTCGTAGCAAATTGGAAGAATCTCTACGTTCCATATTTTATGGAATAAGTCAGAATGGTGAATATCTACTCCATTTTGTGCAAGTAAGCATCTGAATACAATATATATTCAATATTTTGTACTGTCCAGATCAGGAAACTATTATGTCGAAATTCTGACAGGAAATGTGAAACTTTCTAGCGTATTTCGGTGAGGAAAAATTTTCTTTCACACTATGTACAAAATTCAGTAAATTTACAAAAATGTTCATCAAAATTTCAAACTTTTTGATTTGAATTTTTACGAAATGTATGACGAAGTGAGAGTTTTAAGTTAGCATCCGGTAATTTTTGAAATTTTTCAAAATATTAAAAAAAAAAATTACTGTGCCAATACTTTTTCTCGGCACTGTATATAGTATAAGAATTTGTTCAATCTACCATATTTTTCGCTTGGTCCTCTGATCATTTAAAAGATAAATTATTTTCAATACAATCAATGCCGTCATTCTTTATTGCGTTGGATTTAATACAATTTACGTACGAATGTATAAATTTTTCAACAATTGTATTTGACATTTTTTTTAAATGAAAACTGAGACTAAAAATATCATATGTATAAACTACACGTATTTCATTTTTACAATCTTCAATTTTTTTCTACTTCTTTTCAAATTTATGACAAAGAATTGTTTGTTAATTAAATTTATTGTAATAAAAAATATTATTTCACTTAATATGCTTATTAATAGAAGACTAAGTACTGAGAAGAGTATGCAACAGTTCCACTGCTGGTTCAGCAGACTCTCAACATTAGCAATATAAATTTTGTAGGTTTAAAAATCTGTACAGTTAGGTAGATAAAAATGAACTGCTATTGTTTTTTTCACATAAACCAACAAAAAAAACAGTTGTTCACAAATGTTCCACAGTTTTCAAAACCATGTTTGGGTGATTTACATGATGTCCTAATGTGGCATCAAGCATAAAGTCATACAATTTCCAAAATGCGAAATGCCTCATTTTAACTGTTTTTTTTTTTAATTCAATAACAAAACATTTTAAATGCACAATTTTATGGGTTTATGATTTGTGATACCTTGTAAATCACCCAATTGTTTTTCATACAATCTCCGATGCTTCGTACAATGAAAATTTTAAAATGTTTGGAAACAAAGTTTTAACCAACAAATCGTTTCAAGTTGCTTTTTTTCTTTCATATTTTGTGTTGCTTTTTTGACTTGAAGTTTATTTTTTTTTATTAAAATATTCAATTAAGTAGGTATTTTTTTTTTGGTAAAGGTTTGTTCTCAAATAAACCACAATAAACTAATTAGTCCCCAATTTCTGGTTTTTATGCAAAATTCCTTCATAGACTTGCCTGGCTAAAACTTATTTTGTAGAATATATATATTTTTTTACAATTTGTAACCTGTATTTTAGTGACCTGTCAACTATACAAAGTACTAAACTATAGTTTTATATTAATACTAAATTGGGGTGATTAAGAAAATAATGGACTGAATACCATAGTTGTAATTGCCAAACAGCTATAAAAAGTTAATTTATACCATCTACATAATTCTGACTATTTATTGCATTTGTTTTCATTCACTACCATATTCCAATCGTTCAGCCTTCAGTTGGTGCCATCCTTCAGCGCTAAATTAAATCTTCCGCTATTAATGGCCATTCGCATGACCGTTCGCATTTCCATTAGCATATTGACCATTGGTCGCCACTGCCACTGCCTGTCCATTGACACTCTTACCGCCATTCAACTCGACGGCACAGGTACTGGGAACGCCCTTTAGCTTCTTGATTGGTGGCTCATTGGTGATGGAAGCAAAATCGAAGCGTTGCTCCAACGTCATGTGCGAGTTGGGTGGCAGACCAATGCAGCCACGTAGAATATTCTCAATAGCCGAACGTTGGCGGAAAAGTGAATTCACAATTTGTGTGCCACGTGGTACCAATGGTGCCTTGCATAAGTAGCTCAGCAGCGAAAGAACCGGATGGAAGGAGACCCATGGTCCGTTGGCACCCTGGCTGCTCTTGAGCTGTATGCGAGAGCATAGTTCACCCAAAATGACCAAGTCGAGAATGAGTGGTGAGGCAAGAAGCGAATCCTCACAGGTATTATGAATGACAAGCGTATTATGGCCGCCCAACATAATTTCCGAAGTGTACTCATCCATGGCGCGTTTGCTGTCACCTACATATGGGACATACTTGATGACCACCACATGATCGGGATGCTCATTGGGTTCGAAGAGTGTCTTGTTTGATTCGACCATGTCGTCAACGACATTACTTTTGGAAATCTGAATAAAGCGAATAGAAAATGATAGCATATAAGTATATTTTCTCTGGTTGTGGTCAAGAACTAGAGAATGCTTTAATAATTACGTTACATACCTCTTTGGAGCGGAATTGTTGCGGGGCCGACAAATTCTTGCCATCATTGTTGCCCAAATGATTGTAGCTCACAATGGAGACCGGCTTAATACCGGCACTGACCAAGAAGTCAACTAGCACCGACTTAAGCTTGGTTTGACCGGATTTAAAGTCATCGCCAGCAATGAAAACTCCCTTTCGCTCAGCCAATTCAATAAGACCAGGCACAAAAGTATTCTGTGGCGAGCCATTTATGTAGGTAACCTATTTAGAGGAGAAATCAAATTATTTATG
The DNA here is from genome assembly GCA_951828415.1 of Anomoia purmunda. Classification (NCBI taxonomy): domain Eukaryota; kingdom Metazoa; phylum Arthropoda; class Insecta; order Diptera; family Tephritidae; genus Anomoia; species Anomoia purmunda. The sequence continues at coordinate 113,199,243 of OX639997.1, forward strand.
TTCCTCATTTAATATTCTGCACCATTCAATTACTTACCCCCTCATCAATACTAGCCATGGCGAAAATAGTTGATGGCGATATCTCTGATTTGTTTGCCTTCAACGATGCCACTAATTCTTCGGCGGTGGTGTTTAAGCCCGCTTCCACAATTGCGAACCGTTCCGTATTGGCAGTCCACAAAATGAGTACCTTATCAACTTTGGTTTTGAATTCCTGTATGTCTCGTCGAATTTGTTCGTACTGCTCGAATTTAGTACCCTTGATAAGATTATCAGCGCGATCTGATTGATTGGCTGCAATGAAATCCGGATCGTAAATGGATGGACGTGGCTTGAATGCAGATAAATCCTTGTACAATTGATCTTGGAGTTCAACATCTAGCACTTGTGAACGACGCATAGCATCACCAATATTCAATGAGCTAATATCCCAACCATCGACGACAATATCATCGGGATCAACCATTGGTACGAGATCTTTCATGGGCACATATACATCCTTGCCAGTCTCATCGGAACCAATTAATACGGTCGATGCTTGCGTGATAGAACCAAACCAATTGGACTTCTGAATACCAGTGCGCCTACGCCATTGCAATTGACGGCGATTAGCCTCCAATGCAGCAGTTAATGTAGAACCATTATTGCCACCCCAACCGACGAGCAAAACACCCAATTTCGGTACACGGCGGTCAGTGCGAATCTTGAGCGGGGTGACTGCTGGGTGGACCTGTAATTAAAAGAAGACGAAAGATTTACATTTTTGTTATTTTGAATATTAGGAGGTGTGAAAATTTCATTAGAGTAAAATAAGAAGATACGGTCCACTTTATCTTAACTGATTTAAGAGCTGTACCTATACTGGCCGACATGAAGGACGCCATTAAAAAAAAAATCCTGTGGATTATTGACCTTCTTTTTAATTATGGACTTGGACTTTTTTTTTATCGCATGAAGTTTACATGATAGAAAATGTGCAAGACCGTCAGCAAAAAAACATTAAACATTCCAAAAAAATTAAAAAATCAACCACTTCAGACTTGCACAATATTATGCTAAAACTGGATGAACGATAACACCTGCATATCTAAAAGTTTTTGAAAACTTCAAATTAAAAAGTTTAAATTTTGATGAAAACTTGTTGAATTTTTGCAAAAATTTTACGGGTAAAGTTGGGCAATAATTAATCAGCCTGCTATTCGGCTTCTTTTTGCACATAAACACGTATTTGTGTTTCATGTTGAAAATACATTTTTATGAAATATTTATGTGCAGCATTCTTGCAAATAATATCATGCTCTGGACCAGCGATTTCAGTTTTGCTATCCAACATGTGTTGACAAATACATACATATGTACATACATACATACACACATGAACATAAATTTGAGAACCAGACTACACCATAAACAAATCTCTGTAAACATTTTTCAGTGATCTCTAATTTTCCCGCCATACATACCGACAGAACAAGTGGACAATTTTTCAGTGGAAAATTCATAAACAAATCGACAAAAGAGAGCTAACAGGTGTATTGCTTTATTGACTTTTCGCTCTCACCAACCGTATGTATTGTATGTATGTACGTTGTATATTGTATAAATATGTACACATCGACCTTGAACGTGAACTATCCATGTCTGGCGGAAAGTGGTGGAAACGAAAGTGTACCAATCGGTTGCATGCAGCAAAGCACCAGCTGATCATTGAGTTGTGTACATACACACACACACATACTCACTGTTTTTCGCACACCACCCACACTACCAGAAAATTAGCGAATGCATGGAATATTCCGTTTCCAGTTGCAATTTTCACTTTTAGTTTAACGCATGCGCTGTACTTGTAAATATTATATGTGATACTCGTGTGCATTGGCATCAGCGGTGGCAGGAAGGCATTACACGCACGCATGTACATACATGCATACATTCATAGTTTATTTATATAAACAAAAAAAACAACACGCCACCGCAAATGTGTGTCCGTATACGCCAGGTGGACTACGGAAACATGCGACAAAATATGCCTTTTATTTTTATTAGGTTTCCATTTTCATTTGCTTTGCTCTTTGCTTTTGAATTCTTTCTTTTTGTATTTATTTTGTAAGTTCCCCTACGTAAGCAAATACATAATATGTACATACATACATACATACATACATATGTACATACAGAATGTGTGTATATGCATCAATTGATTAATAAGCATCCATATGCACATTAGTGTGGGCTGAAAATCCGTTTTTGTTTTTTTTTGGAATTTTGATTGCTAATAACAAAAATACGACTCATCCCAGAAGGTAATTAAGGAAGGCCCTCTTAGTAAGAGCCATTCTAGAAGGCGTAAACAAGTCCAAAAAGTTTTGTAAATATTCTGATTAAAATATTAGAAAATTGTATGCTAATTTTTTGAAATCTGTTGAATATTTGAAAATTTCGTTGAAAGTTTTAAACTTTTATTTATATTGTTTATGTTATCGAATGAGCCATACTTTTATAAAAAAAAATATTAAAAATAAATTAATCGACATGCATAATTGTCCAATTGTATTATATTGAATTTGGTTGTTTATGATATGCACAACTTCGTAAATTCATGTATTGTGAAAAAAATAAGATTAAAAAAAAATTTATTAATAATCCAGCACGATAGGCGTAATGTTTTCCAATATCAAAAAAGGGCTGCTATCCCATTCCATTTGATTTCATTTTCTTGTCGCCTGGTTTATTAAGATGAAAAAACGAATTTTCAAATTTAGTTTTCCATTTCGTGATGTACATATTTCTATTTTTAGTTTTAATATGTATTTTCATTTTTTTATGACCCGATGCAATGTGTGTGGTAAAAAGGCAACAAATGTATATAAATAATTTTTATAACTGGTAAATGAATTTGTAGGTACATATACATACATACATATATACATTCATGCACATATACACATATATATATATATATATATATACAAATGTACCTTCTCTAAAATGGTATAAGTTGTTGCAAGAAATAAGGAATACGCTACCGGCCGTGCGCAGAATATAGATGGCTTCCTTTTCGTGCCTGAAATAGCCCAGACTTTTTCTTCAGGTATAAAACATGGCTACAAATCACGCCAAAAATCAGAGGGTGGTTTGTAATAAATTATAAATGTAAATATTTTTTTTTTTTATAAAAAAATCAAAAACTTTAACCGTTTCCAATGAATCTGCCGTTGTATTTTTTTTTGTACTCTCGTACTTCTGAGCGTTTTCTTCCGTTTATAGGAGAATTTCTCAGTTATTCTCTAATTGCCGAAGCCAGCTGGTGGTGCTATGCAATATTGAAGCTAAAAAATCTGGTTTCATATTGGCTTCTTGAATGACTAGTTCACAGTAACAAAAAAACGAAAATTATTAAAAACAAAAATCAACAAGTTTTCATACAAATTGCAAACGTTTTAATCAGAATTTGTATACAATTTTTCAAATTTATTCAAATTTAGTGTAATAAATTGCACATTTAAAATGACTCAGAAATAGTACAAATTAAAATTAAAAACAACAAGAAAAAGACAAGAAAAAGTAGCAAATAATAGATTTTGCATTAAATTCATCCTTAATCCAGAATTTTAATAACCAATTTGCATTTCAAGTGATCTTTTGAAAATATCCAATAAGGAGTTTAGCTGTTATTTGTTATTGACACATTTTTTCCAGACAGTTTTCAAACTGTGCAATATGCATATTTGCATATGTATTTAACTGATATGGTTATTTGACATTTTTAGAAGATTTCTGAGTAAAACAAAAAACTGTTCAGGATGAAGGTGACATTTAAAACTTAGCTTCTACTTTTATAGAAAAATCGCAAATTATATTTTTCCATTTTTCTATTGCTTGAAAATTGCTTATCGCGAATTTTCTTTAAAAAATAAATATACGAACATTTTTTTCTTGTTAGCTGCAAAGTGATTTAAAAAATTTTGATAGGAAATAATTCCTTTTTCTACTTCTATTTTTTATGAAGTTTTTGTTTTTTCTTAAGCCTTAAGGATACAAGTATATTTACTTGTAGGAAACAATTGAAATTATTTAACAGTTGACTTATGGCAAAATTTATGTTTATACATATTTAAAATCATTCACTACTTTTCTAAACTAAACTTTCAAAACTTAAAATATTAATTAAGTTCCCAAAATCGTAAAATTTGAAATTACAGCGTTTGTCCAATCATTTTTCACTGTGTTAATTGAAAGTACTAGACTTTTTATGATGATTTTAAAGAGAACATTAAATTCTGCAAATGTGATCAAAAATCTTCGAAAATATGTTCCCCAAACGGCATTTCTTCAGAAATCAAATTATTTGCTATACATATCTCCACAAAGCAAAAACAAAATATGCACAGTGGCGACGGAAATCGATAAATTACGAACCAGCAATTTACATACATATGTTTGTGGGTATACTGGAACACAATTTTTAACAAACAAACGTATGTATATATGTATGTATGTATGCATGTATGTACATGCGCGGATTAGGTTGCATCACTCCGTATACAAAAATTAATCAGTAATATTTTTCCAACGGATTCATAAAATTTATTATATTTTCAGATACAAATGGAGTTTTCTATACATATTTTTTATATTAAAAAAAACACGCCTGTAGGCTTAAACATAATCACAATAATGAGATATTTGATGTTAGTGTTTTTAAACCTTTTGTGGAAGATTGCTATAATCAAAACTCGAATAACTCAGCCGTCAGATATCAATTTTTTTGCATTACTATGATGCCGTTGAACAAGTTTTGTAATTTTTTGCATACAGTATTTTTGAGCTTAAACTGGTTATCATCACAGTGGGTTTGTTTTTGACAAAATATTTTTTTTTAAAACTAATTTAATTTGTAAAAATCTAAATTTTGGCGGAATTTTCAAATCAGTCGAGTTCACGTAAATGCTAACACTTTTCCAAAAGTCTTAAAACATAATTAATTTTATAATTCTGGTGTAAAGTCGGCACCTTCTTATTATCACGCACCCTAATGTACATACATTCTATATGCAATTATTTCTTTAAATGTGTTTGTGTGCAAGCGAATTTGGTTATATACTGCACCTTTTGCAAATAATCAATCGTCATCAATTGACTGCTAATAAAAAATATATTGTACATATGTTTTTTTATTTTACACTTTTCCTAATACACTTCTTTCCAAATTGTTAAAAAAACGCATCAATCGATATTCGCAGGTACCTCTGTTTTTTTCTTGTTTTTCTTTAAGTCGCTTACCTGAATTTTGCCATTGCCGGTTAGCTTGACATGCGATGTCTGATAATCGTAGTCGGTCTCAATAAAATCGTCGCTGATTTTCACTTTTGGCGAAATAACTTCGAGAACAGCACTATCCTTGGTCATAATGAATTATTGTTTTGTTTTAGTTTTGCTCAGCAAGTGATATTAATAAGAAAAATATTTATCTTGAATGCTTGCACTATGTGCTATACTTAAAATTGTTTTTTTTTTTTTCAAATTCGATATTTCAACAATCACAAAAACAATTTTCTAAAAATTGCGGTGGTTTCTTGACAGTCTTTCGTCTTTTTCGCAGTAGTAATTAGTCTATTTCCGTTTTGTTTTTTATTTTGAAACTCTCTAAGAATTTTATTGTAGTTGCAAGCTAAATAGTTATTGACAGCTCAACTCTGATTGGCGGCTTTTCAACTAATGAACTCTCACTGCGCCAATTGCTCCTATTTATGCTCATCGCCAGCCGGCGTTTGCGCGTTCTCCAAAAATTCAAAACAGCCATAGCCCCATCCGAGCTGCTGATTGTATTGCATTGTATGTGTGCATTTGTATGTGGTAGTGGATTTCTATATAATAATTGGAAAGCTCAACATGCCGCACCAAAGTGGTGGAGAGCAACATACACACCCACCACCCCGATAAATTGTGATATCGCACGCGTAACGAATGGTCGTGTAAGTGTGTATGTAGATACATATGTGGGTAGGAGCTCGTGTGTGGTCATACGCGACACATTAGGTACACCGGCGACATGCGTTCGACATGCGTTCTGACAAAAACCCAAGAATGGTAGAATATAAGAAATTCTTTCAAGCATCCCTGCAAGAACTTATTGATAGAATTTCCTGCAAGAGGGTCCTGATGATAAAACCAACATATTAACAGAATTTTTGACACCACTAACACACTGGTAAAATCTTATTTTTTTCTGATAGCCATACATATCGAACGAGTAAGCAGTCGAACCAATTTATAATTACTCAACACCTTATTTTGCTCTTTCTTGGTGCCCTTCTTCTAAGTATAAAATACTTAATTTAAAAAAATTAATAAGAGGCATTTGAAAAACTGTTTTAGTAGGTGAAAAAGGTTCTTCGGATGACTTAAAAAACCCAATAAATCCGGCAGAAATTGAATGTTTTTGATAGTTTGGGGGTATCACTAAATCCATGATAGTCTGTGCGTAGCATTTAAATAGTTACAACGTATCCGTTTGTACAAAATTAGATTCAGATCAGATTCGTATTACAATAAATTCAGTGATAGTCCCGGTATGTATTATCGGCTTGCTCCCATCTAAGCAGTGTTTTTGCATTGAACTCGATTTATTATTAATTTCCATTATGTATTTTCGTTAATTAAAAAACAATTAATTGAATTTTGTGTTCGAATACTGAACTTTTTGTTTCTTGTTGTCGAATTCCAGATGTCGAATACTAAATTGCATGTATTATTTTCTTGATAATCGATAGACCTTTATATCTCTATAATAAAATCTGTAAAAATCTTAATATGTTAGTAAATTCCAACTTTGAATATATGTGCATATGTTTGTATGTATTTATGTAAAGTTCGTATTTTAATTTCAAATAGCCAAGATATTCATTGAAGTTTTGAAAAAGCCGCATATGTGTGAAAACTATTTAAAAGCGACATATTTTTACAGGAAAAGCTAAAAGATAAGTAAACGGGTTGAAATTATCATTTTCGCAGAGCCGCCGTCGTATCAAACAGAAAAATGTATAGTTAAAAGAAAAGCAAACATTTGCTTTAAGAAAAGTAGCTGACGTCTGATTTTACTGATCTTGATATAATTATATGAAATAAATAAATTAAATTAAATATAAAAAGCCTATTTATAAAATCAAACAAAAAAGGACATATCATTTCAAGGCGAATTCAAATAAGGTGTTATAAGTACAACAAGGCGAATTCATACAAGGTGATAGCATCCCATGAGCTGAATGCTTGTTCTTCTCACCGAATTCGCTAGGTTGTTTTTTATACACAAACAAAATACATAAGCAAACTGGGCGAATTCAGTTTTTGACATTTCACTCGCAAAATTACACTAACATAATACACAGCGGATTCGCCTTGTTTATCTTGCTATCACCTTCTATGGATACACCTTGTAAGTACAACTACAAAATTCCCATATATTTTGGTTTTGCTTTTATTAATAATAAATAATTTTTAGGTTCCGCAATAACTTAGTAAATAAAGAACTTTCAATAACTATTTTTTTATTTATAAAATGAAAATCAATAAATAATTGATATTTTAGATTTATAAAATAAAAATAAAAAGTAACCGTAACATGAAAATTGCAAAAAAATGTACTTTAATATTTCATTTTTAAATTTTTTCATGACAGCTATCACAAATAACTGTTATTTTCCGTGCCTGGTTTTAAGCAAATGATATCAACTTTGTTCTAAGTGCTGGCAAAATTATTTCACCTGTGACGGTCCGATGTTCTCGCAGGGGAGCAATATGCTTATATTGCGTTTACTGATTGCTTCTTCTTTATAGAATATTGAGACGAAAACAAATGAATAACAAGAAAAGTCCGGATCGCGTTTGTTATTTTATTTTATTTTGTTTTGAATTTTTATTTTATATCGCATTTATATTTTTTTATAGCAATTTACATATAATTTTTATTTATTGTTTATTTTAAAGTGATCATGAAATGAATTCGTGTCTGGTAGGTAGAATATTTTTATATTGCAGGTTCCGTCCATGCTCTTCCGCAACCGTGGCTACCTTGAAACTTATAAACTTAAAAATATTTCTATAAAATACAAAAGTAATTTCAGGAACATGCAAACTCATAAAATTCGGCGTGATTTTGAAGAATGTAGGAGTTTCGCAATTTGATAATCATAGATTCCAATATTATTAATATATTTAAACGACAAAATGTTGATACTTAGCATCAACAGAATATCTTACTATTTTTAACATATTGTCTACTTCGTAAATAATCTCACTATTTTTAACATATGATCACTGCCTGTCGAGGGAGAGACCGGTGAACTTCTTTGCGGACGGATTGAAGGTGAAGGAACGACATGCGGAATTGCAAATACCCTTTGACCGGTGGTGTACCGTAGTCGTTCAAAAGAACTCCGGGTACTAAAAAAGCGAAAACTCTCGACCCTCGTAGCAGTTCTGACCGGGCATTTTTCAATAGGTATTAATGCGTTTAGGCTCAATATAGTATCTTACCCTCGTTGTCGCAGCTGCTTGGAGGATGACGAGGTGAAATCATCATCTCATATTCCACTCAGCTGCCCTTCTTTTGCGAGGCTGAGGTTTAAGAAGCTAAACACCCCAAAAGAGTTCTCAGGGGTTAAAATCAGCAACTTCAGTATGGGTACGCATTTGATATGCATTTCACATTTCATCGAAATATTGATATATATATTGGTGCGATTTGATTGACTATGCCTGGCTTTTTATTGACATTACTCGCGTCTTAAGGCGAAAACAAAATACATGTGTTTGTTGTATTTGCTCTACGGATACTACCTTTTCAATTTGCCTTGATGTACTACAAAAAGTTATAATAATTTCTCAAAGTCTGTAAAATATACCTCGGTTTCATCTATAACTATATTATTTGAAAATATTTTTTAAACCAGAGTTAGTTCTTCAAAGGGGCAATCTCCTTGCTCTCAATTTGTGTAACAGGAAACTGCGAAGTCAAGTAGAATCAACACTCATATATACAAAAATACAGAAAGTGGCGCATATTGTGGTACCACTAATCCTCTTATGAAAATTTTGAAATTTGGCACCAAGAAAATATACATCAGGGATGTATTTTCTCTAATGTTGCTACCTGTTTAATGTGCCTTGGTTATGTAACAGCCAAGGCGAATATACTTATATAAGGTGGAGTGGAATGAACAGCTGAGCGATTTCGTCTAACGGCTTGAAATGTTAAATTACATATATTTTGTTTTTGCTTTTACGGCTTTGAGAGCTAAAGCCATGAAAGCGAACACAAAATACATATTAACTTTGAAAGCTTTTGTTGGACATTCGACACCACCTGTTATAAATTCGCCTTGGTCACAGCCAAGTTACTCTCCAAAATTTCACTTCAATCAACTTAATCATGTAGTATTCTATCATTCTTGACGGTCATTGGTAGTGTTTCGAACTTTATATTTGGCTTAAGCACATTTTCTCTATTACCCGGCTATCATTATATGCCTCCTCTCTCTCCTTCTCTATCTCTCTTGCATACAATTTGCTCTCACAAAACTCTGTTCCTGTGAAGAACTTTGTATCCTTCATGCATAGATTGTTTTTGTGCTGTGACATTGAGAAACCAAGAGCTTTCGTTTGAATTTCAAGGACGCTGAACAATGACAACATTTAATGCGGAAGAACATAACAGAGTATGTGGAGTATGTGAAAAGTGGTGTGACATTTATTAACAAACATACAAACATACAAACAGACACACATTCATGCTGCTTAAATTGCTGCGTTCCCATCCTTACTTCTACGTCCAACTCCCTGGACAATTTACGTTTTTATGCTTTTTGTTTTGCTCTCATTTTACTACTACATATGTATGTGTAGTAAAGTAGTAAATAATAGCTTTTGTTACTTTACTTTTATTGGATTTGACATTCATGTTCATGGACTGTTCATCGTTTGTCCGCAATTTAGGAAACTTCTAGAATTACATTGCTGTGACGCTGGCTAGGATTAGTAGCGACCGGGTGGTTGATTGCTGCCGACTGACCGAGTTCATTTCCATTGTGCAATTTCAACAGGCGCACTTAGAAGTAAGTGGTTAAGCATACATTAACATTCGTACACTAGGGGTATGTACGAGTATGCGCCTAGCAAGTGTTTCTTCAATTTCCAGGGGCCAATTTCAGTTGAACACTAGTTTGTGCGGGTATGGAAATATACCGAACATAGCACTTTATTTGATTCTTTGCTATTGAATATATTTTGTTTGTAAGCTGACACAGGCTGGTAAATTGCGACAAAAAAGTAGGCGCACTGACAAAACAAATGATTGGTATGTTAATCATAAAATAGTACTTGGATAGTAACATATTGATGCTCTCCTGTCCGTCTAAAATTGTCAGCAATGTTCCTTCAGCTGCATATGTACATACAGCTGTGTTCATAAAAATAATAGCCGAATATATTGACAAGTTTTGACATTGTTGTCTTTTCTTATTTTATTTTAATTATTTCTTTTTATAAAAAAAATTGATAATTTTATAGCATAAAGCATTTAAGTCACAGTTTCAAACTTTCTGAAAATTTATAAAAATTAAACAAAACAAAAACATCTCGATATTTCTAACATTTTAGTCAGAATTTTTAGAAACCTTTCGAGTATGCAGTTTCGTAGTGTCAAACTTTCTACAAAATTTATAAACGTTTAAAATTTTTTTAAACTTAAAAAAATCTCGATATCGATATTTCTAACGTTTTAATCAAAATTTTTACAAACTTGAAGTATAACGCCAATTAAATTTTTGTATAATAAATTGTAAGTTTCAAATGGCTAGAAATTCACCTTTTTATATTACTTTTCTCTTCTTTTTTGGTGCGTGAAGAAAATTTACTACAAAACTGCATACCCGAAAAATCTCTAAAAACTCGGATTAAAAAGTTCGAAATTTCAAGGATTTTGTTTTTATACATTTTTTGGAAAGTTTGAAAGGAAATATAGCTTTATGAAAACTTGTCAATTCATTTTGCTATTATTTTTGTGAGCATAACTGTATTTACATATCTACATCTGTATATCCAACTGGCTGCATTCCATGCTTACTGTATGTAAATAGATATGTAGTATTTATCGCTGAGCATATTGTCTCTGTTGTCGCTGGATAGTTCTGGAATATTCTTCCGCTCTCATGAAATTTATATAAATTTATGTACTTAGTTCAGTTGGAGCTAATGTTGTTCCATTAATTTAATGTAGAGATGCGCTCTGATCGCTCTTGACTCGTCAACGTCATGCCATTTTGCATAATTCACAAATTGCCTTTTGCATATACTACATATACCTATTAAGATTATAATTTCAATCAAATTTTGATTTGTACATTGGGCTTAATGTTACGCTCCCGACAATTGGAGCTGGTATTCACTGCCTTGCTGACTTTATCCACTTGCTTCCTGGTATTTGGTTTATTAAATATTCGCCTTTTACAAAATACACAGACTTACATTGTATGTATACCTTACGCGTAAATTTTGTCAGTTTTACGGCATTTATAGGATTAGTAAAATAAAACTGGATTTGGAACGCTCCTAAATCCTGTAAATCTTTCCAAACTGACTCGTAAAAGAATATATGAAAGTATGCATTAATGAAACATTAGGGTGATCAAAAAATGGGCGAGGGGAAAAAGTAAAAGTGGATTTTTAATACTCTCATCCCCTAGGATAGATCCATCAAAGCGACAAAGTTTTCCATGTATTTTATATTTTTCGTAGAAATGGTATAATAGATATTGGATATTGAGGTCGCACCTTAAAAGCCGTTGTGGGTGCAGCCTGATCGCAGCATTGTTTGGAATAAAATTACCGATGAGCTATGGCGAAGTGCCTCGGTACGGGATATTTGAGATACAAAGAAAATTTTTATAGAGGACCAAAAAAATTTGAAATTTGACCTTTCATAACTCTCTACAAGAGTAAACCTTTCGTACTTACATATATGATGAAGACTTTAAATTTTTGTATACGTTTTTATATATTGGTAATGAGTATATTAAGCTTTTGCTCATGTAATTTCACAAATCTAATGAAGTTTGCACATATATGATCTACCTTGCTATATTCTTAAAAAAACATATTTAAAAATCACAAACATGGAATACAATTTGCCTTGCATCGACACAAACTTTTATTTTTCTACACTCGACGGAAATTACGAGTGCAGGGATTAGATTTCACTTGCTTAGATATTTATGTATTTAATTTGAATTTAAACATCACAAAATTCCAAGTAATCTTTGAGGCAAGGAAGGCTGCCTTATTTCTTAGGCATTTTCGAACTAAAACCGATAAAAAACGTATTTCCAATAGTGCATTCTTAAATGCATTTACATACATACATACATACATACATACTACATACCGGCCAAAGAAGGCATGTGTGTGTGCATTTATTTAACCATTTTATAGGCCATTGTCGCAATTCAAAGTAAATTGTTATTATGCAGTAATTTTCCTTCACCGCATGGAATATTTTCAATTTGTGAAAAAATCTCTAATAAAATACGCGTAAATAAAAAACACTGATTTTAGAAAAAAAAAAATGAAAAACCACAAAGCATGTGTTTTTTTTTGTTCAGAAAAAGTTTCCACTAGTTATATTGAGTGGAATTGATTTGCTTGTAAAAAAAATATTCACTCTACTGTCGGTACGAAAAATACAGTAGAAGACATTGATCGGCAGAGAAAATTTGGCTTAGTATTTACTCAAGGCGAATTCATATAAGGTGGTGTTGACAGGCAGCTGAGTGTATTCGCTTGCCGGACTGAATGACAAAGCTTTTGCAAGGCGAATTTATATAAGGTGATAGCATCCCATGAGCTGAATGCTTGTTCTTCTTTCCAAGCCCGCTGGGTTGTTTTGTTTACACAAACAAAATACATGAGCAAACTGGGTGAATTCGGATTTTGACATTTCACTCGCAAAGTTACACTAACAAAATACATAAGCAATACTAGACGAATTCATATTTTGACATTCCACACGCAAAACTACACAAACAAAATACACAGCGGATTCGCCTTATTTATCTTGCTATCACCTTCTATGGATCCATCTTGAGCTTTTGTTTGTTGTAATTCTCACCGATTCTCACTGTCATTGTGCGCATAATTTGTTTGTATATTTACTATAAATTTTTAAGATAAATATGAAAAACACTAACTATTTGACAGTCCCTTTGACATCCTGTAGGTGTTCGCTTACTTGCCTGAAAAAGTTCTAGAGCATCACGATTGTGTGTTAAAGGTGGCAGGAAGGTGTTTTTGAGGTGGCGTAGGTGAATTCGGCATATGAAGGAGTCCCATATAGGGGAATTTTTGCACCTTGCTTGTTGCTTTTAACTACTAAGTTATTTTTGAATATTTAGTAGTTTGTTGATGTTGGTGGTATATCTTATTTCAAAGGGGCGGTACTGACTCGAAGACGAGGTTGGCGATTGGTGCTGTTGAGAATGCGTGCGTGTAAACTTTTTCTGATTGCTTGGTGGGTTTGATCAAATTTAGAGTGGTGTTTGGAGAGCATCCATATAAACATAACCCGTAATCTGTTTTGCTAAGTATGAGCATTCTTGTCAAGTCCTATGTACATATACATATATACATAACTATGTTGATCTGAACGTACATAATTGCTCCCAACTAAATAGCAGATTGGATTTGTTATGGTGTTCATTTTTTTAATCTGGCATCTGTTAGATCTTAAATTTGTTGGTAAACAGAAATTCGCGTCTTATTATAATAGAATTGCATGAGCTGCATTACTTCTTAAATTTCTGAGAAAACAATTAAAATTGTTTTTAATAAAAATAGTGAATGAGAAAAATTAGGCATAGAAAATAATGTCAATATTGCAAAGAAAATAATACTAGACCATTTTCACTATGAGTCCACTGTACGTACATACATGCAAACTACACTCCAAAAATTTTGTTTAGTATGTGGCAACGTCAGTAAAAAAATTATCAGGAAAATTTTTAGTTGTTTGGGACTCGCACTTTGTTCTACTCAAATTTATTGGACTATAAAACTGCTTATTGCTAGAAGAATATGATCAAATATAACCCTATCAAGGAAGTAGGGTTTAAAAAATAATAGCAAGATGTATTGACAAGTTTTAACAATTTTGTCTTTACTACTTCATTCTATTAATTTTTTGTAAGAATATAGACAATTCTATAAAAAATCCAGATAACTCTGAAGTTTCAAACTTTCTAGAAATTTTTTTAAAATACACCAAATTTAAAAAGTCACTTTTTATTTCGAATTTTTAATAACATTTTCTGGGTACTAGTTTCAAGTGGGTTACAATTCTTTTTGTTGTTTTTTTTTTGCACTTTATTATAGTAAAATTGAATGAGCTACAAAATTGTGTACTAAAAAATTTTGTGAATATTCGGATTAACAAGTAAAAACAATGTTATAACATTTTTCTAAAATGTGGTGAATTTTTATAAATTTTCTACAAAGTTCGAATTTTTATTTTTATAAAACATAATTAAAATAATAGAAATTGAAGTCTACAACATTTCTTAATGAACATTCCCAAGTTTTTGTATCAAATTTATTTTTAAGTTGATTTATAAGTTTGTTATTCAAAGCCGTCTGTTTTTTGTTGGTCACTATTTTATAGATTTTTGCACACTGCCATTTTGGAAACTTTCTATGTATAGCGTGTATTGTCCTATTTTCAGATATAATACAAAAACAAAATTTGCGTAAATGGCGGTTTTTTGCTTTGTTAAAAAATTCCATACAACGCAAATTAGAGGATAAGCTATGACAAATATTGCAAATCATTACACACGCGCAAAATTAAATAATATGTGTACATATATAGTATATGTTATGATTTTTGCGCAACAGCACATAAAATACCACGCGCAGTAGTCCCTCCGCACGAGGCAGTGAATCGTTAACTTAATTGTTTTTTTTTTGTTCGAATAAAATCGGAGATGCAGAAGTAACAATAAAATGAAATTGTTTATAAACATATTAACGAAATTTTTTTTCTTACATTATTTGGTTACACAATTTTTAGAAAGTTTAGTGCAAGACCCGCTTAATTTTTTCACCTACCTATTAATAATATTGCTTTTAATGAGAGCCGGCATAACAATTCAAATGTTTATAATTTGAATACTAATTGCTTCCAGAGAGAAAAATTGTAAGTTCATGAATGGTCAACAAATGAAATCTTTCGAATTTAGGAGTCCCACTTTGGAAACTTTCACTCTATTAGTTTATTTTAAAGATTTTTTTTTTAAATAGCTTTTCTTAAACTCTGATAGAGATTCGTACAAATATTTTCATTGAACAGCCGACATTTTTGGGGTCAATAAATTTAGTTAGTATTCTATTATTTTGTTGTTATGATAGTAAACTTTTGCAAGAAATTAGTGAATTTTGGATTTCCATATGTAGGGTGAGTAAGAGTTTGAAAAAGTGAAACTCCTGCCGACAATTAGGCACTAAGCGGGCACACCCAATGCCCACAACCAGTTGTTGGTAGATTTTTTCGCTAGAACTGCATATATGTATTTCACATTTTTGTAGTATCGCTTTACGTTTAATGCTTCCTGTAGATTTGTTTATTTTGTCTTTCCTTGTTTAATTAAAACTATTTTTTATAAAAATATCTTTAGTTCTACAGCAACGAAAGTTTTGAAGTTTAAATTAAATAAAATAAAATTATAAAAATTCCTGAAAATTCTGATTGATTTTGTAAATATGCGACATTTTGATGACAATTCTTTCAAATAAATATGTGGAGTTTTAATAAATTTTTCACATAATATAAAATTTCAACTTACACGGTTTTCGTTAAAGAATTAACTATATTTTTTAACAAATAATTAAATCTCATTTCATGATATTTTTTGTTTTTTGTAATTAGGTTGAACGAAACAGAAGTCGGTAATAAGTAAAACCTACTTTGGTTTTACATATGTACCGGTAAAGTAAATGGCATTCTGGACTTTGACAAAAAATATAGTGATTGAATTTGTAGACCGACAAACTGATGTCATCGATTTTTTTCTCATAAACACATTTCAATTTTTTTATTACTATTTTGTAGACATTTTTTGTTTTTGTTCTAATAAATATTCACGCCACACAAGAATGATAGCCTTGGAAAAGTTTTAATGAATGGCGCATGAGAAGTAGGATGCGCGATGTGAAGAATTCATGTGCGACGAATTCATATAAACTTGTGAATTTTATTATGCATTACACACATGAATGGATGTATGTCGTATGTGCGTGTGGATGTGATTTTCATATAATTTTCACATACAATCGGCGTCTAAAAAATAACTTTGCATGTATTTATTACCCCACTTAGTTTCTTATGTACATATGTATGTATGTATGTATGTTATATTTTTGAAATTGAGCTTTCTGAAAACTTTTAGTTTGACACTCATAATTGAAAATTTCATTTGATTCATTAATTAATAATTTACCTTTAAATAGGCGGTGCTACCTCCTTTCAAAACATTTTGGTAATAAAGGCTTTTGAGAATCTTTCCTAATTAAATTTTATTTAACCTTTTAAATAGATGGGAACACCGCTTAAAAACTGCTACTAGCGTAACCCACATAATGGACTACATACATATGTATGTACATAGGTGACGAATTTTATCTTTTTTAATGGACTATAACTTTTTTAACAGGTTAAAGATACAGCCTATATGTTAATCCCGTTTATAAGAGCCATTAATGTGCCAAATTTTATACAAATCCGTACATACTCGCACACTCACTCACAAGCAAACTTTTACATTTATAACATTAGTAGGATGTGGGTTGTAACCATTTTTTTGCACTCCAATATATCATCCAATGCACTCTTGCACTGGCATATTAATACTGTTGATAAGTATTAGAACACGTGCAGATTACCCAATTCTTGAAATATTATTATTATTATATAAATGCACTTCTGTTTTCTGTAGTTCCTGATACGTGCAAGGCAACTTTTAATCGCCTACAAATATATAACGTGCTCTAAGTGATTAACTTACACAATACTTAGATACCGTCGTAGCTGCTCCGAGAACTGCAATCAGTCGAGTTCCTGTAAATTTGTGCACAATTTCGAAATGCGATAAAATACAAATTTCTTTCAATACGAGTATAAGCTGTTGAAGGTTACATAGAGGAACATATACATATTTATACATATCATATTTTATTTGGTATACATTTTTTACATACATTTACAATTATTGCAGATAAATGCATAATTGAGTTGTTTTTTTTTTTTTGTTTTTTTTTTTTTTGTTTTGTATATTAATTATATATAAGCGATAAAGTTTAAAACAAAAAGCATTCAAAACAATAACGCAATAAAACAACAATGTGAAAAAATACTTAATTTCGATTAACATAATTTTTTTTTGCAATATAATACATCGATATAAAAGCATATGTGGATATTATCTAAAATTGGTGCATCCAGGCAATTGACAATAATGAATTTAATTAAAACTGCACACTACAAATAAGCATTTGCCTCACAATTTTCGTGATGTAAAATTCCTTTAGTGGTTAATGTAATTTTACTTTAGAGGAATGGTTGATTAAATAAATAAATAGCTGGTTGCTGCTTCAATTATCTAAGAACTCCCATTCACTGGAACTGCCATTGGATTCGGCTGAATGTGGCGGAGTTTTTTGACGTACTGTAGACGGTAAAGTGCACGGATCACATGCACGTCGAAAATCTGGTAGAAAACTGTTTATTTCCTCATTCACAGGTTGTGCGGATATGAATTTTAAATGTATTGCTGAGGGTGTGCGCACTGCCAACTCATTCGAGGTATTAGCGTTCTCGTTGTCTTTGTCGTACTCCTCCTCCTCAACTAAAGTTGCGGAACGCAAAGCTGCATGACAAAGATTATCAATTGGTTGTCCAGCGCTATAATCAGCGTAAATGTGTCCGTCAGCATCGTCTTCCTCAATGTAGTACACGTTTTTGCGCGGCGTTGTCTGAACGCCAGCATCTTCGACTTTTGCTTGTTTGGGATATGATTGAGCTAACTCTCGGAGTGGAGTTGGTGTGGGTGTAGAAGCTGGCGCAGCAGGAAATATGCGTGTTGGTGAGGATGACGTTGAATCAAAGCTGGATTGTTTAGGACCAAGTGCAATGCCAGCTAAATTGAGTTCTTCAGCTAAACTCTTTGGTTTTATAGAGATTGAATTTTTGTTAACTTCGGGCGAGACAGGTGAAAGTGGAGTTGAAACGGAACCGCATTTTGGTTTATTATGAAAAATTGTGTTTGTTTTGCTGCAGAGTATAAAAATGAAAAAAAAAATAAATGTGTGTGAAGGTAGAGAACAAGGCGAATTCATACAAGGTGGTGTTATAAGCACAACTACAAAATTCCCACGTATTATTTGTTTTTGCTTATGCGTAAGAGTTGTCAAAATTTACATATATGTATTTTGTTTTTGCTTTTACGGCTTTTGAAAGCTCATACGCAAAAGCAAAAACAAAATACATGTAGGTGAATAAAAAAAATCAAATCGGCTGCTGGTAGAGAAATTAATTTTTGAAATATTTTTTGGGAATAGCTTTCTCGTTGTTCTTCGGTTGTTGTTTTTTTAAGTTGTGTTTTTGATCCACAGTGTAATATAATAAAACAAATTAAGAAAAAACATAATTCATAATTAAAATAAAATTATATAAAATAAAATAAACTATAATAAATAACATATGTATCTATTATATAAATTGATTATATGGATACTGTTTGTAATTATTTGGCTCTCAAAGTATAAAACCGATTTTAATAACTATTGGTTTCTTAATAACAATAGTGTCACATCGATTAATTTTTTATTTTTTTAAGAATAGGGTGCACTCTATACACAAAGACTCATAGACGGGAAGGGTTGTACCACTGTTGAAACCAGGGAAACCGGCGACAAGGGTGATTCCTATCGGTCGATTTCGCTTCTTTCACCAATGATAAAAACGCTGGAGACTTTGCTGCTGCCGTATTTTACGGCGAAGCGCCAGCATGCTTTCCGGCATGTGCACAGCACAACAACAGCACTTAACACCATTAACACGCAGGTGAACTACGGCCTATACCGCAACCGTCCCTGTGAGAGAATCGTCCTAGTAGCGTTAGATTCGTCGAAGGCTTTTGACACAGTCAGTCACGCAACGCTACTAGCTGATGTGGAAGCAACACTTCTCCCACAGGGGTTAAAGCGGTGGACTGCCAATTACCTGTCTGGTTGACAGTCACCAGTGTGCTTCAGAGATGCAAACTCGAAACTGAGCAGAATTAAACAGCAAGCCTCACAGGGTGCCGTCCTCTCTCCGATTCTGTTTACTTTTTACATCTGTAAACTCCCTCAACAGCTAGAGGGAGTCACCATCGTCACGTACGGCAATGGTGACTGGCAATATAAGTGATGACAAGTGCTCAAAGGTGAACGGTTATCCTGCTCACTTCTTCGCTGCACAGAATATGGATCCTGGGAGTTACCTTCGACGACCTGCTCTCGTTTTCAGTGCACACAACCGCAATCGTTAACTAAGTACAGAGCCGCAAAAAAGTCCTCAAGTCGCTTACCGGTAGCACTTGGGGCAAAGACAAAGAAAAGATGTTGGGAACATACAAGGCGATTGGTCGGCCGGTTGCAAACTATGCTGCCTGCCTATGGTGTCCTAGTGGACGAAGATTAATGCTAATTAAAGAGCTTAACATCCTGCTCAGCAAGAAGCTTCTGATTGGATACCACCAAGGTGTCTCGGATTGGATGCCATCGAACGGGACACCCAAACAGGAACTTGCAAATGGCCGAGACAACTAGGCAAGTCAGGGGACATTTCCATGAACTCAAGGATGAGATCCACTCGTTCACCAGTCAATCACTGAATCCGATGGCGTATATAGACACCATCAGAACACCATTCACCGAGAGTCAATTACCACCTTCATGAACTCGCGCCCTGTGAATGCTGTCATGGGAGTCAAAACAGCACACATAGCAGGCGAAGAGCTTCAGCTGCCCCAAGTTAAAATCTGGATATTGTAGTAGGCTCAAATCCTACTTATCCAGACTCGACCCCGACATCGCAAACGAATGTCCGGCATGCGAAGAATCCCCGCACGATACCAAACACCTATTCACATGCCCCAACAAACGCACTCATCTAACCCTCCTCTCACTATGGTCCAACCCTATCGAAACAGCACGTTCCCTGGGCCTCCCCTTAGATGAGTTTGATGATAACGACCATGTGTAAGCTCATGAAGCTAACCCTAAACAACAACAACAACAATTACCTTAGCGTCTCGTTTTCCATGTTTTTAGTCACAGTATATGAACACAAACTACTATTCATTAATGTCGACTTAGTTGTGGTCTTGTGCTCTCCATTCGGCTTTGACTCCATAACTTCCACAGCGGTCAATGCATTGCCCCCTGTTTCTAATTCAGTTTCCGGTTCCACAACTCGTCCGATTTCTACAATACCTTCTGATTTCGTTGTCGCTGAAATTTCCCTACTACTACCCGCACCAATAGCATTCTCCCGATCGTGGCTATGTCGTGCACGTTTTTTGCGCTCTGCCCCGCATCTTTGTGATATACCGCTGTGATGTAGTATCGATTGGTCGAAATCCATTTCAGAGATCTGATTAAAAATTTCCAAACGTCGATTTTGTTCAGCGCGTGGTGATTCCACCGCCAATTCAATTGGTACATTTAAATTTAGGGTCTCAACAGGCGGGAGCTCAAAACACTCTTCTGCTTTACTGAATGGTTGTTCAGATGGTTCGAACGATTCAACGGGCGATTCGAAAGCACCGACTATAGAAGCTCCCAACAAAGGAACTGGTGGTGGCATCGAAGGATTAAAAATTATTTTGGCTGTAGAAAATGTTGTATTGAAAAGAATATGCAAATTAATTTTAAATGTAATTTTTTCTAATACCAGTTTTACTAGGTTTCTCCGGCATTGGCGCAAGTCGCAACAGCGAACGTGATCCTTCCAAAATAAAAATTTCCTTGCCACACACACAAAAATCAAGTATTTTTCGAAATCCACGTGCCACAGCTTCAACGCGCAGTCGATCCAAGTTTAGTACATACAAAGTACTCTCATCGTGTGTCACGATCAGCATGTCTTGTCCCGCATACAGATGTAATTTACCAAAACTACGGACAATTTCACCGCTTTCATCTATATCGAAGCTAGAGGATGAGGGTCGCCGTTGCGACAATGCTTTAGGATTAAGTATAGGTATCTCCCAAGTAGGACTACGAGCAACTGCTTCACGAAATAGTAACGTTTTCTCAACTTTACCTTCAGTATCAGCAATCCAAAAGCGCAAACCTGGGCGGCCACATATCAAGATTGGGTTTTGGGATGATTGTTGCTTTAGAAATATACTACCACAATCGGTAAGAACTTTTCGATCTTTTATTCCGACCTGAGTCACTTGCCATTGACCGGTTAGTATATTAAGTTGACAAACTACCGAACGATATAGTGTCGATACAAGCAAATAACTCTGGCAAACGCTTAGCTGTACAATTTCATATGTTTCACTAAGTATCTCGGTCGACTTACTGAGGTGCTGCAGAAAGAGATAATCCAAATTTAGACACGTTAACAATTTTAAAAGATATTAAACTTACAGCTTGAAAGTCAAATTCTGTTAAAACAATAATGCCTTGCCGATCACCGGAATAAAGTTTCATGCCATTCTTGGACCATTCGACACAGCTAACGGCGCAGTTATGCAAGTCTCGTATAGTGTACCTCTCAATGGGTTTAACGCGTGTACATGGCGCCACCAAATCCAGATCTGGCGGAAGCTGCTTTTGTATTTGAAATACACTTACCTGACCGCTGCTATTGCCCGCAGCTACCATATATTCAACTGAATCAACAATTTTCAAGCAGGTAATGCGCGTAGAAAACTAACAGTAATGGAGAAAGTAAGCATGAAAAAAAAAATAAGTTAGCAAGTTACTGATCATTCAATACTTCTGGCATATTACATCAAACAGTGGGTGTATCCTTTTCGAGAATGACTCATTTACTTCACAAATACGGAGAGGCATACAGAACCATGCAATTCCGAAAACTTCTTCGAATTTGGAAAACCCCTAACTCACCTCTGTGCGCAACTTTTGCAATTCACCGGTATACCTATCATACCAGAAAACAATACCGATATCGCTACCCAATGCCAGAAACTCTGAGATCGCGTCGACACAAGTGATATTCAAATCGGCTGGAAAAATTCCGAGTGCACGCGTCATTCGCGCTGGTACCTTTTCCATAATATCCGTTAGAGGCGCCCATTCTCGTATCGCATAAAGGTCGTTGGAACTCATCGAATGTTTAGAAATTACGTTCTTTATTTTTTAAGGTTTTTTGCAATTCCTTTTATCTTATACTTTTTATTTGTTTATTTATTTTATTCCTATTCCGTCGGCAACACAAAAGCAAAAACAATAAACAAGTGTCAAATGAAACAGCTGAGCTGCCACATTACCATACTTCGAGCATAAGGTTAGAGGGGTGTTCAGTAATATTTCTAGTTACAAAAAAGGTACAAAAGAGCCAAGATCCAAACCAACTTGCAAAAGGATGTTATATAAAGTCTCGGAATTACGATAATTAGAAAATTTCAAAAGAAAAAAAAACAAAGTATGGATCAGTGGTTGCTGTAAAAGTAATATTATCCAAATTTGCACTCAGCAATAGAATATTTTTATGAAACAGAAAAGCTGAGTCAAGTTGAGATGTAAACACTTTCAAGTTGGTTGACTTTTGTGAAACAGCTGTTCAATTAGAGATGCCGAATCTCAGTGTTAATCGTTGGTCGAATTAAACAATAGCATGAATTCCTCTTGCATGAATGAATTTAGTTAAATTGTTAACATTGCAAAGTATTTATTTGAAACTCAATCACTTATTTGCCTACAATTGGTTGTATTTCCTTGGGCTGATTCCTAATAGCGCATTTTTTCACTTCCCCATACTACATCTCAGGTCGAATATAATTTCATCAAATTGACTCAACTCGTGTATTTTTTCGAGTTTGCGTTGTAGCTTTACCTGAAATTCGTTATTTTGCAAGTCGGTTACGAAGTAACGAACCTATTGTATATTAAATAATTGTGGTGTTCATTTAAACAAACAACGGCCTTGGCAACCCTAACTCATAATCTTCATAAACGTAAACAAATCAAAAGGCGCGAAAGATAAGTAAAATGGAAAATATAAGCAAAGGAAGTGGAGTAGCTGTTGAGATAGCCCGAAATATGGATTCCGATCAGGATGAACCAGTTCGAAAGATTATGAAGAAGGAAAGCAACGAATTTGACATAACGAACGCCGAAAAAGAGGATGAAGTAAATAATGTGAACATCAAGCAAGAAGATGTAAAGCAGGAGACTGATGCCACAACCTTCGACACTGAAACCTTGGTGTATAAAATTGGCTCATTGGAAAACTTGGGACCGTTCATAGCTGGGCGGGATAATTCCCAAAATATTGTGTATTTCAATGACATACCAGAAATTTGCAAGACTGAACCATGCATGTTGGGCGTAGATGAAGCAGGTCGTGGTCCAGTTTTGGGTCCAATGGTTTATGGCATTTCATATTGCCCCATAAGTAGTAAACAAGTTTTAGTGGACTTGGGGTGTGCAGACTCCAAACAACTGACCGAGGAAAAGCGTGAAGTTATATTTAATGAAATAAATACAGAAGAAACACCACGTGCTTGCATTGGCTGGGCTGTGGAACTAATATCGCCCAACGATATAAGCACCAGCATGCTGCGACGCACAAAATGTTCACTTAATGAAGTTTCGATGAATTCAGCGATTGGACTCATAAAACGTGCTGTGGAAGAAGGTGTAAATATTGCAGAGGTGTATGTGGATACTGTGGGACCACCAGAGAAATATCAAGAAAAGTTAAAAGCGATTTTTCCACAATTTCAAATAACAGTAGCTAAAAAGGCAGATTCTACTTATCCAATTGTATCGGCAGCCAGTATCTGTGCAAAGGTTACACGTGACACCGCTTTGAAAGTGTGGAAATTTCCAGAAGGTATCAAGTTGGCTGGAAATAAATTTGGTAGTGGCTATCCAGGTGATCCAGTCACTAAACGATTTCTTTGTGAAAATTTGGATATGTTCTTTGGATTTCCGCGTTTGGTACGCTTTAGTTGGTCAACTGCGGAAAATGCTCTTGCGGGCAAAGTATATGAACTGGAATTTGAGGAACCGGACGATCAAAAGCCAAAATATTCTGGACCTAAATTGACGCAATTCTTCAAGGGCGCGACAAAAACCGGCGAGGTACAACGTAAACCATGCCGATTTTTTAAGGAACGGTTTCTAGATAATGTTACAGATTTTTAGTATATTAGGGATATTGAAATAAAGAATTATGTAAGAATCGAAACGTTAACTGCATATTATGTATGTGCATAGTGTGTTTTAAATATATTTTTAATGAAAATTGTAATAAACTGTTTAATATAATCAAGCGATTTAGTTCACAGTGAATTGATTTGCATTGTAGACAACCACTCGAATATTGTCCTTGAAAGAAATATACAATTGGTAAGAAAACGAGAGGGAAATAAAAAAACTATTAGTATGCAAAATTTCTTAAAATAAGTGTTTATGACTTGTGTAAGCAATGTTTGTAAGTTAAAAATCCAATTAATACGGAAGCGTTTTTACTAAAATTCGGAATTATCTACTGACACCATTCAGAATAGATATGCAAGGATATAGAGGAAAATCGGTTCAAACAAATGTATACATAACTACTATTTTATGAAAGTTTTTCTCTTTCCATCACTAATCGTATATTGCGGCATTTATTGTAGTCATTTTTGATCAATGTTTGTATGCATGTACATACGTATGTATGTGGGTAAATTTGGTGGACAAAATGTTATGCCCAAAGTCAAGTTTTAATTTTATTTGCAAAAATCCAGTTTGTCTCTTAACCTATTAACTCAACAATACCCATATGGTTTTTAAAATAATTTCAATTACCAGAATAAGAAGTAAAAAAATTGAATTTTTTAATTCAATATTCAACCAAAATTTACAAATGCATAAATATCCCCCGTCGATATTGAAAAGCGGCAACATTGCCAGATGCGTGATTTGGTCGCTTTGGCGCGCTACAATCAGCTGAGTGCTTTCCGCCTCTATCTTGCCCATTCGCTTACTCTTTCTGCAGCACGTCGAAAGTATTACAAGTCGCGTTTTCCACACAAGTATTTTTTAAGGCAAAATTTGTGCAAAGATTTCATTAATTTAACATTGGGTGAATTGGTTGAAATTATTGGAATTGTAAAATTTAAATTTTTGTGGATTTTTTGCGCGTAAAGTGATAAAAATCCGGACTGGGTAAGTGGGTTAAAATTGGCTGGAAAAAATCGTATTTTTCGGTGTGTTGTGTGTGTGCGGGTTGAAAAAAACGCGCTGCTGTGGTGGGGCATTCGAATTGCCGCTGCTACTGCTCTCGCCATTTTGAGTCGAATAAAATTTTCTGCCTCCAATACGAGGAAAAGGCGAAGACGGTATAGCCTTAAAAAGGAAACTCTCATAATAGAAGCCAGTGAGCTGCGGTCCTCCAAAAGTGGGAGGCAATAGGAAAGATAATGCAATAGGACTAGTGAAATTTTTTTAACGCTAGTCTGTAATAACTCAAGTACAGTGACCGATGCGTAGATAGTACATACCACGGATTAATTAGTGCAACATAATTTACTACTGCAGTTGAGCGTAGCTGAAGTCGGAAGGCGGGAAGATACATACATATATCGATAAGTAGCTAAACGCACGGAGCAACCAAAGGACTTGTAATACGCCAATACACATTCAATATAAAGATAAGACTCATATCCTTATACAAGAGTGTATAATTCACGGCAATATCATAGCTTATAGTTCTTGTCATTTTGCGGTGCGTAGGTGTTTGACTCTTGACAGTGGTGTGGAAATTGGACTGATAAAAAAGCAAAAGACGAAGGGAAGGAAACGATAAAACAGTCGAAAAATGGCGCATTCAACAGCGACTATAGTCACAGCGACAACGTCAGCTGCTGCTTCGTCGGCAAGTGAAATCAACTGCATAATCCAGAATGCAAATGGTAAGTTTATGGATAAAAACTAGTGCTTTAAATAATCCTTTTGGTCGAAGAAACTTTAGAGCTTCAAAGGGACCATGAATGGCAGCTGCCTGCGAGGTAATCATAATTTATATATTACCTTCGCTTCGCTGCTCGTGCTGGTAATTTCGTTTGTAGTAGTAGTGTTGTTATTTTTCACGTCTGTTCATTGTTGGTGTTGTTTTTGTATTACTCTGGTCGTACTGTGTGGATCGCGCTGTGATGGTCGGCGTATAAATGGAAACATAATTGGAAGTAAAGTGCGGGGAAAGAGGGTGAAAAGCGCGTAAATAAGAAAAGATGTGCACATCGTTAAAGGTAGATGAAAATCAGTAATAATGCAAGAGGAAGAAGCACAGAGAAAAGAAAGCGGAAAAGGATGTGCGGACAAATATTGACGATAAATATGTGTATAAATTTGACCAAAGGCCAAATGAAGTCACTAGAATAGTTAAGGTTAGAAAAAGATTAGCCGTAGGGTTACACCAGCAATAGCCCTTCCGGTTGGCATTTAGTACATAACCAAGGCGAATTCATATCGGGTGGTGTTATACCGTCAAAAACAAAATTTGCACAATGACAGTATTATTTTGACATAACGTTCCCCAAGCGAATTCAACCAGCTTTTGATCATTGAAACTCCCCTTTGTCCACCCTACAGTTTTGTACCTAGAAAAATTAATGTAAGGTGAAGTTAATCAATCACTGTTGTTGTTGTAACATCATAAAACATTCCCCATAAAGTTTTGGGGAATGCTGCAGTAGTGACAGTCGTTGGCCGGATATACATATGTAAATCCGGGTCATTCCGGTCTCGTAGACACCACTGTTGTGGGAACATTTACCGTGACCCCCTTTCCTACTATTAAATTGTAGTTCTTGAATCGTATAATCGGGTATGGATAGTTAAATCTTTTTTACCAAGCTTGACATTTTTGATACTCGAACAATTGACGCACTTCATTTTTAAATAATATTCGCAAGATTTTGCAAGACACATTGTTTCCGCAAATTTTTTAGATTATAAATTAGATTGCTCTTTAACAATATAATTCAAAAACTCTTACTTGGCATAAATTCAACACATTGAGGAACTTTTTAATAATTTTTTTGTTTTTCTAGCTAAAACTTTTTGGTTAATTTTTATCAAAATATAATGAATTAACAAAATTAATTTTTATATCTAAGAAAACATAACTTTACCAGTGAAAAAATGTATTAAAATTATACTAAAATTGAATGGACTAAAATACTATGCGCTCAAAGTCCTATGAAAATTCTGATAAATATGAGAACCAAAGATTTTCTAAAAATTATGATTAAAAAGTCTGAAATTTTGATTAATTTTTTATAAAAAAATTATGAAAAAAATTTTAAATAATGTTTAAAAAATTACCTTGTTGTCAGTTGTTAAGTTTGGGGGATACTGAAAATTCTGCAAACAAAGAAGGCAGATTTTATTTCAGTGATTGTTTTTTTTTCACCTGATAAGAAGGAAAATGTTGTAGGTATCAATTCGACAAATCATACCTTTCGGACTACGGACGAAATAGTCATCCATTCCACAAAATTGGCATATATGTACATACATACATATGTATAAAGTTTTCGAGAACAATTTTTTTTTAATAATTTCGGTCCAACTGATTGGTATTTTATAGCCAGTTATATTAAAATGTGAACAATAAACCCAGATGAAACAGCCTACTCTACTACTCATATTACTCGTAACATTCTTCTCGCTTACAAATACTCACAATGCCACCCTTTACAGAGTAGGTGAAAAACGTAGGAATTCGAAGGTATTTGTGTTCGCTCATTCGCCGCATTTAATCGTGCTTTTGTTTGACGACTGTTGCTGGTTTGCTCCATCCATTGACGCTGCGGTGTTAAGGCGCGCTTATACATTGCAGCTGCTGCCACAATTTGACAAGTGTAAACTAGATGGGTGTATGTATAAAACAGCCACACTTCGAGTGGGCAATGTAGTAAGACATTAATGCTCAAAGACGCATAAAAAATACAAAATATTCAAATGGACTTAGAATGTTCGACAAGCATAGTAATGATAATTCAATTAATAGATATTGAGAAAAACTCGCAGTTTCTTTAATTCATTCCACCTAGGCAAACAAAACATCGTCAAGATTTAATGGCGAACTAGAGCTGTGTAAGTAAGTAAGATTTATTTAGTTAGGGTGGGGAAGGTGACGAATTGATTCCCACCAAACAGATTTTCTGCGACATTCAAGGTAGTAATACAAGTAAAAAGTAGAGATTTTGACAATGCAAAAATGTAGTGGCATTGATTAAAATATCAAACGGAATTATTGTAGTGTCCGCAATCCGAGGGCTTCGGTGCCATATGTGCTTATGATTGTTGCCATTTTCGTGAATGTACATACATATGCACATAGTATGTCTTGTGTATTATTGTTTAAATACCAGTGCATACATACATATATGGAACTGACTAATTTTGTTGCTTTTACAGGCAAACTCGTAAAAATTCTGAGACCAAAGGACATCAAACAGGAAACTATTGGTAGCGGCGACTCAACTACTATAAGAACCGTGCATGTGAACACGGCAAGCGGCAGTGCGCTCAATTCCAGTGTGGGCTCATACGCACAGTTGGTAAGTGCTAGCACACATGCGCATACATACACACATACATGCATACAAGCATACATTTGTGGAAACATGTATGTCATATGTGCATACATATGTACATATGTATGTATGTATGTCTGTACAGTAGATCGTTTAACCACACAAGCAAGAAAAAAGGTAGCCCTATCGTAAAGGAGTTTTTACAGAAAATGAAAAAAAAATTCTGGCCACCCTTGGTGTCACATTTTTTGCTTCATATCCTCATACCTTCGGCATTTACCATCGAATCTTAAATCACCACAGTGGAGGACTTGAGGTCCATGAGCTTTCGCAAAAAAAAAATATACTGCTTAAGATGAAAACATTGATGTATCATCTTTTAAGATCTAATTATAAATGCCGAAGATATGAAGAAAAATTTTAAAAAGGGGGCGACCCCTTGGGTGGCTAACATTTTTTGGAAATTGACTTTCAAAAATACGGCTAAGTTTTTTTTTTCGATATGGTCTAATGTACAAATGTATGTAGAATAACGCGCTATACATTACCAAGTTTTTTTTTTTTTTTTTTTTTTTTTTTTTTTTTTGAATTTTATAATGTTTTTCATACTAAATCTTTTTTGTTAATTTATGTTAAAGCATGGATCATACTCGAACAAAATCCATGTATGTATGTAAATAAATTTTTGATTATGTATGAAATTCAGAACAAATCAACAAAATTGGTTAAAAAAAAACATAAAACTTTTTTATCAGAAAGGCAAGCGTTGCAGAAAAAATATGAAAATTCTTCAGCAAAAGAAAATAGATATCTACCATGAGATAACCCACGACACTATGTAGTGTTAGCGCAACGTATGTACATATTTGCAGGTTTTGAAAGTGTATATGTTTAAATTTTTTACCAATTTTTTCAAATTTTTCTAAAAGCATAATTTTTACAAATTTTTTCTAAAATTTGTATGTCAGACAATTTAATAGGGTCAAGACATTTTGACAAGTTTTTTTAATGCTTATTACATTTTTTTTATAAAAGTATGGTTCGTTATATAATAAACGCCGTGTAAAAACACATTTCAAATTGTGTAGAAAAAATAGGAAAACTCAACAAAATTTCATTAAATTTTAAAACTTTTTACTTAGAAAATAAAACTTCAGGTCAGAGAACAATTTGTTTGATAATCAACATAAGATTGTTGTCGAGCATACCCGTATTATGTAGTTTATCTAACTCTAGGTTCAGAAAAGTAAAGTTCGCGAGGCATTTTCTAAATAAATCGGATTTCATACCGCTTTGTTGGAATAATAATTCTCTATTTATT
This sequence comes from Anomoia purmunda, assembly GCA_951828415.1. Lineage (NCBI taxonomy): Eukaryota > Metazoa > Arthropoda > Insecta > Diptera > Tephritidae > Anomoia > Anomoia purmunda. The sequence goes on from OX639997.1 coordinate 113,229,441, forward strand.
ATTCTCTTTCCTTAACTGAATTTTACTTCTATCATTTCGATTTGACTCGACATTTCAGTGGTACTTAAATACTAAAAGTTATCTTATTATTTATGTGAATAAATCAAATATTCTAATGCAACTGTGCCATCCATTTTCTTGTACAGGCTTCACCGAGTCAACCACAGTATTTGAGCCGTTACAATATACAAAGTGGCGATAGTAAGTTCATAAATATATATATATATATATTTTTTTTTTAACATACAGACTTTGTTTAATATTCTTCTAAATAGGCAACAATACATATACCGTTATATCAACACAAAATAGTCTCGGTAACCAGCAGCCATCATTTACAACGATTAAATACGAAACACCAGACACGGTATGCCCAATACTATCGTTAAATCAAAAATAATTTATATGTATGTACATATGTACATATGCATTTTCGACCAAATTTATTTACATATGTATATCAATAATGTTTGAGCTCAAGGCCAGTTTATATTTAGGAAAGTGTTGGAATGTAGGAAAATATGGGGAATCATCAGCAGTCCACATATCTGCTTTGGTTCACTGGTTGCGTACTTGCCCTGCAAGTTGGTCGTTGCGAATTCAAACCCGTGTAGAGTCTAGAAATAAATCTGATGAGGAGGAGCGCTCTGACTGTTGTTTGCCTTTTTTCCAATACTTTCCTAAATAAAAACTAGCCTTGAGCTCAAAAATTATTGTTGATAAAAATACTTTATAATTATTCGTTACTTCTAGGTCACCGTGAAAACGGAGGAGCGTTACACAAAATATACACCAAATAATAATACAAAAATGAAATCAAAACTGTAAGTTATTTAATATAAAATGCTGCGATATTTTTTTGTGGAAATTTATTAATTTCTACAATATTAGCCACACCACGAATAGCCCACATTCAAATTCAGTACGACGGCAACGTAAACCTGAAAAAGCAGGTAAAGGTTTGCGACATTTCGCTCTAAAGGTTTGTGAAAAAGTCAAGGAGAAGGGCGTCACCACCTACAATGAAGTGGCCGATGAATTGGTGGCCGAAGAACTACATATGAATTCCATTGATTCAGCGAACTGTGATCAAAAGAATATACGCCGGCGTGTCTATGATGCGCTTAACGTACTTATGGCCATGGAAATAATATCAAAAGACAAAAAGGAGATACGTTGGATTGGTTTGCCATCAAATTCCGCAGAGGTACATATTTCTTACTAATTATTTCTCTATATCGAAAATTCTATAAAATATTTGATTACCGCAGCAATGCTCCGAGCTGGAAAGACAAAATGAAGAGTGTCGTGAACGCATACAACAGAAACATCAACAATTGAATGAACTGTTGTTGCACCAAGTCGCCTTCAAGAGTCTGATTGAACGCAACAAAGAAGCGGAACGGCATGGCAACGTACCAACGCCCAATTCCTCAATACAACTACCCTTTATCATAGTGAATACGCACAAATCGACAAAAATTAATTGCAGCGTTACGAATGACAAGTGAGTTTAGTTTTAGAAAACGGGAGAAATTGCAAATAAATAATTATGTGATTTTCGTGACATTTGCAGATCCGAATATATTTTCAAATTTGACGATCAATTCGAAATGCACGATGATGCCGAAGTACTGAAACGTATGGGCTTACTTGGTGGTAAGTGCAAAGAAATAATGTTTATAGTTTATTTATGATTGTGTTCTATTTTTTTTTTATCGAGGGTATTGACTTATAATTTGTTCTTTTCAATATTTGCTTTCGTCAAAACTTGCATGCGATAATTGACTGACCAAAGTTTGGCATAATGGGGAAGTTTTGAAATATCTTACTTACTAATATTATTAGTCTTCGATCTTTGATTTTGATCTTGTGTTTTTCCGACAGGGTGAAAAGTTAATGCTATATTAGAATGATTTTTGAGATCGGATGACGGAAAACCGTTCCAATATACATCATGTCGCTATATATGCTAGTTGTGAAGGGAATAATTCTTCCGCTAGATGGTGCTAGATTCTAGATATTCCGAAAATTCGTATTATCCGCTGGAGTTGATAAATTCAGGGAAGCCTTATATACCATTTGTATTTGCAACATCGATTTTTAACGTACATTCCATTGAAAGTTATTTTAAAAATCTGCTACTAACTTTACAGTCGACTTCATCTTAACTGTAGTTACCGCAAATAATTTTTAAATTTATCAGAGCTGCATTTTTAGTTTTAAAAACTGCTGAGTACAATTTTTTTGTTATGTTTCAAAAGGATTTGGCGATTTTTCAGACTCTATTTTTTCCCGATTGATGATGCCTTTCTGCCAGTTTTTTAAAAACTTAAAAACTATGATGTCGATGATGATGATGTCGAAATTTTTCTATGAAATTGAATTTTAAAATTTTATGACAAAATAAAAATTAAAACCGCAGTAAAATAATTTTTATTTTGTCATAAAATTTTAAAATTCAAATTCATAGAAAAATTTCGACCTTCGGAGATATTGGCGCTTCACAAATTTTTTTTTGAGGCAAAAAAAGTATATAGTTAACTAAGCACGGAGTAGGGGGTATTAGCGAGTATTTTATAAAATTTGAAAGTGACCTAAGTTTTACATTTAGAAACACAATATACTTCTATGCGACTTTAAATCAAGCACTACTATCGTATTAATATCAAAGGGATTCGGGAATATAAATCGCGTTCGGCCAATTGTTAAATGTTACTCGTGGCGGAAGACGTAAAAAATATAAATTCTACTTTAGTTATGTTTCAGTGTTTCAGTTAAATTACTTTTGATTGCTCAATATTTTCCGTATGACTTTTTTCTTCATGACTTATTCTATTTGGAAAAGGTTTGGATAAGGGCCAATGCTCACACGAGGACATTGAACGTGCAAAAACCTTGGTACCACCGAATTTTGAGAAATACATTGAAGGTATGTACGAGAACACAATAATGAAAGTTGACTGAAAAAATTGTAAAGCTCTATTACTGCTGCAACCACAATTGAGATAAAATTCTTTCAAACAAAATTTAACTCAGTTAACTTTCTTCACGATCTGCAAATTTTCATTATTTTCACTTTTCTCCTACAGCCTATGGCAATGGCAAAGGTCTGGCTTGCGATTCCGATGATGACACTATGACAGGCTATGCCGAACTAACAAATGATTCCTCATCGCAAAGCTATGCGCGAGGTGGTAGTCGCCGTGGTGGCGCTGGTGGTGGTCTTGCCAAAACTGGTGGTCTACGCAATGACGAGGATGATGATGATGACGAAGATTTTTTGGAGAATAGCGATATTGATTGAGGCGAATTCATAGTTGCGTACAATGATAGCAACAACACATACAACAACAAAGTAAATAGCAGCAGCAGCAGCAACAATAACAATAATCCATATTCATGCATCAAAGTAACAACAAACGAAGGATCTTCTATTGGTGGTAGCAGACGACACCAGCCACGTTGCTTGAATGCCGTTGCTGGTGGTATTGGGAGCTCCAGTGACTTAGACTGCGGTGTAATTTCCGAAACTGATCAGCAAACATTGCAACAATCGCAACTACGTTTAGCTGCTGTACCCAACGTGGTGGGTTCAATGGTGACCGATGTTAGCAACCATTTAACAGATGATTCCTTCAGTTTTTCATTTATTTCGGCCTTATTAGGTTTGCATTAGAGAAAAGGCAATGTGGATAAAACGAGAGTAATGTTTATTTAAAAAAAAACTGTTACAATAAGTTTTACTGCACTGTTAAACTTTTTCTTTGGCTGGGCATTTGAGTTTACTTTGTATGTTGCCGCCTCTGTAAGGAGGAAATAAGGCAAAACCGTTATCAACATCTCTGTATGTTGCTTTTCCTCGTCTCTTTATTTCTTCCATTTTTAAGGATTACGTGTTAGATATAAATTTTTTTTTGCTTATGTATTTCTAAACGCGAATATGTATTGAATTTTTATATTGGAGAATATTGGAGAATATTGCTTTGTTGCGCAAATATTTTATTTATTTTTTTTTTTTTTGGAGGAAGAAGGGGTGCGATTTTTAAAACGAGTTGTAATGGCTAGCATAGATAAAATGTTTAAATTTGAAATTCAATTTTATTTTAATATAATATCAAATTAGACGGCGTGTAAGCAATGGCAAACCTGAGGAAGTAATAGTTTAATTTTAATTATATATAAAAGCAATTTGTTTATTTATTTACTTTTTCAGAAATTTTCAAACTATCAGCAGTAGAATATTAAAATTAAATTCATTAAATTAGTAAGGGCTACACTTATGTGTACACATACATACATATGTGTAGAGTCGAATAAAACCAAAACCAATGATTTTATTCAGTAAGTTTGATTCGTTCCTCATGTGTTTTCGAAATTCAAGCTGCAGTGACTATTTTTTACCACATGAGTTTATTGCTCGTCTCGCCAATGTACTTTCATAAACTTACGACCTCTTAAATTATTACGTTGTAATTTAGATATCAAGCGAATTAAATTTTGGAACAATTATTCGTTATAACAGTATAAAACAGAACTTTAATCAAAAAATAAAGCCTCCTATCATTGCTAGCAATTGATTTTGATTGATTCATTTTTTCTGATCAATGCTTTCAGCCTTGAGCCGGCAACTAATATAATATGTGTAGATTTCCGCTACAATAAAAATCCAGTTATTATTTTTGCTGTGAAATGTATACGTATTCTACACTTCTTCGAATCGAAGGAAATATGAAAAACATCACTTAATTTCATTTATGAAACGAAATTCAAAAATTGGTTGCAATTTTTGCTCTATATCGATTTTTTTCGCTTTAAAATACTTTCAAAAACAATTTGGCTTTTGGAAATTTCTTAGTATTTAGAATGTACGAAATAAGCTCTGCCCAGTTATATTGGCAATAAATTGAAAACAATATTTCAGCATTAGTTTTTCCTGCAGGCTTAATTACTTCTTTTATAAACAAAAGATTTGGCAAAAAAAAAACGCTTTTCGTTTAATTACAATTATTTTGCATAATTGGTTAAGTTTTGATTTTGGAGGGTTGGTTTCTTTTGTTTTTGGGTTTTTGGTTTGCTTTATTACCTTTAATATTGTTCTATTGTTGGCTAGTGTCATTAGCGCGCCAGAAATTGGATCAGATTGCAAAAGTAAATCATAAAATTTGCACGCCTTTACTCTCCTCTATCACACCCCCAAAATCCGCACCAGCAATATCTTCTATAATTATAAATCTTTTTTTTTTTTTTTTTTTTTGTTGAATTTCTGTATGATTTTTGAACATATAAAGTATGTTAATATAAACAACTTTCCACGTAGTTTTATTAAATTTTATGTAAATCGTAATTTTCCAAGCAAAAATCATTAAAAACAGTGTTTACTGTTATTATGCACCGGTTATTATTATTATTATTATTATTATTGTTTAACGGTGATATGAATATCAAAGCTAAATGCTTGTATGCGCATTGGCTGCCGGGGCCATCAGCTCTACGTCAAGGAGATAGTTGTGTGGTTAGATAGTTAAATCGATGGTTTTAACGAATTTGGCGATTTTTTCGATGTTTGTGTTGGTGGGGATGGCAAGTATTTCCGAAATATCTTTCGAGTCAAGTGTTGTTAGTCGTGCTAATTCGTGCAGTGGGCATTCGTTGAGGATGTGTTGCAGTGTTTGATGTACGTTGCAGTTTTCGCAGAGTGTTTGGTTTTCTTTTTTCAGTAGGTATATATGTGTTTGTGTAGTATGGCCAAGACGGAGTCGGGAGAATATTCTGGTTTGAAGCCATTTATGTCAGTGGGATATTTCGCAGGCATTTGGTCTTTGTTGATAGCTGAGTAGTGTGGGTGTTGGTAGTTTTGAAATTGCGTTTTTGATTTTTCTTTTAGGCTTTGGTGAATGTGGCGTTTAATGTCTGATTTTTCGATGTTTGAAGATGTGATGACAGGTGCTTTGCTAGCGAATTTCGCAGCTTCGTCGGCGTGGCAGTTTCCTTCGATACTTGCATGTCCTGGTATCCAAAGTAGCTTAATAGTGTTTACATTATTTATTAGAATATCTCTGATTTTGTTGATAACTTCCCAGGTGTTACAGGTGGGGTTCCTTACCGCTCGTATGACTGATAGGCTATCTGAGCATATAACGACTTTTTGTCTTTTATATGGGTGTGGTGTCAACGCTTCTAAAATAGCTGTTGCTTCTGCCGAGAATATCGATGTAAAAGGAAACATTCGTTTAATTTTTAAATAAGATCCAGATTCAGTCGTAACACTAAAAGCTGTTGAGAAATTTGTTTTGGAACCATCTGTGTAAACAATGGTCCATCCGTTCTTTTTGAGGTCAGTGATTTTTTGTAGGAACAGCTGTTTGTAGATGGAGTTTGGGGTAATATCTTTTTTGTAATGATTCAACGACCAGTCGCACGATATCTGAGAGATGCTCCAAGGAGGGTTGTTTGCCATATTCTTCTAGTCCTTTTGCTAAATTAGGATTGTCACTCCTCACAAATTGAATATTGCGTTCTGATCGTGTAGCAAACACGAATCCTACTAGTTGCGCATTAGATATTACGTCTTTAACGTTGGCTTGCAAGATCATTCTCGCATTAAAGCTCCTTACTTGGGTCATCATGGCGCCGATAATGTTCCCAAAACAGTGTATAGCAGGGTTCATTCTAGCTGAATAGGCGCTGCGTACACATAGTCCGAAATCCACTTGATAAGGGAAATACGAATACTGTGATCCGTATTCTTCCCCATCTTTGAAAATCCTCATTGCCTCATCGGCCAACGTTTTGTCAAAAATCCACAACAATAGATCTCCCTGATTTACAAAACCCATAAGAGATGATGCATAATTGTAAGTCAATAAAGCCGCACAGTCTTTGAATCTTGACCCAATTGTACCTGTGCGCAAGAATGCCCATTCGTTCTGATCAAATCGGAAGAAAAACATGTCGATAATCGCCATCAATTTGCGGTATTCGGTAGAATTTATCCAATTACGGTTGTTGGCACAGGTCAAATTCGGGAATTGAGCAGTTGGCATTCCATGGCTCCGGGCCATATCGGTAATTGTTTGTATTAAACTTCTTTTGTATGTATCATCTGATGGCCTCTCAACTCTGTACACTCCTGTGATGAGAGTCATTATCCATTTATCATCAGACTCTGATGCATCCACTGATACAAGATCATTCGACATATTCCATGATGTCTCCTCCAGTTTCACCAAATCTAGCGGACTGATCATAGAGTTATCCCCAATTGTTTGGTTATATGACAACCATTCACCATCTAATTGCTCTTTTATTCTTTCCAATATTTTGCACGAATAGGCTATTACAGCATTAACATCTAACGGCTGACTGAGTGATCCTTTCATTATATTTCTTAGATCTTTCAAGGACTGATCAGTTTTAGGAACTTTGAAGACAGGCTTCGAGTTCTTCTCCGTGAACCAATCTTGAGGGTATGTTGAACTCTTATCTTCCCCTATTTTGTCCACTTTGATAGTGGTGTTACTTCCCAAATATACATAACTGTGTTTGCTCTCGGTACTAGCCATTATGTTTCTTATGTGTTGTCGATACAATTACGAGAAGTTGTTGTATGCACCGGTTAAAAAGCGCTCTATTATTTATATACATACACACATATATGTAGTATTACTTAACTAACAGATTATAATCAAATGTGAAAATAAAGCATAAGAAAAAAATTAAATAGTTTATATCAAATATTTCATAACGCAAAAGATTGCACGATTTGCTAAAGGGAGCAAACTAAATCAGTAAATAAAAATAAATTTTTTAAATATTTTAAAAATATGTTTAATTGGAAAATATGCAGTCACTATATTGCGTACGCGTTCGCGTGCTATAAGTAGCTTTTGCTTAATGACATCAACGTTCAATCCTTCCAAAAAAATTTAGACTTAACTGCAAGTCTTAAGCAACAGCTACTTCCAACAGGTTAATAAAAAACTTAAACGACTCAAAACTATCTTAACGATCTCCAAACAATCCCATTAATGGAGACAAAAAAAATATGTTTGCTTTTTTATTTTCTGAAATGATTTTTAAATGAATCGCTTCCAGTGGCGCTTTTATTGCGTCAATATATGTAAGGCATATTTTCCAAGTACATTTCGTGTAAAGGGCGTAAATAAATACATCAGCTGATCAATTTGCCAGAATTGTGACCAAATATGTTTAAAAATCAAAACGAAAAGGAATAGTATTGCACAAGGGCAGCAATTAAATAGATATAGAATTCAATAATTATTATTGAAAATAAAATGAAATGTTTAAACTAACCAAAAAAAAAAAAAACAAAAAAAAGCAGTGAAGAAGAAATATTACAAAATGTGAAATTTGCATGAAGAGCAGAGGCAACCATAAAATTGTAGACTTTGTACGCGACTATGACATTGAACTAATGAATAACAAAAAAAGGAGTTGGAAAAAATAAAGTGTACTACGTATGTATGTATATCGGCATAAATTTTTAAAAAGTAAAAACTTTGCAAGTTTTTCGTTTGCATGGGGAGGTACATATTTGAGATTTTGAGATTTCCTCTCAAGACCCGGAATTGTGTCATTTGTAATCACTTCAAGCGTAGGAAAATCTTCAGTTTTTTTCTAGGAATAGTTGCTTCACTAAAGTGTCCCACCCAACCCATATATGTACATATGTATCTAATGGTACTCTGTGGAAATAAAGCTTTTGTGTTCTCCTGAAATATGCATTAACCTTCATATTCAATGTGAAGATTTTTTAAATATTCGCGTAGTTACAGTGTGGGGCATATCAATTTCGACAAAATTCTTGTAACTTTTGTTTATTTTTATAAAAATATAGCTCATTGCATAACATAAACCATATATTTAAAGATTCAATTTTTTACAAAATTCACAAAAATTCAACAAATTAAAAAAAAATTGTCACAAATTTTTAATCCGATTTTTTTTTTAGAAACTTTTCGGGTTGTAGCCAATTTAATTTCAATCTAATAAAGGGGAAGTTGCAAATTCGCGTTAATTTTTAATGCAAACATTTTTTTGAGGATAATGCCCAACACCCTTGGAAAAACAAAAATCCCACGACAGTCGATTCTACGATACTGGAACGATCCGGATTTATATCTCACCAAGTACCGTCACTAATTTAAAAATTGAAAACCGATTTTCGTTTGATCATGCAATGTTATCATACTTATTATTTTTTAATTATGTATATAATATAATACTTTACGTTTTTTCATATATCTACATATACATATATATTTGAAATTATATTATTTATCGTAACAATACCGGGTTTTGAGTGGAGCCTAAAAAACTAATTACATGCAACCCAAAAAATTAAACACAATACACCACTTTTAATTGTACATATTTTGTTGGATTTTTTTTTCTTTAATTTTTAAGCATATTATGTTACATACACAAACGCTTTACGTTATACGAAAATTCCCAGTGCTTAACTTATAAATTTCTCAAATTAAGTGACGAAAAGAACTAAAATTCTTTGACAACGTACACATATGTACATATTTAGAATCGTCTTAAAATTACATAAAATACAATGCTGATTTCGTATACGGCATGAGCGTAAATATATTTATACTTCGCTACTACTACTCGTAGACAACATTGCGGCAGTATTAGGTGGTTTCAGTGGTTGCGGTGCGATATCAAAATCTGGTATATCTACACTACTAACATTTTGCTGAACAGCAGGGGGTGAAGGAAAAGCGGATGCTGATAAGTCCATTAACGCAGGTTGTGGCTCGTTGTTTGTTTTGGATGTTGTTTGCATGCCATTTGACGTCATCGGCTGTTGCTGCTGCATGTATTGTTGCAGTTGCTGTTCGTCACGCAACTGTTGTGGGGTTTTAACATAATTAATCGGTATTATACCAACATTCTGAAGATCCACGGTACTGCCTATTGCCCAACCCGTATTTAACATGCCTAATGAATTCTGTATCTCCTTTGGTGCAATGAGGACAGGTTGATTACATTGTATGCTCAATTCACTAGGATTTCTAGCTTGAAAATCATACATTGCAACTGTCTCTATAGGGTTCAACCACTTTCTGGGATTACGTGCTATAATAGAGAGAAAAAATCCGTTTTAGTTTCTTTCAATTGCTGTCTAATCTTATAAGAGGTTTACATAAATAAATAAAATGCGTGATAAGGCAAATATTAAAGCTAATCAGATAAATGCATGCATGTATGCGCATTGTGTGCTATGCTATATAGTGCATATATGTTTGTATATAGATCAACACAGTCGCACATACCCTCTTCCTGCGCAGTATTAATAACAGTACCCAAAAGTTTCATTATAAGATAAGGTGCTGTGAAAATAAAGCTAATAAAAGCCAATACCGGCCATGGCGATTGACCTTTCCGTGGTAGCTTAGGAGCGCCTGATTGTTGTGATGAGTCATTAACAGCTTCAGCAAAAGCTTGTTTAAATCTTTCGCTTGACGGATCCATATTCGATAATCGCAGCCAGTAAAGAATTCTATGATTAAAAAAAATAAATTTTAAACAAATTTTGCATACTCCAAACATCTCATTCACTCTCACTTCTTATAAATCCAGGTTAAACCCCGAAATATGGTAAATGTTTGCCAAAACTGTGCAAATACACCACGTAAACGTCCGAAATTCGCTGCCACGCCCAATATTGCACGAAATGAGCTAGTGATTGCAAAAAATGTAGAGTCCAACATTGCTGCAATATTTCCAATAGCAGAAACTAATGATTCAATACTCTGAAATGCAGGCCGTGAGCTAGCTTCAGCCAATTGTATGAAGCGCGACTCGGGATCCATCGGGTTCATACTGCCCATCCCAAAACGATTGTAACCACCGCCAAAGCCACCACCGTAACCACCATAGGAACCAAGCAAACCTCCATAACTACTACCGTAACCGCTATAAGAGCCGAATCCGCTGCCAAAACTATTATAGCCGGTATGACCACCGTTGGCGCCGAAGCCACTATTAGCTGTGTAATTACCAGTGGACGCGCCATAAGGCAACTGTGGCAAAGGTGGTGGCAATGAACGCACATTTCCAGCAAATGGTGTACGTAATAGTATGTCACTGTCGCCTGGCATGGTAACAACACCTCCCCCAACTCCGGTTATACTTGCTGGGGGTATTAGATTTGGTTCAACCAGTACAGGACTTCGGAGGTTGTTTGAGGTACCCCCATTGTCGACCATGACTGGCTCGTTTAGTAGTCTGTGCTCTTTGGACGCCAACTAATGCACGAACTACTTGAACTTTGCTCCAGATACAACGTAGTTTTTTTTTATCGATCTCAACTTTTCTCTTGCTTGACCTAAAACCAATAATCAGTCGTACTCAATTATTTCACTTTTACTTGAAGAAAGTAATGATACCAACAAAACTCTTAAGTAAATACAAACTACAATTACTTTGGCTTGCAACTTTCTCAGACTGTAAAAACAAATCACTAAATTGTGTGCATTAATCAAAACAATTGTGACTCATATATGTACATACATATATTTCATAATATTCATTCACAATGATCAAAACTGCACAAAAGATGCACGATTTCATTCTTGTAAGTGACGTCTATATGTCATAAGTTGCAAAACAAAACAAAAGATCAAGAGCTGCCACACAGTAACATGAACAAATTACAAAATTGTAGATTTGTTTGATTATAACTATAGAAGAGATTATATTTCAAATCCATAGAAGCGATTTCAAAAGTAATGATTTGAAAGGTGGTTAATAGACATTTCAACAGATAGTATGTTTGTATATATGTATATTATCCTTATACATAGGTATATATCGATCTGGAAAAACGAAAAATTCCCTGTTTTTGTTGTTGTTGTTGTAGCGGCTAGTCGCGCCCCGTGAAGAGCGGATTCACCCATGGTCGTTGTCGTCAAACTCATCTAGGGGGAGGCCCAGGAAACGTGCAGTTTCGACAGGGTTGGACCAGAGGGAGAGGGGGGTTAGATGAGTGGGTTTGAGAGGGCATGTGAATAGGTGGTTGGTGTCGTGCGGAGAATCTCCACATGCCGGACATGTGTTGGGTATGTCGGGGTTGATTCTGGATAAGTAGGAGTTGAGCCTGCTACAGTATCCAGATCGTAGTTGTGCCAGAGTGACGCGGGACTCGCGGGGCAGCAGGGACTCCTCATCCGCTACAGGTGGTGGTTGGGCTCCGATGACTGCATTCGCCTGGCGGGAGTCAATGATGTTCGTGACTGTGTCTCTGTGGATGTTGCTTAGGACCCGCCGGTACGCCTCCGGATCCAGCGGTTGTGTGATGAGTGGCTGGATCTCGTCCTTTAGTTCCAGTAGATGTCTTCTAATGTGCCTGGGGGGCAGTTCCACGGCAAGCAGGTGCCCGTTTGGATGCCCCGAGCGGTGACATCCAGCAAGGAACTGCTTGCTGAGCATGAGGTTGTGCTCCTTAACTCGGAGCACATTGACCTCTTGGTGGAGATGCTCCTCAGGCGACATCAGAAGACATCCCGTCACCGTGCGGAGTGCGGCGTTCTGGCAGGTCTGCAGCTTCGTCCATTGTGTCCTGCTGGTTCCCGGCGACCAAACTGGCGCAGCATAGTTTATTACCGGCCGGCCAATCGCCTTGTATGTTGCCAACAACGTTTCTTTGTCTTTGCCCCAAGAGCTGCCGGCGAGCGACTTGAGGACATTGTTGCGGCTCTGTACTCTATTGGCGATTGCGGTAGTGTGCGCGGAGAAGGAGAGCAGGCTGTCGAATGTCACCCCCAGAATCTTCGGGTGGTTAACCGTCGGAATGGGGGTGCCATCGATGTGGATGTTAAGATCCAGCCTGACCTCCTTCGTCCAGGTGGTAAAAAGGGTCGCCGAGGACTTGGCAGGGGACAGCGCCAGGTTTCTGCTAGTGAAAAATTGGGCAAGATCTGAGAGATATCCGTTCACTTTCAAACACAGGTCATCAATTGCATTGCCGGTTGCCATTATCGAGCAATCATCAGCATAGGAGACAATCGTGACTCCCTCTGGCGGTTGAGGGAGCTTGGAGATGTAGTGATTAAACAGTAATGGGGATAGGACGCCACCCTGCGGTACCCCTTGTTTAATCCTCCTTGGTTTCGATGTTGTATCTCTAAACCATACCGATGATTGACGACCACACAGGTAATTCGCGGTCCACCGTTTCAGTCCCTGCGGGAGAGTTGATGATTCCACGTCAGCTAGTAGCGTGGAGTGGCTAACTGTGTCGAAAGCTTTCGACAGATCCAACGCTACTAGGACGGTTCTCTCGCAGGGGCGGTTTTGGTTAAGACCACGGTTCACCTGTGTGTTTATGGCATTAAGTGCTGTTGTTGTGCTGTGCACTTTCCGGAAGCCATGTTGATGCTTAGCTGACCCAAGGTGGTATGTATAGTACGGGAGGAGTAGGGCCTCAAGTGTCTTTACCACAGGTGAAAGCAGGGAAATCGGCCGATAGGAATCACCCTTGTCGGCCGGTTTCCCTGGTTTCAGTAGTGGGACCACCTTCCCAACCTTCCAGATGTCTGGAATGATGAGGGTGGCCATAGACAAATTGAGGATCCCGGTGAGGTACTCAACTCCCGCGGGGCCTAAATTCTTCAGCATCAACACGCTTAGCCCGTCAGGGCCAATGGCCTTGGAGGCTTTCGCCTTCCCGATGACCTCCTTTACCTCGCCACAAGTGAAGGTAAGAGGCGCACTGTTGTTCGGTATTTTGCGCAGCCTCCTGGTCACCTTCCGCTTGGTCCTATCCCCCGAAGGATGCAGTATAAACTGTCGGCTAAAGTAGCTCGCGCATCTCTTCGGGTCCGACGAGGCACGATCCCCGAATGAAATTTCCACTCGGTCGTCGTGCTTCGTCGGGTTGGATAAGGACTTCACGGTAGACCAAAGCTTACCAACACCCGTGACCAGATTACAGGACTTCAGATGCTCCTCCCACTTGTTCCGCTTGTGTTGGTCAACCAGCCTCCGAATCGCCACGTTTAAATCCTGAATATTAGGATTACGGGGATCGGAGCGGCGAAGGTGGTCGCGTTCGTTCGCTAGAGCGGCCGCTTCAGCCGGGAAGTTGGGACGGATCTCAGGGATCCTCCCTGCCGGAATGAAGCGGGCCGCAGCTGACGCAACCACCTTGCGGAACTTATGTTCGCCTTTTCGAACGTCGGTGGGAGCGGGAAGAGACCTGAAGGCATTTTCGGTGAACTCCGCGAACCTGACCCAGTCAGCCTTTTTAAAGTTGATATAGGTCCGATGGTCCGCGGAGACAAAGTCAGCAGGTCTGTCAATCGAGATGATTATAGGTAGGTGGTCTGATGCAAGCGATAGCATAGGTCGCCACGTTATGCTATTTATCAGACCTGCGCTAGCTATCGTTAGGTCAGGCGAGCTGCTGCAACTACCCATAATCCTGGTGGGGGCATCATCATTCATCGTGCAGAATGTCGAATCGTCTATCTGCTCTGCCAAATCGTTTCCCCTCCGATCAGCTGGTAGGCTTGAATGCCAGAGATCGTGGTGCGCATTAAAGTCACCTACTACCAATCGGTTTTCACCTCTGAGGAGCGCACCTATGTCAGGGTGATATCCTGCCGGGCAGCAGGTGACAGGGGGTATATAAATATTAAATATTTCGAGCTCGACATCGCCTGACCGGACAGCTATTCCTTGACATTCTAAGGTAGTGTCCCTGCGGTCGATGTCTTCTTCAATAAGACGATACTGCACTGTGTGATGGGTGATGAATGCTAAGCCACCACCATTACCTCGCTCGCGATCCTTACGATGCACATTGTAGCCGTTGCAACTCAACAGAGTTGAGTTGCTGTGCAGTTTCGTTTCTTGGATCGCAGCTATTGACAGATTATGCCGACTCATAAAGTCGGTTATCTCCTCGATCTTGCCCTGCAGCCCATTGCAGTTCAGCTGAAGGAGTCTCGTTTGCCTCGGTAGAGTCGTCGCGGAGAGGGGTGTGAGGGAAGGGTGATGTTGCCCACCTGGACCCTGCTGCACATGCAATGGCACGTTGGGCTGCCTTATGGTGTTGTTTGGCAGCGCCGCCACTGGCGCGTGCGGTTGCGAGGCTCTACAACAGGGAGCCAGGTAGTCACCCGACCATTCACGTGTGGTGCGCAGGCCAGAACACACTCGAAAGTGACACCAGCCTTGGCACGAATTGCACCTGACTGATGCCGCATTCCGGTATATCCTAGCCTGACACACGGAACAGACTGTGTGGGGTACCAGGAGCTGCTGGCTATTCCCCACACGGGGGGCGGAGCTAGGTTGAGGGGGGGGAGGGGAGCGACCATGTTGTTGTGTGCTCCTGCGAACCGTAGAGGTTCTGCCGGTGCTAGGCACCGGTGCACTAGGTGCAACTAGGGGAGCCGTAGAGGCTATGGGCGCCGTAGGGCGCGAACAACATGGGGCCACATAGTTTGTGGACCACTCCTTGTGGGTCTTGAGGCCTGAGCAGACCTTAAGATGGCTCCATCCGTCGCACGAATTACACCTTACCGAAGTGGAGTTCGGATGGAGCTTTTTCTGGCAAACGCAGCAAAAATAGGTTTCTGGACCAGGGTTTGACTCGATGCCAGCCCTGACCAGAAGGAGGTGAAGCAACCCTGCTGCAAGGAGTTGCTCCAGGAGAGACAGACAACTTATGGGGTAGGCCGATCTAAACAGGGTTAGATTGCCGAAACAACAGTCCTTGGCCGGGTAAAACCCGGGTCATTCCGGTACGTAGAACCGACTGTCGTGGGAATGACGAAAAATTCCCTCTTTACCCTTGCCAATCCCAATATTTGCATCAAACAAAATTTATACCATTGAAATTGAAAAAATAGAGCGAGCACGTCCACTTTTTATTTTTATTTTTTAAAACTCAGCGGGACCCTGTGCCATGTTTTAAATATTTGTATATATAAAGGAATAGATTACCGAGAACTTCCGCTGAGAAATTCTCCAATATTTGCAACTCCGAAATGCCACCGATTCTCCTTTTTGACACAAAAATTTACAATTTTACTTCATTTGACAAGAATTGTGTGATGAAAAGAAACGTCAAAAAAATTTATTTTGACAGTGCTGGTAATTTTAGTTTTTGTTGAGGTTCTGTAAAAATTTGCTTTGGAATCAAATGAAGGCAGCTGTATTTTATATAAACAAACTGTCCAGTAAAGTTGATAACGTGAATAGAGAAACGAAAATGTATAGAATACGTTTAACATTTAAAAGAAGATAAGTTCGTTCTCCACGTTTAGAAGGAGACAATATACAAGTGCGGCCGCTTGATAATAGGCGGCGATAGCCATTTGATCTCTGGTGTACTGAGTACATCTATCATTCTAGCCTTGATCAACTAATACCTTGATTCGTGATACTCGCAAAAAAACAACCGCCATTATAAAAAGTATATTGTACTTTTGAAAGATCGAAACCAGCAGCAACGCGTTACTCATCTGAGACAGACGTTGATTAACAAAGGATAAACGTCAAAATGGTTGATCCATTCCTAGCGATGAATTACAATGTGTTGGAGGTCATCTTTTCTTACTTGGATTTGCGCGATTTGCGGAATTGCGCCTTGGTTTGCTGGAATTGGTATCACTTTTTGAACGACGAAAGCTCAGATGTGTGGCGAATGCATTGTTTGCGAAAGCTACCACAAGAAGCAATCAAATCAGACTTGCTGGCATCGGTAACGACGTATAAGAAAAGATTGCGCGCTTATTACCACGCCTGGAATCCAAATGATTGCTCTCGTAATGTTTATATAAAGCCAAATGGATTTACTTTGCATCGGTAAGTTAGTTTTGGTATTAGAAACATTTCTTATGAAAATATTCTTTGGATTGTATTTAGCAACCCCGTCGCTCAAAGCACAGATGCAGCGCGTGGTAAAATCGGTTTTCGACAAGGCCGTCATTCGTGGGAGGTGATATGGGAGGGACCTCTTGGCACGGTTGCGGTTATTGGTATCTCCACAAAAGAGGCAGCGTTACAGTGTCATGGTTATGTGGCCTTATTGGGTTCCGACGATCAAAGCTGGGGCTGGAATTTGGTGGAGAACATGTTGTTGCATAATGGCGATGCGCAGGGAAGCTATCCTTTGTTAAATAATCCACCAAAATATCAGGTATGTGTTACAGTATGTCTTTGGGTACATATATGACGTAGTTCCTCAAATAATATAAATATGGGAAAATTATTGTATGTTGCGCTCAAGGTCGGCGAACGGATACGCGTCATATTGGATTGTGACGACAATACGTTATCATTCGAAAAGAACAGTGAATTTTTAGGCATAGCATTTAAGGGTAAGTGATGAGTTAAAAATCAGATAACATGTTTGCAAAAGCAGTACACATATTTTTATTTAAATATTTGATATGAGATATGTATGTGTACGGATTGCAGGTCTGCCAGATAAGAAGCTTTATCCAACAGTGTCTGCGGTCTATGGCAATACGGAGGTATCGATGGTATATTTAGGACCGCCATTAGATGGTTAAAAAATGTAGGCTTGCATGCTTATTTTTCTACTAATTCGAGCTGTGCAAATATATGGGGATGTGTATACCTGCATGCGTATTTATGTATGTATGTATATATGTTGGATATTTGAATAGGAAGGCTGCATATGAGAAGAGATAGTGATTTTAAAAGCGAACACTTTTATACTTTTTTCAAATGTTAAACATAAGTAAGATATCTGATATTTAATTTCTCCACATGAGCGCATACATACACACACATAAATATAATCGATTAACATATGTACATTAGTTTAAAAAATGACAAAATAACCTTAACAAGTTGGATAACATATTACACCTTTCCAAACTTTCTTTCAATCATTATGGACGAACTTTAACAGAATAATAGTTTTTAAATGCAGCTTATCTTTGTCCTTTTGAACAAAACCCGAATGCAATTTTCTTACTTAATTGATGCTCTAAACACCTAAGCGATTTCAGCCTAATTTACGTGCACTAAAAAATTCACATGAAATTACTTAGTGATCAAAGAATTACTTAGCAGATTCAGAAACAAAAAAATCTAAATAATGACAACCCGTATGCAATATTTGTAATGTAGTGATGTATGTAGTTAGTTTTCTATACACGAGATTCCCGTTTATTCTCATACAACAATTAAGGGATGTGTGGTAAATTTTAATAACTTAAAATTGTGATTTAATTTACGTATTTATGTATTTCTATGCATTTTAAACTGTTGTATTTTTTTTTACCGGGGTTCAACTTACAATAGAATGATATGTTACAATGTAGCATCAGGCATGAAAAAGGGTTATTCCGTTACGATGGTATTTGTTTTTTGTTCGCTAATTTAATTAAAAATATATATTTATATATGTATGTATGAATGTATGTACGTATATTGAAGTTGCTTAAAATGTTCGCGCACGCGTTAGCACGACACAACAACTCCAGATCCAATAGTTCGAAAATTCCATAGTTTTGAACAGATTTATTAATTGGCTCCTCGGCTAATAATCCTGCCATTATTTAAAAAAAAAACTCCGATAGATATTTGACGAAATTTGTATTTATTTTTTTATTTTAATATGATAAAAAATTATACAAACTTTTTCAAAAATTATAGATAGCATAATTTGATTTGAGTTTGATTTGCTAAACGTTATTAAAGTAATTTATATAATTTTAAGCCCACCTTTGTGCTTTTTGTTTAGAATTTTTCAAATGAATTTCGTAATTTCACAAATTAGGTATTTATCGATTATAGATTACAATTATTATGTATGTACTTTTACACTACAATTCATAAAATTTGAAGCTTTTAATATCTATTTTATTTTCTATAAATGAGGTAATAAGGGTATATGGTTTTCAATACGTACATACATAATTGTTGTAAAAGCATAGGTACTTCTTGAGTTTGTTGGGGATGTTGCGGGATTGATAGATGGGTTTTGTTGGGGCTAAGTGTAAGCCGCTCCGGATAGATTAAACCCGACTAGCGTGGAGACATACATACATACGTACATACATTGTTTGAAAAATAACCCAATTTATCGCACTTGACCTTACAAAAATTAGAAAATTTACACCCAAGTATATGTATATTAGGTGCTCTAAACAAAACAAAAACGCTACTCCATGCGAATCCCAGAATATGCTGCATTTTGATAATTTCGCCAAAATACATTGACCCAATGTTGTATTTTCAGCTATTATCATTATTACATTTTCAACCATTTTCCATTTGAAAATTCACATCAAGTCTGACTGCGAAAAAAATGTAAGCAATTTTTTTTCAAAATTTTCTTTTTGATTTGAAATTCTTCGAGCATCTAGACGTACATATGTATATCTGCATCAAAAAATTTATTTGAAAAAATGTTGCTTACATTTTTTCCCCCTTAAATAGAAAATATTTCCCAAGTTTCCTTATAATAATTTGTTAAAATACATACATATGTAGCTAAAATTTCCATAAATTGCATTGCAAAGTTTGCTAAAGTAACATTGGAAATCTGAAAATTTTGAACGTTTGAACTAAAATAAGTGGATTATAAAATTTATTTTCCGCTCTGTGCCGCTCATGAGAAACGCATTGTTGAGCCCAAATATTTTGAAAATTAACAAATGTTCGATATTTTATATTCCCATCAAAGGACTGGTACTTTTTTAATAAACAAATGCGTACATATTACGCGTGACACACTATTTCACTTGTACTTTGCAATGTAATATGGTTTTAGGTTTTAAATAATATATTTAAGATTTACCCAAAATCCTTGTATTAATTGATTTGATTTTCATTTGCAATATACTAATACTTAAATTTATGTAGGCTACTTACTTTACGAATATATATTTTTAAAGCAACATTGTTAATTAATTTTATAAGCAGTCCTACTAGTCCACATAATTGCTTTTTTATATTTGATTTGAAAATGTAAATATAACTTTATTTTAAGTTAGTTTAAGTATAACTGCATATATTCTACACAATACGTGACCCAATTCGTCCTTTTCGTTTTTTCCCTCCCAAAAAAAATAAAAACTGTAATGATGGTAGGTTAAGCGAAAGTGTAAATATAATAAGAAAAGATTAAAAGCATATTTGAAATTCAAATAAAAATGTACTCCTTTATTACTAGATTCATAATGTATGTACGTAAATGATACTTATAGTTAAACTCATGATACCAAAAAATGATAAATGTGGTGATAACTATTTATTCGCTATTGTTCACTGGCACATCGTCATCATCATCAAATAAATCATCGAAATCATTGTAGAAGTCTGCATGCACCTGCTTCTCGTTGGTTGGCAAATCGATGAGTAGGCCAGAGGAACTTCCGGACTGAAATTGCATTACAAACAAGTTCAAACGGTTATTCAAATTGGAGGAGATTAGGAAAAAGTTCCATCAAATCTCTAAATATGTTTGTTGAAATGTTTAAAATATGTGTTGCAAATTTCCAACACCCTCACACTGCCGTGCGTCCACTCACCTCTTCCATGTCTGTACTGAACATTTCATCAGCAGCCGGTGTTGGCTTCATCTCGCGCAATACGGGATCCGTTGTACTGGTCAAATATTTACCACTGTATATGTAAAAAATTTGTTAAATTCCCCAATTATTAACAATAAAACAATTTTAGACAACAAATCTCAGAGACGATGATGGGATGTCAATTACGGTAGAATGTCAAATGGTTGCAAACAGCTGATTGGTTGGATGTGTTCAGTGCTTAGACCACACACGGTGTGTGTCTTGGCTAATGAACAGATTTTTGAAAATGAAATTTTTCGTCTCAAAAATAGCAATTTCACTCTAATACTATCAAATAACTGATGAAAAACTAGTATTTTTATACTATTTGCATAAATTTATGGCACTTGTACCAAAATTTTAAATTAGACAGTCCTCTATTGAGGTCACATACTTTTTTTCCCAATGGTATAGGGTGGCAGCACTATGTGCGCTACTGGTGGGGTGTGTGTCTTCGCTAAGTGGGCAACCAGTTGCCATTTCTGCTCGCCTGGTGTAAAAAGGCGTTTCCTGAATTTGCAAACTACACTGAAAAAAATCGGAGCAAATTTTTTTTTTTACAAATTCTTAAAAAAATTTAACGTGCATGCAAGTTGGCGATTTTTTCAAACTTTTTGTGAACATAAATTTTTGCAGCTCCCGTTTCTCGCTTTGGAAAAACTCTTTTATATAAATAGTGGAATCGTGAATCGAACTCTATAGCATACTTACTGCATTTACTTACCACTTGAACACCGCAACGCCGCTTATAATTGGAAAATAAAATATACCAGGTATTTGTTTTAAGAAAATTTTTAAGTATTTATTTTAATATTCATCGGAAATATTTTTAGTAATGATGTAAAAATTATACATATTTTATGTTATTTTCTGCATCAGTTCGTGCGAAAAATGTTGTAGTCTTTTAGCTAATCCACTTTGTTCTATAAAATTGCATACGAACGCCTATTTCAAAATGTTGTTCTCGCTATCCGCGAAACAGGGTTTTATCCACGGCGTACCGAATGTGGCTACCGGCATGTTGACAGTCATCAAACAGCTGTGCTCGTAAAAATTCTAGAAAATAAATTTGCAGAATTGCTGTTATTTTAATTGTAAATCAATAAACCAATATAACTCCAAAATGGTGCGCGTTGGCCTACAAATTTCGGCAAATTTAGAGAACATAGAAAGTCTCGAAACCAATCATCCGGATTACTCGTTTTTTGTGAAGGTGAAATGCACAAATTGTGGCGAAATGTCCGACAAATGGCACGACATAACTGAATCGGAGCGCATACATAGCGGTACAGATACACGCAATCCCGAAGGCTTCAATTTCTATATGAAATGTAAAATGTGCAGTAGGGAGAATAGTATTGACATAGTGGCGAAGACGAATGGTAGTGAAAATATATAATTTGCTTTTATTAGAATTTATAGAATCTGTTATAGTATTGCAATTCCCCTTTTTTTTTTGTTGTTTCAGCGCCCTACACAAAAGACGATGCGGATAAATTTAAAACTGTTGTCGTTTTCGATTGTCGGGGCGTAGAGCCAGTTGAGTTTTCGCCACGTTCTGGCTGGATAATACGATCTGCTGAGGGTGGTCAAACATTCGAAGATGTTGATCTGTCCGAGGATGACTGGGTTGAATATGATCAGAAGAATAAGACATCAGTTGGCGTTTATGAGTTCGCATCACAATTTATAAAATTGAAGAAATAGTGTCGCCATTGTATAATGGTTAAGAAATAGGAAAATGAAATATTATAAGCTCCCTAGGAGTACTCATTTTTATAAAATGCATGGATATTATTATTATTGATTAAAAATCGAAATATTTGATATATTTTGCGTTTGTTAAAGTTATTTCTTTTAATACTAATACCAAAGTTTTAATGGGGACGTAGATCTGAATGCTTGTAGCCGCATTTTATATGGAAGTTAAAATTGCTTGGAAAAGATTTTATTTTCTTCTTCAGGAAGATTTCATTGATCAGAAACATTAGGTTGGTATTTGAAATCATACAGCTCAGCAAGCATTCCAACTTCACAATTATCTGGAATTGAAAATTTAAATCGCTCGTTTAATTTTAGTACAACTTTAAAGTGGTTAAAAATTTTCGTTGAATTTTTTTTTTATGTTGGTCGTCAAAAAGTTATTAACATTAACGGGAATTGAAATTTTTTCTAACTTGTGCACATTAGACTCGGTCGTAAAAAAAAGCTTTATATGTATAGATATTGCTCAATTCTGGCTGACGTATCGAATAAAGCTTTTAACTATTGAAATGGTGGAGGGATGTGGAAGAAGTTATTATAAATTTTTATTTTTTTGTATGGGAACCGACCTGATCTTGAGTACATAAAGAGTTGGACATCTCATATTGGGCAAAATTCATTATGGTACAGTTTGCCACCTATGATTTTTAATTTATTTAAATAAACAAATAAAATAAACAATTTTATAAAATTATAGTTCATTCTATAACATTAATCATATAATTAAAACTTTCAAGCTTTTTACAAAGTTCTCAAATTAAACAAATTGCAAAAAATTGCCATCAAGTCGCGTTGATCGCGTTGATTTTTTATATTATTAGTTTTTCTTTTGCTGACGGAGATATGAATTTTCTTCCATACAAACAAAATTTTCAACAACGTCAGCAAAATGGATGCGATTTTTTAGTTACTTGATACTTGGACTTTGCTATAATGAAATTGAAAACTGCATATCTGAAATTCTTATTAAAAAGTTTGAAAATTGTATGGCAATATGTGAATTTGATTTATGTTATAGATTGAGCTATGGTTTTATTATTAAGGTTATTGAAAAAAAAAGAATAAACCTGAGTGGAAAACTGTATTATATTGAATTTTGTCCAATATGTGTTCATCACTATTTGGATTTTTATTTTACTTTGCTTCTTGATCTAAAAATGCATCGCTTGGTTAGTTTTCCTCCTATTTAAAGGAATATTCTGTCTCATTATTTTTCTTTTTCCAGGGGATAAAATCGGTTTATGACATATCAAAAAAATGCAGTCAAAACCTAGAACCAATGAAATATTTTTAAAATCAGATTCTTAATTTTTGGACAAAGCTCTTTAGAAATCGGTTATTCTATTAATGGTTCGACTATAAACATCGGTTGGGCAACGTTAGATGCCAATTGCAACAACTCTAAACTATTTAGTAAATTAATAAATTTAATTCGCTTACAATTGACGCATCACCCATACATACACATAAGAAAAAGTAAGTCGTTTATTTATGAAGGTGATGCAAATCTATTTGCTGTTGGGTTGGATATTGCGAGATATTTTAAATTGTAATCAAATTTTATTATCCAACAATGTTAAAAACGTTGCTTAAAAATTCTGGAATTTTCTACTTCTAAATACGACTTGCTGCACTTTCAAAATAGATGGCACATTTTGGATATATGAGTGTAGTTACAAACACGTTTTATATCTATCATGTTATTTCTTTAATATCATATTTTAACTTGAACGTAACACAAGTTTTTAACTTATACGCTCAATGAGTTTACTTCTAAATATTTTGTTGGGAAAACTTAAAACTTTTAATAAATTATACATAGCCAAATTTCAACTAAAACTTAAATTCTATTTCAAAAAAACAGCTAAAACGCCGGCCTAGGCTAAAAAGCAAATTTATGTACTAAGTTACACCCAAAAAAAATTATACTAGCATTTAAAATGACGAGTTTGGTAGTTTAATGGAACTTACAATTAAAGCATGAAAGTCAGTTCAGTTAACAATAGGCACAATGTTGTTTTAAAATTATTAAAATTAAAAAATAAAAAAAACGCACAGTTGTATTAAAACTCAGTTAAAAGCTAATAAAATAGTGAGGAGTGCACGCCAAGAAGGCGCGCGCAAAAAAGTGATATAAAGGTGAATCTAACCGCTCAAAATAGTTCTGCAGTTGAACGAAAAATTAAGGAACTAATAAATTTAGTTATAATAGAAATTGTTAACGCTAATTAATATTAATAATATGTAGTTACTTTTAGTAATAAAAGTCCTTTAAGAACAATGACGAGTTAGAGTACTAAAAATGTATATGTGTGTGTGCACTTACATTCATGGAACAATGTTTTTTTTGTTTTTGCGCAACAGCTTGCTTTGCGATGCATTGAATGAATGAATATGTACTTCCATATACAATATGTATACGCGAACTCTGTTGTCTAAGAATCTGTCAGCAGCATTTAAGTTAATTTAATAGCTATTAAATATAAGAAAATAAAAATGTGTTTCCTTTCTTGTCATCTGCAATGGACGTCATACGTTACAAGGCTATAGTCACAGCCTCTAAGACTTCAGGCATTCCGGTGAATTGTGTGGTATGGACGTACATAAAATGTTTGTTTTCCCCTTATTTTGTTATCTACATGCCAGCACTATGCGTGGCCGCACGTTTGCTTAATGTTACTGTTAATTTGATTGTTCAGCTAGTGCTTTGTGCGTTCAACTGTATTTATCTGAGACTATAGGAAAACGCACGACACGCAACTCATTGCCATAATCACACACAACCGCATTGCCGGCGAGCATTAAGATTTTCGGGCAAAGCAATGAATTCGCATGATCAAGTTTAACTTCACGCGCCGGTTCTCCAGTGCGCACATCCCAAACGATGAGGGAGCCTGAAAGGAGAAATAAAAAAAATAAAAAAACTAATTATTCTGAAAACAAAGAGGCGAATAAAGAAATATCACCTACTGATCAAATAGCCTCACATTACATTAAATCTCCCTCAATATGTTTTTATGTAATTGTTGCTCATTTTAACTAAAAATATACAGTGTAGGAAAAAAGTAATGGCACAGTCACTTTTTTATATTATTCTTCATAATTTTCATGCTAAAATTTGTCATTAGTTTTTGATCGAAATATATTTCATTCTATATCAAAACCATATTAAGTTCCAACTTCAATTTTTGTAAAAAATTCTCAAAATTTCAAAATTTATTGATCAGATTTTTAAAAACCTTTTTGGATACGAAGTTCTGTAGCCCTTTCAATTGTAATGTGCAAGCTTCAATAAACTACAAGTTCGCGAAGATTTTTAATTTTTTTTCTTCTTTCAATGCTCCAAATTTTTTTGTATGGGGAAAAAATTCAAAAATCAACGCGATTTTTTCTCTAAAACGTGCACTTTATTAAGAATTTAATGCTTTATAATTTTGCAAATTAAAAATTCGAATCAAAAAGTTTAAAATTTGTTAGCTAATTTGCTAAAGTTTAGTACAGTGTTAAATTGGGACTTCTGCATATGGTTTTGCTTATAGATTAGCATGAAAAACATTGTGAACAATAACTGTAGCTCGTATTACAAAAAAAAAAAACAAAAAAAAAAAAAAACCGTTTTTTTTTTTGACAAATTCCGAACTTTTTTTTTCGAAAGAAAGCACAGTTGCAGAAAATTCTAACAATAATAACTATAAACTATTAAATTAAATTTTTTAGACGTTTTTCTATTACACATACATATGCATGCTTCAAAATTTCTGATGAATTTTTATATTTTTTCTTGAGGACAGTGTAGCATATTTTCTTCCGTACAACGCATGCACGAAATGAGCCACTGTATGTACATACATATATCTACATAAAAATCTTTTTTTGTCGTCATTTTATTTATATCAACAATCATTTTTGAGCTCAAGGCCAGTTCACATGTCGGCTTGGGTCAACGGTTACGTGCTTGTCCGGCAGGCATTAAGCCTTGGTTCAAATTCTGACAGAGTCTAGTAAGAAATCTGATTAAGAGGTGTGTGATCTCCGAAGCAGCAGCTACAATTTCCACAGCTTTAACTGTAGTTAACGGATTTAATTTCTGCATTAAGATTAGAAAGATACACAAGGAGGTTCAGATACAGCCTGAATCAAGTTAATGCTTTTCTTGGCGTTCGTTTTCCAACTCGTTATTTTAATCACAAATTATTTAACACCTAATAAGCCTTCTACCCACTCATTAAACAATTCTACTCACCCATTTTGCCAGTGACCAGCAACGATGGTGTCAACATCAACAAACTCGAATAGGCATTCAATATATTGATTGTGGTCAATAGATTGCCCTGAAATCGCTCCCACACGCAAATACGCTCGTCCACGCCCAACGATATAACATATGTGGGAGCGCACACAAGCGCTGTGACGGAGCCATCGTGCGCTTGTATGTTGTACATGCAAGCGCCTGTAAACAAATCCCACACACACAACATACCATCCTGGGAACCAGAACCACCAGTGCCCGGTTGCCAATGGTCGACAAAAAGGCACGTTATCGGCCCGCAATGGCCGTGTAGTGAATATTCGATGTCGGCATTTGTCAGACTATACACCTATATGGAAATGGAAGGAGAAACACAAGTGGAAAATGTTGTGGAATATTGAATATTGTAGTGCAAAAACTGAAAGTTTTCTATAAATATTTTATATTTGATTGTTATAGCTTACTTTGAGTGTGTGATCTTGACTGCCAGTGAAGACCATGCCGTTGGACACCTCCATGCAGGTGATAGGCTGTTGGTGCGCATAACGCACTGCCTCCAAGGTTATTTTCATTTCCTCCTTATTGGGAGGTGGTGACGATTGTCCGGGTAGGCATCTATGTTGCTGTTGTTGTTGCTGCAACGGCAACTGTGAATGGTGCATTAAGCCAATGCTACCCGCTGAGCTGGTACGAGTGTGCGCTGCAAGAGATGAAAATGGGGAAATAAATCCAGTAACTATTCAACAATTAAAAGTACGAAAAAGTTAAGTTATAATTGTAATTACTGGGACTGAAACAGGCAAAAATATGAAAAAAAGTTGGAATAACTTATATGTACATATATGTATAAAAAAATAACACGTATGTTTTGGCCTGATTACATTTATACTTTTTTTTTTAGCGAAAGGCCATTTTAAATTGGGAAGTTAGTAAGTAAGCAGCTATAACTTCTGCCACTTTGATTCTGGTTGCTATTTCAAATAACTTCCAAACAAAAAATGGTCTTGAGTTCAAA
Source organism: Anomoia purmunda (assembly GCA_951828415.1). NCBI lineage: Eukaryota > Metazoa > Arthropoda > Insecta > Diptera > Tephritidae > Anomoia > Anomoia purmunda. The sequence goes on from OX639997.1 coordinate 113,257,069, forward strand.
AAATATTATTGTTGATATGAAATGAAGTGTTTTAAGCTAAAAGCAATTTAACTTATTTGTTTTTGAATCTTGACTTAAAACTGTAAACTATTTAATGTTAATTATTTGTAGATTCATAAATTGAATTAAACTATTCCCGGTTGCTTTTTTCAAAAATAATAAATAACATTCTAGGCAGTCTCTCAAAAATCTATAACATTTTTTTTTGTAGAGTACAAAGAAAAGTTAGGTTGCTATTCACCCGTCGTATTAATTGAAAATTTCCTTTATATTTAATTCACACTTACTTCTTCGGTAAGCTGAGGTGAAATTCCAATCGATTTGTTGCCCTTTACAATAGGTTTCCAATCGAAAGAACTCCAAACGTCCACATAACCGACCCACAATGACACGATCGCCATTCAAGTGAATGTGTGTAATACCTTGATTAGGCTTCAATTCACCAGGGGAAATGCACTAAATACGAAAAACAAATAGTCAAACGTCATTACAAAGCACTATATTATATAAACATTAATCCACCTTTAGCACGCCTTCCGGCGTTTCCCACAACTCAACGCGTCCATTTCCACAGCCCACCGCCACAAGATTATCAAACGCACTCATACACCAGATGGGCGAATGTGGCAATCGCTCGAGTATCACCTGTCCGCCTTCTCGTTTAGTTTCTATTTGCATGTGATCGCGTTGTATTGTCGTCAAATTCTCACCGCTACGCGTATCCCACACCTTTATTTGACCACGTAGACAACAACTGATGATATGCGATCCATCCGATATCAAACATTCGATGGTATGTCTATGACCCGCAATTTTTGTTGGCACACCTTCGAGAATTTGTTCAGTTTTCTGCGGTATTTCAGAGGATTCATACCAACTGGAACGCCATTCGGCATAGTTGCGTGTGCAAATGCAGCGATAGAAGACGACCATTGTGTAGCTGAGCACAAAAATGCTGATTAAACACATCGAGATGACAAAGAAAAATTCCATGGGACTTTTTGGATAGAGCGGTGTACCACCAGGGAACACCATAGGCGATTCGCGACGTTCATCATCGCTAAAATCAATGGGATCGAGGGCAGCAGCCAATGCTTTCCATTGAAAATTTTGTGTTACTTTTTCATGAGGGTTGCGAATGAGTACTGCCGCCTCGGGGCTAATGGCGTGAGACAACTTCATGGTGGGTAGAAGAATAACATAGCGACCGTTAAGTGAAATATTGTATTGCTTCATGATGGTAGACCAATGAAAATTTGAAAGAAAGTAGTTCAAATCGAAATCCGGATAGAGTAAGCGACGCAACTCGGCGTCTGTATCATTGATGGGACCATTGCCAGATGTTTCTGAAAAGAAAATGGATCAAAATTTGAATAAAATATTTATTGAAGCAGAAATATTTATACATATATCGTATTAAAGCTTGCACAAACAAGCGTGGTACAATACAATTTCTTGCGATATGCAATACCTAATGTCATAATGGTATATAGGAACATTCAAACCTACGCGGTAAAAACGGTCACGTTAAGTACCTTATTTCTCCGGGATTGTACCGCGTCTGTTTGTGCAGGTTATTTTTTATGTTCAAAAACGCATTTTTGAATTTTTCAAATTTAAATTTAGACTGAAGAAAAATATTTAATACAATTCTTTTGCCCAGAAACATATTATTCATCCATAAATATTGTTCATTATTTTTTAATTTTTGCTAAGTTGAGACTACATTCAGTGGATCACATACATACACCATAAAAAGCAGAATTATAAACTTTGGAAAAATTATAAACATTTAACAAACTTTAAAAAAATGTCCATTTAAATTTTAATTTTTTTCTTAGTATTTTTCGTGTATGCAGTTTTAAAACTTATTCAACTTGCCTTCTTTTTTCTTGCTTCTTCCCGTCCTCTCTCCTTTAGGAAGCTGCCTTCTATGCTGGCCTGCCGTTTCACCCTCATTGTCATATTTTTCTTCGCTTTCAAGTCCAACAGTCAATGCACCACCACCACCATTTATTACATGCTGCATATTCGAGAAGAAGCTTGATACTGCGCTTTGTTCATTTGTTTTGACAAATCTTCGAGCTTCGTCGTTAATAAATGAAGTGCGATTGCTATCCATGGCGAACAGATTTTCCAAACAACCTGAATTGTAGACAATCGTGCAGATCCAAACACTCATCCATACCATAAAAGCGCGCTGAAAGAAACGTGTGCGCGCCCAGAAATTTACAATTCGAAGACGTTTCGGTATATGACCGCTTTTGTTCGCTTGCATACCAACTGTTGAGGTTAAATCGGCTGGATGCGCATTGAGATCGGCAAATGTTAGCTTTGGGTGTGATTGTGAACGATGAAACATGCCAAAACCACCATTAACCATAGGAGAAAAAGATGATGAGGCTGCAACATCACTGGCCATCTTGTCGAAGAAACGATAATCATTGCGTCCATTCGGCATCATGCCGAAACCACCAGGTGGCGTTGAGGCTGTGTTGTTCATCGTAGTGCACCTAAACATCATTTTGGGAACATGTTTTGCTTCGGTTGTGTATTCGGGCAACTTGATATTCATTGCGAGTATGGTGGAGAAGAGCAACATTTGTAACATGAAATCTGAGAGCAAACCTATAATGGCGAAAATGCTAAATTTTTGTATAACTGGCACCATTGTTATGCATCCAATGGTGAGTATGGTAATCTCTGTCAGTAGCGTTTTGGAAATATGCCAACCCTCCTGGCTGAGCGCTTTCGCTACACGTATCTTCACATCGAATGTTTCTTGAGTGCAAACGACACTTTTTGTTATAACTAAACAATTCTCGAGTCCAACTAGAATAACCAAGAAAGGAAAAACATCCTTCGATTGCAAACTGATGGTGAGGCCAAAAAATGCGCAAACACCAAGCGACATCGTAAGACTGCCCAGCACTGTTATAACGGCACAAATGGCGAGTAATAGACGCGAACGAATTATTTCGATTTTACGTACCGAAAAATACATATAAACGAAGAGTAGTACAAAAGCAATGGCGATTGGCATAAACTCCCACAATTTAAACTCATCAGGATAGAAAATATAAGTTATGGCAGATTTATCATCGCGATTATTAGGTTGTGATGATGATGTTGCAGTTTGAGATGTTGGCTGCTCAGCCGTTGTTGGATTGAGTGACAGTGGTGGATAGTATTGGAAGAGTTTATCTTTTAGTGATCTCAAATACTCCTGATCGTTTTGTTTAAGTATTAAAGTGATGGCATATTGTATGATGCGGGAACGCGAACGAAGGGGATAACGCTTGAAGCCAGTGTCATGCATTGGCGCGCCAAAGAGCATCTCTGCTATGGAGACTTTGGTCTTTTGGATGTTCTGAAAATGTACGAAACAATAAATAGCAGAATCGTTTTAATGTTAAACTTTGGCTTTGGTAGGGTAAAATTTTGCTTAAAGTTAGCGAATCCGCGAAGCGATTCAAGCTTCAAGGATTGAAAAAGAAGCGGTCGAGCTCGTAGGGTTAGGACTTCAGCGGGTATCATAGTAACTAGTACTGAAGGCAGAAATCTATTGAAATCGCTAACGCTAGTATAAACTATTACTCCTTTAAATTGCGCTGGTTAGAAGCGAATTAAAACAGTGTTTCAGGCATGACCCTGTTATTAAAAAAAAACATGGTATTTTCTAAACGGAAATCTGTAAAAATTACTCCTATAGAAATTCCGTGTCCTTATAAAAAAAATAAAACGAACTTATATTTTTCGGACAAAAAATTTTCTCAAATAGAGGAAAGTTACAAAAAACTTTGTCAATTTTCATTAGACTCGGAATATTATATCTAGGCGTAACTTTTGGCAAAGTTATGGTCGAAGCTACTGCATAATCATCATGAAAATATATTCAGTAGTTTCGGAGATTAGTGAATTCAAAAAAGCATACATACAGACAAAAGTCCCGAACGTATTCTATTACATTTCCTGCGTCACCTTTGGTTATTAGTTTTTAGAAATTTTCAATGTACAGACACGACTTTTTTACAGTTTTATTATATTATATATTAGATAGAACATTTTGAATAGCTATCTAATTTTATGCATTAAAAAGCTTTTTTTAATTTAATTCTCCCAATTTCTCTCATTAACACAAAAATATTTGCAACGATTACGAAGTTATGCACATTTTGTTAGCATTATCCAATCTCTGTTCTTTTCGAAGTTTCATCAATGCATCATGATTTACATCAAAGCCTCATAAACATAAAACTTTTTTTGGTAACAAAGCCGCGGATTCCACCTCTTTTGCAACGCATTTGAAGTAGACAAAATGACGTAATTTTTGGCAAATATAAATTCTCAATCTTTTTGTTCGGTAAGATTTTTAAATACATTAGCAATAAAGTGCGCACATAGTAAATATTGTGGGGTAGTGCAAACGAAAATTGAATTAGCATTTAATATTGATATTTGCAATGCAGTTGAGAGTTCTAATGCAAAATTAGCATCACATATTGGAAAGAGAATATGAAAGGACTGTGTATGTTATGTATAAGTAAAAAAGTTAAGCTCAAACAAAAAATTGTTTAGTTTTAATATATTTTTTTTTAAGTTATTAAACACTCTTCTAATATCCGCATGCTTTGTGACGCCAAATGAGTATGATTCGGTAGTCGCATCCCCATACTCGTATGCAGAAGACAATTTCCAATATCTTAGAAGAGCTTTTTTTAGGTGCATAATTTATTAGTCATAAATACAGTTGGGTAATAAAAGAGCGATCTTATTTGGAATATCAAATACCGTCAGATAAAATTCAACCTATTACTGTATAGGGTATAAAATTTTATAGAAATGAGAAGTGTAATGCAATATTTGCTTAAGAAAAGCAAATAGAAGACTAAAGGTGACGATAAATAAACGTCAGCAGATAGGCAACAAATTGCCTAAGTTGACTCACCTTGTTAATTATGTGTTAAATACTTTTGTGCCAGCGGTACGCGAATACTTAGACAATAAAAGCCGGCTGGAAGCTAACATATACGATAAATTGTACATGTATGTATGTATATGTATATATAAACATACACACATAAATTGGAACACCTGTGATCAGGAAAATGGTAGCGGGCGAATTGATATGCTTTGTAAAAATAAAATTGTAAAATTATGCTTTGAAAATTAAAATTCTTTCACTATTTGTAAAAACATTTTCATTCTATAGCGTAAACCATATGAATCAAAGTTTAAATTTTTTTGTTTACAAAATTCAAAAAATTGTCTTAAAAATCTCCAAATTTTTAATCGGAACTTTTAAAAAGTTTTTTTTTATTATCTGAATTTTTATGAATTTTGTACAAAGTTTGAAATTTAGAATTATATATGTAGTTTTTGCTATAGAATGAGATATATTTTGTTAAAAAATTTAAATTTAAAATTTAATTTAATGAAAAGTATTTTGCATGAAAAACAAGTAGAATAATATAAAAAAATTACTATGCCAATACTTTTTCCGGCACTGTACTTACACAAACTTTGCTCACATTTTTTAATAAATATACACGATATTTATCATATTGACTTTTTTCATAAATTTTTTATAATAATATATTTCATTCGGTAACATAAGCTCAAAGTTTTAAAATTTGTATTAAGATTAGAAAAATAAAAATTCTAAGTGTGCCGGTTTATAGCCCCAATAATAAAGAGAGGTTTTCAAGTGGCTAAAAGTTACCGTTGTGGTTGCATTGTTTTTTTTTTTGGCTGACGCAGCTGCGCGTTTTTTCTCTATATTATGCTAACTAAAATTGAATAGACTATAAATAGAATGAATTTTTGTGAAGATTGAATTGTCAAAACTTTTCAATAGGCTGAATTGTCAAAACTTGTCAATACGCTACTAATTCCCACCCTCTAGCGCTGTATATACTCGTATATTTACATATGACGAATTTATAAAGAACGAGGTATGAAGTACTAATAAAACCAAATCGAAAATAGAAATTACTAGCAGTTATCAGCTGTGGTACTCTACTTATCTACAATTAGTCAACAGATTTTGTAATGCATTAATAGCATTGTAGGTGTAACATTAAAAAATATATATTATTTGATTTAGTGCTCTCGCTGCTGTTAAGGAGAAAATCTAAATACTTTGGTGGGCGTAATAAAAAAAAAACGTAATTACAAATTTGTCAGGCAAACATACTTACATGGAACTGAAACACAGTACTCAATAAATTCGAGTCTTTAGTGAAGTTCTGTACATCTTGCGACCATAAATTCGCCGGCGACAACACCAAGCAATTGTATTCAGGGAATAATACTTTCTCATCGCGCGCACGTTTGACATTATCCACATGCCAACAAGACTGATCTAATGTGCGTTTACTGCAACAAAAAAGAAAAAAAAAACAAAAAAAATAAATAAATGCACATGCACAGACACATAAAATGTACTATTAAATTCAATTAAATTCGCTCAACTAACTATACAAACTATGTATAGACTTATATAAAATATCAAGCAGTTATTTATAGCTACTCACTTCTCGGCACTTTCGTGATTGCGTACAATTTCCAACAATTTAAAGACTTCGTAGAGTGGCGCACGAAATGCATCCATTAGTTGCATGTCTTCTGTCCAAGGTAGTACGCTAGTGCGTAACATTATCTGCTGTACATAGAATGCAGGAGAGCTTTTTGCCCATGGAAACGGTGGGTCGAAGCTAAAATTGTTGTTGCTTGTTGGATGACTAAAGAAATTTCTAACCAATGAGATATTTTGTTGAGATGGTTCTGTAAAAAGCGAATAATGACCATCGAAGGGGAGCATAATTTTTGTGGGTATGGTGCCGGGGAGCGGAACATTGATAAGCGGATAACTGTAAAGAGAAGAAAAAAAATCAGTAGAAAAATGTGAAAAAGTAATAATTATATGAAGAAAGGTGAAAAATATCAACTAAAAGACGATATAAAATTTTCGATTTTCGTATTTTTTCTTACAACAGGCGTTTGAACGTATTTCGGCCATCTCGTTTTGACAAAATACAAATTAATAGAACTTTTCAAAAATCTGTAATTCATAAACAACAACTCTTGAGTTTTAACCCATTAAAGCCATGTTTCACACTTATAACTTTCATAATAACCGAGATTTTCAGAGAGTATTTAAATACACATTCGGCTGCTTTGAGTTCTGAACAGAGATAAAAAGCCTATACGATGGTCATAAAATTCACCGAATCGCAGAATACCAAAAGGTGTAAAAGTTCCCGGAGTGTGTTTTTTTTTACTCGTAAGGAACGTTTCATTACCAGCGCAGAATAGACCAGTATGTGATATATTTTATACTTCCTGAGGTTTCCACTACTAAAACATCAAAATGAAGGACCTTCTTTCTTTTCCTTCAAAAAAAAAAAAAAAAAAAAGTTATGAGGAAATGCATATTAATATTTTATATTCTATTCGCCGGATGGGTATTTAAATACCCTCACTAAGCCGTACGTCCAAGATTTCCAATGCATATTTAATATAACCATTTTTATTTAAAAACAAAAACCCCATTTTCTTTGACATTATCATATCAGGCCAGCTCATGTAAATCTTAATATTTTTAAGTTGAACCCAGGTTTTTTAAATAAATTGTTTCAGTATACAAATACATAAAATTGAATACGTTGTAGTTCTTGAGTAGTTACAAATAATAAGAAGAGCGACAAAGAGTTTGAGAGCTCCAATATATTAACAGTCTAAATTTATTACACTATTGGGTTTTTAAATAAGATGTTTATTACCCGAGTTCTAGTCTTGTATCAATTTTATTTTTATATTAGAACAGATGTTTGAATATAATAAATCAATTAAATACTAAGATTAAAAAAAAAAAGATAGGGACTAGGTAAGCTTCAGAGTTGCATTGAACTACGTCAATTCTAGTAAGAGCCGCTACGCCACATATGGATGTACATACTTATGCAATACGTATGCATGTTATATACCTATACATGTTTGTATATATGTATGTACACTATGTAAATAAACAACTTGCATTATACAAATCCAGATAATTTATTATCTCTTTAGATTATTTTAGTGCGTTTGAACTCTAGTCAAGGCTATCGAATGGCAGCTATAAGCAGCAGTAAATTATATTAGGAAAACAGTGAATAAGGTCAAAAAAGCAGCAAAAGTAAACAACAACAAAAACACTGGCAAAAATATTAAAAATTTGGCTGGCTTGGAGAGCAGTGGGTATTTTTGGCTTCTTCTATTGGGAACTATTCAACGATCCGCATTTTGATAAGAGAACAATTGTGTTGGAGCAATAATGGCACGAACACGTTGCCTATGGAACGTGGAGCGTGGCATGGCGGACTCTAAATGGGAGGAGCATTTAAAGTTTTATGATTAACCCTAACCGCGCCACGTGCTATGACTATAAATAAAATGTTATCACTTTTATAGGGAATGATGTTGCTTAGAGGATGGCAAACAAAAGCATTTTTTTAATTAGTTATCTATATAATGCACTTATATATACATACATACATACATTAAAATTACAAACTATGTACAGCGGTGTAAAACGAACTAAAGTTTTATAAAAAAAATAACAATAAATAACAAAAAAGACTTACCGTCAAACTCATTTTAAATATTGAAAAAAATATCACCACGTGGTCGGTTGTTTAATCACCGTATGTACAGGGTGATCCATATAAAGCTTTTTTCTTTTAATCATATGATATGATCGACGTTGGAAAATACAGCAAACGAAATGGACGACGATTTTGCTTGGAAAATAACCTTTTCTGACGAAGCTCAATTTCATTTCGGGTTCTATTTTTCAATCAAAACTACCTCATCTGGGCATTGGAAAACCCGGACGTGATTGTTTAAAAACCAATGCATCCTCAGAGAGTGAGCGTAGGGACACGATATCGGACCGAAAGAATCGATATTCTACTCATTCAAAATATCGTATCATCAGCCAACAGCTATTTGGCTATCTTGGAGCTGTGCTATTCCAATATTGAATATCGTGCAAGCCTTTCGTGAGATAGAGCCAGAAACAGTCATCAAGTAGTAATGGAAAAATTTGCTATTTCGTTAATTCTTTCTTGAATTTTGAAGATAACTGGACCACCCTTTACATAATTCCGGTTTACAAACTGTCCTTAATATCTGAAATTAATTTCTGGCGAACTTGAAACCTGGATATAATTTTCATACCTGAAACTCATATTCTCTGTGCAAGTTTTGATTCTTATATTCAAAAAAAATGTTATCACATTAAGTTGAATAAAGGGTGCTTACTTGAAGATTGGACATACAAATTTAACGATTATATAAACTAAAGTAATATACAATTTAAAATAAACACCGAACCGAAGCCGGACGAACTTGAACTTCATTAAGGGCTTGGCATGGAATTACTGCGCAACTGTCTGTGTAAATAACATTATAAGTATGTACAGTGCCGGATAAAAATATTGGCATATTAACGTTATTTTGTTGTTAAAATATAGCTCATAACATAACAAAACAGTATTAATTCAAATTTCAATCTCTGTACAAAATTCAGCAAATGAGAAAAAAATTTATCAACATTTCAAACTTTTCAATTCGAATTTTGGGGGCTTAAAATACCCGTTGATTTTTGTCAATTTAATTTGCTGACGGTGTTGCGCATTATTATCCATATAACGTATGAACAAAATTTATAATTTTATGTCAGAAAGCTGGTAACAAGATCACGCAATTTTGTTTTAATTTGATGAATTTTTATAAATTTGGCACACTTTTTGAAATCTCCATTTAAATGGGTTTTGTTATAGTGAATATACAAAAACTTACTGTGCCAACACTTTTTTCCGGCACTGTATATCTGTGATGTAATTTGATTTATTTATATTTAAATCAAATTAAAAATTCTGTTCGTTGGCTTAGCTGATACGAGAGAAAAGAAATGCAAAAAGTTTCCCGGCAACGCTTGTTATCATGTTGCTTGTTGTTCTTTCAAAATTTCTGTGTTTGTTGTAAGTGAGCCAAGGTGAGCCGTAGTGACGTTAATACGAGTCCAAAGTGAGCCAATTGAACTACTGACTGAGCATTGAATTCTGGGAATAATTTAAGTGTTTTTCGCTTGCTAAATACGTAATTTTGAAATATTTTCAATAAGATGCAAATTATGTAGTAATGCAAAAATAATAATTTAATAAAAGAAGGTAGTTCCGAATCACCTAGCCATATCATGCATCTAACACCGGAATATTTTTTCCTCTGCCTTCCAAACTAAGGACAATCGAAACTCTTAACTTAAATTGTGATATGAAATCATTCAATTACCTGTTTCGCTATAAAGTTTGCGAAGTGCGCTTTTCAGGTCAACAATAATTTTTCAGCTTTTTTAACAAACTTTTTACAGCTACATTCTCTTTCTTTTTGTTTAATAACTAATATACATACATGCGTAGATACCGATAGATAAGGTATATTGCCGATCATCGTATTTAGATACGGACGCACTAATATCATGAATATACGGCGAAACCGCTTCTGTATCTATAATCGGCGCCAATTAATGATTCATTTTTGTGGTTTTATATACAGGAAGCTATTAACCCTTAACAATCTACTTCCCGTCTCCAAGACAACTTCAACTAACGGTTCTATCTATACTTTAATAAAACTGTAGAAAAGGTTTGTCTGCACATTATATGTATATTTCTGTGAAAGAATGACCGAAGATGGTGCAGAGAGTATCAGCTTTAGAATTTTTGTCGGTCTGTTTGTCTGTTTACCTGTTTGAATTCGCTAATCTCAGAAACGGCTGAATGGATTATTATAAGTTAGCTAGACAGTAATCTAGACCATAACATAAGACATATTTTATCAAAGTATTAAATAGAAAAGAGAAAACATTTATTTGTAAAATTGGTATAGAATAATTTTCAATTAAATATGTTTTTTAACGGCATCGATGTATGCCGGTGCTTATTTTTTGTTGTTGAATTTTTTATCTTTGTTTTTGGATATTTTCAACTGAAATTAAATTTTATCTTAAGATCAATACCATAGTGTAGTGATATAAAGTGTGAAAGAAAGAAAGCAATGTTTTCTGTACGCAGACTGGGCAGATACGTTATCATTTTTTTAAATATATTTCATTCGTCAGTAATTTTTTAAACCGTTCAGGGAATATATTTTTTTAAATAAGAAAAAAAAATAACAAACATGCCGGGAAGCAAATGATCTTTGTGCAAAAGCACACATAACAATGGCTTAATGTGTACATATAGCGATGAAAAGTTTTTGTAAAGATTTTATATATTACAAACTTTTAGCATCTAGACCTCTAATGGGTTAAAATCCAAAAATTATAGCAAAGAATTACATGGCACACTTTATATCAATACACTATGGTTAGTACTAACTTCATTTCATTCAATTTCGCTAGCAACATGCAATTGGCGTGCCGTAAAATGTTGCTAGCAAGGTAAAATATTGAAATGTCTAAAAGATGCCGCATAAAAGTAAATGTAACAAATAATACAAAAACAATTCTTTAAATGAAGTGGCAAAGTGTCACTTTTCATGAAATTTTAAAGCAAATGCATTTTAAAAGCTGTGTAAAAATATTATTGGATATCATGTTGTTAAGATGTTGTGGAATGTCAGGCATATTTCACGGCAATACAATTTTTATGGATTTTGACAGCCATTTCACGTGAAACGTGAACTAAGTACTATGCTTTAGTTAAAATGGCTTTAATTCGGAACAAATTAAAAGTTTAATTACTAATAGAGAGATAACAAAAGTTGTATAAATCTTAAATATCCGTAGAAATTTCACGTTTATTCAGGATTATTGGTTTTGGAATAAGACTACACATTTATTTTTATTATAGTATTTAGACTTCCTTTTTCAAATAAAATATTTTTCCCAAACCTTATTTGTATCCTTTTTCAGTTACTAAATAGCTAAAACCAAATATTTCCAATATTTTAGTTCAAAAAACAAAAATAGGGGTAAAGGGCGTAAATATTTCATACCCCCAAAGGGACCGATTCCATTACTCATAATTCTGAATATTATAAAACGACATTGTATAAATAAATATATTTTTCTTTTCTCGAAAGAATGTGGTATTTATTCCATCCTACGTCAGAGCTGTCAAATTTTCGTATTCTTATCTCTGGATAGCAGCTGAACAAAAAAAAAAATCAAAACCGTTTCTGTTCATGTCCGTTATGCCAATGTCAGCACTTTGCTACGAGTATTGCATTTGTAAATTCATCTCTGTTTATTGACTGCTACATTATTAAATTGTAAGCGCGTAGTGTTTACGTTTTTATTACTATTTATTGTTTTATGGACAAATCAAAACTTCGAATAGGCGATTAAACAAAATTGACGCAATTTCGTATTTGCTTACATGTGTATTCTACAAAAAAAAAACTTAGAAAAAAAAAAATTACATGAAATGCAGTAAAAAAATATATTGAAAAAGGGAATCGAAGAAAACGTTGATATTACATAAACGCGAACGTAAAACGCGTACTGCACTTCGCTCTCTTCGCCGTAACATACGCTGCAGTTCTTTTTCAATGTAATACATTTATGTAAATATTAATTGAAGGCACTTTCATTCATTCATTATCATTTTTAGTGTCATTTATGTCTACTGGAATTGCAAATAGTAGGCTTCGAGCTTCGAATACAATTTTATTGAGAATGCACTTTAAACAGGGTCGGTGGTACAGTAAAAAACGAATGTTCGAAGCTAGCAGTAAAGCTTAGATAGGATTTTAGTTTGATAGATCGTTGAAAAAATTATATTTCGTGAACTAATTTACACGACAAGAATCATTATTCAATTGCAGAAGTGATTAATTTTATGTGCATTGCATTTTTATTTATGACAAATTACTACTGTTTTTAGACGTGTTTCTTTGTGACGTGTCTAGGTAAATACAGCATATGTACATATTTTAGAATTATAGACCCACCACACTTTGACCACTTTTGAAAATTTATTGTTCTTTATTTCCTTTTAATTACAATACTTTTTTATATAAATTTGTTCATTTTATAAGAAACGCCGTTCAGATTTAATATACAAAAAATTTTACCTAAAATTATTTGCTACAATTTATAAAAGTAGTAATAAAAATTAATGAGCTATAATAATACCGCATATCTAAATTTTTAAATTCTGATTAAAATATTTGAAATTCATCTTTTTTTTAACAGTTTCTATAAGAAATAAAGAAAATTAAATAAATATATTTAAACAAATATAATTATTATATGAATAAAAATAAATTCTCAAAAGTTGTTAATATTTGGTGGTGTTATAATTTTGAAATGTGCTGTAGGCATACATATGAATTTATTAACACATGTCGGGCTTACAAAAAACGAAATCAGTTTCTCTATCAGTAAATTTGTATACGTATACGCTGCGCTGGAACTTTGCTCGAATAAATGAGGTTGTTTTTACATAAATTTAATGTAACAGCAGCATCTGTAGACATTTATGTACAAATAGTGGGAAAACATTTTACTATATAGCACCTATCTATTGTATTTTGCACACTACATATTTATGTATGCAGAAATACATGACTTGACCTATTGATAATGCACTTTGTTTTAATACTGCTTATTTTATTATGTAAAAAAAAATTCGCGTTAACATTTCTGTATGAGTTTCTACTGTTTGACCAAAAAGAAATTTTTCCATATCCGTTGCACTATACAATATGTTTTTAATACGCTTCATTGTAATTCAACGCCATGGAAGTTCTGAAATAATTATATTAATTAACGGCTTTTATTGAAATCGTGTAAAAAAAGAACTGAGGGGTCCAAGTAAAAACAAATTATGAATGAAAAGAATACGGAAGTCGATATCTATAGACGTTGAACTCATGTAGCAATCGACAGTGGAAAAAATTGTAACAGATACAGTTGGGTTCACGAAAATAGTAGCAACCTGTATTGGCTCCTTTTTTTTTAAATATTTAAAACTTTTTAAATAAAATGTTCCAACATTTAAAAAAAACTTATAATAATTCAACAAATTAAACAATTAAAATTGTCATAAAAATTTTCTAATTTATATTCTGGATTTTAATAAAACTTCACAGGGGAAAAAATTATTAAAAATCAACTCGAATGTTTAACTTATTTCAACTTGTTTGTTTTGTAGTAACTTAACGGGCTACCAAATTGTACACCCGATAATGTTTTAGAAATTCGAATAAAACATATGTATATAAAAGTTTTAAGGCAATTTTATTTATTTGTTGAATTTTCATAATAGAGAATACTCATATTAAAAATAACTTTTCATGTCTATGTTCACGCTACTTAAAGTTTGCTGTAAAATTCATATATTGCGAATGTTGTAAGAGAATCACTGCGTACTCATTTGTGCTCCCCTATGTACATACATATGTATGTACATATCCCAGAAGATAAATCCTAAAATTATCTAGGTATTGGGATGTTTTTTATATTGTTTTATATAATATGTATATGCTGCTATACTTACCATGAGAGTAAAATCGCCATAATAGCAATACTTGTTGCGCATGTTGGATAGCTTGAAAGGAAGAGTCCATGTTTGTAATAAAAATGCGAAACGGCATCAGGAAGACCAGAAGAATTTGAAGTATTATTGCGTTTTTTGGCTGAACTTCCGCCAATACCGCCCGAACTGCCACCTAAACCTCCACCGGATGTTGTGGTCATTGTAGCTGCAGTGTATGCGGATGAACTCGAATTACGAAATACTTTGGAAGAATCAACAGCTGGCATATTAACGAGTTCTTTCATTCATGTATTTGCTAGCTTGACACCCGGCAATGCGTCATTACAAGCGCTTTCGGCTACAAGTGGGCAGCTAAGCTCGAGCGAGCAAGCTATTTGTTACGTTCTCGAATGTGGCTTATTTTTTGTTTATTTATTTTTAAAAAAATGTATGGTCGTTAACGTTTACGGCCGCTGTCGTATTTCATGCGAAATTTGTTTACTTATAGAATAGGAATTTCCAAATACTTTTCACACTTTTTTATACATAAACTACATTCATACATATGTACATTGTAATATGTACTGCTTGCCTTATTGGCATTATTCAGCGAAACTTCCTACTTTGATTCAGTCTGCTTGGTACAAAGATGTATAGAAATTATTGATTTTTCGAGGAGTTTTTTAAACAGATTTTCAAATCAGCATATTACATCTTATGTTTCACTAATTCATTATTTTTTTTTAACGATAAAATACACAAATGACCCGTCCGCGCACTTTTCAATTAGATTACGCCACTTTATGCTTTCTTGCCCTTATATTTATTTGGGCTTTCAATTTCATCTCATTTCACGATTCGCGTTATTGTTATTAAATTAACGCAATCACATTATATAAAAAATTATGCGCGTTTATATTTTTAAATTGGCCAATTCAAATTAGAACGCCGGCCGACGTAAACAACTGAAACCTTTCTACAATCAATTGTTATTGTACGAGCGATTGGTATGCTATTTGTTGTTGTTTTGACCGCTGATATCACCGCTACCCGCTGGCACATCAATTTATGTCTGTTGTCCAAATGTAGTTGGCGGCACAAAAAACTTGGCAATTTTCTTTTGCACTCCCAAGGGAACGGGGAAGTTAGGTTAAATGAAAAAATGCATGTTAATAATCATTGAGATACTATAATGGAATCGCGAATGAAAACGAAAACGACTAAGTGTTAGTTGTTGATTGGTCGATTGCCTTTTTGAATTCCAATTCTTGGTTTTTATTTCATCAATAACACAAGAATAAAAATAAACATTCTTTTTTACCACCCGGTAATTGCCTGGCTTTACATTTTGCACAAGGTTCTAACAAATCAACAGTGTACAACTTGGATGCCGCTTTTCTTGATTAAATATGTACTTTTGATCAATTTATCTTCACCATATCGCGTACTTAATTGTATTGACCAAAAAATTTCTTCATTCACCGCTTTTGACGATCCTTTTTCCCCGTACAATGTGTAAATTCACTCGCTCGGCACCGACTATAGACGACGACCGACATTAATCACAATCTGCTTTCATACCTTTTAAGAAAATTCATGAGAATCACTACATTTATTCGCTTTTAGTTTTCCACATACATCGACGTGTTCAAAATTTATTTAATCTATGATTAGCCATTAAAAATAGGATCAAAATCTACTAAATATTCCGGTATCACAAGTTTTCATGCTCACTAGCGGAAAAATATTCTTTCACCGAGCAAGTACTGTGCTAATTGGAAAGAACAAGAATTTCGTTTGTCGAGGCTGCCAGATGCGCTCGCTTTGAAACAGATATTTGGAAATAGAGAGAGAAAATAATAAAATAAAATTTGTTGTAAACGAAATAGATAATTTAACTGTTGTAGATAATATTTAAGGAAAGAAATTTTATGTTTTATAATTGAACACACACATAAAACAATATTTATGATTTTTAGTTTTCGGCATGGCAACGTTGTTCTAATCAGAAATTGGAGGGAATTGTGTACATTGCAGCCAGTCAGCTGTGTACTTTTTACAAATGTCAAACTCACTTTGACGCTGCCAGCGTGTTTCATTAATGTATGTGCACTGAGGAATTCTGAAGGAAAATGATGAATCGCAAGACACGAATGATTGGAGTTTCAAAGATTCATTATGAAAAATAATTCTCATTTAGATTTCGGACAAATGTTTGTGTCTTCTGCAGTGTTGTTCTTTTGATCAATACAGAAGAAAGTGATTTTCGAGAAACTTTGAAGAAAAACTGCTAGTAAGAACTATTTTTGTTTAAGTGTTATGTCATTTTAATTGGGGAAATAAAATTCGTCAATAAAACGTAATATCAAGGAAGGTAGATTACAAAGAAGCAGCATCCATCCCTTTGTTCCTCTAAAAGAAAATCATGTGCAATTCACCATACCAGAACTAATTTGACTTTTACTGATTTATATTAGAATTAATTGTTAGCCTCTTACTGCCTTTTAAATAACACTTGCTCGTTCTTGCAGATTTGCAACACAATCTGAAAATATGTACATAAGTAATTAATTATTTTTTATAAATCTACAAGGAATTATTACAATTTTTATACTTGTTAAAATATAGTCTCAAATTTGGCGACTTACGATGAGGCTGAGTTTCGGCTTGAGTCAAGAACTGTTATTCATGTCAACGAACGTTAACACTTTTTCAGTTTTGACCTTAAGTGATAACTTTGTTCAAGGAATTTTTTTTATTAAAATGAAATAACCAACAGGGATTAAAATATTTGTTTACCATATTTATTTATATAAGTATGTATGTATAGCGTATGTGTTTTTTGAAACAGATGACAGTCGTTTTTGAGTATAAGTTTTTTTTACTTTACTTATTTTTTGGTTTTCCGCTTTATATACTACTATTTTTGTTATGTATCGAATAAGTAAATAGTAAGTAAGAAGAAGCTAAACATATCTACATATAACAAATATATAATATACAAACACATACATATGTTCTATAATTGAAATGGCTTTTATATATTGATTGGATTTATTACGCAAATATGTACGTACATATATTTGTTTCCCAAAATAAATATAGTGCCTACAGTGGGGGGGAACAAATGAGTCCACAGCGTACTTTTATACGATACTCGCAGTGTTTTTCATGATCATTTGTTTTTTTTTTTGATGCTAGGAAATGAATGCCATTTTTATAAACAGAAACAACAAAAAATGTATCGTAAAAAATTTTGCGAATGTTGTAAAAAAAAATCACTGTGTACTCATTTCTGCGCAACAATTTATATATAAAGTTAAAACTCGGCTTTAATTTGCAATTACAGTTTGAGTTAAATAAATTCGTATAGATCTGAACTGTACTAAAATTTGTAAATGAAATACATTAAAAACTCTTATAAGAGGACACCGATGGTTACCTGCTTTCTGCCTGCTTATGGAAATGACGTACAAATTTCAATAAAATTAAATTTAAAAAAATAGGCAAAGCGGTTTGGTATTTGATATAAAATTTATTCTTTCTTGGTTCTGTTCGTTTCTTCCGACAGGGTATTGTATGTATGTGGGAAATAAAATCAATTAATATGTTCAAAGAAGTTTACAATTTTCATTTGTTTGAAATTTTCCTTTCTCTCTTTAATGGAAAAGTTTTGATAGCAAGCTTCAAGCTGTGGAAATCACAAGAATCAGAACTGTAAGGTTTTTGTTGAAAAAACATTTGTTCCGCTTATTAGAACTACGCGTCCGCTTATAGGAGATGTGTTATTCATACGTAGACAGGTTTGTGTGTCAAGTGAACAGTGGAAGAAAAAAAGAGTAAATTCGTAAAAAACATAGAAAACCAAAAACACAAGCGTACAAACATTGTATGCATGGCGAATTCATATAAGATGATGTTGAGAAAGCAGCTGAGTGTTTTTGCTGCTGGACTGAATGTCATAACTATGTGTTTGTTGTAATTATTACCGATTTATTGGAAATTCCGCATATCGGAGTATTTTTTTTTTCAAAAAAAAAAAAAAAAAAAATTGTTCGTTCCCAAAAGAAAGCCTGCTTATAAGAAATGCCCGTTTATTAGAGCACCCGTCTATGGGAGCTTTCACTGTATTTATATGGTTAAAACGGGCTACTAGAGATTTGCTTTTTATAAATACACTATATCTACACTTTTGATTTTGGTTGAAATTCACAAAATAGTCAAAGTCCAGTTTCGACTAAAACTCGGTTTGGATCGGACACTAGTTTTATGCTACATACATAGTTAACTTTTTGTTTTTTAATAATTGGCCAGAAAAATTGATACTATATTACTTAGCAGCATATATGAGAGTCTGCAATACATTTTTGGTTTGATTTCAAATAAATCTATTCAACAACTTAATCACTGTTATTGAGAATAAAAACTGCTGAGCATTTTTAGTAATTGAATTTTTTTGGTTACCGATTTCATATAATTTTTACATTTTGTTTGTACAACCCTAATTTTATATAAAAATGTAGTAATTTTTCATGCAATATGTCCTTTAAGTTGCACAGCATATTTATTTTAAGTTAAGTAAAACTTTTTATAGATTTATTACTAAGTGCATTAGACCGCCTCGCCTCATAAGCAAGAAAAAAAGTTTGCCGCATTTAAAGTTTTTATAAAAGGCAATTTCGAAAAAAAACTTCTGCCACTCTAGTGTTCGTCTTTTTTAGATTTTTCTTCATATCTTAGGGATATATAGTCTAAGTTTACTGGCTTCAAGTATTCACTTCATTACTCTTCGATACGAAAACATTGATATATCATACTTTAAGATCCGATAATAAATGCCGACTATACCGAGAGCTAACCGCGAAAATGTAAGCGATTTTTTGTTAGTTTTCATTGTGGTATAGAAATATTCTTAGAGCATCCAGATGCATTTTTTTTGAATCAACGAGAAAATTTTGAAAAAAAAATCGTTTAGAGCACGATATGAAGCAAAGTGGGTGACCAAAATTGTTTTTTTTTTTTAAATACTTTAGATATTGGGGCACCCTTTTTTTGAAACGGTCTAATGTTGTACATATTAATTTTTCGGTTAAAGCAATCTCAGTTTGAGAATAGATCTTCGAGTGTTGCATATTTTAATTTAAAGATAACGTTATATGAAATAAAATCTTTTTGCAGAATTCAGCTATATTAGTTTAAACTTACATTTACAGTTATTAATAAAATTATCTTATATATGTACATACGTATGAGAATGTCTGTGTTTGAAGATACAGTTTTCTATTTACAGTCCAACGAATTTTCCTTTCAATTTATTTATTCATATACCATACCAGCCGTCTATGTAAAAAGTTAAGTTTTATTGCCACCATATTTTTTCACTTAATTTTCGTGTTGAATTTGATTTTTTTTCATTTCCGGAATACTCAGGTACATTAAATCATGACGACCGCTTGATTTGCTATTTGCTTGCTCTTTAGTCTCAATTACAATTGACCTTCCAAATTAATCGCACTTTTTTATTGCTTTTCCAATATTACTATATCTTTATCTTCACTACGAGCATGAAATGGAAAATGCGTGAGCCCACAAATAATTTTCACGTATTTTCGTTGTATACTAGTCCATTTTTGTTGTTAGTGTTATGTATTCATTATCAGTGGCAGTTTTGGTGTTCGTGCGTTCACCATTTTGTAATCCATCACTACAATTCACCTCCAGACTATTTGTTACAACTTTATCCACATTACCTGAAGTTACAATACTAATGGAATTTCGTTTTAAACGTCGCATAACCGTAACGGGACCAGTACCAGCTGCCACTGCTGCTGCCATTTCGCCAACCATAGAAATTTCACTTATCGGCGAATTGGCTGACGTTGGTGATAGAGATAGAGGTGTTGTTGGCACCGATTTCGAGAGTTGCGCGCGTGTATGGCAGAGATGTGCCGTTAGTAATGCTTCATCGGTTGAGGCTCGTCTATCGGCGTTTATACGCAGTTCTAAATTTTGCTTCAGTTTTGTAACATTAGATACAGCTGTTGGCTTGTTAAATAGCAAAACGGTTCCTTTATTTAATATCGGACACAAAAATATTTCATGTATCGTAGCGGCGATTCGATAATTTTGTCCTTGAAAGGGATCTGATATCGCTGCACATAGCATATGACTGAGATTGATGCCAGTGAACTGAAATGGCGAGGAGTTTTATTTGGAGATTGAGGAACAAGGAAAGGCGTTTTTAACTCACCATAGATAAAGTGCTTAAAAATGCAAAATGATATAGCAACATTGTCGCAGTGCCAATAGTAGTCCAATTGTAATCGTTAAAATTCTCAATTTGATAAGCACCTAAAAATAAGTAGATAATACATATTTGTTACAGCGAATTGAACAGAAATAAAACGATCAGAATTTCTGAAACCAAGGATGAAGTTATATAACCAACAACCTTTTATATATTTTAGTTAGATGATAAGCTAAATAGTTTTTATTATAAAAAACGCTGTTCCTAGAAAAATAATCTTCTAGTGCCGAATCATGTTTTAGTTAAAATTTTACCCAGCGAATTTAATCAGCCCTATCGCTACTCAATTTTCGGAGATTTTACGAAAATGCCATCGCTGATTCCTAACAGCTACGAACGAATATATTCACAGTAAGAATTAAAGAATGTAAGATTGTGTCTTACGAGAACCGCTAGTTCTCTCTTTGTTCGTTTGACAATGGTAACAAAAATTTCAATCATACTGTCGTTTGCCCACTTCTACTGCGCTTATTCCTCTTCTTTTTTTATAATTTTTTCTTTGCTCTATTAATTTCTGCCTTTTATTACGTCACTTTCAGTTGTTCTCTTGGTTTTGTATGATGTATAGAGAAAAGAGAGAGAAAGTAGATTCAAAGAGAAGGCACATTCAGGGTCAGGACTCATTGGGAACATGAATAGAGCGAACATAACATTAGTCAACAGGTGCCGTATTGGTCTCCTATAAGGCGATTGAAACATTTGTCTTTTTCTCGATTAATTATAACTATGACTATATATCTGCTCACCGCTTTTTAATATATAAACCGGAATTATATATAATAATGCATGTTGAATCCAGTACGTCGCTTGCTCAAAATGTAGTGTACGACATTCAACTTCCGGAAATAGAAACGCCAAAAAGGGACCATTCAAATTATTCATTTGTATTCTAAATAATGCTATTGTCGTTTTACTGGGTTTCGCTGCCAAAAGATAGATCTGTAAGCGAGCAAATAAAGAATAGTTATTCAAAAGTGAATCGCTGAAAGTAATTGATAAAATTACCTGCACCAAAGTCTGGATATGACATGGATTTAGAACATAAATCATATTTCTATTAGCAAATTTAAAACCCATTTCCACGCCAAATATAAAAGTCATTAATATCATTAGCATTAATCTTATAGCAGAGTGTGGCTTATTAATTTCCTTTGACGATGGCACTATAATTGGCTCCATGCGTTTCGCAGCCCAGTATATCAGATAGATAAAGATTAGACTGAGTAATACCGATTCTATCCAACGACGACTATTCGTCATATAGTTAATGCATTCGGGACCAGCTGTACGTGGTATATCATCGTTGACACCAGCAATGGCCCAACTCCAATCCATTGCAATGCGCTAATTTTATTGAGCAGACTTTTATTGAAATACTAATTGATTTACGGCTGTTAGGGATTTATTTTTAGCTTCAGCCACAAATTATGTTCTAAAATAAATTGAAATACATACATACATATATAAACAATTGAAAAGGTTAAATTTTATGTTCAACTCAAAGTGAATACACATTGGTTCAACTGAAATCGTAAGCGGTAATAAATTGACATAGCATGTCTTAAAATTTATACCAATAAGATTCATAAAATCATCCACACATCTTTCATTCATAAGTTTGTGTTTATTTACGTACACTGGTCGAAAAAAGCGAATTCATACAAGGTGGTAGCAAGTACATTTTTCAAATTGAACAATGCCATGATAAAATAGATAGAGGAATGGAAGTCCTTTATTTTCGTGTGCAAAATGTGATGGGGAAAGTAAAATATACAAATATAATGGAAGAAGAAGAAATCAGTTGTTTTAATAACAGTACCACCCAAGGCAAAATCACATCAGGTGGTTTTGAGCGTACAGCAACATATATCCACACTAACAAATTATATGTACAATGCCAGTGAGAATTATAACAAACACATAGTTTTTCATATTCAGTCCAGCAAGCGAATTCACTCAGCTGCTTTTTTAACACCACCTTATATGAATTCGCCTTGTTTTCACGGTATGTAATTCAAAGGGAGTTGGCTTAAAATATTAATTTACTCGATTTATAAGCTAAATGAAATATAACAGTGATATACGAAAATATTGTTGACACCTTTTTCCGAGCGTTCATTTAGTTTAATTAGAATGTTGCTACTTGTTAAAAAAAATTACATTTAATTAAAATTACAAGATAAGTGAAACATTGATACAGGTGTGAACCGAAAGAGGTTTAAGAAGGCTTAGCGTCGACAAAGTTTTGAGGGGATGTCAACTCTTAAAGAAATTAAATACAAATTATTTAATAATGCAGGAGATATCAGCATACACATTAAATACAATGTGTTTGAAAGCAATTTATAAAAGAACTGCCACCTTACCAAAAGTAAAGAAAATTTTTCCGTTTGAATTAAAGAAAGTATAACAAAATTAAATTGCCATGAAAAAGCAATGCTTTTGTAAAGACACATTTTTGAATATAATTGTTGCCTGTAAACATTTTTTAATAATCTGCGTTTATATATGTATGTACTTACATAAAAACACTAGCTACGAAAGAAGTTGTTCTATCTGATACAACCATTGTCCATGTCCTGGAATATTATTCGTAGACTTCCTTATCACTAAAATACTTTCTTGATTTATAAAACCATCCGAATAAGTGGTATACGATGATCAGAAAATACCTGTACTATACTGTATATCAGATCAAGTTACAGCTTTTCAACACTAGGTGGTAATAATGAGAGAATGTACATTTCTTACAATGAATTGGGTTTTACAAAACCCGAATGACAGATCGCACAGTTGCCAATGACTAAAATGGCTCAGCAACCAGCCGTAATCGGAAATTATAAAAAATGGGTAGCTTGTTCATTTAGAAAATTAAATATTAAAATGAAATAAAAGTTCGTATATTTGATGAAGTTACATATATATTCCTTTTCTGTAACATTGGAATTTACAAGGTTAAATCGAATGCCGTGGGTAATCTTATATATAAAAAGGCCCTGTGTGACTGTTGGCATGTAGTTTAAAGCCCCGAAAACTACTGAACCGAATGAGCTAAAACTTAAAGGATTTGTTTGCAAAGATGTCTATTGTGCAAACGAAAATTCAGATTACTGGTGCTGTTGTCGAGATTTTCTTAAACTCGTATTTGCAGTCAGATTTGATTCAAATATATTAGCCATATAAATATAAATGATTTATTTAAAAAATTCACCGATAGGTCACGCTAGATCCGAATTATCTCTTAAACCATTATTCACAGTTCAATTTGTAGGGCATAGCGAGGGCCCCCGAGTCAGTTAGTTGTTGATATAAATATAAATAGGCCAAAAATAATAATTTTTGTATATTTCTTATATTCATGAAAGGTATGAAGGCTTCGGCAGGGTAGCACTTCTTTGCTTATTTTTACACTGAGCTCTACATTTGTATGTCGCTAGCTAGATATAAATACATACATACATACATACATACACACATACGTATGTTTGGGCGCATATGTATTTGCAAACCGGGAGTTTTATCGAGTATGGCGCCATTGTAAGCAGATTTTTTTGTTTGCGAAAAGTTTTGCGCCCATGTATTATGCGAAAAAAAAATGTATACATTATACATTAGTAAGTTTTCTTTTATCTTAGCAAACAAGTTCAATTTATGAAAGCACTTCAACCAACTCTTACCCAGAATTTGCTAAATGGTTGTGGCGATTTCGATTTTTCAATTTGTTTTACGCACTCGTAAATCCCCTGTGGGCCACTATTGTTACTGTGCTTGTTACCGGCCATAACTGCAGTCTATAAGTCGTTGCACGAATGTCATATTTTTGTGGAGAATCGATATTTGATTTTGTTATTTTTAGTTTTCATTATCTTGCTTTCTACTTTTTTCTTTTTAACTATGGCAAAACTTTTCACTTGCTTGCACTTATCGATGTGCTATCACAGCACAAAACACAACAAGAAATCACAACTATGGTTTAAGAAATTGTTGGCGTGAAATTATTATTTTTAGAAATTTCTGACAGCCAGCCTTAAATTATGCTATGTACAAACAAAATTTTCAGCCACTTCGCCGACATGCATCTAAAATGAGGTCTCTGCAGTTTTAACGATTGACTGTCGTATAGTCCGGCAAACGATTTGTCTGCCTAGCTGGGGCTGAGTGGTCTGGCGTGTGTATCCTGCCAGTTGGTGTACTTCGTTGAGTGTTCACTTAATTTTTATCCGAATGCATGTTTGCTTTGCTCTCTTCGAGTTATTTTCTTTTTCAATTATTCGTAATTTTGTGTGAAGGCGCACGTTTCGTATTTTCATTGCCAATGCCGTTGGAGAGAGCGCACATTTCTGTTGCTGCTGCTGCTGAGCCGCAAATATTTCTAAACATATGAAAGTCTGTTGATGTGTTTGCTCAATACGGCTATCGTTGAGTGGGTGGCAGTTGGGAGTTGGAGTGCGGTTTGGCTGGATATGTATGTACTTTTATTAAGCACAATTTTAGGCGTCCGTTAACCTTTAGAAACCAAATTACTTTATAAGGGAGTTCAAAACTTCAGTTGATCATACTATTTTGTAGGGACTCTCCAGCATACAATTTCGTTCAATCAGTCGTTCGCTACAAAACAAAAATAAAATATTTTTTTCCCATCAATGTCGCTCTGGTTACTCGTATTACCAATACCACTATAGTGATGCATTTCAGACAGCATCTCCAGTGTTTTTTTAAGTCGTTTAGCCTCATATGTACCGTTACTATGTCAAGCTGCTACGCAAAAATAGTAATTTTTCTCTCGAACGCTCAAATAGTTGTTAGAAAAAATGTCAGCCTACCAAACCCTTAAATCATGTTCACATTACAATGTAAATGACTTACTTCGCATAAGTACGTTTATAGACCATGTCTTTCCTAATTTGTCTTGACATCTCCGTAGCCACAGGGTTGATTAGTTCATTGATTAAAGGAAAAAATGTGAGAGATTGTGAACATTTTTATTATATTTAAAATTTTTTGGGATATTTGTTTTTTATTAACGATAAAAAAAAGCTTTTAGAAGCAATGAAAATCAATAAAAAAGAAAATTTATAAAAATTTCGCAAATTCGCTTTTTCTGCCATATAACGATTGAAAAAAATCGTTTTTTATATGGAGGAAAATGCTGAACAGTGTCAGCAAAAACAATTATAAAAAGTCAACGAGAATTTCTATCTACTTCAAACTTGCACTTCATTATACTAAAATTCTATGGACTACAAAATTGCAGATCCTAAAACTTTTCTACAAATTCGGATTCAAATGTTAGAGATATTTTTTGTAGTTTATCGAATTTTTATCAATTTTCTTGACAGTTTACAACTTTGACTTACACTTTTCGTTATATAATTAATTATATTTTTATATAAAATATTAATTTAGATACGAAAAGACGAAAATCTTAGATCCGGCGCTAATCGGTAAGGACTAGCAAGGTATCAGTGTATCCGATAGATCGTCTTCCTTTAGCCCTTACAGGTTTAATGCCTCATCGTTGGTTCAAGCATTCTGTCCTTCTGTCAAACGTCAACCCTAGCGAAGTCGGCAAGTACACAAAAAGTGAGCAGCGTTCATAAAGCCCTTCCAAAGCTTAGACCGCTTTTCTTTTGCTTACATTTTTGTTCCATTCGCATTTGCCATGAGCTTATCAGATTTAATTTTGTATCGACTACCCTCCAATCACATCAATGTACTGACCTTGGATAAATATTAAAGTTCAAAGAGCAAAACAAGTTCGCTTGAAAATGTGAGGTTAAATGTGCACTTTATAGTCTTCATTGCGTAGTATGTAAATTGCTGTTCGATGTTTATGCAATTATGGTTTGGATGGTACATTTTTTGAGTTATTTTTTTTTTAAATAAAATTTATTTAAGATTGTCTGATTATATTCAACAAAAAATATTGTATTTACACTGAAGCTTTTCTTGTAATAACTGAAACCAAAAGCATAACTGAATTATGTAGTAATCACTGTGGCTTCTGAAGAAAAGCTTAAGTGGAGTTTAGAAAGAAGGGTTTTTTTCTTGGTACGCATAATATAGATTTGTTGAAAGAAACATTTTCCTTTTTTTGCATTATTATCGTAATTCTTTATTAAAACTAATAGAAATATGTTTTTTAAACTAAATATTTTTTACTATAGCAAGGCAAAACTATTCATCTGTCAAAACTATCATCTTGACCGAAGTCACTTGCATGTCATACGACCTTAGCAATAAAGATAATTAAATTATTTAGAAACAACTGCGTATTAGAGCTCAGTACAACATTTCAAGTCATTTTTTTTTCATTATCCAAAAGTTTCCCACTTTTTCTAATTATTTCACGCTTTTTTATTTCATTTTCATACTTTTTTAAAAATAGATGCAGCTTAGTTAGCATTGTTTTCTGAATACATAAAAAGGCGCATACTTGCCACTGTCGATGAACATAAGTGAACATATTTGTACGCTAACATACCCGAAATCACCATTATTAATTACTTTTTAATATATACATATATTTATGTGAGCGCAAATATCTTCTAATTAAATCCACATAATTAAAAACCCACGACGCTACGTACTTAGAAAAACGCAGTACTCTCTAGCCGTTTAAGTGCCAAACAAAAAAGCATAATGGCTC
This sequence comes from Anomoia purmunda, assembly GCA_951828415.1. Taxonomy (NCBI): domain Eukaryota; kingdom Metazoa; phylum Arthropoda; class Insecta; order Diptera; family Tephritidae; genus Anomoia; species Anomoia purmunda. Next base: position 113,284,556 of record OX639997.1, read on the forward strand.
GTCTTTGATTGAAGCGAACTAACTACCTGGGACTAGCGACACTGACAAACTGTTATAAACAAAGCGCAGAAAAAGACATTCACCGACTGAGTGGAATGAAAACTGAAATTCTCCAATTAGCTCGACGGTCATGAAACGACGAAATGGCAACAAAAATAGAAAAAGAAAATCCCACGACAAAGATAACAGTGGACATTGGTCAATCAGAGAATGCGAATTTGTGGCACAAAACAAAAATATTGAAACAATAATAAGTCTTCCACTAATGTCATGTCTTTCCCGCGGCCGACCTACGAGCGCCGTTACACCCCCACCCTAGACAAAACACCTGAACACCAGTTGACCATTGATGCGCTTTCCATATATTTACCTTTGCCCAAACACAGGGGCGGATCTACGAAGGGGAGCCAAGGATGAGTTGTTTTCGTAATAAGTAAAAAAAGGTTTTGATTAAATGAAAGATTCGAAAATTTCAAAAGAATGAAAAAAATTAACCGGCATACCCAAAAATTTTCTGAAAATTCTGATTAAAAAAATTGAAAATTGTTTGTATTTTTATAAATTTTGTGCACGTTTGAAATTTTGATGTATGTATTGTACATATGTATATGATTTTTGTTATAGAACGAACTATATTTTTATAAAAGATTAATGAAAAAAAAATTTTCATCAAAAACATTGCGCATATAATATAAAAAATGACCTTGTGATCAATTGTTTTAGTAAATTTTACATCCGACTAATGCTATTTCATTTCGTATACTTTGCAAATTATTAGTCACGAACACTAGCGTTTACCCTTCTTTGTACCATAGCTAAATAGATTAACCAGGTTGGGTATTTTCGATATAAATTACTTCATCAATTATTGACATGTTAACAAGATTTTCCGGCATGCGCATACATGACATCAATTTCAATACCTAAAATAAAGTTAATGCTCCCCTAACCCTAAACTTTTTCTCTAGATCCGCACCTGTCCCCTCATATATGTACATACATACATACATATGTATAAGTTTTTCCAAAAAATGAAAATTCTTTTTCGCCGAAAGGTCTTTGAAACAACCCCCGATTGCTTAGTGGTTCAAAAATGAAATAACAAATATGTACAATAAATCGATGCAAGTGTTTTCATGTTGTTGGAACATCTGTAGGATTCTCAAAGTTGGCATGCATAAATTTATAAAATACACAAGAATTTAAAAGTCTGTAGCATAATGATGTTAGGTTTGACTGGTTTGTGCTATTAAGTAACTTTCTTAAAACTCTTAAAATAAAGTTACTCATCGTACCGTGTACTAAATGGTGACATGGCGTATGAGTGACTCAAATTTCATAAGAACAATATACAGCTGCAAGCAATGAAATATTAACACAACTTATTGAAAACTTTACTATAAGTATTGCTTATAGTACAAATTTTTTTGTTACCATTTTCTAATATGCAGTTTTGTACCTCATTTCATTATAGTATAATAAAGTGCGAGCCCCAAAATTCTCATTGCCCTTTGATAGTTTTGTTATGAAACTGACAAATTTTGTAACTTTTCCGTTTGCGCACAAGGAATATTCAATTTTTGAAATAGAGCACAGCATAGCTCAGAACTTTTCTGAAGGGTAATTTTCATTGTAAATGCAAACGAACACACTAATAATCCAAGAATGGCAGTAAAAAAAAAGTTACTATTTTTGAAGTTGAGAATTGTCAAATTCTCCAAAACCCAAGTAGCGGAACCTTTGAAGACGTCACCTTCTGCATTCAGTACATCGAGTTATTAATTGGGCTTTTGCAGCTAGGGTTGTAGATGGCGCACACGGTGTACTGAATACTGAAGGTGACGCCTTTAGAAGTACCGCTACTTTGGTTTTGCCGGGTTTGACAATTCTCAACTTCAACTAGACAAAGCTTTTTTCACAAACTAAGAAACAGAGACACTTTTTTTAGTATTTTGCGAATTTGTTTATTAAATGTCTGCCTATAAATTCATATTTTACACTTTAGAACAATTAGAACACGTTTTTCAATAAAATATTGGAAGTTGTTCAATTTTCTCTCTCCCGTATTCTTGTTTACTAAAGGCGAGATCTGTCATTTCACCGCGGGAAGGCGCAATCTTGTATTCTATCATTCTTGAATGGCGCAGCGTCTAGTCTTGCCAGACTTTTAGAAGCAAGCAAAGTGAGAAATATTTCCTGCCACGACAGTCCGTTCCACGATATTAGAACGACCCGCAGTTGTATCCGGCCAAGGACTGTGACTTCAGCAACATTCCTCATAAGTAATATTTTAAGCTGTTACAATAACAACAACCCCAACAACAGAAATATTTCCTGACGGTAACTATTTTCACAGAATAAAAAATTTAAAGAGTTTTAACACCAAGCTCGTTTTGTCAATTGAAATTTACATTTTATTACATCTACATTGAATGGCATTCGTACACATAGCCAAAAATTTTTAACAGTTTTAATTACAAATTTTAGAAACTTGATCTAATTTAAATTTTTTGACTTTTTATGAATGACTTTTTATGAATTTCTCACACGGTTTAAAACTTTACTTTACTTTATATAATTTGTGTCATAGAATGAGCTATACTTTTATTGAATTATATTGAACATTTTTTTCGTGAAGTTAATTCGAGTTTACACCCCCTGCGGCGTATGCCTTTGAATGCCAAAATGGGGTAAAGAAATCGTATTAAAATTTTGACAAGTTAATCTGCATATATAAAATTTTCGGCCTAATTTATTTAAACCAATAATAATTTTCGGAGATCAATGTCAGTTTTAATTGGGAAAGTATTGCAAAAAGTTAAGAACAAAATTGCGCTTTCCCGCGGGGAAGTGGCAGATACAAAATCTAATTTGGGAGAAAGTGTAATGAATAACCTCCAATATCTTAGTTAGAAACGTGTTTTAATTTTGCTAAAGTGCAAAAATATGATTGACAAGATAAGATTGCAAAGATACATCTGCAAAATTTAAAAAAAAAGTGACTATTTGCCGGTTATTTGTGACATACTCCCATACAAAGAATATAACCCAAACCCATATCAAAGATATCCTTCACAGGGTGTTTTATTATTAATTCGCAAAAAAAAACTCAAGGTTGATTTCGATGGAAGCACAATATAATGCTAGACTGCCGATTTGTCGTCTCTACCTGTATTTAAATGTGAAATACGAACCTTTACAGAAATGGCAACTCTGGCATTGTTTATTTACTCCACATCCACCTCATTCGCTAAATTTGTTTACATATAGTTGTCCCACTCTTACTTGCTTGCTTCAAATATACTAAAAAAAAATCACGCTTATTTTCCCAGCTGTTGTAAAAATTTATTCTTTCAGTTGATGTGCGAATTATGACCGATGTGAAGAGTTGCACGTTTGCATTTTGATCGGAAAACTCAAAGCAATAATCAGAATCGGCGGTCGCGATATGTAGAGAATGAGCAAGATCGAAAGGACAACAAAGTAAAATATAATAGAACACAGGCCTATGAAAGGATAAAGTAATGAAAAAGTGTTAAAAATAAATAATACAACGCAAGAACATTGCTGATACATCGACGGTAAGCTGCCAATTGTGGAGGTGGTGCAGTAGAGCGATATTGTGTAAGAGTTACTTGTAGTTTTTGTGGCTTTGCTGTTCGACCAAAGTAGTGCTATCACAGTACAAGTCTCAATCGCGTGATCAGCTACTGCTGGTTGAGTTGGAGCGCATGGTAGGTAATAGCAGCAAGAAATAGTTCCAACTGCTTTTTGCCTAATTCTTCAACTCCTTCTAATTTTTATATTATGCTTATCTACATACTTGCAGTGTGCCGACTATTTTTAGCTTCACACTTGAGAACAGATATAAGAGATTGTGGAATTGTTTTTGGCTCAAGATTTGGTGAAAAAACATTAAGTGTGCGTAACTCACGCCCATTTATTTGCCGGTTGCAGAACGCTACATAATATTGCACTTTCACTTTCTGGTTTATTTTTTGGCAAAAGAAAGAAACGTGCTGCGCTTCGTTAAGAAAATATTGCACTTTACGTCTCACTGACAGTGTAGAATGATAAATAAGTGGACCAAGGGCATCAACATTAAGTAATTACATATATATACTATATGCACACATGCCTATTAACACCTCCAGACAAGCAAGAGAAAATCAAAAGGCTGTGATCAGGTCAAAGTGGCGAACATAGTGTTGCCGTTTTTACAAGCATACTAATATTTGCAATATAAATACATATTCAAATGTAACAATGGTCACTGCATCGCAATATACAACAGAGACTATTTTCGACTACAGCTGGAAACAAGTCGTGCAGGCCTACTGGAATCGCTATCCCAATCCTTCAAGGTGAGTGCTTAAGCATTTGAAATAATCATACATTTAAGTTATTTCATTTAATTTCATTTGGCAGCACGCACGTTCTAACCGAAGATACAATTAAACGCGAAGTGCGCGATGGTAAATTGTATTCACGTCGTCTGCTGTCCAAAACCAATCCAGTGCCAAAATGGGGCCAACGTTTTTATAATAGTGCACCAGTGAGAATCGTCGAGGATTCCATATTGGATCCAAAAAAGAAAACTTTAATTACATTCACGCGAAATATTGGATTCAAAAAAATTATGGTAAGTGCAATGAACATCAAATTAATTGATTTTAATAAGCGTGGGATTGTGTATAACCTACTAGCTGAACTCCACCACCACGTTAAGGTTATCTGAAATAGAGCCATAAGGTTCTTTTTTTTTTGTTTTGTTTTTGTGAGGTTCATAGCTCGTTTATTATGTTATTTATTTCTTAATTGTCCGGCGTACTTACATACATACGTATGTATATATAATTCGTTTAGTAATGTTTGCCCCGCATTGCTTGCATTTTTCCTAGACGTTTGTTCTTTGTTATTGATTTGTACGCTATTTATTTTTGGAATTACTGAATTCGCACATATGTATCGACATAGAGCATTGAATCAGAATGTTTTTTCTTTAGTTTGAACCCTCGGTTCTTTTGTGATTGCCTTACATCATATCGGTACAACAATGTAGAAATCAAGCTATTTATTAAATTTGACAGCCAAGTCGATACATATAACTAAAACTGAACAACCCATTGTTTATGCAGCAGAATGTACTTTGATTCATTTATAATTTTTAAATGTTTTCAAAGCAAATATCATTTAACTTTTTGTATAGCTTGGTTATTTGATCGACTTGTCCCATAACATAAATTCATTTTCTTCTTTGTTCCCTTTTTCCCACTAATTGCATTATTAAATAATAATCGTACAGACAACTAATTTCATGTTTTTTGTTTGTTTTTTCAGAAAGTGGATGAAATTGTCGAATACAGTGAACAGAAAGATGGGCGCACTTTGGCCGTGCGGCGGGCATACATCAGTTCACAAGTGTTTGGCTTTTCACGTGCCATACGAGCCTTTGGCATTGAACGTTTCAAATCGAATTGCAATAAAGCGTCTATGGGGTTTAATTATGTACTACGCAATATGTTTCCGAATGCAGTGAATACGAGCACTGCAAAGACAGGGGTGACAGATGGCAATAACCACGAAACAATGTCTACAACCGGATGCAACCAAACACAGCAGGCGACGACAAATAAAACGGAAGCTGCTAAAAGAGCCAGCAGAGCGGGCTATGATTATTTAAAAAGCAATGCAATTAAATTGGCACAGCTATTTTCCATTAAAAATTAATAAACCGTAGTGACGTCGGAGAGAGCAGAGGAAAATTTGAGTTACAATGGTGATGATAAACCGTTAAGTAATCAATAGTAATTTGACTGTCATATACAAGTCTTTCATTTTACGCGTTAACGTTCTACACAATATACCAAAAATTGTAAATTGGCTTTGAGTATTGTAGCTGGTTGGTGTTTGTACGAAGCATCGTATGTTAGATCGGACTTTGCACAAGAAAAAAAATTACAGGACACTAAATAAACTTTCAGCTACATCAACTGCAAAAAATGATATATAATAAAGTGGTCCTAATGCAGCGCTGGGCAATGTTTGGAAGATTTGGCAAAGAATTCCTTTTAAGGATATCTTGCTTTCTTATTTCTCTCGCTATTTGCTCTTCATTCCAATGCAATATTTTTAAATTCACCCGTGCGGATATTTCTTAGTAGGTTTAAACTAGAAAACGTAATTAATCTACGACTATAATGTAAAGCTACTTCTAAGACAGCTTCAATATACATATGTACATACTTAGGTTTACTATTAAAACGCATCTCTTTTCTTCCAAAAATATTGAAAGTTTCAACACAATTATGGCGAAAGAAATGTCAGAAGCCCTTTAAATAAGAATCCATTTGCAAAAAATTGACACTAAGAATCATTCGAATTCTTTCATATTAGCCCATTTTTACTAGAAAAAAATATAGTTCAGTGTGAGCATGTTTGATACGAAATTATTAAAACAGTGTAAATTTAAAAATAGTTGTTATATTTTATAGGGAAATAAAAACAAAAACATTTGATGTATCAGCTGTGTTTACTTTATAGTCCATTAAATAAAAAGATATTGGAAAATAAAAACAAAACCGTATTCTGACGTATCATAACTACGGCTGTGTTTACTTAAGAGTTTATGAAATAATAAAATATTAGATTACCACAAGTATGAACACACATTTAATTTTCATTTAGGCGTAGGCCGGTTCGGGTGGCTCATGCTAGGAAACTAATTTTTGCGACCAACAGCGGGGAAAGATCAAGATTTACATTATTGTTTGGATAAACCCAAGACTAAAGTCTGTTATTCCTTAAAAGTTTCCCCTAGAACTAAAATAGCAATCGTCAAATTTCTTTTAAGCAATAACCTTTAAAATCCCACTGAAGGTTCACTACCAATTTTTGTGGCTTTTGCGGAAATGGAAGTGAATGTTATTGGTATTGGAACTATTTATTAAAAAAAAAAACACAAAACATCGACGCTATACATCCAAGTCCTGCTGCGGTTGAATATTAATATACAAAATGGAAATTTAATCAACTTACGTATTTAAAACTAGATAATTATCAGCAAATGAAATTGGCCCACGTCCATGGCCAAGCAACTGCGCATGTATGTTTGTACATATTGTAGATTAGCGCAATTTTCTCAAGAAATTCCAAATAAGTAAATTTTGAGCTAAAGTTTCCGCGTACTTTACGTTTAATACGAAATTGATTAAATTGCTTGTAGTTGGAACGTTGCAGCTACCACAATTGCACTTTAAATTCTTTGGACGCACACAATAGCCCAGCTAAATGCCCAACGCGATGTTCACGCTGTTTTCGTCTTGAAGTTCAACACTATCTCACACTAATTTAATTTAATTTATCAACTGCTTATCATAACTCACACATTTTAGCGTATATTAAAAATTAACGATTAAAATTTAGCGGCACTGCCGAATTTCCAAGCACTCAACAATTGTAAGATCAGTTCACAATGGTACAGTCAGAATAGATGTAGAGGTTTCACTTATTAAATACAAACAATTAAAAAATTTTTTAGCCGATTGTTTGCAAACAACCGCAGGCTTGTTTTTATTTGTATATTTTACAATAATAGTAAGTATATAAATTACCGTTTTAATTTTAATTTAATATAATGCTCGGTTTTCATTAGACAAAATTTGTTAGTTGAATGAAAACAGCCAGCAATTTCACATACATACATATATAGATTTGAAGTCAATGCATAATTAGAAAATGTCAATATGGCAGTAGTATTCCCATAATAACTCTGCAAAATACCCTTACCGTCCATGCGAAAAAAAATCTTGGTTTACTTGTACCTGAGAACTGTCAAAATCGGCAAAGCCAAAGTAGCGGTATCACCAACGGCACACAGCCCAACGTTTTGTGAACTAAAAAAACTGCGATATTATTAAGATTGAATTCTAAACAAATAAAATAAATGGCAAATTTCAGTTTAACACCAAATGCGTTTTTATTGATATAGTATTTTTAAATATACATATAACCAAATCATGAAAGATGCTAACAGGGTTGGTTTTGCAACGAAAAGAAAATTGTATCAGAGTTGGAGAGTTATTTTGCTAGTCGTTTACAAAGAACATGCCTATTGTAATGACACTATTTATCACGAAAAATGCCCTAATGAAAACAAGGCATTATCTTATAGTTTGATTGTGAATTGTGATTAAAACGGAAACGGCGAACAATAGCTTTCGTTACGAGATGCCTCTATAAAATGACTGCCTTAAAAAGAAATTTACAAAAAAAAAACCGTTATAGAATCCATCCCATTGATATAGGCCTGATTAAATTTTATTTAAAATAATCCCACTGTATATACGAAATTAGCGTTAAATGTAAATTATGTTCATTTATTTCAATCACAGGTACAAGAAATTCCACCTTTCTTCAACAGATTGTTTTCATCAGTAGCTGATGGTAAGTTTTTGTTTTTGAGCTTTACAAAATAAAGTAATACATAGATAATTGTAAATATTGTAAAACTTATACTACAAGTGCTCCCGCTTTCATCCTTATGTACCTAAGTAAATCTGTATTTTAGCATGCGTTTGCCTACGACGCGTACATTTTAATGATCTCCCCTATACTCGCAGTAGCGCCAGCAATTAGAGCACCCAGCGCAAAAATACTTAACAGCATGTTCTTGTATAACTTCCATCTCAAAAAACCCAAGCGATCGGGCCACAAATGTACTGTTTCGCAAACGCTTGGCGCCAAAAAACCTTTAAAAGAGATCCAAACAAAATATTTAGTAATGGAATCCGATTCAATTTTAACACTCATACCCAATATTGAGAGAAAGACGGCACCCACAAGACTGATGAATGGTTCAAGGTTGGGTATAGCTGCAGAGATCGCACCACTTATCAGCACAATAACGGTACGTATAATTATCTGTGAAATATTATGATTTTTCTCATCAAATTTATGGCGGATATTTTTCCAGAGAATTTCAGTGGGTATATAAAATACCAGACCGTAAGCGCAAATTGATGCAACGGATATCAGTATTTTCGCAATGTCAGCGACTCTAAATAAATGAAAAAGTTAAGCAAATACAAGTTTTTAATTTATATATTTGAAATTTATCAGTTTCACACTTACAGTGAGCCCTCTTGCAAGTTCAATGTAATGCTGCCACGCACCTCACTGCCGTAACGCGCATAACCTAGAAAACCAATTATCGCATATAAAGCGACTACGACGATCATAGCTAAATTGAGCACACCAGGACAGCCAAGAAACTGTTGCGGCTTCTTCATGGAGTTCTCAATTGGCATAACTGAACCAATACCCTCCATGGCGAAGATGACAGTGGCAAAGTAAAGCGGTATCTTTTTGGGCTGCTCAATTAGAGGTTTATCTGAGAATACCAATGGTTCGCTAAATAAGTAATACAATACAATTGCAAAGGTAAGCGCAATAAAAATATTCGCCATCGTTGAGAAGGGTAGCAGCCATTTTAAATTTCTTATCTGAGCTATTAATAGACAAGGTATTAAAGTCAAGGCAATATATATGCGTATATCCCAATTTAATCCCAAGTCATAGTTGATGATATCGTGAAACGATGTGGCAATAAATACCATATAAACACAAGCTGCTGCGAAGTAGGTCGCCATAAGACCGCCATCGACGAAGCGTCTGTGTGGTTAAAGTTGAAGGTTAATTTAGTCAAGGTTACTCTCTGTTTTTTGTTATTCATTGAGCTTGTGCCAAACGGTAGCTAAGCTAATTTTTGACAGTTATGAGGTGAATATAAATGTCCGAATGTCAGAATGTAGAAGAATACCCAACGTTTGTAATAATAATAATAATAATAATAATAATAATAATGATAATAATAGTAACAATAATAATAATAATAATAATAATAATAATAATAATAATAATGCTTTTCCGAACGCAAATGATTTTTGGGAAAAATTTTTCCATGGCAAAAATCTACTCGCGCGACCGACGTTAGAAAAAACTTTTCTATAATTCTTGATGTCACTTGGACCACCGAATGAAGCATGCAACCCGCTACGGCGGCTGCCAAAAATCAAGCGAAAGTGCAATATTCGAAGCTATCACCGAATCCATCGTAGTATGGACGTAGCATTTAGGTCTTTAATCGATTTTAACATTTTGTCGATTGCGATTTTGAAGATTTTGTCAAGCCACTTACCAGCCGGTTTTGACGAGTTGTTTGTTGTAAAATTAATGGCAAAATGTTTATTAAATGCATTGCCTTTAATTCTAAAATTATTGAAAATAGTAAGGGTAAACAGTCAATGTATATTTGTCGCATTTTTCTTATATGAAGTTTGTCTTCTTCTACTATGCAACAAGCTACCGATTGACACAACAGAAAAGAAAAATTTTTCACCATAGTAAAAAGCTTGTTGGCACAGGCCCTTTAAAATAAAGCAAAAAACAAAAACTTACCTCGCAAAAACCGTCCAAGGTCGCAGTGATTTTGGGCCTTTTTCGAAGATTTTTTCGGTAGTTTCTGCAAAACTCAACGCAGGAACTTGGATTTCCTTACAGATGTCTTGTGATGTTTTAACCTGAAACGAAATAAAAAAAAGAATTTGCAATTACATAGAAGTTAGGAACATTGATTTTTTTCCAAAAACTTACCAATATGTGTACACAGTGCGTACAAAGTAAGCCCACCACAAGCGTAGTAATCAAACTGAACAGTAAGCCACCATTCGAAAAGGCCATTGGCATTGACAAAAGTCCAAAACCCAATGAACCTTTCAGCAAATGCATAAATGCGCCAATTGTTGACTGACCATTGATTTGGTCGCGATGCTCCACTGGTACGTACTCATCGCTAAGCTGTGACTTTTCGGTTAAATTTGTGCTAAAATTAATAGAAGATAAGATTTTTTTTAATGATAAAAGAAATTTACAAGAATTGAAATTATAATTTCCATTAACTAACCGTGAATTGATATCATTAGGCGTAACTGGTGAAGTTGAGCTTTCTGCGAATTCCGGTATTGCAACGTTGGAATACGCCATCTGTAAGGAGAGAAAGAGGTAAAGAGTCAACTATAGCTGCTTAAGCGGTGTAACGGGGCTTAAAAATAAATACGCGAAAAATAGTATTAGAATTGGGTTGAAATGTGTGTGAAGTGTAGTCCAGAGAGATGAGCTTATTGTTTAGTTATATTATCGAACATTTTAGCAGTTCCACATAAGTAAATTTCGATTCCCCGTTTTCTCTTGACCACACTTACTTCAAGACAATACTTTTTTGGAATTACAGGTGAATCGATGTTGAAACCACAAGCGAGCTCTTAAACTGAAAAAAATTCCTGTAGAGATAGTTCAAGTGTGAATATTTTTATATTTATGTATATTTAACTTAAGTTATTTTCTCAAATAGGTTTTAGCCGGCTTTTTAACGATAGTTAAAACAGTTGAACCGCCCACTCAGTTTAATCAATGCCCATCTGATGACTGTTTAGCAAAAATATCGTAACATTTAAATAAATTGCAGCAGACGATCGCAAGGTAAATACATATATAGTACATACATATGTATATACATCCATGTGCAACTAATCATTAAGAGTATATGATTGATACAATAGCAAATAATCACTAGACCCACATCCAAACAAATAAATGTATGTATATTGCTACATTAGGGCGCATCAATCTCTATACTAACAAAAATTGGTACAATTTTTTCATCGGCATCATAAAATTTGTTATTTGTTATTGAAGTCTTAACCCCCAAAATATTTTGCAAAATTTTTGAAATTTACGTGAGTTGGACCGATTGAAATTATTTATAATAAAATTATAGATAATTCTATGACAAAACCCATGTAAAACTAAGATTATAGAAAATTTATAAGAAATTAAAAAAAATTGTTATCAAAATTGTGCAGTTTTTAATCCCCATTTTTTGGAGTACGCAGTTGAATTATAATACATATAATAAAGTTCAAGTTTCAAGTAGCTAAAAATTTTTGTTAATAATGAACAAAATTTACTTTTATATGGAAAATTTTCTGAACATAGTCAGAAAAAAAACAAAAAAAAAATAATACAAATCAACCAGTAAGCTGAAAAGTTACTTGTAACTTGCACATGGTTTTTGTTATAGGAAAAAAATAAAATAAGAAAATATGAAATTATAAAAACTTGCGACTACATTTTGCTACTATTTTCGTGATCACAGGTGTACATATGTACATAAGTACCTACTTGAAGCAAATTAGTTTGTGATTACGAAAAGATGCATGCCAATAAATATATATACATACATTTACAAACTAAGGGCTTTTGTATGAAGATATAAAAATTTGAGTTGATAATACCGAAATCGTCAGTTCAAAATATGTCTACTGTTTAGGCCTCGTAGAAGTCAACCATGAAGTTATGGCTAAGGCTAATCTCGGCGATCTGAAAGTATCATCTTTCGCGTTCAACTAGACTCAGTTTTAGATATAGTCATGACCCTTATCCGCACATTGTTAGACGTTCTGAAAATAAGAGCACTCTTGTCTGCGGAGCATAATACACCAGCAGTGTCTTCAACGCCTCTTGTGGCGTCGAATGTACTGCCCCCGTTATATATAGACATGCCATCCGTTGTACTCTTTTGCAAGCTAAGCAATGGAATTTGACATTAGCCGTCTCCCACCAATGTATAGTATGCGGTCGCAGACCCTCATCTTTCTTAATTTTACATTTGTATATAATTTTTTGGAAATTGTTACGAAGCATTTCCCATGAAAAATACTGAGACTGTGCGGTTTTTTATAACAAGTTACACATGTACATATGTATTTACCCAAGGGATTAAGCAAAACACTTAAGTACTTACAGTGGCATTACAAGCGTATATTTAATTACATTACAACTAGTTATATATGTAGTACTTCGAATTGTCTGCGGCATTGACTGCATTCTTGAGTGTTTGATTCTTTAAATAAATAAAAAACACAACACTGGTCTGCATAAAAATTACGCCAGCAACTGTTCGTACATACATATCGCACAAGCTCTTCAAAATTACGTGAAATCAAAATATGTCGCTCCTTAGATAACAATTAATCAAACAATTGAAAATTAACTGATTGTGACATATTGCATCTCGTGAGTGCTATTTTTTAATTATTGTTTTTCATTCTGCAAAGCGCAATGTTTTCGTAACATAACTTTAAACTTAAATTTGTCTTACCTAGAGAACGACCGAACTTCGTCTTCTGCTTCGGCTATGTCCGGCCACCAAAGTTTGGTTCGGATTCCGTTCGATTTCTGCCAAAAGAAAACCCGAAGTTTGTTCGAATATTTGCCGCTTTTTATTAAAAATTATATAAAGTTTTAGTTTTAAATTGTTTCTCTTTGGAAAAAAGTCAAATAAGCCTTTCGAATTTAAAGGAAAGCGGTATGATTTCCAGTAAAAGAAATGGTTCATTACATAACGAATTGGACACGTGGATATTTCCTGCTAAGAAATTGGTTCATTTTTGAATACTTTTTGAAACCCACGTTTTATGCTAAAAAAAAATTATTTAAAATATCTGTCTGCTCCTCCATCGAGTGTCTCGCCAGCTTTATGGATAATAATGAATAAAATAGTGACCAAGCAGGTGACTTCCTTGAATAATCTTAAGATCTGACATGATTAGCAAATTGATTAAGCAAATGCATCGCAAAAGAAGGTTTTTTGCTAGAAGGAATTTCCCTATGATTTGCCAGTTTTGCTTTACATTTACCGTTGGTTGCCAGTTACTTGGGGGCAGACACGAAGAGTTGTATTTGTCAGTTACTAGACTTGAATTAATTAACAAAACCAAAATTTTTATATGAAATAAATTTTTAATAGTGCAAAATAGTTCATTAGAAAGTAATATAAGTGTCCAGAGAAATAAAACAAATCTATATAACTTAGTAGTGACAATTCCTTTTGCCTAAATGATGTCGTTTATAAGTCTGGTCATGCTTTCTATGTACTGTATGATAGGTTTCTTTTATTTTGGGGTTACCATACATCAGTTAGCTTTTCTATGAGTCTTTGGTTGGTGGTTATCATCTCTTTGTCTGTATCCGCCTTGGTGATATCCTATCGAATTCCGATAGTGTTCATGAGCGATTGCACGAAATTCAAAATCGTCACGCTCCCTCCCGTTCTTATTGGGTTGCTAATTTTTCAGTAATTTTGTATCTAAAAATTTTAAATGTTGTAGCTTTAATAAAATATATATGAAAATGTATACAACTTACCTGTCCCAACCAATTATGAGCAAAATAATAATAAGAGACAGCTGATACAGGGTGGCAATTGTTACCTTGTTACCCTTCATTGTAAAAAAATTAAAATGGGTTCAAATGCAGCACACTTTGCCGCTGTTCCATATATTTTTTAGCGTTTATTGGTGTTGTTGTGATATTGCTCGGTTTTAAAAATTTTGCAATCCCTGCAATCCGTACACCTGAAATATTCACTGCCCTTCGTTGAGAGTGACTCGTACGCTGGAGAAGGGTTTTAATCCCAGACTTTTTCTTGGATAGAAATCACAGCCAGGTTTCATGCTGAGGTCCGAAGTGTTTAATAATTAAACTATTATTATTAAAATTATTTGTTGGAAACTATTAATAATACTTACCTTTTAACGGCATTTTAAAGGGAAAATATAAAAATAACTTTTTTATTATATATTCACATTCACGCTACACTGTTTCGCGGCCATACTGCTTTAAAGTTTGCCGAAAACAAATATAAGGTTTAGTTCGCAACTTAAAATTTTAGTTATAAGCAAACAGCAAACAGAAAAAAAATAATTTATACGACTTCAAATTGCTGTAAAGTGCGCGCAAAGTAATAAAACGATAAAAATATTGACTGCCCCAATTAATTTGGCAATTCAAAAGATACTCGTATCACATTTAATAAAATAGAGGAGGTTCTGCGGTCGCGGCAGCCGACTCTAGCTAGAATCTAGAATCATTCGGGACTAACACTGCATCCATCGCAATCCGAATCTTCGTAAAATCTACGAAAAACCTACTATATCCGAATTCATCGTAGTAAAAACGCTGATCGGTAATAAAATAAAAGCACTTTGCTGATTTTTTAAATTACTTTGTTATACTAAATGTGTTCAGCTATTTTTTTTTGACATTATGGTACAAGGCATTCAAAGAAATTCTTGAAATGTTTTTAAACAAATAAATATCATTAGATTCTTCTACATCAGATAAATTAGTAAAAAAAATTCTGCCGACAAAACAAACAGTTATTCTTATTTTGAAAAAGATAACTTGCTTCAAATACATGTGCGTTTGTATATACATAAGTACCAGTAATATTTACGAGAACTGCTTTAATACAGATAATTTCATTTGCATTGTATCTTGATATCTCTTGCTATAGTTTATGAACTTAATTGTTTTACTACATTCTTGTTAAACATATTATCAGATCATATACAAATAAATACATTTTATACGCATGCCGAAAAACACTAACGCGGCTCACAGTGAAAATGTCCAGGCGCATGCACGAAATGACATTCATCGTAGTAAGAATTTTCGTGAAATTTATGGGGGAAAAACCAAATCGAATTCATCGTATTTCGAACGTAGCGTTTATTTTGATTGTATTCGTTCACAGCTAATCTTACGGCATTTTCGTTAGATTTCCGAAAATTGATTTATGTGCGATGGATTCAGAGTTAGAGCTGAATTTATATGGAAGAAATTGCGAAAGACTGCGAGCAAAAAGTATTATCAAAAATCAATGAATATTTTGAGAAAAATAAAACTTGCACTTTCTTATATTACAATGGATTGGACTATAAAGCTGCATACCCGAAACAATTCTGCAAATTTTTAGAAAAAAATTAAAATTTTAACGTAAACTGTTTTACGTTTAAAATTTAAATTTATGTAGCTTATGACATGGAATCAGCTATATTTTTTACAAAAAGAATGAAAAGAATTTCGTACGGGAAATGTTGTCAATATGGCAAAAAAAAAAAATATATAAACTGTACCATTTTCGCGCAGCGTCAGATACTAGAAAGAGGCAAAATTATTGCAACTTTCAAAATATTTTCGAAGGTATATATGTATGTAATAAAAAGCTCCAAATTTACTACCAAAATTATTTAAATTAGACGACCAATGTTTTAAAATAAAAATGGGGTTTACGTTTTGTTTTCGCAATTAGATCTCGATATTACGTAGCATATTATATATAGTATTATATATTTTTATATTCGTTTTTACTAACGTTTATTATTGTTTTTATTTACTTTTAGAATGTATAGTTTTTTTGAAGCTATACCGTTTTTGTTACTGCGGCGGATGTTGTTAGCTGGAGGTACGACTAATTTGTTTGTTGATTTTCCATTCATTTCCATTTGACTTCATAAAACACATAAAAGGAACAACAATGTAATAATTTCAAGCTGCAATAAAAAGTCAATGCTCGGGCATTTCGTATTTTTAATAAGTATAATACATGGAATATGTGACAATCAGCGAACCGGAGTTTTAATATTTTAAAAATGTATATCCATGCATACATATGTATATAAGTATGCCCTTGTATATATGTATGAATTATTTTACGGAAAAAAGAACATTTGTCCTAAGTTCGTTTTTTTCATTACAGGCACTTTTGTTTCTAATATATTTATCGATATTTGCTCTTGCACGACGAGAAAAAGGTATATGATTGACGATTTTTCGAAATATTTTCATACAAAATTTGTTGCGCGTCAAGCGAAAAAAGGAAATAACTTTCGTTTAATTTAAGTGAACACTTTTGCTTTTTTATTGCAAACAATTTTTAATAGAGTGTATTGCAATATTAATTAAAAATGCGATCTGAAAGCGATTAGTAATAATATGTATATTCAAAAATGTTAATAACATTTACTAAAAAAAATCTTAAATGAAAATGGTAAAAAATCATTTTTAAGTGCTTAACAAATAAGCAGAATCAGTATTAACAATCGTGAGAAATTAAATAAAATCCAAACAATTTCGAAAAAAAAATTAATATATTTCTATAACTTCCGAAACATTTCGATTTTCGAAAAATCGGCAAACTCATATTTCTTCCTCCCCGTTGTGCACGAGAATAAATCTATTTCACCAAAAACCTTGACCTTCGGAAAAATGGTGGCCCACTCACCAAGGGGAGATTTTTTTTTCATTTTGTACTTTTTGTACT
This sequence comes from Anomoia purmunda, assembly GCA_951828415.1. Classification (NCBI taxonomy): domain Eukaryota; kingdom Metazoa; phylum Arthropoda; class Insecta; order Diptera; family Tephritidae; genus Anomoia; species Anomoia purmunda. The sequence goes on from OX639997.1 coordinate 113,301,780, forward strand.
TCTCTACGCAGTTTTTTCCATATTTTTTGCCATATTTTCAATGATACACAATATAAAAATCCGCGCTCTTACAAACACACACACACACATCCATACTCGCCCTTCAAAAGGTGGTAGGATTTTTTATTTACTGCTAAGTTCGCCCTCTAGACAGTATGTTTTTTTAAAATGTGGTAGCGTTTTTGAACTCCTTTCAAGTTCCATCCTATTTTAAATATTTTTTGTTAGCCACCAGCTTATAATATACTTACTACTCTTATACTCTTAAATTTCTAAATACTTTATTTACACTTTTTTGGATATCCTTTTAACTGCTAAACACGATTTTTTCCTGTCGTTGTTGTTGACGGCAGTGCGATCATTTGGTAACTGAAATCGCTAAAATGATGTTGGCGATCTTAACTAGAAAGCTATTAAATATTAATATGACGATACATAGATAGCAATGACTCTCCCCTTGAAGGCCGCTAAGGGGGTTTATGAGCGACTAAATGATTAGCCGGCAAAAGCAAAGGCATTTGAGTTATGCTTGTAAGTATGTACAAACATATGTATGTATGTGTTTACGAGCAGTTCATGGATTTTAAGACGAGTATGGGCAGTTTTACAGAAAATATTTACTAGCTTTTTTTTCATAAATAATTTTACCAAATGTAATAACTTCTAAATAATTTTTTAAAAGTTTTATTAACACCTATTTCATAATTGCCGTTTATGGTTGGTTGGCAAATCCAGAAAACTATTTGAATTCTAAGTTTTCCTAAACCTCCCCACAATCTTTATTTATTTTATAAGTTCAATTGATTATAATTTTTTAAAACATTTGGCTACCTTCACCAAATACATTTCACGAAAAAATATATTCGTTTGACACTAGTATGCAGTTAATTTTTCAATTAAATTGAATCAACGTTCTTTGAATGGTAGGAAGGTGTCGTAAATCTCTTCCATTTGAGATCCATACTTCAATATTTGATTTGCTTTTTTATAATTTCAAATAATTTCAAACATATTCTTCAAATTATGCATTCTACACATTTTAAGTTTTACATTAGTATTGCAGAATTTAATTCAACTTAACTTAATTTACCTTTAAACCAGTGACAACATTCATTCAAAACATTTTGGAAATGAAGCTTTAATAAACCTCTTTCGTTTGATACCCATATTGCAATATTTGATGTCATTTATTGTTTTAGTTGAACTTGACCTTTTAAACAGGTGACAACTCCCTCTAAAAAATACCTTCTATGCCAACCTATATAACGGACTATATACTTACATACATACATACATATGTGCCCAGCCGTCTTATAGTGATTTAAGTTATTTATTTAATTGATCATATATTTTTTAACAGGTGGAAACTCTCTTTAAAATATACCCTTTGCGTTTGTATAAGCTATTTATGTGCCAAATTTATATATGTATGTAAATCCGTCCAGCCGCTTGGTAGTAAAAAGGAATTCTTAATTTACATTAAGACTAGAACCCGAAACACACATTGGGCTATCCAGATCAAGCAAGGACACACAAAAAAAACTTTAAAATTACAAAAAATCCAACTTACCTATGCATGTCTGATTGAATAGAAGTTAGAAGGTGTTTTCGCAAATAATTGGAAAATCCTGTCAATGCCATCTCATAAGATCTAACATTTACAAAATTCCATCCAGTTGATATTTCGCCGCGCTAAATGATCGACACATTACAGCTATTGAAAACGCTGACTAGGATTTTCACGAACTATTTAATTAAATTTATCACTTGGTTATCAAAAATCGAACACTCCATTACAAATTGTAAACAAACGTCAGCAAGTCATTGGCAAATCGCAAACACTGAACTAAGTAAAATGCACAGTTCACAATAGTATAGCCCACAATAGGTTTTTAGCTGTCAGCACTTAATAAATTAATTAACGTTGGCATTTTGTTATCTAATTTTCGATGACGCTTCTTTCATTACATATCGCATGGCACGCTGAATACATTTTCTGGTTAGATCAAACTGAGTTGCTTAGCGTATTTATTTCTTTAATTTAGAGTTATATTTTTTGCATATTTTTTTATTTTACAACGCTATTGTGAATTAGGAGATACCAACAGAAAAATAACGGAAATGTCAACGAGGAAACAACTGCCTGCGAACGTTAACAAAATTGCCGCTTCGTATACATACATACATACGTAAATATGTAAATACACATGTTAAACGAGACGTGCTAAATTGAATATTCCCATACTTATTGGCAGATTAAAATAATATGTTATAATTTAAATTTAGACAAAAAATAAGCTTTCATAGTCAGATTTAGAATTATTTGCATCACTTAAAGATGATGGTGAAATGTCAATACTAAATATAAACATATGTATAATAATACTTACCGGTGGCAATCGAAGTCTGCAGTTTCAAACGTATTTTCCTGTACCATTTTCCGATTTTAATAATTTTTTGAAAAACTTAGAAAAGAAAAAAATCCCCATATATAGAATCATCAGATTTTAGTAAAAGTTTCAAATAGTTTACTCACGAAGAAGAGCAACGGAAACATTTTAGTGCTCCTGAAAAGAAACCTTAAAATTTATGTGAGATGTCAATGATTAGAACTAAATTAAATGTTTTTTTTTTTAGCTTTTGTTTTTCCGACAGGGTGAGAAGTTGATTATATTGGAAGGATTTTTCCTAAAATGACACTGGTTTATCTTCAAATCAGACTTGACAAGGAAAATCGTTCCAATATACATACATATATCAACTAAATTAATTATATTTCAGTATATGACAACTTATATGTTCTATTTATATTATAGCTTATTTTTAGTGAAAAAATTTATTTGCTTTATAAAATTCATCGTTTTTGTAGAATAATAATAAATAACGTCTTATATTTTAAGCTAATTAAAAATAGTTTCGCCACTCGTTAAAGGCAACCATAAACGAGCGGAATGAAAGTAAAAAAAAGTAATGAAAGCGTAAATTCTACAATTCGAACGTAAATAGGAAGTGAAAATGTAAACAAAACAAACTTTTTGAAATTTTCTAAGTGCAATGTGAGGATAGAGGAAGCATTTAGTTCGTGCGACGTTACCACCTTATTGAATTCGTCTTGATTTGTTTTGTTTTCACTGCAGTTTGACAGTTTTTTTTCAAGCAGATTTCGCAGGGTTCCACAGAATAACTAGTGGATTGGTGAGATAATTTCGATAAGTACAAGATTAAGCTTAGGTTAGTTATAAATGTGTATTTTTGTACATTAGCCTAGATCCCTCCAAAAAAAAAACAAACAAAAAAATCGGTTCTCTTTTCTCATCGGAATTATGAAACCCATTATAATTTTAGATTTTAACCAAAGTATTTCGGGAAAACCTATGATTTACGTTAGCTGGACTAATTTGAAATAACCTCCACTTTTGGGGATTTTTATAAATAAAAAAGTGCTTACAATTTTTCTCAAAATATTCACCTCAGCTTTATGAACTAAAGCTTAAAAGTTTAGTATACAAATATGTATAAGTTTGGTTTTTTGGTGAGTCGCCCTAATATATGTACATACATACATATTTTTTTATTTATCCTTACGCTTATTTCCCTGTTAAGCTTCTAGTTTTAGTGAGAACTAAATATTTTTAAATTAAGCTTTTGGTTTACCGTAGCCTTACAAATTCCAGCCCATTGCGACTAACTATCCTCCATAAAGTATTTGTTTTGTTTGAATATTATTTGTAATTTTTGACTTCTGTTTCTGTTTCACAAATCGAAAACTTCTTTTAAATGAAAATATCTTTCAAGCCAACAAACCCGGAGAAGTGTTTTCCTTAAAATATTTGATAAAGGCAAGCATCTAGCTCTCAAAACAAACATAAAAATTGCATATACAAATCCGCTCAAGGAATGAAAAAACAAAACTTCTCAAGTGATAATTGCTCGTATACTTCAAGAAAATTTACAGCAATGGGAAAGCACTTTTTCAGGCAACAGAAATAATGAAACATATTTCTTGTTATTTTTCTTGAGTGCTGAATACTTAGCTTAATCCCAATAAGGTTATTTTAAAATATGGTATATACTGTTCTTTTGCGCTACGGACTTCGAAGGTATTTATTTGTAAATTGCAATAATTCCATTTATACTCGCCACGGATCCTGAAACCAATGCGACCATCGCAAATACGGCTAACAGTATGTTTTTGTACAGCTTCCATTTGCACCAACCGAAGCGATCCGGCCACAGGTGTATTGTTTCGCAAACGCTGGGCACGAAAATACCTGCAATTGCAGTGAAAAAAATATTTAGTTGCACTTTGAAAATTCGCATCTTAATTTCTTTAAAACTTACCCAGTAGGGAAAAGAAGATGGCACCGACAAGACTGATAAATGGCTCTAGGTCGGGGATAGCAACCGAAATACTACCGCTAATCACTATAATACCGGTACGTATGAGTATCTGTGTAATATTATGGTATTTCTTATTAAATTTGTGACCGATCCTTTTCCACAGGATTTCATTGGCTACATAGAATTGCAGACCATAAGTGAAGATTACAGCAAGGGCCATCAGCAATTTCGCAGTGTCAGCCAGACTGAATAAAACAAAAATGTATATTTATATTATATGCATAGTACAAATTAAGCTAACGAAACTTACACGTCGCCTTCCTTTAAGTTCAGCGTAATGCTACCTTCCACTTTGTCGCCATATCGTACATAACCTAAGAAACCGACGACCGTATACAATCCGACTACAACTATCATAGCTATATTGAGCACACCAGGGCAACCAAGAAACTGTTGCGGTTTCTTCATACCATTCTCAATGGGCAAAACTGATCCAATACCCTCCATCGCGAATATAGCGGTGGCAAAGAAGAGGGGTATCTTTGTGGCCGATGCAATCAGTGGTTTGTCTGTGAAGTCCAATGGCTCATTGAACATATAATATAAAACTATGCTGAATGTGATGACAATGAAAATATTGGCCATCACTGAAAAGGGCACTAGCCATTTCAAACTCCTTATCTGACCAATTAAAATGCAAGGTATAATAGCTAAGGCAATGTAAATGCGCGGAGACCAATCCAAGCCGGTATCATAGTTGATGACAGTTTGAAACGAATTTCCAATAAAGACAATATAAATGCCACCGCCTACAAAATAGGTTGCCATTAGACCGCCATCAACAAAATGTCTACATGAGAATTAATTGAAAGTGTTGAAAAAGTATTGGTTTGTTTTTTATTAAAATAACGAACAAAAAACTTACTTTACAAAGTTCGACCACGAACGTAGACGTCTAGGGCCATTTGAAAATACCTTTTCAGCAGTTTCAGAAAAACTTAATGCAGGTACCTTAATTTCTTTGCAGATATCTTGTGATGTTTTGACCTAGAGGGGGAAAAATGATGTAATTTTATTTATTCTGTGCTGGGAAACAGTTATAGTTTAGTGATTTTGCAATTTATGCAAAATTTATTCGCAAAACTCCTGGTAACTCTATTGTCACCAATATTGCGTGAAAAACTAAGAATGTCGCAAAAACTTGACCTTGAACTATCAATAAATTAACAGACAGACAATTTAAAATCTTCTCAGATGAAATTTTCCTCTGTATATATTTAATTTACGGCACAATAGTTATGATAATAGAGATGCCGTGATGTGTTTTGTGATCCCATAACACGTTGGTCGCAAAACTTACCAAAATATGTACACAATGCGTGCAGAGGAAGCCCACCACCAGTGTTACAATGAAACCGAACAGTAAACCACCGTTGGAGAAGGCCATTGGCATTGCCAAAAGGCCGGTACCCAATGAACTTTTCAGCAAATGTGCCAACGCGCCACCCGACGACTGACCCTTGGCTTGGTCGCGATAGTCCGATGGCAGATATTCATCGCAAAGTTTTGGACTTTCGGTTAGATTTGTGCTGAAATTAATAGATACAATTTTTTGTTTAAAAGAAATACTTTTAAAAAACACAGTTAATTATTTTTGTTAACTAACATCGAGTTGAAATCATTTAGTGTAAATACTGAAGCTGACTTCTCTTGCGAAGGAGGTATCGTAGTGGAGGGGCCCGTCATCTATGAAGAGAAAATTAAAGAAAATAGAGTTTAGTATGGTTTTATTGAATTAAAAATTGAACTGACTATAATTAATGTTTTAAAAATAGTTTTTTTCTTTGTTTTATCCATATTTAGAACCGCATTGCAAGCAAGTTCGCCGATTTTAGTTATTATCTCCTTAATAATAATAATTGGTAATAACTGAGATATGGTGGAAAGGGCCACAATCGAGTACTTGAGGTCAATGAACTGCCGAAACATAAATCGTCTCCTTGTATCATACATTAAGATCCGACTATGAATACCTAAGATATGAAGAAAACTGTTACTAGCATGGGCAGATATTTTTTCCTTTTTACTTTAGATGAAGGATGTACGGCGATGGTTTTTTGTGCTTGTGAGCCGAGACGCTCTAATGTACAGTGAACTAAAAAATAGTTTTACACTGAGCGTTGACTAGCTCTGTCGCAATTTAAGCTAATTAGGTAAAACTAAAAATATTATATTTTATGGCAGCAATAATGATTTATTTCAAAGAAATTCGTTTAGTTTTGATTTTTCATGTTTTATTATAAATGAAAACCAAGGCATAAGTACTCGGTGTATGTAAGTATACATATGTACATATATATTTTTATATATTTCTAATTGTGCACGCGTGCGCCCCAATTTTCAATGACAATTTTTTCCCACAAGTATTAAATATTGAAAGATTGTCATATCTGCTCGTATCTTACAATCAATGAAAAAATCATAAGATCTCTAAGTAACTTATGGTATTACATATATAATTTTGTTAAAGTGCTCTTAAATTGATTTTATCTTATCGATTTCGATATTCATTTAACTTTGTACACTTTTGTTGGCGCCACGGTCGGCAGCAGCTATTCATTAGCTATCGCTCATAAATACATTTTGAAATTGCTATGGTTCCAAACGGACTCTGTCTAACCTAATGATATTTGAGGATTGTGCTAATAATACATACATACATCATATCAATGTAGTTAATATTTGTACAAATTGCCGATCAATAAGTTTTCTGGAGGCAATATAATAGTAAAAACTTAATTAGTTTCATAAAAGTACCTTGTGAGGGGGAATTAAATTATATCTTTCTAGGGTGACGTTTAGTTAATTGATACGTTTAGATAGTAAAATAATTATTGCAGAAATAAAAGTGATATATAAATAAATTTGAAGTTATATACTCGTTTGTTAAACACGCTCGAAAAAATTCATAAAATTCATAAAAAATAAATAATAAAAAAAAAATCATTTAAAAAATAGGTTTGCGAAAAGATAGAGCGAAAAATGGTATTCCGCAGATCACGTTTCACACTGCTGATAAACATGCCATTTATTCATGTATGTAGTATATATCAATTTTCGTTCCTGCTCATTCAGAACTAGTTCAGGACCGCAAACCACTATCCAACAAGTAACAAAGCAGTCCACTGATCTAGTTATTCTTAAAAATTTCAAAAATTAATTTTACAGAAAACTTCGTTTGATAAAGAACAAAGTCTGAATGAAAATTTGTTAACATGAACTTATTAATTTGAAAATAAAACTAAACTAAATGAAACCCTACTACCCTAATGTCATATAAATGAAAGGTAACTCGTTTCTTTTTTGGTGTTATGTTATACACTGACTGATTGTTTGTGTTGGGTGAATGTGTTGTTTCGATTATTACTGGTTTAAGAAATGGTTTTAGTTTCATTATCAATTTCATGTTTAAAATATTTTTTGCATTATTCAACCGCTTTGTAAGGTCCTGCCCATAGCTGTTGCAATAATGACTGTTTATTAATCACTCGCATAAAAACAGATTTACAAGCTTCCAAATCTTTTGGTACATAAACTAGTTTATGTTTTAAAATTGAATTAACATTTTCAAAATTATCCCCTAAATTTTCAGTTGGATAAAAGTTTTCCTCAAATGGAACAATTAGCTCTCCAGGTATACGCAAGCTTAGCCCAAACTTTTCAGATGGTGAGGCTGAAATATTTTCGTCCTCGGCCATGTTCGGCTAATAAAGTTGAGTTTGTTTTCGGGGAAAAGCCGAACTTTGGGCGATAAAGATGTATTTTTTTATTTATATAAAAATTGTATGAAATTTTACTTTTAATATGTTTCCATTTGGAAAAAAGTCGAATGAAATTCTTTTTTGTATGATATTTATTTTAAAGTTAACAATCTTAATCATGCAGCGCACTGCTGTATGGGTTAATGTTGTGACTACTGCAGCTGACACCGAAATTAATGCCGCCACCAATTTGAGCGTAAAAATTATGTGGTAGAGCTGATTATGAGCTTTTTGATATTGAAATTGTCGCTATAGTTGGTTGTTGTTGTTGTTGTTCTATTGCTAAAGTGTTGACGGGCAACGAAGTTGCTGCTGACGATTATGATGATGTTGCAGAGTTAGTTTATTTGGAAACTTTTGTTATTTTGTTTGAGGTTTTAGTTGCGTACCGAGAGTACCTATGTATAAGAGACGTCGATGGCTGCAGAAACGATACTGAACAGGATAGTGACTCAACACAGACTGTTGAGCTGATGAAGTCATCAAAGGCTATTGATATTGAAGTGCTTCGATCGATTGGTGACTGCGTACTCGTAATAGTAGATGAGCTCGAATAAAATATGCTTGTATGTGTGTCGTCGTGTGTCTGCCGGTACAAGCTTTCAGCTCAAAGTTTTTTTTTTGTTGAGCATCGCGTCTTAGATTTGCTAGTACGGGCTTTGTACTTAGAAAGGCTCATGGCAGCATCGCCAATTGTGGTAAAATGATATCTTCCAAATGTAAACAGTTTATTTTACAAAACAGCTTTTTTAGACCAAGAACTTTTGCCTTTCGATGACTCGGCACAGACAAAAAAAAAGAAGACATTCGTGCGTTTCGGGCTCGGGTTATTTGTTGTTGCTGTTGTAAGGCTTACGCATTAGAGTACCTACATATATAATGTGCATTTTTCTAACTCATAAAGCGTCGTGTCGTATATTTGTGAGGCGACTTCGTGACGCGATATTGAAAAATCACTTTAATGTCGCACAATGTTCTACTTTTGGTACTAAAGGATTTGCAAGAAATCACAGTACAAAGTAGCTTGGAAATATGGAAAAGAGCAGTAGCGTATTTTAAACTGTTTGTGTAAAAGTATAAATGACATTTTCGAATTTTGTTCGCGTTGAATTGCAGACAATACTATACATTTTTTTAAACTGAAGTTATTTAGTTATTTGATTGAAAATATGGTGGTTTTATAGGTAAAAAAAACAAAATCAATCGGTTTAACTAATCTTTCTATTTTACGAATTAAACACACCACCCAAGATTCTTTATGTTGGACGTCCACTGTATTTGAAAAACAAAACTTTTATGAGCGTTAACATATTGAACTGTTCTATGTACAAAAATATTTCTGCAAAAATTGTTATTGCGCGCAGTTACGCAGTTACGCATTTTCATCATTTTTTCATTTGCGCCAATGTAATTTACTTGACCATCCGACACAGTACGAGTATTTATATACGAGTAGCATAGTTTTGGTGAAAAAAGTTGAGTCCTGTTGTACATTGAATTCGACATTTGTTACACCGTTAAGCGACGGCGTAAAATATTACGTCATATTTATGTATTTATTTACCTTAACTTGTAAGGTGCAACTTTAGTTAAAAACACTGCTTCGCTTCTAATTTTGTAAATTCAATAAAACTAGTTTACTCATTTTTTCCTTCACTTATGAAGTTGCGCACGTTATTTTTTGACAATCGTCCAAAAAACTAAACCGCACGCTCAAATTGACCGATGTCAACTGATAGCTGTATCGCAAATAAATTGTAATATGAGTATAATACTTAAAATTCGCAGCAGACGACAGAAGCAAAAAGGCATTAAGAGCCTGGTGAGTGATTTCCCCGGTCCGATCTCAAGAGAAGTAAATCATAAACAAAAACAATCATACGGAAATCAAACAGAGTAATCGATCGATAAGTCTATTTACATATAACAAGCACAATAAATTATCTGAGCCACTTCAAAATTAAGTAATAAATTCAAATTAACTTAGCATATCACAAACTTGTTTTTCAAGTTAATTTTTCATTTTTTTTGTAGTAAAAATTAAAAATTCAGACGAGAAGCAGAGGCCGAAAAAACTTGCAAAAATCAAAAATTTCATGAAAGCTTCGATAAAGCGAATATTGCGTATATAGAGAATTTGTGAGAGATTATGAAATTAAAGGGAGTAGTAGTTTAAGGTAGGTAGAGCCGCTCAAAGTTGACATAAACAAAAATGTGTATTTTTTGTTCTTTTTCGTCAAATCTAAGATTTTTTTTGTCTGTAAATTAAGCGACCGGTTCTATTTTCTTGTGCTATAATGAAATACCCTTTAACTTTTGGTATAACCATTTTCGTTAAAGTTGTTAGATCTAAATTATTTCGACCTTTTTTTTCTACTTTGGTAGAAGATAAAAAAGGACCTAAATGGCTTCTTTAAAATTAAGGTTGGCTATGTTTTTAGTATTTACTTACCTGAATTCAAAATTTGTTCTGCTCCTGGTGGTTATTTTGCTTTTAAGAATTTTGTGCGATAGAAAGACCGCTTTTTGTTGCCGGAATTTGTTAATAAACCCATATTTTTTTGGTTTCGAACTGCCCATATTTTTTGCTTACCTGTAGGGAAATTCAATACAATGTTTCGCTCATTTTATTTGCAAAATATTAAACAAGTAGTAAATAAATAAAAATTTCCGTTCTAGTTAATCATACTAGCTCAAAAGTTGTAATAATGTCTCTCAAAAACTCAAAATAATTTTAAAAAAATCATTTCATTTTAGTACAATGTTTCTACAATAACTTGAAATTTCCAATTTGACAATGAATTTTAAAGAACTCTGTTATTATAATACGCTGTATTTACATATGTCTTAAAACTTAATGCCGGTATGCTGTAATTCTACTAAATTTTAGACTTTCAATTAGGAACATCTTTTGTGGCTTGAGGCGACTTTGGTATTCCGCAAGCGACGGTCTCACAAAATTTCACCAAAGACTGTGGCGAAAATCAATACAGCGATCCAATCACCTGATCCCAGGTTAAAGAAACTATTTAAATTTTTTCTCTTTAAAAATTAAGACAATATCGCTATTGTAGAATTAACATTGAAATTATCTGATAAAAATTGTTTTTACTGAATTTTATGTAAACCGATTAGTTAAAATATGTTTAAAACAATCGATAAATGCAGCTACCCATCTATACGTAAATTCGATCAAAATGGCAGCTCCTTCTAAGTAAATATAAGTAAACAAAAAGTATTTTCTTATTATGTTTCTTGAAAATTAAAAGAAAGCAGATCGACTGCTACTTCATGTACGCCTATTTTCAATATTTTCTTCAATTTCTTTGTTTTGTGACCTGCTCAGAACTAGCTGATAAATTGGAGACTTTTTTTGAGCTTAGTGACATTAGACAGCTATCTGAATACCAACTACTCTCAAAATCTGTTTTCACCATGAAAATTCTAAATTAATGATTAGATACTGCTTATATGGAATACATATTTTTCTTTCAGCTGAATTTTAAAACTTTACCGAAATCAATGCGTCTACCGAGTTTAGTAGAGATTGGTAAAGCGGTTACTGAGATAAAACCTTATATTTGATTGCTATAGTAATTTCATACACTTATCTCAAAAAGGGAAAAGTAGACTAATTGCCGATAATAATCCCAACTTATCATATCACTTACAATTTCAAGAAAACTATATATTAACTTACCCTTCTCGTCAAGCACAATAATTAATGAGACCAATTTATTTATTATAAGTAAGTATTAAATATGATGCAATTCTGATAATAATAAGGGTATTCACACATTCACACTGAACTCGATACATTTGTATACCTTTCATGAAGATGTAATAATATCATAATTTTTATTCGGTGTTTGTAAGTATAAGAAGAAGAAGAGATATACCCTTACCTAATTATATCAAAAATTATCAGTACGACTAGTTGACTCGATTTGGCCATGCTCGCCTATCCACCATCTGAATGAAATTTGCTAGGCAGAAGTATTTGTTTAATGCATTAATAATTTGTTGGATATATAACTGATTGTTCAGATATGAGGTTTCGCTTTATAACTCCTACACTAAAGGACCTAAGTATATGAAATTTGGCGACATACACTGCTTGCAATACCTGTAGAAGAATCGATGGCCTTCGTTTTGCCAGTTTGACGGCGATTTATTTGACTGCAATGATTTCAGGTCCAGCACGTTATGATTGGTTTTCATTAGGCCAAATTTGATTTAAAAATGTTTGGCAGTTGAATAGAAACATGCAAGAGTTTGACATATTGCAATTTGGCGCCAAAACAAAATTATAAAATGTCAGCATGTGGGTATTTCGTGGCATATTTGGTCGTCAAAAATTTTACCAAATGAAAGCCAAGCAGTGGCAACAACTATTTAATAGTAACGAATTTTATACTTACGATTCTGAAAAGAAAATCTTATATATACATAGGTATGTATGTATATGTATATGTACGTAAGGCGACAATGACTAAAGTTAATGAAATAATGAATATGAATAGTTATATGGCTAGGTTACGTATGCACATTAGGGTGCCTCACCAAAAAAAAAGTTGCGGGTTTTCCAAAAGAATCATCAAATTTATTATGTTTTAAGATTTCTGCTAGAATATTTTGGAAAAATATTAAAACTGACAGCTCACGTCACCTCCAAAAATGGTTTTTTTTTATAAATTAAAAATTTTTTTTTTAAATGTTAAAAAAAAAAACAATTGAGATTATGAAACCGTCTGCATAAAAATTTGTTCAACGGAATTATAATAATGAGATTTGCGAAAAAATTGGGTCGAGTGAGAAAATAGCTGTGCAATAATACCTTGTTAGTTTAAATTGGTAAATTTTTGGCAGCGTTATTCAATGTTTTCTTAAACCCTTCTTCCAACAAAGGTAAAACAGGGAAATTGGTTATCATCTGCACAATATCATTGAAATATTTTCAAATCGGTACAAATCTTAATACTTTTTCGAAATATTTTGGTTGATGTCCTAAAATATAATGAATTTTATAATTCTAACGGAAAAACAGCTTAATGTAGATACAAATACACATACATACATATGAGCATGGGATACAAGGCGAATGATAACGGTATGTTAACGTCATTTAATAGATAAATTCAATTTGTGTTTGAAGACTTTTTCCTTTTATTTTCAATAACATTTTTCATTTGCTGCTTAAAATCCATTTTTTTTTTGTAGAAAAGAGAAAACAATTTTTCTAATTTTCATAAAACTACTTAACTACTTAACCTATACTAATTCTGAAATATTGCTGGAATTTTTCAAAATTAAAACGACAAGTACATAGTAATATAGCATTTTTTTATGTTATCAAAAATCATTATATTAATAAAATCTGCGTAATAGTTACATTTACATAAACATATGTAAATTTTTAAGGGCTATATAAGTATATATATGCAAATAAATAATATATATATATATATATACATAGGTATAGAATTTAAATTTGTTGGTATTAGTTAACTAGTAATTTTATTTTATTTGCTATTCTAATTTTAATTTAGCAAATTGAAATATTTGCATGAATTTAAATTGTTTAATATTTCCAGTTAAAGAATAGTGCGGTGCTCTTAAGAAAATGGTTAAAAATAATGTCAATACTATGTGTGCACTACTAAATACAGCCAAAGAAATTTTGAAATTTGAGAATTTATATTTATATTCAAACACTTTTTTTCTTTAAACTTACAAAATTGTAGCAGAACTGAGTTTGGAGTTTAGATGTTTCTTGAGAGCACTGTACTAAGCTTAACAGTAGTTTACTCGGTTTTATTTTTTTTAAGTATGCCAAAATGTTTGACAATGTTAATATACATGTGTACTACTTCTAAGCTCTATTAAAATATTTTTTTTTTTATTTTTTTCACTTTATACACATTCGTTTCGTTTAACTGTAAGAAATACTGAAGTTTAGCACTAAATTAGCTTAAAAAGCGAATCACGTTCACACATTTAGATCACAGGCGCTAAACTACATGAGTCCCTATATATATATATATATATGTATATGTATATACTTATATACAAATACATATGTATGTATTTTATTTTGCTATTTAATGCCTTGTTTTCTTATTTAGGGTATTCACAGTTTGTGTCATTTTCTTTGTTAACTACAGCCCTTGCTAAATTTGTATTGCTTTCTTTACCGTCATGTTGATTTATTTATGTTTTGTTTGCTAAGTAAAATTGATACAAAGCTGATACACAATGCATATGATTTACATATACATACAAGAGACCGGGGAATATCCTAATTATTTTCAAACTTTGACGACAAAATATGACACAAAATCTATAATGCTATCATTTTTCATGATTTTGCATTGGTGTTAAATCGGAATGTAGCATGATGGAGACTGTTCTCATTGCAATGATATGATTTGTCATGCAAATGGCATAGTGGAGAGTAGACATAAGTCTCATTCTTAAAGTAACAGTACCTCAGCGCTAACCTAATATACTATGTATGTATGTATGTTAATTAATTTCAAACTTACACCAACAATCATGTCTTGCCCTAAGGATTTTATGTTGAATACATCTCAACAATTTCCGTTATACTCGCCAGCGATCCAGTTATCAAAGCAAATATCGCAAATATACATAACACAATGTTTTTGTACAGCTTCCATTTGCACCAACCTAAACGATCCGGATACAAATATATTGCCTCACAAACGCTGGGCACGAAAATGCCTGCAATCGAGAGAAAACAAATATTTAGCTATTCTTTGTAAAAAAAAATGTATGGAAAAGTTTAAAAATTCAGATTTAATTTATATAAAACATACCCAATAGTGAAAAGAAAATGGCGCCCACAAGGCTGATGAATGGTCCTAGCTGGGGTAAAGCTACGCAAATACCACCGCTAATCAGTATAATACCGATACGTAAAAGTATCTGTGTAATATTGTGATTTTTCTCATCAAATTTGTGACTAATCTTTTTCCACAGAATCTCATTGGGAATGTAGAATTGCAGCCCATAAGTGAAGAGTATAGCAAGACCCATCAGCAACTTCGCAATATCACCCAAACTGAATAAAAATACAAAACAAAACAAACAAAAAAATAATAATAAATATCTTCCATAAATAATGTGACAAATTTTCTATCAAAACTTACACTTCGCCTTCTTTTAAGTTCAATGTAATGCTGGCTTCAACTTTATCGCCATAACGTACATAACCTAAGAAACCGACGACCGTATACAATGAGATTACGACAATCATAGCTGTATTGAGCACACCGGGACAACCAAGAAAATGTTGTGGTTTCTTCATTGTATTCTCAACGGGCATAACTACACCAATGCCTTCCAGTGCGAAGATGACAGTGGCAAAGAAAAGTGGTATCTTTGTGAACGAAGAAATCAGGGGTTTGTCTGTGAAGTCTAACGGTTCGTTGAACAAGTAATATAAAACTATGCCGAATGTGATGATAATAAAAATATTGGCCATCGCAGAAAAGGGCACTAGCCATTTTAAATTTCTTATCTGACCAATAAAAAGGCAAGGTATCACAGTCAGGGCAATGTAAATGCGTAGATGCCAATCCAAGCCAGCGTCATAGTTGATGACATCATGAAATGAATTTCCAATAAATACTATATAGACACAAGCTGCTGCAAAGTAGGTCGCCATAAGACCGCCATCAACGAATTGCCTGTATAGTGTAAGAAAATTTGTGTTCTTGTATTTTATGTACTCTAGAATAAAATATTACTATTTCTTTTCAAAATACTTACTTCGCGAAATTCGACCATCGGCGTAGACGTTTCGGACCATTTTCAAATACCTTCTCGGCGGTTTCAGAAAAACTTAAAGCAGGTACTTTCATTTCTTTGCAGAGATCTTGTGACGTTTTGACCTGGGGATAAATAAATGCAAAAATATTACATAATAGGTTTTGTTAATGTTTTAAATATTCGAAGACATTTTCGACATTTGTAAAAGGTTCTAGGTTTTTTCGTTTTGTGTATGCAAGCAAACAACTATGGTCCCGTTATTTTTGATAAACCATACTACTTTGTTCTGTTAAAATCCATATAAAATGGTTTGCCGTAAAATATGCGAAAAATTTCAAAACATTTCTACGACAAAATTGTATTCTGTGTACGCTGTGAAAATGGATATTAAAATGGAAATGCCTTTTAAAATACTTTAATTAACGAGTTGTTTTTGTTTTATTTCACGCCTATAAAATTAGTACTAGCCTTAAGGAATAATATAATTTTTTTAAAACTTAAAAATATGTAGCAAGGAGAGAGTTGAAGTACAGCTACGGTAATTTGAACTTTGACCCCTAAGTGACAATCCTTAACTGTCGCTTAACTGCATCCGTTGTATGGAAAAAAGTGCTCTAAACCAGAACTTCACAAAATCATCAAAAATCAACGGGAATTTTTAGGTAATTGAGACATCCACATTATTATATTAAAATTAGATAAGTAATCTAATTGCATACTCAATTATTTTCCAAAAACTCTGATAAAAAGGTAAAACTTTGGTAAAAAGTTTAAAATTTGGATCTTTATGAATCAAAATTTGTGATAATTCAATAAATAAAAATGGAAATTTCACGTCACCTAAGAGGTATAACAAGATAAGCGCTTTTCATATCTCTATTATGGTAATAAGTGTGTGGTTTTTGATTTTTTAGCCACTAATTAGGTATATCACTAAAATTAATATACATTGATTTGATTAAATCAGTCTTTTAATTAAAAACATATTTAATTTGATTGTTGCAGGCCACATATTAAGAGTAGAGTTAAGAGTATGCCATAAAATCTAATCATTTGTTAGGCATGACTGATTGTTCTTTTGATTTGCAAGATTCTCTGAGAGCTTAGGCAGTTACTTTGTTAAGTAATTTTTGTGTTCAGTGTATGTATATGAGAATGCGTATTCCTTATTGTAGCTTCAATTTTTTTATTGTATAGTTTCCAAAACTTACCAAAATGTGTACACAATGCGTGCAGAGAAAGCCCAACACCAGCGTTGCAATAAGACCGAACAGTAAACCGCCGTTGGAGAAGGCCATTGGCATTGCTAAAATGCCGCTACCCAATGAACTTTTCAGCAAATGTGCCAATGCGCCACTTGTCGACTGACCCTTGACTTGGTCGCGGTAGTCCGATGGCAGATATTCATCGCTATGTTTTGGCTTTTCAGTTAGATTTGTGCTGAAATTAGTAAAGCGGAATTTTATTTTAAAATTTATATTTCTAAGAAATAAACTTTTTAAGTTTTATTAACTAACCGCGAGTTAAAATCATTCAGCGTAAATACTGAAGTTGACTTCTCTTTCGCCGTTGGTATCGAGGTGGTGGAGGAGTTCGCCATCTGCAAAGAAAACGTGACGAAAATTAAATTTAATACAGTTTATATGAATTAGTTGATATAAGCTTTGATTTGTTTTAGAAAACTTGCAAGTGTCCCCTACCATGGATATGTACATGAAAAAATTCTAGATATTTATACGTAAATAGAGTACAATGGTTGTCAACACAATTTGATTTAAAAAAAGCGTTTCTTAAAAAAAAAGCATCGCAATAATATCACATGAGAGAAATCTTACTTGGCTTGCTCGATTTGCTGAAAAACTCCCAAAAGTAAGCGGAGGTTTGCTGCACTATGAAAAAAAAGCGTACTCCCCAATCAGAGGAAGTTTTTCTTTTGAACTTTCTTTAAGTCTTGACATTTTCTCTAAGTAATTTCAAAAAAGTAAAACATTTGCATTTACATACGTCTATGGCGTCTTAATATCCGAAGTGTCCCGAGTTCAAATCTCAGCCGTGGCAAGTGACCTCAAAAACATTCTAATAACGGTCGCCCGTCGGCGAATGAAGGCCGAAGTCGGAGTGTATTCCTGCCATGAAAAAACTTCTTACAAAAATTATTGTGGTATAAAATCAAAACGCACAACACAAATTGTAGGATAAGCACCAAATTATTATTATTATTATTATTATTGTGTACTTTTACAGAACCCTAAAGGTATTCATGAGACTTACACTTGGTAAATCTTAAATATGTAAATGATAAACATTCTTTGGAGTAATTTTCTTTTCTTCACCGCATGGCCAGAATGAAAAATCTCATTCCATCAAATGGCACTTTTGAAACAGGACCCTAACTGACCTACTGTATATTACCATTTAATATTATGTATTTTAGAAAGTAATCGTGTGCACTACGCCTTATTCAATGAACGTGCATTTTTTATTTTTGATTTCTGTGTATTTTTTACCAATTGAAACTTAAATTATACGAATTTACTATGCCGGCAAACAAATTGATAGGTGCACTTTATTAACAAGCTGCCGACTTGCTTTTGATGGAGTGAAGGTTAGCGGCAGCAATTCTTTATGTTCCACCATAAATAATTTAGATTTGAGGTACTAATCTAAAATTGTAGTAAAAAAGAATTTCAATCTATTTGCAGAAATTAAGTGGCAATAATTTCATTAAAATAAAAGAAAAATGCGTATACAGTTATTATTATTTATTTATGTAGAGTAATCACCCTGTCAAGATTATCGAGTTATCTGCCTACGTGGTCTTAGTTTTCCTCGTCTATAACAACATATATATTATTAATTTTTTGTAGATTCCAACCATAAAGAGAACTGCAAAAAAGTAAAAATCCATCTTTAAGTCATTTATCAGTTCAATTTGTTATTGTAAACCGAAAAATTGAAAACCTTATAACCCGATAACCAATGTATGGTCGATGTTTTAAATATTGTTTGCTGTATTTTCCCGCCTTTTTTTTATCAATTTATTGTGGCCATAAATATTTAAAGGAGTATTTCCATTCGACGCTAAGAAATTCAATCAATCTCCCGTGTTCAGCGGAAAGTTAGTTTGCTACTTTTGGGTTCGAATAAAGTAGTTTTATAGCACCGCAGATGCAGACATTTTATTACTTATTTGAGTAAAATTTCATATAATTTTGCTGGCATTTGGGCCTTTTACTATTTTTTTTTTATTACCAATATTTCTGCAAGGTAGAACAAACTTTTTACAGTTAGGTTACTGCACCATTGTACACAACAAAACAACTAAATAAATATGTACATATGTATTTTAAATTATCGTTACAACAAGTAGTGCAAAACTCAGCAAAAAGCTGTTTGAAACATAATAAGAAATATTAAATATTTGTATGATTGCATAAATTTGCATGCAGTGGCGCTCGGCTGAGTATGCAAATTTTACAGGCTTATCAAATAACAGTAAAGCAGTAAGATATGAATGCCATAGTAAATTCACTAGATCACGCACACACGAATTATTTCTTTGCACAAATAAGACAAAATTACATTGACGAATTCGTAACTATTTGTATTCGACTTTCTCGGATTCTTTATTGCCGGATTTTCACTAGGGAACTGAATGAGACAAATTTGTAGCCATTAAAAAAATGATAATGCCCTAGTGGAAATCCGGTATTATACTTGACTGAACAGATCGTAATGGATTCGGCAACATTTTTGCAGGCTACTTCTTTTAATAAATCCAAATCTTGTCAATTCAATGAAAACTGCCAAAATTTTGATATATTTCGATTTGACGCCACTGCAAAATTATAAAATGACAACATGTCGTACTTTGTCGTCAAATATTTGACCTAATGAAAATCAAGCCTTAGACTATATTCGTATACAAAAAATTGTCGCTTTAAAATCTTAAACTCTTTCGTCATCACTACACCTCGTGTACGATTACAAAAACCTGGCTGACGTTTGTAATGGAGTCTATTTTTGAAAAAGAGCGTCCTATTCTATTTAACTGTACTAAAGAAGTCAATTACACAATTATGTTGGATACAAACCAAACTTAACAAGGGATTGCAAAAAAACGTTCCAATATACATCATCTTTTTACCCTGTCGAAAAAACCGAAGATCAAAAAGGAACACAATCATACATTCTTGTGAAAAAAACTGGGAACACGACATTTTAACCATGTTTGTCTATTCCTCTTTCCTTTGTTTTATGTTTGCTATTTTTTTTTAAACAAAAGCCTAGCACATCAGAAGAAAAATCAACAAATTTTTACAATAAACAACTTTAGATTCAGAACTTTTAGATGCAATCTGTTAAATTCGATATTTTTTCATAATTTTGTTTGCTGATCGTGGTACACATTTTTTTCATACAAATTATCGAGTCCTAAATATTTTTTCTGACGTCAAAACTTTTACTCCTTTAAGTCCTTGCTGCGCAATTAAGCAAAATATTACATCGAATTTATTTACCTTGACTTTTAGCGAATCCACACAAGTTTTAGAATCTTATCCAAACACTTTATGAAAACTAGTATTTTTTTTTGTATTATGAATTCAATAAAACTATTTCGTTAATTTTTTTTTTCACAAATTGTGCGTTAAACTTTTGCCTCTTTATGCTGACTTTTTAGCAAATTGTCAAAAATCTAAGCCGCACGCTCGGATTGACCAATGCCAACTGATGGCTGTGTCGCAAGTAAACCTCAATATGAGTGAAAATTAAGTACTTAAGGTTTGATTTACAAAGCTATTTTTTTCGTGATCGAAGGAAATTTAAAGCAATAACACACACACACACACACACACATAAGTGTATATAAGCGAATACAATAAATTAACAAATCAACAAGTGTTTCAACAACAATAGCAACAAATTAATTGAGTTCCTCTAAAACCGATTACTAAAGTCAAATTACGAGTAACTTATCATATCACAAATGCTCGCAAAATCAAGAACAATTGATAAAGTACACGTTAAGAGACAATAAATAAGTAAATATATTTGTCAAGTATTGATGTACATATGTATGTATGTATGTAGGTTTACAAAAACAGGTCAAAGCAAAATTGTTAAGTAAATACTTGAGCTAATCGGAGCATATTGCAAGATTGATCTGGCTAATACACACATACCGACATGCTGTTATATTTGCTTAGCTAGTAGTTAGTGATATTAAAAAGGCTTATCTATAAATATTCTACATTACATTATAAAATCTACACACATACATATACATACATATATTCGCAACTGTAAATGAACGACTAGTGGAATTTAATCAGCCATGTGAATGTACGACAAAGAATGTGTAAAGTAAATTTAAAAGCAATACATATAAAAAACAGTAATGCTATAAGGCTACTAGTATGACATGAATTGTTAAAGGCAATTAATTGTTTCGCCTTAGTCAATAAAGTACCTAAATATGTGTAGTTTTAATTATGCCGATTTACGTCCATGAGCTTTTCAATGTATCCACAATTTAAGTACTCTGAAAAGTTCTTTAATTGTTTTTAACTTCAAATAAAAATAGTGAATTAATTTTGATTGTTTGCTAAATTAAGTTCGGTTAGGTTGAGTGTAGCTCCCACTTCAAGCCAAGTGTGAAGAGGCAAACTTAGACAAGCCACTTCAGGACTTGCTACTTCCGTATGGTAAGCACAACTGAACCCGGCTAAGCATCATGCCACATCAAGAACCAAGTGAATCGCAGCCCCAAACTCTAACTCTTCGGCGAGATATCTATTCCATTCGCATTGCACTTTTTGAAGGCTTACTGAAAGAGACACAACGCTACTCTAAACCAGTGTTGACATTTTAGTCTTTTTCCGGCTAGATCTGCATCAAAATGCAATGAAAAAAATTATACTTATATCAGTGACTTGCTAAGAAGGTCAAGAAAATATATCTTCAAATTGACTAGCCACGATCACGGAACAGTGGCCGATTCGTGAACATGCGGCCAAGATGGGCAGCCCAGTAATAATAGAGTTCTTCACTACCTCTGTGAGTTTCCAGTCCTCACACGCAATAGACAGCAGATAATAGGATTCTTCTTGACGAGAGAAGGTCTCTAACTGCACAACATCAGTAGAATCATCCACAAATTTAAATGGTTTAAGAATAATAACAGCAAGAAAACCAGGTTTTAGGAGAACCATCGTATCCTACAGAGCTATGTACAGAGCCGCAATCAAATTCCTAAATCGATCGCCGGCAGAATACGGGGCTGTGGACGAAGCAACATATCTACGAAGATCACTTGGCTAGCATAGTATGTATGCTATCAGCGTATCAGAAAGGATATCTACAAAATATCCACTGGACTTTGCGACGTATAGACAGATCATAAATGATATCCACCGATAGTCAATTAGAGTAGAGTTCAGTGGTTTCCTTCCTCTAAGATTTTTTATTGTTTTTTTTTTTTTTTATTAGTTAGGTATTCGGAGGTTTGGTTATGGTGAGAATCGTTGACTGTTTAGCTAAACGAAAATCTGATTGTACTGATATTTAAGGTATACATACCATTTTAAGAAACAAGCACTGAGTTTGAGTCAACGTATACAACTTAATATGAAAACGCTCCAACTGAATATAATTAATATATAGATCTTAGACTGAGTTTTGGTCACAGTAATGGGAGGAAGATGGCTTTGGCTTTCTAACTACAACTACCGTATTTATCGTTATGCCAGTCGATGTGTAAATTCCTTCCCAAAGGCTGGATTTTTGTCATAAAATAAAAAAATGCGACTGCGAACTATGTATTAGAGTATACAAAACATTCATGAGTAGATATATGATGCAATTCTTTTGAAATTTATGGACTGATGGCTGTTAAAGGTGTTGAAACCAGTCGGTTCCTTATAATAACTTGATTTAAGAACTACAGGTTAAAGAATATTTTCATAATAGCCGAATGTCCTCGGAACTGATATTAGCTGAGATATATATTTTGGATGTAGAATAGAGTAGAGGGCACATAAAAACATCTTACATTAGAATAATGGCAGCCAAACCGGGAAATCTCATCTTGAGATGCTCTAATCGTGTTTAAAAATACTTTGTTAATCAAAATTTCAGATTTTTTGGAGATCCTGATCATTAACGAGCCGTTCATACAATGCCGATCAATGCTATTAAATTGGTCTAGACGAGAGCGTCCCCAATCCGCGTAATAAGAGAAGATGTAAATCATTTGGAAAAATCTAAGAAAATACAGTTTCCGTAGGTCAATATTTTTATAGAACTCTTACCGCTTCGCTCTTTTTCTATATATTGTTTTTCCATCTGGCATCTTTACATACAACAATTATACGTAAAATATAACTAGTCGTTATCGTTTACTGTTTCCGCTGCAACGGCTAGACTATTGACGATTTTTATAATAATTTACTATTGACATCTCATCGTAAAAATTGAATATTTTTAGTTTATGGACGTGTGATTTTCTACGAAGTGCATGCGCACCGTATTCTACAAATATACAAATGTATAGTATGTATGTACAGGCGCATATCATATGATTACGTCTCAATGACGAGTAACTTATATGAACTGCAAATAATTTTTGGCAGTCATCTGTGTAAGTAAATAAGTGAATGATAAACATTTATGGCATTAATAATCTTATTTAAGTTGCTTACTTTCTTCACACGTTGCTTTTCCACGGCCTTTGATCTCTTTCTCTGCGCAATTGCAATCGTAAAAAAAAACAATTGTCATTATTTATCAGCAATTGCGATACTCGCAGATACTAAGTAGCCTGGAAGAATTATTTAACTCTTTCACTTAGCTGTGGATGCGGTATAATCTCGTTAATGGTGCCAAAGAGAAATCACTGTGGTAGCACTTATGAATATAATAAATACGTACATGATTAACAAGATAAAAAAAATTCTTTCGAAAAGTCATCAAACAACTGGGCTCAGTCAAGTGAGCAAATTTTTGGAACTATACAATTCTTGCACCGTCTCAGAAAAGCGACATAAAACTACTCGTACCAGAGATGAATATCAGCAAAGATTTTTAGAGATAAGTATTAAAGATAGATGACGATGGCGCAACGCCGAAACCGGTTTGATAATGGATGACGGAAAATCGTTCCAATATACGCCAGATCCATATTACTTTTTTAACTTTCACTGCTTTCCATCTATTACTATAATAAAGGTGTAGGTGTGAAAAGTCATGTCTGTATATCGACGATATATTTAAAAGAATGACTAAAACTACTAAACGAAACAGTAACCCCGAAAATGAGATAGGGTATATTTTATAGCTTGATTTATCTTAGAGCTTATAGTTAAATTGAATAAGCTACAAAACAGCTTACCAGAAAATGATTTAAAAATTCAACAAAAATTTTAAATTTTATGACAATGCTTTTGAAAGTTGTTAAATTTTCGTGCATATTCTATAAAATGTGAAACTTTGATTTAATTGTATAAACAAAATTTATGTGAGAATATGAAAAAAAAACCAACACCGCGGCTTTATAGCGCTCCCATTGCCATTGTAATAACCGAAGGATCGATTACATTGCATTTTGAGCTTTGAAAATCCACATTTCGAAGACAGGTGTCGCTGTGCGGAATTAGTGTAACTACCATAATTATGTAAATAAAAGTTTATGCACTAGAATGTTTCTTGTTATGCTTTGGGGTAGTTATAAACTGCCAGTGGCACAACGCCCAAAAAATTAATTTTAATTGCTTGCGATGTGATTATCTATTTTGAGATCCTGTAAAAAGAGGTATGACAACATGAAAACCCGAATACTTCGGCTAATATGAATATTGTGTCATATTGTGAACGTATGCCTAGGTACTCAAAGATAGAGTCTGTAACTAAGTACAAATTCGATCGATTTGCTTTGAGTGGTGTTGAGTAACTTGACACATGCCAAAAAACGGAATAACACCTTCATTTTTTTTGTTTAGTGTCATACGACAAAAGTGTGACATTAAATGCCGTGAACCGAATAAGACATACTCAAACGGATTTTTGTAGCACCAAGATAAGATATCAGGATTACAATTGAGTTCTCTACTCATTAACGCTTAACGATGTCGCTATACTGTTGCTAACCCCCACTGCCTTAAATACATACTATGAATGGCAATATACATACAAAACACTTATTGCAATTTCAAAAACAATTAGCTTTCGCTTTTAAAAAATTGATTAAGACTTGTTAAGACAAGTGTAGCATAGAATTTTTTCAAAACAAAGAAAAAAGAATGTAACACTTGTTATGAATTTAGTGACATGTTTCAATTTACCTTCAAAATGATAACAACTAATTGGGGAAACAAGAAAAAACGAAACACCTATTTTTTGGGAAGATAATCAAAAATACCTACATACATGCATGCATACATGTGTACATATGTATCTTTAATTTGCTTGATGTCGCATGAGATTGATAACAAGAGTAATGCATTTTTTTGAGTTAGCAAAGAAAAGTTCAAGTAAATGTTTAATATGTCATGCCAATATTGGGGAACAGCGGGTTGCTGAGCTAATATTAGGCAATATTTTATTGGATTTGAGTTTAACAAAAACGAAATAGCCAGAAAATTAAATTATATTTACGGAAGTCGTTAATCTTAGGTATGCAGGTTTATGATGGCACGCAAAAATTGCAACTAATCCAAGCGCTCTTGTATTACATACGATACAAAGAGTACTCCAAAGTTAACCGAAATGTATGAAATATACTTCAGCCCGAGTACAGTGATAGCTCATTAAACTGGTCGAACTCGTTACATTCAATGCTGCAGATTTTAGACCAGTTTTAAGCTACACACAAACGACGATCATGTGCGCGGACGTGCTTGGACTTTTGGTGCATTCGTCGTTTGTGATGCGCGAACATTGGATTGGAAACAAAAACTGTGTTGATGCTAATTTATGCCAGATGCTTCTTCGATTCGCCATTCGCTAACGGATGACGAAACGAATATGGGTATTTATATTGAAAGATGTATTTCCTGTATTTACAGTAAAACAACGAAATTCAACATATTCATATTTATACTCAAAACGAAGAACAAAAACGATAATTCTTTGCATTTATTTACTTACAACTAGAGAACGGCCGAACTTAGGCTTCAGCCATATACGGTCCCCAAAGTGCGGTTCGGTTTCTGCTCGGCTTCGGTCTAAAAAAAGCCGCATTTTTTCCGAACATTTGCCAATTTTTATTATCTTAAAAATCGTATGAAAATTTACTTTTAAAATGTTTTCTCTTTGGAAAAAGTCAAATGTGCCTTTAGCGATATGGCTTGCAGAAGGGGACTTCCGTTTTGCCGATTTTTACAGTTCTCAATTATAAGTAGGCCAAGCTTTTTTTTAAATGAGCGACAAAGAGTCACTATTTTGAGTATATTGCTGTTTTATTTATTAATCCTCTGCATATAAATCATATTTTAAACCTTTAGCAAAAAAAAAAAACAAGTTTCTCATTGAAAAAGTGGGATTCATTCATTCTTATTCCTCATATATTC
The DNA here is from genome assembly GCA_951828415.1 of Anomoia purmunda. Classification (NCBI taxonomy): domain Eukaryota; kingdom Metazoa; phylum Arthropoda; class Insecta; order Diptera; family Tephritidae; genus Anomoia; species Anomoia purmunda. The sequence goes on from OX639997.1 coordinate 113,328,301, forward strand.
TTGTATTCTTCATTACGTAACGAATTGGACACTTTTGAACACAATCTGAGCCACGTTCTATATTCTTTTCATCATCACGCACGTCATTGGTAAATTCTCTTTTAGAGATAATGAATAGCTTTATGAATGTGACGAATGCCTTCTATTATCTCAAGTAACTATTGTAAATTTTAATAAAATGCTATGTAAGTATTTATCGAGAAAAGCATGTGGTTTAATGATTCATGACTTTATTTGACAGTTAACACTAAATAGTATTGATTTTTATTTGTTCAGTATTAGCTTATCATATTGTGCAACAATAAAAATAATTGCACTTAGTTATGTATATAACGGTGTGGTTATCATAAAATAACTTAGTTTATGACACATTTGATAACTGTAAAATAATTGAAGACGCTTAGATTGGTGTGATTAGTCGAAACGAGGTTATTTCTTCTTTCTTTCTTCTTTCACATTGAACAGGTAGTTACAGTAGAGCAAATACAATAATTGCATTCCCCTAAATACACTAAAATGCCAATAAAAAACTATACATATCAAGAAACTGCTAAACTGTCCAACCTTGTTTACATTTTACACTTGATTGTAAATGATTTTCATCTGGGTAGCGATTTCAATCGTTGTATGCGATAAATGAAAAAATATAAATATATATATCGTATCGATATTTTTAAACAATATCATCAGAGGCACATTATATAAATACTCGATTCCTAAAATATTGTTACCAAAATAGAAATTAAGTTCAATGGCAATTTCTTATGAAGTCTTATCTGTTTTCCCTTTAGAAGGAGTTGGCATTATTGGTGATTTTTATCGGGTGTCTTGCGGTTGCTTCACGCCATTGTCCTTCTGTGCAATAAAATCGTGACATAACCAAATTATGTATGTTTCTGTAGGTATCGATATGATACTTTGTCATATTGAAATTCGTGCCCCTAAATATCGGTATACGTATGCCGAATAAAAATATCGATATTTTTACCTCAAGCCGCAATTACTCAAATTATTGTCAATATATACGATAGTTTACTTTATATACATTCCCTTTAGTTGCGTTCACAAACTACAAATGGATCAAAATGAGCTCATAGAGACCTTTCAAATATCGATATTTCGATACTAAAAGTGTCGACGTATATATCGATAAGTTTCTGGAAAATATCGATATTTTTTACCCAAATCTAAACTTAAGCATTTACCAAATCATCCCTATAAACGAATTATAATTTTAATTACATTTAATAAAAATTATAAAACAACAAAATAAATGCAATATTATAATTTGGCCGCAAATTAAGCAAATGAAAAGTTTGAAGTAAAAATCAATTAAAACATCAAGATTTATTTTCTCCGGTTGTCGCAAGCCCATCGATGCTACTAATTGCAGTTATTTTACTCAAAGTGCGCTAATAAATGTATATTGAAAGTAAAAAATATCAAAACCATTACTACGCATGCGTAAAACCTGCTTGTTGTTGGTGGTAAAATTTCACCGTACGCACAATTGGTTAATAGTGTCGCACAAGTCAAACCTAAGAAAACTACAACAATCGCTTGGATACTTGTTTATAAATGCAAACATACAACATACATATGTAATACATATTGTACATAGCGACATGAGTGTAGTCTAAGTACGACATACAATATCTTTGGGGAACACTAGCTCTCTAGTTGGTGGCGGCAATCAATCATAATTTTTACCGGCATTTTTTCAATAAATTGCGCGATAAAGTTAAACAAAACAAATAAGTTTCTGTTTGTATTTTACTTGCATATTGACCAGAAATGTACGATCAACCACTTTGACAATCAGCAGCCAATACTGGTTGACAGTTGGTTGCATCTATGCTTCTGCAGTCTAATCGGAGTTTCGTAAAAATTACGCGATCACTACCTACCTACGTTGAAGAGTGGAAAATTTATATCGTTATGTATGCGCATAAATAAAGAGATAGTCTTATGGGAATAATATAAAGTGTACGTTGAACTTTGCTTGAGTTATTCAATTAGTAAAATTGTTTAGACAAATTTGGCGTATAGGAAAATCACCATGGAATACTAGAAATGAACAGCTTTTTTTTTTGAAAAATAAAAAATAATAATTTCAATCGCAGTTAGTAGCATTAGAAAAGATACAACACTTGCGTACGCCAGTTGTTGCTGGTGGTCCCACGAAAGTCAAAAAAGTTGTGTGAAAAGCAAGTGGAGATCATGAAGTGACTTTGGCATTTGACAGATTATGGACTCTTTTCGATTCAACAACATCAAAAAATCAACCCTGTTGCAGCTGCCACCTGTTTATTGTGCTTTCATTTCTGCTTGTACTTGCGCGATTACAACAGAGTATAATTATCATAACTAAATAATAAGCTTGAAGTATTTAAGGGAGAGCATTTCACATATTGAGGGTTAAAGAAATTACCTTATATTACAAATAATTTGTATCAAAGTACTCAAAAAAAAAAAAAAAACTGGAAATTGCTATGCTAATTTTCCTTTCACTTCTCCAATGGAAAACTACCTAGCTTATTTGCTTTTTCAACATTATTCTAGGAGTCATTAAAATTCGAGTCAGCAATGAAATGACGTAACTACACAATAATTAGTACACAGAGCGCGTGTAATGTTGTTGTAATTGAGGCAAATAAGAAAGAAAAAACAAACCCAAAACTGAAACTGAAAAGTAAACTAAGATAAAAATGTAAAACACATGTATTTTCAAGGTTGAGCACAATTGTAAGTTCATTAACAGGCTGATTAGTTGTTATTTATTCAAAATAAAAAAAATGTATTGAACTTGGTTGCATTTCTAATTTTTATACTGCTATGTAAGTAAGTATTGTTCTGTTTTAACAGATTTTTTTTCTAAAAAATTCAACTAGCAATTGAAATGACAAAATTTGTTTATCACTTACATGTCATGTGGAAACGAAGTTATTGCCAGAACACGACCCAAATTTGTAATTAAAATTTTTGCCACTTCACGGTATAAAATTATTTATATGTAGAGGAAGTTCGGGTATTGTGGTATAGGTGTTTGTTTTTTGAGATCTGTAGCAAATGTACGAGCTTTATTGTAACCATTCTTTATCATTCGAGAAAAGCGAAACATTAGTTATAAAATATTTTTCAATGAAATACATCTATGCGCAAATAAAAGAGTTATTTAAAAAAATCTAACATAACCCAAAAAGTACCTTCTTCAAAAATTGGAGGGTAATATGGTATAGATGGTTCGGATAATGTGGTATACTATACCACATTACCAAACGCCAAATTTTTTATGGTTTTACTTTTGATTTTTAGATAAAAAAATCTTTAGCATTAACCAAAGTCATACTGGATTCATTTATTTTGAAATTGTTGAAATTAAACATAAACATGAATTAATAAACATTTATAATTAGAAACAATTAGAAAAATTACATACATCTGTATGTATAGCATTTACTCATCGCAAGATTGACAAATGAAAATAGGATTTTTTCCGGGAATACAAGTGTTATGCGCCCAAACCATGTCACATTGCAAGCATTGACTCCATTCTGCTAATTTAGGATCCCTCTTCCAGGCTTTGCCACAAAAAGCGCAAGTAACTTCTAGTGGTGGCAAATCTGCAAAACCTTCTTCCTCGGACTCTGCCAAAATAACGCTTGTTTCGGAATCACTTGTAGAATCATCCCGATTTGTAACTCGGGCAGTTTTCTTTGAACTCTTTTCTTTCTTTATTTTCTGTGGTTTTTTCTTGGCCTCGATACGCTGGATGCTTTGTTCCAATTGTAGCTTGTAAGGTGAGGAAGTTAACACGGTTGCTTTTGACTTTCTGCCTTTGCGCTTGGAAACAGGCTTCTTAGGTTTTGGCAATGGCGAGATATGCCAAGGGGAAACAATTCCCTTGCTCGTTGATGCCTCTGGAGTTTCTGAGATCGACGCGTCATTTGGAAATGTTGAACTATCCGTAGTTGCATGGCAGTTAGAAGGCCGAGGTGAAGCAATTCGCTGGCTCGTTGATGCCTCCAGAGTTTCTGAGTTTCCCGTCGACGCCGCATTTGGTAATGTGGAACTATCCGCAGTTACATGGTCATCATCTACTTGTGCTGCAATAAAATCTGCCTCAGAAAAAATATTGGGGTTGAAGGGATATATTCCAGTACATTTAAAGCCGTTTATAGCTATTTGTCCAGTCTGAACTTTGAGGTACGCTTTTGAAAAAAGGCCAATTATATCGTACTGAGTGACTTTTCGACAATTTTCTCTGCAAAATCGTCTGATTTCGTCACTATAATAGGTTTTTAATGGACTCATGAAAACTCTGTCAAGCGGCTGCATCTTATGGGTCGAATGGGGTGGTAACGAAATAATGACTACGCCTTTTTTACGAGCCAACTCGAGTACTTCAATGTTTCGTGTATGGCTGTAATGTCCATCCAAAATCAACAGAACGGGTTCATTTTTCGAAGGCTTTGTATGATGAAGAAAATGCATGAACCATTGGGTAAAAATGCTGACTTGAACCCAACCAGATATGTGGCAAGAATGTTTCGAACCAGGCGGTGCGTCTTTCATTAACTGATCATTTGAATTTTTTCTGGGAAAAATAAAATATGGGGGGACGAAGCCTCCCCCAGCGCTCATACAAGTTATTACAGTGACAAGAGCTCCTCGTTCAGCAGATGTCATTGCGCCAACTTGTTTTTTGCCCTTTCTCGCGATAACTTTTGAAACTTTACTCTGCACAATACTTAATCCAGTTTCGTCGACATTCCAAATTTGCGCAGGCGGAAAGTTATATTTTAAAAACTCGTTTTCCAACAAGTTGAAAAATTCGTTAACGTGTTCTCTTGTAAATCCGTTGGCTCTATCAAAGGAAGTACCACTTGGTGACCGGAAACTTATTACACCCTTATGACGCTTACAGAAACCATAGAGCCAATCTTTACCTGCACTTTCTTTATGCAATGAAAATTTATTTGGAATGCCATTTTGCTTTGCTAGCTGGAAAGCTAGTGAGCGTACATCTTCCCGTGTGAGACCCCAGTACCTTGACTCCATTTCTAGCAGATACTTTACAAGTTCCTCCTCAAAATTTTTACTAAAAACTGGCTTACGACCCAACTTTGTGGAAAATATTTCTTGAATGGATTTTTTGCTTCTAGCAAACCTTTGAAGTGTTGTATGCGGTACTTCGTATTTTTTAGAAGCAGACAGTATCCCTAACTCATTACTCCGAACAGCCGTTATCGCCTCTTTCATTTTGTGCTGAGTCCACTTTCGAATTTCTCCTTTTTTTGGCATCTAGAATAAAATTAGTGTTCAAGTAATTAAGTATGGAGGGTAATGTGGTATTATACCACATTAGCCGACCTCATGTGTACCACAATGGCCGATTTTAAAACTTTGCAAACAAACACATATAAATTCTGCAAAACGTAAATTTTCTATTATCCGACACTTGACAAATGAAATATACAACTTACTTTTGCAATATTAAACGTTTTTTCTTTCTAAATCGCTTTTTTGTTTAAACAAATAAAGTAGATTTCTTGCACTTAAAAAAAACTCGACCATACCCGATCACATGTTATGTGCAACTGAAAGAGAACCAGCTGGTTTTACTTCGTAGCTGTATAACAACCCTGTTTTTTTTTTAAGTCATCACATTCTAAGCGATAATAAACGTTGTAGACTTGCTAGAGTTGGAGATATGCGACTATACCACATTGCACTCCTATACCACAATACCCGAAGTTCCTCTACATATATCAACGTTTTTCAGTGATTATTTAAATGAATATAACTTTTATTTTATTGCAAATTTTAAACTTTTTACGTGCAAATTTTTGAAATGGGAAAGTTTGGGGTAAAACCAAAACGTTTAAGGTGCCAATATTAAACCTTCAATGCCCCACTTTAAAATTAAGCCATACAAATTCCAAACGTGAAATATAATTTCCATTACAATCAAGTTTTAACCCTAAAAGTATAAATTTTACAATTCTTTTACACTAAAAATAATATTTACAATTTCGCAGTACTCAATTTTGCACTTTCTCAGACTAAAAATAATTTTTACTGTATTACTTTTTTGCAATATTAATTCGTATAAGGTGGTGTTAAACGTACAGCAACAAAAATTTCAATTCTTCTGCGGGCCCACGTCCTCAAATTAGGCATAATAACCTTAACACATAATCTGAGTGTGTCCAGCGCTTAGCGGACTACGACTCAGGTTGCTTGTGGCAGGCCAACTACAAGGCTTGGAGTAGGCTCTCCGGAAGGGGTCAAGAAGATTATTACAATTTGCCGAAGGAATATAAATGTTCTTCATTAATAGCTATGTTGCGTGAGGAATATTCCACGATAGTAAATTTTTTGGAAACACTATGGATGCGCTCGGTCTATGTGAGGCCTTAAAATTTGAACCATTGTGGATTAAATTGTAAACCTTATTTATTAAATTAGATTTTCTAAGTTTAAAATTTAAACATTCGGATACTGAAATATGAACTTCGTTGGCTTAAATGTTTCAATTTTAAATCCAAAAAGTTTACAAATCGTTCAGATAGTAAGTTTAAAATTTCTAACAAACAGTGGTGTTCATAAAAACACCAACAATTTTTTCTTACTTTATTTCGCTTTAATAATTTTTTTTAATAAAAAAAAAACCAGACGACAACTAAAGCTATGTAAGTCCAAGTTTTAAAGTTTCTAGAAAATTATAAAAATTTAACCAATTTAAAAAAAAAAGTAATCAATATTTCTAAATTTTTTATCCACATTTTTAGACAATTTTCTGGTATGCAGCAACGTTTGCGTTATATGGAAGCAAAGGCACATTACTATCAGAAAAAAAAAGAATTATCAAAAATCAAAAAGAATTTCTGTAAATCAGAAAATTTTCCAAAAATTCGTATAGAAAAGTTAGAAAATTTGAAATTTGCACTTTATTAAATCAACAACTAGGTCAAGTTAATAAACAAAACAATTATGGATATATATATGTATGTATGTAAATGCCGGTGACCGCCATGATATCTAAACTATTCAAAAACATTTCTCAAGGCAGTCCATAAAAACAACGCAAATAATCTCCAAACTGCCATAACTCATTCTGACAATGAAAATCTCATTGTAAATTTAGTTTAAATATTTGTACGTAATAAAATGTAACAATTCCCTTTCTCAGCGCCTCTAATTGCCGTTACATTTTGCATTACCACAAAAGTGAATGGCCGGCAATTCGCAACTGATAATGCACGCAAATCTCTAATTATTAATATTTTTTTTAGCAAACATAACAATAGCATTATGGCTGTAAACAAAATAATATTTTTTTTACATAGAATTTTACTTTTTTATTTCCGCATGCACGTTTCTTTGTAATGATATTTTCAATATGTGTTTAACTTCTTTTGTTTTATTGGGAAATACTCGTATGAACATTTTATGAGCACTTCTACGTTCGTCGTTGAATGACGTTGTTTAATATTTTAATTAATGTTATTAAAATAAACGGAAATAACACAGTACCCACAAAGTGCCTGGAAATACTTAGATCCATATATGCAGTTGTGAATTTTTGCTTTAAACCCAAAATATAGTAATAGATACGAATAACGAATATTGCTAAGAGAAAGAAGTAACGACTGCAATAATAAAATACATAGTAGCGTTCGTTGTTGTTTGTGAAAAGCCCAAATGATATCGAACGAATCAAAATTCTTTAGTTTTATTCTTCAGGCATTGGCCCAGTTATAGGCTACACGATGCTGCGCTAGGTGGCGCTGGTGGCAGGTTTCAGATCTTTAGAGAAAACTACAATTTAGTTCATATTAAATAGTTTAGAAAAAAATATTTGGCGATGTATTCGAAATAAGTATGCATATCTAAAATCATATTTATATTTTTTATGTATAGGCCTGCACTAATATTTTGTAGATTTTGCTAAACTTTGATACGAAACTAGTTTTGAGAAGTGGAAGGTTAATGATATGTTCAATTAATATTTACATGTCGCTAAAACACTTTTTTGTGGTTTTAGTTGACATTAGAACGTTGAAAACAACGTGACATAAAAAGATAAGAGTATAGTAAAATATGTTATACAAAAACATAAACATGCGAAATGTAAAAAATGTAGAGCCAAGTAGAAACTGTAAAACATAATATATTTTTCAGTGAATGTAAGAAGGCTTCGAAACAGTCTTTTTCAACAAGGTTCTCACTTACTATACAGTAAACATTAACAATTTTACCCTGTTTTGTGAAAAATTAAAAAAAAAAATTCAACAAATTACAAAAAAAATTGTGTACAAAATATCAATTTTTTTAATTAGAAAATGTAAACAACCATAAGCGAAAAAATGCTTTAAAATTGATGATAATTTTAGTTACTTAAAATTTGCACTTTATTAAATGAGCTAAATATAGTATGTAAAACAGCATAGTCAGAAAGTTCATGAAAATTCTAAATAAAACATTTTGGAAACCATTTTTTTTAATTTTGTTGAGTTTTTTCGAGATTTTTAATATTTGATTAATTAACTAACTAACTAACTATATATTTGTACAAAAAATTGCATCCAAAATTTTTTTTTTGCTAAATCATATTGAGAAAAAAATCAAAAATCAATCAATCAGGTTTTAAGATTTGTGGGTAGAAAATTTATAAAAATCAATTGTCAAGGCAAAGTAAAATAAATGAATACTCAAATGTGGCATCCAAGGAAAAGACATTTTTGAAATTTGATATTGGCGCTATAACGCGAGCGTCTTGATGTTGTAACACAAACTGAGGGACCTACAGTTTTACACCGACTCCGAACGGCGAATGTTTTTTGTGAGAAGTTTTTTCATGGCAGGAATAATAATAATAAATAGGAATAATAGGAATGCTGGTTTTAATTTAATTACTTTTATCACAATGATTTTTAACCACCAGCAACACTTCGACACTCACTTTTATTAAGAATAAAATCAAAATTCCACAGCGTTACTTTATGCTTTGTTGTCGCTGTTAAACTGAATTGCCCCAATAAACTCTTTTATCAGAAGGAATTTTTTTAGTACACTAACTAGTTCTTAGGTCCTAAATTTTATAAACATTGGTATCTAAATATTAGCGTCGCAAAATGTATGCCAATAAAAACGAGATATAACCGCTTATACAGATTATTAGATATGAACTTAAATGAAAGCTTATTTATAATTTCGCGCCAACCGTGTGCTAAATTAAGTGTTGGAAAATGATGAATTGCTATTACCTGTGCCTTTTGGTAATTTCGTTACTGCAGACGATGTGTCGATTGTCGGTTGTTGTTTTTTTTTTTTTTGCTTTTTGTATTATTGACTTTTATATTTATTGTATTTAGTTATATTTATTGTTAGTCTGAATTTTTTACACGCATATAAAAAATTCAGCACATACCAAAAGAGTTCTAGTGAAAAGTGACAGCGAGCAGGTTCACTAATTAGTAACCAAAGTATTTGCAGCAGAGTACTAGTTTTGTATTTACTTGTTCTTCCAACTTTGAGTTTTAAATGATACGAGTATGCTGCGTGCTTGCAAAAAACCCCTCTGACACTTAGTTTATAAATATTTTTCTTATTTCAATTTGCTGTTTATTAAACTATTTTTATTTTAGTTTTTTTTTTATTTATGAATATTATTTAAATTTTTACTCAAATCCATCAGCACATTTTCTTTTGAAATATTTCCAAGCTAAGTTGAAAAACTACGAAATCCTAACTTGGAAAATCATAAACGCACTCGCGGCACTTCTTTGCCTTTTTTAAATACGATCTACTACCAAAAATAGTTGGCTTCTTCCAAGTTCGTCCTCTCGCCAACCATACATATATGGTCCTATGTATACGCGGCGCGTATTGTTTGTTGCCTGTTTTTGTTTCGCTTCGATGTTGTTGTAGTTATTGCCTACTTTGCTGGTGGGTTTTCGTCCATCTGTTGCGCCGCGAGATTTAGCTTGGCGTGTTGTTTACGGTAGCACGATCGTTTGGTGACTGATAGCGCTACAACGGTGTTGGCAAAAATTATGACTACGCTCTAAGCTGCGAAGCTGCCGTGTATGCGCCAAGCATCGTTACCTGATGCCCCCACGAAGCAGTTGGGTGCATGCGCTGCCAGTAAAGGTGCTGCGTCGCTATAGGCGTAATGAGTTGACGGTTAGTCAGACAGACTGCCGAATGTGTTGCGTTGCTGCTGCAGAAACTTATGAATGATTGATGTATATTAATTGTCGAAGGCAATGTATTAACTGAGAGTTGAGGGAGTCAAGGAGCATATTGTTTAGTTTTGTGCATTTTTGCAATGAAATACAGTGTATTAGTATTAAAATTTTTGTAGCTACAAGGCTAAAGAAGCAGGCGAGGACATTGGGCAAAAAAGTAAAAAAAAAGAGGCTTCAAAACATTGTGCTCATGAGGTTTGGCTGCATTGCCTAAAGCATTTTTGGAAAGAGTTTAAAACGATCGAATAGTTTAGACTCCGCTTAGTCGATAACGATCACGTCTGAGCTCTTTACATATGGTATGTGAAAATATACATATGTATTAGTATATCGGCTTTGTTTAAAGCACTTTGTTTGATTTCTTTTTTCAAATAATTTGATATACTTTTTCTCAGAAATCGCAGTACTAAAAACTCAAGTTTCTTTATCTAGTAGAAAAACACAGTTAGACTTTCCACAAAATGTATTAACAAATGGTAATAACTTGTATATAATAGAACTAAATTCAGGTACTAACTGATTTAGCACTAAAATTATGGATTTAATTGAATTCAGCGTTTACTTGAAAAATTTAATGTCAATTTCATAAAAGTATTTTTCCATATACAAATATACTCGATATAAAATTTAGTTATGCGAAATTGCGAAGTTTTAGTACTAATTTACTAATTTTTTATTTGTTTTAGTTGTTTTAATTTAGTACTAAACAACACTCAAGTATAGCTAGTGCTACTAAATATATACAAGAAATTTATTTATAAAACATAACCTAAGCACAGAATATTTAAAATCTTGATTTTAAAAATTCGATTTTCACACTATTTTTTTTTTATTTTGTAGCGGAAATTTCACATTTTAAATTTGTGTAGTAAAATTTAGTTTTAGTGGTCCTAAAAATTTTGGAATATGAATTTTAGTACTGAAATTTCAAGTTGTGATAATATTTTTTCTAATTTTTAGCACCTCGACTTTTTACTAGTACCATGAAATTTAAACACGTTTAAAAAGCTTAAAATTTATTTAAATTTTTAGTACCAAAAATATATTAGCTAAATTTTCACGCTAAAAAGTGTGTATATAATAATTTAATACCAAACTTCTTGGGATAGGCTTTAGAGTTTATTTTCTAAAGTTTGGTTTTAAATTAGTACTAAAAATTTAAAATTCTAAACTTAGTTGAATAATTTTTTCAGTACACTTTTTAAACTCTTTGGCAATTCATACTAGTTTGTTAGTGCAAAGCGTCATTTAAATAAATATTTAGTACCAAAAATATTTTAGCCGCACTTTCACGCTAAAAACTCTGTTTGTAAAAATTTAGAACTAATCTTTCAGCTCTAAAAATTCTGACATTTAAACTTTGACTATCTAGTTAATTTTTAACGTAAATTACAAAAATTTTCCAGAACATTTGCTTTGCAACCGCACCGCTCGTCATTACTACCTTTAATTGTTTTTTTTTTCGCAATTATATAATTTTACTTGATGCATCAAAAATTGTATTCACAAGAATTGAGCGCTAAATTTTATACTAAACATTTCTAAACATGAAAACAATTTAGTACTAAAATTTATTTATATTTAACATTTTTATATTGTTACAAGCATTTTCTGCGGCAGCAAAACATTGTCGCCTAATATGTACTGGAGCTGTCGCCGCTTCTACCTTCAAACTCATATATGTATGTATGTAAATATATAATGTTAAAGCGTCAATGTTATTATTTTTATATTCATTGATATTCACTGTGTAAGTTTGTCGCTTTATAACTGTATGTTTGTATATTAGAGCTATGTATATGTATATGAACCAATAGAAAATGCTATTGTTTATGCGCACTAATTGTCACTCATACGCACTGTCTGTCGCCTGCATGGGGATTATCGGCTAACAATCTACTATGAATATATGTACGTAAAATAATAGATTTACATATAAAAATGTAAACATACATATGTAAAAAGGGAATAGTAAAAGCCTCAATTTCCTGCTGGGTTTTTTGAAAACGCCTATTCAAAGAGAAAAAGTTGAAAAAAAAAATCACTTTGGCGCAACGCAGACTAGCAATGTACATACAGTGGGGAGCATAAAGGAGAACACCGTGATCTTTTTAACTATATTTGCCCGCTTGAGACATCTACATTATTGTACTAAAATCAGATGTGTAATGTAACTAAATACCCAAAGGCTCCTTAAATACTCTGATAAACTATCTGAAATTTTATGCCTCTTTATGCATTTTATTGGGGAATGAGCCATATTTGAATAAAAAAAAAAACAAAGCAAATAAATTAAAACACAAATTTATCAAAAGATGAGTAACCTAATTGCATACCTAGTAATTTTCTAAAAACTCTAAAAAATATATGGAAATTTTAATAAATATTTGTTAAATTTTAATAGATTTTTTACAAAGTTTAAAATTTTTCACTTTATGCCCTTTTTTAGAGAATGAGCGATATTTTTATACAAATTTGCTGTTTGTGGGATACACATGCACTGAAGTTAAATTAAATTGAACTATGAATATGGGTTTTAGGCCAATTTCGGATGCAGCGACACTTAGCGTTTAATTTTTTTAATGAAATATGTTTTGTTTTGTGGCTAAAACATGTTATGAATTTGAAAAATTTGAAAAATTAAATTAAAACGCCACTTATCGTTCCTGGTATCAACTAAAATATTTATATTTACATGGCTAATACATGTTTTGAATTTCAATTAAGTCGGACTCTACATAAGTACATTTTTAGAAATATCTCGACACCAGCGCCATCTAACGGAATTTTTGGTTACACACAGTTTGAGCTGTTCATAGGTTCAGTAGTTTTTCAGTCTATAAAGCAGACACACAGAGCCATTTTGTATATAAGATTTAGAAAATAAAAAACATCATCAACAATATTGCGAATATTGTAAGAAAATCACTGTATACTCATTTGTGCTCGCCACTGTACCTACTTATGTACATAGATGTGTTTGTTTATTGTTGTAAATTTTGTAGTTAGATTTATGTATGTACATATGTACATGGAAAACTTAGTTTTGTTGATTTGTGGTTGTTTTATTTTTCTTTGCTCATCTTACTCTCTTACAAATACACTGCTGCTTAACTATTGGTTTTGTTTTGCTGGCTTGTTTCGCGTCTTTTCGAACCACTCATATACATACATACGTTCATATTTCGAGACTTGTCCAAATAGCTTTCGAGCTTCACATGCTTCAACGAAATACCGCAGTTTTTATGTATTTTTTTTTTTTTTTTGTTATATGTTTGTATGTCTGCCTTTAAGTTTGAATCCGCTGCTCTAAGCTATGCTATGCGTACTCACTCGCTTAGCCTTCTCTATGGGCCAATCAAATGACCGTTTAAGTAGCTAAGTCGATTAGCAATCAAATGTTTGATCGATTGATAGATCATTGCAATGAGTAATAGATAGACATACACACACACATACATACATACTACGTACGATTGTACTTAAATAGGCAATCGCAAAACTGCTCTAAGATACATACATACATCAATCTAAACATACTCATTTTGTAGTACCTGTGCCTATTCGTGTGAAGTGATCGGGCGGCGCTTTTAATTGCCTTGAGTTGCACCTACTAGCCTTTTGCGCGCAGCATCAATCGACTTGTTGCAATATCTACATTTTAGGCACTACGCCACCAGATCAGGTTCGACCGCTGAGTATGCACGTGAGTCGTTTCTTTTATGGTCAACATTTATCTGTGGTAGTATATGTGCATTGCAGACACACATACACCCAGATACTAGTAAGCATTACACTTTTATGCTAGTGTGCAATGGAAAATTTTTTGAATGAAACCATCAATGCGACGCCAACAGCGCCGCAATGCAACTGGTGGGATTGCAGAGGCAAGAAGAGTAGCTGCTGCTGCTGCTGTTGAAGTGGCAGCAATGAATTGTGACTACTATCGACACTTTTCACAAGCGACAAACAAATGTCGAACAATTTAAGTGTCTTGGCAAGCATTTGATTGCATTCTTTTTACACTTTTTTCGGTAGCTGGTTTTGATATTCTTTTTCATAATGTTTGTGCGATTTTTATTTTATTTTTTTCTTCATTTTTATTTTCCTTAGACACGTTGTAAAGTTCCAAGCAGTGTGCTTTATACGAGTTTATAGAGTCAAAAAAAAAAAAAATTGTATTTTGTAATACAATGCAGAGTTATGGTGATGTAAAATCAGTGTTAGGATTTGTTGTTTAAGTCAATGGAAAATTCCATGTCAAATGGTGGATTAAGAAATTTACTACACTGGGTTTACCATACTAGTATTGGTGCATGGCTGAAGAAGTTCGTAGAAGTAAAAAATTGTAGAGAATTAAAGTGTGTGGGGATATTCTCTTAGAATCTTCTGTTTCAGGTTCATTGCAGACAATTTCATTTTGACACTATATGAACTTGAATTTTCTTGGTGAGAGTTGATGTGTTAAGATTACGTTTATTAATTAAAACTAAATGTTTTTCTTTGCACTTTTTGTTATTATAATGAATAATAAATTTTTTTCAAATTTATCAAGCTATAATCAAGAATTAATCATTAATTATATCTTTACTAAAGTTATGCCAATTAGTGTGCATTTCAGTTCAAACTATTGGGCAGCCATTTACATACAGAATATACAATGACTCAAACAATATGGTGAGTTTTTAAAAAAAAATGTTACCATATGGTGAGTTTTTTTAAAATACTTATTATGTTTTTTATTGCAAATTTGTTTCGTTAACTTTTTGTAATAGTTAACAATAATAGTTAACAATAGTTAACAATATTTCTATGTTCTCAAGGCCATTTTGATATTTGGAAGTTATTTGAAAAAATTATATAAATAAAAATCTCAAACTTTGTACAAAATTAAAAAAAAAATGCAACAAAATTTTTTTCAAAATTTCGAATCTTTTATTATGCATTTTTAAAAAACTTAAAAAAAAATCAACAAACTTATTTGAAAGCAATTTATGTAAATACAATATATATAGTGACTCAAACAATTCTCCATATGGTGATTTTTTATAATATACGCCATGCTTTTTTTGATAAATTTTTTTTCCTTAACCTTTTATAAAAATATAATTTGTTTTATAATAGAAAGTATACAAATTAAAGCTTCAAACTTTGTTCAAAATTTATAAAAATTCTACCAATTTTCTTCAAATTTTCGAACATTCTAAATTGAAAAAAATACTAAAATTCAGCAAAATTTCAAAAAAATTTTAAATTTCTGGGTTTGCAGTTTTGTAGCTCATTCAATTTCAGCACACATTTTTCGCTATAACGATTGAATTTTTATTTAATTTTCTTTGATTTTTAATATATTTTTTTATGTTGACGACCTTGAACATTTCCTGACGCGTAAACTGCATGCGCTTAATAAAAAATGGTATCCAAGGCCAGAAATTAAATAATTGTTAAAAAATTAAAAGAAATCCTATTAAAACTTGCATATTATTGGGGGGTAAAATTTAAGGAGCTACTTGTTGATTGATTGTTGATTTTTTTAAATTGTGTACAAAGTTTGAAATTTTGATTTATATGTTTTTTTTTTGATATACGAGTATCACACAAAACTATTTTGTTTTATAAAAAATAAACAAAAACAAATTATCAAGGAAAACATTAAAACTTTTGTAAAAAATACCATTTGTTCTGTTGTTTAGGTCATTGTACTTTTTAATAAAAATAAATTTTTTGGTGGATTCACAAGGTACCTACGTAATTTTTTTTTACGCGTAGTTTCGAAACTTATTTTTGACCGCCTATGGGTTTCCTTAGAATTATCTGTGCATGCCGAAAATAGCATACGATTTAGCTAAAAAAAAAAAATTGGGCCCACTCTAATGTACGTATATTTACACTTAATAGGTATGTATGTATGCAAAGTGAACAGGAATTGCCGTACTCATTCTGATTTCAATTCGTAAACGTCAGAAAATGGCGTTTTTTGTCAACCGAAATGCAAACTACTTGCGGTGGCTGCGAAAGTTTGAAAAAACGACTTAATTGCAAGGGATACTGTTTTAATTCTAAAGAAAAATATACTGATTAATGAATGAATTGTGTATGTAATGTACTTAAATGTGCCTTTCACACGATTTGCAAATGGGAGTAATTGAATCATTAGTTTAAAAAAATAACGCATGAATTTAATAGAACTGATCCGCATGCCTGGGGCATCATTCATATGGGTGTACATAAATATAAAATCAATATCATAACGGCTTATTAACTTGCATTTTCCACATTATTTCCAATTAACTTTTAATAAATACTACATGCCTGCTGGATCCCCAGTTACAAGCATAGCATGCCTTCGGTAAAAATTAATATTAACATAATATATTAGTAATATTTCTTTCGTGGGAATTGCATTAATTTGCAGTTAGGTGAGCACACGCAATATCAAAAGTAATTGAGTGAATTTTAATTAAACTTGTTGCTTTCATTTAATATAAAATGCCAATTTGTAATGATTCATCCATATTTCATTATAATGTTCGTCTAATTGTAGGTAAAATCTGGGAATGGTGCATATATTAAACATTCAAAAAGTTTTAGCATATAATATATTATATAACTGCACAAATAATGACTCACAAAACTAATAAATAATAAATAATGAATTGAACATTGGATTTGTTTTTATTTTTGTTGTCGGATATGCATACATACATAGATTGAGCAAATGTAACATGAAGGCGTGTTTTGCATTTCACTTCCGCGAGAAATTGCAGGTTGGGCGGAACACGATTTGCTGGGTGTAGTGAAAATAAAAACCTATTCCTTTATATAAAGAAAAATATTAAAAACACCGTGCACTAGCATTTACATAAATATATAAAGTATGAGTGATGAACGAACAGTAACAGAAGTCATATAACAAATTTAGATATTTTTGTTTTCAACGCATTTCGTCTGATTTTTTATTTGCAATCAAAGGTTAAAAGTCTCAATGGGTATTTGCAGTATTAGTAAAAAAAAATGAAAGTTACACATTCGATAGATAGCGAAATGTTGTTCCTTTTTCGATCATAACAACCGCAAAAAAAATTTGTTGGCGATGACAGCAACAAAACGATTTATGTTTTATGATCGGAAAAATAAAAATCAGAACGATGGGTTTTTATATATTTGCTACTTTCAAATGATATTTTTGAGTAAAATTTAGGGATGGACAAATGAATAAATATATCGATATATATCGTAATAATACTTTGAATAAATATCGGTATATGCGTAGTAAAAATTTCGATGTTTCGATATATTGAAATTTTTGCACACAAGTTTACACAACACACAGACGCCAAAGACTCTTTCACAGGCATTATTTTTGGCTGCGTTCACAAACTATAAAGCAGGGACGAAAATGATCATTATTTTGATTTTTTTCGGATAAAAAAAATCATTTTGGTATTGTTGCTAATATTAATAAATTTAATCCAAGAAAAACTACTTTTTTTTTTTATCGAAAAAACTATCTAAACTATCGATCAAATTTTATCGAAAAAATAAAAATTAAAAAAACTTAAAACGTTTATCGAAACAATAAAAAATCACAACATTTTAAACCATAATTTTTTTTATAAAAATCATAACCTTGACACTCTCTGCTGTATTTATGGTGCTGTACTTATGGAACATCGATATTTCCAGACTAAAAATATCGAGGTATCTATCCATTATTTTCTGAAAAAATATCGATATTTTTTTTCCAAGCCTACAAAACTTACTGCGTTCTTACAAATTGTTACTATCCGCATCAGCAAGGTGATTTAATAGCAAGTATATATTTAAATATGTACGATAATGGCATAGACTGCGCGTGACAACCTGTCATCAAAATGTTGCAAATATTTGTAGCATGTTTTATTCATTTGCTCACACTCATATTTACTTAGTACATACATATGTATGTATGCTCATATTAATCATAAATTAATATACCTTTTATTAAATTATTTATCACACATTGTTGTTATATTATTGTGCCTACATTAAAGCTGTAAACGCTCGTGATCTACGGTTTGCTGAATGAATGAAATAAGTGATTGTTAATTTAGTCTGATTCATTTTTAATTAAAATGCACAAAACGAAAAATACTGCGAAAATAATGGAATTAAATATAAAAGGTGGAAATTGTTTGATGAATTAATGTAATACACACATGTATGCCATATAATACTATTGGGCAAGCGTCATTTGTGACTTCTGTACATAACATGCAGGAAAGTAATCACAGGCTATGAAATTTTTTGTATACAGCAAGTAGTATACATATAATTATGTGTTAGTCAATTACTAGTTTAAAATACGTTATTGTACTAAAAGTGTATTTTCCACTTTTTTTATTATTTAATAGAAACTACACAGTCAAGTTAATGGCGCTGTGAGGCATGAAATAACGACTTTATTGTACATATAACTATTTCATCAGAGAATAGCGTCTATCACACGTTGCTGACGTCACAATGGGAAAAGCTGTCCACGCCTAACACAATTTATTAGTAAAACCTTTTAGGTGCTGGCGCTGTTGGCAGCATTTAATTGTATAGCCTCAGTGAGATGTGGAATTTTGAAATAAATTTAAAAAAAAAGAACAATCGAATGTTATTTTGTAATTTTTATTTTTTCGATCAAATTTCATCTAAATTTTGTATTCTATCGATATTTTGGGGTTTTATCGATCCAAACTTTCCGATCTAATTTGATCGATATTTTGTGATTGTTATTTTTTTCGATCAAATTTCGTCGATATTTTGCGGTTTTTATTTTTTCGATCATTATTTTTGGATTTAAATTTTCCGAACAAATTTTATCGATATTTTTATTTTTTCGAAAAAAAAATTTGTTCTATTTAATTTAAAAATTGCCGACCGATTTTCGATAATAAACGCACAATAATTTGTCTAAATAATAAATAAGGTCAGATTTTCATAGCAAATGCCAGATCAATATATTCGAGTTTTATTTTGAACGAATTCTTCCCAATGATTTTTTACCCATATAAATCAAAATAACGATTATTTGCGGCACCTGTTATTTATAATAGGGACAAATTAGTATTCGCGAATCATTACGCATTTTAGTACAACCCAGCACTGACATATATAACTATCGGTTAAATTAGTTGGAAAACTAACTCAAAGTTAGTGGTCAATTTCGGAGTTAGTTTTGTAGGAGCGTATTTTGCAGAGAACTAGCTTGCCACATTTTTTTCAATTTTTTTCAATTTTTTTCTCTATATGATTACTGGTTTCGTTCTAAGAATTTTCGATATGATATCGATTATTCCGAATATCGATATTGATATTTTCTCAAATCTGGCACATTCCTAATTCGTTTGTTTCCGTTCGTTTCCAAAGACAATATTGGGATTCAGTAACTACTTTCGGATCAGAAAATCATTAGGAAAGCATCGCATTACTAAAAAAATTCGGGTCTGTATTTTATTTGGAAGATTTTTTCGCTGTATATCGTTTATATAGAATTTTTTTTTTACAGAATTATTTAGATCAATTTTGCAATGTGTTTTCAATTAAAAAATTGTAGTAATTCAGTTAAATTTTCCTATAAAAATTAATCGTTAACAATAAAAATATTCAATTCGCTCACTTCAAAAATGCATTTTATTTTTATTTTATTTTATTTCCACTCTATCATTAGCATTTCCATTTAGTACTCTATTTTTCTATTATTACATTGCTTGTTTAATTTGTTGTGATGAATTAACTTCCTATACTTGTTACATACATACATATGTAGGTACACCTCTAAATTGTAACATTGTGGGCGCTACTAGCTGTCAACCGGCATTTAATTGTTGATTAGTTGACAGTTCAAAGGCAACAACCGCCATTTGTTGTGGCAGAGCAGCGTGTGAACTGGCATTTATGGCTGCGAGCGGAAGTCAATTTGTGACGATATATCAATTTGTAATTAATTGCCGAAAAATGCACTTGTACGCATATTAGTAATTATTGATTCACCAGAGATTTATAGAACAGAAAATAGCTCCATGTAACAATTGTAACAACAATTTGTAGTTAGTAAATGCCGGCGCTTTTCAGTTCGCAACATGTACATAACTCGTGTGATTTATGTTTGTTTTAGTGACATGCAACCGGCGTTTAAACAAAAGTTAAAAATAAATATAACTCGTATGACTCGCTAATTTTAATTGGAACTGCGGAAAAAATCAATATACAATTTATATTTACATAAATGGAGCTTATTTCGTTCATTTAGCAGAAAGCACATGCTGATATTTTTCACAAATTTTCGCACAGCAATCATTCAATTGGAATAACATTAAAAACAAAAAATACTATAACACACACACACATATTAATACATATTTGTAGCATATGTCCTTCACACTTTATGGGCTTTGGAATTTGCTTGTACTCGTATATACTTTATTAAAATATACTGAACATTATTATTTTTATATTTGTATTATTATTATTATTTTTTGCACGCTAAATGGCATTATTTCTGTTAACAATTTGCCATGACTTTCTGTTGTGATTTCAGTGTCAAACAGAGTTTCGGATCTACCCGTATGTGTGTATGTATGTATTTTCAACCCAGAAGGAAATTTGTCACGACTTTACCTTCATTAGGTATTACAAATCATCCTCCAGTGCTCCTTCTCGAAAAGCGAGTAGGTAATGTACATATATACAAATAAATTACTCCTTCTACGAGCTGTTCTCTCGCAAAGGGGAGTGCAATATATTTCTATTGGGCCCGAGTTGTATAAAAAATAATTTAGCAAATTATGCAGTTCGTAAGTTTCTCCATATTCTAGAGAAGGGCTTCTGTAATTGCTTATTACTCCTTATTTTTTCTACTGGGAAGCGAAATTCTAGTTGTAAGCTCGCTGACTCTTCAAAATTTGTACAAAATTTATAAAAATTGAATAAACTTTCATAAAAGTTTTAAACTGAATTAAAAACGAAAATTTGAAATGACTACAAATTCCAGACAATTTATGAGAATTTTTTTTTACGCAGATTGGATTTTATATAAATTGCCGTTGACTTTTCATATTTTTTGTACTGATGGTCGTGCACATCTTTTGCCATATAAATTGCATTTGTTAAATGAAAAAATCAAAAAAATTTAAAAAAAATGTTAAAATGTAACGCGAATTTCTCCTTGTTGAGATCTCTAGACATTATTCTGCTAAAATTGCATACAAAACATTTTTTCAAAAATTTTGATTAAAAAGTTTATAATTTTTATGATTTTTTAATTTTTATAAATTTTGTACAAAGTTTGATTTTTGATTTAATAACAAAAAAAAAAGCTTTTATTTACAAAATGAAATAAAACAAACTTTGCGTGAAAAATATTGAAAACAATCCTCGATTAATTATCCTAAAAAAAAATAAAACAAAACATCTTTATTATTTTAGTAATAAAAATGCGTCGAGAAAGGGACGACTGACGTATTATGAATATCCGACCGAAACCGCCTGGGCGGTAATAGCGCCAATTAAATGAGTGTCAAATTTACTGAAATTATTACAATTTTGCTAAACTTTAATTAAATATATATTTTTCTTTATATACATATATTAATTTTTTGGCCTCATTTATTTATATCAAGCATAATTTTTGAGCTCAATAAATCTGATGAGGAGATGTTGTGATCTCCGATATAGCAGCTATAATTTCTACCGCTTTGACTGTTATTGTTTTTTCCAATACAATACGATTAATGTTGATTTCTTCTTTACGCTCTTCGTTTATTCACTTAATGAAGTAAAACTTCTTTAGCGGCATGAGAGTGGTTTTTTTTTGAGGCCACATCTTCAAACCCACATTTTTGCTTGATTTCATTGAGGATTTACTTTGTGTTATATGTAAATATTTATATATTAATAACTACAGTAAATTTAAGCAGAATAAAAATTTATATGCAGCCAGACAAATTCCAAGAACTTGTCCTTGCTCTTAAAATATTTCGCCAGTAGCATTAACGTAAGATTATATTAAGTCGTCTGATTGCTTTATCACTTCGATTACGATGAAACTCAGAAATATATTTATATTTATAAAGATCATTCTGTGATTAAGTTGTCTTTAAATATATATTTTTTTAATTCAATAATAAAAAACATTAATTTTAGTTTGCTTTTTTTTGTTTTTTTTTTTTGCTTTTCATATTAACTGTAAAACTATGCAAACTGCGTATATGTATACTTAACTTTTAACTTTTAGTTCAAAAGTTTTTTGTTCTGCAAAAAACATCATCTTTTGTTCATTTTTGCATCTGTATTCAATATGTGCTTAATTTAAATAACAATACAATTTGCTTAATTTAAATAACGCAATCAGTATCCTTTTCATTTCAAATTACAGACCCCTAGTTATGATCTACAAATACGAGTACAATGCACACATACAGTATGTATGGATTTATATCACGCGTAATTTTTTGACGCATTTGCCGAAAATAGGTCACAGATATTATTCATTATTTTATATTAACGCTTATTACGCTAAATTTTTACGTAACCCTTTTATATAATTTTTAGGAAAGAGTTGCAATTTGTTGCAACCTTCATTTAAATGATCTTTATTAAGCAAATGATTTCAATGACCAGTGTACACTCAAAATAAAAATTGTCTGGATTGAAGAGAACTAGGTAACAAAAGAAAGAAAAATGGGAATGAAATTGCGCATAACAAAAAAAAAGATTTAATTTTATGTAGGTTTGTATTCATTTTAAAGAAACCTGTACTCAATTGGTAGAAAATATTGCAATTTGAAAGAAAAAAGTTAATGAAAATTTATGTATACTTTACACTAGACATGGGGTATTTAAATGACTTTCACAAAAAGGCGTTACTTAACCTTTCAAAGCATTAATCATGTGGATGACGCGGCTGGCTTTTTTAATCATCTAAGTCCAAAAAAAAAAAAGTTGCCAAAAAGGCGTTAATATCATTTCAAAATTCGCGCCCAACTATCGCCCTCTTGCTCTTTTCAAGAAAATTCTTTCAAACTCTTTCTAAGGAGCAGTAGCTCAAGAAAACTATGCGATGTTTGGTTAAACTTTCAATTAAAATTCTTGTGTATCACTAATTAGTTAATTAAATTTCCGTTTTTTAATTTTTATTAAAAAAAAATGAATTAAAAAAATGTAATTAATCGCACAAATAGCATCTGTCATTTTTAAGAAATTGAAGCCACTAGTTATATGACATTTTAAAGCAATAAACTAACTGCTCACAAAATTAAATCAAGGTTGACCAAGTGAATAAGCATTAATATAAAAAATCGAACTAAAAATGAATTTGTATTATGCAAATTCAAACCAACCAGTAGCACTGCTCTAAGTTTAACGAACGAGTAATGTTTTTAAATATTTATTCGATCGCATAATTAATGCAATACTAGTTTCGTTACGTTTAAATTGATTTTTAACAGTCGCATGCCGGAAACAATGCTGTTGGTTAATTCAAATATACAGTAAATAATATGAAACGTGAAAATTGATATTGCCGATAAAGTATGCGGTGTGAAGATATGAAAATGCGCTCACAGTAGAAACTAGATAAGAGAAATTTCAAAGAGAAGGAAACTTTCCGGAGATCCCTGTTAATAGATTTGAGATATAATTGATTTAAATACGGAATCTTTGTCATCAAGGGCTGTGCCAATTTATTGAAAAGTTCTATGGTGAAAAACTATTTCTATTATGGTGAGAAAATGTTACTAATTCGCAACTTTACTGCTGGAAATATCTGACAGTTGCTTTGGGGCAGAATACGACCAACGAGTTGAGCAATTAATAAAATGGAGCAATTAAATAACCTTTGCCTTTGCTGATTTCACTTTTCCTCGAGCAGAAATCCATGCACTTATTAGACACTTTGGCAATATTAGAACAAAAAACGCCATCTACAATCGTCTTCTTGGTTATGTTTGCTGTCAATAAATATTGAACGTGTAGCAGACGCGTTAGTGAAACAGATAGAGACTATTATTGCCTGATATGCCCAACTAAGATTTTAAATATGGTTTTGCTGTAAACAAATAAAATAAACGACTAACTGATTTGATGTGGTTTTTATTATTCAAAGGTACAAAGCTTGCAGACAATTTTGCAGTAATGTTTTAGCCTGGTCTTGCGCTAGGCTATACAATCAACTATATGTACATATGTATACATATACATATATATTTTTTTCCGTATATTTTCGCTACACCAATTTCATCCTTAAAAGGCTCTCAAATGCATAGGGTGTGTTTGTAATGGTGTCTAAGGTAAATAAAAATCCGATAGGTGGCGCTGGGGTCGAGTTATTTTTAGAAACCCCTTTTTACAGTCCGATTTGATTAAAATCCTGAACATACACTTATTAGGCACGTGCATATTTTCTCAATTTGTAGGGGATAGAGGAGCGCATCGTTTTCAAGGTTTTAGATATGATCAAATTAATTAGCTTTGTGGGAGAAATCACTTTGATTCCCCCACTTTTTTCTGCCGATAGCTTAGAATAAGATATATTTTTCACAAGGGCTGAAGGAAATTCCTTCCAAAAACACAGAATGTGTTTAGTTTTGTTGTTCAACAAAATTAAACTTTTGTATTCTCTAAGTACTACTTTTCTTTTTTTATTAAAGTGAATGGTCTAAAATTTTCAGAAAACCCCAAATTTGTAATATATTTTGAATGCAAATGGCATTTGTTTCATAAATCAAAAGAAAGTGTTTATTTACTTCAGTGTAATTTAATTCAATGAGGTCCCAAACAAATAAATACTGCTATAAGCTAATCAAACATTTACTGGCATTAAAATTGTTGCAATTTTAAGGTTAATATCCTTAATTTTCAATTCACACCGCGTACGTGCATATACATTTTTAGTACATAAATACTATATACAAATATGTAGGTATGAATTTATGTATGCAAATAGCTAGACGGCGCAATGAACACAGCACTGAAAAGCAACAACAAAAATTGTACGCCCCTGCCGCGACATCGATGAAATTCGCGCGCATTCAAATTAGCTAGCTGCGATAAAGATTTGTTTAGCACACAAAAAAAAAAAACAAAAACAACGCGACAAATTCACCTTTAACTGCGAGCTGATCGCGCTTCGTGTTTGACAGACGTTTCAGATATGCATACAATATTAGCTCAATTTAATTAAGCGATATGGAAATAATTTCCGCATTCAGTCGCAATTCTCGTTTTTTATGATTTTTTTGTTCTCGCTTAAAATTTTGTGCATGATTTGTTACATGCTATTTTACTTTAATTTCCGATTAGTCAATGTATGCACATAAATATTTTGTGTTAATATAATTGGATATGTGAGAAGACAGCTGGCGCAAGCGCAAAGTTTTAAAGCAGCTATATTTTTAACGTTTTTGACTATAGCAAAAAGATATTGATGTATATCTTATTGCGAAAAAACGTGAACGAATTTTTGTAAAATTTTTTTTTTATACAGAATTGTTCCTAGAGCATATATTTCTCCATTAAAATGAAAATTTTGCGAAAAAAAATGTGGCTTGCATTTTTTCGCGATTAGGTTTCTATATTTTAATGCAATTCTATGCCCTGCATGTAAAATTTTATAGCTGTTCTGAATGCTAAAGCAATTGAGACAAATTAATATGCTATTAGCATTATATTAAGTGCTACAGGCGGTTTTTCAAGGTGGATTTTGAAATAATATGGTGGTAAATAAAGATGACACAGATGGTAAACCAGAATGAATTGAGAAGCAAGGAGTTCTGGAGAAAGGTTTGATATTTTAAGCTAGTATCAAATTCTCGTTATTTAACTAAAACAAGATCAAATCATGTGTTAACATATAGTTATATGAAAAATAATAATAGTTTTGTTTAATCCTATTTTGTTTATTTTATGTTTCTTTTTTTTTTTTTAATCAAAGCTCATAATATAATAAACATAAGTCCACATTTCAAACTTTATAGAATAGATGGGAACATTCAACGAAACTTCATCACGTTTTCAAACTTTTAATGGGTTTATAGTCAATTAAATTTTAGGGTAATAAAATGCAGATTCAAAATAGCTGCACATTTTCATTGATTTTTTATCATTTTTTTTTTGAGGGACACCATCAGGGACATTAAATCATTATTTAAATTTTTAATTTTGTGTTTTTTCGGTTATTTAAAAACTAACTACTGAATATGGAAAAAAGGCAAGTATGTATATACCATAATTTAAAATCAAGTGTATATAAAATATATATGTATGTATGTACGTATGTATGTGCATATGCACTTGAAACAATTTTACTGTCTACACTTAAGAAAATACGCAATAGATGCGTTAGAGAGTACTCTGTAATCAATACAATATATTTAATAACTTTGTCAACATTCACTCGAGATATATGTAATTAAAATATCAATTCCTAAAAAATACTAATTAAATTGGATATTTCCTTCTACCCTATACCCAAGAATGATAGAATACGAACTTGTGCCTTTCGCGGACCGTTAGTCCTCTCTTTGTCAAATTGACAGTTTCTACCCATTCGCTGACGAAATGCAAGCAATTTACACAAACAATGCTAAGAAAACTTTTCAATCATTCTGTCGTTTGTCCGCTTCTTTCTCTTCTTTTTTTAAGAATTTGTTCTTTACTCTCTCCTTCCCCAATTTTTATTACGTCACTATCAGTTGTCCTCAGCGTGGAAGGCGCAATCTTGTTTTCTATCATTCTTGGCACTTATGAGGGACTAGTACTTGTACTGGTAGCGTTTGAACCGATCTGAAACCTAGTTAGCTGGGATTGGTTAGACCACAATATTACAAGGTTAATTGCAGGCATGCTTTAAATATTTTTGAACATCATATTCAGCTAGATATGTATGTACTCGTTTGTATGTATGTATATTTATACATTGCATTAATGCAACTATTTCGCTTTATTTTGCTATCATCAGCATTTCAGTAAATTGCACGTGTCGCACAAGCTCAAATACCATCGTGTGCTTGAACTTTTAATGTAATATCTCTTGAGGGAGAACTAATTAAATTTCATGGCGCCGTAAAGTGAATACTCGTAAATAAAACTTTAATTTAATTTTCTACAAAGTCGCGCCTTGTTGACATGGAAAATTTTCAACAACAGCGTGTAAAGTTTACATTTTTGTAGGTAAGTGGAAATTTTAATGTGCAAATCAATGCTAATAATTGTCAAAGAAAAAAAAATCACGAACGAAATACACAATGTTTAATGCAAGTGAGCTTAAGAATCAAAACAATTCTTTATTCTTGAATATAAGCATAAATATGACTTACAACAGAAATTACTTCATTGCTTAAACAAGCATCACGTTTCATAAACACACTTAAATATTGTAAACATAGCTACATGGTTAATGCAAATTGTTTTTAAGCAAAAATGTTTATTGTTAGCATTAAGTCATGTCGGTTGAAGGCATTAATGTGAATAGGTCTTAAGTTTAGGTGTGGTTAGAGTTTAAGTAATGAACAGTCTGTTGATACCCTAAGGACTGCGTTTAGTCCTTGAATGATATATGTATGTATGTATGTATGTGTAACTTAACGGCCTGAATACAGAAGGTGGCGCTGTTAGTGCTTCCGCTATTTTGATTTTGCAATTTTGACAGTTCTCAAGTAAAATGAAACAAACTTTCTTTGCAAATGAGCGGCAAAGAGTAACCGTCTTTACGATTTTGTAGACTAATTAATAAAATTTCTCTCCATAATGCTTGGTTAGGTCAAATTTTTGTTGGCATTTAATAATTTTGCATTGGTGTCAAATCGAAACATGTCAAAATTTTGGCTATTTTCATTCAACTGCCAACATTTAACGCCAAATTTGAACTAATAAAAACCAAGCATAAATTATATTTTATACTTTTGCTTTTCCCATGAAGCAAAATTACATAATATAAAATTATCGCTCTATCCACCTAATCATTTTAACAGCAATCATAGGTACCGCTTCTTTGGTTTTGCCGATTTTGACAATTCTCAATTACAGTTAGACAAAGCTATTTTTATATATCGGACCAAAGAGGCAGTTTTTTTATAGTTTTTGTAGATTTATTTAACACAGTTAGAACACGTTTCTCATTGAAATATTGGAAGTTATTCATTCTTCTTTCTACCGTATACTTGTTTACAAATGGCGAGATCTGTCACTTCGCTGCGGGAAGGCAACGTACTGGGTAACTTAATACGCTCAATAAATTTATTTTTTATTGCCTATATATAAACAAATATAGTAATATATTTTTAAAAATTTGTTTTAAACTAAAAAAATTAAGACACAGAATTCATAGCGTAAGATTCCATAATTTAACAAAAAAAAAAACTTTGGTTTTCGAAACGACTGGTTAATCCGTTAATTTCTTACGATTATTGCGAGTTATAATTGAATGTCTTTGATTAAACAATAATCGCTAATCGGTTATTCAATTTTTTTGCCATCACTAATCGCAGTTGCAAAATAAAAGGTTGGCATCGTTTGCCAATGCATCACCGTACATCTAGGGTTTATAGCATCACTTAAACAGCTGATGCGCAAATAAAATGAATACATACTTAATAAATGCAGTCCTGCAAAGATAAAAAATATGTGCCGACAAAGGCATTGCATTAATTAACATGAGGTTTTCACGAGACAATTCTCCCGTTAGGGCTCTTAATAGGATAAATTTCATTAACTAATGTTAAGTTAAACTTGAGTTCTAGTTGTGAAAAATCTTAGCTAAGATAACTTCCGCCATATAGAAAATGCTTTCTGCATCACATACAAGGGTCTCAAAACATTTTGAGTAGCCACAAAGAGAGTGTAGATGTAAACAAAATGACTTAATTCGATTGGCTAAAAAACAGCTGGTTTCAAATATTGTTGTTGTGATATATTGGCGCGTCAAAAGTAGCGAGTTAGCCAACTTTTGTCACTTGTGACAACACAAGCGCTGCCAATATGACGTATTTCATTCAAAAATAGAGTTAAATTAAATGCCATCAACGGAATCCCTGCGATGTAGAAAATAATTTCTATTTGGCAGAGCTTTAGGATTTATATCACACATACTTTTGTGTGTGCAATTTTCCAGCTTTCTCTCTCTACAACCGAACTTAAAAAAAAAAAAACAGAAAATTCTTTATAATATCATAAAATATCATCATATAATAAACCACTAACGAGAATTATAAAATATAAAAAAAAATAACTGCTGATTCCAAGCTCGCAAGCGCAGGCTTAATATTTTGTGGACTAAAATATATATTTTTTTAACAGTACAAAAGTAATGCTAACAAAACTTTCATTCTCTCATTTCTTCCTCATTCTCTATTCTTTATTACGTCACCTGCAATTGCTCTTGGCGCGGAAGGCGCAATCTTGTTTGCTGTCATTCCTGGTTTGTATATCCCAGCGTGACAGTTCTCTAGCTTCACCTAATCGCTAGTATAGACGCCCGGTAAACGAGTAATTTTACTAGTTGATCGTAGCAGCAGGAATCAAACAATGGGCAACACTGCCGCAACGCTAGAATAAAATACTGCATGCGGAATAAATGATTGGCATCAATTTACGCACGAGAATCGACAGGATTTGGAAATTAAAGAAAAACTAATTTAAAGTGACTTATTCGGAATGGATGATTCAAAAATTGATGAGTGAGTTGTAGTTTGCTTAACAGGCACATTTTGTACGCCATATTTTTACACTTACATACTTATGTACATATGTAGGTCTCTTTATGAAACAATTTCAAGTGATCTCAAACTTTTGGTTAAAACTCGACTTGCCATGGAGGACGAATTCAATGATGGCCGAAAGAAGAAATCTGTGCTTTGGAGTAAAGTATTAATGGAGATTAAAAAACAAATACCAGAATTTCCAATGTCGAGAGATGAAATAATTCGAAAGTTTTTAAATCTCTCTGTCACGTACAAGAGAATAAAACGGCGAAATAATATGTCAGGTAGAACTAAAACGTCCTGGGAATTCTTCGACGACTTTGAAGAAGTATACGGTTCGCGTTTCTCTATTAACGCATTAAATGAAAAATCGAAATTGACATCAGCGTCCGAGACAGAGGAAGAAGAAATAACTGTAGAATCAAAACAGGCAAAGTGCACAAAGTGTAAGAAGCGCAAAAATGAGGCTGCTGAATTATTTTTGCGTTTTTTGAAGGAGCAATCAGTAAAAGAACAAACTCGGCATGACGAAATAATGGAGATCAAGCGCAAAAAGCTACGCTTGGAAGAGCGACGTATTCAGGTGTTTGATGATTTGAAAGATGTTATTAAAAGTACATTTAAAAACAAGAAACCCAGAATTTGAACTTCAGCTTTCGCTGATCGAATTCTTGGTAGTATTTAAAAATCAGTTTATTTTACTCCCAAAATGTGCATCAAATCACAAGTTACCTGAAACTAAAAAGTAACACCACTTCAAAATGTAGATACAAAATATTTACTTCAAAAAGTTCGAGAAGTTCTAAATGAATTTAAATAAATAAATCAGTTTCAAATTAATGATTCTCTATTTTCTAACAAAAGTAATTACGGTCAAATAAATATGAAGTACCAATTTAATAAAAAAATATTTAAGAAGAGTTAATATACTTTTATAAACTGGAAACGGTTTTTAGTGGTTTTTATTTTTTAAAAGTTCGTAATTTAACCCTTTAATAAAATACACTATTGCAATGAAAGTACCTCCCTTTCACTCTCCTTTATACACCGGTTTGCGTTTCTCAGCGAACGCTTGTAAACCCTCCAAACGATCTTTGGTTGGTATGACTTGCGAGTAGCATATCTCTTCGATGGAGTATCCAGTGTTCAGATCAACTTGTATGCCCTTATCTATAGCCAATTTAGCCATACGAACACCAACTGGACCATTTGGTAATATTTCCTCAGCAATTTCCAATGCTTTATGGTATGCTGCATCCTTGGTTGCATTTTGTGGCACTACATGATTAACTATACCAAGCTCTTTTGCCTCCTTGCCACTCAGCACGCGCGATGTGAAAATCAATTCTTTGGCCAACGCTGGAGAAAGTATACGTGGTAAACGTTGCGTACCACCAGCACCTGGAATAATAGCCAGACGTGTCTCCACCAAACCCATTTTGCTGTCGTCGGCGGCAGTACGAATATCACATGCCAACGCCATTTCAAGTCCACCACCAAGCGCAGCGCCGTCAAGCGCTGCAATTGAAGGCATTGGCAACTGTTCCAGCGCAATTAGTAATTCACGTAGATTTGCTACAAATTCAGTGGTCTCCTCTTGCGTCATTGTTTTTCGTTCTTTGAGATCAGCACCAGCACAGAAAATGCCCGGCGACGAGCTGCGTAAAATGACGCAACGTGAGCCATTATCATGTTCTAGTTCATCTAAAACACTCCCGAAAGCTTTGACTAAACTACGACTGAAGGAGTTTTTTGCTGCCGGCCTATTAAGGCTGATCACTGTAATGCCTTTCCTTTCACCATCAAGCCGGTCAACCAGAACTTCCTTGCTTGTTTCTGCGGTGGCGTAAGCGCGTTGTCGTAATGCTGGTAAGGAGAGTCGTGCAAAGCGGCGCAGCATGCTTTCAATATATGGACAAAAAAATGAGCGAGCTTTTATTATTTAAATAAATCTTTTTTAAGTAAAAATTGCGATTACAAAACAATTACGAACACGCTGCTGTCACAGGCCGGTGAAATTCATGAATGGTGTGAGCAAAACAAACAAACACTAAAAACAGCTGATGGGGTAGAGTTGCTAAGTAAAGTTCATTTCAGCTAGGTGTATCTGCCAATTGACAAAATGGTAATTTTTGGAAAACTTAATTAAAATATTAGGGAGCAAGCAAGAATGATAGAATACAAGATTGCGCCTTCCCGCGGTGAAATGGCAGATCTCGCCTTTAGTAAACAAGAATACGGGAGAGAGAAAATTGAACAACTTCCAATATTTCATTGAAAAACGTGTTCTAATTGTTCTAAAGTGTAAAATATGAATTTATAGGCAGACATTTAATAAATAAATTCGCAAAATACTAAAAAAAGTGTCTCTTTTTCTTAATTTGTGAAAAAAGCTTTGTCTAGTTGAAGTTGAGAATTGTCAAACCCGGCAAATCCAAAGTAGCGGTACTTCTAAAGGCGTCACCTTCAGTATTCAGCACACCGTGGGGAGCAAGCAATACCGGAAGAATTGAAATCAACAAAGGCATACATTCAACTGTCAAACATTTTGAGCATTAAAACGTTACGAATTGGAACAACAATATATAAAATTCTTTCATATTAGGAACAAGTTAAAAAGTTGTTAATACTTAGATATACTTATAACAATATTGCGACACAGCTGTGCTCTTAATGTTTAGCAACCATATACATATATTTTCAATAGCCAAAAATTTTCATCAGCCTTGTTTTGAAAGTTTCCTGTTGGGCAATCGGTTTGCGTATCCGCTTTATAAAAACAAATGCGGTATAAAAACAAAAATACGACGTATTGTCAAGAATCAGATTGACTTTTAGCTCTTATAAGCAGCAGCAGGAAATTGAAAATTGTTATAAAGTTCTTTGAGTTTTCGAAAGCAAATAAATTACGCTACATAACATAAATAGCTTGGTTTTATCCTTAAAGATGACGCTAAACTGTGAACAAAACAAACGCGTTGTGTAAGCAAATTAAAACAAAAAGTTTTCCTTATTTTGCATTTGAGGTCGCCTCTTCGCGTTGCTACCTGATGACGTAGTCCTCCTGGGTTTGTTGGTAGATGGAGGCAGCAAAACCATAGAAATACATACAATCATTTTTTGGCTAACGAACACATTAGCAAACTAGTGTAAAAAGTAATCTGAAATGTTTTACAGGTAAACACACGCAAATTTGCCAATCATTTCATACGCAAAGTACAACTTTCGCTTTTGTTTACTTGAGTCTTTCTACGATATTCATTGTTTAATATTTATTTTTAGCCTTGACTAGTCAAGCGAATAAAGAAGTACGTGCACTTGCATTTTTTTTTAAGCAAACGACAGAACCCAAAATTTTGAAACATTCGCAGAGAAGTATTTTTCTTTTTGCAACGCTGTGACAGTACTGACACCAAATAATTGTGGAAGACTTCAAGGGGCATAATGCTGCCTCGTACGGCTGAACTATTACGGGTGCTGCACTTGCGGCAGCGATTTTTTGGACGACGTAACTTGCATGGGCTGGAGGGTATTAATAGCTTGCTGATTGGAAGGGTTTGTATGATGTTTTTCATGCTTGTGCAAATTAAAACTCATTAATTTTTCTATTTCAGCTCAATGGTCAATTGCGTGTTCAAGATGTGCTACATTTGGCAAACAAAAGATTTACGAAAAATTGTTTGAGTTCTAAAATTCCGAGCCGCTTATATTCTAAAAAGGATGTCAAGGTATAATATTTAAAATAATTTCCTTTTATTTGCCACCCAATTTATTTAATTCCAATCTACCACTAAAGATACAAGCAGCAGCTTCTGTATCCAGCTCCTCCGCCGGCATGAATAGTGAGGCCACGTCAAAAGTGAAAACTACCAAAAAATCCGCTACAGAACCTAAGCAAATAATCAAAACCACTTCAAGCGCAACCGTAGTACCTGCGTTGGAGAACGCAACCACACAGACAACTACAAAAAAGATGGAGATCAAAACCGCTAAAGGGATACTCTCCATCACAGCAACAATTGAAGATTCGAAAATTAACGATCTAGTTTTTGAAAAGACAAAACCGCCTATTGTGCAAGAATTACCAATACCACCGGCTAAAGTATCTGTAAATGAGTTGCTAAAAGAAACAGCCCAGGCGGCTGCTGCACAATTGCAAACTTCGCCGACGATAGATGCAGCGGCAACAGCAGCTACCGTGGCGGCTGCAACGGCAAAAGCCAAATTGGCGATAGCAAAAGCAACACAACCAAAAATTATTGGCACACCGGAAGTAGCGAATGTAGCGACCGCTGCTGCGCAGACGCAACAAATATCTCAAACGCAAAAAGTAGCGCCCACTAGTAAACCCACCATTGAGGTGGTCGTACAGAAGCCGGTACAACTGCTATAAATTATATGCAAATTGCAAGCTTGCTCAAAGCGTTTTTTGTTTTTTTGTTGTTTGTAATTCATAGAAGCGCGTGCTGGTAGATTTTAATCGGTCCTCTCTGGAGCGCAATTTTATAACGCCTGCCCGCGCCATGACTGATTTTCTATTGAAAGCTGTTGATTTAGAGAGTCTCTCGACAATAAAACGACGCTCACCATACGAGCAGGAGCCACCGATAACTGTGTATTGGCGCAAAGATGTCGAGGCGAAAGCCATAGGTGTATGGGGCTCGCGCGAGAATTTACTTAAAGAACAGCTGAAGCGAGAAGTCGAACGAAAGAAGCATCAGCAAAGTAAATTAAAAAAAAAAACTACATACCTACAGTGCCGAAAAAAATTATTTGCACAGTAATAAGTTTCATATTATTCGTAATGTTTTTCATAGTAAATTTTTTTTGATTTGTAGACCTTTCAATTTTAGTATAACGGTGAGTAATTTTGAAGTGGCTAAAAAATTCCGTTAATTTTTGTTAACTGTTTACAAACAGTGGTGTTACACGTTTTTCTACATATAAAATTCAAATTTGTTCATACGTTGACAAATTTCTAAAAATTTTAATGAAAAAGTTTGTAATTTTGATGAGCAAGAACAAATTTTAGTATAAAAAACTACTGTGCTAATACTTTTATCGCCACTGTATGTAGAAGCAAATGCTTGTAATAAATACCGAAATTTCTTGCAGATCTCTTCACAGTGAAACGTCGTTTGCGCGACTATCGACGTGAAATTGGCGCACGCACTGTGGTGGTGGACTCGGAGCCAGGTTTGACAGGCAAATCAGGCAAGGTGGTGCTCATCGCAATTGGCATGTGAGTGGGAAAAGATTTTTTATCAACGAAAAGTCGATACCCATTTGTTGAAAGCAACTTTGCAGATGATTTAGTATTGTAGTCTCAAAAAAAATTTTTTTCATATCGAAATATGTCAACATTTTTCTTTCAACTTGACCACATTTGGTGTCAAATTTGACTTAATGTATTAGGAATGGGACCAAATCTTGCCGGATTCTTTTCGAATACTAGTTTCATTATAATTTAGCGATTATCAACCATCCGTTTTAAATATAATTCAAAATACATTATTTTTCTTCTGTCCACCCACAGAAATAGCTTGAATTTCCTATTTAAGGCTTGCGGCTGGGCGTATACCGGCTCACACAGCATGTTCGCGGAGAGCATACACTCTCTGGCCGATACAATAAATCAACTCATATTGGCGTATGGCATACACAAGTCTACACAAATGGCTGATTCGGATCATCCTTATGGCTATAGTAATATGAAATATGTTTCCTCGCTCATTTCGGGTGTTGGAATATTTTGCGTGGGCGCTGGCTTGTCGGTGTATCATGGGATTACAGGACTTTTGCATCCGGCGCCAGTAGAAGATTTCTTTTGGGCCTTTTTCATACTCGGCGGTTCGCTGGTGTCCGAGGGCGCTACGCTCATTGTAGCATTGAACGAGTTGCAGCGCGCGGCTAAGTGTAATGGTGTATCCTTTAAGGATTATGGTGGGTAGCAGAATTTACGGCATTTTACATACAGTGCCGAACAAATTAATAGGGACGCGATATTTTGATCAGTTTTTTAAAAATATTTATTAATTTTTCCTAACATAAACTACATATATAGATCCAAATTGAAATCATTGTGCAAAGGTTAGAAAAATTTCGCAAAGTTTTAGCTTAATGGCAAAATTTTAAATTCGAATTTCTAGAAACAGTTCTGGTATGCAGTTTTATAGCCCATTAAATTTTATTTACTTAAAACTTGTCAAAATGTCACGACCCAATTAATTTGCCCGATATTGTATATGGAAAACTTAATCATTTCAATCAATAAATTCACAGTACTGAGCGGCAAAGATCCCTGTGTAAATGTTGTGCTCACCGAAGATGCTGCGGCGGTGACAAGTGTGGCTGTGGCGGCCACTTGCATGGGTCTCACTTCGTTTACGGGCTTGCCGTTATTTGATGCTGTCGGCTCGTTGTTGGTTGGCGGCATTTTAGGCGCTGTGGCGTCCTTCATTATCTACACAAATGCAACAGCTTTGGTGGGCAAGTAAGTGAAACTGTTTGAAGAATAATATAGGGGACGCTTGCAATGAAACTCATTGCTTTTCAGATCGATTTCAGAAGATTTATTAAATAAAATCAATGCTGAGCTTGAAAGTGATGTGATGATACGCGCCATACACGATGTTAAAGGCATCGATATGGGTAATTGTCTGGTGCGCTACAAGGTAGGTGAAATTGGAAGATGAAATCTGCAACTGTTTTGTTTCGATGCAGCAGTATATGATTTATTTTTATTTTATGTTTAAGGCCGAAATGGACTTCGATGGACGCGAATTGACGCGCTCATATTTGGACAAGCAGGATTTAAATGATCTCTTAAAGGTAGGTGTATAATTTTAGTATTAAATATTTCGTATTGCATAACTTTTTAAATTTCAGACAATACAATCATTCCAAAAAGTTGAGGAATTGGAGGAGTTTCTACTCAAACATGGCGAAAATATTGTTGATTTGATGGGCGGCGAAATCGATCGAATAGAAATGAAGCTAAGGGTATGGATTTGCTAAGCAAAAAAACTGAAGTTGTTTTTTATAAATACTTGCTTTTCTTTTCACAGAAAAAATTCCCCGAAATACGACATTGTGATCTAGAGATTTTGTAGTGTGCTTATTTAAAATTGTATTTAACAAAATTAGAGTTGTACAAATACTCATTGGTTCTCACTAATTGTTTGGGGTTTAACATACAATAATTGTATAATAATACCCTTATCAATAGTTGTATATAAGCGTAGAGTGCTAATTAGAATTTTATGGATGCGCAATATGAACACTCAGTTACAATTACAATGGAAAGTAATGGACAAAACAAGTTTCTTGCTCTGAAACCACAATAAACCAAAATTGTATATGCCGGAATTACTACCTTTAATTTGTTTGTTTAATTTCAAAGAGAATCTTATTTATTGTCAAATAAAAAAAGACAAAGCAAAATAATGAAAAATTATATAATAAAAAAAATATATATATATGTATATAAGTAAAAATTATTTGTTTTTAAATATTTTACGTTAATTAATATTTTTTTGTTACTTTATGCAAGCGCTTCGGAATGTGTAGTTTATTTTTAATTAAAAAAAGTATTGAGTATTGAGCAGATTAGCGATTAGGTCGCGGTTGTAAATTTACATTAAAAAAATTTTTTCTTGTCATATAATATTGTTATCTTTTTACATTGATTTAATATGCATTTATATTTTTTTCTTTCTGAACCCTCTCCGCTTTTCATTTCCATACTAATTTCACAAGAATTATTCACGTTTTCGAGAAGTCTGCTACAAATTGAATTTCAAAGGACATTAGCGCATTAAAATATTCCTCTGAAAGTTTCGCTATAGATATTCTCTGACAAAATAGCTAAAAATTTGATTTTTTTCTGTGCTATATTATTTTTTTATCACTTCTTCGGCTCTGCCAAATTACCCGAAGTAGTTGACAGATATCAGAAAGCGGGTCAGACGTCGTTCGTGTTCAGGCAAAATACATCGCAGTCTGTCTATCGCAAAGCGGACTACCTTCACTCATTACTTCCCATACAGCCAGTTCTATGCGCTGGTACTACCCGCCGGGGACTGTTGTTTGGCAATCTAGCCCAATAGCATAAGTCATTTTACACCTCTGGAGCAACTCTTTGCAGCAGGTTTCTCTATATTCTTTTGCTCAGAGCGAGGAGCTTGTCCAACTCTGGGCCAGAAGGCTCCATCCGAACTCCACTTCGGTTAGGTGTAATTTCTGGAACGGCCGGAGCTATCTTAAAGGTCTGCTCAGGCTTTAAGAGCCATTGGGTTTGAACCATACGGTATGAGGCGTGTTTTGCTCATCCCACCCCCACTTCCTAGCATTTCCGGCCTCTACGGCCCGAAATTCGCCGCAAAATGCATCAGTGCCCCCCAGCACTTAAAATATCTATGGTCTAAACTAGCTCACAGCAACACGGACGATCCCATACGCTTTCCAACATCCTATTCTTGCTCCTACCTACATGTGAGGGCCTGCGCACCACAAGCGAGATAATGGTGGTGGCCGCTAGGTCATCACACATCACACAGTGCAGTATCGTCGCATCGATAAAACTATAAAAACTTAGCTCATAACAGACTAAGTACCTTGGATGAAGGAAAGTCCGCTCGAGCACAACTCCATCCTCGAAGTACCGCCTAGAATTCAAGCATTGCCCACTGACTAAATCCTGCCGAAGATTTGGGTAAACCACAAACGCCGAACGAAAGTCACGAGCCTCATGGACTGGACTCAGAGAAAGGGTAACTTTATTTACCAATAGATCGAAGATGGAATGCGAGGTTGTCACAAGAATTTTCATTTAACAATACAAGCTAAAGTTATCTTTTCTGGTCGAAACATTTGCAATTAAGAAGTCAGTAAGGTACATTAAAAAGAATGTACTCGAGATAACGCAGATTAATATTTTCTCAGATAGCCAATCGGCTATTCAAGCACTCTGTTGTTATTGTAATCACGCAATCCCTATACATTTTTGGGAATGTTGCTGAAGTTAGAGTCTTAGCCGGATATAAATACGCATATTCGATTCTTGTCTTCTACCTCGGAAGAGAGCTGGCCTCGATTTCTGATCAATACGAGATTATCCTAATAAGGGTTTCCGGCTAATGAAACAGCGGATGTAGCAGCGAGGCGCCATTCTGCAATGAATGTGTCCTACGCGGTGGATATGGGCGCCTCACTTAGGCAGACCAAGAACGGAATTGCCGAAATTTACTGTTAATCTGAGGGGGGAACGTACAGAATTCCCCGGCAGTTTTAGGTGCTCTATGACCCACATAAGACGGGAGATCTTTTAGGAATGAGCTAAGAAAATCCCTACAATCTCACGACAGTATGCACAGGGCATTGGCTTGTAGGAGTCGAAGTCTCTCGCAGCTGTGAGGACCACAGCTTAAAAAAAGACCTTCGAACACAATTTAACTTTTTTGAGTTTCTCTACTACATAAATACTCATCGTAATCGATATCATTATGAGCATAGTTATCGGGGCAGATCTTGAATATCGATTTCGCGGTCGTAATCAATTTCGTTATCATTATTATTATCGATATCTACATTTGTATGGTTATCGATATCGATGTTGAAATTATTGTTGTTGTCGATACCATAATTTTAGTGGAAAAATTGTACCCTGACACAATCAAAAATCTTCACTACAAAATTACTTAAATGAATAAACATTTAAATACAGACATCTTGCAGTAATGGATTTTAGTAAAGTACAAATAATTTTCTTGTGTGTACTTACTATTAGCAAGCAAATACTTTTAAGTTTTGCAAAAATGCATACCTATTTTATATGCACATTTCCCCACCCATTTAATTTGACACTTTTGTTTACTTTTGCTTTTCAAATCGTCAATTTACATATTGACGCCCACAGCGTTTGCGTGTTTAAAATGCAAAATCATCTAATCCCCAGCTTGCTTTTGTTTACATTTACATACCAACACACTTGTTTCTTTTATTTTCAAATTTCCTAAGCCGTTGAACGCTACCGGCGACTGTACATTTTTTAACATGCGATTTTTTTTAACAAATCGGCCGTAACAGAGCTGCTAGCACAGCACCTGGTGGTGGCAAGCGATATTGCAACAAATAATACAAATATTTTTTTTTGTAGATTTTTAATAGGAAACAAATAGTTAATATTATACACCTGAATGCGCTCGCTTTGCGCGCCATTTATTACCAGCATAATTTAACAGCGACTTTTACAGTCTGTTAATTTAACAGTACTCAGCCGAGATAGTTGCAAAGTTTTTAAACTCACAGAGAGCTTGTATGTTTGGCGACTTTCTGAGCAATTTCGTTCTATTGTCGATGTTTTAAGAAATACATAAATAAAATACAAGGTTAACGGCATTTGCACTTGTATTTAATATAATTAAATTATGCATTTTGTGGTGTTCAAGAAATGACAGGTTTTTGCACTTCATCAAAACTTTAACAGATGGGCACATATGGGTATTTCCATGAAAATGTCAACCATGACTGAGAAATTAAAAATAATTGAAAAGGGGGTTTAAGATGAATTAATAAGCAAAAAATTTACGAATTTTTATGGTACGCAAGATTTTACAGCTTATTGGAATTTTGAAATTGAAAAAGGAAAGAGTAAAATTGAAAATCTCTTCGACTAAGTTTTCGCATATGAATTTTATTATTTTCGCTTTCCTATGAAGCAAATTAAGAGTATTGAAAGATTGCAATTACTGCTGATAATTCAAATTACAATAACAATTAGCTAAAAAATGAGAACAGAGAGAAATTAGAGCTCGAATCACCTCTATCTGTATGTCCCGTACGACTGCATGGAAATGCCCATACATAAATAAATAAATACATACATACATATATCATTCTCGGAGAAAAATGCAAATTATACTTCGCTCTTTAATTGTTTATCATGTGAAAGTAAGACGCTATTGGTTTGTGTTTTGCTTAATTTTTTCTGCACTCAAACTTCTGATATTCATATTCCCTAAGCCACGCGCTTATGATAAATACTTCATACATACGCATACAGTGCTCGTCATAACGATAGCACAATCACATATTCACACAAGTTTTACTATTTTATTTTATTTATTTAAATTAATAATTTTTATTGTTTTTTTAGTTCATTCTACAACAAACTTCGGTTAAATCCAAGTTTAAAACTTTGATCAAATGAGGGGAAAAATTCAGCAAACATTTTATAAGAGTTACAAAGTCTTAATTAGAATTTCTAGAAAAAATATGGGCATGTAGTTTTATAAGGCATTCAATTTTAGTGCAGTAAAGCGCAGGTTCGAAGTGACTTTCAGTAAAAAAATCCGGAATTTGTTGTAGAATGAACAATATTAAAAAATATAACAAAATTTAATAAAGAAAAATAAATAATGAAAACTTTTGAATATGTGGCTGTACTATCGTTATGACCTGCACTGTAGGTAGGTGCTTAAATTGACCGCCGTGGTAGAGTTAATTTGCACAGACCATTTTAGCTAGAAATTTGAAGATTGTGGATTCGATAAACTCCACGAATATTAGAAAATGGAGCGAACCATTTTTTGAATAGACAGAACCACAAGCGAATTTCTTCAATATATTCGTTCCTAATTCTTAATTGGTGCTATAACCGCCTAGGCGATTTTTGCCGATTTCAACATAGCACGCCAGTGCTTCCTTTGCCTTGCTAACTGGCGCTAGCTAGAGTGAGTGAAGCCTCCACTTGGTCCTTCCAGCGTAGAGCAGGCCTTTCTCTTTCTCTGCCACCACCAGCGGTTACTGCGTTGAATACTTTCAGGGCTGGAACATTTTCTTCCAACGTCTGCGGTATTACCAGTCGCAAAGACGTAAAGGTAAAAAACCTTTCGCGTAATCTTTCTCTAGAACGTGGCAAGGGCTATCTCATTCGATATTGATTTGGTGCATTATGAATCGATGGTAGACTTGGTGAGTCGAGAGCCACGCTGATAAGATTCAATCAGTTCGTTGAATGTTGGTCTTTCGCAACTCGTTCAACGATATTCTGCAAATAAGCAACATACCTGCTCTTCCCCACAATGCTTCCTTAGCTCAGCTGGTATACTGCTGACATTGCACCCGATCGCAGCTTGCATAGACAGCATCGAAGATAAACCTAATAAAACCAGTCCTCGTATTGGTAGAAAAACTAGCAATATAACTTCACAAATTAGATGGAAACCTCGGCCTTTAACCGTCAAGTTTATACGCACAACTCTATTATCATTTTTATGAATGCGAATGCATGCACACATACATACACACACACACACACATACATATCCATAGACAAAGCGCCGCTATGGTGCTGGCGCTGACTGGTCTGCGTTCGATTCAGTTTGAATTTAGCAGTGCGCGCCAACAGCCGTAAGTGGCTGAGACAAACAAATGCTAATAGTAATCTTAAAATACCGCATAAATTAATTCAGCAAATTGTTGTACTTAACAGGTAGGAGTGACTGTCAAAAGCATAATTAAGAAAAATAAATAAAAAATTGGAGAGTTGTAAATGCCGGCGCGGGTGAAGAGCATACTAATATTATTTAGAAAGTGTGCATAGGAAGTGTGATGAAGTTTTGGCGACTAACTTAATGTTGAAACAAGAAATAGTGAACGAATTTAAGAATATAAGAAAAAGTTTAAAATTTAGCTAATAATAAAGTGAATAATTTAATTACAAAGCAATCGAAGTGCTGTGACCGTGAAAAATGGGCTCAAAAAATGCATCCAATGTAGAAATTTAGTAATTTGAAAAGTCATAAAATTATTTTATTTTACTTCTTTCATAATTCAATAAATTGGGGAAATTAAATTTCCAAAATTAAAACAGTTCTTTTAGGCCAAACATTAAGCTTCTGAGAAGTCTCCTAAAGGTTAAATAAAATAGCTAGGGAAGGCCATATTGTCCAGAAATATGGGGTCGTTGAGCACACGGCTCCCACTAGCTCAGCTGCCAGGTATGATATCATCAAGATAACGAATTTTCAGAGCGGATTTAAGATCCAACTAGGGAACTAAGCAAAATGAAGTACGTCCACACTAGAAGCACACCGCCAGGCTAGCAAACTGCAGTGGTACACTGACAGCTCAAAAACCCCGGTAGGCATAGGCGCGGGTGCCTTTCGTTTTAGAACCCACATGTTTGCACCAATGGGATGTTTACAGTTTTTCTGACAGGTCACTGCCGACTGCGAAGTCGTCCGCATAAGTTCGGAATATGGTCGAATGAGTCGCGTCACATCTGTAACTCGGCTACGGTAACCCAATGCGCCTGTTTTTCGAGTGTGACGTCA
Organism: Anomoia purmunda; assembly: GCA_951828415.1. Classification (NCBI taxonomy): domain Eukaryota; kingdom Metazoa; phylum Arthropoda; class Insecta; order Diptera; family Tephritidae; genus Anomoia; species Anomoia purmunda. The sequence continues at coordinate 113,371,618 of OX639997.1, forward strand.
GTTCGACGAGGAAAGAAGAGTTGGCTAGGCTTACACAGACCCTGAGATGGAATTCGTATGCTCGCTACCACCAAACATCACCTTACGACGTGAAGCGTAAGATGTAGTACTGTAAATAGCAGATGCCACAATGGTTTTTAGAGATTGAATTGCAAACCTCCAACTTCAGTTGTACACAAAAAGAACGCAGATTACGTAGATCTTTGGTATACCTTTTAGTGAAGTGCGGTTTGGTGTATTTAAAGCACTTGCTCTGTTGAGTACGGTTCAAAGTAAAACCGGGTATTAATGCCGGTTCCGGTTCTCAAAAAATTTAGTAACGAAATAGTTAAACAAAAGTTTTTACAAAAATTAAATTAATTTTTACTTATTTTTTGTTGGAGAGAAAGAATATCGATAAATGTATTCCATTTGTGTAATTAAAATTTAATAAAAATAAAATACATGAAATTAAATCAAAGTATCTACGCGATGCCCAGGATTATTTTTCATTTAAAAGAAAGTTTTTTTGCTTCTTTCGGGCCCGATTTTCTGTGTAGAAACCGTTTTCGGTTTTTTTGGAAATAATTTTTCAGTTTTTTGAACTTGAACGTGAAATACTTCGAGCCCGATAACTACCATAAACGTTATGCATTTTTTTGTTTGTTTGCCAATTGCACTCGAATTATATATTTGATAAACATACACATGTACATTGCATATTTGACAAAACAACATATGTGAAGTTATCTTTATTGGTCTGAAAATAAAAAGTCTAAAATCAAATGAGTTCGTTTTTTAAAACAGTTTTGTATGTACACGTATTTTTCTTGAATATCACCAATGAATTTGTAGATAGTGTAAATAGTGTTTTTTTTGTCCTCATATTAGTAAACCCAAAGGAATGTAAATATTTACGAATGAAAAACTAGACAAAAAGCCCGAATGTGTACAAACATAACACATACAACAATTTACGTACGAATAAGTATTCTTTTGGGCAAGACCACAATAGTCAATAAATAATAATCATGTATAAAGAAATGCCTTCGATTTTTTTAGGCAACTGGTATAATGAATGCCGACTCATTGTTCCTTCCTTTTTGGAGGTTTGAAAGATATCGATATACATACTGTACGTTTTACAAACATAGATATACAAAATGTACACACATTTGTACAAAGGTTATTGCACTTTGTAGTTGTAAAAAAAATAATGACCGGTGAGGTGAAACCACGGTACTTGTACGCAACATGTAGATATTGTTTATGCAACGATAAAGATTGTGAAGCCATACGAAGGTAATTAAAATAATTTGCACTGGATTAGTTAATAGAGTGAAATAATTCTCCCTTGCAATTTCGAAGTGATACTCGTATGAGAAATAAAATTATATTATTTTTTTTTTAAACTTCTATGGTGCATGGATTGTTCATAGTAATCGCACGCCTTTTAATTATCGATATCGTTATCAGGGATGCAATCGTAATACTCTGACATATATTCGTATTAAATATACGTTTTGTAAGGTTCAAAAGTGTCTAACCCGAATTATAAAATGTATGGAAAACCCAAAATTACTTTTCACAGCTCTTTACCAACATTTCCGTACACTTAAAAAATAGTCTAAATTTTTGCCATCAAAATGTCCCGAAACAGCTGCCGTTCCTGCATACTAATAATTGTATAAAATTTGGGACATAAATAGCTTATAATAACTAGGATCAATATATAGGGTTAACAAAGTTACAGTCAATTAAAAATGTGATTTAAATTACATATCGTCATATCACGACCGGACGGATTTGAATAAGAATTGGCACGTATGTATGTATAAAGGCCGTTATGTGGGTAACCACAGAAGCCTTTTTTTATAGGGAGTTGCCACCTGTTTTAAAGTTTAAATTCAATTAAAACAATAAGTGAAAAAAAATATTACAATATGAATATCAAACGAAAGCGTTTTAGCTTCGTTTTCAAGTTATTTTGTAAGAAGGTTGCCACCTGTTCAAAATTAAATTAAATGAAATTTTAAACTAAAAGTTTTAAGAAACCTTAAGTTAAAAAAAATATTTTTGAAGAGGGTTGCCACCTTCTAAAAAAGTTAATAATGAAATATGGGCCACGTGCATAAAATAGTAAATTAAATCAAATTATTAAGTTAAGTTTGAATTCGCTAAAAATTTCCATTGAATCCTGATCACTGCTTTTGCTGAAAATAAAAAAAGTCCTGCATTCTTTTTATGGCGAAAATTAGCAACATCGTCAGCAAAAAAAAGTTTTCAAAAATCAACGCGCGTTTTGAGGCTTTCCAAATGTGAACCTTATTAGACTAAAATTTACCGGGCTGTAAAACTGCTTACTTAAAAATTCTGAATAAAAATATTGATATATCGATGAAAATTTGTTGTCATTATAACTTGCGCCCAGTTTGAATTTTGAATTTATACGACTTTCGTAGTAGAATGTACTGTATTTTTATCAAAAATATTAGTAAAGCAATATATAGTACCGAAAATTGTTGAAAAGTACCTGTAGTATAGTCATGATAAGCGCCGTAGGCCTGGGTAAACGATGAAGATCCAGATAAAATCAACAGTCGGGAAATTTTGAGGTAGCAAGAGCTACTACTGCTGCTAATTAATGTTGGGTCACTGTCATCAATAGCTTTGTTATTTACAGCTGTATGCAACTAATTTTTTGTATCATGTAGTTGAATAGATATGACACAATGATTTTTGCTAAATAATTTTATTAAATCAAATACATATGTATGTATGGACATATATGCTCGTCGCGTAGAAGCTTTACAAAAACCGAGCAGGCACGCTTCAGGCCATTGGACTTGGAGTTATTATTTCGACCGCTAATTTTTTGTAAAATTGGGATAAGCGATGTACAAAACAAAAAGAGACAAATAAATTTACATGCATGTATGTATGTATGTGTATGTACTGTAAAAATAACGAACTGTGAAAATATTAATTGAATTTGGAATGGAAAACTAATGTCGCAATTATTGAAATTTGATTGCTACATTTTTGTTTAATTTAATTTATACATCTCATTTATTCAACCTTATTGTTTTGATATCTATTTTTAATATACAAATTGCATACAGAAACATAGCTCATACGAATACAATGACAAAACCGATTAAAATCGATGTTATAAACTTTTAAAAATTGCAAACCTTTTGCTAAACTTACAAAACGTCATTAATCTGGTATAATAAAATACATACCAATAATGTCAAAATTTAGATGAGATAGGATGAAGCATACATGAAAGTTTTCTTAAAATTTTGTTACAAAATTGGAAATTTGAAGCAATATCTGCAATAGAAGATATTCTTTAAAGCAGGTGGGAAAAAGATTTTTGGGCATAAGTTTTGATTTCTTGCTGGGTTTCTAACTCGGCAAAGACCTGCCTTGGTCATTCGTCTCTATTCTTATCCGAACGGTGTTTCCTATCAGTGTAACCATTTGCTTCTCCTTTATATAAAAGAAAATTGTTTACTATTAGCTAAAAAATTATTTATGTAATGACACTCAAACAATCATCGTAAATAGATATCGGACACAAATGAATCGTTTGATGAAAACAGATATTGACGTATGTAAACATTTTCCCGCGCGATTCTGTTTTCTATTTGCGACTACGTCTTCTACTTCTACTTAATTGACGCCACAACCGTTTAAGAGATTTTGGCCGGACTTCTCCTACTATTTGCGGTATGTGTCTTGATGTTGTAACACAAATTGAGGGACCTACAGTTTTACGACGACTCCGAACGGCAAATGTGTTTTTGTGAGAAGTTTTTTTCATAGCAGAAATACGTTCGGGGGTTTGGTATTAGAAACAAATTTTCCTATAATTTTTGATTTTGATTTGAACCCGCCACACACTCGGCTACGGCGGCCGCCAGTTATTTACATACATGGATAAGAAATATTGTACATACAAAACATAAATTATGTAACTATTTTTGTAAACGAAGATCAACTTGCCGACTTGTCGATTTCTTGCGGAAATATGCAATCAGCAAGTAATAAAAAATGATTCATGATCAATGCTTTGCCAGCTGCGAAAGGTCAAACAGTAACTATTATGTAACAACAATACGTCTCAAAACTTTCGAAAGAAAGATGCAAATCGTGTAATTGCTTAGAGTCATAAATATTTAACACAAAATGGGGGTTCATGTATCCCTATTCGATGAAACAAAAAGTAGATGAGAGATTATACCTCTCACAACAAACCCCGGAAAGGAGTGTGGTTTTTTTATTGTGCCTATCTGAAGTAGGTGATTTTTTTTTTGGATACGCTGTATATAGGAACAATCGAGTAAAATTCCATGAAATAGCGTTTTTTTCTGTAATTCTTCTGGATGTTTACCTAAAACTTTCGCTAGATGCTGCTGTAGTACAATTTTTGGTATTTTTGTGGTTTTTGACATTTTTACCATTTTTTTAAATCTACATATTTCATTGTGATATTTATCCTATGATACTCTACTAATGGGAATGCATACTGTTAATGAAAATTTAGAGATTTAAAGAAGCCCAAAAAAGTAGTTTTTAACTTCATTTATATTTTTTAGACATATGTATTAAAACTAAGACTTTATATAATTTTTCGATTAATAAAAATTGACACATGTTTGACCAAGTTCCTGTTTTTTAGCCGTAGCCGAGCGGAACTTTGCTGGCCGAACATGGCCGATGCCGAATCGAAGTTCGGTCGTTCTGTAGTACTGGTTTATTTATTGATTTTTAAAGACAACTAGATATAAATAATTAAATCACTGATACTCGTATCGACCAAGCGCAGAGTTGAGGTCAGTTATGTCGGTCTAATATGTATGTTTTCTGTATCAGTGTTTTTTTTTTCAAGCGCATTGCACAAACAGGTTTCCGGCATCAAGAGCTATTGAGCGTGACTTAGAGGTAACTAATTTGTTCTGCATTCGGTCGTCCAAGTAATAGTAGGATATAAAAGCGTGATTCCCTTCAAGTCTACTAAAATTTATTCGGACTGCAGAGTTGCTTAATATTTGCCATGATCTTTCTCTCGAAAAATATTCTGTTGAGCGCATAGTTTACTTTGACTTGTTGAGAACTATAACTATTAAAGTATCTTACTATAGTATTAAGAATAACTACATACATATTTCTTACTAAGTATTACTCGTATATATTATTTTTCAGCTACAATACGAAATGTGTTTCTCACAAGTAATCTATTTACTACTATTATTCTGTACACTTACGACCACAACAAAAAGCAAGGAGTGCAATAGTGCAAAAGAGAAGCGACCACATATTATTTTTATATTGGCAGACGATTTGGTAAGTAAATATCTACGTGTATACAATAATAAGCATTTTATTAGTATTTTAAATTTCAAAGAAAAATTGAGCTTCAAATTAATATAAAGTGAATACTCCGCTAACTCGGCTCCGTACTCATCAGAATTTTGCTATTGAGCAGCACTTGAGCTGGTGGCATCAAACAAAATTCCTCAGAGTTAGTGCAATGAGTTCGAATTTCATTTTTTAGTCACTCACATCTCAAATACTTTCATTTTTATTTGTTATCACTTTTTGTTACAACGAGAAACTACTTTTAACTTTTTACTTTTGTTTATTTTAAATTTACATATCACTGCTTTAGGGCTTCAATGATGTTGGTTTTCATGGCTCAGCGCAAATACCAACACCGAATATTGATGCCTTAGCATTTTCCGGGCTCATATTGAATAACTACTATGTCAATCCAATATGCACACCATCCAGATCCGCACTAATGACTGGAAAATATCCGATACATACAGGTAAATTTCGATTGATTAAAAATTATTCATACACACATTATTTAATACGCCGATAGAGCGAATTTAGAAGATCTTCACTGAATTTTCTAATAGGAGGAGTTACGTTTTGTAAGGTATTGGTTTTCTGTAGAATTGAGAATTGTAGGACGAACGATATATAGCGTGTGGATGAAGCCTGCCGCCATGCCAGGGCTGTTAAGTAAACCTCGTATTAAGCTCCACTAACTTCAAGACTCTGATCTGTAATAAAGATTTGCATCCTTCACGGGGTGACTTTATTTTAATCAAATACTTCCAATCTAGACTCGTAACGTGACAATATATATTATTTGTTTGAGTTTTAGTCAGGGGCGCCTAATTGATGGATATTCTGTGAAATGAGGATCTACCCTTGTCGACCATTTTTCCCCCCTATATCTAAGTTCTGAACAACGAAACCTCAATAGGTGGTCTAGGAACCGCGAGAATAATATAAAGAATCCTGTCACTGGACATAGCATAGCGATACGAAAAACTCTACAACTCAGGAAGAATTGCAGGACGAAGATATTCCATGGAGAAGTCGGCAGAACTGAATGTCCTTAGGAAAAATGTAAGATAGTGTAAGAGATGTGGACGGCCCGTACCCGAAGTCTCAACTCCGCTAAGTCTGATCTGCACAATTCGAGGCGATTTCCAAGCCATCCCTCTAAAACCGGATAGAGGCGTAGACAGCTACGTTTTAATGGATCATCGTAGTTTTTGCACCAGTAAAGAGCACACAGCAGGGAATGAAAGCGAAAAAACAATATTTTCTCATGACAGCTCCTCGAGTGTGTAAAATAGGCACAGATCTTAACCTTCCCGTATTAAGTTTGTTGTACCTAAGGTCAATTTTGTCCATGTAGACTTTTCATGCCTGGGTATGCCTCGGTTTTCCTAGACCATCAAATAAGAAAAAACAAGAATCCCGCTATTGTCTAATAAATATAGTTTAGGTTTTTAAAGAGTAAACCACTTTCAGAATTATACAAAAACAATAAATAATATAAATATCGGCTTTCAATTAGACGGCCTTTGAATCTGTTCGATATATTTAATTAAATATTTTTTAAATCATATTTTTTTATGCTCCCATCAGGAATGCAGCATACTGTGCTATATAGCGCGGAGCCACGTGGTCTACCACTGACTGAGAAAATATTGCCACAGTACCTGAACGAGTTGGGGTATGTACCCTAATTTTTTATTGCTCTTTTATTAAATAGATTTTTTTTTATTTTATTATTCTTTTATTCTATTATTCTTATGCACGATATTTTAATTTTGTAATATTTTTTGCGTTTTTATATCCTCAGTTACTCATCGCACATTGCCGGCAAATGGCATTTGGGTCATTACAAAAGTGTTTATACGCCTCTACAACGTGGCTTCAAATCGCATGTGGGCTTTTGGACGGGCCATCATGACTACTACGATCACACAGCAGTGGAGCATGGCATGTGGGGACTTGATATGCGAAACGGTAATGGCAAGGATACATAAATCGTGAACTGAAATGGCAAAGAGCGCGCATTGTGGTCATCCGTTCAGCCACTTTTGCCCTAAGCTAGTTGTAATTTCTTGAATGATCAATTCTGTATAAAGTGTGTTTGTTTACTGTATTCATTTATTTTTATTGTCAGGCACCCAAATCGGTTATGATTTTCATGGCAAGTATACCACCGACATTGTAACCGATGAGGCTGTACGCGTGATTGCCGAGCATGATGCAAGGGCGCTACCGCTCTTCCTCTACGTTGCACACGCTGCCGTGCACTCTGCCAATCCGTACAATCCGCTGCCAGCGCCCGACGAAGCAGTTGCTAAGTTGGATAAAATCAAGGATATGGGAAGGCGTAGATATGCAGGTAAGAAAGAGACACTAATAGCTCTATTGCAAAAGAACAACAGTTGAAGTAGAGATTTAAAAAAAAAGTCTTTAAGTATTTAAAAGCTGATGCGCGGCTGCACTTGCTTTGTTTAGAAATAAAAAGCAGTTCACTTGCAAATGAATAGTATAATTAACGCCCATGGAACACAACTCAATTATCTAATTAAAAATTTGCATCTTGTAAATAAATGCAGCGATGTTAGAGCGACCATGTCGCCAGCGCGTCTATCGCAACCGCGTGTGCAGCTTAACCAAGACGATCACGTAACATGTCAACGAACTGTCTCGCTGTAAATGTAGGCCAGTTTTTGAATTGTTGAGATTATAGCATAAGTTCCACTTTCTGTAGGTCAAAAAATTTATTTTAACTACATATGTATGTATTTCTTTCTTTCTGTCTTCCACAGCAATGCTGACCGAATTGGATAAATCTGTCGGTCTCATCGTGCAGAAGCTGCAAGAGCGCAAAATGCTACAAGATTCCATAATCGTATTTAGCACCGACAATGGTGGCCCACCGCAAGGTTTCAATATAAATCACGCTTCAAATTGGCCACTACGTGGCGTCAAGAACTCCGTATGGGAGGGTGGCGTACGTGGCGCAGCGTTGCTTTGGTCGCCGCATCTGCAGGGCCGGCCGCGTGTAGCCGAGCAGCGTATGCATATCGTCGATTGGCTACCCACACTGTTGAGCGCGGCGACAGGCAGTGATACTAAGTGGTTGCAGTAGTGAGTCTAACTAATTTTACATTCATCCGCTCTTTCTATACGTTTTTACTTTTATACAGCAACTTAAATGTTACGCTGGATGGCGTTAGCATTTGGGATGCGTTGTCAGGCGATAAACCTTCGCCGCGTCGTAATATTCTGCATAATATAGATGATATTTGGGGTAGCGCAGCTCTCACTATGGGTGATTGGAAGCTTATCATTGGTACTAACTATCCCAAAATGTGGAATGGTTGGTATGGACCGGAAGGTGTGCGGGATGCTAAGGCGTATAATTACAAGGCGTTGCAACGATGTTCCGTTGGTGAAGCTCTGGCTACTTTAAATATGACACCCAGTGTGGCGCAGGTGATACACATGCGTAGCGCGGCGACAGTGAATTGCTTGTTGGAAGTGCCGCCGAACTTGTGTGATTATAAGAATAAGAAGCCTTGCCTGTACAATGTGAGGGATGATCCATGCGAATATTACAATCAGGCTGAGAAGTAAGTGAAGGCATGAAAGAAAGGTTTTTTTGTTTTTACAAAAAAATTGATATCCAAATAGATAGCTTTAATATCGTTGGGTCATTCAAGACGTTTAGGGAGAAAACAAATGCGGCAAATGCCAATACGAATAGGCTAAAAACAATTTTCGATAACAATAAAGATACCGATAATAGTAATAAAATATATCGATAACGAGACAAAATGAAATAACCAAAGAAATACCGATAATTGTACCACTGTCAATAACAGTAGATAACACGTAAATAACGATATACATGCCCATAACGATAACAATTTCAAAATCGATATCAATAATGATAACGATAACAGTAAATCTGGATTCAAACACTCTTTGAAAGCATTGAAAATCACATTATATTGAAAAAGGTTAAGTTGATAATAAATGTAATTCGAAAAAGGAATTTGAAAAACTTCTTTCGATAACGATAACGTTATGGATAACCATACAAAATCAAAGATATCGATATATACGTTGGTAACCATATCGATAGTAAAATCATAAATATATCGATAACTGTTTCAATGCCGATAACATTTCCTAACCTTTTCAAAATGTATTTCGATAATGATAACGATAACAATAAAGCTATCGATGACGATAGCTATTTTTATTGAATAATGAATTTCATTATTTCTAATGAGTTTGGCGAAGAATCTCCATACTAGAGAAATTAAATGAGGTTGTCGAAAGCTTATGGAGTTTATTCTTGATATTCATCGTTTCTGCTCTGAGATTATCACGTTCGTATGCCTTGTCTGTTTGACGCTGCACTGACATTGTGGAGACTAAGCACATTGATAGCTTATTTACATTTAGAAAATTCGCATAGTTATTCCTTGCCTAAAAAGCACTTTATTACGTCACTTACGGTACTTTTCTCTTTCACCAATTACAATGTGATGAACTTCTATAAAAATATCAAAGTATTGCCTAATGTGGCACACTTACGTAACACCCTCTAAGACGGACCCGTGCCACAGAACAGGACTCATGTGGCAAAAAAATCAAGAAACTTTACACAACATTCAAAAACTTTAATTAGCATTTTTAGGAAAAATTTGGGTATGTAATTTTATAGCCCATTCAATTTTAATATAATAAAGTGCAAGTATGAAATAGCCACAAATTACCGCATGCTCCTTTTTGGTTTTATATGGAAAAAACCGCGCAACACCGCCACTCAAAAAAATGGCAAAAACTAATGGTAATTTTTGGCCACTGAAACTTGCACTTAGTTTTACTAAAATTAATTGGGCTATAAAAGTGCATATCCAAATTTTAAACTTGTGTAAAGTCTGTTGTACTTTTTTCCCCATTTGAACCAAATTTTAAGCTTGGACTCAACCGGTGTTTGTCTAGAATGATTACATTTTTATAAAGAAAAATTAATTAAAAGTAAATAAAGAAAAACCAAATGTCAAAACTGTCATTTTATTTAATTTCAGATATCCAAAAATTCTCAAAACACTCTTGGACGAACTGAATCGCTTTAATGAGACTGCAATACCCGCCTCAAATAAACCAGACGATCCACGCGGCGATCCTCGTTTGCACAATTATATTTGGACTAATTTTGGCGATTTGGTAAAGCAGTAAAACAAATTATTATAAAAAAAAACTTCAAATATTTTTGTGTTTTATTGTAACATTTGCTTGTTCATTTCATTGCTTTAAACATAACCTAAGATAAATGTATGTATATATAAACAAGAATACAATTTTATATTTATAGTAGATGGTATGGAGCACAACTTAGTACAAATTAAAATGACAGTTAAATAAAATATATGTTTCCAACAAGGTAAGTACAAAGTTGCAACGATTAGCGACAGTCAAAGCAGTTACAATATGACTACTTCAAAGTGAAGATGAAGGTTGCATTTCTTTAAAAAAAAAGGTGCGAAATGAATGAAAATGGTTATGAAAAATAAAGTTTCAGAGTTTTAGGGCTACAGTTGTTCATAATGTTTCGAGTTTACTACATTTCTTATTTATATGCCACATGCATTTCATATACAAAGTACCGTTATACACGCACTAAATGCTAACTAGATAATATGCAAAATATTATTAATAGTCTAGTGTTATGATGATTGAATACGAGTATGAGTAATGTCTTCTTTACGTATGTATGTATGTATGTATGAGGGTTAATATGATGGGGAGCGTTTTATTTTTCCACGCCCGCCGTATATCCGTGGGCTCATTGTCCGCTATCGATTGCCACTAGTTGTTCGTTTTGCCTTCGAAGTAATTAATATCGGTAACCATCGCCATTGTTGTCGCCATTTTGACCACCTGGCCCAAATCCATTCGGACGTCCGCTAGAGTAACCCTGTCCATCGAGATTGTCCTGCCCGCCAGGTCTGCCATCTGAGTAGCCGTTGCCGTTGCCGTTGCCGTTGCCGTTGCCGTTGCCATTACCATTGCTGTACTGTCCACCGCCTCCGCCATTGCCGTTCGAGTAGCCATTACCATTTCCGCCATTTCCATTACCATTGGGACGTCCACTTGCGTAACCGTTGTCTCCCAAATCTTGTCCACTTGGTCGACCATCGGAATAACCATTGCGGCCGAGTCCTTGTCCACCACCATTACCATTGCGTCCTTTGCCATTGCGTCCACCACTATAACCATTGCCATTACCATTGCCGTTACCATTTCCATTGGGACGTCCGCTCGAATAGCCATTGCCGCCAAGATCTTGACCATTTGAATAGCCATTTCCACCGCCAATTCCATTGCCATTCTGTTCGTAGTCATAACCGTTGTTGCCGCCGGCACCACCAGCACCACCACTTCCACCGAGTTCGTTGTTAGCTTCGCCTTCGTAACGGATCTGTGGGCGATAGCCCCCTTGATCGGCTTCATAGTCTACGATCTATGCGTGTTGGTGTGTTTTTAGAAAGGGTGTATATCGAAAAGAAGGAGTGGGGAGGAAAACAAATAAAGAAAAAACAAATTTAAGGTAGTAAATATTGTTAATAAAATAAATTTTTATAACTGACCGAGCAAAGAAGCCTGGAAATAAAATGTATAACCTAAAAGTATGCTTACAGAAAATGCCGTTCTACAAGTTCATTAATTTTCAGTAACACATACTTTTAGGATCCATTTTTTTAGTTACATTTTTCGCTTCATAGCTATACGAAAGCAATGAAAACATGGTATTTGTGCAAATATTTTTAAATCATTTCCAAAATATTGTCAGTAGTAATTTTTTTCCTTACTTGCTTCCTTCCATCAGGCAACAACACATTGTACTGGCCTGTTGTATAGTCACCATCGCGCATTTCCGAATGTCCGAAGGACAAACCACTCGGAGCATCTTCAACTTCGTAACTAAATTCGTATTGTGCCGGTTCCTAGGGAATAATAATGGAAAGCGGAATTTGCAGAACTATTCTGACGGACAGTAAAAACAAAAGCAGAGTTTCGTGTGAGTATCAAGCGAGCAGTATCTAGTGTTGCCAATGTGACTTTGAAGCATTAAAATGGAAGGAGTCAAGTAAGAATTTGTGTAAGCGTTAAAATACCCATGGCCTTAAGGGGCCCGTTAAGTAGCTGTGGTGTGTTGTTTGCAAGTGTATCAACTAAGTAGTTAAAATAGTATAGAGTTGTTCGCCTTTAATTCTACGCCTTCTTTATGTGTGCCAATAGCCATCATATAGCTCAAAGGCTTCTTCGGAAGTAGTAGAGCTCTAACTGTGTAAATTAACTAAATTGTATTTGTCAATAACCTCGTGTGCTCTATTTTTAGACCAACACTTAGTGCCGTTTTCACAGTGGAGCGTTAACGGACATTTAGCCAGAAAATCTCGATTTTCAACATGAAAAACGAAGTCAACTGACGAAAGTGCGTTAAGGGTTCCTGTGAAAACGACTTTGAAAAAATCTTAGAATTAGAATAAAGATTTTGCCACTTACACCGCTCTCACCGCTATCTCCGCCACCCTGCGAGTAGTCGTAACCATTTGCACTACCTCCATTGCCATTTCGTCCACCGCCATTTCCATTGCCGTTGCGTCCACCCGCACCTGGTGGTAAGTAATCTTGTCCCGGACGTCCACCTCCACCTCCATTGCTATTACCATTTCCATTACCATTCGAATAACCATTGCCGTTGCCAGAAGCTGGAGGACCATAACTATCAGAAGGCTTCGAGCCACCACCAAGTCCGTTGCCGTTCAAGCCTGGTGCGCCATATGTACTCGAGGGACGTCCACCGCCGTTGCCATTGCCATTCCCGTTTTGTCCTGGCGCGCCATATGTGCTTGAGGGACGTCCACCGCCATTGCCGTTACCATTGCCATTGCCGTTACCATTGCCATTGCCGCCGAGTCCCGGCGCACCATAAGTGCTTGATGGGCGTCCACCGCCGTTGCCATTACCGCCGAGTCCTGGCGCGCCATAAGTGCTTGACGGACGTCCACCGCCGTTGCCATTACCGTTACCATTACCACCTAAACCGGGTGCACCATAAGTGCTCGATGGGCGTCCACCACCACCTCCATTCCCATTGCCACCTAAACCGGGCGCACCATAAGTGCTCGACGGGCGTCCACTACCGCCTCCATTACCATTGCCACCTAAACCAGGCGCTCCATAAGAACTTGACGGGCGGCCACCACCGCCTCCATTACCATTGCCGCCTATACCGGGCGCACCGTAACTACTGGAGGGTCGTCCACCACCATTACCGTTGCCCCCATTACCACCTAAACCAGGTGCGCCATACGTGGAGGAAGGGCGTCCAGCGCCGCCACCGCCATTACCATTTCCATTTGCTGATGGTGGCAGGTAAGAGTTCACTGGCGGTTCGGGACGTGCCAACACCGCTGACGTCACCAGCAACAAACTCATAATAGACCAGATTCTCGACATGGTCGGTTTTAATTTTTTGGTATGCCTACGTTGGCCTGAGTATCAGCGAATATGCTTAAATTTCGAACAGTAAATATGAACACAAACACTACTACTTATAGCAGGACTTTACGTCCTGTCCTGCCCAGCTGTGCTCCTGTTGCACTCTTGCGCTATGCCAAACACTTTGTTTCGCTGTGCGGTGCTTTATTTTGGGACTCACTCTTCCGACTGCACTATCGTAGTTCAAATCAAATGATTAAAATCCAAATTCTGACTGATTTCCAACCACCAATTGTTGCCATATTTATATGCAATATGCGCAGACGGCATAAGGCTGATGGCGCATATGAAGATGGCTGGCCAACTTCTTTTCGGAGGCGGCAGACGAGACGTCCGGGTTGAACCAACAAAATAAAAAAAAAATTAAAAGCATAAATGAATTAAAGCAGAAGAGCCGCTCGAAAAGCGAGAGGATTTCTTCAATGACGATGGCAAGATATGATTTCGTTGCACTCCATTACCATTGTTTTTGTTGTCAATTGGTGTGCGATGCTGCAAATGCACCAAACTTGGCAGAGCTTAAGACAAAGCGACTGCTATAGTTGCTGCCACTCGTCACTGGCAGTCGTCATTCAACTATACAGCCGATGTCGTCGTCGACGCCAATGCCGTCACCGTTCATCTTCATTTGGTTCTGCTGCAACTGAGGCAGCTGGGCTCGTAGTTAAAGCTAGCCGCGCGGTCGGCAAAACAGTCGAAAGATGAAAAGATTTTCTCAAAATATTACCCGTTTGTTGAATGAGTAAACGAAATCAAAAGTAGGCAACCGCCAAAACACAGCTCGCCCTGCAGTGGCATAATAAGTGCAATATGTGGCGCAAAGACGGCAAGACGCCAATGCAGTTGGCGAAGAAAAAAATATTAATACAGAATATAAAGCAATAATACTTAATAGAAAAACTCTTTTTTTGACAAATCGAATAGTATTCTGCGCTGGTGTGGGTGCCAAATCAATGCCCATAAGTAAAGTCATGCTGTGAGCCGAACATGTACATAGATAGCGCGTGCGCGCGTACTTTTTCTTCTTGACAGTAGGCAGCTTCTGCTTCGGCGTCCTACACCAATGCCACCACGAACTGTTAGTCTAGTCCGTATGGTTTAGCTGCTCGCGTTGCCAAAATGTAGCAGATCATCTTGTTGCTTTTGCTGATCATCGAGCACATCATTATCTTGAAGGTGATTGTTATGTGTGACATAGCGCGCGTAGTGATCGCGAGACTTTTTTGTACCACCTTCAGTTGGCGGCGGTGTCTAATGGCACGCGCTTGAGTTTGTATATGTGTTGTAGTGCATTCGTTTGGCCACTTCTTAGTTTAGTTAGTTAGTCAATTCCAAGTTGGCACAAACGCAAACGTTCACTGAATAATTCTCACTGTAGGCAGAAGAAGTCGTGTGGCGCTGATGTCAGTAGGAACAGAAGATGAGCAGTCGCGCTAAAAACCAGCTTTGGATTGAATGGGGTTTGATAGTAAAATAAAAAAAAAAGGTTTTCTCCATTAGTAGATTCTAGGTTTACTGAGAATCTCCTTTCGTTGGGATTGCGATTGTTTTTAATTTTCTGATGATGATAATGATGAATGATCGCGACATTCTCCACTTGAAAAAATGGTTGATATTTAAATTGAAGTATGCACTGCGACCTTCAGATCTATGCTGCCATTTATTGATCAGAATAGCTCGTTCAGGTATAGTCGGGACGATATCCGATTCTACAAATATTATCCAGAGAAAACCACTCATGACACCAGTAAGGTTGAACGAAAGGAAAGGAATGACAATTAGGATTTAAAAGTGGACAAATTTCCGTCGCTTCTAGCACACCGGAAGAGTAAAAACGGTGAGTTCTAAATTGCCTACACCTTCCGCGCCTCGAAAAAGCATCATTTCCCAAAAGACAGCGAGGGCTACTACCAGAGTTGTAATTTGGTAGAAAAGAACTTGCAAATTTGCTTTTCGCCCAGCGGTCTATAGCGATCTTTTAAAAATTTGTACAGAAATATGTGATAGGCCCAAATATGAGAATTTTGATTTTGGACGATATATGTAAGTTAGGTTAGGTTAATGTGGCTGATCTTACGAGTTCGTGCAGTAAACTTCACCTCTCAAAACTTCCATCAATCGTCGATTCATCCGTCAACATGTTCGACGGCCCTCAGTTCGACTCAACTTCTTGATGCAACGTTGCTTTTAAAGGATAATTCTCCTAAGTCTGAACACTTTTTCAGGAACTAATTAACCTTAGGAATGCAGTGTCAGAAAAAATGGGTTTCTTAATTTTTATCTTTTACAAACTCTGATGCTGAGAAGACACCAAAAACGGAAAAGCTATGTATCGCATTCCTCCTTTCTATACCTGGTGTGTGGGCTATGATGACGGTGGTAATATGTTGGATAGATGAATTCTGTCTCTTGAATGACTTAGTTTTACTGTGTCTTTATTTGAAGTTCAATAAGTGATGATTTACTTTATATTCTGAAACCAACCAATTCCAAGAATTTGTCCCTACACTTACCTATAGGTCATGATTCTTACTGAAACCTATTCCAGCAGATATCTATATGGGGCCTCCTTAATTGGCCGATAGGTGGCAAACGGTACTTTGTGATGAGGGTGAAAATAATCTAAATCGTGGCAACCACATAATTGTCTCCTTTAAATAATTCTTTGCGTAAGCTAAAGTTGGTATTCTTCGAAAAGCGATTCGACTCTGTCTACTCCACCCCCCCGAGTACTAGCATTTCGTTTCAAAGTTCAGACTTGCAGAAGAATTCCCATTTGGTACTCAAAATAGAAAATTACTTATGATGAGAATACGTAGTGCCGTCAACAGTAGCTAGTGAAGTAAAAATAAAAAATGGCAAGCAATCCATTTTGGCGAGTCGTCCGATTGTACGGCCTGCCCTTAAGAGCCGAGCGAAAAACTAATTCACAGAACAGCAGCGAACAAAGAAGAGGATCTCGAATTGTGTTGAAACGTGATTAAAATATCAACGCACAAGAATTGTAAGTGAACTGGAAAATATAATACATGCCGCAACCACAAAAACAACAAGAGTAGAATTACAAGACTGAAGCAACACACGTGCTTGGTGTTGACAACAACAACGATAACAACAACAACAACCACAACAAACATAAAATCCATAAACGAAAATTGCAGCACGCACGACCACCAAATCATCGAGCGCACCAGCCAGCCAGACCATCGTAGCGCAAGATCCTCCTCCGCCGTCATGCAGCTGCCGCGCGTCAGGGCTTAGCTTAACACTCGTACTCAGCGCAAAACGTGCTACAAAATTAATTGCATAATATTTTTCATGCAATTTACAGCGAGTGGGGAGTAAATGCTCGTAGGTACCTAGAATGCGTGATTGCGGCAGATTCGCGAGCGCGCGCGCGAAATTCAACTTATCCGCGTACAATGGTTATTGAACGAGTTGCAATAGTCACAGCATTTAAACGGATATAAATTTTCCAATGCGAATACTACAGAATATTTTTTTTTTTTTAATATTATTTTGTTTTTAGTTTTATTATGGAATTTTAGTGATTGTTCGCGGCTTGAGGCCAAAGGGTCGCTAGCGATTTCGTTAATTTGTCAACACACTTACCATTTACGTTTGTATGTGTGTGTGTGTGTGTGTGTGTGTGTAATATTTTTTCTAGTAAATGTAGTAGACTTGAGGATGCTCCCACTCGTCTGCTCGCTTTTATGCAGTTGCAGCTCAGCGGTGGCTTTGCCTTTTTGACCCACGGCCAGAGATTAGCGTCATGTGCATAGTGGAAGTTAATATGTGGCACTTAATCGAAGTTTATGGGCTGTGAGCGAACAAAGCATGCCAAAGTGTCCGCTGTTATATATTCGCACGTACGTATGTATCTTTGTTTCGCGAAATCGAGGTGTTATGCCCAAGTGCCGTTACTTTCTATTATTTTTTGATTTGACAGGTGACAGCGGTCAGTGGGTGAACGGATGTTATTTGGAGATTTGCTAGATTGATTAGATCGATAGTTAAATAAATATGTCAAACGCTTTATCAAAAAGTTAATTATAAATAGTCGTGGCTCGTTTTACTTTTTAATAGGGAATGTAACTGTTATAAGGCTTATGGCATTTGTGGATGATCTTGCCCTGTTTTTAAGCGGGGAAATATTCCCAGACATTATGTAACATAATGCAAGAAAAACTAACAAAGGCTAAGGAAAATGTGCTAGGAGAAAAGTCTACGAAAACGGAACTTCTACTCTTCCTAACAAGATAAATATCTAGGAAGGAGTGCGAAGGCTATTGGTGCCCTATACAGTTTCAGAAGGGCGACTGGCTAAATGTGTGGGGTATGTCTAAAAAGTTGGTGCACTGGTTGTACACAACGGTCTACTTCATGCCAAGGCTAACATTCACCAAAAGGTGTCGCATAGCAATACCAAGCGGGGAGCCATGAACGGAGTGAGTTCCTCGATCTAACGACTCTATACGGTTCTGCACTGATGCAGCCAAACTAGAGAACAGAGCCGGGGTGTCTACGCCGAACAACTAGGGGCGAAAACGTCATTCCGCCTTCCTTCAGGAAGAGGTTCAATGTTTACAATTTACTGTTGTTACAACAAATATTTATTTACTCAAAGAGTCAAGCTCCCCTTAAAACGCTTGATTCTGTCGCAATCAATTTGGAAACAGCAACGATCAATTAACGTGAAGGCAGAGCAGTTCATTCTTCATCTCACCGGGTCACTGTAGCATATCAAGTAATGAGAAAGTGGGGGACTTTTTTAGAAGCTGATATGGCGTGGAAGAGCTAGAAAATGTTGGGCATCAATATGTGAATTTCCCACACTATGTAGGAGATGACAACAATTCCCGGGTGCGGGGTTTTAAATAACCCAAAAACCAATTACAGCATTTGTTGCTACTTATTAGAGTAAGAGAAAATTTTAAAAATATCCTTTAGTTATGTATTTAGATGTATGTAAGTTGCTTGAAGCGAAGGTTAGGTTAGAACAAAATCTTCCCCCTTAACCCCAGAGGTGAACCACTGAGTGAAGTTTATATAAAAAGTCGAGAATGTTCGCATAGTTTATGTTGGTTTAACTGGATGCGCGTCCTGGCCAGGACGGTACAGTGACAGACGTAATGTTCAATGCTCTTCATCTCCTTCATTGGTTGGGTATTGCACCCTCTTTCCGTGTGTCCCCAAAAGACAGTGAGTGCGGTCACTTTTAGTTGAATTAAAAGAATAGGATTTTTTTTCTTTCAAAAAAAGGAAGGCTGTTATTTGGGCTTATGATTATGATATGATATTGCAGGGGTATGCTTCTTAGTTTTTTATATCTTGAACCTTTCAGCATTAACTCATAAATTATCCCAATACTAATGTGCATTAGCTTTCCGAAATTTCAGTGCATTTAGTCCAACACATAATCTCGCATTTTTCACTCCGACATGATCGGTAACGCGCACGTACACTTCTTTATCTGTGTGCCTTCGGTTTTGCCCAACACTGGTCTAAATGCAAAAGATTGTCGTCTGTTATAGTGAAATCTAAATGTGCATTTGTTCTTATTAATGCAAATTAATTCCGTTCATATGTCACGCCTTTCCACCAACAGAAACAAGCAAAAATATTGAAAACAATTTATTAAATTCAGATATAAAAATAAGCGTTTATAAATAAATACAATCGTTTTAATTACTTTTATTAATACCATTTTGTAACTTCAAATGTATCTTAACGGCATTGCACCACAGCTGTTTGTGAATTTTCCACGACTCACACAAACAAACGAAATTGACAACATAAATCGAAACGCAAACCACACATAAATCCTCCAACACAAAATACAACAAATATGCCAAATAAATTGAAAGCAAATTCGAAACGAAGCAAAGTAACAGCTGCAGCAGAGAGATGAAGCGATGGCGTGGCGGTGCTAAAAAAAGATAAAGGGAGTGTTTTTAATTAATTTAAACAAACAGTTAGAATTAAAAAATAGTGATCAAATCAGAGCAAAAACCAATTAAAGTGACTTACTCAACAGCAGCAATAAAATGTAGAAACCAATACCGAGTACACCATTCGGCGGATTCCAGCTGGTTAAATATTTTGTTAGTCCAAAACCTCTGCCATAGCTGGAAATCAAATACACAATTTTGTCGGTTAATGTATTCTTAGTTTTTAAGTTTAACTTTAATTGAATTTCCTCGCTCACCTTGAAGTAAACACCGCCGTACAACTAACTTTCGGACTCAAATCGCACATTGCCACGTAATTCGCATCCTTTTCCGCTCTCAGCTCCACATAGGTGGCGTAGGCGGACAGCAGTAGGCCAAAAAGACAGCAGCCACGAAAACGCCAATACATTTCGATCACTGTGCGAATTTGTTTAACAGCGTATTTTGCTATTTACTTATTAAAATAACTAATCACTCGTACGTAAATATTTATTTTCCAGTATGCTTGGTAAATATTTTTGAGCCGCACTTACGCAAATGAAATTTTCGTTTGTGATTATCGGAATAGTTTGTGATTGTGACTGAACTTTGGCTCTGCATATGTCAAATGCGAATGAAGAGTATCGAAATTAAAACGAGAGCGGCCGGTGTGAAAATTTTGCTAAAATGTGAAATCAGTTGCTCACGTTTTCAGTGTCACAGCTTCTTGGTTGTGCAGCTGGGCTCTCTGAGGCGCCTGCGTATGAGTGACTTTCATTTTTTTTAGTTATCAATACAGAATTTCGCAAGGTGGTTTTTTTCCTTCTAATCGCCTTCTCGGAATAAATCTGTTGACAGGGTTTGATGATGAGTTACTTTGACAGGTTGAATTGAAGCAGAGAGCCTGCTGCATTTGCTTCAGTAGGCAACAGGTGGAAAAGAAAATTACGAGTACGCAAGCAAAGTAGTAGTTGTTTTTGCAATTGTATGGGATAGTACATAGCTTCGAATAAACACAATTTACATAAAAATTTTTTAGAGCACAAAATTTTCTTTCAGTATTTTTAAAAGTTACCAAACCATTGTCAAAAGTACTGCAAATTTCTGTCAAGTCATGCGCAGCTTTAAATTTACCGGAATATAATTATTGTTTTAAAAATTTATACGGAAAAATTCACTATATAACGGAATAGAAATGCATAATGGGTGATCCATTTGGGACTTTTTTAATTTCAAATAAAAAAATGGAGCTAAGCTTTATGTGGACATACGGTTTGGAAAAATTCAGCGGACTCCGTGTTCGCTCATTGAGTGACGGCAAACTTGAACGCACTATCCCCTATGTGCCCAGATAAATCCACATGCTGTTGATAGCTGTTCTTGCGAGACTAGGAATCTCAGGGAAGGACACATACTCGAGCCGGGTTCTACTCCAGATTCGTTCGTTTCCTCGTTTCTCGAGACGCCTCTGTGACCTAGGACCCAGCATAGGTTGAGAATGTGATTGTAGACAAACCGACACAAATCGAGTTAATCGCTGTCGCCTTAAAAGCCTTGATCTCTGCTTGACTGGAGCATGCCTTGAAGGAATAATGTCCACCATGCCTACCAATTTTGGCGCTAAGTCGATTTCAAAGATCTCAGCTTGGAATACCCAGCAGTAATAATCTGTAAGCTTCGCTCAATGAGAGTTGCTGGGAGAAAACTCCGCACAATGTTTAAAACCGAGTCACATTCCTAGTCACTTCTGTTAAGAAAGTAAATCTTGGAATTGTTACCAAAGTCGATCTCCGCGATCTGATAGGCATATCTTTCGTATTCCATCCCGACTCGTTTTAAACTAGACGTTTTAAGTCCTAGGGCATTTAAAATAAATTCGCCATCGATTAGGATTACGATAATGTTGTCGGTAAGGAGATCGATAACGATAACCAAAAACAACGATAACGATAACGATAACAATATCGATACTGATACCAATAAAAAATTTGAATATTTTATCGATAACGGTGACTATAGGCATAAATTGGCGATAAAAGTATAAATATACACATATATAACTATATCGACTATCTAACGTAACTGACACTAGATTCCAAGACCCGAAAAACTTTTCCAACTTTGATATTTATTTACTTTGTTTTAAATTTTATTTCATGTATTTTATTATTAATAATTTTTGCCACAGAAAATATCAAATTGAATTTTTGTAAGAACTGTTATAATCTTAGCTATTTCGATAGGGCCAATTTCCAACTTTTTGAGAACCGAAACTGGGTATGTGGTTCCC
Source organism: Anomoia purmunda (assembly GCA_951828415.1). Taxonomy (NCBI): domain Eukaryota; kingdom Metazoa; phylum Arthropoda; class Insecta; order Diptera; family Tephritidae; genus Anomoia; species Anomoia purmunda. The sequence continues at coordinate 113,393,731 of OX639997.1, forward strand.
ATTGGAGCCGGACTCGACATAACAGATTCCTTAAATACTCAGGACCGCACACCACTAATCGACAGTTCAGAAGTTTTTAGGTGCTGGCAGTGTAAAGATAGATAGTTAAAGGTCGTTAATGAATAGAATTGTTGAGTAATATTTCCTCTTCGTTTGAATTCGTAAACAGAAGTCTACTCAACATAACCTAAAATAATTGCAATTTCGTCCTTGGCGACGACTTCACCAAGTATTGCACCATGAAACAAATAAGTTAATATAGTACTTTCTAAACCACTATTTTGTGTGTTTTTTGTTTTCAAATAGACGCTTCTATCATTGTTTGAACTTTTCATTTCATTTGCATAGCTCAGCTCAATGGTGCAGTCAGCCATTTAGTAAACCTTGAAAGTCATGCAGATGCAGATGTTAGTTATGATTTGTTTTCATAGATTTCAGTTTTTATGTTATTGTTGTTTTCTCTATTCACATATGCAGTTATTTTTAAACTGGCCACACAATTAACTCATATACGAAAAATTCTTTCCCGCTCCGCATACTCGTACTCGTAGCTCATGCGCAGTGACTTGTTTTGCTACAAATGCATTTAGTTATAGCTGACAGTTAGTACGAGTATATTTTTGGTGTACTGCTGCTTGGCTCACCAAAATATAGTTTTGTGTAATATTTTTTGTTTGTTTGTTTTTAATTACATATATTTAAATTTATTAACTTAGAAAGTTAACTTAAATGTGGCAGACATTCAGTGTTGCAGTCAGTGCCACAACAACGACAAACTGGCAGTTAGTTAGCAGCTGATATGAAGGCTGAAGCTGTAATGCGAGCAATGCAAAGCCAAGCAAAGCCCCAATCATTTGTTGCGCTAAGTAGCAGCAACAGCGTCGGCAACCACCACCAACACCACGTGCAATATGCGGATCCGCTTTGCTGTTAGCGCGCAATGATTTGCCTTAATGCTGTTTGTTGCCACCACAATTTTTGGCTGCTAAGAGTATATCTGTTTTCCAACTTGAAGATTGTCATTTTCATTTTATTTGGTTTTTTTTTTATTTTGCTTGTGGGATCTCGAGCATTTTCTGTTACTGCACGCGTCATGATTTATTTTGCATTTACTTTTAGCAGCACGTTCTCGATTAGGACTCCACATATCTACAGAGATACATAATAGATATTATAACTTAAAACGAGCGTCTTCTTTGCCCGTCCATCCTTCTATTCGTCTGTCTGTCCATTTGCTGCATGAAGAATTGCTCAACAACATTATGTGGCAATAGTTTGAAATAATTAAGTTATACTTTGCTGCTGCGCTGGTGTTGCCTGTGCTGAATGTTGTTGTTTCTTTTTCCTCCCCTCACTCCACACGTGGTAGTAGTCAAAAGTCAGTCACTAAATAAATATTTGAACAAAACTTAAATGCTATGCTGATTTATTACACGCAATTAAATCATAACGTTAGGGTTCACAAGAATCATTAATCTCGCATTGGGGATTTTTTGTGAGACTCGCATGTACTCATTTAATTTGTATTGCTTCGGGCACAATGACGAGGGAGTGAGGGAATGAGGGAGTGAGCAGTCTTAATTATTATTCAATCTATTTTCTATTAGTTTTTCGATTCTTAGCAGCGCTTTTCTTTGCACTTTTCAAACATCTCTCAAAATCCTTCAACTGTAATACTTCTTGGAATTAATTTACTTGTGAGTAATGGAGTAATTTTCTCAAAGGATATGCTGCAGGATGGGGTAGACCCCACCAGAAATTAGCAATAAAACCGACGATACGATATTTGAAGATCTGAGAGAGAAGAACCATGGAAGATCGGTGATTTTAAACGCAATTTGAAACAATTTTTTTCAGCCGTTACGCAACCGTAGATGAAATTTGTATTCAACGCAATTCACCATAGACTGTGGAGCCCTAGAGGAAGTGATATCAAAGCGGTAGAAGGTCGAAGTTGGGGAGACGGCCGAGTCTTTTTTATGCGTTTCCATCAATAACTATTGTAAAGTGCTATTCATATAAGTAGTAGTTATATTTAAAAATGAAAAAAAATAACAAAAATGTATTTTTTCCGTACATTGTTGGTTTATTCAAAAGAACAAAAATTCCCTTTATTCATGGAACACAATTTTATTAAAATCGCTGTCTCGGCTGGCTTCGCAGCAGTGCACCCTGTTAACCCAGTTTTCCAGGACTTTGACGGTTTCTCTATCGATCTCATGGTTTCAATTTGCAGCTCCAAAATGGCTAATTGACATTGCTGTGACGGTTGATAAAACGTTTGCCGAACCAAAGTGCATCTCTTCAATTTCCGGTCACAAAACTGCCTCTGTAGCGTTTACCGTTGGCCGCCATAAAGTTTCCAGCGGAATTTCTCAAAATGGTTAATGACACCACCGCCACAAAATACGCATCAAACTTTCACTCGCTGAGAATGCATGGCCTTCTCGACGATCACGTGCAGGTTTTCCGATCTCCAGAAGCGGCATTATAGTTCGTTAATATAGCCGCGAAGAGATGGAAATGCATTTCGTTCAAAAACGGTGATTTTTTTAACAAAATCCTTGTCCATTTCGAGCTGCTCTAAGACCCAAACTAAGAAGCGGTAACGCAGCTAATGGCCGTGTACCTTCAATTGCCCAGTAAATTTGACTCCAAAAGGCCCAAAAGTAATGCAAAGTCTTTGTGTAAAATTCGCATCAGTCTGGAGCGTAAAATGTTGAGCTGTTGAGCAGGTCTATCGATCAATAATAATGCTTTTTGTTTGTAAGTAAAATTTCTTTAACGGGAGGATAATGATATTTCAAGGTTGCGTCACAAAATCGCGTCACGTAGTCACCAGAACAGTACCAACAACACAACAGCAACAACAACAACAATAACAAACCCAGAAATACCAACTACAACATAAATTATAAGTAGTGTTGCCAGTTTCAAAGACAAAAATGGGTATAGCCCAAGAATGATTGACAACAAGATCGCGCCTTCTGCGGACCGCTAGCCCTCTCTTTGTCGATTTTACAATATCTAGTCATTCGCTGACGAAATAGAAGCATTTTGATTTTATTTTACACAAACAGTGCTAACAAAACTTTCAATCGTTCTGTTTAGAATTTGTTCTTTGCTCTCTCATTCTCTAGCTATCATTGCGTCACTATCAGTTGCTTTCAGTGCGGTAGACGCAATCTTGTTTTCTATCATTCCTGTGTATAGCCCCTCACATATTCCCTCTCTATTTATTTATGGAATCGACAAAGTTTTACGTCTGGCTCGCGCGCCTAATAAATCATCTTTTAAATGAGAACAGAGTGTTTCAAATCTCAATTATCAAGGACTTATTGGCCAACTCTCGCGCATCGGCAGCAACTCCTCGCAATCAATGCGCCTAACAGCTCATTACTAGATGTAATATATTATATGATAACCACGATGCTCCATTATACTAGTCAAATATTCCGCAGCACTTTCCGACCCAATGTTGCCACGAATGCAAGTGTCTCTGATTTGTTGTACCAAAAATTAACCAACTTGCCTTATAATTTATTACATCACGAATTTGATATGAGCGAATGTATGAGCATTGATTGCGAACGAAAACAAACAAAAAAACAAAACAAAAAACATTGTTCCTGTGAAATAAATTAAATGCAATTTTTACATATAAACAAATCGACTACGAGTTTCATCCGCTTTCGAAAAAAATATACTTACCGATTTGTGAGTGAAATGAATGCGCGGTCGCAACAGCAACTGCTATGAAATAATCGTCACACTGTCTCGCTGCCACACTGGCTCAGTCTGTGAGTGATCGACTACCAAATGGCTGGATGAGTCCGACTGCCAGTCTATTCACCTAGCGTCTAGCATCCTCAAATTTTTTTTTTGCTGCGCACTGTGACAAATGCGGCGCTTAAAAGAGATGCAACTCAGCCATGTGATGTAATCGCTAAACAACGCTAACAGCGCTAGCTCATAAAAATTTACAAATAAATTTATTTAGCTAGTTGTGTGCCGCAATCAGTAAAACTGAAAAACTTTTAACACCCAACTAAAAGTCATTCGGTTTCACTTTGAACAAGAACAATCAGCGGCACATGATTAATTGTTTTGTTACGATTTTGTTTCAATTTGAATGAAGCACCGGTAAACGATTTGAAAAGCAACGCGCGCATGCGCATCGAACAAGCATTAGCACAGTAGCATAAAGTGGTAGATTGTGGGCCGCGCTTAAATTTATTTTGTTTAAATGAAAGGCTGGATGTGCAGTTGTTTGTTGATTGTGTTGTACTAAGTTCGAAAACAATAGAATTGACTATTTTTTTAATAAAAATAAATTAATGCATTATATTTTGCCGAGAATTACCCAACCAACATGTATGCATTTGATTGTGACAATAAACAATCGTACCACTCTAAGCACGCAAAAAAATATCCAAATTCACCTTGAGACAAGAAAAGCGCGCTGTTTTTGTCACCTTCCACCCGCCGTGAATGCGAATGTGTGAGTGTGTAGGCGTAAAGTTGTTAACAGAGATGGGCTATTTTTTGCATGAACTGTTACTCAAATAAAAAATTTAATTGTATTCATTTTAAATGAAGAATAAATTTTAGTTTATAATTCAAATAATTCTAAATGACGAATACATTTTCATTCATCATTCAAATAATTTTGAATACGAAAAGATTTCCATTCATAATTCATTATCTTATAAGATCTAATTTGCTGAATGTCTCATGTAAGATAGATTGCAAATAAAATATAAGTTAAAAAAAAAAAAAAATAGTTCAAATAATTTTGAGTAACAAATAAATTTTCATTCATCATTCTAATAATTTTGAGTAACGAGTAAATTTTAATTCCGCATTCAAATATTTTTAAAGCACGAATATATTTGCACTCATCATTTCAATAATTTTGAATAGCGAATAAATTTTCATTTATCATCAAAACAATTCTGAATAACGAAGAAATTTTTATTCATCGTTTAATTAATTTTGAATAACGAATATATTTTCATTAGTCATTTCAATAATTTTAGAAAACGAATATGTTTCCATTCATTCATCATCAAAATAAATTTTCATTCATCATTTCAAAAATTTTGAATAACGAATGCCATTCATCATCCAAATTATTTAGAATACCAACAGATTTTTATGCATAAATCAAATAATTTTGAGTAACAAATAAATTTGCAAATAACTTGAATAAGAAATGAAAATGTATTCCTACTTTTCCGCCATTCAATTATTCAGTTTTTTGATAATGCCCATCACTGGTTATAAATAAATAAGTATGTAAACCTCTTGACTCACGTAGGTACATATGCACAAAGTTCATGCGCATGCGCGCGCGCGCGTTGTATAGTTTTTCCTTGCGCGCACATCTTACTCGAACATTCACTATCGCTGCACTTTTATCGTTTTCGGTATTAAAGTCTACTCGTACGTAAATAAATTGATGGGCAATTTAACAAATTACTACAATACCTGTGCGAACTCTGCTGCCCGCCCCCTCTTGGCTGTTAATGTGCGCAAATTTACAAGTGATCAAATAAATAAACTGGTACGATCGTTTGAGCGATATGAGGTTTTGAATAGGTACACTCGCATTAATCAGTGGAAACGATCGCAGGTATGGATTGTACACACATCAAATGTACGAATGTTATATGTACATATGTTTTCGATAATCGTGCGATTTTTCTTCCATTAATTTTTTTCTATTAAACTCCAATAACACGGAAATGATGTAGGAAAATATGATTACATTTATGCTGCAACATAAAGTAGAATTCGCAAGCGTTCGCACAACTTCAATATCATTTTTTTTTTTAATTAAAAACTAAACACAGGTGCTGGCTGTGTAATGAAGTGAATGTGTGACTATTTTGGGCCCATAAACAGAGGTTTTGTAATCTTGTAATTCAATTACATATAACAATTTTCTATTTTGCATCTACTTTTGTAGCATTGGCCAAATTTATCTTAAGTTTGTAATCATAACATGTAAATGTTGCAAAAATATTAAACGGCAATAGTTTATTGGAATGTACAGTGACTCACACAGTTGACCATATGGTAATTTTTTGTATAATATTTGCTATGTTCTTAGTGATAAAGTTTTTTAGTTAATTTTTTACAAGAATATAGTAGTTCGTGATATATCAAAATTTTTAAATATTTAAACATTTCCATTAAGATTTCAAAATTGTAAACCTTCGAATTTGAATTGCTAGAAAACTTTTGGGTAATCAAAAGGCGTGCATATTATTATGCTAAGATTTAATGAGCTCCAAAACTGCATACCCAAAAGTTGTCTAAAAATTCGAATTAAAAAATTTACAATTTTGATGAATACCTGACAAATTTTCATAAATTCAGTACAAAGCTTGAATTTTACATTTTTATATGTAATATATAACGAACTATATTTTTATTAAAAATTAACGGAATGAAGAGTTTCTTAAAATTCAAACAAAAAAGTTTGGAATTTTTTAGAAACTTTTTTTATGTAAACTTTTTTTTTAAATTTTTGAACAAGTGTTTTTTTGTTATATAACAAACTGTATTTTTTTAAAAAATTAACGAACAAAATTTATCATGAAATTTTTTTTAATTATTGTGAAAAAATCAACATGTGATCAGTTGTTTGAGTCACTGTATTAGCTATAGGACCACGACCAGTTTTACCAACGTTAATTAACGGGAATTTCAAAACGATATCTGTAATGTTTTCACCCCATAAATAATTAATAAAAATCGCAATAAAATTATTAAACCCAAATAAATAATTTAAATTTAATTTCCTGTTTCGATAGTTTTTTAACCATAAATATTATATCCAGCATTTTTTATTCTAAAAATGGACAATTAGTCCTAAAAAATTTTTTGAGATTTTTTTTTTTGTAGAATTCAATATGCAATCGAAGTAAGCTAGGAAATAACTTTTGAACAATCTGAACTAAAAAATCGGACTGAGAGTCCCACCATAATGAGGAACCTGAGTATCATCTTCTCCGCAGTTTTACGTATTGTCAATATGCAGCACCGTGGAGAATTTCTTAGTCATCATTTAGCCGATATTTTCATTCTTACAGGAATTTTCCCCCGGTATTGAAACTTTCTGTAGGCCGTCTGGTAGAGTTTTGTATAGCCTTTCCTGTCGGCTATTAGCTCAAGCTCTTTATACTCAAGAACTCTCTTTTTCTTACGGAAGATGCACCTCTCTTTCTCTTTCAAATTCCGATATAAGATGCTTCTTTTTTCCTCCATCAGCTTCCGATATAGCTTCCAAGCAGCTTCCCATTGCGATCTATCGCTGCGTGTTCCTGTTGGCGTTTCCAATTTGCATCACTGGGCATCGGATTGGAACCACCGACCTGATATGTTGAACTCAGTCAAAAACCATTTACATTACATTTCACTAATCACCTTCACTATCAAAACTCTTTATACAATCCCTAAGAAAAAGATAAGCGCGCCGTTTAATGTTGCCGAAATTCTAATAAACTCTGCTTTGAACTTTTTTCATTTCGACAACTTTGTTTTATGTGGGTAATAAAAAAAAAATTATGTATGTGTAATAAAAAAATGGTCTAAATAACTTGTAATTAATATTTGAATTATTGTTCAATTAAATTTATTTTCAGTTACTAAAAATTAACTACCACTCATTATTTTTATATGTATGTCTTCAAGTGTAACGAAATAATTTATGCGCGCGCATTGTAAGCCGTACCAGGTGTTTCGAAAAATTTTCAAAAGCGGACAAATGCCGATATACTAAAGCCAACTAGAAACTTTTCGAGTATGCAGTTTTGTGGGCCATTCGATTTTAGTATAACGAATTGTAAGTCTCAAGTTTCTAAAAATTTCCATTGATTTTTTGATAATTTTTCTTGCAGACGGTGTTGCACATTTTCTTCCATACACCGAGTGCACGAAATGGCTTTTGGCAAAAAACGCGGGGCCACCATTTGCACAAACATACATGTGTTGGTATGCAATTATCAATATTAATTTAACTGAAATTGAAAGCATAGTAAAATAATCAGCAACAATTTAAAAAAGTTCGCATATGCTGCCACCGACGCGCAGCAAAAATAACCTTGATACGCAGATGGAAACAATCAAATAATTTTAGCCAAATTTGGTATGAATTCTATTAGGTACTGCATTGTTTGTGCAATGCAAGAAACTGAAAATCACAAATTAGACACGTACAGACAGACATATGTACATATGTAATTTTGAATGCCTACACAACAACATTCACTAAATATTCACATAGCAAAAATTAATAGTAATGAAAAAACAAAACTACACTCAATAAGTGCCACTAAGGGTACATCTGTTAACAGCGCACTTATTGCACTTGAAGTTGGTGCTATTCTCGCTTTGCGCTTTGCGAAGCATAATTGGTTTTTGCAAGCACCGAATTTTTGTTCATGTTCATTATCAATTTATTTATTTTGCTAACAGAAAGCCCAACCACTGCCGCAACCTCTCAGCCACTTATTCCTTTGCTTATTTACTTTTTAGTAACTAACCATGCCATAATATTTAGAAACACTAATGTAACGGCCATAAAAATGTGTTGAAAATGGTTATGTGACGTTGCTATTTGCCTCTCTTTTTTTTTTTTGAAATTCGGTACATACATATTTTTTCTACTGCTGCAACGGCAAGGTTGCCACAGACGGACATAATAACAAGCGTTTGGCAGTTACTGTTGGCGCCGAATATTACACATTAGAAGGGATCGACAACTATTCATAGATCTACATATGTGTTAACGACGTGGTAATATATTTTATGTACATGCATAGGAGTTCTCGATACTCATGGTTGACAACTGTAGTGACAAGTTTTAAGATGTGCAGATGTGTAGAACCCGCACTGCCAAAGTTCCATAACGAGTTAATGTCTCGTCGCTCGGCCAAGTAGACAAGCGAACAGCAAGGTTTGAGCAGAGCAAGAACAATAGAAAACAAGATTGCACCTTCCGCGCATCATTTCTCTTTGTCGGTTTGACAGCATCCTTCCATTCGTTGACGAAATAAAAGTATTTGGCTCTTATTTTACACAAACAAACAACTAACATTAAACAAAAAACTTCCAATCGTTCTGTCATTTGCACGCTTCTTTTTTAGAAATATAGTTTTTCATTCTCTACTTTTATTACGTCACTTTAAGCTACTCGTGTTTTATGTTGTTCTTGGAAGCAAAAGATAAGTCTCGTTGTCCAACCTATAGAAAAAGGTTCTTGAAGCACTGCATTATGATTTTTTCCAAAGTCGCTTTCAATAATATAACAATTAACAAAAAAATTTAAAAAAAAGTCAATAATCTTGATTTGAGTCGAAGATTTACAATTGCTTTGACTTTTCAATCTATGTACATATATTATTATATAAAATTATGGCATACAAAATATTTGTAGCGATTTGGCTCAGATAACTAAACCGATTTTAATATTTTTTTTTTTAAATGAAATACACAAAAATAAATCAGCGCTGTTTTCCATCGGAATTATAGAATTGATTAAACTTTAATACATCTACCAAAATATTTCACAGTAATATTAAGATTTACAAGGAGTCGGACCGATTTTAAATGAAGTAAATTTTTGGGGTTTTTTATAAATACATACATATGAAAAGTTGTTTTGTTTTTAAATATCTTTTCAAAACATTATAAAACACTTTAAGCTTAAAACTTCGGTCTAAAAATTATTAAAAATTTGTTCAACAGAGTGATATTTAATAGCGAAATTTGTTAGGCAGTTTTTGACTTTTTCTGGCAGATTGGTTTAAGAAAAACTTCAATAGCTCACCCAAACTTTGACGGATTTAGACTTATGATACACCATTGGAAAGATATTTTATTACCTTTTTTATTTCGTTGCAGCCATCCATTGCGAGATCCCAATTCATTGGGAGTCCGTTGATTGAGTTTTTAAATATTTTTGAAAAAATGTATCAGAAACTTTTTAAATTTATTTATAAAAAAATCTCCGTTTTTTAACGTATTTTCCAGTTCATGTATATCTTAATCTTTTTCGAAATAAGCGAAAGTCTTAAAATATGAAAATTTTTATAATAGCATCGAGAAATCCACAATTTTTCTGTATATACGTATGTACACATATTTTTCAAAGTTGAACACAAATTTTTTCAAACAAATTGTTTTAGTACGCAAATATTGCGTATAAGGTTTGGATGCTACGCACTCGGACCGAGATTCCAACCTTAGGCATACCGAGTGAAACCAGAATTGTCGATCTAGCAAGGCGTTGAAAACATTTAAAATCGTCCTAAATACTAAATTGCTTGGAAAATAGTTGAAGTAAATCTTTTGGAGGCACTAATACAAAATGTTCCTAGATATTTATACTTATAATTTATAGTATTGATCATAAATACGTTCCTTTCAAGTTTAATACGGATCCCAAATATTGCTTTAAGAATACTAATTCTGAACAGCTAATTAAAATGGAAATATATTTGTGTGATTCAAAAGGTGTCTGTCACATTACATAAAATTTTAGATTTTAAAAGTTATGTTTTCGGATTGCATTGAAACAAATAATTAAAACTAAGAAATGTCGTACTTTTTAAACTTTATGACTCTATGACTTATGACACACTATGACACCTTGTGAACCACCCAAATATAATTTATTTGTTAGCAAGTTAGTTGGCAATCATAAAATAATAATAAATTTAAATGCTCGATTTGAAAATGAACACCTAGCCACACATAACCTAAAACAAAAATGCGAGTAAGCTTTCAACAACATGCAGCCAAACAATTATTAATTATAGATTTGTGCCAATTTTATGACTGAAGCAATTAACACATTTTTTGCAGCTCATTTACATTTACATATGTACATTCGTTTTTTATATAAAAGCTGCACTTGAAATAGTTTAAGACTGCAAATCACTTAGGTGGTACTTACAAAATTACAAAGAGAATGCATTAGATAGTTTTAGAACACTTACATATTTACATCTCTATGCACATATACATATGCACGCAAGTAAACACGATATAACGGCACCTCGAAAATTCTTTAACTGGTGGAGCCTCAGCCACACACAATTTTTATGCATCACTTCTTCACCACACACACTTGGAAAGAAAATAATTTAACAATAGATACAGATTTTGCATTGAAAAATTCACTTATGTATTTTACAAATTTTATTTACACAAATTGAAGCGCGTCTAAACAACTTCCGTTCAAATTTTTACTTCCCCATCCGTTTTGTCACAAATTCGTGCAGTTCACTGCCAAATGTCAATTTTCTATTTCTTTCACATCGTTCTTTGCAGGTTATCGATATTTTTTTTTGTGACAGTCGGCGACAGGCATTCATTCCCATAATTATAAAAAGGGAGTCGGGAAGATTTTGCGATTAAATTAATTTATTGCAATTTTAGTTGTGTGCATTCAACCATCATCAGATAATTCAAAATGTTCTCATTGGCACGTACAGCTTCGAACGCTGCAAAGTAAGTACATTTGTCGTGAAGGGTAGAGAGGCATTTGCCGGCGCTGCTGCCGCTGTACAAAAGGGACTTTTGATTACATAAAACCGGCGGCGCACTTGAAAATTCTTAATTAATAATTTAATTTTCTTATATATTTCAATTTCTCTACTCCAACATCGTAGAACGACCGTGCGTTGTAAGCATGATTTGCCCAAATTGCCATATGACTATGCCGCTTTGGAACCGATCATCTGCCGTGAAATCATGGAATTGCACCATCAGAAGCATCACCAAACCTATGTTAACAACTTGAATGCTGCTGAAGCGCAGCTAGCCGAGGCACAGCAGAAAAATGATGTGACCAAAATTATTTCGCTTGCCCCAGCATTGCGTTTCAATGGTGGTGGCCACATCAATCATTCGATTTTCTGGCATAATTTGTCTGCTGAAAAGTCTAAACCTTCCGATGAACTTAAATGTGCTGTTGAAGCCCAATTTGGTAGCTTGGATGCCATGAAGAAAGAGTTGACCACATTAACTGTGGCTATCCAAGGTTCCGGCTGGGGTTGGTTGGGTTACAATAAGAAAACCAATAAGCTGCAATTAGCTGCCTTGCCTAATCAGGATCCATTGGAGGGTAGCACAGGTAAGCGATATTAAATCAAAAATATTGTATTTAGTGCAAAGTTTTGCAATTCTCCTTTTATTAATATTTTGTAGGCCTAGTGCCACTCTTCGGCATTGATGTTTGGGAGCATGCCTATTACTTGCAATACAAAAACGTGCGTCCATCGTATGTTGAAGCCATCTGGGATATTGCAAACTGGAAGGATATCTCCAATCGTTTTGCTGCCGCTTCTAAAAAGTAAATGTATTGAATGTGTTTTAGCAAAATCAAATGTGCACTTTTCCGAAGTCTGTGTCATCTAAGCTTTAAGTGATTTATGTTAGACTACTTATAAAATAAGTGTCTCATAAGAAGAATTTGCTGGCGCGAAGATTGAATTAACTAAACGTAAACACTGTCAAATGCCTTTATTTCCAATGATTTTGTTAGTGTATTGCGTTTGCTAAGAACATTGTCACGTCTTAGAATGGGATTATAGTATAGTGGGGAAATGATTTATGAATAAAAAAAAATATGCGAATACTAGTTGATATCCACGACTTCGTCTAAGTTGCTCACTACGTTTCCATGCACTTACAGAAAATTTTGATGAATTTTTAAGCAATGCCCCGTAGTCACAGTCAAGATAAAGTCGGCTCTACAACACGGGAGCATAATGGTCGTGAAGAATGGTTTTTACCTTGAAAATTAAAGGTAGTTTTCCATTGAAGGTGAAAACCGATTCTTCTAAATTCCTATAAAAATTCCAGCTCTCCTATTCCGTAATACTAAAAACATACCGAAAATTTTACAGAAGATCTATGCTCCACAATCTTATTGGTACAATTAATGGTATGCCTTTCGCTTCTTCTACGTTTAACATGCTGTTGAATTTGGCTTGAAAGAACCTTATTTTGCTCGTCAGAAAATATGGCATTTACCAAATCCTCCAGAGTCCTGTTAAAGTGCAGTTTTACCTACTGCAATCGCGTTGGTCTCATTTGTGACGTTGAAAGCGGATTTTTTGCAGGTTTACGAGAACTATTCTATATTCTTGTAGCTGTATGCTCATTTGAACCTAGTCTAAATTAAATCAGTAAGTTCTTTATATACGTGCAAATAATATTGAAAATCTTTTTAAAAATATTCACCAAATAATTTTGATAAAGGGTTTACAAATTTTGTTAGGTTATACAAAATCAAATTCATACAAACATGGAGATAAATATGGAAATGTTTAGAAAAAAAATTAGTTCTTTAATAAACACATTTTATAATAAAAGTCTGGCAGCTCCCTATTATCTTTCTTTCTGTAATCATTTCACGCTTTTGACATTTCCTCTTTGACGCCCTTTCGCATCTGTCATAAAAATCAGTTTATGATGAATCACAGGAATAAAAACAAAACTACGAGAGGCTTGCAGAATTTTCCTCATCAGCTGGTTGTGAGAAAAGCAAATAAAAATACTATTTCTATTGGGTAAGGGGTAAATCGGTCTAATTGGAAAATTCGAAGAGGCATACACGAAGTTAGTGTACTTGCGCTCTATTGGCAGGCAGAAATTGTGGCACGTTGCGCAGGCACAATAAAGCAGCAACGATAACAGCGAAATTGCAAAGCCGCAGCGGCGGAAAAAACGATTTCCACCAGACCTTTGGCTGGACGATTTCTACGAATGACGGAACAATTGAATTTTCCTGTCGTCGTTCGAATCAGACGAAGTTTTCTCGCCTGCCCGTCCACTCTGGCTACTGTGGCTACGCAACGCACGCAAATATTTTAAGTAACAATTAAGATTTTCTTCATACAAAGAATTTTCCATTGCGAATTGCATTGGGCGCATACGAAACATTGGAAATATCAAGTGAAATAAAAAAATTGCTCACCAACAAATGAGTTAACTAGAGCGCACAGTGTATTGAAAGTGTAAAGTTAAAAACAAACAAAAAATCGAAGAAGTAAATACTGTTTTGAAAGCGCTTGTACAAGAACTGTGAATTGTTGAATTTGTTTATCAAAGTTCTGTTCATTATTTATCAGTTTTGTGTAGATTTTCTACGCAGCGTGTGAAGATCTCTTATCTGCGGTAAGTGTATAGTAAATTACTGTGAGATTATATTTCTATCTAAGTTTTCCCAATGTATTTTTTAATGAAAACTATGCGTCTGAAAATAATCGGTGAAAAATCAATTTTCCGCAAGGTGGTTCGGCGCTATGCTCACGCACACACATTCTCATTCTCACGCACTCATAAATTCACCATACAAAAGTGCCATATGTGCGTGGTGTGTTTCGTGTTCGTTGGCAGCTAAGTTCCACATTCCACATGATTCATAAACGGACAATTTTCAGTGTGATTTTAAATTTCTATTAACTGCTGCTCTAAGTTCTGGTTTGTCTAAGACATATTAAAAGCAAGTTAAATAAATTATTTGGTCTACTCGGATGAATGCTGCAGATTCTGCAGAGTAAGAAAGGAAACTGCATAAACGCAATACGCACCTGGATGAATATCTAATAATGGATTGCAGAATGAATTCGAGAGACTTAGGTTTGATACTGAAATTTATATCGCATGCTAGATTAAAGAAAGTTCTTTCTTTCGCTTTTTTTTCCTTTTTGCTCATCACTATTTCCAGCTTGATCAAAGGTGGCATTACTATGACTATAATAGTTTCAAAACATCTTTCAAAACTGCAGAAAATGTTGATTGGGCCATTGCAATAGCGTATACTCGTATAGAGGCCTGCACTTTATTTTAGACACCACTATAAGGGTTTGAAAAAAAAAAATGGGAGCGATCAGGCCACTGCCATGCTTAAGATATAGTTTCGGTCTGGACATAGTATTAGTAGAAAATGATATTAGATATTTAAAAGTACTAGTGGAATTGATTAACAATAGTTTAATGATTTATGAGCTTGTAATTTGGCAAAGTTTGAACAAAGGTAAAAGAAAATCGGGTGAATATAAATATGATAGGGTAAGTTTATTAATCTGATAAATGGGTTTCGAAGAAAACTATGTTCAGAATAAAAGAATTTTGTTTGATTTAAATGTCACCTAAATTTAACTTGGCTAAAAATTATCGATACTTAAAATATCGATATATCAAAGTATCGATACGAAATATCGATGTATCAAAACATCTATATTTTTTTCCTAAATTAAATAAATACGTAGATATTTTTAATCCCGAAATATCGGTATTCGATATTTCTTTCGCTATTTTTTAAAGGTGCTAACTAGATTCGTTTTGAACGTTAGGGTGCGTAATATCTCTTTAAAGTTTGGTAATTGCGTCTTGTCAACATATCGATATAGATATTTTTTACTCTGCATATAACGATATTTCTTAAAACTATTAATGCGATATGTATCGATATATTTGTTTACCCATCCCTATTCTATTTTCTTCATTATATAGCCGATAAATAATTGCTCATATGGCAATTGACGTTTCATCACCCAGTGGTTTATGGGCTGTATGTGGGTGGCATTGTGAATATATACAAGTGAAAAATCTTAGCCCATAGACGTCAAAATATATATTCACAATGGTGGGTGGTTTGGATTTTCAATTAATTTCACTAAGCTCCAGTTCAGGTTCTATTTGGCAGCGCATCACTAGCAACCTACGCAGCACCAACATTTAATTAAATACTTTAAAAGACACAAAAAAGCATCAAAAGAACCGTGAACAAAGAAATATTGAAAATGTCAGAAGTGCTGAAATATCAGAAGCGCCGCACACACTGCAATCTCTATAACAGCATCAACAAAGCAATTTTAAACGCTTGAGTAGAGAGACAGCAGCGCAGATGTTTATGCTGGAAACGGAAGCCGATTTCTCAATACCCAATTTTTACAAGTGATCAGAAGAAAATAAATTTATAATTAAATAAAAGAAATGAAAAGAAAAAACTTGTGAGCTAAAGAAAAAAAAACAAAAACGATTGAACCTACCACTTTAATTCATCTGAAATCAAACACACTTAACTCGACAGCTGTATGGAGCTAACTGAACAGGAAAGGAAATAAGGCAACAGCTTGCTAGACAACCTTTGACGGTCACTTAGCACTCCAAGCGCTCATTTGAAGGACAGAATATTTGTGTAGCCGGCAAATATTGCGCTGATAACAAAAATTGATCTGATTTGAGCAAGGCGGGGATAATTGGCGAGAAAGATGTGACAGAAGGTAGCGGAAATAAATGCGACGGATTACTACAGGATACCAAGCAGCTTTGATGTCAGACAGAGGCAGTCAATAAAAATAAAACACTTGCATAGCGTCTGCGGTTGTATCGCAACGAAAATGCATAGATAACCGGTTTAAGTGTTTCAAATCTTTGCTGCTATTTTTTACTTTTACCTTCGTTATCGTGATGCTTCGCAGCACAGCTGCCAACTAGAGCTCGATGTACATCATTCAATGGGGTGGCCCTTGAGTGGTAGGTACTGTTCCTTCTCGTACCTTCCTTTTAGCGCGTGCAGGCGATTCGCGACCGACATTAATGGAGAGAGTCTAGTGGCAAACAAAAGATCCTTCTAGTAGAACTTTTCTAATTTTTTTTACAACTTGTCTATCGCTGCAGCCATTTCCAGTATTTACTTTCGCTAACCGATTTATCCTGCTGCCACTTCGTTGATTTTCCTGCTTTAAGTGGTTTTCCGCTCGTGTAGGTGGCTGCTAAAAATAGCCACTTTAACCAAAAGGATTATGCAACGCATATTTCCAGACGCATACGTAAAAAGTATAAAAATAGATACATAGTACGATGGAAATCTTTCTACTTTCGTCAAGCATCCCTTTCGTTATTCCTTGGTATTCTTCTCCTCTCTAACTGTTGTTGTTTTTGCTGCCCATCATTATGCGCTTGATTGCCGACTTGCAACATATGGCATGCCAAATATGTACATTTGCGTTGTTCAATTCCAACTATTGGCATATCCTCCAGCCTTTGATGTTTGAGTGAGTGTGTGTTTGTGTGTGTGAAGTGCTATTTACTCCTTCAGAAATGATGGATTTCTTGTTTCAGTAGATAAATGTAGCTGTTAGCGGCAATCAAGTTAAGATACTGGCTGGGTGTTTGAGTTGATATGAAGTTCATATTGAACAAATGACATGATAAAACGACATTTTTTTTATTTCTACGTAAAATAGTATTGGGATTCCGAGGAACTAAATCTGCTCTATATTACAACTGATTGTCTCTAGATATTGTAGATATTTAGTCAATGGTCAAAGGAACATTATTTAAACATTTCACTTTTCTCCGAATTCCTAAATATTTTCTTCGAAATCTTAGATATCGGTGAAGGATACTTACTTACTTAATTGGCACTATAACAGCTTAAGCGATTTTGGCCGAACTTCAGTTACAATTTGCGGTGTGCGTCTTGATGTTGTAACACAAACTGAGGGACCTACAGTTTTACGCCAACTCCGAACGGCGAATGTTTTATGTGAGAAGTTTTTTCATGGCAGAAATACACTCGGCGGTTTGCCATTGCCTGCCGAGGTGCGACCGCTATTAGAAAAAACTTTTCTATAATTTTCGGATGTTACTTGCCCCGAGCTCGATTCGAACCTGGGACCCACCGAATGAAGCGCGCGCACGCTACACACTCGGCTACGGCGACCACCTGATCGGTGAAGGATGCATTAAATAACTTTATCCTTTTCTTCAGTAATTATCGTTGAGAATAGCCTACTTTAGCGCTATGATCTATGGCTTAAAAAGGTTCCTGGTTCTTCGTAAGCTGAATGTTGGCGAAGAAAAAATTACCGCGGGACTTTGAAAACGTTCAGATTTCCTTCGAGGAAGTGAAAGCTTTCCTATCTAGCTTGGCGAACAAAAAAACCAGAATATGACCATAAATACGAGAAATAAGAAAATATAGAAAACAGAAACGAAGACAAAAAACGAAAGGAGATGTATAAAGAAAAGTAGACGAGAAAAGGCATACAAGGAATTAGGAAAACAAAACGCAAAACGAGAAACAATATGAATGGGGAAAAAATAATAGAAAATTTAAACAGTAGTTTGTAGAAATTAAATAAAGTAAAGAAAAAGCTATTTAGATAAGAAAAAAAAAACGAGGAGCAAAACTAGAATAAGAAGTTAAGGACCATTTATTATTTATCTCCAAACCAAATTTGACAAGAGATAACGAAAAATCGTTCTCAATCATAACATCGTATACTCTGTTGGAGGAAACAACAACAAAAACACGAAAACAGAGATCTGGCTTTATTTTTATTTAGAAGATTTTATTGTCATCGCCGATCAGCAGCAAAAAAATTATAAAAAATTAATGGAAATTTTGAGCAACTTGAAACTTGCACTTTATTTCACTAAAATTAATTGGACTACAAAACTGCATACTCAAAAAATAAAAAATTCTGAATTCTAAAAATCCTAACCAAACCTAACTTACATATATAATTTTTCTAAAATTTTATTAAAACTATTTGTGTGGGGAGTGATACACCTTAATGTACATACAATATGTTCGTAGAAAATCGAATTTTGTTGGCATTCTTTTATCTTTGGTCTCGCATTGCAAGTTTTGTTTCCTGTTGATAATCGATTTTTTAGAAATATATGGAGGTGCAGTGTTTTTGTTTTTTTTTCGATACATACTTACCTAGTTATCTATGTATGTACGTACAAAGTTACTTGCTGTCACCGCATCCATAGTTTTTTTCAGGTTTGTTTAACTAAGTTGCGCCTCATATTAAAACTCTGCTGTTGTTTTTCCAACTAAAACTATCTACATATGTAGCCTGGATATTCATTAGTGTTGTTGCATTTTCCTTCAAGTTTCCAAGCATGTGTTCGTCAAATGTATGTTTATAATTATTCTCTGACGCTGACATTGAGCTCACGCTGACACTTAACCTTAACAGTGAGACTTTTAGTTCCTTGTCGTATATTCAGCGCTGTGATAGTGTCCTTCGTATACTACTTAAAACATTTCCACTTTTGCTATACAATCCACTTCATATCGAAATTGCATACTCCTACACAGCAGCTCGCCTACAGCTTAAATACTACACACTTTGGTTAAATAATTCTGGGTAACTTTAATTGTTATTGCTGTTGTAGTAATTCTTGTTAGTTTTCTAATTGGTTTTCGTTTGTAGTTTTAATCTTGTTTACATTTTATTGAAGTTCATTATATTTTGCATTTAGTAGCTGTCATGTGGAGTGCTATATTTAAATGGATATGCTAGAGAATTGAGATGAGTTTGGATGCAGCTCAAGGGAATGGTAGATTATTTAGCTTCATTCGCTGCAACTCTACTAGCCATATTTCTGATATTTATCTGCTGTGAAATCGAGAGGGCTATGAGAATTGAGGGGCGCGAATGCCCAAAATTTCGCTTTGTTTTCGAAACTAACACAGCAGGGTGTCTTCTAACTCTATCTGTAAAAGCTTTTTTATTCAAGAGACAGAGTCAGTGCGAGAGAGATAGGCCCAGGAGCGTTTTTAGGCTCGATTTTTTTTAATGGGTGAGGACGACACTCTTTCTAATGTTTGTTTTTCTAGGAAAAGTTAGATGTCATCGTCTTAAAGCTTTGGGTCACGTCAGAAAGAGAGGAAAAGAGAGAGAAAGCTTTCTCATACCCGTGAAGTTTTTTCTTATGATATTTTTTTAGAGGAGGACGACGTCAATTTCTAGTGCTTGATATTCTCAGGAAAGTTAGATCGTCATCAGGTCTTGAAGGTTTGGGACACGTCCGAAAGATAGAAAAGAGATAAAATAGAAAGAGGAAGGTTTCATAGCCCCAGGAGCTTTTTTAGCTTCGGGGGTTTTTTAATGGAGGACGACAACTCTTTCTAATGTTTGATATCCTCAGGAAAATAAGATTGTCGGCACCGTCTTGAAGCTTTGGTTCACGCCAGAAAGAGAGCAAGAGAGAGACGGAGCTTTCATAGGCCCGGGAGCTTTTTAGCTTTGTTGCTTTTTTTAATGCTTAATATCCTCAGGAAAGTTAGGCTGTTTGTCTTGAAGGCTTGAGTCACGCCAGAAAAAGGGGAAGGGAGAGGTAGGGTCCACACGCCTGCGAGCTTTTTTAGTTTCATGGGGCTTTTAAAATAGAGGACGACACCTTCTTTTAATGCTTGATGTCCTTGATGTTGTCATCATCGCTTTGAAATTTCGGGTCACGTTAGAAAGAGATAAAGAGAGAGAGAGAAAGGTTTCACAGGCATAAGAACTTTTTAGCTACGGATTTTTTTTTAATATGGGACGACGGCTCTTTCCAATGCTTGAAGTTCTCAAAAAAGATAGACTGTCATCACCGTCTTTAAGTAGATGCACACACGGCCACACAGCCATATGAAATTATGATGTCTACTAAAGTTGCTCTCAAGCAAAGTGGTAGTCACCTGAACGAAGCTATAGAATATATAGCAACAAAATTGATCAAGTTCGGATAAATGAAGGATCGTTTTGTATTGTTTTAGATATGCTTACGATGAACGGATCGGCGAAAACTTCAATCATATGGTCACAACTAAGGTCCGCACCTCGCCTCAGTGCTTCTTACAATGCACGTCTAGTGATACACGGAAAGTTCGACGTTGATAAGGGGCAATCGCAACGGATGAAAGAAAAGCGTTCGAAGTAAAAGTTTTTAGAAGTTTTATTTTAACTACACACAATATCTGAAAGAACAAGAAAGCCCGAAATTACTGTATAAACGCGACACTCTTCACATATAGGTGGTGATTTAATTCCAATGACGGCATTCATGGAGTGGAAGGTGATGAAGGTCTCCCGGTGAATATCGTTTAAGGTCTGTCTACTGTCTAGACTATCGAGTCCAGCGGTTGTTGGAAATGCTGACCCTGATCATTTAAATCACAGATATGATTCTTGATGTGCTTCGGAGACGGCTCGGCTTCTAGGAGGTGCCGGCAGGGGTGATCTCTCCGGTAGCAACTCAGCATAGCTTACAAGCATTCGCCTGTATGTGATCAACAACGTTTCTTTGACCCCAGATGCCGTCCGCGAGCATTTTGGCGCCATCGACCTGTAAGTCTAACTCAAGCTTGACCTCCTTCTCCTTCGTCCTTGTTGCGAAGAGGGTCGCCAAAGATTTTCTAGGGCAGAGCGAGAGGTTTCTAGTAGTGAAGTAATGAAGCTCATCTCACACTTTGGTCTTGCAAATTCTGTTCAGTGGAAGTTGTGTAATGAAGAGCAGGAAATAGTCTCAAAGTTCGCTTTTTAGGTTCACCGAACTGGATGTATATAACGTAAATAGTATATCGTTAGAGACCTCGTGATGTGCGCCAAGAAGATATTTGTTAGTGAAGATCTCTAGTAGAATGTAAATTTTTTCATATTAGATCAATTCTGGTGCACAACAAAAAAGTGGTCTCTGAGGAGGTCAGTGGGCCTCATCAATATTACAAGAGGAAGTTTACACTTCTAAAAATCGATCCAAAGCCAAAGCAGTTATTGATACCATCATACCTTCCTTTCCCATCCATCATACCTTCCTTTCCCAACTTAATCCTTCCTATCCATAGTACAGATAGCATTTAGCGATTAGTCACCCAATTTAATTCCTTGCAAATACAGTACCATCAATTATTGTACAAAGGAATGAACAAAATCCTCTGCAAGTTTCTGTGAGGGCGCATAATACACGCAAATTCATAAAAATGTATGAACACTAAAGTTATACGCCAATATATAGCAGCCTCCCACGCGGCCCCGTTACGTTCGCCATATTCGTTTAAACGACTTTTTTTTTAAAGCTTGACATTGTAACGAACAGCCGGATTCCAACTACGTAAATATGAGCAAACATTAAAAGCGATTATCAAGCGACATAGAGTGTAATAAGCTGTCAAAAGCAGGCTAGCATGCGGTGGCTAAAAAGAGGAGGCGTAGCGCGGAAAAGAGCAGCATTAAAAATTATTTATAGTAAAAAAAAACAGAACTTTGTTTGCTGCAAGCGGAAATTCAGTTGCTAAATTCAAGAATGCACCCGCATTGATTGCATTAAACTCGCCGCAACGGAAGCGAAGTAAAGCTTGTTGTGTAAATGGCTACATCTAAAATGCAATCAAATTGGAAATCGAAATAGTTTGTTGCGTTTGTTTTCTTTTCACAAAGCTTTACATACTTTCACGCTCAGTTTGTGCAAGTGTGTGTATTGTTATTGGTTTAAGTGGCACTACATTCACATATATAGCGACGTGTAGAGAAACCGACACGTGCACGGCTTAATGGGTGGAGAATGGGGTGGATGCTAAGGTTAAGGGTCGTAGCTGCCAATGAAAGTCGAAGATGAATTGCTTTATGGCCGCATTGTGACGTTTGTGTAATTATAATTATGACTTTAGGAAGATGTTTGCATTTAAGGAAGATGGGAAGATGATTAATGAGAAATAAACGATATACATATGTAGGTAGTTTGAATTCCCATTTTAACAAAACTCGAGCCACACGATCTATATATGTGGGCTTGTAGAATACTCTTTGATCGGTCTGAACACAAAGATTATTGCGTGACTCTACTGTACGATCATTAGGCCGATTGTAAACTATGCTTCTGTGGTCTGGTGAGAAAACACTCTAAAAACGACGATACCGCAAGTACTTCCATATGACTTTCAGTGACGTAGCAGAGAAGTTGTGTAAAAGCAGTGTTATTTGCTCCACAGCCTGATGGAACCTTAGGAAATCCCAAGAACTTCTTTCGTTACATAGGGGAGAGTTCAGAGAAGCTTAAAAAAATTTGCTCTTCATTAAATGCACTCATTAGACTTAATGCATGCGGCTGCCGTAGAGTGTGTTGCTGTGAGCGCTTCATTCGGTGGGTCCTAAATTATTATCGCTACTGCTTTTTAACGCTCCCGCCTTCACAGAGTCATTCAAAAAATCCTTAAGTCACATAAATTTTTTAATACTTTAATGATTTCACAGTGACTCAAACAATTGATTTTTAATATTCATTTAACATTTCTTTCGTTAATTTTTTTTATAAAAATATAGTTTGTAATATATTGTGAAAAAAGTAAATAAATCAGAAACTTTGTGCAAAATGTATAAAAACCCAAAAATTTTCTTCAAAAATTTCCAACTTTTAATTTGAATTTTTAAAAAACTTTTAGGTATGCCAAGTCTCAAAAGGCTAAATTATTTTTTATTTTTTATTTTTTATAAATTAATTTTTGATAATTTTTTGAATTTTTATTTATTTAACGCATGCTATTTATATAGCAAAAAATGTGCAAGACTATCATGGAAAAATGTGTGTAGACCAAATATTAAAAAAAATTGCCAAAATGCAACCGGAATTTTCAGACACTTCAGATTTGCACATTATTTGACTTAAATTGAAACGGCGTATCTAAAAATTCAAATTAAAAAGTTTCCAGTTGTGATGCATTTTTTTTAGTTTTTATAAATTTTGTACAAAGTTTAAAATTTTTACTTATATATGTACATATATATGATTTTTGTTATACAACGAACTATATTTTTTATAAAAAATTAACGTAAAAAATTTATTAAAAAAAACATGATGAACATTATAAAATACTAAATCACCATGTGGTCAATTGTTTGAGTCATTGTACTTGTTTGTAAACGTGGTTGGCAACGGTGCATAAGACAAACATGGATTATAGTTTATCATTAGGTGCAAACTAATCGTATATATTGTTGTTGCATATTCAGCCGCATTACTTCAAGTAATTGATACGACAATTCCAACAACCCTCTTCAAATATCACCCAAATCAAACTGTTTAACTAACTTGTTTATTTCGTCTGCTACGCTCGGTTAGTGGTCACAATGATAGGAGGGAGAGGGAGGGGGGGGCAGCGTGCGTGCCTTTTACAAATATTGAACTTTGTCGGCAATTTATCTTAATTTCTATGCAATGTCTTCCTTAACATGTACACCATAGGGTTTTTTTAACATTCGTTTTCTATGTTTTCCAATTTCTTCCATCTCCTTCTCCTCTTTGCGCCCTCATAATCTAACTGCTCTTACTACTTTTTTGTTTGCTCATCTCCAACAACCCTCAAGCTGAAGTGGTGGGTGGTGGATGGTTGGTTGGTTGTTGTCTGTGCGGCAATGTACGTGAGTATTAGTGTGCTCTGTGACGTCAAATGCGCTTGTCATAGCATAATTTTGTAACAATTTTCCATTTTGCACACCATAGCCTGGCAAAACTGAATGAGATCAGAGGCAGCCGCAGCCGTAGCAACAGTCGAATTTCACTGCACTGCAACGCCATCAACAGCAGCTGTTGCCATAAATTTGTTTTTTTTTTTGCAGCAATGTTGCAGCTTCATTTTGTGCCTGTAGCTAGCTCAGAAAATGAGGTTGTCACACTGGTTGATGTAAACAAAAGCAACACATTCTTTTTGCCATACTTGAACAGCAAGCACTGCATATTTTTTCCATTTATCTTCTGCTCCATTTTATGCTGCATTCGGTCTCTTCGTTTTTATTTTCGTTTGCATGCAATTTTTATTTTTTATTTCTATCAACTTTGTAGGTGTAAAGTGGAGCAACCCATCGCCAGCTGCCAGCTGGTTTTTGAGGCCAGCTCTTCATTTTTATATTATTATTATTATGTTACATATTCTCAGGCGCTGTAACGCCTACATTATAGCGACCCCTTTGTGCGATGAACCAGCAATCATTAATCATTCTATAAAATCGGTTGATTTATTTATTATGATTTTGTTTTTAATTTTCTCTTTCCGCCTCTCGATTGTTGGCCTTGGTAGAGTTTTCATTTCGAAATTGATGCGGTGCTTTTGCAGCGAAGATGATGTTGCGTGTGCCCTGTTTATTGGTTAAAAAATTATCCTGCGAGCAGCAATACATAAATCTATTTCTATTAGTGGAAGATTTAATAAATGGAATGAAAAAAGGGAATGAAAGCAAATAAAGCGTGCCGAATTTCGGTAGCATTATTTGTACATACAATAGAATATGTACATACTATTTAAATGACAGACAGATGACGCCTTTGCCATAGTAAACTTCTATTCTAGCTCAATTTACGCTTTTTAAAGATTTCTAATTGAAACTTTTGCTACTCACAGTAAACCTCCAGTCCAGCGCAATTTATGATTTCTAAAGATTTCTAATTGAAACTGTTGCTTCCAAAGGGCAAAAAATCTGGTTCCATTATGGATATATTTCACACTAATGACTCAATAGACTCAACAAACTGGAGGAAAGTTAGGTTATGAAGGTATTCTGCTGGAACTTTCCAAGATGGTTACTCAAACTAGTAGCGTGCTGGCCTTCCTAAAGTCGTTGGATCAAGTCCTGACAAAGTTGAGAAAGAAATCTGATGACGAGATGTTGTGGTCCTCGAAATTGGAGGTTGAATTTTTACCGTTTATACTGTCGTTGTCTTTTTCGAGTACTTTCCAAAAAAAAAAAACTGGCTTTGAGCTGAAAAATTATTGTTAATAAAAAAAAAATTTCATAAGAAAAAAAATAAGGTGCCTGTATTTTTGTTACTGGATGCGCTATATTAAATTACCCCGATTGAATGTAGAAATATGAAATGTACTTTTAACGCATAATTTTAGTCACCAAATTTGAATCTAAGAATTCACTTTCGACAATTCATGAAAATGTGCGAAGTTATTATTCGTATACAGACTTGCCGTTTTATCACTAAGCTCCTCTTTCTTATCCCGTATCGCTGCTTGTGTTGCTACTGCAGCCAATTTATATTCTTTCCAGTAATCGTTCGGACACTTGAATTATTTCTGTGGCGCGAGCATTGAACCAATTCAATTACAGTTGATTAGTTGGCTATTTAGCCAGTCAGTTGATGGTTGTATGTAGGCACTAACACACATAGTATGTACATATTTATGACTCTTCATGTCACACGCAGTTTTGCTGCTATGCTATGCCTGCTGTCCCCCTCCACGCACTAAATTTCTACTTTCCTTACTTAGCCTCCGCCTGCTGCTGGAAGCTTATCCTCCTGCTGACTGGCAGTAGCTGGTAATACTTAATGTATGCCCATTAAAATTTCATACCAAACTACAACAAAAAGCGCCAGCAATCGAAAGTTGTTGTAATTACTACTAACTTTACGTTTTTTGTTGTAAGTTCTTCGGTAGTGCGTGGCGGGCTTCATTCAATGATTTATTGCAACAACGTTTTTACTTTTTTGCCAACTTTGACATAGAGCACTTGCTCTAGCACGCGCATTCTGCCACCCACTCTCTCGTACACACGCACACACACACATAGACTTTGTTTAAATACTTTGCTTGAGAGCACTTCTAGGAGTTCGCTCGTGGTGTAAAGGGAGACTCAGCTTGTCGGCCATTCCATTGCCTTTGGTTGCAACTTGCAGCCAAATTTGCCTTCTCCATTTCAACTTTTATTTGATATGCGCAGTTATTGTTGTTGCTGTTTGTTGTTACTGTTCGATTCTGCTTTCTGCTGCCTGTGGGCGCCTTGCAACTTTGCGGTTACAAACTGCTATCGCACGAGAAGAATTGGTGGCTAAAACGGTGCACTACGAGTATTCGACGCATTTGTTTACAATTTGGTATTTACTCTTTGGAGCTTGCTGTAGTTTTTGTAGTTTGTTGGAGTTGTTTGTTGTTATATTTGCACTTTTCCTCTTTGCTGTAGTTAATTGCAATGCGTTCAATGGCGTGCGCGCACGAAATATTGCGGTCACTTGCATTTTGCAAGAAGCAACAAAAAAAGGTAGTGAAAAAATTGGTGGCTTGTTATTTGTTGGTTTTTGCCGTTTAATGTTGGGTTTTGTTGTTGTTAGTTGACTGCCTGGCACGTCTGTTTCGCTAATGTTTGGTGTAACTTACATTTTCCATATTATTCATGCATTTCTGGGTTTTTTGTACTGTTACTGTTATTTACTTTTTTCTTCGACTGCTTTTTTGTTACTTTCAATGCAGTTTTTTGAATTTTATAGTTTCATGTTTATTTTATTTTGTTTATGTAAATAGCATTCACTATTTGTTAATTAATGTATAGAACTGCTAGTTAAGACGTGAATTCTAAAATAATATTTGAATTGAATTGTTCGTGGGAAAAGCGCTTGTGAAGAATTTTAAAAGGTTTGCAACTTTTTTTTTACGAGAATGTAAAAAATGCAAGGTTATACTAGAAACGAATAAAAACTATAAAAAGCTAACTACTGCGGCCAAATGACTCATTCACACAAACAAGGATCTTTTGTCACAGAAGCCCAACTGAAATTGAAACCTGTCGCAATCTCTGCAACCACTCCTTCATTGCTTCGCAAACTGTTCTACTACTACTACTACTACTACTGTTCTCTTGCCATTATTAAAGTGCACTAAAAAATTTCTCAGGATCTTACTGAAGTGGTTAGAATAATTAGTTAGTGGACTAAAACAATTTTTTTTTTAATTTTTAAACTTGGTTCCAATAAAAAAAACTGTGAGCGACTTTATAAGAAAAATTACTGAAAAGAAAACAGCTGGCAACCCTCTTCAAAAGTTGTTTTGAAATCCATCTCAATTTATTCTACAAACACCTGTCAACTCTATTCCGAAATAATTTCGAAATTAAATTTTCCTATAACTCTTTCGTTTCACAGGCAGAGTATTGTAATATGTATGTAATTGAACAAATTAATTAATTTGTACTAAAAATAGTATTGAAATAAAGCTTTTTTAAAATTTCTTAATTTGATATCCTTATAGTGCCATTTCGTTAAAATTGTTAATTTAATTGGAATTTTTTTTGAAACAGCTGGCAACCCTCCTCAAAATTATTTCGTTTCACATATTTAAGTTAACTTTAAAACTGAGTTGAATTAAACTTTGTAAACAAATTTTCAAATAAAGCTTTCCTAAATCTTCTTCATTTGATACTCATAATGTATTATACTATTTATTGAAATAATTTTTTACCGATATCTTGAAAGTTAAGATTTCTTTAACCTTTCTTGTTTGATACCCATAAATTGAGTTAAGCCTTTTAAAAATATGGTAACCCCCTTCATAAATATTTTCGTACTGTGATATTTAAGTTAATTTATAAATTGAATTGAATTAGGCTTTTTAAACAGGTTGAAATCCTATGCACAAATATTTTTTAAAAAAGATTTTCTGAAACTTTTTATTTTGAAAAATATCGCAACCCCCTTCATAAATATTTTCGTATTGTATTTAAGTTAATTTATAAATTGAATTGAATTAGGCTTTTAAAACAGATAGAAATCCTATGCAAAAATATTTTTTAAAAAAGATTTTCTGAAACTTTTTCTTTTGACCCCCTCATTGCAATATTTTACTAATATTATTAATTTAATAAAATTAAATTTTTCGATTAAGTGGCAACCCTCTTCAAAATAATTTCAAAGTTAAGATGTTTACTCTTTCGTTTCACACGAGTTTAATTTAGTTTATTACATAATTTATATTTAAATTTTTGAAGAGGTGGCAACCTTCAAAAAATATATTTCAAACAAGCAATGTATTTGATGATTTTGAGCTTTTTTTTTTAAATTTTTCTAAACACATTAGCAAAATATTAAATACATCTCATTTTCCACAAAACATATAAAAAGGTAAAAAGTACTCAGAAAATAGATACGAGCAAAAGACGATTGTTGTTAGTCGAATCGACTCACGTCTAGCGTTAAAAAATATCCTGTAATTTAATTCATATTATCAACTATTTATGTGTAAAATTTGAACACAATTCAATTATTAAGCTACGTTTATCTCAACCAACTTTCAAGTCCCAAAGAAGTTACACACATCAATAAATAAAATCATGTCATAGTGATCCTGCCACTCGTTCTATCTCTGTTTCTCTCTGTCTATGTATGCAGTCTATCACAAATTGCTGATTGTATGAAGTACTATTATTTATTACTGTACGTACCAACTACGTCGTAGGCGTTTCAAGTTGCCTCATTTCCTCATTTTCACTGGCCAATTCGATTTCATAACTACGACTACATATATGCGGGGTTTAACAAATGCCATCAAAATCAAGAGAATTGAGGGAAGAGCATAGAAAGTTACAGACAAGATACGACAACAGAGAACAACAAGTTCGCAGAAAAAAAACATATTTCCACTTTCGCGGCCACATTAAGAATCAGGACACACATATTTATTAAATAAATATATTTGTTTCGGCGCTTTGAGGTTTAAAATTAGCAAATAAATTGTGCAAAGTAGCGGAAAAATATGAAGGCATATATTTTTCTTTTATATGCGTGCTTTTTACACTATCTAAGCATCCTTGCGGTTGTGCAAATAAACGCTGTATGTATTTGCTTGGTTTGCTGTAGCTTCATAATCTCTAAGAAAAAAGGCATCAGTGGTTCGTGAATGCACCAAGGGAGTGAGCGAAAATGTAAATCATTGCATATTAAAGAGAAGCAAATTTATGGGCATAGTAAATACTTACTATTCGTATGTAAATTTTCGTACATATATGAAATAGAAATACAAACTAAATGATGTGCTAATTGTTGTAGTACAGCGAAAATTTACTCGCCTTAATGAAATTTTAAATGAAAAAAAATAAATCTCAGTGTAATAAAAATATACAAGAAATATATGCTTTCTGACAAAGAGACTTTTGACTTGAATCAAATTGAACTCCGAATACGATTTCTAAAGATCTCTCGACTCCATATACAAAACTCATCGCATGGCAATTGTCTTAACTATTGCGCCCAAAATTATGCCGCATAAACTTGGTTTAAATCCTCCAATGATGACAACGACAAAACAATGTTTGTATTCTTCGTCATAGTTTTATACGATGAGTATTGTCATTGAATTTGAAACAAATTGGACTGTAAACACGGTTTTTAGAAATATCTCGACTACAGCGCCACCTAACGGAATATTTCGCGCCATTACAAAGGCATGTTTTGAATTCAATTGGTTCTATTGGTTCAGTAGCTTTCCGAGTCAATAAACTATATACCAACATACACACACTACCTTTTTATACATAAGAAAGAATAAAAAAAGAATTTAGGTGTGGTGGCTCAAATCCCCTTTTATGTAGTCTTCCTTAGAATCGAATATCACGGCACTTCTACACTGTATAGCTGATTTCGATGCAATTTAGGTGAATTTTTGTGGAGATGCTCTGAAAAGTATACGATCTGCTGGGTGGCGCTGGTGTCTTAAATATTTTTAAAACCCGTATTTAAGGTCCGAATTTGTTCATATTTCGAACATATGATAATTAGGTTGATATAAATATTTTTAGACCAACTAGGCGGCGTTGGACTCGAAATATTTGGTAAACATCGTATTCTAAGTTTGATTTGGTTTATATTCAGAATTTATATTAGTTCACAAAGGTATTCCAATCAGATGACGTGGCGGTATATTAAGTTCATATTCATAAAAGTTGCGGATAGAGTGTCAGTTAAAAAAAAATCGAATGATCATTACGTGGTTTTTTTGAAATCAATACATATTTTATCAAAATTTTATTATTAAAAATTTGAAAATGTTATAAAAATACGGTTTTTAAAAATTTTTTCGATTTTATATTTCAGGTGTTTTGAAAAAAAATTCCAAAAATTTTATCCGCCGATTTTTTGCAAAATCAAAAATTGAAATCTCGAAAACAGCTGTGTGAAATTTTGTTTTAGGTAAGAGACCTCTCTCATTTGGCACTATAGCATAAAAAATTTTGAAAAAATTTAATAAGCGAAAGCCAAATGGTGGGAATGCCCCGAATATTCGTTCCAATCCATCAAAGTTTGAAAAATGTATTTTTTCGTTTATGCTGCATAATTTTTAATATATTTGTATAAATAAAGAGAAATTCGAACAACAAAATGTGAAATATCAGCTAGGAAATATTATGAATTATTATGAATGCTGCTAAAGTGCCAGTCCTTGGCCGGATATAGATCCGGGTCGTTCCGGTATCGTAGAACCGACTGTCGTGGGAACGATTAAGTATTAGTATTTCCTTAAATAAGTAATCAACAGTTTTGGTTGCAGTAGCAAAGTGACCTAATAAGACCAGCATGCGCTGATTAAAATCAGGTTTATTACCTCCGGGAGGCGACGCAAATAGCTACAAAAAAAAAAGTAACCAAGTGACTAACTGACAACTAAAACCACGCGCTAAGCGCATATCCAAGTTGGCAATTTACACACAACTATCCAAATAGCTGTACCAACCAGAGAATGGTGGCAGAAAAATATGAATAAAATTGTGTGTGTGTAGTTTTTATCATGTACTTAGCTTAGTCGATGTGTAGCTTAGTTTGCCCGAAACCTTTTACACTTGCCTAACTTTTCAGTTTCTAGGTCTCCTCGTTTTGCCATGTCTTGTATCTTCCTAATTGTTACCTACCTTCACACCATCACAGCTCACTCTTTTTGAATTTGCACTAAATCACCTGCCGCAGAACTTCATTTGCTGCTTGGTTGATTTTTTTTTGTTGCGGTTTATGGTTATAGTTTATTTTGTTAGTTGACTTTAGATCCTTACTGTTTGCTGATGCAACGAAGCGTAGGCTTTCTTTTGGTTTATCTTTTTCTTTGACTTTTTCTCTAGTTCACCCACAGAGCACTATTCACTAGTCCTTGGGTGATTAAGGGTAAGAACGCTGAAGGTAAAGGGAAGGTATCACAAAAGCTCGTCATGAAACCAGATATGATTCGAACGTGTAGGGCTATATGCATTCATATAAGTTATATACACACGTGTAGATATTATTGTGTGTCATCATTATTTTCAGGATGGAAATTTCATGTTCACTGCACAAGCGAAGCAAAAGGAAAAAATAATTCAGAAAACACTAGCGAAAAAAACAAAATACAAATAGAAAACCACAGCAAAAGTAACAGTAACAGTAAACAGGAATACAAAAGGAATCAGTTTTATAGCCGAGCGAAGAGGAAATGTATCTGGTACTAAGAAACCATGCACTCTTTAAAAAAGATAAAGTGTTTGTCCTAACGTTAGCACAACCACATATTCGCAAGTTTTGATTATTTATTTATTTTTCTATACATTTTGCAGCAAAAATCCGGTTGAATCCAAGTCCCAAACTTTATTCAAATGGGGGAAAAGATTCAACAAACTTTATAAACGATTTAAAAATGTTTATACATAGATTTCTTTTTTTTTTATTAAAAAATGCAAATTATTTCTTTTTGATCTTCTGTTTATTCCGATGGGGTGAATAGTTGATGTAAAAGAGTTTGGCGGCGATAACAATAATCGAAAAAAATATCCCCAAATAGTGGCAAAACACTACTGGAAATTCTACATCCAAGAATTACGATTTTTTATCAAATGTGATCGAAGAAATTTAAATCCAAGAATAACGACTATTTTTGATATTAAAAATTAAAATGACAAAATATCGATCGAAAAAATACACATCACAATATAACGATAAAATCATGATTTTTTGTATTATTCGATATCGATACTTTTTACTCTATAATTCTAAAGCGATATTTTTTTGCAAATCTGGTGTGGTGAGCCAACGAACTAAATTCTGCCAAAGGGCGCTTTAAAATAAATTTCTCCTGAGTTTAGGTTATGTTAATCTGGGTGGTGGCTAAAAACTACATATAGACCTTCTGGTCCATAGTGATACCAGATGGAGTTCAAACCTTTAACGGTTAAAGTAGACATCGCGTTTTGCGAAGTTCAGTTATATTTTTTGCTCTACCCTTGCGATGCTTTCCAACTTCTCGAATTGAGAGTCTCGAAAATTCAGAAACCTGCTATTGTTTTCTAAATGTCGCAAGCAACTCTTTTTTATTTGATTTAAATAGACTTTTCAACAGCTATTGCGGTCGTTTAATTAAGGATAATGAAAAGATTTATAATTCTACAAAAGAAATTGACATATTTATAAAAGTTGCAAAGCACACTTTTGAAACCATGATTTCCAGGTTAAGACAAGCGAACAGATATTAATCATCGTACGTCGTACATCGTAGCTGCGTAAACTTCCTTTTCTGCAACTTCCTTCCTTTTAAATAAAATGTACGCTATCGTAAACTATAAATATAAACGAGATGGGTTGACATTCATCTGGAATCACATCACATCGGGCCTATCTCTAACCCAAGCAACATAAAACTGTACAGGAATAAATATTGTACCTTCCCAGTTGTGTGCATCATATCGCATCTTTTGTTGCAAATAAAACTAAAAAAAAAAAGAAAATTAAGGTAGAATAAAACAAATCACATTTCGTACTCTGTGAATGTGCGACAAAATAAAGAGGAAGCAACATTCAAG
Organism: Anomoia purmunda; assembly: GCA_951828415.1. Classification (NCBI taxonomy): domain Eukaryota; kingdom Metazoa; phylum Arthropoda; class Insecta; order Diptera; family Tephritidae; genus Anomoia; species Anomoia purmunda. The sequence continues at coordinate 113,427,123 of OX639997.1, forward strand.
GCAGGCGAAGTTTAAAAGGCGTTTTTGTGCGGGGTTTTGATTATATATTCATTTGTACATTTGCATGTTGAACAGAACATACGTTGTATAAGTTTGTATTTGTATAGTTTGAAAATAGTAGAGGACTATCAGCGACTTCTTGGCACCAAAAGTTGCGCTAAAATTACAATCACATACAAATTCAGAGGAAAACAACACACGCCATCTAATAGCAACCGAACAACTAGTATAACAATATTAAAACATATTTACGTTGACAGCAACAATGTTTGGTGATCGCATGCAAGAGAAGGAAGCTAGCACAGTGAAACACGACGATGGGGTATTTACTGAAGCAAAGCGATAAAATAAAAGTTGAATCAAAACTGGTCCCAAGCTCATATGAGAGTTGTTCAAATAATTGGGCTTTTTAAAGAATACAATAAAAAACTATATGAACAGTGTTTAAAATCGATATCAATAACGATAACGATATCGATAACTATAACAATAACTATATGCATGCATTGCAACCGTAATAATGAAATTGTTTAAAACAAAAACGATATAAATTACAACTACGATAACGTTTGCGATAACGATAACCGATAACCGATAACAATTTAGATAAACTTGTAGATAACTCTAAAAATCCCGACGATAATAGGCACATGACCAAACAACAATAACTATAGAAAAAATGATATCGGCTTTGGTCTATGGCTACTGCGATCAAGTTTGAAATGCTTCAGAGTATCTGCCGACCCCCTAATAACTAAAGGTGGTCATCTACAATATATGTACATATATTAAAACATTACATAAATTTTGTTGTGCTACTGTACCGAAAATAAGGACATCATTGGAGAGTTTTTATAGTTTTCAGGTTGCAATTCCAGCGTTTTAATAGATAAGCGGCGTAAGGTTAGTATAATATTTAATATTAGTAATTTTATGGAGAGTACCTTAGTCGGGTAGGGTTACCACCTATCAATATGAAAAAATAAATATATTTTTTTGAAGTAAAACACAGCGATATGGGTGCCAAACGGAAGGGGTTTAAGAATTATTTAACTGGTTTATAATCGTGATCAGGGTTGCCACCTTTTAAAAATAAAAATAAAAGTTTATATATTGTTAAAATAAAACAGAACAATATGGATATCAAACGAAAGATGCTATTAAGAATTCTTTTACTACGATATATGTTTGATCAGAGTTGCCACCTATTAAAAATTAAAATAGATATAAATATTTTTTTTAAGTAAAACAGAACAATATGGATATAAAACGGAAGGTTTTGTTGAGGTTTCCTTAACCACGATATATTCCTCATCAGAATTGCCACCTATTAAAAAATAAAAATATTAATTTTTTTAAGTAAAACAGAACAATATGGATGTCAAAAGAAAGGGGGTTATTGAGAGTTCTTTAGCCACGATATACCTTTTTCTTACAGGCTTGCCACCTATGGAAAAGAAGGTACTTTCATTTGGAAAAATTTAGCTTTAAAATTAAAACTTATGTAGAGAATAGATATAATTTTGAAGAAATAGATACCTTGCTTTTGTAAATGAGTACGAAACGTAAAATTTATGCCATAATTTTTCTCAAAATATTCCTAGAAGGGGATGACATCTATTAAAAAAGCTAGAAAAAATTAAATAAATACATACTATAAGAAAAAGTAATTAAAAATGGAAATAAATAAATAACAGCGCATTGTTTTTGCGTTTTTCTTCTTTTCTTTATTTTAATTATTATGTTTTTGGCACGCCAACAGTGTTAGGTTGATTTTTTTTTCTTCATATTTTTTGGTTTTTTTTTGGTAGTGATGCACTTAGTATTCATTACGGAGTCTCCATTTGTTTGGTGAGTTTAAGTTTTTTTAAAGCTCTTCTTTATTTCCAAATTAGTAGATTTTTCAATACGAACTTTTTGATATTGTAAGTTAATCGACATGCCAAATTTTCAGGGTCATTAAAAAGCAAGAAAACCGGTCGAATTTCGACTGTAACTGGCACTCCTTGTTCGTATAAATCGTCAGTATTCTCTTAAAGCTCATCATACCAATTCTGCGCTATGCAGATGAAACTTGAAGTCACTGTTCGATTTAAATGAAATATTGATATAATTTTTTTTAACTTGTATTCTTGCTTCACTGACTCTTCACATACACATGTTTTCGCATGCCCCCCTCTTCTCATGCGTTCTGAAGAATGTAAATGTATATAAAAAGAGCGCAGAGTATGTAGGAAAATAATAATAGTTCCGTCTTTGTTGCCGCCGCTCCATTTCCTTCACATATGAATACATATGTATGTATGTATGTACATCCATTTGTGTAGGGATGTGAATGTGTGCGCAGAAAGGATGAATCATCAAACAATTAACAACAACAGCAAACACTAAGACAACCAGCACTCTCCACCGCACACTCTACCACTCTACCTTAGCTGCTTTCGTAACTTCGTTTAGGATTCGTTAAACTTCGTTAATTTTCGCCGATATTTGTGGTTAGAGATGACAGTTAGGTGCGCCTTTCTTCCTCTTATTTTTCATAGATTTCATTCTTTTACGCCGTTGGTTGCCTAATTAATGAGTGAGTGGTTAGTTGCCTGTGTGAGTGAGCTGTTGTCTAGCAGGGCGTATGAGTAACCTTTTACTTGAACTACTTTTCCATTGGTGTGGAGGGCAGTGAATGGAAAAAATTCGAAAGTATATTGAGTGGAGAGCGCGGGAGAGAGCGAGCGAGAGAGTGCTTGAGTACTTTGTGTGCTGTGCACTCTCTGCTCTCATCGATTTGTGCGCTCATTTTTAAGTATCCTGCCACGAATATATCGCTGCTACATGCCTACAATTTGTTGCTGTATTGGCGGCCGAGTGTGTTTGTGTCTGCAAGGTGCTGCATGACTCATCCATTCACAAAATACACATTGCCACGTACAAATAACTTTGATTATATGCATAAATCCATATGCCTAGATTCATTTTCATACACACACACACACATTATATGCTGATACATTCATTTATTCTATAAAAGAAAAATACTTTTCAAAAGCCAATGTAGCACAAAAGGCGCAGCGCAACATAACGCAAAGCAAATCAGCTCTCAGCCCTCTGCGTTGTTGTCTGGAAATAAAGTTACTTATACGCCAAAGTGGATTTTGTATTAAAAAAAAAAAAAAATTATGCCTCAAGTATAAATACACGGCGGTCTGTCGGGTGCGAGTACACTTGGTTATTACTAGCGAATAAATTTTCATGCGAGTATAAAAAAGTTCACAGGTACATAGCTACACAGGTGTGCACTTCGCTGCCTGCCTCTGCGCGCACGTGTATGTCCTTATTATTTGTTTGTATGTTTTGTTAATTTTTCGCATGCCATACGAAAAGCCAGCTTTGCTGCTTGCAACGGAAGATTTATTACAATTTGTGTTGCTTTATCTATCATTTGTTAATTTTAATAAGGAAGGCAGGCAAACGAGCACTTTGGCATAATTAATGTGCACCTGCCGGGCGATTGTTGGATCTTGTAAATGTGTCGTCTCTTTGTCCTACATGCAGCGTTAGGTTTTTTTTATTTTCGTTTTCTAAGAAAATACTTTGCAAATTTTGTAGACAGCTTTAATAAACGTAAACGGTCTTTCAACTGTCTGTTTTAGAGTTGATCATCAATCAAATTTAAAAGCTATTGATTGCCTGTTGAATCGTTTAGAAAATCGCTTCATGCGAATGTTGTTTGATACAACACTTTTAAATTCGAAAAAAATTAGATTCACGGAACCTTCATGTGAAACTGATGATCTAGGCAGTTTGGAAATATAGAAAAATGAACAGCAAGTTTCAGGGGTACAATTCAAGTGAAAAACAACTTGAATTTTATATGAAAATTTACAGAAAATAAAAATTAATCTTCCGTTTAAATTGCTGATAAAATCAACTGTAAAGTACTTACATCACAGACCGTAACGATTATAATTTTTATTTTAAAAAATCATGATTTAATTGTTATTCACTAATTTTTATTTTTCGATCACATTTAATCGATATTTTGTGATTTTTATTTTTGCGATCGAGTTCGATCGTTATATTTTCTCGTTTAAGTTTTCCATAAAATTTTATCGATATTTAGTGTTTTTTAATTTTTCGATAAACTTTTATCGATAATTTTTATTTTTTTAATTATTTTTGGATCATGTTTGATCGATAAATGGCTATTTTTATTTTTCGATAAACATATTCGTTATACTTGGATATACAATTTTTCGAACATAAAACCCAAACAAATTTCACGGCGATGAGAATAATATCAAAAACACCAATAATACGAGTACGATTTATGTTTTAATATAAAAAAAGCACAAAACATCGTTAAAATTTGATCGGGGAAGGATAATTTTTGATCGCAAAAGCAAAAATCACAAAATATCGAACACAGTTGATCGATAAAAATAAAAATCAAAAAATAACGATCAAACTTGAATGAAAAGATAAAAATAACCGCTATGCAATAATTTGAAACAAAAAATCTTCTAACAAAACTAATTAACAATTATTTTCGGTCAATTCATTTCCACTTTTCGAAATACTAATTAGATTTCACTTAAAATTTTGGAGGTTTTTTCTTGCATATCTGGTCCTATTATTGGCTATTCTATAACTCACTACGGGGCGCTGTAGACATGTTGCTTGCAAAATTCGAAAATGCATCCGCCAAGTGGCGCTGGAGTCGAATTCATCAGAAAATGTGTAGTTAAGACTCGATTTTGAAAATGAGTCCGCCAAATGGCACTAGAGTCGAGATATTCATAAAATTTCCATTTCTATTTTGACCAAATTAAAATCGTATTGATGTGATGAAAAATGCGTTTGCGAAAAATGAAAACGCTAGATGGCGCTAGAATTGTGTTATTCAGAGAATCGATAATTATGATCCGTTTTCGATGATATTGGAAGGCTATGTTGGCGATGCGCTTAGAAATATCTTAGCTAAAGCTATCTTAGATAGATATCCCACTGAATATTATGGCAAAAAACTGCTACTAACTTTTGCGGTATATATGTAGATTTCAAATTCCTCAAAGCTCTTTAAGATGCTGTCGCGCTCATTTCAAATAAAGAGTTGACTTGTTTATTGTCATAAGAGCATAAAATATTCCACATACATGGTTTGAGAATGCTTTTGAAGCGACATTACTTGCAATTATTATATAATATGTATGATTTCTTTCCAAATAATAGCCATGAGCAGACTTGATATTAAGCTAGGTGGACTTTTCGAAGAACTCACTTATCCGCAGTTCTCAACAGAGTTATGCTTGTCATGTTGGATGCTTGGCCCAGCTGAAATGGTATGAGTACTGCAGACTACTGTACTGAGTGTAAGGAATGTGTTTTTGTAGATTTCGTGATTGGACTTATCTGGCAGTCGGTGGAATCATTTCATGAAAATATCACCAATTTCAAGGAAATAAAAATGCCGCATAGGCTTAATATTCATCCCCCAGAAAAAAACTCTCTTTAATAAATATTTATCACATTTCAGCACAGGAAAATTGTGTGCGACGCAATTTTTTCCGCCATTGCTTAGAAAAGACCCACAGCAACAAAAAGTATAAAATTTTCGCCAAACCATCACGCACATCTACTTTTTCGCACGCCATATACTCGTACGCTTTGCTTTGCTAGATGCCCACACACACACACACATTTCCATATTCATTCGATATCCTCAATATATGTACATATGTACACATTTCTTTGTAAATACAGACTACAAGTGGCATATGGTACGCGTATTCGAGCGTCTGTGTAGAGTATGGGAGTGTCTTGCGTATTTTTGGAGCCGCAACAACGCAAAATGCACACATACTAACAAACACTTAATATACTAAGTATGACGGCATCTAATAGAAATTTAATACTAATTTTAATGATGACGAACGTCAGAGAGATTTTAAATAATTGCTGATGTTGTTCCTGCCAGCTGAGTTCTTGGTGTTAATGTTGATTTATGTAGTTGTTGCCCGACAGCTATGAGACTAAATAAGATTATGTTAGATTTATGTAGTATATGTACATGTTACCAGGAAGATATCATATTTAGGGTAGTTAAAAGGAAATATGGGGACTACGCAAATAATTCAATTATTGAAATTATTGACATAATTGAATTATTAAAAAATATTATTATATCTGTGTTCTATGCCGGAAAAGATAGGTTAAAACAAAATAAGGGTAAGTATAATTCTGCGATATTGGACAAATATAAATTTGAATACAGAACGATAAATATATCGAAATTTACAATATGCCGATATTTATACTATCGATAACGATTAGGATAACAATATCGATAACACAAGTTATCGATGATAAAGGTATGCATATCATTAACCAACGTGACAACAAATTCGCAGTCAATGTCACTGACGATAACACTAAAATATTGATAAATAATAAACATAATCGATAGTAAAACGATATAAGCAATGCCAAAAGGACATCGATTACTTCTGAAATATATCGTTTAAAAAAAGCGGCGCAATTCAAAACTCAGATCCAGAAATATAAGCACACTCAATAGTATTTTTTATAGATTGAATTGTTTGCGGATGTGCTCTGTGGATATATTTATATCAAGAATAATATTTAAAAATTAAAACATGCTAAGCAGTATTTAAAGTATCGCAAACAAATTTAAAAAAGTAGAATGCATTTTTTGTGCTTTGCTCTTACGGAAATAATGTTTGAAGTATGTATTTTTTTTTTAATTATCGATATGAGAAATTTTCGAGAATCTTAATTAGCCGATTATAACGAAATTATCGATAAAACAAACAAAAATGAAACCTTGATGCAGTAGCTGATAAATTTTCACCCAATATATTTCATGTACATTTGTGAATTTCGATTGATTATCAAGAGATTAACAATGGAAAAATTTACAAAAAACAAAAATAAAAATAGAAAAATTGTTCTGGGCTCTTACGAAAACAATTTTTGAAATCTTTTTGTTTGGATTTTTAAAATGAAGTCTAGATTCTGTAGCTAAAAAAATGTTTCCCAATATATTTTATGTACATTCCTGAGTTTTCAGATTATTGATAGAAAAATCAATAACAAAACAAAACAAAAAACGGTTCTGGGCTTTTACGAAAATAATTTTTAAAATATGTTTTCTAATAGTTTTCAAATGAAGTTGATGCTGTAGGTAAAAAAATTTTTCCCAATACATACATTTTAAGCGCATTCGTGAATTTCGATTAATCGATTATAACAAAAATACTGATAGAAAAATCGATAAAAAACTAAAAATTCGACAACAAAAGAAACAAACTTAAAAATTGTGCTGGATTCTTACAAAATAATGTTTGGAGTACGTTTTTTTAACATTTTCAAAAAAGTCCGTAATGCCGATTATGAAGAAATTATCGATATTAACAAAGTAACAAATCGATGTTGATGGACAATAGATTATGTTTAAAAGTTAAATAGCATACTTGGAAAAATTTTGGACTGAAAAGGTTAAAAGGTAAAAAAAATTATACATAGTTTTAATATTTTCATATTTTTCTATATACTGTGCATTTATTCTACGCTTCATTTTACTTAAAATCCTTTATTCAATTTCATAACTCAAACTACCTTAGACTTAAGCCACCAAACGCCTCCAGTTAAAATTTGTAACTTCAAAATTCGGTTTCACTGATCAGCGCACCAAGGAGGCCGCGTAAAGTAATTTCAAATTTTCGACAAGAACGCAATTAACTATTGAAATTTACATTTATTGTAATGAAAGTGTGAAAAGGCAGCTGCAGCTGCGACACCAAAGTGAGCAATGCATAACAACAGGCCATTCGCCGGCGGCTCCAAACACCCACCCCACATACTCACTGACGTTGTAAGCGCGTGTCCTTGAACGCCACTCAAGCGTGCACCATCGCCATTGCTGCCAAATGCTCGTGGCGTATATTTCAACATCACAACTTAATGTACTTTCTCACTTACGATGCAATCCTCGCCGCTACTCTACTAAATATGGAAAGTTCCCGCTCTGTGCGGTAGTTGTACTGTTACTTACTGCTCTATGCAAATTTTTCCATCTTAATAGAATTTCCGCTAAAGTTGCCGTTTGCTATTTTTGTCGCTTAATTTTAATGATCTACAATTTGATTTTCGTACATTTTTATTATTGCATTGTACATTTGTGTGAATTTTTGTTTGCATTTGCTTGGCAGTAATTTTTTGAAGTACCATTTTAATGGGTGCATAATGAAATGCAATTGACCTAAACTACCTTTAAATTTTATTTATGGGGATGTGTCTGTGTGTGTGTTTGTGGAGTGTATTTATAATGGCGATCGTAGTGAGTGCTTACACGATGAATATACCAATACAGTAAGGCTGAAAAGCATGTTCATATATTTTAATTGCACAATACGCGGTCACAATTTATTCTTAGCATTTGCGTTGAATTGTTGAAAGTGGGGAAATGCAGCCTAATTCGTTGGTGCTTTTGCTGAGTAGCTTTTAATGGCGCTTGCAATTTGGAGTGACTTTATTTTAATGAGTAAAAAGTCTTAGCGGGAATTGACGTCGGAGCAGAAAATCGAAGAAAACAGGGACGGAAAAGTATAAGTATTCAATATAAGTGAAATACGTCGAATAAATTCTAAATTAAAACTTCCACAATTTCTTAAATTTTGAAAAAGCTCACATTTTTTTACTTTAATAAATTAGGTATTATACAAAATGCAAGAGAAATACTAATATCCGCAAAGGTACACTTTTCTTTGTGATGTAGTTATATATTCACATAGAAATGCAGAGTATGCATTTAACAGCGGTCATAGTAAAATACCTACATGACTAAACAGCCGCAGTCCAGTTTTGTAAGCCAAACAAAAAATACCGTTATATATCGATAAAAATATCGGTGAAAGAAACCTCGTTTACAACGACATCAATAACGATAACGATATAAATGGTAAATTCGATAACCATAGTTATATTGATAACTATAACATAATCGATAACGATAACATAATCGATAACGATAACTAATCGATAACGATACCACCGATATCGATATTTATACCCAAACTCATACAAAAGCCGCCACCGATGATATTGGTTACATCAACGATAACGATGTCGATAAGGGTATCTATAATTAGAACACACCAATGCCAAAAATGATATCGGTGATATTTACGATAACGATAACATAGTAAACTGTTTGCTATCGAAGTCTCGTTCGAGCCACGCACTCTCGCATTTTGTTATGCAAATCATTTGTTTCAATATAATTGGCTCTGAGTAGGACAAAAATTTCCAAAGAAATACTCAGATACTTATGATTAACATAATATCAAGTTACACACCTCTAATATCATTAAGGTTACTCTTTATTCAGCTTAAGTATTTCTTAAATTATTTATTATATTTATTTTTTCCAAAATTTTCATCTTATATATAAAATGCCGTGTGTGCGCCGGTATGCAATTTATAGCCTCGATAACTACTAAGCCAATTTATAGGATGTGTTTGCTATGGTCTTTATTGTATATACATAGGTGAAAAATCCGAAAGGTGGCGCTCAAGACTTTATAGTTCTCAAAACCGTATTTACAGTCCGATCTGTTAAAAAATTCTGAACATGTATTAGCTGCATACATATATAAATATATAAATATTTTATTTGGAAATTGAACCGCTAGGGGGCGCTGGAGTTGAGATATTTCTCAAACCCGTATTTACTGTTCGATTTGATTAAAATTCAGAATATGTGTTAGAAAAAAATATATAAATATTTTGTTTAAAGTTGAACCGATAGGGGGCGCAGGGGGCGATATATAATATACATAAACATATTAAATGATTATCTTTCAATTTGTAGGGTGTAGTGAAACTTGGCGGTTAAGCTGCAATATTTTGCAATTATATGTTCTCAACAACAATATTTTATGAATAAACTGTGTTTATACTTTCAGGCGCAATTTTCGAATGTAATTTTTATGCGTATTGCTAAATAAGTGCTGCCACCTACTCATCCCATACTAAATTTTGAAGTCTAGTCTTCAAATCTTCAGGTAAGTAAATTGGAATTAAAGTTAAAATAGCAGCATATCCTGCGGGAATATATACCTATGACTTTCGATCCAAATGAATTCCAAGAAACACGCGAAACTCACTACTGCCCTCCACAAAATATTTAGCTTGAATCAGCTTATAATAAAAACCTTGCCATGACTCATTCATGAATCGAAACTCCAATGGGGTTAGAAGGACAACAGCAGCAGTAAAGGCTAAAATATACGAATGCTATATGCTATATACAAACAAACAAACATATTGGTACTTGATGTGTTGTTGTGCTTACAATATATATATATACGTCATAGCATATGTGCTGTGCTCTTTTTTGTTTTTCCTCTTCAATGTAGCCCTCTGGTGGTTGACTGCTGCCTTCAGCTTTTGCTGGCATTTGTTTGGCAGCCACGTTTTGGCTTGTATGGTCGTATGTGGTGCTGTGTATTTTGGAGAACATTTATTTGTTTGCTGTAAATATTTGCGCGTCGTTGCGTAAATGCGTTCGCTTTTGACTTGAACAATATTTTGCACCCTTCTTAGTTTGTCGCTGGCGCTAGTCCACTTGTTTTAATTTTATTTTTTTTTTTGTTTGCGACCCCCCCAGTGACCACCGCTGATGCGCAAATTCATTCACACTTTTTGCGTTTTATTGTTTTTTCGAGCGCTTTTTGCGAAAATGTGGAGTTCAAAGAAACGTCCTTTCCTCGTGAATACATTGACTTATAAGTTAATAATGGAAATTTTTTGGTAAGCAATTCACTTTAGTAACTGCGTGGAGATTGAAACGAGAGGGCTTACTGCAACCAAATTTAATTTAAAACTCCAATTCATTTGGTTTGCATTGCTACGTTTCGCTTGTGAAGAATTGAGGAGGTTAGTTTGTACCCCTGGATAGAGATTTTCATTAAAAAAAACATTGAATTTCTCTATATGTGCGGCAGAGTTCTACTCATAAACTCCAATACGTTTTGTTTAGTTTTTCGCGAAAGCTACGAGAAAAATCGGGATAGTACTGCGCTTCGTTTTCGTGAAATTCAGGAAAAGAGTTTGTACTTTACCATTGGCTTTTAAAAAGTTAATCTACCATACTAAATTTTCCACAAAAACACTTTGAATGGGTGTACTGTCGTATTTTCATTTCTTACTTTATATTTAGCAAAAAGGAATTAACCAGTTATCGGTCTGGAGATTATTTCTGGCATAGTAAAAGTCGTCTAGGGTTTAATCCTTATCTTCTCTTTATTCTCACACTTGTTTTCTGAAAAAAAGTACCACCTCACCCATTTCTTGTCTTTAGGACAATTAAATTCTCATTAGATAACTTCCCATACTTCTTTTTTTTCTGGCCATGCTTCGTCCATGCATTTATCACATTCTCACTCACACTCACACCTCACTCATTCGCTCCCTTTATTCCATCTACATATAAAACTTGACTCCCACAATTTTTTCCTTCTCTGTTTCATTTAATTCCAATTTATTTCTGCTGCTGCCGCCCTTTGAGGACAAATGCCTTTAAAAATATTTCCATTTAATTTTTGCGAGATTTAATTTGATGCACGTGTCGCATGTGAGTTCAGTGCGCAGGTGAACCAACGCCTGACTGATTGTAAGGCTTAATTGTTTTTTGAACCCCTGCGGGTGGATGGCTCATGTGCTGTGTTTTTTTTGTTTACTCCTTCACTCTAACACGAAGTAGCTCACAGCAGGCTACTAAATTTTCCCTTTTCATACAATATACATATGTATATATTTTCGTTTGCCTATCGTAAAGTCCTTACAAATTGCAGCGTGTATATTTGTTCTCATTACAAACCCCCCCCCCCCCCAAAAAAAAGTCATTAAACACTGCTTTGCTTCATCACTAAACGGCAGCTACGCAACTAAGCCGTGTTTAGTCGCGCTTAGCCTTGCTGCCTCAGTTCAGCTCAGCTCATTCACTTTGCTTATGCTTTTTGGGGGTATTTGTTTGTAGTTAGTTTTTGTTTTGCTGTTAGCTTTAAAAGGTAAAGGTCGTTCAGTGACTTTAGCCAAAATATTTATTTTGTGTGCGAGCGTTCTGTGTAAGCAGGTGTGTAGGTGTGCGTGAGCGTAGAGTTTGGCACATGACTTTTTAACTAAATCAGTCAGATAAATTCAATAAAGAAGATAGTAATTGCTTCGTAACAGCCAGACCAAAAGCAAATGCTTTCAAATTGAATAAAGTTGATTTGAAAATTAATGCTAGCAAAACACTGCGAGCGAAGCCTGAGAAATAATTAATTTTGCTAAAGTAGGAGAGAAATTAAATTATGTATATGAATTATTAAGTTATTAAATATTTGGAATTTCGAGAAAACTTCAATTGAATTTATGGCGTAATTAATTGCGCAGGCAAATTTAAAGCACATTTTTTGTTTGCGAAGCTTTACTTGGAAAAATACAGACTACCAATTAAAAAAGTGTTTTTTTCTTACCCGAAGTCTACAAAAACGGACCAACAACAGGGCAAAAAACCTTCATACCTTCGTAATGAAGTTGGTAATGCTATGAATATATGAATTTTATTATTTGGTAATTTACCATTGGGAAAGTACATAAAAAATATTGTGCTCAAATTAATTTCAATGTATCTGTGGCGCAATTGCAGCATATTCTGAGGGAGTGAAATATAAACACAAACCCGAAAATGAAGATTTAAATGAAGATAATATAAAACCTGTATAAATGTAATGATCAAGTTGATGATATTGACAGAAATACTAATAACGATAACCATATCGAAAACGATAACAATGCCAATAAAGGTAATAATTTCGAAAACAATTAACAAGATCTATAATGGTAACAATTTCGAAAACGATAACAATATCGAAAATAGTAACAATATCGACAGTGAACACGATAGCAATATTGACTATGATTACCACAAAAGCAACCCTAACAACATCGAAAACGATATCGATAGCGATGTTGGAAAGTATACCTATAGTTTGCTGTGATCGAAGTAGCTAAGGCAACCGCTTTCGCATCAAAGCTTAAAAGTGCCGTTTTGTACCTTTTTCTAATGAATTTTTACCTTATTTTTAAATTCGAAAAATTTCAAAATGGCTAACTTTTTCAATCAATATCGAAACAGATAGTTTGCCGATGATAAATAGTCAAATATCTGAACGTACTAATAAAACTTTCTTTTTTATTTTCTAACTGCGTAAATCTGTAACGATCAGCGATAAAAAAATAAAAAATAAAAATAAAAAAATAGTTTTCATTGAAAGAAAAAAATATTTGGGAAACTTTTTTCATACAGCGTGTGTGGTTTGCTATAAAGAGGGGAACATTTTTTGTAATCCTTTCTAAAGGCCATTACATTCGTGACCACCCAATCGGCTACCTCTCTCAATTGCGGCTACCTCCGCCTGAAACCCACTACAGTAGTCCGGAGGCCTAAATTTTTGGCTGAGGGAGAGCTCCTTGCAGAAGATATCCGTCCGTAAAGAAGTTCAGCGGCCCGTCTCACGCAAACGCCGCCTTCCATTAATCCGCCCATAGAGGGATGTAAGTGAAAAATGATCAATTTGACACCAAAAACGGCAGGCAGCGATCTGTTTCTTCGGGAACAAAGTCGAAGCTGGCCGAGTTGAGTCTGTAGCCACTGCTCTGTAACCGCAAGGCAATCTCCACAGGCACCATGTTCGGCATAACTTTGAGTGCTAGAGGGGGTGTGGGGCGAAGGGCCCCACTGATTTCAATGGGTGCGGTCCGTTGCACCCGCTCCATGCTGCTTTACATTTGATAACATGAGTTCCACCAGGCAATCACCCCATAGAAATTTATTGACCTGATAATGGTTTCGCGAAAATCACGTTGCATTAATTTGCATAGTTTTTTTTTTGTTTTAAGGTTGACCACCCACCATGCTTTTATTTTTTTTAATTTTCTGTATTTAAGAATACAATTTTTAGACTTTCCATTGGAATTTAAGCCATTAACCTCGCGTCCATCAACCCCCAAAGTACAGGTAAGTTATCCCTTATTCTATTGTAATGCACCCGCTGATAAATTATCCATATTATATTTAACACATACCGATGCAAGAATTTTTACATGCATTTCACTTAATATGCGTGGGTGGATGTGTTTACGTTGGTGTCTGGCAGTTGACAAAAAATGCTAAAAATCCAACTACGCTAAGGTGTTTTCCTTCTAATATTTTTTTTAAGTTATTGCGTTATTTATTGTTGTTGTCACTTTCTAAGTTATTCATACATGCACCCACACATGCGTGGATGTCATTGACAGCGGGTTGCTTCTGTGTGCCATCGAAGACGCGCTACGTTTGTTGTTGCCATTTGTGGAGCGTTTCAATTTTTCATTTCTTTGTGGTTTTTTGTTTGTTTATTATTGCTCTCCTCTGCTATGCTTCCAATTCACTTGACAGTTTAATCACTGTCTGTCTGGTAGTTGCCGTTGTAATATCGCATGAATTCGCTAATATAAACCGACATACGATGCGCAAATTTTGTTGTATCCTTTGGCATACGAACGCAACGATAATTCGCTTATTACATGAAGCAGCGCAACAACAACACAGTTTATTTTTTTGGCCATTTTTTTAAATCTTTTTGGCATGTAATTGATGTTTTCTATGCAGACGCTGTTGCTGTTGTTGTCTACAATGTTGGTGGTGGTGGTTGGGGTGGGTGTGCATAGTTGCCAAATGCATTACAATGAAAAATGTGTGACGCGCGCGTGTCTCTACGCAAGTGAATGGGATTTAGTGATAGAGAATGTTTTTTTCATTCAATACAAAAATTTATATCTGCTGGTTTGCATTGTAGGTAGAAACAACACCCCATGGGACTTGTGCCAACCACATTCTTTACGTGGATTTTTAATTTTATGGATTCCAAAGTGGAAATTTTTGAATTCTGTGAAAAGCGAAACTTATTATTTTTCGTTGATAGTTATAATTTAATTACGAATTTAAAATCAAATACATAATACACAATTTTTTTCACCAAAAATTACAGTAAATTTTTTTTAATGAAATTCAAAAAGTTTGAATAAAAATGTTAGAGCTTGAAATTTAAATATAATACGAGATATAATTTAAAAAAAACGTTTGGCTATGTTTTCTAAATGCTTAAATTTAACACATTAACTTTTACACTCTAGTGGAAAAACTTATACCAGTATTTTCGAAATCTGTTTGTTTTTTTGTTTACCTTAAGAAAAAGTACGTTTGAAATAAAGATGCGCAAAAGATGACTTTAATACCAAAACTTAAAATTATTATTTAACTAAGTAGTTTTAAATGAGAAAATCATTTTAGATACTGAAAAAAGTTCTTTCTTATAAATATAAAAAATTTCAATACCCACACAAAGTCAAAAAAAAAACCTACATGATTGAAAATTCGATAGCAGTTAAGTTCGAACTTTAATTTTATATACTGAAATATGAAAATAAAAATAATATTTATATATATAATTTTTTTAATACAAACTAATTTCTTGGAAAAAATTAAAACCTAAAATTTAAAATTTTTTGACTAATTAACATTTATCTAGACTAATTTTCCAGTAATTTAAATTTTTAATGCTAATTAAATAATGAAATTTTTAAGCTAGGAAGTTAAAACATTTGAAATTTTTAACTGTTGTTTCTTAGGTTTGAAATGAAAGAAATTTATACCACAAACTTAAGTTTAAAATATAAAAACATAATTCTACGCGGATGAAAATCTGAAAGCAGTTAACTTCCAACTTCCAATTTTAATAAAAGCAAATTTATTGGATTTTTTTTAAAATCTGAAATAGTTTGAAATTTTAATTTTTAAAATATTTAGTTTTTACAATTTGAAAATTAAATTTTTTACCATTTTAAAAGTTAAATTTTAAAATTTTGGACTAATTAATATTAAGACTAATTTTACAACAAATTAGTTTAAATTAGAAAAATTTAAATCCTTAAATTTCAAATTGAATGGTAATATATAAAACTTGGAAGTTCATACTGTTTGATATTTTGATTTTCTTTGGATAATATATGTACATAGTTTTAAAATGAAAGAAATTAGATACCAAAAAAAAAAAAATGGTTTTATCTTATAAATTGTGAATTTCATTTTAAAATACTGAACTAAAACTAATTAAGTTTCATTATGAATTTGAAATTTTTGTTAAAACTATTGACTATTGAAATCTGACTATTATCAAATGACTTTCTCACGTATTGACTTCTAGTTATTGAGTTTTGATTAGTGCCATTTCACTTTGACTTTTCACAATTTGCGCTTGACTGCAGGTTTTTGGTCATTGACTTTTCGCTATTGTCTACTGATTATTGACTATCAACTTTGAATACTGAATACAAATTCGTATAACTATTCTAACTTATAACTAGTCTATAGTATTGACTATTAATTATTAGCTGACTGTTGACTATTGAAATTTAATTTTGGGAGTAGTAAAAACACAAATGCATGTTTTCCCCTTCTATTCTGTACATATTAGTCAGTATAGTCAAATATAAGTGTGAAATTCACATAGTTCGCATTCACCACTACCAAACAACGACTAGCGAACGTTATAAACTAGCGAATAGAAGATGCACACTCTGGCAATCCAATACACGCCCACGCTCACAGAGATACATATATAAACAACCATACGGTCCTGTTCAAACGACTTGAATGGATTTCTGTTTATTATAAAACTATGCACATATGTATGTATGTATGTATGTGTGCTTCGCATTGAAAGTTTTCACACATTCTTCATATCTACCAATAATTGCATAGCTCGTTGCTTGCATTGCAATATTTGTTGAATTCAATTTTGTGTCGTGGTCGAAGGTACAAAACCCCTGCTAACCAGTTGGCAAGATTTGTTTGTGTAGGTGGTTGTTGAGCGAAAAATTTCTAGAATGAAGAAACGTGGCGTATTTGTAGCTGCTGGGGCATTAAAAATTCGTAGTGTGTCTCTGAAATTGCCAATCAGCAGAAGCTAGTTTTACTCGTAATGGAATTCTGTATGTGCTAAGCAGAAGCAGAAGCAGCCGCAGCGCACTCATACGCCATGTAGGACCAGTTGGGAATTTAAGTTCAGTTGCGCAAAGGTATTTGACGCATTATAAAATGTGTGCTATCCGTATGAGGTAATTTAAGAAAGTTATGGAAATATAATTCTATAATATTATATTGACAGAGATATAGAGATTTTCTCTTTAATCGATGGGGCATTATTTGATTTTGTTTTGATTTCCACTGAGACCATTCAAATAATAAAAGTTTGAGTTTAGGGAATAAAATAGCTGCATTACGAGTTTTGGTGAGATCGCTGCTATAACTTTCTTATTTAATTTCATTTATTTTGAATAAAAATATTCCGTGCGGGAAAAAGCCATTGGCACATTATTTTTTTTTATATTATCTCCATGGTTTTCATGCTACAATTTTTTCATTAGTTTTTATCAAAATACATTTCATTCTATACTAAAAAAAACTCATAAGTCCAAATTTTAAACATTTTACAAAATTAGAAAAAACTCCAACAAATTTAAAAAAAATTAACAAACTTGTAAAGTTTTTAATCAGATTTTTCAGAAAAATTTTGGATACGAACTATAACGAATGACCAAACATTTTTTTTATTTGAAAAAAATGCGCAACATCAACGGAAAAAAAATTATCAAAAATCCACGCAAATTTTTAGTCAATTGAAACTTTTATTTTATTATACTAGAATTGAATGGACAGTAAGTGGTATACTCCACTTTTGTTTTTTAATTCGGATCAAAAAGTTTAGAATTTTGATGCATTTCTTTTAAATTTGCTGAATTTTTGTGAATTTTGTTCAAAATGTGACATTGTGGCTTATATGACATTAACGAAAAACTGTCCGAATAAAAGATATTGTGAATATACTATAATATCAAAAAAGTTACTGTGGCAATACTTTTTCTGGCACTGTAGATAATTCTATAATAACAACCATATAAGTTGAATAAGTTGAATTTCTTGAAAATTTATTAAAATTTAAAAATTTTAAAAAAGAAAATATTCTCAAAATTTCAAACTTTTTAATTCGAATTCTTTCAGTATGGAGTATGGAATTTTTTAGCGCATTTATTTTTGCTATAGTAAAATTTACGTTTCAGTGGCTAGTAGTTCTTGTTGACTTTTGTTATTTTTTTTTTTTTGCTGGTGGTGTTGAACTTTTTATTCAATATAACTCATGAAACAAATTTACTTTTGTATGAAAAAAAATTTTTATAAAAATTTTATATAAAAAAATGTTTAAAAATTTTATATAAAAAAATGTTTAAAAATTCGAATTAAAAAATTAGAAGTTTTCATCAAATTTTTTTAACTTACATTTTTATTAAAAATAATTAAAATTAAAAAAAGAAGAATAAAATTGGCAAAACTTGCCCCCATATTTTCCTTTTATTATTATAAACAGAACTGTACATAGTATGTGTTTCGGAAAATTTACAAATAAAAAATTTTACAAATAAAAAATTTTACATCAATTCGGAAAGAAGTGTCAATTGAAAATAGGAGTTCTTTTCTGCACCAGAAATTCTGGGGTTAGTTAGAAATGCTAGATTCAAAATTTACAACACAAACAATCACGAGTCTTCAAAAAGTTTTGCGACAATTGGTTTCTATGAGTCTTTTGTGACGCTCCTAGAAAATGCAGAAAAACGCACGTTTAAAATTATTTCAGTAGTATAATAAATTACCTCGAATTCGACGCTTCGAGCAATACTTTTTCATGGACTTAGCTTCGTATTACGGGCTAGCAGAGCTCTCCCTCTCTTTCTCTCGACGAAATAAATATATACTTACTTTAGTATTACTTGGATCTTTATGGTTTAAAATCACGAACGATTTGAGCAGAGGCAATAGGGAAATAGATGAAATGTCCAAAGGGGATGGCGATTGGCCAGAGCGACAATCTGTGTTAGTTTCAAAAAATTACAAAAATCATGTAATAAGATTTTCTTCGCCTTTCTCATTATAATCGCAAAAGTTAGTTTTTTTTTTGCAAATGACGCACAACTTAGTGAAATACGTATACACAAAATTTGCGTCAGAAACTTTTCGGTTCATGTGGAAAAACATTAAATTAATGCCGATTTATGAGCTAAGTCTAGTAATTTAGTGAGATTTGTAATCCAACTACTTTGGTTTGGTGGAAAACCATAAACTCAATGTCAGCAGACTAATAATAAATATTTTCACAAAACAAAGATTAAATGATGGCGATAGACAAACAAATACAAATACGATTAGTTTGGAGTTGGAGAAAAGCATAAAGAAAGAAATAAATTGGATAAGTAAGCGTGGAAGGAGTGTTGAGATGGGTGTTTTTAGTGATTAGTGTGGGTAGTTGTACTAAAGGAAAGGCGTAGCGAAAAATTAATTTAAATGCATGTGTAACTATATGGATGTACAAACATATGTATGTTATGGTTGGCTAAAAATCCATTTTTTATATTTTTGTTGCTTCAAAAAATATGTGCGAAAATTTAAGTTTTTAGTCAATATCATAGCCCTGCTCAAGTCCAACAAAGTTCAAAGTTTCAACAAATTTTTTTTTCCCCTGCTTACTTTTATCGCTAATTTCATTCCATACAAAAAGGGATAAATTGCAATTTTATTTAAAAAAAAAAATATATGTTGGATATTAATATAACTGTTACGCCTATCTATCTATAACTATCGACAAGTTGCTCATATCCTGTAAAATGAAATGAATTATGAAATTACGAAATTGTCTGATTAAAAAGTTTAATATTTCTTTTTCTTCTTTTTTTTGGGTCAAAATTAATTAACACATTACTAAAAAGAGAACAGTACATATTTTTAACTTTACTTTGATTTTTGATTAACTTCAGCACGCCTAAGATATTAACCGTAAATTGTCACCTTTCGCACACATTTTTTTTTAGAGCATAATGAACTATATTTTTTCAATTATCAATCAAAAATCCAAAAAAAAAAAAACGGATTTTCAACCCTACCTAAATATTTCGAAGTAGAAATTGAAATCGGAGAAAAGCGTAAAGTAAAAGTAAAAAGTGGAAAAGAGCCAGTTGTAGGCAAAATCAGAGAAGAGGCATAAAATCGGTGCCTATTTCTCGAAAGTAGCAAAAAGGCTTAAAATACATAGCCCATATTAAAACAGAAGAGCTCATTACAGAGCACTGATACAATTCTCAGATATCCTGTCCACACAAACATACAAACAAATAATTATATGGAAATATAGAAATCTACCTCTGTATATAGAAATCAATAAAAATTTTATTTTACGTCAGCCAGTTTTATTCCGCTTCGCTAAGTGATGTTTTGTCCACTCACATAAAAAGCGATTATGATTATTGTTGTTATTGTTGTTTTAGGTGATGTTGCCGCCTCGCATTGACAGTGATGTTGATGACGAGCCAAATGACGTGGACGGGCGACGACGACGACGACGACGACGAAAATGATGTCGATGTGCGATGACAGTAGTGTTGTTAACAAACTCAACGATGCGAGCGTGTTTGGCTGAATATATTTATACCCTGTAGGAAACGTGGGGTCAAGTCTCACCAAGTCACCACTTTGTGTCGAATGCTTTGGTTTTGGTAGAGAAATTTTTGACAGCTATAAAATTGATATTTTTGTTTGTTTCATTTTATTTGTAGATAGTGAATTACTGACTCCAATATTTCCATGTGGTTCCACCTAATGAATAATTCTAAGGCCACTAGTGGATTCTCTATGACAAGCACATGCTAAATACCTTAATTAGATAGAGAATTTGGTCAGTAGTACTGGGTGAAAAAGTAGCATAGTAAATCAGTACAGTTTTACTATCGGCATTTCCTTCTGGGTGCATACCTATCTAGGTGTGTGTGTGCGTGTGTGTGAAAGTTATTGCTTTTGGCAGCTATATTAAAGGACATTTTGATAGCCGAACGAACAGTAGGTGATGGCAGCAGCCACAGCAACTGCCAAAATATATTGAATTTTAATGGCATTGTTTTTTTGTTTTTACAATTTTGTTTTACTTTGTTCTTGTTGGTTTTAATTAGTGTTTTATTTGTAGACTGACAAGTAATATAAAACCACAATAACGCCATTAGTTCAAATAATAGGGTTTCAATTTATTGCTAGCGGCAGGCGAAGAATATGAAAGCGGGTTTTTTTTCTAGCATCAAGGAATATTGAAGTTTGACTGTTTGAACTTTAAGTTTTTATAGTTATTTTGCTATAAGTTTGTGCTCTAAAGAAGTTAATACTCTTAGTATTTTTATCACCGATATTTTAGCATTTTCTTCAAAAAAGCACATTGAAAGTTTTCCTACGCAATTTATATATGTACATATATTTTCTTTCGAGTTGCTTTAAATTGAGTTTGCTAAGTGCTTATGAATAATTTAAATCGACACACTCACTTTTCCCACACTCTTGCCGTGTCGTAATTTTATACGTACGTATGTACGTAGTTATTCGGAGAGCGTAAACGCAAATCCCAAAAGACGCATGCGTTAAGCGAAGGGTTCGTTTTTGATTTATTGCTGTGAGGCAAAATATTTGCACAGTGGTCGGGAATATAACTCAAATTGGTCAGATCCGAGAAAAACCCAAATTATGGAAAGTTAAAAGGTTCTACTGGCTATTTAAGGTTTAATACACAGTATCTGAGTAGGTATTAACCCGCTAAGGGATATGAAGAAATGCCGAAGAGACGTCAAGGTAAATTTGCGATTCAATCAACTGGAAGTCACAATTCGATTTTTTTCTTCATGATTTTTTAGTAGGATTTTATTTTTAATGCGAACGCTTTTAAGTCTTTACTAACTGCAATTTGAAATATTTTATGAAGCGACGGCCGCCGCCTTTATTGCGTCATTCGCCTTGTTTTTTTTTTTTTTGCACGAATAATGTAATGTAAAAAAATGAATACGAATACGAATGAAACTTTGAATGCGAATATGAGATAAGATATCGATATATGTAGTTAGCAACCTATTGACATTTATAATGATATATTGATATTCATATTGAAAACAGGGGTACGTCGATTGTTTATTACATAATCGATAACGATAATGATAAGAGCAAAAATAATAATGACAACGATAACAATAATATGAATAACGATTATCGAAGTATTGTCAACGATATCGATAACAATGATAAATATATATCGATATCGATATCGATACCGATAACTTCAATATGAGTCGTTATTTTCAAAAGTTGTAATTGAAAAAAATGTTTATTAAAAATTAAGTTTTTTATAGTATAATTAGAATATGGGTACTGTGGACGAAATTTTATCCTTAATAGTTCTGCCAAATTTGTGGTATGTTGCTGTTAAGCTACTGTTTCAAGACCTATCTATATTAGGCCAGAACTTCTGCAAAGGACGAACACATAAAGGTTTTAATAAAACATAATCTTGGCTAATCGATATTTTTGAGTAATTTCCGTAACTGATTTTCACTCCATATTCAAAGTGACCCTCTCCCCAAAGTTCTCTTTCTCGAGAATTTAAGTAACTTCCGGACTTAGCTCAATACTTCGGATAAAAATTACTGTTCATATTTTCATTATTTTGATATCTTCAAATGTAAAAATATTTGCAAAGTCAGCTTTTGAGTTTTCTTTAACTTCAATGGATTGACAAGAAAAGGCTCAGAAATTTAATTCTATAAAAGTAAATAAAATGCCACTGTGAAATGACTGCTAGTAAATTTTCAAAAAGTTAAACTTGTTGTTAAAGTTGATTCTAATAAATAATACCAAAACGAACAAAATGGGCGCCTAGCCAGAAGATTAAAAAATACATAAATTTTTGAAAATTTTTTTTGTTAAAAAAATAAAGTTTTCCTATTCCGATTTCACTTAAATACAAATTCTTTAAATATTCCCCAACTTGCGCCAGTGTTTTTAACTTTCTGCTTTATATTCTCAAAACATCTCCACCCTCATCCTCATAGTAATCATCGTTGTTGCCGTCATCGTAGCTGTATTCGCCGTCGTCATCGTCGCTGCTTGACTCATTCGAATACCAAGAGTTTCAGGTTACTATCGTCTGGCTTACCCTTAAGCCTCGTAGTACTCGGTTGCTCGCAGCTCGTGTCAGGTTGGTTTATTTCGTTTTCGCGCAGATTGGCATTAAGTGGTTGCTATCGATTTTATACAGAAAATATAATTCAGAAAAGAAAAGTGTAAAGAATATTTTATTTAATAATAAAACTGAAAATAAAATATATGCAGATTTAGTGCGAGCAAAGGGAATGCAAATATTTACAATTATAGTGAAAAGATGGTGCGAGAAAATGTGAATAGAAAATATATTTTCAATATCTGCTATACCAGCTGAAATAAATTTTTTTTCTCAACGGTCTATACTGTGTATGTTGGCCTTTGCTGGCTGGCTGACTGTGTAATTTTGTATATCTGCGTGTATGCGTGCGTGCGTGTGTGTTATGGCCATGCCCTGCACACAAAAAAGCTGCTGCCATCCTCCAGCCATACCTCAATGTGCGCCTTTGGCTATTTGCTGCTATTTTCACTATTTCTGACATCAATTTTGGTCTTTTTAATATTGACTGCGACGGCGACGAAGGAATCTTTAGTGCAAATTTTTAATTTTCACGAGCAACAACAAACACAAAAATAGAAAAGAAAAACTTAAACAAAAAATACAAACTAAATATTCCAAAAAGTGACCTGCGCAAAATTTTTTTATTAAGTTTTCACGTATACCTCTCTTCAGTTTGGCAATTGGTAAAAAGTACAAAAATTTGCTTATCAAAATTGTTGTATTAAGTGGAAATTCGTCATCATTTGGAAATCGAGAAATTATCACGCACATTGTTTTCGTTTCGTATATAATTTTGGTTAAGCTTTTAAGTTCGTTGTGATTGCTCTTCATTTGAAATATTTAATTTTTATATTAACGCTCGCTTTGGAAAAAATTTTATTTGAATTTGATTTTCCCTTTCTAATAAAAATGAAAAATTTTGAGCGCAAACAGGGTAATGTACCTGAAAATATGTTAATGAGAGATTCATGCATACCTTGAGGCGCTCAGACACGCTCAAATTATTTCACATACGATTTCGTAGTATAGTTTTGGTCTGCGCTCAACAAAAAATCACTGCTGTCTTATTGTAGGCGCTCGTGTACTCAATTAAAGCACTTTCTTGTCTGCCTTCGGGCGCTCAGGCGCACTCAGCATTGTAAATTAGCTCAGTTTCAAGTCTAAGTTTCTAACTTATTGCCTAGTTTAAGGTGCTTGCTCTCCCATACTCATCACCACATTCTCTGCGTAGTTTTTATGCGCAGTTATGCACAAATTAACTGAACGTAAAAACTGCCAACATGAAAATTTATTGTTAAAGGTCATGACAATGTAAACGACGTAAAATTTTAGATACACACTCCCGTGTACAACGTAAATAGGCACTTATTCATTTAATGTAGTATTACAGCGCATATCCTTCCTGCCATAGTAAACGTTAAAATGCTTACAAAACTTTGTAGCCGTGTATGACAGCGAATTCTTTGTTAAATCACTAGCTACGCCTTGGGGTATGCTACGCTATTTTCATAACAGTTCGCAATGGTTCGCAAAGCCTTTATTTGTTGCTGTTTTGACGCAATGCATCGGTAGAGGTTGGTTGTGATTGTGTTATGGCAGCCTTGGAAATTAAATGACAGATTTTATTTGTTAGTCCTTGAAAATTCAGTTTGCCATGGACCAATGGCGTTGGTTGAAATCGGATTTCAAGTTTCATTACCAGTTTCCGATGGGGGGCACAAAGGGGAAATTTTTCTGATACGAAGCTAATATATACTACACACATACATATGTATGTACATACATACATATATTGCTAAACATAACTAGACGACACGGACTTATTGACAAGTTTCGACACTTAATTTTATTCTAATATTTTTTTTAATGAAATTACTGTTTACTGCACAATAAAAACCGTCGTATAAATTAAAGCTTTAAACTTTGTGTAAACATGAATGAAATTTTGTTTTTATCAAAACTTCAAACTGAGTCTGCAGTTTTATAGCCCATTAACTTTTAATACGATAATTTATAAATTTGAAGTGGGTGAAATATCGCTTGTATTTTTGATAATTTGTTTTTGGTGACGTTGTTGCTAATTTTCTCCATGTCACAAATGTACCAACACCCTCAGCAAAAAATATCAAAATCAATAAAAAAATTTTAGCAAATTTTAGAAACTTTTATTTTAATATAGCAAAGTTGAATACCGCTATAAAACTACGTACTCGAAAATTTTGTTTAAACATTGCAAATTTTGATAAAATTTGCACAAAGTTTGTACGTTTTTTGTTGTAGAATGAATTATGTTATAATAAAAAAAAAACTAAACATTAATTGGTAGCAAAAAAAAAGGTGAAAAAAGGGTCCAAACAATCCCTACCGTATAGTTATGATAAACTGTACATTTGTAGGTAGTTTCAGAGATTCAAAATAGTAAATTTCGAGATATTTATTCAGTACATAATTAGCCAATTCGAAGCGCAAAAATAATTACAATTTTTGTAGGTGGAGACATAAAGAAATTTGTAGGACCTCACAGATTTTAAAATCGTGATTGATGTCTACTTTCAGGCGTTTAATGCCAAATTTAAAATATTCAACCCACAGGAAAAAGAGAAGTGAATGTTAATTGATTAGAATAAGCAATTCTTTACTGTGAAAGTAACTGCGTTGTGGAATTTATATGCGAAATTTAACAAATAAAATAAAGTTGTGCCTAAAAATAGGCAGCATCTGAAACCATCTTTCGGCTTTCAGCTGCATATTTTTTTATGTATAACTGGTTTTTATTTCGTAATTTTCAAACCAGAATACTTCTTGATGCAAAAGCTATGTGCAGAGATTTTTTGAGAACTCATGGAACTGTTCCAAATACTTCTTTTGTTTCCCAAGTGTTGTCTGTGATTCTTCACTATGAAGGTTAACAATTCAAATTAACTAGAAGATAAAAATCAAAGAATGGAAGGAGCAAATGTAAAGTTGGCTGATACCCAACTTTGTTGCCAGCGTTTAGTTGAAAGACCATTTACACCAAGCAACTGCGGCATGCAATTAAAATTTGCCGCATTAAAGTCCCTTTAAACGAATCAAAATGCACAATCGGCGTTATAGTGTTTGTTATGTTTTTGTTTTATGCTAAACATTTTTTGTTCTTTAACTTTCTTTGGTTTTTATCATTTATCCGTCGCTCATCCGGTCCATCGAAATGTGCATGCGCTCACACATTGACACGTCAAATAGTGTTTAAGTAAATAGTGAAAATCAAATGTATTTGAAGATACATAAAATCATTTAAAAATAATTTTGTACCGAAAACTTTAAATGAGGATATTGAAATACAAATATCTTGTACATTTCACGCATTTGCTATAATAATAGAAAAGAAAGAATAAACTTTGACCCTTTTGATAGAATTGTTTTCTTTTTTTGCTGTTATTTACTGCCATCTCGTTCTGGCAGTGCGAATTTGCCTTCTAAATAATAACCCTCGCGTATTCGCTTTCTCTTTCTATCGCTTACTAGCTCCCTGTCTCTCTCTCCCTTACTGTAACTGTTTTTCTTTTGAGTGCACTCTATTCGTTTTTTTTTTAAATGTTCTGCTACCAATTGTCTTTGTTTCTCTTCTCAATTTTGACTCAGTATTTTTGTTTTGCTCTCGTGCACTCATTGAGTCTAATTTGGAACGAAGCGTGCCATACTTCGGGATATACGAGTGCATGGCTGAGTATCTACTTCGGGTTTGTTTGTTATTCTTATAGGATTTTTGTGCCAAATCGTTATAACGGTTTCGTGCTTACGGTCAGTGGACGCGGTTGAAGAAAAAATGCGATTGTATATGTATTCTATACATGTATAGAAAATTTAAAGTGCTAATTTAAAAAAGCTAGTGGCGCAAGTAAAATTTAAAAAAAGAGCAACAAATATACAAATATTTAACTAAAAAATATTGAGAACGAAATTTCCAAATAGTGATTTAAAAATTTTTACCACACTGTCTAATGGTTGTCTAAGTTTTATTGACTGTTCTGCTGCTTGGCGAGCTTAACATCACTTGTGTGTGAAATGTGCAAAATATTTTTTTAAAAATTTTATTTAAATCTTTCATTCATAAAAAATTACTAATTTTTTTTTTCGACTTTAATCTTTTTCATAGAGCACAGTGAAGCGATTATTACATACATAGTTGGTACGACACACGGCAGCTGTTTAAACTACTACGAAAATTTACGAAAAGAACTTATAAAATAATTTCACAAACAAAGTTGGAAAAGAACTAGTTATAAAAAAACTAAAATTTTAAACGATTTTATTTTGTCTTTGAAAAAAAGTGTGAAAATATGATACTTCCAACGTCGATTTACAGTACGAAGGATTAACTCTACATGCTGTTTTGAAGCAGCAAACCCGAAGGCAACTAAAAGGTTTTAAGGTAACCGCAATATATATTAATTGAAAGAAAAAAACATTTACTTAATAGTTTAGTCATTCTTGCACTAAATAAGGAAAAAGAGATTTTACTGATAAAATCGAATTATTGAATTTCGTTTTTCGGAAAAAACGCAAAAAAAGGAACGAAGAAAAATTGTATAAAATGAACTCTATTTTCTCCGAAAGTAGTAAATATTTTTAAGCATCAATCCATTTCCATTTTTTTTATTTTCATGGCTGTTTTTTTTTTAATTTGTATAGTGTAGTTTTCAAGATAATTAGTATGGGTGTTTAGGTTGATTTTTTGTTGTTGAAAATTTTAATTTATTTTGTACTATTGTCGGAGCATTACTTTTTAAAAGGCCGCATTTCGTTTTAATAAAAACTTTTACAAATTTAACGAAGTATCGAACTGTATATCGCCATATGTTCACCTAAAAGTATGCATCATTAAAATAACACTTTTAACTTTACCCACACCTTCAGAATTGGCCGCTTTCGAATTGTATATATCGGCTTTTATGTTGTTTACTTTAAGGCACTTGGTATTTATTCAGTAATTTTAGGAGACACCATTTAAGCCAAAATTCCAAGGCGCGATAATATATCATTGGATTTTTCATAGTTTCTCTTTAAATATTTTTTACTGATAAAGACTAAGGCATAGTGCCTGTTAGGTAGTGCTTCGTCCAAATTTTCGTGCTAGTAGCATAGAATTCCACACTAATCTCCCACGAATATTTCACGTTCCCTTCGTTTTTCGTTTGAGAAATATATTCCCGAAAGATCTCTAAGATTTCGTTATATTTATTTTAGTCACTGTATTGAGTCTGCAAGTTTAAGGTGGTAATAAGTTTATGTTTTCTTATTTCACTAAAGGTGCCAATAGACTTGGAGTGTAAGGCATTTATATCATGAAGTGATTACTTAAGCAGAAACAAATTTCTTGCTGCCACTGATTTACTGAGTTCAGTAAAGGGAGTGTAAGTTGGTTGAGAATTAAAGGGAATTACCCAAAAATACTATTTCTTTGTTCAAATAGTGGAGCGCTTACCGCCGGGACTCCGGAATTATATTCTGCTCCTCTGGATACTTTGCCAAAAAGGCATCGCAAGTCTATTGGGAGGTTACGAGGACGGCTAAGGCACCTGCAAATGCTCGGCATATGGTCGAATGAATCGTGTCGTTGCTGGAACTTAGCCTTGGAGATCCCCATGCACTTGCTATTCGACTATGACGCTATATCGAGAAGACGACAGAGAGCCATAATGGACGTTGATGTTAGACGAATTACTGTAAGGAGTAGAGGGCACACTGGATCTTTAAGATCGAAATGCAAACATTTCTAGCTATATAAATTACATAGCTTATTTATAATTTGCAAACACATACTACTAGTATTTGATAAAGTGCCTGCAGAAGCCTGCTAAGAATTGCAGATATGTACGGTGGCTGAATGAAAAAAGTATATTACAATTTGGTTCGCGTAAAAGGGAGTCTATCACAAAGGCGTGGTAAAAGAGGTTTCTGAGTTTTTCGGGCATGGTTAGCAGTGTGCTGCAATTTTAAAGATTTTTAATAAAATGAATTATTTCAAAAATACAAAGCTGCGACAAAAATCTATCAAACTTTTCTTCAATTTATTACTAATTTCTAAATATGCCACACTGCCAAGTGTACATATATATTTCGAGTAATCGCGATCGCGGGTGTGTGCCTTGAAGGGATTCCCTTGTTTAGCTGCTATGAGTCATGCGAAATCCAAAGAGACACTTAGTATATACAAAGTACATAAGTATGTCTGTATTGTATAAAATGTAAAGGTAGCAAATGCCTCTAAACTTTGTGTAGTTTTGTCTTCGCATCGCTAGTACTCGTAGTAGTTCGTTCTATTGCTCTTCATCGGCCGTTGGTGGTTGGTTTGCCATCCTTGTCCATTTTATTTCTTTCTTGCTGGTATTGTTTGAATGTCTGCAGAGATTTGGCCACAGCAATGGAATGACGCTCTATTGGGGTTTTTATTATACTAAAACATACAAATAAAATTGTGTGTTATTCTGCTTTTTCCCACTTTCTCGCAATTCCTTTTGTTTTGGAGTTTTCATGAGTAGTCACTTGCTAGTTTTTGTTTTAGCTGCTTTGAGCAAATAATAAAGGAGCACAATATTTCCTTATCGCTCACATTTGTATTCTTCGAAACAATATTGTTATTCAAGAGCTTTTGTTCTCAGTATACGTTTCAATCAGTAAATTCAATTTTCTTGTTTGGCGCTAAATTGCGCTGAATTTGTCTCCTTCAGCCAGCAAGTTTTCTTTGTAATATTTGTGTTATATTTTATGAAATTTACTAGTGAGGTTTAAACCTGTGCAGGCCGAGGCTGTAAGTTTTGTAAACGCCTCAAAAGGAGGGCATGAGTGGGAAAAATTGCTCTATATATTTCATAAATATAGCCCGTCCACAAATTGACAAGTTTTTGCTATTTATTTGCTATTAAGTTTTAGTTATTTTTTTTTATAAAAAAGTTTTTTTTTTATAAAAAATGTAAATCAAAATTTCAAACTTTGTTGCAATGTGAAAAAATTGTACTAAAAATTTTAAAAATTTTAATCCGATATTTTAGAAAAGAAAAGTCCATTAAATTTTATTCGGAGTGGCTACAAATTACCGTTGATGAATTTAAAAACAATGCCCCCTAGTTACAGTAAAGGCGAACAATAAAAACTCTAAAGTTAGTAGCAGTTTTTGAACAGAATTTTCAGTGGCCAAAAATAGTTGTAATTAACTTAAGGTTCAAATTTATCTCGACTTTGGCTAAGGGACATTTTTTTTAACTGCACATAGCTTATTAAATTTGAACTAATCGTATGATAAATATGGATTTGGTGGATGTTCGACTACGGAGCCATATAATGGATTTTTATATGTACGAGTACATATTTTAAATATTTTTTCAAATATGTTTTCTATGTTTTCAATTTAATTTAAAGCAGTTTATTTCTAATATCGTCAAAATCGAACCATAGACACAATTTTTTGAATAACCTTACACCAGCGCCACCTACCGGATACACTTTTCGTTAAACTATTTCTCGTCGCATCAAAATTGAATCATAAATACAGATTTTCTGAACTTTCTTGACTCATGCATCACCTAAAGGATTAAATTATATCCAAGTATGGGTCTAAAGAATGTACTTCAAAAATAAATAACAATTTATAGCCACTTGCATATAAAATGAAATGAGCATTAAAATTGTATACCCAAAATTTGTCTCAAAATTCTGAATGAAAATTTTAAAAATTTGTGTTAAATTTGTTGAGTTTTTAAATGTATGCATTTTAATTCGAAAATGGGAAACGGGCTCAAAATAATTGGATCATTTAATGTTAATCTCATTGAAAACACAACAAAACATAAAGTTTTCAAAAGATTTTGGAAAAGGGTTCCAAATCTAGATTTCATACATTGAACTCCTTGTCTGATTACTATCTTCATATACTTATCTACCCTCTACCTCTTCAAAAATTTCCTTTAGCTACATTTATTTTCTCCAAGCATATCATAAAATTCTTTTTTTTTAAGGGTCGTTGTAATCCTGCTACTAAATAAAAAGTGTTTATTTTCATCATCGCCCTCTTCCAATAAAAGCTATGCCTCCGCACTTTATGAGACACTGTAATCCACTTACTTAAAATTTAGTTTACTGCACGATTTTCTCATTCACTTAGAATTACATTTTTTCCCACAAACTTCCACTTACACCCACATTATGCCCTTAAACCACATTTACAACAAAATATAAAACGGAAATTTAATTACGAATAAGGCATTCAGGAAAGTAGAAATTGTGAGAAAAAAGGGAGAAAAAAGTGCAAAGAAAAATGTCACATTTACTGCCAATTTACATGAGTCATGAGTCAGCAGTCGGCAGCGCAGGAAGCAAAGAACAGCCGGGCAACCGGGCGTCAAGTGGAGCGCTAACAAAATGGCGTTCAAAGCCGGCGGTCGCCACATGACGACAAACAACAACCAACAACCAACAACCAACAATTACCAGCCAACTAACAACAACAACTATAAGTATTAAACCATATTTGCTATTTTCTGCTGTTGTTTTAAATTTATGGCCGTCGTTGTGGTTGGTGCTGTTTGGCGGCAAATGAGTAAGTTAAATATATTCTCGAGTATGTGTGTGTGCGTCTTTGTATTGGCTCTTAGCGGTTGAAGTCGGGGCATATTTAGTTGTTATATTAAGTTTTTCATCCTCTTACGATAGTATTTTTGTGTCAGCGCTTGTTCATGGCTGGCGGCAGCCGCATATGACGCTGTCGAGTCTCTTGGCCATCAAATAGACTGTCCCGCCTCTTGCGGCTATAAAAATACGTAGAAAAAAAGCAAGAAAGACTTGGCTATCATATTAACTCAGAAGCGAAAAGCGCCATTGGTTATGGGCTAGGCTAATCAATGCAGGAAATAGTAAAAGAGTAAGGATTTTATAGTTGAAGTGGCGAAGTAGTGTGTGGAAGTTTTTATTTTGCTGAAAATGTTACAAAACTTTAAAAGTCACTTAGTGAATCAGTAGTACTTTGAAAATTTTCACATCAAGCTAAAATCGATTGTAATAAATATTTTTCTTTTTAAGTATTGCACATTTTACATATGGAGTTATGAATACGATTATGTACATATGTATGTGTCTGACTAATAATCGAGCTGAGTGCATCGGTAAAGTGACAAAAAAAAAGCCTTGATTTGTACAGGTGGTCGAATGCAGCGCTTACGGCATAGTTTCCCCCAAAGTCAGTTACTGGGCTCGTGGAAGTGCCAATTTTTGTAGTTCTCGCAGTACAAAAGGACTGAGATTTCTACGCAGTTTTATCAGTTGACCCCTATTTTCCTCTTATATTAGTAGTAGCTGAAAGCTAAAGAAGCAACTTAGATGAATTTGTACAGATCTTTTCAGGTAGCTATATATTATATCTTTATATAAATAACAAACATTTAACTTATTAGATTTAAACTGAGTCGAATCGTAAATATGAATTTTACGGAAATCTCGACTACAAAGCCATCTAATGGATTTTTATACATATTCTAAATATATTTTATTTTTGTAAATATCGTATACATACGCACGTAGCATACCTTTTTATTATAATCGATTTCGGACTATAAATATGGATTTTCTGAAAAATACGATTCTAGCGCCATCTAGCGGATACACTTCTCGCTAAATTTCTCATTATTTTGGTTATAGTTTTAACAATATCTGCCTGAGTCTATTCTCTAAATCCGTTGCATTCAGTATATACTAAAGAAATTATGCTTAACGACAAGTTAGAGCTTTGCTTAGTTTTATTCTTTGGCCTCCAGTCTATTATATACAAAATTTGTATTCTGTGAAGAGGCTCACAAGGTTACACAGCGGTAAATATAGTATCGGAGAGAGATTTGCTTCATCTTCATGCCTTTTCTAAATATTTAGAGAACTCGACTTGTAAACAGACCTATTAAATGGCGTGGGTACAAAATTTATACCATATCCACTGGTGAACAAATCATAGTGAGCACATGAGCTCAATGCGCTGAAATGACACGACTTTGGTTGCTTTCTCACTTAGATTTGCCCTCAAAAGATGTCTGATTGCTGACCACAAAATAGTTGGTCGAAAAAAGAAGGGAAAAAACTCTCTAATGAATTGCAATAAAAATTTCTTCAATAAAAATATTGTATAAATTGCCTTTTTTTAAATTTAAACTGCCTCAAGGCCTGCAGCAGCAGTACTGAACAATGTGGTACAATCTCGTTCGATAAACGGTGCATAATATAAGAAGGTTTTTACCCTACCCCCTGGTAGATACAAAATTTGAATTATTTATGTAAATCTTTCTATTGATACTTTTTTGAACTCCAAACAGGCTTCCTATATTGAAAGCTATTGCATTTTTCCAAACAGTCGATCCAAAATCACGAAACAACTCGAACTTTGTTAGTTGTATCGGCGGCTGAGACAATACGAGTGGGCAATTAATTCATCTCATGCGGCCCCAGAAAATTGTTACATAATAGTAGCAAAACTAGAAACCGACGGCCAGCTAATGTGAGAGAGAAAGTGAAAGAAATAAAGTAAAAAATAAAAGGATGTGCTTAGTGGTGAAAACTTATTTGAGTTAGTTAGTTATTCACAGTTATTTCAATGATGAATGGAACTTTATTCGTTATTCAAAATTAATTAAATGACGAATGAGAATTTATGCGAAAATTTTAAATGCAATTCTATTTTTATTTCAATAATAATTCACTCGAAAACGCCCATCCCTGCTCGCATGCATATAAAAAATATACACATGTATGTGTATCTTACGTCAAAAATGTGAAATTATGACCTCAGTCAAAGTCTTTTAAATTATGTATCCGCGTTCATTTACAGTAACACGCGACAGGTGGATATCACTCCGCGCCCTACCACTTAAATTAAAACATATGTATGTATTTGCATAAATTGCAGTTTTTCTTTTCATACAACAACAATAACACAAAGAAAACAACCAACTATTAGCAAAACAAAATATACAAAGCAACCAACTGCACAACGTCACACGAATTTGCTGCGACTGCAGAGTCAACAACTTTCCAGCTGCTTTGTTTTACGCCGCAATCGCTGTTTTATTCTGCTTTGTTGGTGAAAATTAAAAAAAGAATGAAATTTAAATGTAAATACTAAGTGCCTGCAACAGCGCGTAGGTTCAGGTGTGCCGCATGCCACTGAGCGATTGAGTGTAACGTTGGTGGTGGGTATGTTGGTTCAGTGAGCGAACAAGAGTGCCGCCCGCTTTTATTTATTGTTGCGCATTCGACACGGTGGCCCACTCTGGTCTGGCACTCGACCAAAGCACTCAGCTGGAGTATAGCAACCACACACACACACACACACCCCCACTAGTTTTAAGAGTAAAAAACGTTAAGCACAAAAAAGGTACGTTGCTAATTCGCAAGCAGATTTACGTAAGCTTTAAATGTGTTAATATAATCAGGCTTCCCTCTGTGAGTTCTTTGCATCAGCTATGTGGGTGTTTGGTTATGAAGGTACTTGCGCTTTGCCTTGCCTGACTTTCATTAGCAAAACTTTGCCATGTTTTTTTTTCTACTTTACCAAAACTTTTCTAACTTTTTATTAGAGCAAAGAAAGCGCGTAGCGTAAACTTCCATACACTACATAATTTATACTGCGTTCGTGTGTGTGTGCGCGGGTTTTTGCTTTGCGCAGGTACTCAGCGTAATAAGCAAATTAATGTGGCAATTACGCGCGACTTGTTATGACATTTGTTTTTTTTTTCTTGGCGCACACACCACTCACAAAATTTTTCTCGATGTATTTATTCTTTTGTGGCGCACCAAAATCGCATATTTTATTGGTTCAAAGCGTTTTTGTAGCGTCACCCTAACACCAGCAATTTTGAAGAGCAGTGTATAAAATTTTGTAAAGCTGGAATTAGTTGCTAAATTTATGTGCCACTTTTTGTGCTCCCAATCGGGCATTTCAACTTTTGGGAATGGATATCGCCTACAGCGTGACCTTAGTACGAACCTGGCAAATTCGATACGTAATTGGCTGTCAAGTGCTCGATTTCAAAAAATGTAGCGTTAAAAGTATCGAGTAAAAAATATCGGTATCAAATGCCAAAAGTATCGGTATCGTAAATCGTGCCGCTATATA
Source organism: Anomoia purmunda (assembly GCA_951828415.1). Taxonomy (NCBI): domain Eukaryota; kingdom Metazoa; phylum Arthropoda; class Insecta; order Diptera; family Tephritidae; genus Anomoia; species Anomoia purmunda. The sequence goes on from OX639997.1 coordinate 113,462,433, forward strand.
CAACAAATAAAATTTCTAATCTATGAAAATTATTTTTTTTAATATTCGATTGACTTCAACTTTAATGCTAACATTTTTCATGGGTTAAAACTTATAGAAAATTATTTCGTGAATTTTACCAGCGGTCTTTTCAGTCAAAATCTGTGTGTAATAATTGTAAAATTTCACTGGAAATAAAATAAAAAATTGACGTAAAGTACTTAAAATGAAAAAGGCTTAGTAAATATTGTGATTAAATTCATATTTATTTGAACCCTGTTAGATAATTTTATTTTAGTTATAATAACCACTGGAAAAATGCCTAGCTAATTTCAAAGATTTTATCTAACGAACAAAATTTGTTTTCAGTGAGTATTCTACAAAATATTTTAAATGAAATCTGAATTTTTGAAAATCTTGCTGAAGATAATCAAACAGCGATGTCTGTCTAATAGAATTTCGTATTTTTTATTTGTTTAGCTTAATTATAAATATATATATAGTGACTCCAAAAAGTGTACTTTTAAATTCGATAATTTTTTCATAATATTTTTTTCACACAAAGTTTAAAAAAATTTGAAAGAAAAGTAAAAAAGAAAAAATAGTTTACACTTAATTAAAACCCATTTAAATCAAGGCTTGAAAATTTATCCAAAAATAAAACAAATCCTATAAATTTTCATAAAAATTTTAAATCTTTAAATCTGAATTAAAAGAAAAAAATATTTGTTCATGCCTTTGATTATAGTACTTTATTAAGCTGCCAGTTGGAAGTGACACAAAAATTGCATTTTGAATTTTTTTTTGCTTTCGGACTTGTACAGCTTTTTCCACAAGTCCAACTGCATAAACAATTTTTTTATTCGGTTTTAAAACTTTACATTTTTTTTTAAAACTTTTGGAAGTTTTATAAATTTTTAAACCTTGTTTTAAATGGTTTTTGATGAAGTGTAAACTAGATTTTTTCGCAAAGTTAATAATAAAAATTTTGCTTCAAAATCATTGCGTATTTCAAAAAAAAAAAAACACTGGAAGACTTTTGTGAGTTACAGTATACTCACACAATATATCAGAATATTTTTACATGTCGTCTAGACCTATAAAGTTATACTAAATATTTAATAAATTTTTTTCTTTCTTTAATTCCAGCTCCTAGTGCGTTAGTTAAGGCCTCTGGGCCTCTCTCACCGCCAAAATGTCGTCCGTTAAGGTGGCGGTTCGAGTGCGACCCTTCAATTCGCGTGAAATTGGTCGAGAATCAAAATGCATTATCGAAATGACTGGTGCAACCACCGGTAAGTATAATTAAAAATACAATAAGTTGAAAAAAAATAATAGTTATTAAATGACTTATTTTTTATTGCATTTTCCATTTCTTTTTCATATTAAATATTTAGTTGAAGTTTTCCTAACTTATATCAAAGTAAACTTTCACCACTCAATAACTTTCACAATTTCTTATTTTCAGCAATCACAAATCCCAAAGTACCACCAAACAGCAGCGAAGCCATTAAACGCTTCAATTTCGATTACTCTTATTGGTCGCACGATGTAAGTAAAGGAATTATATACAAACAATACTCGTCAAATATCCATTTCCTTTACTTTCGATAAAAGCTTACCATAATGCCATTCACTTTTACATTGTACCACACAATTGATTAAACTAAATCATTGTTTTTTTTTTTTTTGGTTTTTTGTTTAATTGCAATTTGCCTTGACAACCTTTCTTTACGCTTTCTCATTTCATTCATTCTTCTACAACATCTACACAGCCACGAGATCCCGAATTCTCCACACAAGAGATGGTCTACAGGGATATTGGCGAGGAGATGTTGCAACATTCCTTCGATGGCTACAATGTCTGCATATTCGCCTACGGTCAAACCGGTGCTGGTAAATCTTACACTATGATGGGCAAACAGGAGGAACATCAGGAGGGTATCATACCGATGATTTGTAAGGATCTCTTCAATCGAATACATGACACGGAAACAAGCGAACTCAAGTATTCGGTAAGTTGAGGGCGACCGATGAAAGCCTTGAGGGAAAACAAAGTGTAGTGGAGCGATAAGTGGCAAAGTGTTGTTGTGAGATGAAATGAAGTGAAGTGAAAGGGAAAGACAAAAAAAAAAAAAATGCCGAGTATGCAGTTGAATGCTACGCGGATATATGTGGGTTGGAAAATATTGTATGAATCTCATCTCTTTTAGACTGCAAGTGATGATTGTTGTCTCAGTGGAGATAAGTAAATGTAAACGTGTGTGTGTGTGTTTGTGACTGCTTGTATGAAAAAGGATTTCCATAGTTTCTATTTACAATGCTGACAGCACAAAGCAAGTGAAAAATGTAAGAATTTTGCAATATTGCGCATAGAAAACACAATCAGTTTGGCTTGCCGTCGGGCATACTAATGAAATGCTTTCTTATTTCTATCGATTTTCTTGCTATCTCGAACTGCTGCCTTTGTTTTGCACTAAATCTATTTTTTCTCTTCATTCATTTTATTAATACAGGTTGAGGTTTCCTATATGGAAATCTATTGCGAACGTGTACGAGATTTATTAAATCCAAAGAACAAAGGCAACTTGCGTGTACGTGAACATCCATTGCTCGGTCCGTATGTGGAGGACTTATCCAAGTTGGCAGTGACTGACTATCAGGATATACACGATCTGATCGATGAGGGCAATAAGGCGCGGTAAGCAATAATTGAGTTCTGTTTTAATGAATTGAGTTCCAATTAAATACCCGTTTATTTACTTCTGATTAATTTAATTAAAAACAATTATTTTCATTTTTATTTCCTTACTTTTATTGTAATTTAATACGTCAATTTCTGTTCCTTATCGCCCCCGCCACGACACAGCACTGTCGCCGCTACCAACATGAATGAGACGAGCTCTCGCTCTCATGCCGTTTTCACCATTTTCTTTACCCAACGTCGTCACGACAATATGACCGATCTAACCACCGAGAAGGTTTCCAAAATCAGTTTGGTTGATTTAGCTGGTTCGGAACGCGCTGATTCGACTGGTGCCAAGGGCACTCGCTTAAAGGAGGGCGCTAATATCAACAAATCATTGACTACATTGGGAAAAGTTATCTCGGCATTGGCTGAAATTGTAAGTGGAATTTGTGTAGAAGCGAAAATATTGAAATATTTTTCAACTCAAAAGCTGCGATATTTTGAAGCTTTTACTATTCACATGCCTTTTTTGCTCTTGTTTATCTCTCATCCATTGAATGCTTAACAATTTTGCACACACAAAAAAAAACTATGAAAACGATAATTTGGAAATTTAAAAACCTTTACACAATCGATTTGTGCGCGCAAACTTTCAAAATTTTGTATTGAAAACTATTTAACAACAAACATGAAAACTTAAACAGTCTGTAAGTATTAAGAATTTTTTAATGCAAAAGTGTTAATTTAAAATTGGCTAGAAAAAAACGTAAAATATTTATTGAAGTTAATAAAAAAATTAAATGACATTGTAAAAAGAAAGAAAACAGTTAAACAAACAAATTAATGAAAAGAAAAAAAATTAAAGAAAATTAAATAAATTAACATATTTCCAACAAACATAAATAAAGTAAATTAAAGTAAATTAGTTTTTTGGCATGATTATATTTCAAAATAATCTTGTGCTAAAAAAAAATATTGTTGATATTATTAAAAAGAAAAGCATATTAAAAAAAAACAAATTTAAATTTAATTTAATTTAAAAAAAATAAAATTGAAAAAAAAACTAAAATAAAATAAATTAACGTACAAAAATGAATTACCATCAAAAAATAAAAAAAATAAATGTAGCAAAAGATTTGCATAGAAAAATAAAACAAAAAGTTTAGTAGAATAAAACAAGTCAATGAAAGTATTTGAATGTGAAGCAAATTTAAAAATACATATTTCAATTTAGTTTAATTTAAACAGTAAAATAAAAAAATAAATAAATTTAAATTGAATTGAATTTTTAAAAAGTAAAATTAAATAAAAAAATGAAAAATCAAATAAAATAAATTAATATTAAAAAAATAATTATCATCAACAATTTTCAGAAAAAATAAAATAAAACATAGGATGTAGCAAAATAAAATTTTAAAAAATAAAATAAGTAAATCAAAGTATTTTAAAGTAAAGCAAAACCAAAAAAAAATTTAATTTAACCAAATTTAAAAAAAGTAAAATTTAAAAATTAAAAAATTCGAATTCAATTCAATTTAGGTCAAATTACCAAAAAAAAAACTTCAAATTAATTTAATTTATGAAATGTAAAATCAAATAACCTGAATTAAAAAACAATTAAGTTACCATACAAATTTTTGAGAAAAAGAAAATATATTTCTTTCAATTTACAGCGAATTAAAATAAAATTAAATAAAGCGTTATAATATTAAAATAAATAGGGAAAATAAAATTAATTGACAAACAAGAAACACTAACTAATACAAAATAAAATAAAATTAATGAACGAAAGTTAAAAAATTAAGTAAAATAAAAAAAAAATCAAATGAATTGAATAAAGTAGAGTAAAATTAAATGAAATAATTTCCAAATAAAATAAATTGAATTACAGTAAAATAAACGAAATTTAACTCAAATGAATGAAGCTTAAATTACAGTACACTAAACTAAATTGAACTAAAATAATTTAAACAAAGATTTTTTAGCAATTTATTAATGCATAAAATCAAAACAGGTCACCAAAAAAATTTCATACCAATTTCACAAATATCGGTTAATCATTTTACTCATACAAGTTTTCCCTATAGAAGTTTCTTCGAAAATCTACAAAATTTTATTTCAAAATTTTTATTAACAACAAAATTCTAGGCCTCTAAAAACAAGAAATCAAAGAAAGCCGACTTTATACCATACCGTGACTCTGTGTTAACCTGGCTTTTGCGCGAAAATTTGGGTGGCAACTCCAAGACAGCTATGATTGCTGCCATCTCACCGGCCGATATTAACTACGATGAGACGTTGAGTACATTGCGGTGAGTATAGAAAATAAAAACAAAACAAAATAAAATATGAAGATAATCTTTTATTTTTAAAATTACACATTATGCGAAATTTCAACAAAATATTATTTATTTCCAGCTACGCCGATCGCGCCAAGCAGATCGTTTGCAAGGCCATCGTCAACGAGGATGCCAATGCTAAACTCATACGCGAACTCAAGGAAGAGATACAGAAGTTGCGCGATCTCTTGAAGGCCGAGGGTATTGAAGTGCAAGAAGGTAGGGGTAGCATGCCTTTTCTATGCACTATTGAGTTTTTTTTTTAATTTATTTATAAAAAAAAATATGTAATACAATTTTGTGTAGTCAAATTAACCAAAATTAGAAGCGCACTAATTTTCCGAAATTCATTAAAACTACTAACCGTCGCCAAAAAGTATGCAATTTCTCTAACATAATTATAGTTTATTTTTTTTACAAAAAATCCAATTAAAAAAAATTCACGAAATCAACTCTCGCAAAATTCATTCGAACGCTTGAAAAATTCGATTATAGAAATTCAACTGTGAAAAAATTAACTCATAAATCATGTACATAATTTAATAGAAATTTCGCAAAATTAATTGACTTAACGCAAATTTAATAATTTAAACATGAAATTGAACGTGAAAAACACGAGCCTATAGTCTATACATATTTTCATTTAGGGCCCGATGGTAAAGTGGTTTGTGAGAAGCGCGATCCGAATAGTAAGTAAAACAAAAAATCTAAACAAAAAATTGTTTTTAATAATGATGCAATTTGTTTTATGAAATTATGCAAGGCTTTGCCAAACAAAAAAAATAAAACAAAAAATGAATTATTCATAACTGAATTGCAATTTTATGCAACCGCAACCACAAATTATGTGTCAGAAAAATAAATATCGAAATTGAATAATCCAACACACGCACGCACATACACTACTACTCTACTAACCAGCGAAATTTGTGCAACGCCAATTTTTTTTTTAATAGTATCAGTTAAGCTAACCTTAAAAAACACATATCCGCTAATTACGATTTAATTAATGCCGTCTCTTTTGCATTTTGAATTTATTTTCACCTATACATGTGTGTGTGTATGTGTCAATTAAAAGTATGTGTGTGCGTGCTAGCAAAAATGTCCTGCAAAATTATATGAAAAATTTATGAATAGCCTGTTGTGAAATTGTCTCGCTTCCTACTGCTCCAATATTTGTATATGTATTCGATTACAATATATACTCACGTGCATATGTATGTATGTACTTATGTAAAATCACGATATATGTAAATATATTCGAAAAATATATAGAATATTACTACAATACTGTACCTGTTCTCGTAATCTCAGCAATACTAGTTTTTTATATGCTTCTTCTAAATCAATGGATTATGCATCTGCTAAATACACTGGCGGTCATAAAAACAGCACCAACGAATTTTTTTTTTCGAAAAATAGTTAAAGTTTTATTGTTAAAGAACATAATAGTAAAGAACCTCCTCCCACTTTTTCGACTAAAATTTACGATATTTATTTCGAGGAATACTAATTTTTGGAAGAAAGCTCTGAATCATCCGAATTTCAGACTTATTCGAAACAATGAATGTCTTGTTCTGAGTTATCGCCCGGAAATAAATGTAATAGAAATGTTTAGTTATAGTAAGTAAAACGCGAGCGATAGGGCATGGGTACGTCGTTATATTCGAGTAGGTTTTCCGATATGTACCGGATTGCCGTTATGTAAAATAATGACTTTGTTGTTTCTCCTTTCGGATGGCAATCGTTTTTCATGGAGTGCTCGATAGCCATAGAGGGACTTCCAGAAGGGCGATTGTAGGACGTCCATTGGCAGGGATTTTGAAGCAGTTCTTCTAATACGTAAAAAATCATTCAGGTGTTAATCATAAATAGAAACTCCCTATAGGAAGGAATGATGCCAAACATTTTTTTCAGCACTTTTTAGCTAGACCTTCTAGAATGGCTTCTCTTTAGAGGGCTTTCATAAATTTTGTTCTGCAATATCTACTTTTTATAACTTTTTTTTAAATAAAATTGCGGTTCATTCCACGTAAAAACAAAATCAAAAAATTAAATTAAAATTTTTTTTTTTTAAATTTAGCAATATTGAAAGTCAACTTTTTGTACAAACTGTTAACAGTAATAACATTTGTGACTGTTTGACAGTAATAACTGTTTTTGTTTTGAAAATTTCAAATAAGTAATCACTCGGGCTATTTTTGTGACCGGCAGTATTTACAGGTCTTTTATAGCAGTGTGTATGAAATATTTTGTGTCTTTCAAAATACAAATAAATATGCATATAGTATACTCAAAAGCAATGTGTACTGTCTACAAGCAAAGTTTTCAAAATTTGTTTTGCGCTTCCGCCACTTTGAGTTTTAATCTTTTCATTTTTAACTTTTACTAAAAAAAACATTCTTACATTAGCATATTTATATTTTATTTGCTATCGAAATTTGAAACGCCTCAATAACTTTCGTTTTACATATATGCGATACTTAAAATCCAGTTTATCGGGTTATTTTACAATATTTGCAGTCGTTTTCTGTAATTAGATGTGCAAAATTTTAGTCTCGAAAAAATGCATCAAAATTGCACCTAAAAATATGCAACATTAAAGCTTTAGTATACAATATGAAATTGGGCGATTCTCTTTTTAAAAAGTACTGGTAATTTTAAGCTACACATATTGCATATTTTTAGGAGCGCCTACTTGTTATTTAGCCATTTTTGGCGACAAATCATCAGTGTAGTTAATTCCAGTATACCACTGCAATTATTAATTCTTCCAATTGCTTCTAAATTTTAGCGAGTAATTAAAATACTGTAACGATTCCCAAGAATATTAATATTCATATCGAATAAATTTAAAGTTTTTGTATTATTCGTTCATGCTATAACAAATATACATTTACATAAATACATTGTACATATCCATGAAGCTACATAATCGTAAAACAAGCACCTTACCATACATATATAGCACAAATCTCGACACAATTAATCTGACTGCTTCTATCGGATAATTTGGTTTCTATATCAATTAATATTTTTGCACAAATCGGCAAATAATAAATATATATGTCTTGTGGCTATGCTCACTTTTGTCCACAATCAAGATTGTCAACGGAGCTTGAGAAAAGTCGCCTCATAATTGTTTGGTCTACTTAAATTCAGTAGAATACTACAATGAACCCTACACAACGGCATTTTCTGAAAAGGTGATTAATTTAGGGTGAGGACTTGGGCTGCTTGAGCAGAATGATTTTAAAAGATCAAGTCTTTAAAGATCGCTGACCTTTTGAGTGGTAATCTGAGATGTACGAAAGACGATTAACCTTTTTATTGCGGAGGGTATTTTGGATAGCAAAAAGAGCCTGCGTAGTTTGCTAAGAAAGAAGTAGACTTTTGATGTCCCTTTAAAGAAGAGTAGAGGAGAAGCAGTAACGGGAACAAATTTACAGAATTTTCAGAAAAGAACTATTTAGGATTGCTAAAATGCCTGATCATGCATCGGTGCATCGATTCTGAATGTTTCTCAGATACTAGCACATTACTAAAAATTGTCTGACAAAGTATCGTCGACGTGGCTCTCCGAAAATGGACACCGTAGGAGTTTTACTGATCATTCGTGGCTCGCCCTTAGATTAAAGAGCCTCGTTGCTGAACGAAAACCAGCATACTTTAAACCGGTGGTGAATCCAGTTGAGGCCAAGTGGCACGCAGGTATTTATAGGGGTTTGAATATTAATTTGTCGACAGGACTCCACCTTTACTTGTAATACATACTATCTCAAATTGTTGAAACAAGAAGTTAAAAACAGCTCGATATTTTCCCCAAAGGGGCACTGTAGAGAAATGAAAATCAGCTTTGTGCTGACCTTAGCTTACTTCCAGCTCCTGCACTGTATTTTGTTATGGAATGGGATTGAGTTTAGGGCCATTCGGTTGTTCCTGCGGCACAGCGACTTGAACTGTACTAAAGATGGGAGACAGCCGAGTACCGAGAAATAGTTATCATTTAATTTTTTGTAGGCTAAAATGACGGTTGACTTCTACCTTTCTCTTGAATTCCACGCTCCGTTGACGCTCGTTGTGCACTTCAGCATAGCTGTGGATATCTTTTATGTTTATATTCATAAAGACTACGTACTCAAATCATAATTATTTACTCATATCTACTCGTATTCTAAATACTCTTTCGCTTTGCACGCTTCTCCATACTTATTTGCTTTTAAATATCGGACAATATATGATACAAATAAAGCTAAACATTTGTGTCTAATATTTTTTTTTCATTAACTAGAAGACGAAATGACTAAATCGGGCAGCGGTCCCTTGAAATCACCAACAAAAGCAAGGAATCGCAATGGTTCCACCACTGAAATGGCAGTGGATCAGCTGCAGGCCAGCGAAAAATTAATTGCAGGTAAGCTGTCCCATTTTCATTCTCAATCTCTTGGTAATTTTCATCCCTTTAAATCTATGTATGTACATCGATACCATTACTTCATTCTTCGCACTTTCGCCTTAGAACTCAACGAGACTTGGGAGGAGAAATTGAAGCGCACCGAAGTGATTCGTTTGCAACGCGAAGCGATTTTCGCCGAAATGGGTGTAGCCGTGAAGGAGGACGGTGACACTGTCGGCGTGTTTTCACCAAAGAAAACTCCGCATCTAGTCAATCTAAATGAAGATCCCAATCTATCGGAATGCCTATTGTACTACATCAAAGATGGCATTACACGTTTGGGCACACACGAGGCCAACGTGCCACAGGACATTCAATTGTCGGGCTCACATATTTTGAAGGAACATTGTACTTTCGAGAATCGCAGTAGTACTGTCACTCTCATACCGCACAAGGATGCATTGGTCTACTACAATGGCCGGAAATTGGTTGAACCAGAGGTCTTGAAGACCGGTTCGCGTGTTATACTTGGCAAAAATCATGTATTCCGATTTACCAATCCCGAACAGGCTCGTGAGTTGCGCGAAAAGATCACCGAGAATGCGGATAATGAGAATGAAACAGAGAAATGCGATACACAGCAAGTGGATTGGAATTTTGCACAGTGCGAATTGTTGGAGAAGCAAGGTATTGATTTGAAAGCGGAAATGCAAAAACGTTTAGATAATTTAGAAGAGCAGTATAAGCGTGAAAAGCAGCAAGCCGATCAGCAGTTTGAGGAGCAGCGCAAGGTGAGTGTGAAGCAGGGGACTTAAAGATTCGAATTGCTGAGCAACGACTTTCTTTTTTTTTTTTATATTTTCTCTAGAATTATGAAGCACGCATTGACGCATTGCAAAAGCAAGTGGAAGAGCAATCGATGACTATGTCAATGTATAGCAGCTACTCACCGGAAGATTTCCACCAGGAAGAGGATTTATACAGTAAGTAAAGTAGATTAGCAAGCTGTTGGTTCGCTGCCATGCTTGTCTTGCACTCCGAGCATTCTGGCAAAGTCTAGCAAGAAATCTGATAAGGAGTTGTGGTGATCTCTGAAATGGCAGCTGTAACTTCTACCGCTTTGCCAGTTGTTGACTTTTTCCATTACTTCCAAATAGAAAAACTGGACTTGAGCAAAAAAATTCTTGTTGATATACTATATAAAATCAGACCAAGAATCTATACAAATTTAAAAGAAAATGAAGTTTTTTCGCGACCCTGCCAGGAGTCGAACCTGGAATCTTCTGATCCGTAGTCAGACGCGTTATCCATTGCGCCACAGGGCCGTTACTATCGCGTGAGTCATACACGCATGTTAAGCTCACAAGCAATCTAGCACACTCTTTCACTCCCTTCGCTTGTTGGAAGCAGCAGCGAGTAGTTTATACAGTTTATGAGCCAATGTATTAATATATTTTTGTTTGGCAGTGTAGGCGGAAAGCTGCATAGTTTGAGAAGCTTCAGCTACGCCAGTGATGCTAGCTTTTTCTATATGCACTATTTGGTCTAAAAGAAATAGTGGATGTTGAAGGAAAATATATACATATGTAATACTGTAATAATAATGAATAACATTCTATTATTATTATCATTAAGTGAAAAAGTAACACGATTCTTGTTTTTGCATTATTTTGGAGAGAACCACTAGCTCTACTGAGGCTTTCGGTTAGCCTAACTGTAGTTATGAGCAGCTTAACGGAGTTCGGATAGATAAATGATCTTTCGGAAAGAGGTTTCGCTTTATAATTACTTGTGAATGGGAGGTTAATAATACAAAAAATATCTGCCAAATGCCCACCTCTGTTTTTCTTTTTAATGCTCTGATTTGTCTGAGTATTTGAATCATTGCTGGAGCATTTCCGTGGAATTTATCTTTAATGTAGAACCAACGAAATAAGTCGCACGTTCTTCTTTAAAAAAATCATTTTTCATCGTTTTATTATAAATAACGTTGGTTACGGAAATATTCAGAAATGTCCGATACATATACATATGTACATACACTGGCGAGCAAGCTTGAATAATAATTTTTTGTGAAAAAAAACAAATTCCAAGTACGAAAATTATAAAAAAAAATACAAAATTTTCGCGGTAGTTCCTAACCAATTTAAATTTGCGCTTATTATACGAAAATCAAATAAGCTACTAATCTGCATTCCAAAAATTCGGATTAAAAAGTATAAAATTGTGATGAAAATTTGTTGAATTTTTATAAGCTTTTTTGTAAAGTCTAAAAATTATACATAGTTTTTGTTATAGTATGAACTATATTTTTATAAAGAAATTAATAAAAAAAAAGCCTCATGAAAAATCTTGCAGTGCGCATTAGGGTGGCGGCTCTTGAATCTAGGCCAAAGATTATCACATATGTATAAATTGTGGTTCCAATTGGTGACGGTTAAGGCGCGTCGTCCAAGGGCTAAAGTTCAAATTATCCCATGAAGGCTGGAAAATGAATAAAATCTTTTTTCATCTAGTTTGGGTATCCTCGACTATAAAAGTATTTATTTTAGGTACTAGATGAAAAAAAAGAATCAAAATTGTTTGAGTTTTCTTAGAAAAATAGAACTTTTACCTCTAACATCTTTGACTGAGGTGTCACCGATTGAGGGGGTGAGACTGAAAAAAATCGTTCATTTAATTTTAAATACCATCTTAGTGTGCATACATACATAAATATTTCGATTGGTTGACTGTGGATTTTTAAAGTTGGTAACCTTCCAAAGACACTATACATATATGTACGTCCCGAACTCCGTTTTCGGCTGTGGTTGTTTGTATTGCAAAAGTTGATCTGGTCTTGAGTTTTCTTTGAAATTGAAATGACTTTGTTTTCTATTCAGTGAGAGAGCGAAAGTCCTATACAATTTTCTTTTACACCCAAAGTTCATAAAACTTCCGCTCAACACAAAACCTTTCGTATAATTGCCAACACTATATTCATATTCACTGACTTTATAATTTTTTCCACGTTCCTTGCAGCCAATCCGCTCTATGAATCCTGTTGGACTGCACGCGAGGCGGGTTTAGCCGCTTGGGCCTTCCGCAAGTGGCGCTACCATCAATTCACTTCTTTACGCGATGACCTTTGGGGTAACGCTATATTCTTGAAGGAGGCTAATGCCATATCGGTGGAGTTGAAGAAGAAGGTAAGTTTGTGACTTAAAGCAACTTAGGTAGAAAAACAAATAAAAATTGATGTTCATCCTTCTGCGACAGGTACAATTTCAATTTACACTACTCACCGACACTCTCTACTCTCCCCTACCACCTGAGCTGGCCTCTGTCGTTTCGCCTTTGCAAAACGAGGATGAATTTGGTGCGCCACCAGTTTCGAAAACCATTGTGGCTGTAGAGGTGACTGATACCAAAAATGGCGCTACACACCATTGGTCGCTGGAGAAATTACGGTAAGTTGTGTTGTGGAAATTTAGTATAAAAAAAAAAATTATTATTTTTGAATGAAATAGTTCAATGTCTTCACACATGAATTTGAGTTCTCGAAATCACAATCATTGTTTTTAGTATTTAGTTTCTTTGTTATGTTTCCTGAATGAAAATGCAACACTGATTTTGTTTAAGAAAAAAAACTATGCTGTTTTAGTCCTCAAAGGCATTCTAAGCAAGCTGACAAAGCGTTTTTTGTTTTAAATACTTTTTTTAGTTAAAAATTGTAAACTTAATTTCTGGAACGTGCATGGTGGTTATTTAACGTGGGATTCAAATAAAAACTCAATTGAAAACTATTTCACAAAATTTAAAGCCTCGCTTTAAGGCAGCTAAGCACATCGATTTTTCGCCATTATATGACACTAAAGATTTTTCGACTAAAGTGCTACCACCATTAACGCTACGCATAGCATTCATACTCACTACACTCTATTCGGATTTCTCTCTCTCGCTGTTCATTATTCTCATTATCCTTCAACATACCCTACGCTAAAGTAGCAAACACATAGCCCTTGGCTTTACTAACAAAATTTTTTTCGTATTTTTAATTTTTCTCTCTCTCACCGTAACCTCTCATATAACCCTCCTTACCCTCCTGCCTTCCCCAAAAAAAAATATACGTACGATAAACGCTCTACACTTCGCTCACCAGCTATCGCCTGGAGTTGATGCGTCAAATTTACAATGTCGAAAGTCCACCATCCTCTATGCTCTTCGATACGAGCTCACTGTCTGGCGATAGCGCTGACGCTCTACAGTTCGATGGCATTATACCATATACAACCACCACAGTTTCCTCACACTACAGCTTGTTCTCCCCTCCCAATCACGAATCCTCTCCTACATACCCCCACCCCCAAATACAATCTCACGATTACACTACATCATCGTTGTTGGTGCTTACAAATGAAAATTCAACGCCAGCGATTTATGCGAGCCCGAAGAAAGTTACCTCTGGCGGTTCACCATCTCGTCTATTATTGGCTAATCTGTTGCCATCTAGGTCTGCTTTCATTTTCGCTAAAATGAGGTTTTTATTTTCTCATTTGTTAAATGTATTTCGAAAATGCCTGCCTGCGATTTGTTTCTTTGTTGTTGTTTTTTTTGTTTTATTTATGCTTGTTTTGTGTGAATGTTTCGTTTTTAGAGTCAGATAAAATGTCTAGATATTTACTCACGAAGACCTCCTAAAGCAGCTCGAAATGTATCGAAAACAGGCCTGGTTCGTAGGTTTTCAGTGGAACCGGGGAAGCCGGGCGTTAGAGCCTTTACGACTTCCCGTAGTAACTCTTCCGTTGGCTTAGTTTAAAATATCTTCCCTTCATAACTACAAAAAGGTGGGTGTGGAAGTCTAGCACCGAAGCAGTGTATATTTGCCAGTTTTTAAGAATTTTTAATGACCAAATTGTAAAACTTGACCGATTTTCGGTATCCTCAAGCTGTCGTTAGATAGCTCGGAATTGTAGAGTTTAAATAAGCCTAGCACTTCTACAGGGTCGTAAAACAAAACTCTGTACTTTGTCCGCTTACCCATAGAACTATATTAGGGCCTTCTTCTTGCCATAGCCTGAGTATTCTTTCAATGACCAAGTTGTAAAGGACGGTTGTTCGCCAACTTCCAGTCGTCGACAGATAACTCGGTGGGTTCCCTGTTGTATTAGGTCTAAAATTCAATAGAATTAGTGGGGAGCTCTGGTAGCCATACTTTGTACATTTGCTCAAAATATTTCACCCATGCCTTCAATGGCAAACGTGTAAATGTCCGTGGAGCTTTGTTATATCCTAGTCGTCGATAGACAGACCAGAATTGCCTAGTTTTGTTAGGTGTAGGTGGTGGGATGGCGGTTCCGGTTGGAAATCTTTTTCTATACATTTCCGATTTCTTGCTGACAACTTTAGAAAGTTTTTGTTGACAGTTACCACTATTTTACTGTACTAGAGAATCAGTTATGTAGAGTACCGTAAAATTAGGGTTTACTAGAAAATTGCATGATTTTGTGTCCCTGTGTTTAAAAAAATGCTTTTTTATATAAATATTTGTTATTCTTTTTATTATTATTAAAATATTTGTGGCCGCCTTTTCGTTGTATAAAAAATTGTATATGTATGTGCCTTTGAGGAACGCCGAAGTTTGAGCTGCTGATTGCTTCATAATAATCAGAGTACCAAGTGTTTCACAAGTTCAGTTTTGTACGAATAAATTATGCAGATGTTTCACTAGTTCAATTTAGTGTAAAAATGATTACGCAATTGACTGAAAAGCGATTGAGATCAAAATTAGGAAAAGTAAGTTAAAAAAAACAATTAATTGAGGAGCGCAAAGTTATAGTCAAAATAAAGTCTACTTTTAAATTGTTAACAGTTTTCTGACAATATTTTTAATCAGATATCCATAAAATTCACTTACTTTACATTCAACTTTAAATTCAACTTTTTTTTATTTATACAATGCGCCAGTGCTTTTAGTTAATAAAAAAAACTCAGAGTAATTATAGAAAAATTGTGCAGTGTCATCTCACATTAGCATTAATGAAAAATTTCTCTAATCAGCATCTCCTTACTGATATGGCCTTTGATGTTTTTCATTTTATTTGCATAAATATTTTTTTTTTATATATAAATATATTCCTTTGCGCCTGAAATGCACTAGCTTACGAGGTTAATTCGCCGAAATTTCGATTTCACCATTAACCACTTATCTAATCTCTTCAACCCCATACTCTCTTTAGACAACGCTTGGAGTTAATGCGCGAAATGTATCACAATGAGGCTGAACTTAGTCCCACTTCACCGGATTACAATGTGGAGAGCCTAACTGGCGGCGATCCATTCTACGATCGTTTCCCTTGGTTTCGCATGGTCGGGCGCTCTTTCATCTATCTAAGCAACTTGCTATATCCCGTACCACTAGTTCATAAAGTGGCTATAGTCAATGAACGTGGTGATGTACGCGGTTACTTGCGTGTAGCGGTCCAACCGGTATTGGTGAGTGGGAAAATAGCGATAAATTTATTCTTAAACTCGTCTTGACTTCTCTGTAACTCTTTTGTTTTCGGCCAATAGGACGAGGAGTCAATTGACTTCAATAATGGCGTTAAGCAATCGGCTCGTTTGATTTTCAATGAGGATGATGCTAAGCCGAAATATCGTGCTTTGAATGAGAAGGATGACGTACAGCGTTACATAGATAATGGTGGTCTGGATACCAAGCTAGAAGGTGTGTATTCAGACACTTTGTTAACTCATTTAATTGATCATCGCATTTTCTGTTCTTCAGAACTAGAGGATGCTGACTCTGGACGCGGCATTGACTCGAACTCAGCTTCTGAGTGTCAGGAGGCCAGCGAGGAGCCTGGCGAACATCTACAGATTGGCAAAGAATTCACGTTCCGTGTTACTGTGCTACAAGCTACAGGAATTGGCGCTGAATACGCTGACATCTTCTGTCAGTTCAAGTAAGTTTCGAAAGTTTAGAAAATTCTACAAAATTTACCCAAATTATACTTGTGTTTTCCCTCGCACAGCTTTTTACATCGTCATGAGGAGGCTTTCTCCACCGAACCGGTCAAGAACTCGGCATCTGGCGCTCCCCTCGGCTTCTATCATGTTCAGAATGTATGCTCTCTATGCAATTTTGAACTCTGAGGTAGATTATATTTCTTACTTCCTTCATCACTTCCAGATTACCGTACCGGTTACCAAGTCCTTCATTGAGTATTTAAAGACCCAACCGATCATGTTTAAGATCTTTGGACATTATCAAACACATCCTTTACATAAGGATGCCAAGCAAGACTTTGTCTCGCGTCCACCACCACGTCGCATGCTTCCACCAAGCATTCCCATCAGCCAACCGGTGCGCAGTCCCAAATTCGGCCCACTACCATGTCCATCAACGTCGACAGTTTTGGCAAAGCATGATGTGTTGGTTTGGTTCGAAATATGCGAGCTGGCACCGAACGGCGAGTATGTACCATCGGTGAGTGTGATTGCTTCCAAAGGTTTCTCTAATCGAGTAACAGCAAAATCAACTTAACTTTATTCCCTCTCCCTTTCAGGTGGTTGAACACAGCGACGATCTTCCATGTCGCGGTCTATTCCTGCTTCATCAGGGCATACAGCGTCGCATACGCATTACAATCGTACATGAGCCCACAGCCGAGGTAAAATGGCGCGATATACGCGAATTGGTTGTTGGACGTATACGCAATACACCAGAATCATCAGATGATTTGGATGAAGACTCGTGTGTGCTGTCGTTAGGCTTGTTCCCCGGCGAGACGTTGGAGGTACCCGGCGATGATCGTTCATTCTATCGCTTTGAGGCTGCTTGGGATTCAAGCTTACACAATTCTACCATGTTGAATCGTGTGACACAGACTGGCGAGACGATTTACATTACTTTGAGCGCTTATCTGGAGGTAAGTGGAAGAAGAAGCATCAACTATGAAATAAGGTATTCTCTTATTCTCTAAATTGGCTGTATAGCTAAAATTTTTAGTTTACCAGGTCAAATATTATTATAATTGTGTTTTATGGCAAACAACTTCGCAAGTTTCATTTGCTGAATTAGTTCTGAATGCGTGAAATATGGGCTGAATATGCAAACAAGAACTACATATATTGCATTATTTTTCCATCACTTTTGCAGCTCGAGAATTGTGCACGTCCAGCTATCATTACCAAAGACCTTAGCATGGTCATATATGGACGCGATGCACGCACCGGACCACGTTCGTTGAAGCATCTCTTTTCCGGACAATATCGCAATCCAGAAGCCAATCGTTTATCGGGCGTTTATGAATTGTCATTGCGTAGAGCCTCTGAAGCAGGTAGTCCAGGTAGAAATTCTTAACGTAGTGTTGGTTGTTGTTAATTGCCGTTCGAAAGCGTTGTTTACATTTAATGCTTGAAGCAGCTAAATACGTTTTATTAAAATAAAACTCTTAACTCATTATTCCCGTAAATTATAAAATCGTTGAAAAGCTTCAAAAGTTTCGCTTTCGCTACGCGCTCATAAAAAATCTCAACTAATACGATCATTTCTTTTCATATCCCTCCGTTGTTGCCAACGAAAGGTGTACAACGGCGTCAGCGTCGTGTTCTGGACACGAGCTCCACATATGTGCGCGGTGAGGAGAATCTCTCTGGCTGGCGACCACGCGGCGATTCGCTTATTTTCGATCATCAATGGGAATTGGAGAAGTTGACACGCCTCGAGGAGGTGGGACGTGTGCGTCATTTGTTGTTGTTGCGCGAACGTCTTGGTATGGACACCAATCCAAATCCGACTACGAAGACGGAGAAGGACGTATGCAATTTGGCAGCACGTGCGGCCACCTCACCAGTACATATGGTCATACCACCATCCCCACAAACGCCCGTCAAGGATCCACAGCAAATTATGCCAGAGCGGGAGTATAATCAGCGGGAGCAAGAGTTGATGCAGAAATGCTTGAAATTGGTGCAGGGTAAGGAGAGGAGTGGAAGGCGCAAGAAATACATTGTTTTATTTAAATTTTTTTTCAATGCGCATTCTGTAGGTATCTACAACAAATCAACAGATCCCACAGCCACAGAACCAGCCACTCAGTCGGATGTGTCGCCAAGCGATGAGGGCTGCGCTGACATGACAGTGAGCTGCATTTCCAGCAGCTCCATGGAGTAAGTATTCGCATTTTGAATTTGCATTTGCTGCGACCCCTGAGTATGTGTTTTTGACTTGCTCTCTCTTATTTTTGGGGGGGAGGGAAATCAGTTTTTACTTGGAAAAGTGACAAAAAAGCATTTATATTCCTTTTTTGTAACCAAAACTTTAAAAAAATATCTAAATCCTAAATTTTTACTCTACTTTTATGTTCTTTTTCCTTTTATATGTATGTACGTAAACTTCTTGATTTGGTAAAACTTTAAACAAATTTCAACTTATTAGAACAACACCAAAAATTAGACGAAGGTAATTTTCTTATTTATTTCAAGTTTTGAATTCGTATTTAATTTTGAGTTGCCTTGCTTTCGAAACTTTTAAGTTCTTAGTTTTTAAAAGCGGCAATGAAGTGCATACTTTTCAAACATTGGTTATCAAAAAAGATATGCACATATGTATAGTATTTGGAGAAATAATAGCAATTGTATGCTATGCTAAAAAAAATACTTATTAAATCGATGGTGCTGAATTTGCTAGAAATTGTATGTTTTTTATCTAATTTTATTTGCGCATTCATAAAATAGTCAGATGCATTCAATTAATCTTGAGTTTAAAAATTGAAAAAGTCGTAATTTAAGCGCTGAATAAGCTGAATTCTACACATGTAGTACAAACATTGCTGAAAATATTCTAGCAGTACAAATCTTTTTGTAAGCTGATGCTCAAATTAAGTGCTGAATACACTGAATACCAGTAAAAAGTTATATAAAAGCAAGATTGCATTAAAAATAGCCAAATAATTGTGTAATTGAAGAACTAAAGACTGCTGAATCTTCTTGTGAAAAATTAACTTAAAAAATATTGCTAGATGCGAATTTTAAGTGAAGAAGATCAAATAAACATTGCGAGCTGAATACCCTTGCATTGCAAATAATGACATTTTAAAGTTGAGAATATTATTCTCAATGAAAAATTTTTACGGCTAAGTAAAGAATAGCTCTGCTGAATACATTGAACGTTCTAATTTGGCTGAATGTAACGTGCATATTAGTTGATATGTACCTTTTCAAGAGCAAATGTATGCGCTGAGTTGCGCTGAATCACCAGAGGCGTCAAAGTAAGCAGTGCAGACAGTGAAAACCATATTTTTTGGAGATCAGACTAGACTACAATTTTGAATCAATAATTTGGAAACTATTCTATATATATTTTTTAAATACTATGCACAAAAGTGTCTACCAATGTTTGAAAAATCGCTGCCACTTTGAGTGGTTTTTGCTTAACACATTTGCTTAACCAACATACTACTAATCACACACCCGTTTCCTGGATCACTCACACATACACATACTGTTTTACCAATCCTAATCTTTTGAATCACAAACCCAAGTTGAGTGTACATTTTTGTTTTTTTTAGACTTCTCACTTATATTCACTACCCACCTACGATATCACTTTTAACCATCGAATTAGTACCTATTTATGTAAATATGTAGCTATATTTACGCACCCTTTTCGACCTCTCAATGTGCGCTTCTCACTTCACCGTTTATAGTACCTACATTTCAAATATTTTTTTACCAAGTATACTTCGTTGCTAATTTCGTCAAAATTTTTGCAGATTATGTTCACCCGATCGTGCTGATGCGCCCAGTGGCTGGGAGGCACCTGCACCCGCAACACAACCGGCACTACCACTACGGCTATACGTACCGGAATTGGAGGAGATTAGGGTGAGCGCTGTTGTGGCGCGCAAAGGGCTGCTCAATGTATTGGAGCATGGCGGCTCCGGCTGGAAGAAACGTTGGGTGGTAAGTTGTGTGTTGTTTCAAGATAGTGGTGTGCGATTCATAATTTTTCACATTTTCAATATTAGATCGTGCGTCGACCCTATGTTTTCATCTACAAGTCCGAAAAGGATCCCGTGGAGCGCGCAGTATTGAATTTAGCGACAGCGCAAGTTGAGTGCAGCGAAGATCAGGCTGCTATGGTTAAGATACCAAATACATTTAGGTAAAGAAGAAATTGAAAAAGAAATTGGCTTGCTTTTATTTTTTCATTCATTTTGTCAATTTTTATAAATCTCTTGTTTTTCTCTCCAGTGTTGTCACTAAGCATCGCGGTTATCTGCTCCAAACGTTGGGCGATAAGGAGGTACACGATTGGCTGTACGCCATTAATCCGCTACTGGCTGGACAGATAAAGTAAGTGAAATAATGTTTGGATGACTATCACAAAATAGGAAGATTCCAATTTTGTACAAAATTTATAAAAATTCCGCAAATTTGCATTAAAATTTTAAACCTTCTTAATCAGAAGGCAGTTTTGTTGACAATTCAAAGAGAATAGAAATTCCTGTGGATTTTTGACCATGTTTTTGTTTTAAAAACTTTGGGAATCAACGCGTATATATATAAAATCCATTCGTTTTATGAAAAAAGTGCGTAAGCTCAAAATTTCTACAAATTTTCAAAAATAAACCGAATCCACTTCAGACTTACATATTATAAGCAATTAAAAAGTTTGAAAATTTGATAAAAAAAATTTTGAATTTTTATAAATGGTATACAAAGTTTGAAATTAAAAAAAAAACCGGTAGCTGACGATTAAAAAAAAAGGGTGTTAAATCAAATATTAGTAATTTCTGAAAAAATTTGTAGCGAATGAAATATTATTATTTTTTCTATAACATGGGGGAAATTTAAAAAAAAAAATCAGTTAAGAACGCAAAAAAAGAAAAATGAATAATCCATGGAAAAATTGGTATTTTCTATGAAAAAAAGTGAAATTTGCTGAACTATGAAATAATTTGATAAATTATATTCGATAATCTCCCCTCATGTCGTTTTTAGGAATTTAATTTCATTTCCTATCCACGGCAAGTAGTTCTTTATCTTCCAGCGTCCGATTTCTACTTTTATTACTTATTTTTCGTTTTTACTTATTTTAAAATGTTTTTTAAATTACATTGCAAATGAAGCACTCTGTGGGATAAAAATTTTTTTAGTATTTTAAGTTTATTTCGTTTGACAAAAGTGATAATTTCGATGGGATTTCATTGAAAATATATGGGGAATCTTCTTGGATTTCGAACGCTTTCAGGAAGTTTAAGATTTCAGTGTAATGAGAATGTATTTAGTATCAGTGTAGATCTTTTTAAGAAAATCCTCTAATATGTTTGCGATTTCAATTCAAAAAGCGCATTACGTAAAATTTTTGTCATTGCTTTGAAATATTTTAACATTTTTCACTATTTTCTTAATTTTTTTATTCGTAGGTCAAGACTGGCACGTCGCACATTGGAGTCGGCTTCGCAAACCGCATCACAAATCCAAGCCACAACGGCGTCAAATGCACAGGCAAACAACAAATGAGATACAATTACGATGGAATCCGTATTAGTGTATTAAGGGCACAGTGTTTCTGAACAGTATATGCAAAAAAAAAAAAAAAAACACAAAATAATAACAACAAACATTCTTATTTATAGTTGATATAAACGATAAGAATATGAAAAACATACATACATACATATGTATAAAAAATATCTATATTTAAAAATTAAAAATAATATACGTGAAGGCAAATTTTAGAGAAAATGAGAGATGAAAAATTAAAGTTTACAAAAAACAAATAACAATAATCTACTGAGAGCAAAACACACACATCCATAAAATACAATAAATTAGTGAAATAAGTGTGACCGTTAGGAAAATGGGCAATATAGTGAGCTCAGTTATGCAAAAAAAGCAAAAGCTGAAAATGTACTGCAAAAATTAGCAAAAGCCGAAAGTATTGGCAGCATCAGAAACATTAGGTTCCAGTAGCTTTGGATTCCATCAAGCGAAAGTCGGAGTAGACGAATTATTATATGTATGTTTCGTTGTTTGATTGGCACTGGCATTGGCATTGGGAGAGGGTAACGAATGTGAAATGTGAGAAGTGCGCATGCGCTCTAGAAAAAACTGTAAACATTGTATATGTAAAAGTAACATTTTTTTTTTAGTGAATTTTCTCATTTTCTTAAACAAAAAAATATAAGCACATTAAACAAGAAGAAGAAGAAAGAAAAAACAAACAAAAATTTACTCATCTACTCTAATTGTATGAGGAAGAAGAAGAAAAAAAAACAAGAAACAAAAAAGAAGAAGAAAACAAAAATTAATAAAGAAAAAACTTAAATACGCTTCACTGTTATCAGAATAAAATCTATTTAAAAGCATAAAACGCAAAAGCAACATGAACAAATAAAATATTATTGTAGCAGATATTTATTTATATACTTATATTTTTTTTAAGTAGGCAAGTAAAAATTTATACTTAGCGATTTTTAAGTGGCAAACAATTTTTATAATTTTGTTTTTGTGTAAATAGTTTAATTTAGGAAAGTGTACACCCTATAGCAAATAAAGTATTTTATAAATGTATGTAGAATGTTTTTTTTTGTCTAACTTTTTAAAAGCATTACTAAAAATATTTTTAATTGTATTTCCACAGCTTTTAATGTGTAATTGTAGTTATGAACCACAAAGTATTGTAAAGAGCAAAAAACAAAAAAAAAGAAAAAAACAGAAAACAGGCATGCATATGTAGTTGAAATTTCGCTAGTTGAATTGGCTGAGAGCAGTTGGAGAGTGTAGGCAAGAAACAATCTAGCGTGTGTTTTAATTGTAAGCAATTAATTTAGTTTGTTTTGAGGTTCTAGCTACACATATTTTTCATAATTTTCAATTCTTATTATACAAACGCTGAAATATAAAAGAATGAACAAATATTTATTAAATGTATAACAAGCAAACTTTCGATGTATTTAGCAGTAAAGCAAATTATTGGAAAAATATTTATGCGAACAAACTGCAGGAACATAAATGCACTAATATGGATTCCAAAATAAATTCAAGAAAATGTATGAAATAAAAGTTATACAAACTAAAAAAAAAATAATAATTATTAGAAAGTAAAAAAAATATATATTTATGGCAAAAATATAAATAAGTAAAAAAAGAGCGTGCAGCGGATTTATAATACAATAAATAATAAAAAACAAATGATTATTTGAAAAAAAAAAAAAAAAAATATTATTTAAAAAACTTCAAACTATTATTTGAAAATGAAAAATTAAGAGTTTAGTTAATACAAAAAACAAAGATTTCAAATGAAAAATAAATAGTTTGTTAAAAAACAAAATAAAACCAAATATTAGTTTATAGTTCGACTAAGTTAAGTCACGCTACAACTCTCACTTGAAAATAAAAGAGAGAGAGAGAGAGAGAGAGCAAGTGTTGTAGGCGTTTCTCTCTACTCAAAAACAACTTAAGTATTGTAATCAAAATATAAGTAAAACTCGAATGAAATAAAATCATTAACATAAAAAAAAACTTTCTGAAATTATATGAATTCTATGTATATGTATATGTAAATGTAAATGTAAGGCAATGTAAAGATCATGAGCTCACCAAAAATATGTAATGTAAAGTGTAAAATGAAATAGTCAAAACTCGGTGCTTCTACTTTTTTTTTTTTAATTTTTAAAATTGTTTTGAGTAAAATCTATGCGCACATTTCTGAATGCGCTTTCATTATTTTCATGAGTTTTTAAAGAATTCGTTTGGACGAAAAATTCCAAACGCTTTAACATAAGTGATACTTCATAGAAATTCTGTGATATCAATTCAATATAAAAAGTTAATCGAGGGCGTCAAACTGAAGCAACACTCGCTCAAATTACCTAAAGAGAAAAGCTAGAAAGTTGCCAAAAAGCTCTCGTACTGAAAAGCTCTATTCATATTAGTGGATACTAAAACATAACCTGCGTGCAAGGCTTTTTAAAGCTTTCCACAATTTAGTTCACAAAGCCAGGAAGAAAGCTCTATTTTTTCAGAAATTCGTTGTATTCGCTTTTTTTGAGCTTTTCGAACACGCACACGTATGGTGAAAGTTGAAGGAGTTTTAAAATTGTGCATTGCACTAAAAGTTAACTTTCTACGATGAGCTTTTAAAATTTAGAAATATTTTGTTTAAAGTTTTAAGTTAAGATTTTTGTTTTATTAAGATTAGGTACATATGAAGCGCTAAAAGTTCTGTAAAAAAGCTTTGATATGTGGCTCAACGTTTCACACCTGGCGAAATATATTTTTCATAACTGCAATAAAAAAGTTTTTTGAGCTTGCAGACAAAAGTATTGTTATCTAAAATAATCCTTTTTTGAATCTACCGAATTCCCAACTCGCGCGCTATAAAATCGTTTATTAAAATCGCTTTTAGACAAATATAACGTATTCAAAAGCACATCTTTTTAATGCCGGTGAATTAAGCTTTAAGTTGAGTTTAAAAAAAATGCTATTCCTCTAAAAATCGCATAAAAATTCTTAATAGCTACAAAATGGCCTAATATACGTAAAACATTTTATAGATTGTTTTAAGTTCACACTAATTTTTCAATTCTTTCATGTTTTGCATATCGCTTTACAAATATTCTTAATGACTATTGTACCCATTTTACTATTTACATATATGTTTGTTATTATATATTTTCTTAAGCTTTCTCTTTGAAGCGATTTCATATTTCTTGTTAGAAAAAACATTTTTAATGGTATAACTCTTTCATTTGAGAAATTTTACTCTTAGAATAGATAAAGTTTGTGCGCTCACACTTTCAGGAAAGCAATGAGTGTAGCAAACAAAAAGCTTTCATAATCTGTGAAAGAAAGTGAAAGCTACTGTGCAAAGCTTTAAGCAGGCTTAGGGTAAAGCATTTTCGTTGTTCACGGCAGTGGAACGAACGTTAAGCGCTTAGAGTGATGATGAGTGGGATTTTTGCTTCTTTTTTTTTAATTTTGTTATAAAAATTTTAATAATTTTGTTTTTGGTTATAAAAACCTTCGAAAATAATGTGTTCTCTCTGCAATTTTGAAAGAGTTTTAAACGCAACTTAGGTAAAATTAAACATATATTATTTTTTAACTTTTTCTCATCGTAAGTTGCGAGGCATTAGGAAGATATTCGACGAGTATTACAGACAAAATAAGATTGATATAAAAAACCAAGCAAAATATAGTAAAGATGTACTGAAATAAAATATGTAACATTGTAAAACCGTTGCATGTGCGAGCAAACCAATATACAGATGTAATAAATAACAATTAGCTATTTAAATAAATGTCTTATACTCTGGAAAAAATGAGAATACATACAAATTCAATACGAAAACTGATAAACAAGTATTGCGGGCAATTTACCAGGCATTTACGTTGCAATTAGGAAAAAGGAAGCAGCCGAATAACGGAAAGAGTACATTTAAATAAAAAAAATTAAAAAAAAAAACATTAAAAAACAAATGAGAATCATAATATAACCAACCGTCAGAACATTCTCGAATCAATAGCAACTCACATGTACACACACACACACACGAAACATTAACATAGCCACACAACTAAATTCTGTATAACGGTATATCTACACTTCTACCCATATACTACATACAGACTAAATATATACAAACATACAAGCTTACATACCTTATTCATAAGTATAGTAAAAAGACAAAGGCACACAAAGCGTTATATTCAAATGGTAAATAAATAACGAAAATGTGGAAATCAATAAATAAAATGTATGTAGTATTGTACACATACATACATACATAAAATAAAGAAAAAGAAAATGATATTAGAGAAAAATATACCACAGCTGAAAAAGAACTAAATGATGGACAGAAAAGTGTATGAAATTTATTCAAAGCTAAATGTGTACTATCTCTACATACATAGATATTATACGTGAGCGTATCACTATTATTACTTATTATTATTATTATGACGATTATTATTATTATGATTACGATTATGAATATAATAATATAAATAAAAAGGCTTTAAATAAAAATTGTAAATTACGAAGGGTTCTTTTATTTACAAGAAACCTAAATTGAAATTGAAGAACATATTTTTTCAAGGTCTTCTTAAGGGTAGCCATTCTAGGAGACTTAATCTAGACCTTCCAGAAGGATTTTTCCAGTTATGATTCGCAAATAAGAAGAACTTCATGGTGCGTCCTGCAAATGACCTTCCAGAAACCCTTCCAAGGGCAACGAAAGCAAAGGGCCTTCAATTTGTGCCATTCCATATATCTAATACAAAAATAAAAGAAAGAAAACTGGAATGTTGAAAGAAAGCTCTCTCGATTCTCGGCTTTTAAGTGTCGAAATTATCTACCGTAATTGTTGTTCATTCTTTTTGAACTGTGGTGATATTTTATTAAAGTCTTTTCAATGCAATATTTCTAAAAAAAAAACTTAGATATGTGACTTTTGCTACGCTGAAAAAATAACCTAAAAATTTTTTTTCTTCTTTTGATGGCGTAATTTTTTCTCCGCAAAAAAATTTGTTAGGATATTTTGTGCACAACGCAGAATTAAAACCACAACTTTATTTGCTTTTAACGGATTGGCGGGGTTACTGTAATTTCTGTCATGCAAACTCTTTTCATCTACCGCTTGGAGTCGGTACAAAACGAGCTACACGCCACCAGAATGACCCGAATTTAATCAAAATCTAGGTCTGTATATCTTTTATGAAGAAATCATAGAAAAAAGGTGTTCTAATGTGCTTTGGATTTTTTCTAATTTCTGCCATGCAAAGTCTTCTCACAAAAATCATCTACCATTCTGAGTCGGTATAAAAACGGAAGCCCCTACTAAATTTGTGGTACAACATGACCACAAATTTTAGAATTGTAGCTATACATACTTATGATGTGAGTGCCAAATTATTATTATAAAGGACTAACTCAATTAACATTCCATATAGTGAATGTGTGAAGAATGTTGTATGTTGTTAAAATAACCAAAATTTTTGAAGCCGGGTGCTGTGAAATTTAAAGATAAGAGGGTTGTTGTTGTTGTTGTAAGCATAAAACATCCCTGTTCTTCGGATTTGCAATTTGGTTACTAAATTATCTGATATTTGACTTGCACTCACTCGCAGATCTCATCTTCTGTGCAGTTGCTATCAAAACGATCAACTTTTCAAAGCACGTTATTCTTTATTCACATAAATAAATGTTTTTGCAGCACATCGCTGTTTTTTTTTTAAATTATCGAAAATTCAAAAAATTCACAGTTATCTAAACTTTAACTTAAAAAAGACAATTATTACAATACTTGCATTACTGAGAAGATTTAAGCAAATTATATAAGTTAATTTCTCTTTTAGCTATAAATATGTAGTTGCTTTAGTGAGTACATTTCCTAGCGCGGCGTCTCATTGCATTTTCTACTTCTTGCCAGCAATGGACTGCACACGCTCTTCCACCTTTGCCACTTCCTTGTTGATCGTTTCTAGATTTTGTGCGAAGGTTTCCTGTACAGAATGCAGCAGTTCCTTGTTGCTCACCAGACTAGTTGTAATTGTAGTTTGCTTCTCCTCAATTTCAGCAATTATTTTAGCGAAGTTCATAGCTGTGGTAGCAAAGCAAAAATTGTAATCATGTCTCTAAAAATTATACTCATACTCGCTTACCGTATTTGTGCAACGCTTCAAGCGCCTGCATGCGTTCAATAATATCGGGCAGTATTTCAGCTACAGGTTCTGTGCGCTTGGCAATGTCATAGAGTTCGACAACTTTCTGATCACGTTTCGCATCTTCGGCAGAGCCACTCGATTTCTCGGCAATAGCATCCATTTTGCTTGTGAGCGTACCGAGACGTGACTCAATGGAGTCCAGTTTGTCGGTTTGCAACAAAGCAGTTTTTGTGCTTAGTTGATGCACTGCTTCCAAGACGTTTGAGGTATTCGTTAGGGCTGTAAGGCGGCTGAGTTTTTCTGGCTGTGCCCCTATTGCTTGCTCTAATTGATGCAAACGATGCTCTAGCTTGGCAATGCGCGCAGAGGCGGCCAAATCAGTGCCGGGCGTTGGTATGGCGGTTAGCAGGCCAGATTTCTTAAACTCCTCCACTTGAACTGCACCAAGACAATCGAAAAATATGTCAATAGTTAAACATATAACTTAAATTTTTAATGCACTGAAACTCACCAATTAACTGCTTCACTTCCTTGTCAGCCGCTACGGGAACTTGCTCCTTACCCAACACCTGCTCCAAACGCAACGAATCCAGCACTTTCTTTGCCGTTGCTATGACAGTTGCCACCGCATCGTACGATTCCTTTTCCTCTTGCGCAATTTTGCGATCTACCTGCAGCGATGCCACCTCATCCATCAATTCGTTCATCTCACACTGGAGTCTTCGGCACTTCTGCACCGGCGTTTCCTTCTCCCCCTCACCAACTAGTTCGTATTCGCCGGAACGCGCATCATAGCCCTTGCACAGCCGCCGTCCAATGCGATCGGAGAAGTCGACGCTGCCATCGAGCGTAGCGCCACGGAAGCGATTATAGGAATCGCGTGTTGAGATGTGCAAACGCTCGATAGACTCATTCTCCAGTTCCTCTTCATAGTAGTCCGAGGTATCTTGTTCAGGATTATCAGGCGTCTCATACACATCTGGTTGGTCATAAGCCTAAAATGGAGCGCAATGTGCAAGGAAAATCAGATTTGGGTGCGGTACTGGGGGCGCTAACAGACAGACGCGCTTGCTGCATGAGTCAGGTTTATTGAATTTCCAATTATTTGCGTTGCTCGTATACTTACAATCCCGGGCAGGTTTTCGAATTTCGGATCCGCCATTATTGTAGGCAGCGCTGCGTTTTTCGATAAAGGAATCCGTAATTTTTATATTTTACACGTAAATATCTTGCCGTAGTAGTACAGCTCAAAATTTTTCACTTCACACAAAAGCGCATAACAAATATGAAAAACAAA
This sequence comes from Anomoia purmunda, assembly GCA_951828415.1. Lineage (NCBI taxonomy): Eukaryota > Metazoa > Arthropoda > Insecta > Diptera > Tephritidae > Anomoia > Anomoia purmunda. The sequence continues at coordinate 113,491,793 of OX639997.1, forward strand.
AACAACAACGTGTATGAAATGTCAAAAATGATGTCATTTGTTGACGTTTGCTATTGTGTGGTGAATAAAATGTAATAGAACGAAATGGGGTGAATGCAAAAAGAAGTTGATGGGACGTAGCGGGTAGTAAAGTTGTGTGAAATTAAAATAAAATTAACTAATTCATACAATATTTACAATATTTACATAAAGGTGAAATTGAAAGATTTAAATTTCAGCTACTTAGAAAAACAAAAAATTCAAAAAAAATATCACTCAAGTATTGAGTAAGTATTTTTCTGCTGCCAAATTTTATTAAATCAGTTTGCGCGTAAAGTGTTCGTATATTTATATTTTCAAGAATATTCAAGCAACACCAAAGTACTTTTTCAAACAATAGAATTAATGAAAAATATTTCTTATTACTTTTTTTTGACAGCGGGACACTTCATTTGGAATAACAGCTGTGACTAAAATGCACGGAATTCCAATCAAAATATTTATGAAATATCTTAAAATTCTCGTCTCGCTTAAAGTTTTGCAGTGGCTAAGTAATTTAATAGAAATAGAAAAAAAAACCGGAAGTTATAAGAAAATTTTCGAATATTGAAACTATTATTTTACAAGGTTTGTTAATACTCATTACAATTGCATAATTTTTATTTTAAAATTTATTTAAAATAATACATCTCGATATATTCAATATTTAATTACGGAAGATTATTTGTACAAGAAAAGCAGACAAAGTTTTTACAAAAACTAAGTGCTCAGCTGTTTGATTTGACCATCAAGTTGTCAAAGTTGATATCAAGACGGCGTTCAAGTTCGAAAATTGAGAGTGTTTGGTACACTGAAAGGCAACTTTAATGAAAACTTGATCGTGTAACTGCTGGATAAGTTGGTAGGTACTTAAAGTTGGAAATTATGTCAAAAAGCTAAAACTAACTTTAAGTACTAACCTAATTTTCCCTAGAAATATGCCCCATTCCATCTAAGCTCTCCCGAAAGCATTTTCGCTTCCGTTGAGAAATATGGACAAAAATGCATTTTTTTAAATCAAGCTTCAGAGGCTTTAATGTTTGATATGGTTGATTATTTCTGGCTTATATTGGGAGGTTTAAGGACGCATGCGACTAGGTGATTGATATGATGTGGGGACACTCCATCTGCCGGGCATGTGGTAAGGATGCCCGCATTGATTCTCGATAAGTAGGAGTTAAGTCAAGTAAAGTATTCAGATTGAAATGGAGCTCATCGTCTTCGATATGCGGTGGTTTGACTCAAATAACAACACTCATGGGGTGAGAGTTTGTGACGCTGGTGATTGTCCCTCGGTCTAATTGCTTGCTGTCGGGTACCAGTGGTTGTGTGGTGTAGGCTCAGATCTCGTCGTAAGTTAAAGCATATGCCTTCAGACGTGCCTGGAAGGCGGCTTGGCTTCGTAAAAGCGGGAGGTGACAGCGAACGAGGAACAGCTTGCTGAGCGTAATGTTGTGGATGCAGGCCTCTTGGTGTAGATGGAATTCTGGCGTCATCGGAAGGCATCCTGCCACTGTCCGGAGTATGCTGGAGTTGTATGCTGAGAACAACGTTTCTTTATCTTTGCCCCAAGTGCGGTCGGTGAGTGACTTGAGGATCTATTTGACAACTGCGGTTGAATGTCAAAGGTGATCCCCTGTATTCTCGGCTGATTAACCGTTGAAATAAAAGTTCCGTCGATATGGATGCTAAGACAACAAGCCTGTTCTACACACCGGAATTACCCGACCAAGAGCTGTTGTTTCGGCGAGCCATTGCCAAATTTTTGAAAGCCCCGAGAACGTGCTGAGCCTAACTTAACTATCAAATCGTATGGTAAATAATTCGCTGAAACTGTTTGCTAGGAGAACAATAACACTTTAGTTTCCCTATTTTCTCGCATTTTGATTTCAAGGGAAACATAGCCCAGTCACTTGCTTTCCTTGCATTCAGTGGCATTTGCATTGCATCCGTCTATTTAGTTTAATACATAAAAAGTGGAAAAGCGGAAACTGCAATCTAAACTTTGTTGCTTTTTTCCAATTGTTGCCGAAATATTAAACTACAGTAGATAAGTAGTTAGCGCTCAGCAACCTGGCAGCCGGAGTATGGCTCCACCAAGCAATGATGGCGTTCATTTAGCGCATCATTGTAAGCGTCACTGCCATTACTGTTGATGTTTTCGCTGCCGTAGGGATAATAAGAATAACTCGCTGCATTTAAATGATGCCAAAGCTTTGATGACGCCACCTACAGCTACAGCAAGAGTGGCATCAACTGAAAATGCAACAACTACTCAACTCGAATGCAGCAGGAAACGGTGATAAAAGCATTAAAATGTTTTCTCATGCTGGCGGCAATGTTTTTGCAACTATCCTTTCCTTCGCTATTTTCCTTTCGCGCCACGCCTTTTCTGCTTTAATGAAAACCACGCCCGCTGTTCCCTGACTCTCCGCAATCCTTTGCTTTTGCATTCTTCTCTACAGAGTAGTATTTCTTTTTTATTTCGCTTTGTAATTTTGTTGTATTCCTTGCGGCTGAAATTAAAATCTACTTTGTAATTTTACCATTTCACTTTACGAGCGTTGGACAAAGCACAGACTATTTGGTTGCTTCCATTTGGTGATACGCTTTTGCGATTGTACAAAAATCTCTTGCTGCCGTTTTGTTGCGTATCATCTTCAAGTATGGCCAGGCGTTTGAGCGTAAAATTTGTATGTCATTTACTTATCTCTTGAGCTTATCTCCGAATAAATAGTTATACAGTTTGAAGGTGAATTGCTAGTTAAATTTTCTTGAATGAGCTGGCAAATTGAAAGTTTTATAATTTTGTTGAAAGTGTGACAAAATAATAAAGTTTATGAGTTTTGTATTAAGAGTTCAAGGTTGGGTTGGAAGGCGAGCTACTGAGGGATGTGACATAAAAAAATTAAATGAACAAAAAAATGGGGTGCGAGAGTTTAAACAGAGTACTTACCTTGCACGTGGAGTGAGGTGGCTTCGAGTTGGGCTGAAGTCTAGAAAGAACACTGGCAAAGCAAAGTAAGCATCTATCGCTGTTGCATTTTTTAATTTTACTAAATAAAATGCCTAACCAAAACGTATCCAGTGCTATAGCTAAATCCATCGTAGCTCGAATTTCGGAGAATTTAAGAAAATGGTATCGCTTAGTCCGAATGGATATAAACATACTACGACGGATTTGGAGATAGCTTTTCATATATTACTCGAAAATTCTTTCTGGAACTTTGGAAGGAATTTGCGTTTGGCCATGGACGCATTCTACTATCTGTCTTTGCCCTTTTGGGAGGCTTGCACAACGGAGCGTCGTTGGAACGGCCTGGGTCTAGCATCGCATTTTTTTTAGATAGTCAGATAGTCAGACATCAATCCGGGCTCTGAACTCCGAAATGGTGACATCGATCTGAATGAAGCAGTGGAAGGGAATATTTTGCCAACTTAGCTCGTCGATACAGCGTCACCCAGATATGAGCGCCGGAGCAGCATTATTGGTAATGATTACTGTAAACCTTTCATTTGTAAACAGAAATTACTCGTAAAATGCAGAGCTTTAGGGATCATATCGTCCTATACAATCGTATCATAAAATTAAAAAACGTCGCGAAACAAGCTACAGTTGGGAAGACAAATTGTAAAAAAGTACTTTCAGTGCCTTCAGTGGAAGCCAAGTCTCGCTTAAGTTTTTGCTGGGCTTTCCAAATACAACGAAATCTGTACGGAAACGCAAGTCACTGGTTGACTAGTTTGGCAAATCTCGATTTTAATACTACTCGGGATTTTCTTCAAGCGCAACTCTGCTCAGTGATCACTTCGTCGGTGAGTTAGAATTTGATAGAATAAGCTGATGAACTAACAGGGTTTTACAGGTGCAACAAGTGCAGGTCTTTTCAGTTTCATAAATATACCTAGCGAACTGCATTCACTGAAGTTGAAGAAACCCGCATTCTTTCGCAAGTCTATACATATTTTTTCTTTTACCAAAACAAAATTGTACTTCCAAATTCATGCCGCCTTCCAATCTATTCAATTTGTTCACTCTTTATGTCGACACGCTCAGATTTTAGCTTTGAAAATCAGTGACCAGAAACGATAACAATACATAAAATGCTACCTACATACGAAAATGTCAACAAATTTTTTTGTTGCTCCTAGCTGGTATCTACTTGGATAAGATACGTTTGTTCATACATATGTACAATGTATGTATGTGTGGAAATTAATCAAATGGAAAACACCATTCAATGCGCACAAACTTGGATTGAAATAGAAATCCAAACCGGTGTATGAAAAGCAAGCTAACCTGCGAAAGAAAGTAACAGATTCAACTCCATCTGCCTGCTTTGATCTAGCTTAGTATGTGAGGTAGTGTGTGTGTGAGTGTGTGAAGCAGCTTGGGGCAGGTCCAGACGTTGTAGCCGCAAAATGATGCACGCTTGCCTTGCCACATGTTAGCTTGGGACGTGTGTTTTGCTTTTTTTTATCTTTTGCTGCCGTTTAGAAAATTTTCAGTTGGTTTGGCAGCCAAGGTGAAGTGGAATGTAACTGAGATGGTGCAAAGTAGAAACGCGGAGAAAAGTGGAAGGGAGCGAAAGCGAGAGACATGAAGAGGAAGGAGAAAGCGTTGAAGGAAATTGAAGGATATGACGAGGAGACCTCATTTGTGGCTTGTTTGTACGTGTGGGTGAAGCCAAGTTTTCGTTGGCAAAATTACAAGTTTGCACTTGAGTTGCATGAGAGAAGGTTTTCCAAGCAAATAGACAGGCATGCGGCGGCGGTTGCGTTTGCTGTTTTAAACTTTAAAGTGAAGAAATTTAACATTTGGTGAGACATCTTTTAAAACTAAAGAAAACAAAAAACTAACAAAAAAAAAACTCAGACTTAGTAGGTACACTCAAAAAAAAAGTTTCTGGTTCAATGAAAATTTTTCTTGATTTTGAGCTCTAGATTTCCACTGGCATCGAGCTGTACGAGAAAGTAATGACCATCAAATAGGTGTGCGGGTAGTCGTTGCTCATACGCCCGGGTTTTTCGAAATTTTTGCGAACAAAATCTATCTATGAACATTTTTCGTTAAATAGAAATAAGAACGTGTTAAATAATCACTCCGGCCCCCCTCCAACAGTTGGCAATATTTCTTTGGCGCCAATTTTTTTGCGTTTTTCATCCTTCGAAAAAATAACGATAAAATGCACGCACGTTTCATATATCGAAAGCAATAATACTGAAATCGCCCACGTAACGGAATAATGTTATCGATAGCGATGTTATATCGGGCGCAATGAGGAAAATATATCGATATCTAGGAATGATAGTGGCATTAATTTGAAAGTAACTGATATTGTTAACAATGCGCCGTTTGTTCATCCATCGATAGTTAATTCTGAAAACGATAAAGATAGTCTAATTATAGCGATAACGATAAAATATATGTATGTTTTCGATATTGCCAACAAGAATCTTGATATGGGCTGCGACTACTATAAAAGCAATCATAGCAAAATAGAGGGATCGCTAACGATATTACAATGGCGAAGCCTAGGAAATGTTTTCGATATTAATATCGATATCTACGAATGATAATAACATTATTTATAAAGTAAATGGTATCGATAACAGTGCTACTTTTTTCATACATCGATAGTTGTTTTCTGCAAATGAAAAAGATTCAATAATTACAACGACAACCATAAAATATACCCATATTTAATATAACAATAACGATAACAACGATGTCGACTGCGACTAATATGATGTTAGCCATAACGAAATAATGTTATCGATAACGATAGTATCATAATATCGAAATTACTATATTATATTATAAAGTAAATGATATCGAAAACACTCTCGATGACATCAAGGAAGCAAAAATAAGGAAGGGTCTGTTCAGCAGAGAAATAAAAAAGAGAATAAAACTCAATATCCTTGAGCTTGCTTCTTCCTGTACAATATTATTGATTGGACTTGTGAAAATAATGCATTTTCTTCTGAATAACTGCGAGCGTATATAATTTATTTAATATTTATAAAAATATTATTGACTTGAACTAAATAAAATTTGCTCATAAAATATGCTGTGTTGAATTTTTCTCTTCTATTTTTTTTGTACTAGCGCTTTAAATAACCAGCTTCATCTCACCCAAACCTAACCCAATCTATTCTATTTTCATGTAATTTTTTTTTTACACCAAAAGTTAGTTTGTATTCAAAACTCCTTAGGCCTATCACTTAACGTAAATATCTGCATAAATTGCTAAACTAAGTGCAATCATAAACTTGCGGTATGCAACAAGAATTCTAAATTTATTTCAACACAAACAGCAGGTAGCTATTCAGATTCAGATTTACATTTGCATTTTAAATTCCTTGTATTTTTGCTAAACTAAGAAATTTTGAATTCTTGGCCATTCGCTATAGAGCATAAGAATTTTCAACATTTTCAGCTGGCTGATGAGAATTTTTACCGCCTGCTATGCAGAAGTAGAAATTCTCTTTGTCAGCGGTTTTATGTGTTTGCATTTGCAGCAAAAATTTATTATCCCTACAGGAGATCGAATGTAACGAAGGAACAGCTGCTCGAAATACAAAGCTTAATACAAATGCATGTATATATGTATGTATTTACCACTATTAAGTTAGTATGTATGTATGTATAAAGAGAAATAGAATCAGTATTTGCTAGAGGTGTTGGAAATATTGCAGCTATTAGAGTGTGTGGCAAGTAGAAAGTTTTGGTCAGTAGTTATCTTTCCCAAGCAAAATCTTACTCTGTTTATTTGCCGCATAAAAACTTACTCTGTTTATTTGCAAGATACCCTACGAGAAAAGTGGTTAAATATTTAAATAGTTAGCAATGTAAATATAAGTATATACACACATACATATGCAGGGTAGTACCAGAGAACTTACAAGTTCTCAATTTTCTACTACTGATAAAATCATGGCTTAAATACCTGAAACGACTATCGAACACCTAAACCTATTGTGACTACTTCTGTTTGCTCTAACGAATATTCCGCGTACGTTTTGTGTTAAGCCGCATAAAAACTACACGAAATTATAACCAATAATTTTGGAAGCCCTAGCGGCCTTACGATTCGGGTTGTTCTAGCTGATTAAAATGTAAATTTTGTTTTAGTGGTTGATTTGGCTAAGATCCATAAAATTAATTATTGGCAATTTTATCATTGGAATTAGACGAAGTTTTGACCACGTGGTCAGAAGAACTTGGCGGCGTTCTCTCAAACGAATCAACGTACTAAATTTAAATTTCGTTTATATTTTTAAAAAATTCAAAATAAAAATCAAACTCCTTGAACCATTTTCTTTTTTCAATAAATTTTACTCACAATACAAGAAGTAAATTTAATTGATTAAAAATTCACAGATGCGCACAACTAGCTACCGAACTTCGCAGAATCCTTCATTGTAGCGGACTCGCCGATAGTTAATTTGGTAGAGAATTCAGCAACCACGACACCAAGTAATATGTGGAACTACCTACACATAGTTTTCGGAATAGTTCTAAGTTCAATTATTTTTTTTTGTTTAGAAATTTAAGAAGAACTGTATGAAAATTACCAATCAAAAAAATCAAAATTTCGCTCCAATACCTTTCACATATTCAAATGACTGTCATATTTTCCTTTTTTCAATTTCAAGCAAACAAAACACCGATCCAAGACGAATTTATAGAAGGTGATGGCGTAATAGCAGCTGATTTGATTTTTTTTTATTCACCTACATGTATTTTGTTTTTGCTTTTGCGTATGAGCTTTCAAAAGCCGTAAAAGCAAAAACAAAATGTATTAAAATTTTGACAACTCTTACGCAGAAACAAAAACAAAATACATAGGAATTTTGTAGTTGTATTTATAACACCACCTTGTATGGATTCACCTTGTACCGATCTTTAGCTTTTTCAGTTAGATTATAATTACGAATCTTTCTTTTCTCGATTGAGTTTCATATTTGTTTTCGTTTAGTTTTCAATAATTGAGTAGCTAACGAAAACAGCTGATGAATTTAATCCAGTAAGAGAATTTTATCCAGTATATTACAAAGAAGTTGCATTACTCCCACCGTTCCTCTAACAGAAAGTCTCGTCAAATATCAGCACACCAGAAACTAACTGTATCCAATCAGATCCTAACGAAAGAATGAAGTGTTTAATTGAAGTCAATCAAAATTCCTCAGGTAATGCATTGGCCATATCAGAGGAACATTATAACTTTTTTCTACATATATCCCCCTCTTCTTCTAATTTTTAGTTTTATTATTATTATTACCTAAATTTCTTCCGTGTAACATTTAATAGCCCAACAGATTTTCGAGCAAAGCACAAAAACCTCTGCAAACTTCATGTCTGTTGGTTTTTACTTATGACCGGGTTGGGAGTTCGTCTTTCTATGGGCAAACAAGCACTAACTACCAAACCGATAGCAAAGTTGGAAGAAAGTGAACAACCACATTCTCTCCTACGCTCACTTGCACTCGCCTGTGCCACAAAGCCACAAAAGTTCAACATGCACTCGAGTACGAAATACAAAATATTTTTGCAGTTATTTGTCACTATTTAGCTTAATAATAGCAAATATTTGCATACATTTAACTTTTTGCCACAAATAAGAAAAAATTGTACCTATTTTTGTTTTGAAGTTGGCATAAAATACGTCCTTGGACATCGGCTAGTTAATTTTACTTACGATTTTTAAGTGAAATCGTATTGAAAATTTGGTGTGAGATTTTAATGCAGCCCATGCAGTTTTTCTGCTGTATGGAGTGAACTATGTAGGTATATTTAAAATAAGCGTTGAAGCTGGAAGGACGTTGGTGGGCTAGATGAGTTCCCGCATAAATTATGCAAATTGGAAAATTTGACTGGTGAAACGAAGAGACATGCTGGTTTGTGGTAATCATATAAAAGTGGATAAGTAGCATTTTGAGTAATAAGTACTTGTACAGCACTTTTGTTTATAACAACCGGATTGATTCCGTTCAGCGGTTCGAACCGTTTTTGCACCATTGTAAAAACTGGTTTTTTGTCTTTGCATCGGGGGTTCAGTTCGTTTCAACGGATTCAACGGAGCGGAATTTAAGAAAAGGAGGAAAATGGTGGAAAAATTGCCCTTTGTTAAAAAAAAAATTGATTCACAACACTCAGTTGACATTAATGAGAAGTATATCTTCTAGCATGTCCTCGTCGATTTTTCCTCCCAGGTCTAAGAGAATAGACCAGTGTTGTTGGAACACCAAAAATAATTTGAGCCAATTCAGATAATTTTTTGTCTGTGAACCAGATACACAATTTGATCGGTCGTGTTTTCAGTTCGGATCGAACATTTCTGGAAAATTTCGGTTCGGTTAATAGTTCAGGTAGTTAGTAGGAAAAATGAATTATTTTGTTATGTAAATATAGTGACATGAATTGGAAGCATATTGAATTAGTCGTTATCGTTAATAAATTGATAAAAAAATTATTTAAAAAAAATGTGCAGTACGAACCACTTTTTTCTGTAAGGGTTTGCTTTTATTTTAATAAAAATAAGAATTTTGTAAATTCTGTGTTTAACTTTTATACTATAATATTGTATTATTACTCGGCAGCAGAAAATAAATAAATATTTAAAACTGATTTTTAAACCGCTAGAAAAACTACTGAAATTACTACAATAATAAAAAAAAAATACACGAATCGGAAGAAGTAATCATTTGTATACTAAAAGAAAATAAATATGATAAGTAAATGTTTAGCCTTGACACAAAAATTCAAAATTGAATCGTTTCTCATTATTTAAGACGCCTTAGTTTAGAGAAAAATTCGCCAGACGATGCAGCGTTACTTAATTCCCATGTAAACTGCAATGATAATTTGCTAAAACTTTCATAAATATTTTTTATTATACATAAAAATTTTTGCATAAAAACTTAAAGAAAATAATGTAATGGAATATCTTGCATATCAAAAATGTATATACATACATACATATGTACATACATATGTAGCATGCAAAAAATATATATGCAAAAGTTGTTTATCTTTGGAATTTCGAAAAAATTATTGATGAAATCAAAAAATATTTAAACCAATAAATGTTGATATTTCATAAAAAATGTATTTAAAAATTATTATTATTTACTTATTACAAAATATATAGTTTAATAAAACTTTAAATCAGATGGTCGCTTAAATGGCCAAACTTAGTAAGGAATGGTTCAAGTTTTCCATAAGAAGACTGCAGTTCTAGCTTCGTCAAAAGCCCACAGATATGAACTATGGATTACTTACATACATACATACATATGTAGGTGTTTGGAAAAATGTTTGCCAAAGTTTAAACTAAATTTAATTTTCTACGACATATGTTGTACATATTTATATGGTTTGTTTTTGTAAAAAACAAAAATCCGCGGTAACAGTTCTTTCGACTCACCAATTTTCAAATTCAATGAACAACTTCATAGCAACCAAGCAGCATAAACCGAATGTAAGTACACACAAACTTACATATGTGCATTGTGACTATCTATGTTTGTATGTATGTTTGCACATACATATGTACGCCCAAATGAATCTATACTGCTGGTAGCCATTTCCAAATATCTTGATGCGCAACGACCAATTTCTAATATGCGCCGCCATCTTGCGAAGCCCGAATGCACCGACGCTACTAAGTTTTCTGCTCGATCTACTTACACTTTGCACAACACAAATAACTAAATAGATACAATTATTGAAAAAAGCAATCTAAATACACCACACAAACTTATTAACAAATTACAACAAATTTTCACTTATTTAATTGAATTAAAATCACAAATTTAAGATAACTTTTCACTAGGCTCGAAGGATAGATAAACGAGCAACAGGTCCAATCGAAAATTAACGCGCGACTGAGGAGGCGGAACTGTTGAAGTCAGAATCACAGGGATGGAGGAAATTAATTTTTTCTGATTGGTTTAAGCCGTGACAAAAACCCCAATAATAATTTTGAAAATAATAAATTTGAAAATAATAAAAGAAAATTCGAATAAAAATAAGATGCAAATGATTTTTCCAACTTATTGCTTTCAAAACTGCGTTTTCAAATTAATTTCCGCACTTTTCTGCATTTAGTATGAAAATTTTACATTTCACACGCAGATGTTGAGGAATCCAAGGCGAATTCTTAGCAGGTGGTGTTAAGCGTACAACAACAAAATTACAGTAAGAATTACAACAAACACATTACTTTAACATTAAGCTCATCCAAGCGAATCCAATCCGCTGCTTGTTTAAAACCACCTTATTTGAATTCGTCATTACGGAAAATATTTTTCCAACCTTTGAGAAATTTAAAGCTCTCAAGCTGATATCCTATATTAGATACTAAGTGGAGATGAAGTTGAAAATAAAAATTTTCGCCAAGATGGCAGCACCCTTTTTGAACAGCTGTTTATTGTAGAGAAATAAATAAGTGGTAGCATTGGCGAATTGCGAGTAGCCATTTTGAATCGTGAATAATTTTGCCACGTAAATATCTTAAATTTTACCCGAACCGAGCAAGACGAAGTAGAAATTGATACAACCGACAGCTTAAAAACGACAGAGGATACGGAACTGTTGACGATCGGAACACAGAGCGGAGAGGATATGAAATTCATTCAAGTTTTCAAAATTAATTTAGTCGTGACATAAACCCGTTATAGAAATTAGCAGCATAGGGTATTGATATTACTTCCACCGAAGTTTTGATGATTTAACGAATAAATCCTGCTTTAAATAATGGATTTAATTTAAACGTTTTTATATGTAAAACATTATATAAAATTATAAAATATTTGCGCAGCTTAAAAAATTAAAATTGACAGGCAGACTTTCCTTTTGATTTGTGTCACCGCTAAGCAATTCCAACTGGAAACATTTTCGATCCTCTCTGTGTTTCTGATGTCAACAGTTCCGTCTCCTCAGTCGTGTTTGAATTGTCGGTTAAATCTGTAGCTCGTTTATCGGTTACTCGGCTCTAGTGTAAAGTTTTATTAAATTTGTGTTTTAATTGAAATCGAAAAGTGTTTAATTAGTAAAGGTAGAATAGTAAGTTGGAGTTTTAATGAAATATATTGTATTTCTTTTGTAACATAAAAATAGTAAGCGTTTTGAAATATAATTGCTAGTCGGCGTTCCACGAAGTCATAATTTGCGATGCTGTAAACCACGAGGAGTAAGTTGCGAAACAGGTATGTATGTAGGTACATTAGGGTCACTCACAAAAAAAAAAAAAGAAAAAAATCTGGTTTCCATCGGAATTAATCGGAAAGACCTCACCCAATCAATTTCGCGGCGCTAATACCTTCAAAGTAGAGTTATTTTATAAATAAAAATATATGTTTATTAAATATTAAAACACCTTAGACTATAAAATAATTTAAATTTAAACGGCATACTTACAAATAATCGAATGGATTTGTTTCCAATGATAAATCTAAATAGGTACAATTTTGGCTGAGTTAATCTGGTGTTTCTTAAACCAATAATTCAAAAAAATATTAAATATACATAAATTTAAATCAAAAATCTCATTATGATTCCACTTAAAATTTTTAAAATATATTTAAAGTGTTTTATGGTTTTTATATTTCAAGATTTCCGGTCAAATATTCCGATTTTCGTAGGGTGGACTTAAAATGCAGCTATTATGATTCAGCTGAAATTTTGTTTAATATCTGAAGCGTTTAAGCCTACACTTTTTTATGAGCTTAATTCGTTTTCTTGAAAAAATATTTTAAAGACTTTTTATAATTTATGATTTTCACCAACATTTTTTAGAAAAATATTAATATACATATATGTGAGGTGGACTGGCTTTAAAATACCACCAAAAATTAAGCAATTATGATTAATTTTAATATGTTTCCAAAATATTTTGTTACATGTCTTAAAATATAATTAATTTTAGTAGCGATTTTTTATATGGGTTGCGACACACCCTAATGCACATATGTATATAAATGCATAGGCATACAAAAATCTGATGCTTTCTTATTGTAACTTCCAAGTACATACATACAAAGTTCTTCGATCACATAGCAGGGTGAACCGTATGTGATTATTTCTATTTGGAATATTCACCTATTTTTTTTTTGAAACCAAAGAACTAATAACTCAATTTAAAATATTATTTTGTAAGCGTTTTATCTTAAAATTAATATTTGTTTTACTTTTTGACAACAATAAATGCATTGCTTAAGTTAGTACGAGTATAATGATCAATGTTATTATTTTAATGCCTTGCCTTTTATCTCAATCCGACATCCGTTGCTAAGCGTATCTTGTGGTTTGCGTCACGGCTTATTCCAGTTGGAAAACATGTACAATTAAAACAAGTTTCCGTGTTTCCTCTCTGTGTTTCTGCTATCAGCAGTTCCGCCTCCTCAGTCGTGCTTTAATTGTCGGTTTAACCTGTTGCTCGTTTATCTGTCCGTGGATTCTAGTGAGAATTTTCCTAAATTTATAATTAAGTTTAATTAAAAAAGTGGAAATTTGTGTTAAAAAGTTTGTGTAGTGTATTTAGATTTCATTTTCAATAAAGTGTTGTGCAAAATGTAAGTATATTGAGCAGAAAAATTAGTAGTTAGCTTCGGTGCAGTCAGGCTTTGTAAAATGGCGGTGCATATTAGAAAAAAGAGGTCGTCGCGCAACAAGAAATGTGAAATCGAGCGGCGCAGACACATTTCTGGAATGTTCGGGCATACGAGCGTATGTATGTATTTATGTATGCACGAAACAAGTGTATATACATATGTGCATATATAAGTATGTACGTACGCCCTTTCATGCATGCATTTATGTATGTAGGTATTTTTGCATAGCTGGCTGCTACCCTTGCTGGTTGATCAATTGAAGCGGCGATTTCTATGCAATTTTTTAGGTTAGAATAAATATGTATTGAATTTGCTTTGGAGCTGCATACATATGTATGTATATGAATACATTCTTATGTTTGTATATGCAGACATTTGGCAAAAAAGCGGGTCTAGACTTGGCCAATTTTTTTAAATAAGTAAAAAGTTGTGGTGCAATATTTTACGCATGGCTGTCGGCTAAATGGTGACCTTGGCAAATTTTAAATTAAAGAAATGTTCTATAAAGATTCATAATTTATTGATATAAAAGTAAATATTCGAATGCCAAATATGTAATTAGTTATGTTAAGATTTTGTTGATATGCGTGGCCAAAAAATGCATGGGAAAAAGTGGGATCTTTCCATAAAGAAAATACTGCCGTCTTTTTAATGAAAAAAAAAGTAAATTAAAATTGAAATTAATGTAGTTGTCAAGTATTTTAAATGTGAATAAGAAATATGGTTGCAGAAATGGCGTAGAACCCTTAACAATGGACATTTTTCTTTCGACCAAGTCTATTTTTCTTCATGAGATTTCAGAGAAGAAGTCGCAATTGTTTATTTAACCACTTTTAATGTTAACTATTTCTATGAGTTCACCGAAAACTTAAAAAAATGCGCATTTTCTTTCATATAATGCATGCACAAAATTTACTTTTATATGGAAGAAAATGCTGAATAACATCAGCAAATAAAAAATATCAAAAATCCACAAGAATTTTTAGCTACATGAAACTTGTCTTTTATTATTATTAGTATAATTATTATTTTTTTATTATAGCCAGACTGAATGCGCTACGAAACTAAATGTATACTTCAAAACTAGATTTTTGTAAATTTGCCGAATTTTTATAATATTTTTAATGAAACATCGACTTGCAAGTCTTTTGTTATAGAATTAATCATATTTTTATAAAGAAATATTATAGTTTTGTAAAGAAATTGCACAAACTTCCTGATACATTTTATTACCTTTTTCGTGGTGTATGTAAATCACGGTTGCTAAGCTTTGATTTTCAATTTGGCAAAATTAAACGTATTTTTACCTCTTTAATTGAATAATATACCTACATTAAAGTATTTTTTTCATTTTACTTATGGTTTAAATGCAACTAATATATCCATAATTAAGATTAATTAAAAAAAAATTCAAAATTTATCAAAACTTCCATGTATGACGGAAAATTGTTACACTATAAATCAGAGACCGTAACCGTTATGATTTTTAGAACAAAAATCATGATTTAATAGTTATTTTGTGATTTTTATTTTTACGATAATTTGTAATAGTTCATGAAAGTATGTAATTTTGGGGTTTTCGTTCATCCAGGAATAACAACTTTTTTTTTTCAAAAAACATAAAAATCATTATATATTGTTCGTAAAAATATAAATAAGAAAATAACATTTAATTATGATTATGAAAAAAAATCCTTAATAAATAGTAACAGTTATTTAGAGTCCTTGCTATAAATACAAACATATGTATGAACACCATCTTAAAAATTATGTGTCTAAAAATATTAACCTTATTCATTTAGTTTCGTTGTTTTAATTTTTTTGGCTCAGCAAATATTTTAGTTTTTGGATATTCTAACATGAAAGTGAACACATTTTTTCGTTAATAAAAGTTTTTCAGGACAAGTTATTTAGTAGATAAGAAAAATTTTAAATTTTAAATTTTAGCCCGATTACTTCAAATATTTTTTTTTTATTTCTAAAAAATATTCCTCCCCGAATAGTCTATCGAAATTGGTCGTTCTTCTCGCACAAAGAACTAATATCGGAAACCCTTGCCATATCGTATAAAAAATTGGTAATGAGACTATCAAATTACATTCAATTCGAAATGCGTTTAAAATTGTAGCAACCACAACAAATTTTAACAATGCTAAAATAGATATGTGATAACCAACAACAATCACGCATCCATTGCAATAGCGACAGGCTACCGTACTGGAATTGTGTTAGGGTATAGGAAGTTGGAAAATCAGCAACAGTTCATATGCCCGCTTGGATCACTGTTGTTTTTTTAAACTTTCCAAATAAATAAAAAAATATTGTTGATATAATACTTACATATTTTCACACTTATTAAATTTTCAAAATGAAATGAAAGGCCATAATTTAATATGCTGAGCCTTAAAATGAACTGCAGAATGGAACAGTTTGTTGCCGGCGCCGATGTCGTTCAGGCCACGGCGAATCCATTAAAATGGAATTAGGCTACGCATAGTAAATCATATTGTTGAATTGTGGGCGAACCCTGTACACTAGGCGCAGTGGTGGGATTAGATACCTACTGTATTATAAATACTATGCGCGCCTAGATATTTGCAAAATTTGTTGTAGGTCACACAGCGTACGGGAAAAGCTTCTATGTTCGACTGCTTCGGCGTTTAAAAATAGCTTTTCTGCTATTATGGAGTTTGTTTAAATTCCATTTCAAGTTTTTCCACCATTTTTATAGTCATTTTTTCACACAGCAACTTTAAGTGCTCATAAAATTGAGGAAACAAAGAATAATGACTAAAATTTGATGTCGTAAAAAGGCATTTAGAAGCACACAAATAAACATACATATGTACATATGTAGGTACATGAATTGCTTCTGTATATCAAATTTCGGCTGCCCACGGGGATATTCCCAGTTTTTATACTCCTTATAATTCTCAGTAGCAGCAGTAGTTGCTTTATACGAGTATATACATACATACGCAACTATCTACATATTTATTATCTTCATGAAGCAGGAAGTGTTGTCACGCTTAATGATGTAGGGACCTGTCAATGGTCGATTCATTGCGGAAATGCGTGCTGCGTGGCGTTGTAAAATTTTCGCATTATCAGTAAAATTGCTTTTAGATGGTTGTAAAATGTGAAGTGGAGCAGGAAAAAGTGGCAGAAGTAAAGCTGGAAAAATGAATTTAAAAAAATGGAATTTAATCGAAAGAGGGAATAATTTTAAATTGCAGAGAGAATGATTTTTAAATACCTTTTTATTTATTTTAATTAAAAAAGCAGTGAATTTCAGTTTTTCATATTTTTTCGCAAATTGTTAGCAATTTTGACATTACACATGTTGCGTGATAAACTAAAATACATTTCTCACTTAAGACAATTAAGAAAAGTTGAATGTGCTTAAAAACCATTACTCGAAACCTGTCATTCCTGAGCTAGATGACTAGATGAGTGACATGGATTTAATTTTTAATTTAAAATTTAGAATTTTTCGACATTTAAATGCAAACAAATTTGTCGGCGATAGCAATGATATGTTTAATGATCGAAAAAAATATCACAAAATATCGATAAAATGTAATGCAAAAAATTTTAATCTCAGAAAAACGATTATTTTTGAAGAAAAAAATAAAAATTAAAAAAAACGATACAACTTGATCGGAAAAATAAACATAAAAAATGTCAATCAAACTTGATCACGAATAAAAATTATTTTTTGATCGAAAAACTACAAATAAAAAAATAACTTATAATTTTTTTTGTATAAAAATGATAACCGTTATGGCCCCTGGAATATTCATTAGCCGTGATAAGCAAAATATCTTCCGAGATCTCGCTTTGGCTGAGTATTTGAATATCTACAGTCAAAGTTTCCAAGTTAAGTCTAATTTTGGGGATCTAGTCTGTTAGGTGTATACTACATAGCCTAATAAAATTAAATGATCACGAAGTGGTTTTAACTTATCCGCCCTAATGCGGTATCATAAAGAACCATGGGGTCAGTATGCCACACTAAGGACTGCGGAGTAACCGAAACCTAACCTACACTATGTAAAATTTTTCTTTGCAGTTTGAAATTCTGTAAGTTTTTTTTTGCAATTTAAAGCTTAAATCTTAAAAGCACTCTTTATTTTTGAATGTCTATGCTTTTCAAAAACCATTGTAATTGCTTAATTTTCTAGCAGGGCTTCCTACATTCATGCAGGACCAGCAATTAAAACCTACAACATTCCCTGTTGCTTCAGACTTTGTTAACTTTAGTCGATGTACCAAAATGCTACCTCTTCCACTTCTTACTTGTTACATCTAGAGTAGAGTCCACTTCATAGGTGCACGAGTGAGGGAAAAAATTCTCATATGTACTCGAATAGCAATGCTTGAAATATTTTAAGTATGTACAATTAAATTAAAATGGTACAAAGGAGCAGTTGTTGGGATTTACCAGCGCGTACGTGCTGCTTTACCAAATCTGCCGTCTTGTCTATTTGTAATTGTTGTCGTTGTTGTCATCGCTGTAGCAGAAATTCTGCTGAGGGTTATTATTAAAGCACTGCAGGGAAACAGCAGGCGATCGCGCAACCATTTAATTGCGTTGGCGTACGCTAAGAACTACAAATGAAGGCGATTCCTAGGTATCTGAGGAGAAAAGCAGCAGCTTGGGCAATTTGAATGCGCAAGTTTGAGAAGCCACTCGAAGTGCGTGCAGGGCGCAATGCTTTGTCGCACGGCAAACGCGGATGTTGAAGGCAAATGCGTTGCCAATTGTTATTATGGCCACATTTTCATTCGCATTCGCATCCCGTCCCATTCCAGCCACAAGCGAAACGCAATTAAGTAGCTCGAGCAGAAGTGCGTGGCTCCTTCACGACCAGCGCTTACTACAAACATACCGACCGACTCATATACCATCTTTCCCCCGCAAATCGCGCCTTGCATGGTGTATTCGTGTGCTGATTGTGTGTTTCTTACGTCGCACCAGTGCTGCCCTCTGGAACGCGCTTGGTTCGCATAAATAACGCAAATGCGAGACAAGATTGCATGTAATCGCATATGTTGCATGCGTGCGCGCGTTCGACTTGTATCTAATGGATAACAACATGATCACGACTGCATGCCAAGGGCCAACAACACACCGCACACATCCAGCCTACCAGCCGCCTAGAACCTGCTGGGCTGTCACCTCGTCGGGTGGTTGGAGTAACAGTGTTGCCAGAACTTTTTGAAAAAAGGCTAAATAGGCAAACTAAAAAGGCCGCAAATAAAGCAACAATTGAAACAATTTATTCGTATTACGAATTCACAAAAAATTTTATAAGGTTTTCGTTTATTTATATCGGCTTGATAAGCTTCAAAAATAAGGTACGAGGCAGTTTGTGCATACACATTATATCTTCCTCATCAGATAAATTTGAATATATATTTGAAGTGTTCACCATTTGAATGATACTAGTATCTATTGCGATTGCAAATTCATGACACAACTTTTTCTTATTCGTTTCAAGTCATATCTAACAATTCAAATTGCATTTAACATTTTAGCACTAATTCTATTTCTGTGTTTTGTTTTGACTACCATGGGGGTATTTACAAGGCCTGGAGAATTCCAAAGCGCTCCTATGATCATGTACCCTAAAGCGTTTTGTAGAATTCAAGGGTTTATCGAAGAACAACCTAAGAATTATGCCGAAGATTCTAACAGGACACTGCAGGTTGAAATATCACCTAACCAAACTGAGAATTTACTCGGGCGAATACTGCAGATTCTGCAAAATAGAAAATGAAACTGCAGGCCATATACTGGCCTAGTGCCCTGCGCTAATGCACAAACGCCAAATGTACCTGGGTGAATATCTAATAACGGATGGCAGTATGAACTCCATAGATTAGGTTCTACTCTAAAGTTTATCTCGGATGCTGGACTAAAGGAAGTTCTTTAATCCATGAAAGGCACACAATATATCTCAAGACCGCATTGCACAATCCCCAACAACAATAATAATTATAATAATATGTTTTGAAGATTATTATAGCGTAATATTAAAAAATTAAAAAAAAAACTACAAAGTGTAGCAAAAGGATTTTCGCCAAGGGCGTTTTTATATTCAAGAAACTCTGTTCAAAATTCTAGAATAGACTGTAAATTCTTCCACTGTTATAAGTGGTTTTTTTCCATTACACTTCTAAGAACATGATAAAAAAGCTAGAGGCTAAGTCAAAAATATTACAGCTAAAAGAATATGAAAAAAAGAAAATAAAGCCGGAGGAAGTCTAGAACGGCAACACTGGTTGAAACAACAGTGGCGATTATTTGCAGGAGCAAACCGATTTATGCGATTTGCTTGTGTCTTGAATTGCTCGGCACCAGTTGTCGACTACTTGCTGCTGTAGTTGTTGTTGTTATCTATACAATGTTTTATGTTGTTGTTACTTGTTCGCTGTTTGTTTAGTTAGTTGCGCTGTTTTTGCCGTTGCTGCTGCTCCTGCTGTTGTAACTGTTGGGTGTCTGCTTGTTTGCTGCTCGGTCGGCCGCGTCTGTTCGCTGATTGTAGACAAAATTTTAGTAATTCTTGTAGCATTGCCACGTTCACCATCCGCCACACTTTAATCTCTGTGCAAATAACACACACACACACACAAACACATTTACACTACCACAGCAGTGCGTTCGTGTGTCTGGCATTCCTGTGCAACAACATGTAAATTGCTGCGTTAATGAAGCTGAAGCTGTTGCTGTTGCTATTGCTGTTGCTAAAGGTAGGAGCATGTTGCGGAGACATTACAATGACGCACGCTTCTAGCCGCCAATACAATGTATGCTGTGCGCGAAAGCTGTACTTTAATGCGACAATGGGAAATGCAAAGGACCTTAAGTGGGCCAAGGCAGTTAGGTAGTGGTGAATAGCCACAGAGTGATAATTACCGTTAAATTTATTAATAAGCTGCCCGTTCGTAGTTTAGTATCAATTATTGAATATGACCAGGAGTGCCAGTGACACGCGATGGGAAAAAGTTTTCAAGGAATCAACAATGTATGCAGGCTCTATTCACTAGAGGATGCGACTGCAAGCGGTTAGCTTTGAATTTCTTTTCAAAAGGGTGATTTTCGAATTTTTGAAAAAATCTTGTAGTCATTATACAATTTTTGATACCTTCCAAGGATTTAAGAATATTTTTCCTCAAGGTATGAGAATAGCTTCTATTGTATATTTTACGCTTGGAAGAGGGTTGCCACCTGTTTTAAACGTCAAATTTAATTAAAATATACATAAGTTATAGAAGCATTAAAATACGGGCGTAACACGGTCCATCTCGACAAGAAGGTACAACTGTTCTAAAACTCCAATTTAATTAAATTATACATATACAGGTTATATGAAATATGAAAAAATGGGTGCCGAACTATTCGATTCGCCGATGAGGAGGCTTATAGTATATAGAGGGTTTCGAGAGGGTTGGCACCTGCTTGAAAAGTCGAATTTAATTCAATTTTACAAAAGTTATATGAAATATTAAAATATGGGTGTCAAACCATGTATTGCGCTAGTATAACACTTACCGGTATATTTTGAAGAGGGTTGCCATCTTTTTTAAAAGTCCATTTCAATTAAATTTTATATGTATAAGGATGTGAAATCGTAAAATATGAGTCTCAAACTGTTCGGAAAATGTGAACATCTATATTTTCGAGAGGGTTGCCACCTATTATATGTGACAAACCGAAATGCATTTTCTGGTTGACTATACAGAAGTGTTAAAAAGATTTTTTATTGGCTGTGCCAAACATAATAGAATGAAAACGAAAACCAGATCATCATTTCCTAACGAACGTCAGAATCTCTGCTACATTTAAAATTCTCAACTACAACACAGCACGCCATCCCAGCACAACTGCTTCTTCGGGCAATTAAATGCTCATTCAAGCAATAATTGTTTACGTTCATGAACAATATGACAAAATGAGCAGCAACACAAGTGGCCTATAGTAAACAACCACAGTGGAGATGTTAGTGGCCAGCACCATTTTAGCAGTGTGACAATTCCATCCAAGTTCAGCGCTGTCGATTGACAATGTTGCCTTGCGCTCATGCCGCCAATGTCGGTGTTTGCTGTTATATTGATTGCCTGCAATTGGCAATGCCTGAAACACCGCAGGCGGTCCTTCTACGAATAAGCGCAAGCGCGTTCCATACGTCAGTGTGAAGATGACGAGCTGAAGCGGTGAGTATGCGAGCCAATTGCTGCGACGTTGCAGTGTAAACTACTTAGCTTGGTCAATTTATACTTGTAAGTTTTTGATTGTCCAATAGTCAGTGGCTTGTGAAGAAGTCATTAACTTTTGATGTGAGCATAGCGAATTTTTATTACAATTTTAAAGCGCACCAGCAGCTGCACTCAAACAATTGAGTGGCAGAAGTCTAAATAAGTGTAGTGGCGACGGCATATAAACTGAGTAATTTCATTGTCAATAAAATGAAATACTAAAATCGGCGGCTGCTATTGAGCGCGCGCGTATTTGTCACCATGCTAATGACAATTTGATGCAGAATCAGCCGTAGGCATATGATAAGCTTGAATGCACTTTTATTAGCGGCGGCGTAGTAACTGCTTTTGACATACGACACTTGGCGGTCATAATTATTGAAATATTCATACTTTTTTTTTTAGATAATTTTGATGCAAGGCTGAAAATGGCCTTAGAGTTAGTGGAGCTTTAATACTACGTACGAAAAGAGAATAGGAGATCATGAGTAGATTTATTGTAACATACATACATTGTTTTAGGTCTTTCAAAGATTTTTATTTTGACATTTATATTATAAAAGTCTTTCCATAACAATTATAATTGAGATAACTTCCATACGTCCTCAAAAGAATTTTACTTGGAGACCTATATTATAATAGTTATCTATGGTTTGGTATTAACTTCTACCTTCTCCATTCCAATAAGAACTTTAGTAGCGTTATTTGTTTAGCTAGTTTCTGGTTTTGTTTACTGTGTGAAAGCGAAAACAGCTTCTTGTAATATTTAACTTTCCAATCAGCTCAAATGATTTGCTTTCATCAGTTGACTTCCTAGAAAACACTGGGTGGGATTAAGAAATGCTGCAATGATGCTTTTGTTATTACATATTTTATGCTGTGACGGTTCGTAGTTTATTGTTTTTAATTAATTTCCTGACAACCCACGTCAGCTACCTCTTGCTGGTGATTAACTATTACACTAATTAATTAAAATATACTAAAAAAAATCACACAGTATGTTATTAAATTTAATAAACCAACAAATGTGATTAAAAATGCAGGCTGTATAAATAAAATATAATACTAAATAGTACAAATAAATGAGCGCATAGAAAATATGGTAAACAAATATTACAAGCGCATAGATAGTTAGCGATATTATAACTTAGACCTTCCACAATATTTGACAGTTTTTAATTAGATTTTTTAGAAAACATTTTGTTTTTAGCTCAACAAAATTTCATTTCAAGTGTCTGAAAAGCCTTACAATTTTTATTTCAGCATGACTTGGAATCATTCCATTCCCAATATGTTGTTTCACTGTGTAGATAACTTCAGAAATTTTAGTTTTGCTAAAGAATCAGGAGTTTGGAATTCCAAGTTTTATAAGGGATACGATCAATTGTTGTCATTATAAGGAAATTTGTTTTTCAATGCTTCTAAAGCGATGTTCGATGAGTTGGTTTCTGGGTTCTCCAATAGCTGAGATATTTCTATTAGATCTTTAGATCTGTTATTTCATTAGCATGACATAGATAGCTTGAGATTCAGACTATGCGCGTTTCTCATTTCTTTCGACAAGCAAATTTGTCTGAAATTCTCAACTGGCTTATGAAATGATTTTTATTAAAGGTATGCACATATCTATCAATGTATCGAAATATCGATATTCTTGTTTTTAGAAAATAGTGTATAAATATATTGATATCGATATTTACTTCTGAGTATAAATTTTGGGTCGAATTCGATATATTTTTAAGGTTTTTATAAATATGTATGCAAATATCGTAAAATAATTTGCCCATTGCTAAAGTGAAACAACAAATATCAACGAATTTTATTGCAGCCAACACTTGGTATATATAAATTTGCCACTCTTTTGGGAGCGCTCATACTTACATGCATACATACACTTTCAAAAATAATATGAAGACCCTTTTTCATACTTTCACTCGATTTTTAAATTATTTTTTAATAAAATATTAAATTCAGCAGTAGCACAGAATGAAATAAATAGTGCTGCAAATTACTACCCCAATTTATTATGCACACTTACGTATGTAGGTTTATGCGCCCTAAAATAGACCTCAACACACCGAAAAGGATGCCGATGTGTAGCTTCCACTTAACATTTCTACATTTAGTTTTCGCAAATATCCTTTTTTCCACCATCCACCATCTGCATAATTTATAGCCACTTAACATTTTGTCGACAGTACACTCACACACACACACACACACAACTATATTTACACCTACTCTAATAAGGTCATGCATGTCTGTTTAACTCTATCGCCATTTGCTTCTGCTGCTGACATGAAATTGGCTCATAATTTAAAGTGATTTCATCATAATTTTCAGCACAAATTCGTTGGCTGTCACGTCAGTCATTTTCGTGTTTTTTTTTTTTATTATGCAAATTTTTTGTAAGATTTAGTTAAAGGCGAGACTCTCTACCCATTGGTGGATATTTTGTCCCAAATTTCAACAACTTTTTATTTAATTTAATCCCAATCTATTTCGTGTTTGCATTTCTTAGTTTTAGTTTATTTAACTTTAATCCGCTATTCTTCTTGCTTGTTTATTGAAAAAACGTCGACCTCTGTTCGTTGACGACCTACTTCCATTTCGCTTTCATTCAAGTTTTTTTTTAGCATTTCGCTTTACCTTGTAACTCTATTTAATTAGTATTCTTGATCTGATGTTTAGTTAATCTCTTGTTTTTATTTTAGTTTACATTTAACGTCAGTTCAAAAATGAAGGAAGACAAAGAAGAATGTAAAATGAATATGGAAGTGAGTGTGTGTGTGTGAGTAAAAATATATGCTGTGTAGATATGTAGTATTGTATACAAAACATTTCTTTCGTTGTATGTTTTACATAAATTTATGTGAAAAAAATAGGAACATGACACTTCGAGCAGTTTTGGTTATTTTTCTTTTATTCCAACATTATTTGTTATTTTTTTTAATTAAATTTTAGCTTATTATATAACAAATACCGTATAAATGTAAAAGTTTTAAACTTTGCGGAAAAAACATTAAAATTCAACATAATTTCATCAAACTTTCAAACTTTATAATTGAAATTTTTATAAAATAGTCTGAGTATGCAGTCTTGTAGCCCATTAAATTTTACTACAATAAAGTGCAAGTCTCAAGTAGCTAAAAATGTCCGTTAATTTTTGATAATTTTTCTACTGACGGCGCCACGTATTTTTTTCCATACAAAATAAATTTAAAGTCACAGTTTTGTATGGCAAAAACTAACCAAATCAAGTAGATTGGTAAGCTAATTACAATAATTGCGATAATTACTGGATTAAGCTTTGGTGTGGACATGGTATAAGGAAACCGAAAATAAGTTTGTGTTTATCAAACTTTTTTGAAGAGGACTAAATTTTTTTACAAAAATAAGGCTTCAAAAAAATTTCCTTAAGAATTCAAGCGTCATTTGCTTGGCATTGAAAGGCGTTATTTGGTTTGCTGTTTGTTTGTTGCAAGCCAAAAATAAAATAAAGTTTTTTTCTCGGTTACTGACTGTTTCGACGAAACTTAAATTTATAAAATGGGCTAGCAGAAAATTGAGCATTTAGCGGGCTATTCAAATATTCGCCTATTTTTTTTGGCAACTGCTTTTCGATAACAATATAAAGTTATTTCTAAAAGTTTCAGCTTAAATGGTGAATGACTTTTTAAGCTATAAACGAAGCAGTTTTGTTAATCTTTGTATTCAGATAATTTTCCTTTTGCAGAATAGTTTCAATATATTAAATTTTTCTACATATGCGAACAAATCGAGGTTTTAATGTTGTCAAAGGGATTTTCCCTGCTTAAGTCGAACAAATTGTAATATAAACAAGTTGCAAAATGAAAACAGAAGCCAACAACTAAGTCATTTGCAGCGACAATGGCATACTTTCCAACGGATAAAGCAACGAGAGCAAAAAAAAAAAACTACAAAAAAACTACAAAAAATTCCGTACAATGAGATTTCACTGAAGGACAATGAGGCAAATGCAGCTCACAGATATAAATACATACATTTACACTATAATACAGTGAAGGAGCACAAATCTGCTCCTGAAGGGAATGCGGCTAACAAGGTTGATTTAGTCGACGCTGTAGTTTGCGACTTTCAACAAGTGGAATACAAAACGATTAAGGCATAAAAACAAAATGAAGAAAAAATGCAAAAAAAAAATAACTATGTTAGTGCAACACTATGTCGCGTGCAAGTGTGTGTGAGTGTGTGTGAGCCTTTGTGGTAGGCCTTGTCTTTGTCTCCGCTGTAGGCTTTGAATGCCACAACAGCCATCCAAGCGTAGTTTTTATGCTATGTAATTTTTTTTTTAATGCTTTTTATATAGTTTTATTATTTTTTTCTTTCACTACTACAATTATTACGCTTGTATTTTGCCTCCCCAAACGTTATTACGAGTATTGTTGTGCTGTAGCATCGCATTTGAGAAAAGTAGATTACTATACTTCATTTTTTTTTTTACGTTTAGCTGGCGTTAATGATATGAACGGGCAAAAAACAAGAAAAGATATAAAAAAAATTATTTACTATTTAAACAGGATAAACATTTGATAAAGAGAAAGCGCAAAAAAGTGGCTTGGAAACTGAGAGAAAGCGTAAAAAAAAATTTTATAAAAAAGTAGTATGTACGGTGGCTTATCTTAATTTGTCGCATTTCAGTGGTAAACGAGAGTTGGGTTACAAGCAGCTAGTCTTCTACAAAATAACTGCAAACAATTTAGTAGCGTTTGTATTATTTCTGCTTTTCTCTTTGACTTTGTTCTGGTTGTTGATGTTATAAACTATTTGTTTCTAAATTTAATTTCAAATTTTTTAAATTCAAATTGGGATCTCTATATTTTTTTCAAAAAAGCGTTTTGTACGCCTAATAGTATGCAATTGATTGCAAAGCAGTGCGTACTTGGTCTTAACTAACTTCTTCTCTTGACTTTCTTCAAATTGTCTACTTCCGCGGGATAATATTTTATAAAATGAATGCCAAGGAACAACATAAGATAAGCACGAGCAAAAAGTTTCGAAAAGTCGATATTTTTTTTAAAGCAAATAATGAGTAACGTTTGTTATGTCAAAATATCGATTTTTACTTCTGAGCGTCAAATTTGTATCCAATTCGATAACTGTTTTAAGGTCTTTATGTGCCTAGCTCACGTAAATTCTCATATCATTCGAAATATTTTGTCAAAAAGGCTTAAAACATAGTAAATTTTATAAACCCGGTGGAAAAACTGCAACTTTTTTTTGGTGAGGCACTTTAATGCAGACAGCTATGTATATTTTGCAATGTCGAACCAAAGTTTTTAAAACAAAAAAAAAAGAAGAAAATTAGCAAATATTTTTACAATGTTTTAGGTAACTGTAGTTTGCGTTAAAAATATCGATATATCCAAATATTTAGGTGCATAAAATGGGGGTTCGGTTCATAGCGAGTTTCCTTCAATTTAAATGAGAGTCAATTTTTCTTGAAATCAAACGTTAGTTAGGCTAGATTATGGTCAGGAAGTGATTTTCCCAGAGCTGCTACATGTCCTTAAGCCATGCCAGTCTTTAAAATAAACTTTGCAACTCGTTAAGATAGCAAATACGTAGGGCCTCCAAAATATGAAGCTTATTTTTCGTAGCGCATGCCGATCGCACGGGCAAGACTGAGAGGAATCTCTCTTTTTTTTGTAATTTAATAGCTCGTACAGAAACAGTTAATAGATCCGTGTACCGTCCGTGGTACCTTGTTATAAAATGTCGCCCGCTGAACTGATGGGATAGCGGTTGAATTTTACGGGCCTGATTTGCTTTGGAATGCGACTGAAGGGTTCTGCGACTCACCTGGTGTTAGCGCTCTCAATGAAACCCGATCTCAGCCGGCTGAGCTAGCCCGTTTGGGATTCCCTTGCAATCAAATGAGGTGATACTACTAGAATTTAATGATTTATTAGCAGCTTGGCTGTTAGAATGGTTAGTAATCCATCTCAGAGTATGTATAGCGCATGTAATAATAGAAGTCGATCTTGGGTTTAGTTTTGCGGCCTGTGTCTTTTCACCCCTTTCTGGGATACGTGCGGATAACTTGCTGTCAAAACGGACTTTCTCCAGCACTGTATCCAGAATCAATCAGTGACCAAATCCCCGGCCTTTCCAGGGGTCTTGGAGCTTTTCATATAGATCTACTGGAAGAAAGTTGAGCTGCAGTTTCAGATTCTTTGTGGGGGTTGAAGGCAAACCCCCGGTACCAGCATTCTGGCTAATCGTTCGCCTTTTTACTATTCTGCTCCTGGATGTGGTGTTTTTTTTTTAGAGCAGACCAACTTACGGTGGCTTCGCCTCGTGTATGGTGCGTGGTTTTTCCTAAATTTCCTTAATTTCCATCTCATTAAGTTAAATTTTAGTCGCCATAAAATTACAATTTTGTATTATGTGATGACTTTGCTTTAAATCTGTTTTATGGCTGAGTTTGTTTTTTATTGCATATTCAGGGTGACGCGGTCTACTGCGCATTACACCATAAATTTTGCCCACACTCTTGCAATTATTTTGTACCAGTACCTGGTTTTCAAGTGCATCAATTATTTATGTTTTCCGCCGCTTATGAATAGCGTGGATGGGTAAGTTGAAAAAAATGGAACATTCAAAAAGTTTCAAACACATAACCATTTCATCTCTGCCGGCGCAGAAAAACATCATTTCAACACGTTTGGGCAATGTATTTGCTCGCTTCTACACTCATGTGTATTTTTATGGCGGAAAAATATGTGTAATTAAATTGTTGTGTGCACACACACACACACACACACACCAATATGCGCCCAAATGCAATTTAATAATTAGTGTAATTCACAAACACAAAACTAGGTTATGAATGAAATCGCTGAAAATGGAAAGAATCTAAGTAGGATTTCCAGCCAGTTTCACCGGACCTACATATTCACATATACATACATATTTCATTGTACGCGTATGTATGTTAGCAACTGAAATTCTAAATACATTTTTGATGGAATGCACTGTGCATATTTATGCGTTACAATATTTTACAAGTACTGCCGGTCGGTTTATATTTATGGCCCAGTTTTTAGCGCACATATGTTTGTATGTATTGATGCGAATGCAAACGCATCTAGAGTAAGGATTTTTGTTTCGTATACTCGCAGACATGTTTACAGACTTATTTGGGTGAGTGTACGCTTGTAATGCCGCTAGCACAATGGCGCAATGGCAACGCCCTGTTTTCTTCTGTTGTCATTTTGTTAGCGTATAAAATCAGCGTGTGTTCTTTATTTGACTTTTTGTTGCTACTTTTGGCGTATTTTTCAACGTACTCCATGTTTGGGGCATATGCTGTGTTCACAGTAAAGGGGCATGCAATATTTTTTCAGGCTTGATCAGTAAAGTTTATAACGATTCATGGTAAATGCATTTTGCGACACATAACGGGTCTTGCAATAGGAGCGCACAAAAGTTTTTTTTAAATACATAAAACAAAAACTGTGTAGGATATGAATTAAATTCTTTATTCCTGGGAAAGTACATTCGATGCCATTATGTATGGAACTCGATTTCTTTTGCATGGGCACCACGGGCACGCTAGCAGAAGTCCAGACGCTGAACGCAATTTTCGACGGTTTTCAAGCATAAATCGGCCGATACTGCTGCAATTCCACCTTCGATATTCGTACGAAATTCATCAATCGTCGCTGGCTTATTGGCAGGCATAGACCATAGACTTGACGTAGCCCCACAGGGAATAGTCTAACGGCGTCAAATCGCACGACCAAGGCGGCCAATTGACTGGACGATTTCGTGAGATAGCACGTTCACCAAACTTGGCTTTCAATAAATCGATTGTGACATTCGCTGTGTGGCTTGTGGCGCCGTCCTGTTGGAACCACATATTGTCCAAGTCCATATCATCCAATTCGAGCCAAAAATATTCGGTTATCATTGAGCTGTAGCGATTCCTATTCACAGTAACGTGCCGGTCTTGATCATCGCGGAGGAAGTACGGCCCAATGACGCCAAACCGTAATTTTTTCGGGATGCAATATTGACTCATGGAGTACGTGTGGATTGCTGCCTGTCCAATAACGCATATTTTGCTTATTGACGAAGCCATACAGCCAGAAATGACGACGACCATAAATTGGACGTAGCGCTCTTAAAGTTGAGGCCATTGACTCCGAATTTCGGTAGTAAATTTTAATAATTTCGACTCGTTGTTGAATCGTATATGTATCTTTCCATGATGAAATGGCAAACCTTACTGAAGAGAAATGTCAAAAGAGCGGGGGAAAATATGGCGTCGTTTGCTGCCACTATCGGTCTACTTTTGTAGCGTCCCTATTGAAAAACCCTTTATTAAAGAGAATACATCAACTTTTCCAGCAATTTTTGGAATGTGTCTAATGTTGCTCTTCTCTCCGATATTAGAGAGAGACGACTTTCAATCGTTCGGCCGGTTGCCCGCTTCTTTTGCGCTCTTCCTCTTTTTTTTATAATTTTTTCTTTGCTCTCTAACTCTCTAGTTTTTATTACGTCACTTTCAGTTGCTAACAGAAGACAGTCTCCTAATCTGTATAAACGAGGAAGGTTTTTGACTTGCTGTCTTTTCTATTTGAATCTCTATAATAATTTCAAAATGACAAATCTTAAAAAAAATTTAAAGATCTTTTGAGGACAGTATACTCTGGTAGATAAGAAAAGCTCCGTAGGGTAAGGTAGGTAAAAAGTAGGCTCTTGAATTTCAGTAGATTAAATCTACGGGCTCCCATTTGCTACTCCACCACAAACTGCCATCTCCGTTACAGTTTCAACAAGTTGATTGTGACGGATGATCGAAAGTTTTTTGGGCTTGTGAGGTGTTTGATAAAAAAACCAGGTTTAATATTTTCGCTAACCTAATGGGAAATGGGTTAAAAATCTCGAGCTCTGACTTGCGAAAGATCACTTTTGAGACAAGCCAGTCTTCGTAAACGAATACGATCCAAATAAATTAAATTGGTAGCTCACCGAGACTGCGTCACCCTCTATCGAGCTATCGGACACGCCAACATTGAAAGGGATAAAGTAGCAGACTAGATTGCCGCATTAGACGCAGAAATTCGTTAGGACATTTGTTTGACTTTGAAGATAATTGACGACAGCTGTAACAAAAGATCCATGCATCGGGCATTTCGGCTGCTAGCCGTAAAGATAGCATAGGTCAAGGCTAAAAAGGAAAATGACTGATAGTAATTTAAGACTGAATATAGCTACGTTAACGGTTCTAGCGAGGCTGTCACAGGACATCCCCATATTCCATTACTGCCACAACAATGCCATGAACCAAGAGTTGTTTTGTTCCTATTCCAGTCGGTACTACGATTTCGGAAAGACTTGGATTTATATCCGGCCAAGGACTGCCTCTTTAGCAGCGTTCTCCCACATTTTATGGCGAATGTTTTATGCTGTTACAACAACAATGGAAATTTAAGTTCCATAGCAATAGCGTGCGATTTTCATTAGCATGTTCTTCTTGCTTGCCGTTTAATAATGAATGTCAAAAAAGTACTGATAAAAACAAAAACATTACCGCAGTTGGTTATCCAATTTGTTTAATAACTGGCAGTACAAATAACGACTTACGTGCATTTAAATTTAAAATTAAATGCCGTGGCGCAGTGAAAAAAATAAATTACTGTTGAAAGTTGGTAAACCCCAGCTGCCAGATGCGCTCGTGAGCTGTTCAACTGGGTAAAATGTATTAATTTTTTATAATATCAATATGTATGAGCGCACACACACATACACACTGCCACATGCAGCGAGATGCAATGGATGCATGCATTTTAATAGCATTCGTGTTTTTTTTTTTTGCAAAAGAGTTTTCTCTTATTTATTTCTTCACCCAACGACCACCCATCGCATGATATTTTCATTGCAACGCTGAACGTTTGGCAACCCACCGCCACCAACTGCTGTGGGTAAGCGCAGCAACAACAACAATTGCACTACTACTAACATCCACGCATACCAGGCACACACACCAGCTGATGCACAATCAACCACTTTGCTGAATTGATGAAATGTTAAATTGTTAATTACGCGCAATACGCGTAAATATTAAATTAGCCGGTAGTAGTGGGTGGGTTGATGGCAAATGGATGTCATGCGCAGATGTGTGATAATTATATACATATGTACATATGTATGTGTTTATGTTCAAATGCTCACATCTGTGCGCGTTCATTTGTGGGTGTACAATGTGAGCTACTACTAAATGGACAAACGTTGAACAGCACTTCATAAATTATTTGCTTGCAATGTGCCATACTCGTAGAATCTATACATTTGCGAATACGTGTGGCATGCCACATCAGCTGTGAGAGCACAAAATATTGTATAACGTGCATATTTTTACACTTACAAAAGAGTGCTATAAAAATCGGCGTACATAAATTATAACTGCATATCGAAAAATTTCGATAAAAACTGATGTGGTCAGGCAAGCGGCGGCACAGCCCTATGAGTAGGCACGCGTTCTTATAGTGAAGCGAAACAGTGATATATTAGGTGTAATAAATAAAATACCGTCCACAACATTTTTGATAGATAGTTACGAAAAATATTTTTTTTTGTTCTACAACTTCGTTTTTGTATTTCTTCTTTTGGACTTTTTTGTATCACATTTTTCTACCTCAAGCTGATGCTTAAAAAATACTCAAATTACACTAGCCGACAAGATATCTGATCATATACATATATGATCTATACATATGGTTATTATTTAATGTGGAAAATTTTGGTTTGAATGCGAATATAAAGTCAGAATATTTAAAAAGTAAAACAGTTTTTGAGACTTGAAAAAAAAATTTCCTTCTATTTATATAAAGCTTATAAAATTCCCAATAAGTGGCATAAACAACATTTTCCAAACGGATTACTTATTTTGCAGCTATTCAGCGATTTATCGACAATTTTATCCAATTTTTTACTAAAATTTTTGACAAAAGTTTACTTGGGAAGTCAATATCAACTTAAAGAAATATGTTTACCCCCAGTTTCTTTTTTGTTTTCTGTTCTACAAAAATGTCCCTCGACAGAGAAATTCTGTAAATAAAAAGTATACTCGTGCGTTCATGGCATGTTTTTGTTATACAAGTTTGCTTTGAGGTCTTCGCGAATGCCGAAATGTCAATATTTTTGCATTTCATGTTCGTTTGTTGTCAAAAATAAATAGGTATATACAATAAAAACCAGTTTTTGTTAAAACTAACATTATCGACATCAGTATTTTTATCAATAGTGGGATAGGTATCGATAACTCTTTTCCTCTGATGCCTTCATAGTTATCGTTATCGGCAAGGTTATAGGTACTATTTGTTCATGAGAAACTTGATTATCGATATATTTATATATATATATCGATTTCGCTTGCTTTGGTACTATCGATTTGGTAATCACGTTTGCATCGATAACGGTAAGCTTATTAGCAACTTTGTTACCGATATATTTATTGGCATAGCTTTATTTTGGCCTGCCTCTTTTGATATTACCACTCTTATTATCGTTATCGATAAAGCTATAGCCAGTATTTTTTTAGGGTTCATTAGCTAAGAGGTTACCGATATATTTACCTATATCGTTTAAGTTTTCACTGGCCTCATCGATATGTTGTCGATATATTTCTCCCTATTGTTTCCGTTATAAAATTTATTATTGACGTAAATTCTTTGATCGATATTGCTATATGCAAGACGATATCTATATTGTATGCTTATCGTAATTTGAACTGTCGTTATTGTCGTCACCTTTATCGCAGTCCTATTCGTTTTTTGCATTGGTAGCTTTGTTGGCCTTCGTGTTTCTATTAGTGTTGTGAGATTTTTAGGACTACAACTTTGAGGCGTTCGTCGTCAGATTTCGTGAGCTGAATGGATGGAGAATTTTCTGATTACAAATTTTAGAAAAATAAAAAAATGCTGTAAATCTCAATTTCGGGGCAACATCAATCAATTTTAATAGTTAAATCATTAACATTCTATATTTTGCCTTTCTTGAAATTAAAAGTTTTGAGAATAACTAATAACTACCATCCAAGTCTACTTTTAATAATTTCTTTATAGAATAACTCATTCAACTCGTACTCAATAATTATTTGTTCTACACACTCACTTATTTTATTTAGTATCCAAAGCGAATGTGTATATAGATCGTGGTAGAAATTCACTCAGCTTATCCATTTTGAGCCAACCTTATCTAAAGTAATGGCTCTAATTTTAGTTACGCACATTTATCATTGTCAACACGAAAGGAAACAGAAAGGAAAAAGCAGACAGAAAAAAAATTGACAAGAACAGAGAAAAAGAGTAGAACAATGCGTCTGATGCAAAGGACAACGAAATGCGGAAAAGTGAAAATAAAAGTGCCGTAGGAAATAATTTATGAAAAGTTCGTGACTTGAATGATACAATTAACAAAGGCTGAATATGCTATCCATATACAAACGTAGGTACATATTTAGTGCATACATACAAAAAATTTGCCATAGAAAGTTATCCTTCGTTTTTGAACAATAAGGGTGTTGTGAATGTAAATTTTGATATTCATACGCTCGTAGTTTGACTTGGGTTTTTAAATTCAAATTTCCGATGCCGAAACTAGTCCGGAGTTGGTTAAAATTATCTGAAAGTATACCTATTTCGTACTAAAAAACGCGCAAGAAGTGCCAAATTTAACTCCATATGTTTTTTATGGCCTTCTTTTAAAGTCTTTTCTAAGTTTTTTTTGTATTAATTAAAAAAAAAAAAAATGGTTTATCTGAGCGATATTTTCATAGAGCAATTTAAAGAATTAGCTCTCATCTGAAAGTGTCGTTTTGAACCTTCACTTCAAAGATCATGCCAAAAATAAAATTTCAATAGTCGCTAGAGGTTTCAAATATTCTAGAAATTTATTCGCTAGAAACTTCCAATAGGTTGTTTCTATGACAAAATCTCTATACAAAGAACGTAAAAATCAACAGCAAAAAAAATATGTGCCCCTGAATAATAACTTTTGTTGATGCTCTCTTTCAATAAGATTAACATTCCAAGTTAAAATAGCCGTTATTTAACTTTATATCAAACTATTTGTTACGTCATTTATGAAAATTGGGCTTTAATCGTACACAGATTTTGTCTCAGGAAACTTTCAGTGAAATTTTCCGCCGCATAATTTTCTAGATCATCTTAACCCTTTAGCGACTTTCGTTATTAGTTTTTTGAGAGGTTTCTTGAAGTCAACCACAAAATAACACTTCTAGGTGGAAGCTAATGGATTAAAATGTTCGACGAAAATATTCCCCGTCTCAATATTTAATTTCGCTCAGAAATGAATAGTTTTTTTACTTCTTCAAAAACCACTTAGTTTTTTATAAGGCATACTTTTAGAAAATATTAATAAAGTACGTGATGTAAGTTGCCTTAAAATTTTCGAACAGTGGGTCAGGCAATTTTGTGCCCAATAAAGTGAAAATCTGTTTGTTTGTGTCCTTATAACTTTTTATCCGCAGTACGCAATTACCTGAAATTTTGCATAATTATTAGTTTCTACCCCTGGAAGATTTTAGGCATGGAAGAGGGTTGCCACCTGTTTGAAGAGTCGAATTTAATTCAATTAAACAATTAAACAAATATATGAAATATTAATGCGTGTCAAATGGTTCGTCTCGGCAAGAAGGTTAATTGCTTACTTTGTGAGGGTTGCCACCTGCATGAAAAGACGAATTGAAAAGTGCAATTTATTTAAATTATACTTAGGATATAGCAAAATTTGGGTAACAAACGGTTCGTATCGGCGAGGAAAAGGTTTATACCTATAATTTGGAGATGGTTGCCACCTGTTTTTAACGTAATTTTTTTTTAATTATACAGAGGTATATAAAATAAATTAAGTAGGCGAGTCAAACGGTTCTTCTCGGTAAAAACATTGATCTAACTTTATGCGGGTTGCCACCTGCTTAAAAAGTCGAATTTAATTAAGTTATACGTCAGTTATATGAAATGCTAAAATATTGATGTCAAACCTTTCGTTACGCTAGAAGACAGTTTATCGGTATGTTTTGAAAAGTGTTGCCATCTGTTTGAAAATCCAAATTTAATTAATTTATACACAAGTTCTATGTGAGTGAAACCGAAATGCCATTACTGATAGCATAAGCAAATGGCAATTAGTAAATAAATATCAGCAAGACAACGGGGCTTTCTAGTTATCTTTAAATGCTTGAATTATTTGTGATTTGTTTACATAAATCCTAGCTTTAAAATAGCTCCACAGAAAATATTACAATTGTCAAACGACTGCCTTCAGCTCATATAAATTAAAACGGGCGATGCAGGGTTGCATTCCTTACATACCACATGCCAAAAGCCCTGTGCTGCTAATCATTTGCATTTTAATTTATATATATAGTTTTCCATATTAATTCAATGTTTAATAGGCTTATGAAGATATGTACAGAACATATGCACTGCTTATATTCTTATTTGCCTACAGAAATCTATTCGAATCGAATTTACATGCCAAATAAATACAATATTTTGTGCTCATATGAATAACGGTTGCAATTTCAAATTTAGCTTATCTATGTCAATTCTAGGTTATAAATAACCGAATGTGATTGAATTTGTAGAAGGCAACATCCACATACATACATATGTACCTTTGTATGTGTGTACACTTCTACAATATTTTCATAGCTGGAGGATTTCAAATTGAATAAAGTCCAACAGGTTGTTTTGCGCTAGAAAAGCTTAAATAAATTCATAACTCAGTTATTTTGCTACGTATGAGCTCTGAAATGAATGGCTGTATATATATGAGTGGGTTTTTGTGTAAATCTACATACATATTTTGCCTGCTTTCTTATTTGCTAGGCAACTTTAAAATGATATATTTGCTTAGGTTTTTGTTTGCTTCAATTTGCATAAAATGGCTTCTGATTTTAATTTGTGCGTGCCTAGAAATATCAAAATTATGACAGCAACCGGTGGGTGTACGCAAATAAAAGCCAACGCATAGCAGGGAGTATTACGCATAGCAAGGAGTATTCCGATTTAAGAAACAGCGAGGGATCCAATTTTCAAGAAATACCACAAGATAAATTTTTAAATTATTTCTTTCATTAGTATTTGCCGTAGATGTAAATTTTTTTGAAGAACTAAATTGACGAAGGTTTATTTCTAGAGAGCTGAAAACTGATTTAAGAAATTTTTGATGAAAAAAAATTTTAGAAATTTTGTATTAAAACATTTTTATTAAACAAATTTCTTTTCATATCTTCTTCACTCCTTTTGACAACTTACGTAAATATAGGTTGGCTTTATTTTCCACGAACCCCATTTTCTTAAATGATGCCGCCGAAGAATATTTTAAAATTAATTTCCAAACCCAAATAACCCTTCGTAATGTCGCATGAACCGGCATTTTCCTTACCTAACTGCATAAAACTAATTCCCATTTGTGTGGGTTGACTTAGCTGCTAATAAAATTTTATGAATTGTCTATAGGTTTTGTGATTGAGGAATTTACTATGAAAACTCAATTTATTGGCTGTCATTGCCTGACCAATTCCATTGGCTTCCCTTTGCACTCAGCTGGCCTGAAGGTCGTTTAATAAGCTTGAAACACAAAACCGAAATTGGCAAATTTAGCCAGAAGAAAATAACAAATTCGCATGCAAGTACAAATTTCTATTAGCTAGTTGGTATGTATTAACTAGCGTGGATTTCTATTGATGTATGCATGTATGTATGTACATTAGGTTGGCCCAAAAATGCATGGGGAAAAAGTAAAGTCGGAATTTTAATGGTCTTCAACTCTAGGATCGACAAAAATAATGCCGCCATTTTCGTTTTTTAATTACAAAATATTTAGAGGTCGCTCAGAGCGCCCAAAGTTTTCGATGTAATTTATATGGGGCAAGAATAAATTTTCTTATAAATGGTATAGAATGCTTAAGAAATATTTATCCATTTGTTTATTATTAACTATTTTCAATTAGTCCTCGAAAAAACTCAAAAATGGAGCCAAAAAAAATTGTGATTATTCAAAACGAAGTAAAAATTAAAAATTGGGCATTATTGTTTGTAGTCTCCTAAAAACAAACTGAATTTGCTGAATGAAAAATGTTTGTACCGATTTGGCTCTCAACGCTACTGAACCGATTTTAATATTTTTTTCAAATCAAACATTTTCGAAAAAATTAAATTTTTCAAAAAATTTGTTTCAGAATATTTACAATAAAATCACACTCAATATAAACAAACTCGTTACTGCTTCTCCATCGGTATTATAAAAATCGTTTTATTTTAAGATATCAACCAAAAGAATTGGCGATAATATTAAAATTTAGGCGAGCTGGACCGACTTGGAACTATTCCCATTTTTATTTTTTTAATGAATAACAAAGACAGTGTTTTTTTTTATTCAAAAATGCCAGCTGAGACCTTAAAACAATGTACGGTTAAAAGTTTTGCATAAAAATAATTAAAAATCATAGCAATAACATTTCTGCGAAAAAAATAAATTATTTTAAAAAAATCATGCATAAAAACTGAATTTTTTGAGAAACTTTCATATTTTTATATTTTTTGAAATATTATCACGGAAGTCTTAAAACATAATAAATGTTATAAATAAAAAATTTTATTTTGGCGAGTCACCCTAATGTGCACATATATATTTTTTTCGCCGAACCCACGTTTTTTTTTAAGTAAAATTTTGCAACACAAAAATATATAAATTTTAATAAGTTGTACTTCTTGAGGGGAAACAAAGTACACCAGGTAACTGCTAGTATAAAATATAGGGGAAATTAAATAATTTTTAATTAAAAAAAATAGGTGCATTGTGGTTTTCAATAAAGAACAATCTCAGGACGTGAGGGCATTAGTTTCTACTTTAGTTTTTTTTTGGACCACCTTAATGCTGATTGTGTACATATGTACATAGGTATGCTCCTATTTTCCACTCAAGCCTTACATATTTCAAAGGCGCTTATATGTAGTTGTGCAGATTACCCTCATAAATTTATTCATACCCATTTCATGAGATGAAGATGAAGATGACAATTACACGTGCCACAAGCAGTCAGAGTACCAACACCAACAACAACAAAACCACAAATACAAACAATAGTAGCTGTAAAATCTATATTTCATTGCCTGTGCGTTTAAATAGCTTTTGGTACAATATAAAATCACATGCTGACAAAGCAAAGGAAATGTGGTATGGTAATGCGCTCGAATCCTTAGTTAAATTATTATAAATACTACTAGGGCTCTGCAGTTTTCGTGCTGCCTTGTTATATTTCGTGGTATGTACATAGCTGCGTAGAACCTCAGCGTTAGTACTCGTAGTCCACAATTGGATCAGCGCTCAGTTGCTTGACATCGGCGTCTACTAATATCTACTAGTAGTTTTAGCAAAAACAGTAGACACAAATTTCGTTCACAGCAGGTGGCTTTCATATCAGTATCAGGATTTGAGCTGTTGGTGTGGAAATTTATTACAATGAAATTGGCTTTGTTGCTACAGTGTAGAGGACACAATTTATTCGTAATTTATTTCGTAACTTGGAAATCATTTACATATTTCGCAACCAAAAATAAAAAAAAGGAACGACCAAAATTTCTTTATAAATAAGTTGTATTACGGCTAAAATTGATTTGCAGTACGGACGAGGTAGAAATATAAGAGAAAATATTAGTTAAATATATAGACAAAAATTTTATTGAAATATCTATGCGCTTCAAATAATAAGCGACATCAATGAAATACCTTTTTCTCTTATTCCTCGTAAATGTGAGTGTTATTTTGCTAAAGTATAGATCCTTTTTTGAGCTAAAAGCCTCAAAATGCCGAAACCATTGCAGAGATCTGTTTTACCGTGTGTTGACCAACTGTTAATCGTGGAAAAATGTAATATTGGATCGGCGCCAGCATTGGAATCGAAAAGTTTGGAACAGTTTCTAAAAATTCCGAATTTATATCGCTAGAAAACTATCATAATATCGCGGACAGAACAATCGAAAGCCTATAAATTTGGCTCCTAGAACTAGAACTAATGCGCTATGGTATATTAATTAAAATTATTTTGACTCTCTTCAATAATCAGGTAAAACGAGGTACAGTCGAGTAATTTACAAAACAAAACAAAAAAAAAAGAAGCACAATGCTTTAAAAGCTAACCAAAATCCACAAAACTGAAGGAAGGAATCTACGAATTTCGTTTATCAACCAGTGCTGTTTTTTCTCTGCTTCCCTGTTCTCGCTGGTTATTAGCCGTGATTTCTACTAAGCCTTAGTTCATTAGCATAAACTCCTATCCCAACAGGTATTCTTCTTATTGCGCATCGTGGAAATCTTTGACGAGCAATTTACTGATGCCTCCCAACAACATTAATCATTCTCTGTTTCTTACTAAGTATTCAAACTATGTAACATTGGTTTAGATATTTCAGTTTGAAAGCTATTTCCATACTCTTTCATTTGATACCACGTTTGTTAAACTGTTATTACTGGACTAAAGAAATGTAAGTCCGTGGTTTTCAGTTATATTTTGAGTTTTCCCCAATAAGTTGAACAGATGAAAAGAATCCAGGATTTTTATCCTGGAGGTCATCAGATCAAAGGAACATTGATAACTTTCTTCTACAGCAATATTTTACCCTGGACTTTATTATTTCGAAACCAAAAAAAAAACTATTATTTTTGGTCCCTAAGTAAGAACGTATACATTTTCGACAAATGTTTTTCTATGGCTTTCAACTTAGTTTAAACCAACTGCGGAGTGCCAATAAAGTCGTTTCGACTTTTGCGGCGAAAGCACCATCTGCGCCAGCGTGCTTCTATTGTTTTCTAAGTTCAACTGAGGACACACTTCGCCACAGGACGAACTCGACGAAGGCAGTCCAAGTAAGGCAGGGATTCATTTTAATACAGCTTATCAAAATTAAATTCCAAAGTTAATGTTTTTCGATACGTTGGAGATTTTGGAGACATTTTAGACGGAGTAAAAAAGTGTTTTGAAAATTAGATAAAACGCCTGCAAAAGTGTATTAATCTTATAGAAGATTCTCTCGAAAAATAATGACGTCAATTCCGGTTATAAATTTTGTTTTATTTGTCATCTCAACACTTATCGTGAATGAACCTTCGCATTAGCAATTTAAGCTCTTAGTAAAGCCGTTAGCCCAGAAACTACATGCTATGTGAGTTAAGGCGTTTAAGTGGGCCTGATATGAGAGATGAGGTATTTGATTCATTTATTATTTTTTTCTACCTTTATTAGGAGTATAATATCCCCAATAGCTTAAAAAAAACGCAGCTAATCTAAAGCCAGCCTACCAATTCATTCAAAATATCGCAAAGAAAAAACCAAATGCAAATTCAATTCCATTGGCAAACTGCCATCAATTATCACAAAATATAACAACATTTTCACTGTAATAAAATAAATTGAAAATAAACAAAACCAACTCACAACAATAAACACTATAGTTAATGCCACAATCTAAGCCACAGCAGACGCCCATGAAAGACAGCAACAAGTGCGCCAAACTGGCTTTTAGAAATTGTGGTAAACAAATCGTTTAACGGTCAACTATCAGCAGCGAATCGGCCAAAGCAGAAAACACACAGTTAATATTAGGCGAAATCTGTTAAAAGTTTAACTGCATATCAACTAACTAAAATGGCTAGTTGTTGACCGAGCAATCGACGGACGGTCGCATTTAGAAAATGGTGTGGTATAACCGGCTGGTAGCTAGCTGGTTTTGAAGAGAGATGAAAAAGTCAATTAGACATTTGAATGGTTGACTGCTTGAGTTGGAATAAAAGTAGATGCTTGAGTAATTGAGTGAGGAGAAAGAAGCAAAATTTGCACACACGACAGCTGGAAAAATGTACGGAAGTTTATGCGCGATCTGGCTGGTAGGCTATTGAGCTAATTTAGCGACTACGCAGCTATTTAAGCGACTAGCAAACTAACAAGTCGTACGCTCGAACATTTGAACATTTGATGTAGCAAACAGTAGTCCATAGTTTGTAATCTACATACTTACTTAGACAAAAATGCGCACTGACTGACCAAACTGGCTATTATGGCCGACTGTACGTAGATGTGAAACGAGCTTAGCCACTTAGCAATTCGTCCGTGTGGGTTGGTTAACCGGCTGACTGAGTGGCCGACTTAGCGCAAATTCAGCCCATACATAGTAGGCTAATGTTTCGATTGGTTTGGCGTCAATTGCTTTGGCGGCAGTTTGGCGTGGCTGGGTGTTACTTTAAGTGGATGTTGCTAACCGCTAGTCGTGTGCCGATTCAATTTTACACTTGTAGGCGTAGTTGTTTTGTTATAATGAAGTTCAGCTGCATTGGTTTGCTGGCTGTCTAACTTCAGTTCAAACTTTCTGCTTACTCTCTCTCCAACCCTGATGCTGAACTTAGATTGCCTCCAGCGGCGAATGCGCGTCCACTTGTTTCCATGTATCCACTAGTATTGTCATTTGCATTGGTAAGCTTCTAGTTCATGTTTGTCCAGTTCTTGTCAATTGCCTGTTGTTTGCCTCTTTGTCTCTACTCGACTGCCAGCTCTGTCACTGCACAACAAACTACTTTAACATGGCAATTAAATAAGCCGGTCTCAAGCGCTTAACCCATTTACAGTGTACCAAATCGAATGATGTATGTAAACAAGACAGCACAGCTGAAGAGCGAAGGGTGTTCGAAGTGAAACAAGCGCCTGGCGTAACTGCTATGGATATATTCCTACCATTGTAAATATGTACGCTTGTGCCGTATAATTTGGCCGCCAACTTGGACTTGGCAATAATATTGAATACATTTATTTGTAGATACACATCGAAACTTTTATATTCACTAGGGGGTGCCAAGTTTTTCGAAAAATCGTATGGTATTTTCGGTCTCTGTAGATAATTCGCCAAGGGAAAATGCAAAATAAAACATTTATAAATGGAAATTTATTTCCTATCAAAATTTTTTAAGATATGCCGCAGTGTTGCAATTTCAATTTAATTATAATAAAGTGGAAGTTGGTAGCCGATTTGCGTTCGGAACTGTTGAAAAACTCTGTAATTTCTTCGGCAAACCACTCTCAACCTATGATGGGTCTCGGGGCACAGTGGTGCCTCTGGAAACGATGCAGCGAACAAGTGTGCGAGATGACAAGCCGAGGCGAGATGGGGTGGACCAATCTGGCCATCACTCAAGGAGCGAAGAACATGGAGGCTGCTGAGATTTTCCAAACCGCAAGCGGGGCTCTCATGGGAACACTAATGGGACACCTGCCCATCATCCACATCAGCGCCAGGTTTAAAGCCCCGTATAACGACTTCTGTAGAAAGTGCAGGAATAATAAACACTTAGAGTCCACAAAGCACTTCCTGTGCGAGTGTCATGCACTATGAGAAATGCAATTCAGATTTCTGGTGGACCATTTATTCGTTGCTCTATACGAGGCGCCGTACTGGAGAGGCTGGATTTTCAAAGAGAACGGGATGGTTTAAGAACGGGGAAGGATGGGATGATGGGGGAGAAATCCCTTTCTGGACATCACAATGGGTCCTGTGGTCACCGAGTGATTTCTCTACGAGAGCAGTTCATTTAACCTAACCAAAGTGGAAGTTTGAATTGGCTAAATTTTTTATTTTTTTTTTTATAAAAAAAATCAAAAGAAACTTTTTGAATTGGCTATAAAACCTCATACGTGGAAAGTTTTAAAAATTGTTATTAAAAAGTCTGAAAATTTTATTAAAAGGTAAGGTTTTTTTTTCACACGCTGGAACCTCCTTACCGATCTATGGGGTTTTCAAAATTTTTCCATATTTATATAGAATCCGAAAATTCAATATGTTGTAACCGAAATAAATTTGCCCCACCCTTATACCTACACATATAAATTTATATGTACGTTTATTACCCATACTATGTATAATATTACTTTTTGGTGCTACTCTAAATGCCACACAAACAAGTGGCAAGTGCAACATGTTTGTGGTATGTGGTATGCGGTGTGTGGCATGCAGCTTGAATGAACGGCTTACAAGGTCTCCGGCAGCAAATATGGGCTGTTGGTAGCCGACAGCAAATTCAATTCGAAAAAAAATTAAAAAAAAACTAAAGCTAATATGCAGATGAAATGGAAGTTTTTCGGTATTGTGTGTAAATACAATATTTGCTTGTAATTGTTGTAATTAATGGATGTGCTCTAATTTGCTACTATTGCTCAATGTGTTTTTTGTTCTACTAATTGATTTCCTCTCTAAACTTTGCATAGAGTTTTTGTTTGTTGGTTTTGTGTGGCAAATCGTTTTTTAGATGTACATTAGATATTAAATATATGCCTGCTTTTTTGTTAGAAATTAGTGACAGCCTTATTTAAAGGGAGTTAAAATAAAAGTGTGTACTTTTATATATCCTCAGTGATACTTCTCAGCTGGTTCAGACTGACAGCCACGATCATGGGCTATTGACCAATGGCAAGATGAGTATCCTATACAACACCCGATGTCAGAGTTGCAATTTCGAGAATAATGGGGAAACAGTTCTGCACTATCTCTACGAGTGCCCAACCCTGGCTCGCAATGGACCTCAGATCCTCTTGGATTCTTCTTGGCAAAAAATATGAAGGAGATCTTTAATTGTACAATTAGTAACATCACTAGAGTAAATCACAAATTGAAATGGTTTGAAGATTTCAAGGGAATCAGCGTATTACAATAGCGCTCCAAGCGCTAACTGGGTCCCAGATCCCGTTGTTGTTGTTGTAACAACATAAAACAACGATCAAAAAATATTGGGGAATGCAGCTGAAGTGCCAGTATTTGGCCGGATATACATCAGGGTCGTTCCGGTATCGTAGAACCGACTGACGTGGGAACAACTTCCAC
Source organism: Anomoia purmunda (assembly GCA_951828415.1). Taxonomy (NCBI): domain Eukaryota; kingdom Metazoa; phylum Arthropoda; class Insecta; order Diptera; family Tephritidae; genus Anomoia; species Anomoia purmunda. The sequence continues at coordinate 113,536,636 of OX639997.1, forward strand.
AACCGTTGCGTCTTTGTTAGCATAAGAAGCTCCGCTCACCGCCTCAGGTCGTTATGTGCCTTTGCAGTTTTGTATTCGTTGAGCCCAAGAGTCCCCGAACAGACCAAAAATAGGCAATCGCTAGTCTATTTTTACCCGTTTTAACTTCCTCACGAATACTCTGTATAGTCAGGTAGTTCGTTATATAATTTCTTAAAATGTCATTACGACCAGGTACCCTAATAAGCCTGATACCACGGTGCGATTCTAATCTTGATATATCGATATACAATATTTACTTCCGAGTATCAAATTTGTATCAAGTAGTATATTTTTTAAGTTGGTATATATTGGAACTATTTTCCCTCATCCCTAGTCAGATTTGGGTTGTAGATAAATCGGTTTCGACGTTTTACCATCTTCAGTGTAGTTTTTTGATGTCTCTATGAGCTCAATTTAATTCGTTTTGAATGCAACTGTACATAATGTGCCTTCCAAATAAGTCTCATTTTTTCGCTATCGATTATTTTGGTAATTGCGCTTTCGATATCGATCGATATATCGATATTTTAAATCTGCAGATATCGATGTTGTTAAAAATTATCGATATTATATATGTTTACCGATATATTTCCTTCATCTGCTCATCCCTATTCGTCTCATGCGATTTTGATATTAAAGAGCATTGTGACAGGAAATTTGATAATATTAAGGATTTTAACTGCCAGTTTGAGATGACAAAGTTCCTTGACTATCATAAACAGAATTTCGAGCTAGTGCATAAGAATAGCGTATAAGTAGTTGAAGCCTTGAGTGTCTGATTATCGACTTACCTTGGCCCTGTTGATTATCGTTGTGTGCAAATTTTCCCTTATTCTCACATACATATTTACAAAAAGAATACTAACAAGAAATTTTTCCAGCGAATTAGCAACTATTTTGTATTTCTCTCGAAATTCTTAGCAATAATTATTACCTAGTACTCGGCGCCAATTAGTATCGCTTATAGTCAAATGATAAGAAACGAAAAAGGAAGAAAAGCGAATGCCAATAATTACAGGAAAAAACTCAGAATAAAAGTCTCTGACTAGACTGGCGCTGAAAATATGTACTTTGGATATCCATTAGTATTGGCGTTAGGGCTTTCCTGTAGGTTACTGATACAAACTCATATACTATAAATATATACGAAGATACCTGAAAAGACCGAAGCATTACAAAAGCATTAATTACAGCTAATGAGCAGTCTGGTAGCCTAGCAGCCTAGCAGCCTAGCACAAGCTTATAATTACAGAGCTTTGTATTTAACAGTTCATATACTTATTGAAAATACTGTGCGCTGCGCATGAATAAACATTCGACACAACATATGCAGGTATTTAATTATGACAGGTTTGAGTGCAGGAAATGATGAGACCCGGGCAGTAAGTGTACTACAACTAATTATAACTACAATAGGAGATACCACCGCGTTATTCTCTTCTTCGCTATTGCCATGGTTTTCAACCACAGTCAACTATTACCATCTGTAAAAGGGATGACTTAACGCTGCGCCTGCTACTCAATATGCAATTATTCTGCGACGTAAAAAGGACCTCCGGCGCGCTTTAAAAATACTGCAGAAAATCTGTGAGAAGAAGAATGTGAAGGGATATGAGGAAAAAATAAATATTTTAAAGTAAAAAAAAGTGTAGAATAAAGCAGTGCTTCAGTATTTGCAATAAATTTCAAGCTGTATAAGTGGCACTGAATGCAGCTTGTAATCGTCTCATCCATCCACAAGCGTGTGCAGCATGAAGCGGTGGTAACGGGAAGTGACCGCAAAGGCCTACGAAAAAAAATTGGAAGTTTTAATAGCTTTCACAGCAATTGTAGGGATCTGGGCAACAACAGCTGATGAAATGCGAATTAAAAGCAACATAAAAATCAGAACACAAGAGAAAATCAGATTGAGTACAAGCAAACAAAAAAAAAAATGAATAAATAAATAAGGAATATGAGAGTTAAGTGTGCTCAAGTGAAAATACACATAAAATGTAAATAAATATACGGTGAGTCAAAAAACTGACCATATGGTGATATTTTTTACAATACTATAACTTTGTTTCCCGCTAGGTCCTTTTCGTTAATTTTTTATAAAACTTTAGTTGGTTCTATAACAAAAAACTGTTTAACCAGAATATTTAGAAAACTTTTAGATATGCAGTTTTATAGTTCCTTTAATTTTAGCATAATAGAGTGCAAAGTCTGAAGCGCCTAAAACGACGGTAGATTTTTGAATCAGAATTTGTAAAAAAAAAACAAAATATTTAAACATTTTTATCCGAAATTTTAGAAAACAGGCATACAGTTTTGAATGTCACTTAATTTTAGCCCAATAATGTGGAAGTCTGAAGTGGCAAAACATGACGATTGATTTTTGAGTTTTTTTTTTTAATTTCGGTCCTACGCATATTTTTCTATATAACGGATTATATAAGTCCTGCTTGGTTTTTAATATCTTTTCGGTGGCGTTCTTGCAAATCTTTTGCTATATAAGCGATATGTGCTGAATGAAACAGACGGTCCAAAACCAAAATTTCCAAAAAAAATGTAAATATCAGCGGAAGTTTCTAGCTTCGTAAAAATTACACATTTATACACTAAAATTAAAAGAGATATAAAATTGCACACCTAAAAATTTCTAAAAATGCTGATTAAAATTTTTTAGGAATTTGAAAAAATGTATTTAATTTTTATAAATTTTAAAAAAGTTATTTAATTTTTATAATTTTTATAAATTTTGGAAATGTGAAAAATCTGTTGAATTTTTATAAATTTTGAAAATTTGAAAAATTTGTTGAATTTTTATAAATATTAGAAATTGAAATTTTTTTTCGAATCATTACAAATTTAAAAAGTTATTGAATTTTTATAAATTTAGTAAAAAATTTTAAATAGAACGAATCATGAAAAACATTAAGAATATTTTATAAAATTACCATATGATCAACTGTGGCAGTAACAGTGTAGGAACCGCTCGGAGAACACTACGCCTCCTTAAATGCTGATTTTCCTTGCATATGATTTATATTTGTATTTGTAGAAATATTTGTAGGTATGGAAGTATGCGACTACCCAGCATTTCCACCTCTTGCGCTTAACTCACTCCACACCTCCTTTTTGTTCTCCGCCTACAAATTTAACATATTCTGCTCGCTGCGTGACCTGCCTTGCCAAGTTCAATAGCCTTAAGTTGTTTGGGTCTCTCAGTAAATGCCTTATTGACTTCGGCTATTAACCTGTCGTTAAGCGAAATAGCAAGAAAACAAAAGTGAGAAATATTGCAGCAGCTGTGGTAGATGAGGCTCAGGTAGAGGCAGTGTTACAACAACAGCTGTAAGCCATAAGCGTTGTGGATGGGTGTTATGCAACCTCATTATCATTGTTGGTTAAAAATAGTTAGTGGCTTATATTGCAAAATGTGCTACATACAATACATTCACACATATCTACATTAGACTGGGTCGCAGAAAAAGTTGGCGTCCAAAAAATATAATTTTTAATATTTTAATGTAACGTTTCCAATGAGAAAATTTGTTTCAGGGAGGTTAGAAACTATTTTATTTGAACTTAGTAATCTAAGGATGCCCTACATATGAAAAATGATATTAGAATGAATGATATATAGTAATGCTAAAAATTATCTTTTTATACTTTAGAATTGAGAAATAAATAGAGTTAAGAAAAAATTCGATCGTGGCTATTTTAGGATAAGCCAAGGCCGACAATTAACCTAAAATCCTTACGAAATAAGCTTCTTTTCTTTCATATGGGTACCGATTCGGTCTACTGTTAGTAGAATTTGGGCTTATAAGCACCCATAAGTCAGAAATTTCGGCCCGCATGGTGCATGGAAAAATTCCATAACATCTAAAGCTAAAAACAATGACTATCTAGCAATAATAAAGCTCGCCTTTCGCTTTTTTTCGAATTATTGCGTGAATTTCATATGGCAGCAAATGCATGAAATTGCCAACAAATAAAAAAAAAAAGAATACAAAAAGATAACGCGAAGTGTATTGAATTGCATATGGATACTTACTAATTATATATGAAAAAAAACTGCGCCCGACCGCTGACAAAATTAATTGTCAAAAATCAACGGTAATTTTTAGTGACTTCGAAATTGGACTTTATATTACTAAAATTCAATGGGGTATAAAACAGCGTATTTAGTTTTTTAATTCTGTTTAAAAAATGCTGCGTTCTTTTTTAATTTTTATAAATTTGTGTATAAAGTTTAAAAATTTGATCAAGATGATTTTTATAATAATCTTAGTTATATTTTTATAATAAATGTAAGAAAAATAGTTATCATATGGGACATTGACAATACCTAAAAAAACAGTAAGCATATGCATTTAAAATTATAAAAGCTCAACAATTCTAAAAATTTTCTAAGCATTCGGTTTGTTAATTTTTTAAAATTCTTAATCAAGTTCAAAACTTTGATTATAACTGTTTTTGCGCTAGTATGAAATATACTTTTGGCGTAGAATACGTCTTACCTTACGGTATGGGCACCAATGTCAGGTTTTTATTGTTGTAATCTCTATTTCTTTAATTATAAGGAAACGGCTCGATTAATTTTTTTTTTTGTAGTCAAATGAAGATGTTAGCTTTCGTTTGACATACATTTCATGTTGGTTGATATCTTCCTAATATTTAAATTTCTCAAATGAAAATTGTATAAACACATGCACACAAATATGTGTGTGGTGTTTGGTTGAGTGTTTGCTGTTGGGCGATTTATATGTACTCGTCCAGCCCTTTCTTTGTATTGCATAATTTTAGGCGGGCAAGTTAAAGTAGAGTAAAAGAAGAGAAAATGCTGCCAAGCACTGCAAAAAAAATAATAAAATTGATTCGCGTATGTTATTTATCATTTATCTTTACTATTGATAACAGCCATTGACTTCGATTTTGCGAGAAATTTAATTGATAATTTGAAAACATTTTTATCCTATTTTTCCTATCATAAGCTTATGTATATCATCCAAAGTAACTATCAAATAAAGAAATTCATTTGCTTGTATTATTTATCATTTATTGTTAGATATGTTTTCTGTCTTATCGGATGGCGTATTCTACGTTAAACTTAATGGCCGTGTCTCTGACACAGCCTTCTTCTTTTTTTTTAATAAATTTACAAAAATAGGTTTGTTGAAAATTTACGAGAAATATTTATCAGGCAAAATGTAGCCAATATTTAAAAAAATCACCATATATTCAGTTTGTTTCATGATTTTTGAAAAAAATAACCTTAAAAAGTTTGAGAATACGGAAAATTTTATTAAAAATATTAAATTTTTTAACCATTATTTTTTAAATTTTTTCGGGGATATAGTAGCTAAAGGGTGCTATTGCCTTATTATAATCTCTTTTTTTGTGCAGTTTTCATCTGCCTGCACAAAAAAGTTGTAAAAATATTTTAATTTTTCGAAATTATTTGAAACCTTTTTTATAAACAATAAGTAAAAAAAATATTTGGCCTGAAGACCATTGTGAAATTTATAAAAATATTATTGCCCTTTTGTTTCCCTGTGACAGCAGAAAGTACTACTAAAGATCTTAAAAAATTATAATAAAAAATAAAAAAAATATGATTTTTTGGATAAATTAAGTCTCCGAAACTTTCAAAAAACTTAATCACTAGCATTAACGTTGAAAGCTGGTATTTTGATGTGTGACAGAAGCAATGCACCGGTTTCCTACTTTTGGGTAGCTCTTCTCCAGAATGGCACCTTTGGCCAAGCCACTTAGGTGCTTCATTTAGTGCAGATTTTACGGTTTAATTAAAAATGTTTGCAAAAAAATATCTAAAAAATGATTTGTTATCCAATTTAGGAAGCAATATACCTTCCAACCCAGTCATCGTCAATCGCCAGTCTTGGTAGCCACAAACCCCTATTATTATTTGATTCTTTCATTAACAAAGCTGTTGATTTTGACTTTTTGCATTTTAATGCGTATCTCGTTCACTTAATCCACACTTTGTGCAATCTCTCTCATCGGTCTAGAAAAACAGCGTACGCATTTTGTAATCATTTGCTTTGAATTTCTTCTCCAAAGAAATTCAACTGCTCAGAGATTTACTGCAATCCTGCTTATTTTATGCAAAAGTGTAGAATTTGATTAAACTTATTTCTCTTTTTTATTTCGTTCAGCTAGCTCTCGCAACAAACTGATCATTGCGCTAAATCTATTTTCACAGCTGCTTGTAAACCCACACCAACTGGCTGGATAACAGAGTTATTGTGTTACCATTATTTCATTTCGCTTTATTTATTTTTTGTATTGCGTAAATTCGTTCATGGACGCAGCATTTGAAAATCCAATTCATTGCAGTTTGTTATCTCCTCGCAGTTTCACTCCCTCAATTTCGTCTCCTTTCATTTGGTTTTTTTTTTACTACAGCAGCTCTTGCCATAGTTGGTTAAGCTCGCCATTTTATTTGCATAATTTATTTGTGTAGTCGCGTGCGTTTCTTGTCATCAGTGTTTTGCTCTGTGTTTTATATAAAATAAACTTCATATATATTAATATATATTCATCCATTAAAATGCACACTAAGTGGATTCAAATACATAAGTAAAAAGTGTTTGTAAAGATTTAAAGAGATTTATCCGATCCATTAAGTTTTATTTATTAACAATTTGTTTCCAGTAGTATTTTAAATTATCTCATGTTGAAAGAGCAAAAAAGGCTTTGATATTCGAAATTGATTAGTAGGGAAAATGAGAGATGTGTTTAGTTGGAAAATTCAGCATTCGGCATTCATTGAGTTGGTTCTATCCAGCAGACCCTCTGGTTAGCGTCCGAGCTCAGGGTAATGCACATTTTCAGGCCATTGGTACTAAATGGTAAATGTATTAATCACCCAATTACTCCAACCTTGTTAGGAGCTCTTTAAAATCCTTGGATGGGAAGTCCCAAATCTACCAAATTAATTTCGGAAGTTTTAGTTTTTTTGCTCGCGATCAGAGAGAGCTATCTACCTGAGGGTAGATCTTAAAGATTTTGATCCATTTTTTCCTTTTCCATTCGTCTTTTTCTTCGGATTAACGACCGCATCGATTTCCTCCAGCGTCAGTCTCAGTTACGGCCAGCTCCATGAGCAGAACCGTCTCGAAGACAGCCTCTAATTTCGTTTTAGTAGCAGTTGCAGGCTTTGAAATATGTAGCTTTGCTACGCAATCTGAATATACAGAGAGCTAGATAGTGTATGCCATTTGTGAAGGAGTATTGATCTGATTCACTTTTTTCTTCCCCTGTGAAGGTTGGTGGGGATGTTCTCCGCAAGGAGCTCTCCATCAGGCAAAAATTGAGGGTTCCAGACTATTGTGGTGTCTTTCCAACGATTAGTTTCTCACCAAGGTAATTCCTTTCAGATAGGTCAACCTTTATGCTGATAGCTAGGTGGAAATTAAGGATTTAGTCTCTTTAATGCTTAGGTCGAAATTAGTCAAAGAGTGCCTGCCCTCACATTTGATCGCCTCTGAATACTTTCTTGTCAGAGATGGGTGCCAGGTTACAGCGGCATAGCAGGAAACTGTATGGTCGATGAACTGGCTAAGCAGGGCAGCCTTTAGATTATAATTCCGAATAAGGTGAAGGTGGGGGCTTATTTTGAACAGGCGTGGTATTTTTTGGCCTAGCAAGCGATGGGAAGATACCACGCCATACAGAAAGGCAGCGACATTTTGTGCACTGACAAAGCGACTTTGACTCTCACGTCATTAACGTTTCGAAAAGCTCCCAGAGGTGGAAACTAGTAGCTTGCAGGGACTATCATATCAATCTTACCTAATCTAATAAACTCAGCACCGTAAGATATTTTTCCGATGAAGTGATCTATTGGTTAGCTTTCCAGTACTTAAAGCCACTGAAAAGTCTAGAGTTCTGTGCTTGTCGAGTTTTCTTTGTGACTAAAATAGTTTTAGCTATCTGGGTAAAAAACAAAACAGCGTAAGAACCTTTGAACCCTTGAACCTTTAGAGACCTAGGTACAAACGAGCTTGCCATGTAACTCGTTTCTTTTGAGACCTTCAAATTTCTTAAATACTATTCAAGTAAATTGTTTTCACTGTAGTCACTGTAATGGTTCGATTTTACAATGAAGTGAAAGTAGAGCTGGCTATACTTTGAACCAACGTACATGTTGTAATAGGTCATCGTGGGTAGAATCACATCGTAACTTCTACCGAAGCTGTAGAGAACATCCGTCTCCGACAAGAGGAAGAGAGCAAATTTTTGGTACTTGTCTACTGGTAGTAGTAAAACGAATGTCTCACTCGAAGTAGTCTAAGTAAGTAAGAATGTTGCTGAAATGTATCATAAAATTAATCGACTTAAAAAAAAAAAAGGTTAATAATTTTGAAGTACATACCCAAATAGTAAAAATCCCAGCGTATCGGTGAGTTTAGAAATCACGAGTATTTAAAGATAATTTTTTTATGCATTCGATGATTTCATTTAACTTCGTCATTTAGTTTGGTTTTCGAATGATTTAAGGAGTCCTTTTAAAAAAATTTTAGGCGAATAGAGGAGAAAACACGGAGATTTTCTAGGTCATCTTAGTGAGTTTTCTGGAACGCGAATTCACTCATTTAAGGATTCCTATAGACACACTTTTTTCATATAATTACAAACGCCTTTTTTACGGATGATAAGCTCCTTTGGGGGTCTTTTTCGGAGCCTGCCAAGGAGGGTGAGTCTGCCACACAGGGTGTCCTAATTGTGCGGATTCCGCTAGCCGTAAAATGAATATGTAAGTATACTTGCTGATAGTTTCTTTCGTATTTTAGCAAATAGTGTGAAGTAAATTTGTTTGTGGCTCTCCAAGCATTCTCTGCTTTTTTTTTGAGTGCTGTTGGCGTTATACGTAAAATAAAGTGCATTTCATCAAAAAGTTGTATACAAATAGCACACTCAGACAAGCATCACATACGCCACATACTTTTTGCTTTTGAAGTTAAGCAATCTCAATGTTGATGCCATAAAGCGCTCAACACGTTGCACGCAACATTGTCGTATACAATACGAGCTAAAAGAATTTAAAAGAGGTTTTGTAGGAAAGCCAGTACAAACAAAGAAATGTGTTCAAAATGAATAGTAACTTCTAGTAAAGTCAAGAGAGTAACTCATGGATGGCGTAGAAAGCAGCAGCGAATGCAGCCTACAAAGACGAATTTAGCTAAGAGGTGAAGTGGCGCAGTGGCTGCTGTTAAAAGGAGAACCATAAAAGCATTTACATATTGTATACAGCTGTTGCTATTTATGCTGTTGCAATATTTACCTACTTTTTTATGCATTTTGTTGAGCAAATTAATTTTTCTCAAAGTAAAATGAAATTATATTTTATCTGCATGCGTGCGCTTCTCATACGCGACATTATGATTCTAGTAGCATTTCTTTTCATTGAGCGCTTAATTTCAATGCAAGAAAATTTACACAAGAGTGCATGAAAGAAATGAAAGAAACTTGAAAATAAATAGGTATTCACTTAGAGTGCTGGAATGGAAGAACTGCAGTGAAAGAAAATGTATAAATATATGTGCAATATGTTGCTTATAATGAAAAATAGTTTATAATGAAAAATAGTTTCAATTTAATTATAATTTTACCTACTGTGAATAAAAATTTTTAGTTCTTCCCTATAGCAAAAAGCACTAGTAATAAACTGGCGGGGCTCTATTGAAATAAGAATGCAATGCGAAATGAGAAAAGGATTGCCATCTCATTCAGGGCCCTAGCGGATATTCACACCGCGTCATTCTATTCGCTGCTCTCAAATGCAAGATCGTCCAAAGCAAAAGTTAATCCACATCACTAACTAAATAGAAATGAAAATGTAAGCAAACAAGCAATGCTGGCATTTTTTCTCTAAATTATTAAATTCAAACTAACATACATGTCTTTTTTTTTCTATTTATTGGAACTTGCGGATGTCGCTCACTTTCATATTGGCTAAAATTATATCGATAATACCCGGTAAATGAATCGTAAGCAATTGAAAATAGTGCCAAAATTTTATCGATAATAGATGTGGATCACTTCCACGTTGGTAAAAATAGTTTCGATAATACTCGATAAATTAATCGTGAGTAACTAAAATGTATCGATAAAGTTATCGATTTCTTGCAAAGAACCATCGCATAATAATATAGTTTTGCAGCCGTCAAACACTCTCGCATATATGACAAATATAATATTGATAATAACCCATAAATTAATCGATACGCTATCGATTATTTACACACCACCATTGCGTGATCATTGCGTGCATGCCATAACTTCAATGTTATCAAGAGTTATATCGATAATAGCCGATAAATTAATCGTAAGCAATTCAAAATTCTCGATACCATATCGATTACTTGAACACCACGATTACGTGATCATTTCGGGTTTCAAAGTTGCACATAATTTCCACATTGGAAACAATTAAAGCGATATCAGCCGATAAGGTAATCGTAAGCAATTAGAAATTATCGTTAAAGTTATCGATTACGATTAATAAAAAATAAAAGTTCACAAAATAATTATTGCTTCAGAACAAAAAAGAAAAACGCTGGAAAAATTAATTAAATTTTTGTGCAAAAAACACACAATTACTTACACAATTTTCAATAGTGATTTTTATTGATTGCACAGTTTGTTTTTTATAAAACTCCTAATGATTATGGTGGTTGGTATTTGCATTCTTTAAACTAATTTTATGCACCCAACTGTATTCTGACAAAACCCACACGCGATTATGAACACAACGATGTTACTAGCCTGCAGTCAAATGGAATTGAGTTGCTGCTTCCCCTCCTTCTTCCTATCATCATCTTCTTCAATTTCTGTTCTATATAACTTTGTTTTGCTGCTTTCAACATATTTATACATATTTTTCTCAAGGATACTGAAAGTTTGATGTCAAAGCTGTGTCTGTGTCATGCAGTGGGTGGCTGCGCACTCTTCCTCACATTCTCACATCCCCACTTCCACATATGATAGCTTGTGTAAATCTGTTTGTTTGCTGCTTTCACTTTTCATTTGCCGTAACTCACTTAAATCTGTTGTTTTTTCGTCTCCTTTCTCGGCACTGCATTTACTTTGGCTTTAGTGGTACAAAAAAATGTTGCTTCTAACTCGTAAATGTGTCGTAAGCTCTGCGTAAATGTCACTTTGTGCGCATAAATCCATGTAATATTTATTAGCTGAAATCAATAAGCGAATGCTGTGATAGTGTTGGTGCGTGCTGCACGGCGGATGAGTAACATGTTTAGTGGGTTAGCCGTTGCGAGTTGGTTTCTGAAAATATTTTTATGAAATTTTTAAGTTAGTTAAAGGTTTACTATAGATGGACGTGCAAAGGATTATGTTCGGCGTCAAAAGAGTACGGGTTTTAAATAATATACCGTTACGATATTAATTTGTAAATAACTTTTATTTTGTTTCTTCATAATTTTTTTTGCCGACACTGTAGAAATAAGTTTTGTTTTCTCTACTATCATCATTTTGACATTTGTTAACCAAATTTTCAATATTTTCATTGCAAGTAAAATGAATTTTTTGAAATTAAAGCTTCATATCAACAATGCGTCGTATCATAAAATTTCTCGCAATTTTCGTTACATTAGTATTTTGTGCGAAAACTTTTTCCACATCGTTTTATGCGTTGAATCAATATCCGCGGCATTTTTATTTGAAGGCACAAATAGGCGGTAAGTTTGATGAATAATTACTCAAACGAAAAAAAAAAACATGCGCAAAAAATATTGCGTTGAGACCCAAATAGATCTTAACTTCTTCAAAAGCAACTGCTGCAGCAAATAAGTACCGAAAAATTGAATTCCAATTTAATTACAGAATATTCGCATTCGACTACATATTTATGGATCACATTCCTAACGAATTTGGCTGCATTCATATCGGGCTTTTGGCTATTCGCCGGCCTATGCGAGGTAGTTAATTGCTGTAATTGCTCTCTTCTAATTTTACAATTCTTCTTTTTTTAAATTTTATTTCAGAATTCCTTTGCATTTTTTGCGCCCGCCTTTTTCGTGATTGTTATTTTTCTTGTTGAAGATTTTTTGTCACATTGCGTTTTATTTGTCATATACAATGATTTTCATGCGCTAATGAAATTCAATTTCTTTACAACGAGTGAGTGGCGTCATTTCTTTTACGAGAGACACATTTCGTAAAGTTTCCCTGCAATTTAAAATTAAAAATTTTCTTTTGCTTTTACCGCTGCAGCTGGATTCGCGCTTGCCATGTATATTGTGTATCGAAGCTCTAAATATTTTAGCGTACCCAATTTGGAGCCTGCTTTACGCCCAGTTGGTGACACGATTGAAGTTACTTAATCAAGTTGGTTGTAAAATATGAAGAGTATCTATGATGAAAGGCAACGCGCAGGGGAATCATGGAAGTAAATATACGGTGAGGAAGAAAAAAATTACAAAAAAAAAACTTCACATTCTAATCAATTACTGCTCCGGTTTGCTTTTCACCTTTTCTATGCGATTGGGTCGATTTTGACAAAGAACGGTTGAGTAACTTAGCTGTGGCGTTTGACTGTTATTTTTTAATTTTTATTTTTTCGATAAAATTTGATCGATATTTTGTATCATTTTTTTGATCATAAATAATTGTTATTCGTAGGTTTTTTCGATCGTATTTGATCGACATTTTGTGATTTTTATTTTTTTGATAAAAAATAATCGGCTGCTTTCACTACCATCGTGTGATCTTTTAAAAAATAATACCAATTATAGTCGACAAATTAATCGGAAGTAATTAAAAATTATTTATAAAGTTATTTATAACTTGCACACCATCATCGGATCATTTTGCTTTTGCAAATGTCAATCACTTCCACGTTTTCAAAAATAATACCGATAATAACCGATAAAATATTCGGAGACAATTAGCAGTTATCGATAAAGTTATCGATTTTCCGCACATCTTAATTGCGTTATCTTAAATTTTACATATGCATCACTTACACCTTTCCAAAAATAATATCGATACCAGACGATAAATTCATCGATACGAAATATCGATAAAGGTAGCGATTACTTGCACATCACAAACGCGTTATCATTTTGTTTTGCAGAAATCGATCACTTCCATGGTGCCAAAAATGATGTCGATATTGACCGATAAATCAAACGTAAGCAATAAAATAATTAATTATTAAAATTATCAGGGACTTGCGGCCGTTGGGAGTAAAGCGACATAGTCTTTTCGAAATTGTATATTTTACTCAGAAAATAATCGTTTTATCCTGAGTTTTAGTTTTCTCTCCAAAAATAAATTTAATTTGGACGGGGTTTCACAGCAAATGCACACAAATTCTAAACAATGCTTTTTGCTTTAAGTCTTTTTCGAACACATAAATAAAACTCAAGAAATAACGATTAAATATAATAATTACTTTTAATAAAAGTTATAATAGTTACAGTCTTTGAAAATTATCGATAAAGTTGTCGTTTACTTGGGCAGCACCATCGCGTGATATTTGTACGTAAAAACTTTTCGGTGTCATTGTGCAATATGACCTATAGAAGCCTTTCAACTCTACGTGCTTTTAATATTAACATCCATCTGCTCGGGCATTCAGACATTCGAATTTCAATTGTACTCATAACTTAGATGAGCACATAAAGTTTTATACCCCAAATTATGTGCTTATGAGATGAACAACTGTCCGTTGAGTCCTTGCAATATGTAAACAGCAGTGTAAGTTGAAAAATAGGTGAGTTGTATGTATTTAGCATGAAAAAATAATCATATCCCCAAATGTATACCGGCAATTTGGCAAGTAAGTACTTGACAAAGTTGATTTCATGCTCACATTTATCTGCTTGAAGAATATATGATGGAGACTTAGCAAATATACAAATGCTTGTTTATTTTCATAGTCAAATATAAATCTGTTCCCTTTATCATAATTACATAGCTGTACGTTAACATCTTGACGATTATCTCTGCCATAAACTCTGCTAAATAAATCTTTGCACATTTGTTTGGTTTATCTTGTACATACTTAAATTTCTACATACATACAAACATATGTTGATCAACATTGGCGGGTGTGTGTGTGTGCTTCTATGTGCTTCTATGCATGTATGCGTACGAAAACTAATATGTGGCAGCTGAAAATCCACTGGCCATTTGGAGCCAACAACTTGTAGACTTAGTACACAACTAAGTTTTCAAATTTTCCCTTGTAAACCTAAAAAAGTACACTCTAAATATTTAAAGTAATATATACTCTGTAGGGATATTTTAGCTGACCATTTTGCTATATTGGCGCTAAGCAAAATTAAATCATGTAAAAGGAGTTACCCTATCGAGTAAATTATTTACTATTATACTATTATTATTATGTTGGAGATTGAGCACTGCGCTCTTGAAATTCACCCCCCCCCATTGCGAACCTCAGTCTGATCGACAGTCGCACATTGCACGATAAGTCGACAATCGTAATACCATTGAGAGTTTTGTTTTCTACTCTGCAGAATACTACGCAGCATTCATCCGAAGAGGTTCCTAGTTTAGTCAACCTGTAGTGGCCGTAAAAATTCTCGTGATAGCTCTAAGTTTGTTCTTTGATAAGCCCATGCATTTCATACTATAGTTCTCTGTGGGGTTTCACCTCTTCTTTGGCCAGAGTGGGTATTGTGCCTTTTTTTTTATAGCGTAGAAGGGTTCTGAGCCGATAGATGGAATTGATGATTTTCATTTCCGCGAGTTTATCTACGATTTTGTTTTCTTCAATAGCAGTATGCCCCGAAACCCAGAGAGCCCATAATCGGTTGGCCAGTGTGTTCAGCTTATGAAGACCCTCACTCACAATACCAGTTTTGCAGTTACTTACTGGGAATTGGAGAGTCTTGATAGCCGCTTGGCTGTCAGGCCATATGGCAATGTTGGGCGTCTGGTATTTGTGAGTGGTAATGAAAAATGCACCAAAAGGTATTACAAGGAATTGATTGTCCAATGTAATCAGTCTTTTTTCGGACGATCTCAACTTGAGGTATTCGTATGCTGGCTGCATTAGTTCGTTTGCATACATTGGGGCTGACATTCCTTATAACTTAAGTAAAGTCTAGTGTTGGTCGCCTGGAATGGGTTCGGCGGGTTTATTCGTTCTATTCTTGGCGGTGGAGCAACCAGACGAATAAATTTCTTCATAGTTGAATCCACATACGGACTTAATTCACCACCTTTCTTACTAGCTCGAAGCCATATTGAGCTTTGTCGAGTTCTAAAATTATACATAATCCATCTTCCTCTTTGTTTGTTAACTTTTCTATCAAATCTCTTAGTTTTCCCAGATTTTCGGCCGCATAGCCTAAAGAATGTACAAAGCTATGTTCAGGCGAATTGAATTCAACACTATAGTAAAGGTTTCTTCATATGGGATAATCTGCTTCGAATTTCTGGGCTGCGATAGTTTTGCTGAAATGCTGAAATTTCAGATACTATTTCTATTTTGTATGGAGGAAATTTGAAAAAAAGAAATATAATATGTTTAAGAAATTTAATTTTAAGTTCAGGAAACCCCAATTCAAATTCATAATGTTACCATCCCAGTTCAGAATTTCCATTCTAATTCTGAATTTTCACTTCAAAATCAGAATTTTCGCTTCTAACTCAAAAAGTTTCAATTCTAGTCCAGAATTTCCATTTCAAATTGAGAAAATTACAATGAAAATTCAGAAAGTTATCATTAAAATTCAGAAATGTTCAGTTCAAATTCAGAAATTTAAAATTTAAGTACAAAATTGTTAGGTTTTCGGTCTTTTGTTATTATTTTGCCAAATTTCCGAATATCTGCGCCTATTGGGTCATTCTTCTAGCAGAATGCGAAAACAAACTCGCAAACATTCGGTTGTAGATACTCAAATATTTGCATGCCAAGTCCAAGCCACAAGTTTTCATGAATTTTCCAACTTTCAAACTTTAATTTTCGTCTTTAAATAACAAACTTTTTGGACTTCATGCTTGGCAGCTCGCAATGCGTGTTAGTTTTGTGGACATACACATACATACATACATATGTATTTAATATGTATGCACATTTGTGGCTTTTACTTGGAAGTGGTATGCGTATGCTGCTGAGGAAAACTATCCCAATAATATTACGTTTAAAAATTAAATATTTTATTACAGTAATATTTTTGGGAAAGTAGAAATAAGTAAATTTGCAATGCGCTCAGACACAATCCCTTTGGAATTTCTTTCAAACCCAAACCATATTTCATGCCATCAAGTAAACTTTCAATCGCTTTTGCTTTAATTTTGCACTTTTACAATTTTTCACAATTTTGTTTTTCAATACAACCCGCAAATATTTGATTTGTGAGAATCTATATAAATGTCACTACCAACTGACCCTATTAGGATGGCAAGAGCCATAAATTGAAAATTTATACTACTAGCAGAAACTTTTAATTAAAATTTTCAAATATATCATTTGTGCAAGAGTTACAAAAACAAAAACCCAAATACTGCAACAAAAAATCGAAACTCCTTTTGTATGTTGCAAGTTCCAAGTCCACAGATGGCGTTGTATCCTTGTACTACCTAAGTGCAAGTAAATCACATTAATACTGTTGTCAACAAAAGCAAAGCAAAGCAAAGCAACATGAAAACGAAAATAAATAAAGAACATAATAGAAAACTAATAACAACACTCAGGATTTTCCCAGGGAGCAACAAAACAAAAAACAAAAAGCAAAAAAAAAAACAGGAGGAGGAGTGCAAGCGTAGTATTTATTATTATTTCTCTACATAGAAATCGCACAGAGAGAGAACTCTTTCTAATTTACCAAAAAGTTCGCCTTGAATCCTGCGAGTAATAAACACGCAATAATGCAAGAGCAAAAGCAATAGCCTGAATTTAATTCAGGGAATGAAGAGCAGGGGAGAACCTTAATGCTGGGTTCTGCCCATACAAATGAATAAATAAATTGTCAGAACGCTCAGCCACCCAAAAGGGCACTAAAGCGTGGAAAGTTGTTGAATTAAGTAGCAAATTTTTGGAAAACAAAAAAAAGAAGATTTGCTCTCCGGATGGCAAGAGATTAACAAGAAAGAATGGGTACCAAGTACGTTAAGTGCGTTGAGAAAATTACTGAGGATATATTTTTTGGCATTTATTTACTTAGTTAAGACATTTTTTAATTTAGCAATATATCCAACTGAATTGTTACTAATGTTAACATGCTATACATATATGCGACGGTTGAAATAAAATTGTCACGAGCTTTGCTATTAAATTTATCACTGGGGAGTGTTGTCATACTGCGTTTTTAAAAATATTGTCTAAATTATTTTTTCTTATGAAAATCGCATTCAAAAATACTTTAAACTAAAATTTTTTTCATTGCAATTTTTTCACAACTAGCTGATTCAGATTATTCAGACAAGTGGCAACTTCAGCAGAAAATATTTTTAAACTGATACCTTACTATTCACCTTCAGTTTGATACTAATAATGTAATTTTTAATTTTTATTTTAAACGAGGTGGTAACCCTGTGGAAATACATTTTTTGTGTAAAATTTTATTTTGTGTAAAATGCATTTCGCTTGACACACTCATTCATTCATTTTCTAATATATGTAGTTATCATTTATTTTCATTTAATTTTTCAAATAGGTGTCACTCCTTTTCAAAAATATTTTCGTAACTAAGTACTACTAATTTCATTGTTTAAAACAGGTGGCAACGCTCCTCAATAATTTTTTACAAAAACAGCTTTTCTCAGCTTTCATCATTTGTCAATCATATTGTAATTTTTGATTGACATTACTTAGTTAATTGAATTCAATTTTTAAAATAGGTGGCAACCCTCTTCAAAAGTATTTTTGAAATAAGAATATCTAAAACCTTTTTTTTTAGACACAAATATGCAGCATTTTAGTTACTTCCTTAATTAAACTGTTTTGAAACTAAGTGCTCCTAAACAAATTTTCTAAACAGGTGGCAACCCGCTTTCATCAACCTTCTTTATTCGACAGCCATTTGCAATTTTTCAGTTATATTTAATAAATGGTGTTGAATTTTCAAAACAGGTGGCAACCCTTACCAAAAAATATTTTCGAAATGGTTTTGTCTTAAATGTGTTTCGTTGAACACAAATATAACAGATTTTCAGTTACCTTTTCAAAACAGAACTTCGGCTTGGACCATGTGTGGCCAATAAATTTCTGTTCGGTTTCGGTCAAAACGAAACCGTCCGAACATTTGTAGGTTTTAATAAGTATACAAATTTTATAAAACTTTACATTTCATATGTTTCTTCGAAAAAAGTCAAATAAGGCTTCCAAATTTACGTGATAGCTATATGATTTGTTATTATCAAGGCAAATTCATAAAGGGCAGTAGCAGTAGTACAAAAACAAAAATGTACATGTATATTGTCTAGTCTTAACGGCAAAAAACAAAAAAAACGTAAGCGAAATTTTTTTTAGTTTTATTTTTGATGCGGAAATATTCATATAGCATGCAGATGTCTTTCTACACCAAAAAAAAAACAAATACGCTTACATTTTTTCGCAGTTAGCTACTTATTTTCTATTTGTTTCACAAACAACACAAACATTAGTATGAAAAGGAACGTAAACTAATCATGGAAATAAAAGTAATGACAGTCAAATTGGTACATTTATTTGTGCAAATAACATCATTTTTCAAAGCGTTATACAACGTAGTGTGCCATTTTTATAATTTGCTATACTAAACAACGATAAGTAGCAATAAATGTGACAACATTAACCCTTGAATAACAAACGCTTACAACAACAATAATGAAGCTAACAGCTAACGACTGACTGACATGAGAAATATTGCCAACAAAAGTGAAAGGAAAGTCGGAGAAAAAATTTCAAAAAAAAAAGAAAAACGTAGCGGAAAAAATGTCAAATAAAGTATCTATCAAAGAAAATAATGTAATGAGGAAAAATCACTCATACGCCCTGCACACCCAGCTGCTAAATCAACTGATAAATTCCTTTACTGCACTTTGCTTTAACGCCATTTTAATATCGAATGTAACTACCTTTATTATTGTTGTCACTCATATTGTTGTGTTTGTAAAATGTACTTTGTTGTTTTATTGCTTTTCACTTTTGGTGTAATTTACGCGAACGACAAACAATTTATCACTACTAAAGCTGCGCACTAATAAAACTTTTAAAGCGGATAAGTGAAGACGAGCCAATGCTAAATGTTCGAGAGCATGGGGGTGCTGTTAAAAAGTGATAATAAATGTCGAAGCTGGGGAAAATGGATACAAAAGTAAACGAGTTTTGTAAACCAAAACTGTTTTCACCAATATTTGTGGACATACATATGTATATTTATTAAATTATAAACATATTGCATTAGCGCTAAAATGTAAATTATTCTAGGTTGTATTTATTGTATTCATAAATTATAAATGTATGTATTTTACACTAACCAAAATTTTCTTCATATTCGAACTCTAAATTTGTAAATATTCCCACCCTTATGCACTTTGTGTAGCCTGCTTTTAGGAGTTGTGTGCGCATTTTTTTATTCTACACCTCTTACTGCTGTTCTTGCTGCTTCTGATGATGATGATGGCGCTGCGAATTTGTCAATGTTGCGAATGATTGATGTTAGCTCATGAATTTTTCGCCTTCGATCTTGTTCTTTTTAGAGTGTTGTTGACAATTTTTGCCTCACATGCTATTCTCATTTTTGCTAAAAGCTGTTATAAATATTTACGTATGCACATCTGGCTAAGCTAACGCCATCCTGCTGTTGAAAGTACGGACAATTTAAACTGGATATTTGGCTATATAAAAACACACACCTGAGTGCTCATATGAGCTGTGATCTACAGTTACTTAAACAATTGATCACAGGGTGAATTTTGAAATTTTGGCAATGTTACATGATACATTTTTTCGCTAAATTTTTAGAAAACCATCGTTCGTAAAATTTCAAACTTTGCATAAAATTTTTGAAAATTAATTTGCATCGAATTTTCAAACTTTTAAATCAGAATTTTTAGAAGAATTTTTCATTCGCAGTTTTTTTTTCAGCTCATTAAAGTTTTAAGAAACCAGAAATTTCCGCTGATTTTTGGAATTTTTTTGAATTTTTTTTTAAATTTTGGCCTTTGAAATTTTTTTTCATTTAACACTTGCAGTTTTCATGGCAGAAAATTTGCCCGAACGTTAAAAGAAAAAAATTTAAACAATTAATGGCAAATGGAAAAATGTTCGTAAGATCAAAATTTAACGGAATTGATAAAAATCAACACGAAAAGTTTTCGAAAAATTGGTGGAAAATTCCAAAAATCCATCCGTTAGATATATTGAAAAAATTGCGTCAAATTAAATTTAAAAAAAATTGTCAAAAAGCAACCGTTTAAATAATGAGCTACAAAACTGCACACCAAAAAATTTTTCAAAAAATATTGAAGAAAAGTTTGAAAAAATTGGTGGAAATCCATCCGTTATATGGCAAAATAAGCGCAATATTAAAATGTAAAACAATTATCAAAAATCAACCGGCATTAAAATGGGCTACAAAGTTACAAACTCAAAAAGTTTTCTAAAAAATTTTAATAGAAAGTTTGAAAAATTTGAAAAATACATACATTCTTTATACAGGAAAATTTGCGTAAGATCAAAATTTAACAGAATTTTCAAAAATAAACCGATATTAAAATGAACTACAAAACTGCATACTCAAAAGGGTTTTGGGGTTTAGAATTATAGAGGTTTTGTACAAAGTTTAAAATTTTGATCTAAATGCTTTTTGTTATATAACGAACTATATTTTTATAAAAGTGTAACACGGTATATGTATGGTGCGTATCATAACTATACGACGGAGAGTTATCGATACTTTACACGTGAATTAATTTTTTTTATAAAAATATAGTTAACTCTACAAAAAAAGCCATTACTTTCAAACTTCATGCAATTTTTTAAAAATCCACGAATTTTCTCCTTTTTTTTAAAGAAAGGCAATCAGCAAACTCTGCCGGAAAAAAATTAATGCGCTTTGCATAAAGATTGAAGCTTGGAGTTTAATAGTTTTGATTGTGAAATTAACTAAATTAAAAAAAAAAAGAATTGAATAAGACTCATGCAAAGTTCCGATGCTTGTAATTTACTCCCTGCCGCATAGTTATGATACGCACTGTACACCACTTTTTCATATGCATACTTCCTGCATAAATTATTTATAGTATATCCAAGCTCACACTCACCTTGAATGCTTGCCCTCCTCTTAGTCAGCTCGTTCACCTTTTACAGCAAAAACAATTCAAAACATTGCCATCAGTAGTGTCTTAGTTTGCAGCCCTTTAGTAAAGTTTTTCACGTGACCAAGTAGCTGTGTCTGTACGCGAGCCACTTAGCACCTTTCTAACTATGTAATTATGAGTATGATATAAAACTTGCCAGTCAACAGGATGCACAATTGGTGAGAGGGTATACATTAGGTAAATTTTAAAGCGTTTCTTAAACGAAAAGTGCTCCTAAATCTCTAAAATGGATTATATGCCGAAAAATTAAGGAAAGATAATAAACAATTGAGGATTTTAGAGAAGTTAAATAAAAAATAAGAAGCTACTTATAAAATAAACGTTTTAGGCGTCGAAAGCGCCATCTGTGTATCCAAATTGAAATTCGAATGGCCACGTGCACGGGTGGTGTGATCTTTACAGAAAAGCATGCCGAATTTTATTCATAATTTTCTACATATATTTATTTTTCGGCCTAATCTAGTTACACTGACAATAATTTTTGAAGTTAAGGCCAGTTTTTATTAGGAAAGTATTAAAAAAAAAGTTACAATGGTCATAGTGGTAGGAGTTATAGCCTGCTCTTTCGGAGACCACCACAACTTCTCATCAGGGTTTCTTCTACATTCTGTCCGGGTTGAAATTCGCAATCTGCGACTTGCCGGGCAAGTACGCAGCCACCGAATAAAAGCGGACATGTGCACTACGGTGGATTTTTCCCTTTTCTCCTGCATGCCAACACATTTCAAGTACAACCATACTTCCATACTGTTGTTGTCTTGTTTCCAAAACTTTGATATTAATAACTTCCATAAAACAATTCAGGACAAGGTGGGATGAAGACAATTTTGAGTTAGAATTTAAGAAGCAGAAATTTACAATATTATGAAAGGTAGATTTACTCCAGAGAAATCTTACGTTTACTCGATCACTGTGGTGCCTTTTGGACTGAGTTTGCTCAGCAATAGCTGAAGCCAATCTTTGGTCTCAGAACTCTACAATGACTCTACGAAACATAGATTGATCTTCTTGAGATGGCGTTACACTCGAAGAGTAGGTGCATTGTGGTCTCCGGGGTCGAGTCGCAGAAGTTTCACGACTCATTCGACCATCACAAAGCCCTAAATGAACCAGTTCGGAAATGCAGAACGTGCAGAGAATGGATTTATGGATACAAAAATTTCCCTGGAAGTTGCGCCAGAGATAGGCTGGCTTAAAAGGGGACAGGGAATTAATTATTCCTGGTTAATTCGACACAGAGAGCCGACAACCATTTATCTTCATACAGGCACCGGCTCAGGTTGCCGTTCACTGTTTCATCAGTTCAAGGAATTCTTCCGTAAGATTGCTAGTGAAATTTGGAAAAGGATCGACGCTAGAAGCTCTAGGTCACTAGCAAATATCGACCGCTCCTCCATCAGTTTATTGGTCGGCAACTGTCTGATGAGATTACATGGCATTAGCGTCGTGCGTTTTCACTCCAATATTTTTTGCCGCAGCTGCGTAAATGAATAGGAAATAGAAACTATAGAAAACTTAACCTGCCATTGTTGCGCTCTTGAAAAAAGCAACAAGCTTTTGGAATTACTGCGTGGAATGTTTGACAGACTTAGGTGCAGCTAGTAGTTATCCTCAGTTTCAATAGGAAGGCGCAGTTGTTTAACTTTAAGGCTTTAGATGCCCCCTTCTGCGGCACAAGAATGAGGCAGCCGGTGTGCCTTTTTGAATTTATTTTAGACTGATTACCAACTAAACGTCATCTATCTTAACCTACAGAAGACGGACAGTTTTGCCAAAAACTTAAGTGAGCAAAAATTCTTTTAATTGCGTAAAGCGAGGTGAAAACTGATATTAGCTATCAAACTAATTTGCCATACTCGTCGACAATTTTTTGAGCCAATTATTTTTCTTTTCATTTACATATATACATTTCTTTTTTTTTAACTAAAAGTTGTGCACTTCTCCTTTAACTGCTCTGCCTACTTTAACCGAAAATTCAATTGTTTTGTCTGCACACCACAAAAGCTATTTAAAACAAATTACACAACAGTTTACACAAAATCAAATTAATTGTTTGAATATTTAGTCACATACTGTGAATTGAGAAATTGCAGCATTAAGTTAATAAATACTTTAGTTTAAAATTTCTTTCAACAATTTCAATTTCTTCATAAAGCAACAATTAATTCTGACTTTGTCTAAACAATGAAGCTGACAAAGACAAACTTTCATAAAATATATTTTCACCTATGTATGTCGTAATTGTTTGTGCAATTAATCTGCAAGAAAAATAAATTGCTAGTTATAACTGAGAATGAGAAAATTTTTCTTGGTCAAGCTATTGTATCTTTAATCAAAATAAGTGTGCTCAGAAAATAAAAGTTTTTCTTAGAAAATAATAGTTATTTTTTAAGATTAATTTTTCGCCTAGAAAATCAAAGTTTATTTTGTGAGTTTATTTTGTGCTTAGAAAATAAGAGGTGTATACATACATAGTTTAATTTTTCACCTAAAAAAAGAAAAGTACTTTGTTGTGTTTAATTTTTCTCAGAGAAAATTTAATATTTTTAGCAAAATTTTTTCATTGGAAAATATAAATAATACTGCGAGTTTAATTTTTTGTTTGCAAAATAAAAGTTGTTTTTTAGTTTTATTTTTTGAAGATTAGAGTAATTTTTTAGTTTTATTTTTTTCTAAAAAAATTTTGTAGCGTTCCTTTTTAATTTAAAAAATAACAGTTATTATATTTTTGTTTTATTTTCGGTTAAAAAAGTAACTTATTGTTTGATTTTTATTTTTTGCATGGAAAATAAAAGTAATTTTTTCAGCATAATTTTTTGCTGGCAAAATAATAATTATTGTTTACTTATAAAATGATAGTTATTATAAGAGTTTGATTTTTCGTCTCAAAAATAACATTAATTTTTTTTGCTCTGATAGTAATAAATCTAATTTTTCGCAGGAAAAATAAATGCCAATTTTTGCTCCGAAATTAAGTTTTAGTTTTTGAGTTTAATTTTTTGTTTGGAAAAAAAATTATTATTTATTATCTTAATTTTGCGGTTAAAAAATAATATTATTTTTTGCTTAAAAAGTAACTTACTTTTTGAATTCTATTTTTTGCTCAGAAAATAATTTTTTTTTTTAGTTTTATTTTTTGCTTGTAAAACAAAATCGTTTTGTATTTTTTTGCTTAAAAAATAGATTATACTTTTTTATTAAGAAATAAGTAGGTTTTTTTTAGTTCTATTTTTTGCTAAAAAGAAATTAAGTTTTATTTTTTTGAGTTAAATTTTTTGCTTAGAAGATAAGAGCATTTGTTTTTAATTTAATTTTTTGCTAAAAAAAATAATTTTGTTATAAAATAGTAATTGTTTTTAGTTTTATTTTTCGTTTAAAAACTAATGTACTTTTTGAGTTTTATTTTTTTGCTTGCAATATAATAGTTGTTTTTTTATTAATAAAACAATAGTTATTTTTTTTTGGGTTTTATTTTTCTACGAAAAAAATAAAGTAATTTTTTAGCTTCAGTTTTTGATTATACAATAAAAGTTGTTTTAGAGTTTCATTTTTTACTTAAAAAATAAGGTTTATTTTGTGAGTATTCTTATTTATTTAAAAATAAGTAGGTTTTGTTTAGTTGTATTTTCGATTAAAAAATAAGATTAATTTGTGAATTAATTTTTTGCTTGCTTAAAAAAAAAAAAGTTATGTTTATGTTAATTTAAAAAATTAGAGTTTCACGAATCACTTCCACTCCCCTCACTCCCCCTTCCACTTTCATCATCGATTATACCAAAAAAAAATGAACGATTATTACCGGCTCATCGATTAATCGAACAATCACTATTACAATTTCAACTCCAGCTGTGATGTAAATATTTAATTTATAAATATTAAAGTAGTAAATACATCTACACCGAGAAGTATGGAAATATAAGTAAAATAAAATGAAAACCAAAATTCACAAGTGTCTGCTAAAATTGAAGTAAGCGTATTAGTAGTGAATGTATGTATGTTGGTCTCTTTATAACCTTCAGTGGCTTTGTGTCAAATATAGTCAAAGTGATATCATGTGTACTTGTACGAGAATTTTGCCAGCTATGTATGTATCATAAATTCTAGTTGCCTTCCATTTCAGCTTCAGTGCATTCTGCATACAAAGCATTTATTTATGCGCACCATTCTTCTAAATATTTATTAATAAAATAACGGCACTCAAGCGTGAAGAATTTTTCGTCAACAGACAAACAAACCGAAACATTATACGTTACCGTTATTCATTTGTGCATTCGTGTATAATGTGGCAGAGTTATTCAATTTAACGTTACATAAAAGTGTACATATGTCTACATAGATGTCTAGTTATATAACAATTCACTTGATGGAGCTGTGCTTCGAAGTGCATGGGGCATTTCAGGGATTGAAGAGGGGGTTGCTAAAAACTTCTGCTTATCCAGCATGCATTTAGTCTCATATGAGCAGAAATCGCATATGAGTTAAAAAAATCTTCTTATGTGTCTACTAAATCACACGCATCGAATATCAATTTTTATCATTTTCAAATACTTGCATTTTCGTTTGCTATTAAAGTTATTATTTACTATATCTTAGGGAATCTCGTGTATGATAAATTACCTAATATTTCTTCATTCTCGTCTCATTTGGCATTCCTTTTTGTGCCACCAAGTGTGACGCTTAGTAAATATCTATGTACATACATGAATATCTCACGCGGGTTTTATAAAATATGTGGCACTCTTATTTTTGAATGAGTGTGGCGGCACCTCACCGAGTTCTGAAAGCTTAACCGTTCGTTGCCCTTTGGGTAGAATTCTACCCAAAATTTACCCTTCAAATAAAGTATACTCAACAAGAAAATTTGCAACCCAATGATCTTGTTTCGAAACTATTTCTGAACAAAATTGATTACTTTTGAGTGGTATGCAATAAGCAAGGCGATTTGTAAGAAGAATTACGAGTTTTCTTACCGTATGGTTGGAATTCTACCAAATTTAAAGTCGCAGCCGTCCTACTCATTACTTTCAAAACTGAGTGACCAATATCTTTCCCCGATTAATGCCAGCTAGCCAAGCGCTCTAAAGTGGAAATGACAGAAAATCAAAAAGGACGATAAAAAAAACAGAGCTTATATGCTGCTTTTGTTAAAAATTGCCAACAAATGTACCCGTGCAAATCCAGTGTATGTCAATTGCATAAACGATTTGTAAAATTTAGGTTCGTAGTAAATAATAAAATAATAAAAATCGTACAAAATATATGAAATCTCAATATGGGTAGAAATCTACCCACAAAGTCGTAATACAAATCGATTCTAAGGCCAACGAACGGTTAAGTAAAAGTGAATGTAGTGGCTCAGAATGTTGCAACTTTCATTCAAGTGCTCGCGATTTTATGGGTGAATGTATGTATGTATGTGTATATTAGGGTGAGCTGAAAATTCGGCCACTATTAGAAAACACTTTTTCTATGTTCTTAAAAATCTGTGCGAAAAATGAAAATTGTCGGTCAATATCTGAGGCTCACCCAAGTTCATTAGAATTCAAAGTGTTAAACAAATATATTTCTTAGCTTACCCCAATCGGAAATTTAATTCTCTGCGAAAAATGCACGCATACCAAATTATGTAGGACTAATAGTTTCAGAGATAATTTCAGTAAAAAATGAACGTTTTGGACATTAATTTAATCAGCCTTATCATGAGTTTCACTTCCGGCCGAAATGCTTCACTTTTCCCTCAATGCAAATTTTTCGCTTTCGAACATATTTTTTGCTTTTCGGCAACACTAAATTCGAGTCGCCATTTTTAACGTATTTTTAATTAAAATTTGCGAGGCGAACTAACAGATTTAAATAGTAACCGACTTAAATAACTTTCATTCTTGGAGTTAAACGGTAAATAATAACCCTAAGGATAGAGAAAATTTATATTTTTCTCAATCTTACACCTTGTAAACAACACTCAGAGTTGTAATTTCCATGCTCGAACTTTACCACCAGCTGTTTGAAGTAGAGCACTTTGGGTGAATGAAAAAAATTACGGACGATTGTTCAATAAGTCGTCCATTTTACAGAAAATTTAATTTTCTACAAGGTGGTGCTACGATATTATTGGCGATTATTAGTTTCTGAGTTAACTGCGAGTTTTATTAAAAATGTGGTATTTCTCTCCATGAACAAATTATTTATGACTAAAAAATAATTTGCACATTATCAATTGTGGAGAATTTCAACTCCGCAACAAAAAAAAAATAGTTATTTTTGAACACTTTAAATTTAAAACTAACATATTGACCAACAATTTTAGTCTTTTGCATAAATTTTTTTTAAGGGTTGAATGAAAAATATAGATATTTTTTCAGAAAATAATGGATAGATACGTCGATATTTTAAATTTCGATACATCGATGTTCGATACTTTGCGTTATTGCAACTTGAAGTAAAAATATCGATAAATCGAAAAATCGATATTTTTTACCATATGGATGTATCGTAAAATCGATATTTTTTAATCTGCATATACCGTTATAGTATAGAAATATCTAAACAAATATATGATCTATTTCTTTCATTAACCCATTCTTATTTTCTTTATAGCATAACGAATCATATTTAAAAATTTCTACAAAAATCGAATTTTCAGCCCACCCTAGTGTACATACATATACGTACGTGTTTATGTACTTACATATGTCATGTGCAAAATAAAATCTTAATGGATAACATAAATTCAAAGAATAAATGTACGAAAGGCTTTTACGCATACAAATAAACAAAAATATAGCACCCACACAAACTTAAATAAAATAATTTGCTTTTATGGTGTTGGGTAATGGTGGCGCTCGCATTACTCGTGCAATTTTGAGTTGCTTTTTGTGCGTGAGTGCGTGTTTTATTTTTTGTGGTGCACCGCAAAGTAAAAAGGAAAAAGTTTTCACTGCACTCACACAAATGGTATAAATAGTAAATAGCTTACTTTCTGCAAATCTTTTGTTGGCTTTTGTTGTTGCACTCCATGGGTTGTGAGTGAAAATGCATTTAGCAAAGAGGCGAAGTGTTTAGTTGGTTGTCGCTGGAGTTGAGTGGCTGCTTAAAGCTAAATAGTTGCTTAGTGATTTCTGTATGTGAGGGGGTGTGTTGGTTTCTATGCATGAATTTTTAAATAACTACATATAGTACATATCTTACTTGACTGGCTTTAGTTCTGGTTTTAAAGAATTTTTCCAGCACTCCACTGCAGTTAATTCGCTGCTGAGGGAAATAAAGTAGTAAAAGGTATTTTGTCGAGTTCCTACGTTTTAGAGTATATTGTATTCGGGTGGTTTGAAGAACACTAGATGCCTGAGTAATTTATTATTAAATTTGTTGGAAGTGAAAGTAGAGGCTTAGTATGGAGTTCCTTGTTTAAAATAATTTTAATAAAATTTCGCAATACATTTCTTCTAAAGCAGATTGATTTGTATATCTTTTATGTAATCAGGCACTTCTAAATATGTTTTGAACAGGAACAAAAAAAGTGATTATTTTAAAATTTTCAACGAAAAAAATAAAAACTTCCAAAGGAATGAAAGCTTTCCATTCTCAATATGCTATGTTCCCCAAAATATATTCCATCTCAGCCGCGCAAAATCTTGACAGATACAGACCCATTAACTCCCTTCTAAAGTTATGACTCTTACGTCAAGAAAATCGTAAAAAACAAAAAAAAATTTGGAAAGTCGTTAAGAAAAAAATTATATGCAGAAAATATTTTCATAGAGCATTTTAACCCATTAAGGCCCACTTAGATTTGCCGTTTTGAACCTAACTTAAAAAAAACCTAAAAATAATAATCATTTTCAAAGTTCTTTGAGGATTAAAATCTCCTAGAAAATTATTATTAAAACAAATCAAAATTGGAAACCTTCTCAGCAAAATTAGTGTACGAATACAGCCGACCGCCACATGAAAGAAAATAAATAGTTTCTTATAAAAACTAGATAGGAGCTCTGTTAACTTCCAAAGTTAATGTTTTGAAGGAGATCATAAATATATTTCCCCTATTTTTAAAGGAGACATAATTATTTGTTATTTTGTGTGGACTTTTATGTTTTTTGTATACAGGGCTTGCCTGAGGAACTACTAATAAAATTTTCCAAGAAATAATTTTTTTTGGATTTGATACCCTAACAACTTCCTTAATTGATTTTTTTAAGGGGTTTCTTGAAGTAAGGGTCAAAACGACGTTTTGTGGGGGGGAGGGGGTAACTAACGGGTTAAATGTGCTACAAAAATATTTACCATGAAATTTTACTGTACATGTACTGAGGATTCATTTCTTTCAGACGGATATTTTAATCCTGTTTTCCACTTTTTTTTTAAAACCCCTTGGGGCAAGACATGGAAAATTTAGTAGAGCCATATAAAACAATTTGAGCTAACTTTTTGAAACCTTGCCCATTCTCTATATTTAACATCCAATTACGTGCGTAGTTTCTATTTGAATAATTTTAGAACTCGATTACGAAATGAATTTATTAAGCCAATCTACATTTCATTGCCAAACTCTACATAAAGCTGTAGGCAAACACAGTTCTAAATTTTCTATTAACTATTACACAAAAAAAGAAATATTTTAATAACTAACCTCTAAATGTTTCTGCCCAACTTACCTTCAAACTTTGATCTTTAAACAACATTATTCCCCCGTATATTTCTGTGAAGTTTCGCCTATCCTGTAGCTTCAGTAATCGCAGCCTGTTGGGCAACAAGGCGTACATTCATCACCTCCATATCCCCGGAGCACATTTATTAGTGCAAGAAAAGTTGCCTGAATAGCAAATAGCTTGCTCTGGGGTTTTTTTGCGTTTGAACTTACGTTGCTACCGAACGATATAGCAATTTGAGTAGAAAACCAAAATGACCACAAATACGGTCTAAATACTCCTGCTGCTCATTGTGGCCAAGCTGGTATTTTTTGTTCTGGCTTCATAATTTCAATAGGAATTTGCTGCTATCATTGAGGGTTAATACTTGGAAACAACAGCAAGGCTCTTGCAGTGCCGGGAAATGATGATATCGCCGACTATGGTTAACACTCGGCGACAACTGCAACAGACAAGCTCACACATTGAATTCACATTCAATGCTGTTATGTGTCCTGATTCAAAATGCCTCTTTGATCCATATCTTTGATGACTTGATTTTTGCCCAAGATGAATTGCATGTTAAATGTCAAAATTCGAGCGTCAGTTTCTCAGTAGACTATTTTACAAATTTGAACACCTTGGATGAACATAAGTTTTGCGAATGCAGTTGGAGAAGGCATGGCATTAAAGTTTAATTCTAATAGGCAAGACAGTTGATTGATAGCCTTAATTTGCATTAACTCATCAATTATCCCTATACTAATACGCATTTGCTCGCCGGTAAATGCATGAAATTTTAGTGCATTTAGACCAGCACAGAGATACGATCGCCAATTCCCAAGTACGATTGTTGCGCACTGAACCCAACAACACTTCTTTGTGTGCCTTCGTGTACAAGGTTGATGTTGTCTGTTGTGATGAAATCTAAATGTGCATTTGTGCTTAGTAACGTAAATTGACTCTGTTCGTCCGTTGCGAGTGAGAAACTTGGGTTTATCGCCAAAGGGTGCATGAGGGGAGCATGTACTGCAGATTAGTCAATACATAGTAGGGGTAGGTAGGTAGAAGTGGCATGGTGAGGAAGAAATGGAAAGTTGTTTAAGGTTCTTATGTAGAAGCTTCCATTGTCTCCATAAAAGTTCTTCACCTAAACCTTCTTTACACAGTTAAAATTGGTGAAATTCCACCGAAATAATGGAATACATCTGAAGCTTGTCTGCTCACGGGGCTTTCCAAGATAAATAGAGAATTTTCAGCTCCACCACGGGCTTCACTGTCCATTAATGTTCGAGTAGATTTTGCTTGAGCTTTTCTTACCATAAAGAATTTCATTATTTTTGTATTCGGACTCCATCGGTTTTCTCTCGCACGATCTCTCAATTTTTTGTTTTTCTTTCTAACTAAAATCCATCTACTATGTAGTTGAAAGCAAAATAAAGTGGTCGAAATTTTGCGTGTGACGCTTCAGATTTGATTGATCCTTATCCTAAAGATTACTAAGCCGATGCTTATGGTAGTCGCAGCTGAATACGTCGACATATGGCGAATCATTGTTTAAATTTATTTTTTTACCGTTCCCTTTTTCCTTTTTGTTTTCTATAATGGCTTAGTTTTCAGTCCTGTTAAAAATTGCGGACACGACATTTTGACTAACTTCGGATATTCTTCTTTTGATTTTTTCATATTTATTATGTTTTTGTTTTCACAAAAGTGTAGCTCATTATATAGAAATGACCATATAAATCCTCATTTCAAATTTTGTTGAAAATATAGAACACTTTAACAAATTTTGAAAACTCGTAAGTATGCAGTTTTATAGCCCATTAAGTTCTAATACAGGGTGGGCCAAAAGAAACCAAGGGGTGTAAGAGTTTAATAACTTTTTCGTTTATTTAATTATTCTTTCGATTTTAATTATTCTGCCTAGTATTTGTAAGAATTTATTTCCTTTGAGAGGATGAGCTATTATTCCACAAATGTGCAAATAAACTCAAAGAAAATGAGTGAAGACTTAATTTAATCACCTTTTCTGGGCTGAGTTCTGTCATTTATTCAACCAATAAATGGGTGATACTTTATAATAGATGAAGCTATGTATTGGGGCCCTCAACTTATGGGGATTCCCATTAATTTTTCCTATACTATCAACGACCAACGACGCATTTCGGCTCTGCAGTGAAAATTCACACTCAGAAACTCTCTACAATTTCCATCCTTTATCTTTTCGGTCATCACTATTTCACTGCTCAACCGCAAATTTTCACATTTTTCCTTTCAATGAAGCAATATTTTCCATTTAACTGAGCAGCCAGGCATACGAACAAATTTTTTGGTAAGTTCGCATTCAATTCATTCATTCATATTTAAAAGCAAGTAAATGTACATCTCAATTATTCTTGTTATAAATTTGCGTCCCTGAGTGCCCGACCGCGCTCAGCCAGCGTCTAACTGCAACTCACTACTTACATCTCTCGTAAGTTGCAAGTTCCTGCATTTTATACTACTTACAAACTTCTGTTTCTTATTGTTGCCGTCGCTGCTACTCGATAGCATCCGTAGCGAGATAGCGGGTGTTAGTGAGCAGAGTGCAATCTCTATTCATGCAGCTACATCCATATTTCAAGTTTTAAGCAATTTGTTAAGTTGCCAAGCATCTGCAATGAACGCTTCTAACTGTAACGGACGAAGGCCGGACTACTTCACACCTGCCTGGCTAATATGCTGGCAATACTCACACATTCCTTTTATTTATGTAGATGTGTGTATGTATGTTAGTATCAGTGTTGCCATTTTGATCCATTTGAATCGAAAGTAATACAATATAGCAGATTTTCTTCCTTCTTTAATATTTTATGACTTTTGATCTCCAATATAAGATTTTCAAAATCATTTACTCTTCTGTGGCAACTCATTTACATAAAATTTCAGCTCTGGTGTCCAAAAACCGGTCGACACTACGTTCAGAAACATCCTTTGTATCCCTTAACGTCCAAAGTTCAAAAGCCCATGAAGAGCAAGTAATAAGCTCCTTGTCCTTATAATTAAGGGCTACATATTACTAGGCGCACCAATCTTACTTCTGTCGAGGCCGGAAGCTAAAATCAGATGTGCTGAGAGGTCTCGTTGCCCTCCAAACATAGTCGGCATTCTGTATCTGATCTGTTCGGTGGATATGCGAATGCAACCCTGGTAACCCAGGAGCTGCCTTATGCCAGTCCTGCTCAATTGGTTTACATCGCCACTATAAAATGGATAACCGAAGGGCTCAGGCCATCCATCGCCGCGGTATCTATCTTCTTCTGAGTGAACCTATACCTTTATTTGCTACAAGGGGACTCTGATGCCGAGAATTAAGCGGATGATCTCTTTCACTGCAACTGAATTGCCTGCATTGCATTTTTTTAATCTCGCGGCAACACTGTAGAGTAAACAGCAAAGATATTCAAGCGTTACCGTAGAGACTTGCCAAAATGCATACAAATTTACAATTTCTTGTATGTAAATTTGATGTGTACTACGGTGCAGAAGAAATGACCGAATCGCTACGGTGCAATGCGACTGAAGTTGAACTTGTTTCCATTTTAACACTTCTTCTTCATCGTTGACTATTTGTTTTTATAGGTGGTATTTGGGTATGTGCGAATTTGTGCATTTTCGAGTAGTTGGTTATTTGCTGACTGTGCAAATTTGCAAATCTACCAACTGATGTTTGTTCAAGTGGAATAAAAGTAGAAAAGCAGTACACATTTATAGGTAGGTATTGCGGAGGAGCGAAGAGGAACTCGAAGAGTAACCATTCAAGTAAGTATTCAGTAGGAGAACACCGCTATTTTATTGCCACTGTATTTTATGTTAGTCTCTTCCTTGACTCCTTAATAAACTTGATAATTCTATCTTATTCACACTTCACTCCCGCAAAAGACAGATTACAACTGAATGGTGGCTTTGTGTTGGTTTTTCCTCCAAAAGGAATCTAGAGGCTCTATTCAACGTTAAGCTTTAAAAAATACCAGAGCTCTTTTGTCTTGAATTAAATTTGGAATTCCGCCTGTTGTTTGCAAATTCCAAATACTGCACGCTCCTGATTTTTTCTGGATTCACTTGGCTTCCGTTGCACAACCTTCAGACCACATAGTTTGAAAAGTTTTTAATTCCATTTCGCAACGGATTACAACTTCAACTTACATTATTTTTAGACATTAAGGGTAGTTTGGTTTTCATATTATTCTCCTGTCCACCAAAGAGCCTAGGAATTTGAGTAGTTCAGCTGGATCTTAAAACTATCTTGGTTGATACCTTGGACCCAGATCTAGTATCTGTGTCACCTCCTCTCATTTGTAAATCCAAAATATTAGAAAATCAGGAGTTTTTCATCTGATGCCACCCATTCTTCAGTAAATTTTTTCGACTAGAAGCGGTGATTTCGAGTATAACTTGAAAACGAGTTTTTAGATTTCGGGTTTGCATTCAAGCGAGTAGACTGATAACTCTACTTTTGCCTTTAGGTACAGTCAACCGACTTCGTTCTAGCTTTAGTTTTGATCTTAGTCCCACGTATTTCTTCTTTTAGTGGCAATCTTACATTATACACATAATTCAATTTAGCTGCCGTTTTATCCTTAGTCATAGTCTAAGTGTTAGTTAGTTCTTCTCAGACTTATCTTTCGTTTTGGGCTTTGTCGTTATTTGGTCGCTGGCTTAGTCTCGGTTTTAGTTTCAGTGTTGTTCTTAGTCTTAGTCGCAATTTTAGTTTTAGCATTGTTCTTAGCAGTGCTAAGAAATATTTGGCTTTAGTTTTGTTTTCAATCTAAGCCTTAGTCTCAATCTAAATATTAAACTTAGTCCTAGCCTAAGTCTCAGGCAGTCGTCGTCTTAGTCTTGGCCTTATCTTAGTCTCAGTGTTAGTCTTGATGTTAGTTTTGTTGTACTCCTAGTCTTAGTTTTAGTTTTTTTAGTGTTCTTAGTCTTACTCTTAGCCTCAGGCTACGTCGTAGCGTAAGTCTTAGTCAGAGCTATAATCTTAGAATTAGTTTCATTCTTAGTCCCATTATAAGTATTAATTTTAATCTTAGCCTTCATCTTAGTTTTGCCTTTAATTTTAGTCATAGTACCAGTCTTAGTCTTAGTATCAATCATAGTCTAGCTTTTAATCTCAATCTTAGCCTGAGCCTCAGTCGTAGTTTTGTTCTGAGTCTTAGCCTCAGCTCTAGTCTTGAGTTTAATTTTAGTCGCTGCCCCAGCTTAAGTCTTAGTCGTAGCCATGGGTTTTGTATTACATTTAGTCTAAGTCTTGGCCTTAGCCTTAATTTTATTGTTAGTGAAAGCGTTAGCCTTAGCCTTCTTTCTAATAGAACTCTTAGTCTTAGTATTAGACTTAGCCTTAGGCTTAACTTTAGCCTTGCCCTTGGCTTAGTATAATTAGAATACCTTAGTTATAATCTTATTAATAACCATAGTCTTAGTATTAGTCTCCATCTAAGCTTTAACCCTAGCCTTCCTTAATACTAGGGTCATTCTAAGTGTATTGCTTTGAATTTGACTTTGGTTTCTGGTCTGTTAACTATCCTAAATTTGTTTAAAAATCTTCGTATCTGCAATCGAGTGCAGTCGCCTGTTCTCTATTTGAGTAGCATTTTCTTCAACTCCAGTTTAGTTTCCTAGTGAGAATCTCTGGCGACCTGGTTTCAGTAGCAGTCCCAATCACACCTGCTCACATCTGGCAATGCTAATACCACAAATTGACTTTCGATTGGCTTTCTCACCATAAGCTACATTGGCAGCAAGGTGTTGATGTGTGAAATGGTAAGAAAGCAAACAATTTTCAAGAATAACTGGGACTCATGCGGAAATGAACAAAATTAAATTGGTAACCTGTAGCAGCAAAGCAAAAATTCAGGTAAATGGAAAGATTCTTGGTACACACTTAGTGAAATGAAACCAAGTAACGGTGGGCGAAGCAGAAGGAAGGTAAAAGGGAGGGCAATAAAATGCCAAGTGCTAAAAGCCTTTAGTTTGGTGCGAAAACTGCAGCAAGTAGTAATGTTATACAAATACAAATCCATATGCTACCGCAAATGGGAATACGCTTGGATTAGCAAAAGCAATTGCAGAGCTGAGTAAAAGTAAACATTTTTAGTGCGAAAAAATCGATCGAGGGTATGGCTTGAAAAAAAAATGAGTAGCACAAAAATTTGTTTTTGGCAGTAGACAGTGCTCTGTTAAATGAGTGTGTGTGGGATTGAAGGAGCTTTGCAGTAAGTACTAAGTATGTAGTTTATTTAATTTTAAAATATTGTTACAGAAATGTTTAATGTCACAAGTTCAATATTGCATTAAAAAAGTTATGTTCATTTGCGTGAAGGTGACGCCTGCGAGCAGGCTTTATTTTTTGAACTCACTTAGCTCACACATTTCCGTTAGCTTTGCGTAGGGAAAGCTAGAGTGCAGTGGGTTGCCAAATGACATAAAACTCATTATTTGTGTTGGAAAACTTTTTCTCTTCAAGCCTTATAATATTTTCAGCGAAATTCATTTACGCTTATTGAATTTCTATAATGACTTTATTGCAAAGCGTACAAAATATTGTCACCTTTACTTTAGTTGTTTGTTTCATTGAATATTTTGAAAAGCAACGTATTCGCAAGTCATGCTCACAATTGCAATTTTGCACGCAAGCACACACATACTTATTTGTCTCACTTTTTGGCTCACATGTGCAATGCAACTTTTCCTTTGCATGCTTCTTATTGCTATTGGCTTGAGCTAGAAACTGAAATTGTACGAGTCCTTTTTTGTTTTGTTTTCTTCCTTTTCGAAGCAGAGTTATCGGAAATCTCCCTTTGAGGATAAAATTTCAACAACTTTTGTGAATGTTTTTGTAGGTTTGTAGGTTTTACAGGGTTTCTGGTGTTTGCCAAAGTCTGTCTCGTTTTTTTTTTATATATGCACATATATTGACATACCTATAGGACGTGTGTGTGTTTCTACCATTTTTTATTAAATTCTGAGAATTCGTAGAACCGATAAAAGTGTGTAAATTTTGCTTTCTGAGCACGTTTTTGATTTGACGACAAATGAGTTTATCCACGTTTTTTTACTTTGAGATATTTATTTGAGGTAATGTTTGTCAAATGAGGTTGACTTTATTTATTTACGGAAAGCGGAAAATAAAGAAAAAAAAACGGACACAGCACACTGATATCTACTTGGAGGCCAATTTTTCCTGGGCTGGTAATTCCTTCCTAAATAACAGAACTTTTTGTGAGTCGCGCATTTTAAAAGTAATTTTCTCACATAGCAGTCGCTTACAAAGTGTACTTTCAGATGATGAAGATACCTACATGCCATTTCTAAAAGAAATATTAAAATTTAAAATACTATGAAAATCAAATTATTGATAGGTTAACTGCCAAAGAAGAGAGTCGGGCAAACCGGTAGGTGACGCCGCGGTCGAGCTATTGATAAAAGCTATAGGCATAGGCTAATATAATGCTATAAAGATATTGGTTCAGTGCGTTTTTGGAACCAAACCTCTCATTTTTGTGAATACAAGTCATTTTGCTTTATAAATATTTTATTTATTAATACATCAACTATGGCTCCACCTATCGGCGTTTTCTGTACGAAACATTTCGTTGAATACGACCCGCTGTCTCCAAAATTGACCTGGCATGACGAAAGTTCGCTTCTAAATATAACATGCCGAAAGATGAATTATATACATAGGAAAAAGGATTATTTTTTTGACTTATTCAATATTTAAAATTTCAAAGTTATGAAATTTATTGCCTTCATTGTTTTTAATTTTATTTGATATTTTAAAATTTTTAGAATTATTTTAAATTTTTGACTTATTAAACTTAAAAAAAAAAGTAAAATTTTTCTAATGGCCAAATGGGGATAAATTTGAAAACTTGCAAAATAAGAAACAAAATTATAAAAACAACAAGTGAGCTCAAAAAGTATTAGTTTATGAAATTTCAAATTTTTGTAGTTTTTGATTATTCAAAATTTTATTTTACAAATTTTTAAATTTTTTTTTTGATTTATTAAGTTTAAAAAAATTGCAAAATTGGGTGAGGGACAAACTGAAACAAATTTAAGAATTTATACAGTAATAAATGAAATTAAAAGGGAAATTTGGAAATCTCAAAAAATTGCAAATTATTGATATTTTAAAAATTAAATAAATCAAAACCAAAACTTTTTTTTATATATAATTTTGTTCTAATAAAATATGAACCGTTTGAATTTCTTAAAGGATCCTAAAATTTTGAAAGGACTTCTTTTTGTAAGACATGCATTTTTTAATTTTGAAAATACCATTTTTCCTTTTCCCGGTTTCCTAAAAAGTGTCAAAATAATTTTGAGTTTTACAATTTTGACAAAAAGTATTACATTTAAGGCAGAAGAAACATTTTTTTCAAGGTAAAAATTCATGCCTTACATAACAAAAAGGTCTTTTTGAAAATTGTAAGGTCTTTTAAGAATATACAGAGTTGGTATATAAAATAAAACTGAGGCCAAAACGGTATTCGTTTTTGATTTATTCAGTTCTAAAAATTTCAAAATTTTGAAAATTTTTGATTTTTCAACTTTATTTAAAAAAAAAAATATGAAGAATATAAAGATAAGTGAAACGAAGAAGAAGCCTTAAAAAATAAATCTGGCGATTTCTTATAAATCGAAACCATTTGAAAGTCCATGTTTTTAATCAGAAGTTATGCAACTACAAAGGCAATATGTACTTTCTCTCAGTCACTGGTTAAATGAGTACTTTCCAATTGGGGCTTTTGGGACGCTTATTTGTGGAAAGGACATTTTTGTGTAGACAGCAGTGACCGCATGAAAACAGTCAGTATGAATAGTTGACGAATTTTTTTTTCTACAATTAAACTTTAGGGCAAATACAAAAAACGTAGCCTATCCCCAAGGCGCTAGATGTGTATTAATGTTAAGTAGAATTTGTGCTACAATTGTAGCTTATAAGATACTGATAATTACAATGTACATATGTACATTTGTAAAATACAAGGTGGCCAAAATATTAAAAATCTTTTGTATAAATAGAATTAAGTTTATCCATTCCAAGAGAGCAGAAACGACTAATTTAAAATCAAGTAAAAATTATTTACAAAATTTAATATGTTTTTAGTAGGTACGCAGTACATACTACACTCGTATTAGAGCCTCATATAAAATTTAAGCACACAACTTTAAAGAGGTGGCTAAATTTACCTCTCTCCGAAATGAAACACCAACACCATTACCACTTTGCTACAAGCAACTTACGAACAATTACCACAAATGGATTTGCAAACTATTCGGGCATCGCCAGCTTTCATCGACAGCTCAATTCAAATACACGCATACATTGCCACATTTACAAATTTACACTACAAATTTCAGTGTGGTTACATTAACTAACATACTCGCAGAACGCTTTGAAATTTACTTAGTTGCAAATGCATACCAGTGTTTGCGCTTGTGTGTGAGTGGATGTGTGTGTGTGTGTGTTTGTGTGTGTAACAGTCGTTTCACCACATTAGCCTTGCACAATATTTGATTTGAGCGGTGAGCCTGAAACATCGACGAATACCACACACACACACACACACACACAGATCAATGGAAATTGAGAATGTATGTGTGTGGCTTAGGTTAGCTACGAGTACTCGCTTTGCGTGATAACTGATACTTTGTGTATGCGGGAGAACTACCAGTATTAAAGGCGGGTGCGAAAATCCTATAAAAAACTACAAAAAAGTATACTCAATAAAAATTCTAAAATATATATTTTCATTTAATTTAGATACATACCATGCAAAAATTTGAGACTAAGCTTCTATAAAGTTTTGTATAACGATTATCCGTTTGTACAGCTGCCACTTCAACCAGTACAGCCATCCACAGCCAAAGCGCCAGTCAAGTGATAATCTCCTTAGCATTTCAGTATTTTTATTTACCTTCATTTTTTTGGGTTTATACTTTTTCACTGCTTTCCGAATTCCGGCTGGTATTCGCCAGCCAGATGCAGATGCAGCAGAGCTCCCTATGGATATTTGCCAGGATAGTTCAGCTCACGATTTATAAATATATATATTTTATTTACTCGGCAAACAAGTACGAGTTAGACTGCACACTTCGATACGCGTTCATGGATACAGTGTGTTTCACAAAGCAGATTTGCTGAGCATAGTAGGCAGTGTATGAAAAACTAACCAATAGAGGAGTAAATTTTAATGGACATTTAAATTCAAACTATGCAGTGTGGAGAGTATTTGGTTTGTATTGTGTTACGAAGTGGTGACTTTGAATGGCAATGAGTGTTATTTACAAGAAGCATTTGGAAGCTGTATTACCAAGTGCCCGAAAATATTCAACTCTGCAGCAGCTAAGCACTCTTGCACCTAAAAGAGCAAGCGTTAGTAAAAATAGTAATAGTAATTAGTAGTAGCTTTAGTAAAAGTAGTAGTAGTATCTAGTTGTACAATAGTATTAATAAAAATAAATGGTTGAAAAATAGTAGTAGCATTAGTAAAAATAGTAGTAGAAATTAGTAAAAATAGTAGTAGTAATTAGAAGTAGAAATTAGTAAGAAACAGTAGTGACATTAGTTTAAAGGATTGTAGTAATAAATAGTGGTATGAGTAAAAATAGTAGTAGAAATTAGTAAAAAGCAGGTGTAACATTGCAAAAAGAATATTAGTAATAAATAGCGGTATTAGTAAAAATAGTAGTAGGAATTATTAAAATTAGTAGGAGTAACTAGTAGTAGCATTAGTAAAAATAGTAGTAGTAATTAGTAAAAGTATTAAAAAAATAGTAATAGAAACTAGTAAAAAACAGTATTAGCCGTAGTAAACAGTAGTGGTAATAAATGTGTAGTGGCATTAATAGTAGTAGAAATTAGTAAAAATAGCAGTAGTAATGAATAGTAGAAAAAATAGTAGTAGAAATTAGTAAAAATAGTAGTAGCTTTAGTTGAAGTGGTAGTAGAAATTACAAAAAAGAGTGGCAGTAATTGGTAGTAGGATTAGTAAAAATAGTAGTAGAAATTAGTAAAAATAATAGTAGTAGGATAAGTAAAAATAGTAGCAGACTTAAATGAAAATAGTAGTATTAGTAATTTAATTTAGCTAATTATGGTTAGTAAAAACAGTAGAGGAAATTATTAAAAACAGTACTAGGATAAGTAAAAATAGTAGCAGAAATGAGTCAAAATAGTAATAGGGGGCAAGGGGACCGTGTTTGAAGTAAAGTGATATTTACAATGAATCATATTTCGTGGTTTGGAACTACTGGAAGAAGGCTTCAGCTGGTAAAGGCCTAAACATTTGTTCAGCGGTATGTTAAATAACCTGTCAAGGTTCATGTTTGCGGATTCTCTTCTAAAAAGAGATTAGTAATATTGACTGCCTTTACACGAAATCTCTACGGATATTTTAAGATCACACTGTATGAAAAATAGTTTGCTAAAAGCTGCGACCAATTTTATACAAAGGATTGGATTTTTTAAGAAGACAATAACCCAAAATACTGAAGTACAATAAGCCTGTCTTGAACAGCAGAAAAATGGCATTCCGCAGTTTGATGGACTTTCACAAAGTCCGGAGGCAAGCCCAAATGAAAATGTAAGAGATCTAATGAATGGGGACAAATTGTCTATAACAAACCCACTTGTAGAAAAAAGTGGGTAGTGATGTGTCTCCAGATTGTGCCAGAAAACTAAGCGAAAGTTGTTCAAGCCTATTATAGACAGTATTGAGATGTGAACAGAATATCTAGCAAAAATAAAGGGCAATATATTTCATCACTTTTTCTGTAAAATATTACCTCCGAATCTGTTTTCTGAAACACGCTGTATATATGTATGTATGTGTATATGTTTGATAAATTTACAAACGCACACTGGCACACTTGCGCCCTGACTCTATGCTCTCACCTCGTTTCCATTTTCTGCTATCGATTCCAACGTTCTATCCCATTTGGTTACGTTACGTGTAATTGGATTGCAATATACATATGTGTGCATGTGTGTGTCTGTGGATGCACGTGTGTGTGTGTGTCTATTTACTTCACTGTGTATTCGACTGTTTATTCCCCTTTTGCAAAAGGCTGTAGCTAAACTTCAAACTAGATTTTGTTTGGCACATTTTTTGATTTTTATTTACTTTCTGTGTATTTGTGTAACTGAGCAACATCCTTGTTATAACCCGCCGGCGGCGGCGGCATTTGCAGTCAATTGTGTCAATGCTTAGTTTGATTTTTTGAAAACGTGAACGAAGTACTTGTACTTAGACATACAATTCTATGTACCTGGTTGTCGATTCCTTTTTCGTTGAGTGTAGATAGTCTTCGTTTGGGTTTGAGAGATAAAGTTGGGTAAGGCAAAGTACTGTACTGTAGATAGTGAGACTATCATTAGCAAGTGAATTTATTAGTAAGTAAATAAATAAAATTATCATATTAGAGGTGCGTACAACAAGCTTCCCTCGCTGTACTCATCGTTACCGTAAATATTGAACGCTACAAGCAAATCATTCGCGACTTTTTGGTTCCCCACGTCAATAACAAAAGTCTAGGTGCTAAATGACCCCAGCAAGTCGGAGTACCGAGTGGCCGAATTATATTAACAATGGGCTTCTAGGTTATGTGCCTTGTCACCGTTAGACTTCGTTTTTTAGCGGTACGTCAGGTCAATAAACTATTCTGGTAAATCAACTACAACTAACCAGTTCGGCGCATTATTAGAGAAGTGGTGCAAAATTGTACTGATAGGATGATCTTCATAAAACAAAGTCGCGATGGGAATAGGCTATTAGCTCCACTCAGAGTCCTTTAAATGATACTTAAATTACTTCCCAGAATATAATTCAATAATGTCCCTTTCTGAGTCCGTTAACGACCAATCAATAGCTCTCAAATCTATTCTTGATTCAACATTATTTGAAGGATGAATGAAAATATATTCGCGATTCCAAATGATGAATAAAAATTTATTCGTCATTCAAAATTATTTCTATGTTAAATAAAAATCTATTCCTCATTAAAATTTATTTGAATGATGAATGAAAATAAATTTTGTAATTTAAATTTATTTGACTGATGAATGAAAATCTGTTC
Source organism: Anomoia purmunda (assembly GCA_951828415.1). Taxonomy (NCBI): domain Eukaryota; kingdom Metazoa; phylum Arthropoda; class Insecta; order Diptera; family Tephritidae; genus Anomoia; species Anomoia purmunda. The sequence continues at coordinate 113,579,724 of OX639997.1, forward strand.
AAAATTATTTGAAGAAGGACGAATGAAAATATAGTCGTTGTTTAAAAGTATTTGAATGACGAATGAAAATATATTCGTTAATTAAAATTACTTGAATGATGAATGTAAATTTATTAGTTATTCAAAGTTAGTACGGAAATCTATTTTTATCTTCCCGTCATTGAATTATGCAAGTGTATTTTTGATATTCCCGATATAATATTGCGCCCTATACAAAATTCAAGTGAAAGAAAGAAAATCCCTCTCAACCTATTGCCATTGATATATTTTCTAGTCATTAAAAAAAAACATTTTTTGTAGCCCATTTGGCGATTTCCCTTTCCTTGAAAGTTGATCTCAATCAATCATAATTAAATAAGTTGTTTATCATTCTTGGCCTATAGTTTCATCTTTGAAAGCATTAGAAAATTTCGTGCAGTCCTTTGTTCTTCACAACCAAATTTCCATCAGTCACTGCATTGACGTAAAATTTGAAATTTAAGTTTCAGTTGCTTTCTAAATTTGAAATAGATAAATAAAAAGAAAAATAAATAAATCCTGCCAGCGATAAATACCATTTGCATTTAATTTCAGAAAAGTTGTATCTACTTCACACTTATCCTCTTGTCAAAGTTGAAATGCAGAACTCTTCAATTCCATTTCCACCTTCAGGCGTCCTTCGCAGTTATACTAAATTTTTCATTTGTATGTATATTTTTTATTGTATGCGCGTATTTTCTCATTCACTTTCTGTCACCTATTTCTCACTTACACCTCAGTGGAGATTTCTCTTTTCGGTAAACTTGTCACGTACGAGCGCTTACAGTAGAATTTGTAAATCGTACAACATAACGAATATTTCATCACTTTAGGGTAATAACTCGATTTCAGCTATGAGAAAAAAAGTAACAAACAAACAAACAAACATCTCTAGCTGTGGAGAAGAGGACGCGTGGCGAAAGTTTTTGGGATAAAAGTTAAAAAAGAAAAGGCAATGAAATATTTGATATCGCATTGACACTTTCAATGTATTAGTATTTCGAATAGATTCCAAACTTTTGCTACAGTTTTATTCGATAAACTTGCATTTGTGTGGGGGGTTTCAAAGTTTTCGGCAACACTTTACTCCCACGTACTATCATTTTCTTGTCTCTTTCTATTAGTGACACGAAATTTATGTACTAAATATTTTGGGTAAATATACAAAAAAAATAATAAATAGCATTTGGATAACTACTGCCAGCGAAAATCTAAATACAATTCAAGTAATAGATAAAATACTTTGAGACCATTTATATCTGAAGGGCTGTATTAAAATAAATGGTTGATTGAGTGGAATCATTAGAATAGAAATAGATGGAGAAAACATCTAAGTTTGGTCTGGGAGTAGAGGCAGGCATTCTCTTTACATCTCAAGAGTAAAGCAGAGTTGCAATAAAGAGGACAACTTTGATTAAGTGGTATTCGTTTTCTTAAAATTTAAAGCTCCTAGCTTGACTAAGGAATAACAGTCTCATGAAAATGACTTTCAGGAACTGAGAGATTTGGAATGCCCTTGAATTTGAATGCCGAACTTTTTTTCTTGCTTTAGCTTGTTAATTGAATACAAATCTATAGTCGATCATATGCATATCCAAACAAGTGTTAATAGAAGAATAATAATGGTATCATACGACGAAAGGTAATCATATCAGAAATTAGATGAAAATTTGAGTTTGAACTAGAGGTGTTAGAAATAATATCGATTATTCCGAATATCGATATTTGCTGAACCAATAATCGAGTATATAAATCGATAATTGCCTGGTCGATATATCTAAGAGGTGAAAGTTGGGTTTGAACTCCACTTGTTTAATAAAATATCGATTATTCGGAATATCGCTATTTTATGGTCCAAAAATCGTATACTTGAATAGATATTTTTCTGATCGAAATATCTAAGAGATGAAAGTTGAATTTGAACTTAGAATTTTCGTTATAACATCGAATTTTCGAAATATCGATATTTTTTGGTCCGATAATCTATTATTTGAATCGATATTTTCCTGGTCGATATATTTAAGAGATCAAAATTGTGTTTAAACTAAAAAATTTTCGTTACAATATCGAATATCCGAAATATCGATATTTCATGGTCCGATAACCTATTACCTGAATCGATATTTCCCTGGCGGATATACCTAAAAGAGGAAAGGTGATTTTGAACTAGGAATTTTCGTTATAATATCGATTATTCGAAATATCGACATTTCATGGTCCGATAACCGATTACTTGAATCGATATTTCCCTGGCGGATATACCTAAAAGAGGAAAGGTGATTTTGAACAAGGGATTTTCGTTATAATATCGATTATTCGAAATATCGACATTTCATGGCCCAATAACCGATTATTTGAATCGATATTTCTCTGATCGACATATCTAAGATAAGAAATATCGATGTCTTGAAATTTATTTTCCAACCGCAAAAAAAAAAATAAACCTTAACGAAGCCCCTAATGCGGATCATTTTGTAGGAGCGCCAAAATAAATTTCGAATTTCTTTTTGTACGTTCAATGTTTCATACACATATTTTTGTAAAAATATAGATCGTTCATTCGCTAACTTAAATCAAAAGTACATAAATCGAATCATATTTTGTTAATCAAAATTGCAACTTTTTGATCAGACTTTTTACAAATTATTGGGTATGTAATTTTAGTATAGTGGAAGTTTCAAGCAGCTAATAATTCCTGTTGATTTTTTGTAGATTTCTTGAAATTTTTGTCTGGGGCACTTTGATTTATATAACGGATGCATTTTATAAAAATTAGCATTAATTTTAAATATTTGTTTATACTGCATTTTCTGCCATTCGCTAAATAAAAAATTTCTAACAAAAAATTGTGTTGAACTTCAATTTCATTAAACGATTTTTTATACCAATATTTTTATTAAGACCGATTTTTCCAACATCGATTTTTTCTAGACTTTATCGGGCATCGATTTTTTTTTGTTTTGTATTTTTATACGTTGTCAAAATGATATACGAGAAACGGAAATGGAACGCAGATTCGGACTTATGAGGTTAATTTGCATGAGTATCAATCGCAATACTCTTCCATCCATTTTTTTATTATGCAGTGTAGAGCCACTTCGAGCGAGTAATGATGATAATGTACCGCTTACCCTTTTCATTAGGATGATGAGTTTTAAAAAATGGTCTATAAAAACTAAAATCTCTGCCATTTTTTTAAGTAAACTCGTACTGCTATCCTCCACATCACTTTTGTTTTATTTCTGGTAAATCTGTATCAATCATCGTATCTAGTTGTTCATTTTTGACAATTCTTTTGTAATGCAAAAAGGATAGGGGACTGCAAATTGCCGAAATACCTGGAAAATTAAATTCTAAGGTAGTCTTTATCAACTTCAATCCGATAGTTGGAGATACTAGCTTATGGCAAATGATGTGTTTTAAATCGATTTTTTCTAACCTGTTCCAAACCAATTCAATTTTATCATCGTATGTGGATTTGAGTCTTGGATCCAGATTACAAGGTGACAGCCAACAGATAAGGAAAAGTAAGCGATCACTCCCATGAGCCCAATGTAGAGATTTTGTTTGTTTGCCTTAAAAGCAAAATTAGGTGAATAATTTTTTAAAAAAAATAAGTCTCCAAGTATTCGCGCTTACATTTAGGATACCAAAGTACATATAGGAGTGGACCACAACACCGATAGAATTAAGGAGTAGCGAGAACCAACCATACCATCTTGGATAGCAGTCATCTGGAATGTGAGAGAAAGGAAAATAAATATAGAGAGTTTAAGATTGCTTATTCTAAAATCACGCTATATATTTTCTAATTTAGCTCAATGCAGTCTAGTTAGTGATTTGCTTGCCAAATGCGTACCAATTGAATGCTTTAATTTAAAAAATTCGATTTTTTCTTTCCTCTCTTCTATTCAGCTCTTGCTTCATTTACAATACGTACCTTTCAATCTTTGTGGCCAATTCTTTGGTGGTTCCTCAAGAATGGCGAATGATAGAAGAAAGCATAGAAAAGTTTTGACTAATAGAAATAATGCGAGCACTAATGCAGTTATTTTAATAATTTTTGCACACTGAAGCGAACAGTTTGCCATTTAGACTATTTTCGCTACACAGTTAAAAAAAGCAAAAACCAAAAAAAAAAGATATATATATATGACAAATAATGAGCTATAACGAATAAATTATACAGCAAAAATGACGATAAAAACATCAAATACAAAAAAAAGCTTTTGAGTAGTTTTGACTTCGAAAAACAATGAGCTTGTTAAAGGGTTTCCATTTGGTTTTAATTTAGAAACCAAAATATAACATACAATATTGCATGGTAAAATAATTAAATTAGAAAAGATGCTGGGGACTTTCGAGGTATCGTGTAATATTCTATCCTATTCTAGCTTAAACCTTTTTCTCTTACTCTATGGAACTTATTCTATAGGATAGTACTATCTCAGCATATCCTTCTTCTACTTCGTAATAACCAGCTAGGCAAGTTTTTCCAGTTCCAACAAAGCACTCCAGTCGCTCATTTGCTTTGCTAACTTGCGCCAGCTATAGATCGCAATTGAAGCCAAGTCCTTCTCCACCTAGTCGTTTCAACATAGAGGAGGTATTCCTCTTCCTCTGTCATAAGTCCAACAGGGCCTAGTCAGCATCTTCTCCAACGTATGGCTGAATAAGTCGCATGATAGGGATTTACCGTACCTGAAACCTCATTTGATATCTAAAGGCTCGGAGAGTTCCTTCGCTGTTGATGCTATTCGGCGTCACTTTACATAAACCTTATTACTTTTGCAAGGATACCAAATTCTGCCATCTCGCCACATAACGAAATTTATTTTAAAGACGACAAAGATATTGTGTGTGTCAATCCTGTTCTCCAATTCTGAGTGTTTCGATCTGGAGCCAGTGACGTAGTTTCATGGTTATGGATGGCTCCTGGAACCTGGTGCTACAGACTATCCTGTTTCGGGCCCCAGCAAAGCCGATCAGTGTCAGTTCAATAGCGCAGATTTTGTCGTTTCGATTAAGTTTTTCGAAAGAGAGACCAAAGATCGCTTCAGCGTTCATGGAAGTGATCTTTGATCACGTCGTCCTTCTAGATCGTCGGGATGTGGGTACAAATCAGCTTTCATACGAATCGTAGCAAGTCGCTCATCCAACTAGTGAAGTTGTAAATACTATACGTCGGTAGGTCCTATAGCTTTCTCACTTTGCACCGACCGTGCTGAGGCTTCTTGAAATTTTTGAGCGTCGCATTCTATCCTATCGCATTCTATATTTTCCTATCTCATTTCTATCTCTATCTCATCTTATGCCTTCCAACCTTATCTTTTTTCTTCTTGTAACTGGTGCGACCAGTTCATTTTTATATTATCTTATTATCTTACCTCATCCTCTACTCTCCTAAAACATCCCACTCTATCTTAAGCGTATCTTCCATTTCACTTCATTTCCTTCACTTCTCTTTTCATTTATTTCCAACTCTATAATTAGCTTTGTTTGTTTTCCTCTCTTCCTTCTTATTCCATCGTATGTTACTTCGTTCTATACAAACCTAGCGCATTTTTATTTTGTTGCATTCTGTGCAATCTTGTACTCTTTTTGATTACTCCATTCTATCCTATTCGTTTTTATTAATTCATATTAAATTTTTCTGTGTTATCGTTTCTTTTCTGTTGATTTTATCTGTTATCATACTTAGCCGCTTCAAAATTCCATTTTTCACATTGTTATTTTTCCTCCGAAAGAAATATCTGCACCCCTCTAGCTACATAGTAGATCATTCGCTCCTTGCAAAAAGTATTAATTAACTATGCATTAAAAGTATTTTTAACTATGCACATTTCATTTTAATTTATAATAAAAATCTCTTCTCAAAACTTTTGTAATCTGTACGTCTGCAAACAGAAGCTCATTTGCTTGCTTCACGTTGTGGCTGTCTGCGCTCCGTCTCCCTTTTACTCTAACTCAGCACACTGCGTCTTATAGAGGGAAGCATCATAAATTTTCGCGTTTCGTTTTACTTGATTCCTGCTATCAAGTTTTGTGCATGCCCAGGAGTTTGCAAGCAGCCAGCGAGTGAGGGTGCAGTGTGACAAAATTTCGCAGCATTCCCCGTCTCATTAAAAACAAAAGCTATAAGGAATCAAAGAAAGTTGGAGAAAGCGAAGAATACACCAGAAAAGCATACACAACTGTCAGCTCAGACCGACAGTCTGTTGCATTCAGAAGCCCGCAGAATCACAACTTATTTTTCTCAAGTAGTTTAGGGAAAATGCGCGATATGCGAGTTGCAGTTGTACTGAATGAAAATGAAGTTGGAAATTAAATGGGCTGCTGGCTAATAGAGTTAACTTTAAACCAACTTTCGACTAGGGAAATTACAAACTGACAGTGAAGTAAGGCGGAAGCAGAGTCTTCGTTTGAGTATAATTTTTTATTTTAAGCTAAATGAGAAGCTTCATTAATACTGCTATGAAGAGTCTGTCAGCTTTAATTTGCTTGGAAAATGGATAAAGTTTTATAATACTCCTGGCTTTTTTCTACGCGATTATGGTGAAAAAGGCGGCAAAATGTGTGCTTGATTGCTGGTGGTAGGAAACTTAATTTTTTAGTTTTTTAGCTATACTCCTGCTGTAGAAGAACGCTTTGTGCAACTCCATGCGAAAGTTTTCTTTGTCAAATCATAAAAGCCTTTTCAAAGACCATTTCCCTTACTGTGCGAAGAATTTTTGTTTGTGTATTTCTTTGGTAGAAAATATTCACAGTTGATTGCTTTGGGATACAAATGAAAATTTTCTAAGAATTCCTAGTAATATAATGTCTACAATTTTTAAATGGCGCTCAGAGAGTGTGAGCAACTTGATTTCTAGGCTTAAATAATGTAATGACCTGAGAAGACGATCGTATTTATTTGTCGCTTTCCCGCAGACTCAAATAAACTCACCAACAATGCAAGATAACAAAATTAAACTTTTTTTACCCTGATTTCAAATTTTCCCTTATTTTTTCCGAGTTAAAGTTTCTCAGCTGTTAGTCATCTTTTTGTGCTACAAAAAAAAAACAAAATCCGATAGGTGGCGCCGGTGTCGAGATATTTATAAAAACCCGTATTACAGTCCGATTTCACTCAAATTATAACATGTAAATTTAACTAACCGATAGATGGCGAAGGATCCGAAATATTTCTAAAACCCATATTCACAGTTCAATTTGATGCAGTTTCAGTTTTCTAATACAATATTTTTTTTTCTTTTTTTCAGGCTAATTGATCTAAATTTTTATTTGTGTGACGACGAAACGAAATTACAGTCAATATTTTAATTCAAGATTAACTGTTCCAGCATTTACGATTATAGCTAGATTATCAGGTAAGAAAAATGTGCAGTATTTATATCTTTTGCAGTTCGTTTATACGCTAAAAATTTTCAAATGGATGACCATGTACCACTTGAATTTTTTAAACACTTATTTTTTTATGTTTTTATATTCCAATTTTTATTCACGTATTTTTAGTAGCACTAAGAACTAAAAAAAATAAGTGAAAGTCGAAACACACTCCCCTTTCACGAAGATTCGAACGAAGGTTCTCATAAACAATACACCTTCACAAACTTGACTGTCTGGTCATAATAAAACAATTTTTGTTTGTTATGAGATTTTTAGAGGAGATAGACATAAAATTGTATTGCCACACTCGCCAGCTATAATCTATAGATAAAAATTTGATCATAATCTTCCACAAAATAAGATTTCCACATCTTTTACAATTCACTAAATCCTCTTAAGTACTTAAATAACAAAATGAATGCCATCCAGAAACGTTGAAACTCTTTTAATCTTCATCGCTTAAGAAAAAAATTTGTAGTTAGCATGCATCTTAAAAGCGCCAATAGTCCAGATTTGATATACTATCATTCACCAATCAACTACTAATATAATAAAAAAAATTTAAAAAAAAAACCAAAAACAAACTGATGGCAAGATGTAATTAACAAATGCTTAGTGTATTGCTACACCGAAGCGCATCAAATGATTGATTAATGAACATTTGATGTATGAGAAAAAATAAAATATAAAAAAGTCTAAATAGAAAGGCCACAGTTCATCATCAGCGAAGGAGAAAACAAGCTATTTGCAGCGCTAGCAAAGGAATAGTAGACAAATTAAAAAATGTGAGAAGAGATAGATAATTTCCAATGGTAAAGAAAAGTGCACGTAATTGAAGAAATATAATAATATTTGAAGCTCATAAATTGATGTTGTGGGAATTGACCTATTAGCTAGAATGTGGATTAGTGGGGCATAGCATTTAATGTTTAGTATTTACCTAGATGCATTGTCAACCGGAGCAACCGCTCATATATTCGAAACTTTTTAAGACTTAAATAAAAAGTTAAAAATTAAATCGATATAGCAAATATTGTTTGATGTATATAATTTGATTTCCCTTTTGGTGTTCTTCGTCCTGTTCACACACAGCAACTCAGTTTCATGTGAGAAATTCTATTTATGTAGAAGATAAACACCACAAAAAGTGTGTCGCCCGACTACGAGCAACTCTATACCGTTCTCTTTCCCTCGCCGTACAATCTTCTTCAAGAAGTTATCAGTTCCCGCAATCAAGGCGAATTCATACCAGGTGATAGCAGCAAGAATCCAACGTATTTTGTTTTAGAATTTATGTGCGATAATTATCAAACTTGTCTGTATTTTTTTTTTTGCTTTTACGGCAAAAGCCGACAGCTATACTACTGAAAGCAAAATCAAAATAGACGTAAGGCGGAAGAAAAAATTAGAAATCTGTTTACTAGTAACATTGCACATTCGCTTAGGCCGCAACAAAAATTGCCTGAACGCAGTCAAAGCGAATTCATATAAGGTGATAGGATTCGGTGAGCCGAACGCTTGTTCTTCTTTCACAATTCGCTGGGTTGTTACATATACTTACACAAACAAAATCTATAAGCAATACTGGCCGAATTCACTCGCAAAATTACACAATCGGAACAAACAACAGATTCGCCTTATTAATTTTTTTCATTAAAATTCGCTTTACGTTTGTGTGGGGATTTGTTATCAATAAACCCAAGGCGAATTTATATAAGGTGGTGCTGAGTAAGCAGCTGAGTGAATTCGCTTGCTCGATTGAATGTCAAAACCATGTGCTTGCTACAATTCTCACCGATTCTCACTGTCATTGCGCGTACAATTTGTACACTAAATTGTTGTTGTACCATGAACAATTTGCCTCATACTAAAAAAATTTTGTAACGTGTCTTGCCTTGTAATCTTGTTGTCGAACGATTAATTTAATATCATAAAATCTGAGTAAAAGATTTCTAAATTAATAAGTAAGTCAATTTTGAGTACTGAAGAATTTTCATTCCAAACTGTAACTATCAAGATTTTTTTAATTTTTATTTTATTATTAAGCTACGAAATTGTATTTTATATGTGTGTACATGGCCTGGTGGTAATTCGACTGCAATTTTCTCGCTCCTGGCGAATTTGTTACGACCTCAATCAACTAAACGAAAATTGCATGACAGCAACAGCAGCAACAATAAAAATAACAACAACAACAACAATTGTTAGTAAATATCCACTAATCAAAAAATCGCTGGAATGAAATTGAAGCATCCCATCCTGAGAATGATTGACTGCACGAAAACTAGCTGATGGACATGAATCACAGTGTGCGGGGCTCTTCACACCTATGATCAAAAATAGTAAATGTGCTCCGAATTCGCTGAAATTTGGGAAATAACATTCGATGAGCATTTGCAAAATAATATGCCCATTTTTCTCCTGATATCCATTCAAAAAAAGTAAAGAATTTTTTCAATCTCTTTTAAATTTAGCAGCTAGATACAGATGATTTTTAAGTAAAATAAAAATTTCTTTAATGGTAGATATGTAATTTCTGCTGACAATTTAATAATAAATTAAAATGATGACAATTAAAACTGCTTAAAAAATAGATACAAAAGAGACTTACGGTATTAAAATGACTCGATTTTTTTTATCCATATCTATTAATGCAGTTTTTAACTTAGAATATGTATATAATATTTATTTTTTTTCTTTTCAATAATTTAATTTATTTTTTCTATTTTGGCACTTTGTTATTACAATAATTGTTTTTAATTTTTTGCTAAAAGTTTTGTAGACATATTTATTTATTTTTTCACACACTGTGCAGAGCCGCGCCACTGCGTACCGCAAAATCAGTCAGCCGCTTAATGACATAAATCCGTATTGATCTATACCCCATGTATGCCTCGAAGCGAGATTTTGTTGAATTTTTTGCGAGCGTAAATTCAACATGTCAGTGTTGTAGTAAACATCAATGCCAACAGTCCATACACTGGAGACGCAAACAGGGCAGCGAATAAAACAACCAGCATAGCCGGTGTTGTTGCTTCTTCCTCATGCTGCAAGTTTTGCCGGTGTTGAACCTGAATTTTGATGCCAATTTAACGCGCCACTTTTTCCGCCGCTCGCAATCTTAACAACCAACAACATTTTTCTCTTGCCCCCCAATAAACTGCTAGCAACATGCGGCCGCATTGCCTTGCATAGATTTTCATTTTTCCTTGCCCCTCTAGCTGTGTTGCCCACCTCAACTGTGTGGAGTCGATTTTTCCCAGCTTCTCCTAATTTTCTATTGGCTTTTGCTACATCAGCGGCCAGCTAGTTGAAGTGGATTTTCATGTATTGCGCGCGGCATCAATGGCGCATCACGATTTTGTGGCCTGCATCTTCTTCTACTACTTAGTACACTTCAGCGGTTGTTGCTTTTTTGTTTTTTTGTGTTTACTCCTTTGCATTGATTCTGACGTTGGCCTCTAAAATACCTCCAATGCACCAGGTGAATGCAACTTTGTCCGGTTTCTATTACGCTTGAAGGCTTCGAGATTCTGTGCTTTGTATGTACATACGTTTGTAGTGGTATTTGAAGCTTTTCTTCTTGCACTTCATAAGCCGTTTTAGCGTGATTTGGTTTTCTCTCAGTGGAGAACAGGTTTGTAATATTTAGACGAATGCTGTTGGTGCTTTCATCGAAGGCCAAGTTGGACAAATAGCGTGTAATGGAATGTGCAGTAAGCAAAAACAGCGTCGTTCAAAGCATAACGAAATTTTTTTGTCGGGATCTAAAGAGGACTTTCTACCATAACTCTGATAGTCAGTAACAGACTCAGAGCTGACGCCAGGGAGGAAACAGCGACTGAGGCAGGGACATAAATAGACACGAAGACAGAGATGGAAACGGAGGTGGTGACGGTGTTAGATACACAGACAGAGATAGGACAGAAAGCGTATATATAGAGATATCTATAGTTGTATGTCGATACGCAGGAGGTGGCAGGTGTTGGTGCAGATTGAGCCACGACAATGAGCACTCCGGACACAGAAAGTTGTTCGGATGATTGTCAGAGCAATACAGAAAGCATATCGTAAGTTTTCCTGCAAGAGCACAATGGAGAGATCTATGTGACATCTGGGAGGCTCGGTGAAAACTTTTTACACTGTCAACTTCAAAAAAAATGAAACCGGAGCTAGTTGGCGATATCAGATGCATTCCTATCTTAGTTACAATGACAACACTGTTCATAATTGACGAAAGGTGACGAAAGGTGTGGATATCAAATCAGAGTCTGCAGTGACAGCCAAGCTATATTGAATGCCATGGAGACTGCCCACGCTTTTTCTAAAAATTATCCAAGCACCAAAGTTAGGGCTGAACTCTGTTGGAAATTGGTATAGGGTTGAACTCAAGTGGGGTTTGAGGGACATTGCAGTGTTCAAATTGACTTGATGAGAAGGACGAAGATGGAGTTTAGCCCTGATTGGGTTGATTACAGGAGACAATTAATTAGGACAACACATGGTCATTATAGGCATCATCGATAACGTTCATTTTCCATAGCTTGGCAAGCTGCTCAGAATCTAGAAGAAATGAAGACCAATTCCTCTTTTTACGCTATCCTTTGCACATATAGCTCATTCCTTTTATCCTTCCCAAACATTAAGTGCAATGGACAATTATGATAGATAGAGACAGTCAAAGCCAGGTAGAGAGAAGGACGGAACAAAGACAGAAATATGGAAAGATTATGTGATAGAAACAGAGACAGATATATCTACGCTTACAGTGAAACATACATGAAGAGAGAGGCAGCGCCATACGCCGCAGAGACAGTGATGGGCTCGAAGCGCTAGATGTAAGGTAGAGATAGAAATAAGGACAGAGACTGAATCAGGTTGCAGAGGCTTTCATTTGATTTGAAACGTGTCTACGACGGTGAAGATTAATACTAATACAAATACGAAAATAGCGACAACGATTACAATAACAATAATCGACAACAATAATAATATCGATAAAAACCAGTGATAAATATAGCGATGTCGATATCAATAAATATAAATATTTATGGCTAAACGCCAATTATAATTAGTCTGTTATCGATAGCCTCGAAATGACGTTATCGATAAAGATAAACAAAATGTTAACAATATCATAATGCTGAAAACTTTTTCACGACTGTAGCAATAATGACAATATCGATATTGACATCGGTATACAAGTAGTTAACGCCGATTCCAGTGAACTCAATAACCATGAAAATATCGACGCGCCGATACTAAAAATCAAACATAATAAAAATGTGCATTATATGACTTCTGTTATGTTCGTGCATTTCGCTTGTATTCGTTTACACTATAAATTTTATGTACAGCAAAACGCATATCAAATGAAGTGATTAACAATCTACAAATGAAATTCAAAAAGCAACACAAATACGAAAATGCCAAAAGTCAGTTGCAAATTTTTAAAGCCTTTTAAAATTCAGCTCTTTATTGTTGCAAAATAATTAAGCCACTTGTTTTTGTTGGAAGCAACAAATATTTACGCGCTAAACGAGTACTCGGTGCACTCGGCACGGCAAGCTGCTGTGCTTTTACTTTTCTTTCAACTTAATGAGGCAGACTGCGTACAGCGCGGCATAAAATGCCATACCTGGTTAGCTGAAGAGTGAAATGAAAATTCAATTGAAATGTATTTGACAGTGAAAAATACAGTTGCAATTATAAATTCTGTTGGTGCAACTTGAAGCGAAAGCACGCGGTACGCGGCACGCGACTCGGTATTCGATTTCGCATTCAAAAATAAGCAAAATATTCGTTAATGAGTTTTCTGTAGAAAATAAAGTGAATGAAGTAAATGCAGATAATAAGGACATCCAAATGGCAGGCGCATAAAAAGTTTAATAAACAAAAAGTGCAGTTCGAGAATGAGTGGTTGAAAAAGAAGAATACTCATTACGATATTGCGAAAATGCAAATGAGTTTGGAGATCCGCACTGCACCGTTGCTTTAGTACTCTTGAGATAATAATTACGCATCACTTTTAATTGCTATTTGTTACATTTCTTCTGTTCAATATCTTTCTTATGATAGCATTTTTTATTATCAATTTTTTTTTTTGGAATTGCAACCTTTTTATAATTAAATGTGTAACGGTTTAAAGCTGTTCACGCATATTCGAAATAACGGCAATCATCAATTGCGAAAATAGTTCGATAAACCGCCTTAAAGGTAAATACCGAATCACATTATTATTTTCAGGGCTCTATGAACTATGAAATAGCTCATTCTTCATTTGACTTTAATGTCAGTCCATCCGATGTCTTTATAAGTTTCCAAATCGTGTTTCTTGAAGTATTTAAAAAATTTAATTTTGGTCTTCGGAAAAGAAAAAATTTTGGAAACTACCATTCTCCGGGGTCTTAATGATCCCTAGCGGTAAAAAAGCGGACGGATGATTGAATTCGGTTGTGACATTATTTTGGATTCCCTAGGTGAAAGCTTCTAAAACTGGGATTATGATAAAAATTCCACAATTTGGAAACTACGTTAACCCACCCAACCTTACCTAATCTAACTTTTGGCTTCATTTTCTTCAGTACATAATTAGGTTTTGTATTATAATGGAATCAGTGACCTTTTTACCTTTTAAATCTGTTCACCAAGCAAAATAACAGATGGGATTCAAAAAATAAATATACACAACATCTGCCGACGAATATTAGGCCACCTTCTGCACACCGTCGAGAAAACTTTACGATTTCCAAATTCGGTTCTTCAGATAAACATATTCGTATCCTAATCTTCAGTGGTGAAGTAAAAATGGTCGCGAGTTTTCGAAATCCGTTGTCTTTAACAGTAGACTAATTGCTGAAAAACGGAAGGAAAATTTTCATAAGAATTGTAATGCAATTCCGTTCCACCGGACTCCATTTGCAGGAAGTAGCGTCTAGCGGTTTAGCAGACTGCGACTTGGGTTGCTTGGTGAGGGCCAACTACAAGGCTTGAAAGCGGCTGTCCGAAATGGGTCAAGAAGATTATTGCAGTTTGCCAATAACTCTGGTGAATGGGGAAGATTCCACGGTCGTCAAATCTCTGATAACACTATGGACCAACTCGAGCTGTGTGAAGCCTTCCGCCACCGTTCAGCACAACTTAACATCTAAGGGAATATACGCGCCGCGCCATTGACCATCTGCAGACTCTTTACAGTGGCGAACTCCTTTAGATAAGCTGGATCATGTTGGAAGCATCTGCGCATCTGCAGCCACATAAAACTCTTGTGCCCAATATAGAAAATAGAAATAAGGCGAGTTTAAAAGCTTCAGACGCTTACTTTGTGAGTATTTCGCATTATGGAGAAAGGAAAGAAAATGTATGGGCTCAAAATTTTTTCAAGTGCCTGAATGGCATGACAGATGCGCAAATATTCAGAATTGCAGATTTCACACATTTCGCGTAATTACGTGCCATGTTATAGCATACACTTCATTCTATCCAAAACCCTGGGTTTTTGTAACCGATGAGCTAAAAAACGGTCTAACTTGGGTAAAATCTCCCTTTCGTTGCCTAAGCAACCCTGTTAGCATTTTTCATAAGACATTCGATTTTTTTTAGTACTATTTCAGAACGGCAAATTTTAGGTTGATTTAGTTATATATTTAAAAATACTACTTCAATAAAAATGGATTTGGTATTAAACTGAAATTTCCCATGTATTTTCCAAGGGATCATTCACAATAGAGCTGTTTTCATTTTAGTTTGCAACGCAGTTGAACTCATTTTTTTCTTTCTGCGTTTGTGTTGTTGCTTTATCTGCAATTCGATATACTACCTAGCGTTCTTGTGCTAGTGATATTTATATCTACATATGTAAATCCGTCACACGTCCGGACGCACTTCAAGTTTAAGCTTGCGTTCGGCACTCAGTTCGAACAGTCATAAGCCAGAGGCACTTGCCGGAGTACAAATCTACAAACTGCCATAGATTATTTCATGCCATATATTTGTACAACTAAGCCTACAAAATATTCATCAGCAGCGACCAAGCGATGAATTCATTTGTGACTCTGTGCAATGGCTATATTTTATAGTTCTTATAGATTTATGTATGTCTGCATTTCTGCTTAGCGGTTGGCCCCATTCGTTTTGGTTACTGAGGCTAGCTTTGACTAAGCTATCCATCGATACCGCTCTCAACACTGCACCGCCTTTCTTTGCCTGCCCAACTAACGCCCTGGGAGCTGTAAAGAGCGGCCAACCGCAGTTTACTGTTTGCTGTTTGCTTCGCCTCTAGTTTCTTAACTTGGTGACCCATTTCGCTGCTATGCAAACTCTCTAAAATGCCATGAAGCCAGAATGATGGGACTCAACTTCATGCGACTCCATTTCTTTTTGCATTCCCCGTTTTGTGTTTTTTTCTTCTGCAACAAATCAGCCCCCCTCACTCACTCGCTCAACTTTTTATGCTCTTCAGCCAGCGGCTCTCCACTCTTTTACTTTAATGTAAATATTCTATTTTGTTGGCTAAGTCGATTTATTATAAGAGTACTCGCTTACTTAGTTTGGCATGGCTATCAGTCAGCCACATCGTCCTACTGGCTGGTCCCGCAACTGCTGTCGGCCGCAACTGACTGACTTGGGCTCAGACAGCTTCATCGTTCGCATTTCCGTTTGAATTTGGGTTGTTACTGTTGACGATGTCATTAACATTGGAGCAAAAATCTCTGCCAACTCATTTCTTTTTTATCGCTGGCAACTTGTTTTAATTTTCTCCTCTTGTCGAGTGTCAGTGCAAGTGTGTGCGAGCGTGCGTGCGTCTCTTCCATGACATCTGCAATCAAGTGGATGTCAGTGTGTTATTTTTATTTTCTTATTTGCTTGATGTTGAAAGGACAATATTTTAATCATATACACTCGTATTATGCAAATGTGTGCGCGACGTGCCAGTAATATCATAAGGATGCAATATTTGTGAGAGAAACTTTTAAGGAATCTAGGGCAATATTTTTAAGGATTCATTTTAGGAGCAACAGTTTCGAAATTAATTCATTTAGAGGTGCATAGCTGAACTTCGCGACTACTCATTGACAAGGTATGACTATCTATGTACCTTTATAGAAATAATAATTTTTATATACTTGCATGCAAAATAATGAATGGAAGTTTGTAAGGACCCCAAATCTATGGCTAGCAGCAGAACAGCGTAGGTATTAGGAGACGAGCAGGTACTACTCACTCTCCTCTAAGGATAGAAATTAAGAGCTGGGCAGATTCTATTCGTACTTCTTTAGTATAGCAAAGGACTAGACGTCCGAGTGCCAAATCAAAGTACAAAGCAATACGAACTCTTTTCATTTTTGTGAAGAACTCGGTCAACCATTGGAGAATACCCCAGCACGAATCTGGATGTCGTCACATAGTTTAAATCTATTTATTCCCACATTTTCTTAGCCTCGTAAATGGCTTTGGATTCCATACTCTTTGCCTATAAGCAGAGCGTTCTTTCTTTTCTTAATTGATATTTGACTTGGATAAATTACCTCTTCGCAGCTTTTAGCGTCATCCACTAGAACTCTATGCTCAATCTAATAGGAAAATCTTCAGGTGTAAAATAGCAACTCAATGAACAAGTTTCTCCGGAAGGTATGTATCTTTGCTGATCTCTGTCACGTTGATATTTATGCTCCATTTTCGCATATCCATTTGATTTTCTATGATGGTGGTGTCCTCTGCCAGCTGGTGTTGTGCCCTGCCAGATTCACAGACTGTTTAGTTGAAATCTAGCCTGCTCCTTAATGGATGGGGTATGAAAGAGACATTTCTGCTTTCTTTTCTTTTTATCGAAGAACGAGGTAGGTGTTCAAATGCTTCTGTTTTGAAGCGACTCATGACAAGATGCTAGGATCTCCAAAGTGCCTAATAATACAGCGCTTACATAGTCCTTCTAAAGTCATAAAGAGTTGCTTTGCATTGCGCTCTACGAAACGTAAGGGCTTTTCCCAAGTATCACTCTCTCGAATGGAGTCTGCAACCAGCTCCCAGTAGATTTAGTTTAGGCTCCCGAACAAAATCGCTGGAAACGGTGGAAACGAAACAGCCGATCAGCTAGCCGGAGAGGGTTCAGTGCCAAACACAAATGTGGTGCCGATCCCAGTCAAAAGAGGACTAAAAAACAGGAGCTTTTACCATCACCACCTTCAGCAATCTACCGAATAATGGTGCAAATCGCCAGGGCGCAGAATTGCAAAATCAACATAGCCCGAGTACGATCTCAAGAGGGCATCCGTCCTTCTGCAGAAGAGTAGGCTTGCTGTGGTGAACCAGAAATATGTGATCATCTTCTATGCAGGAGTCCGACTCTAAAAACGAAAGGTAAGGCTACTTTGGAAACGGTTGAGTAAAATTTTTTGCAGATGAGCAAGTGGGATTTGGCCAATCCCCCGAAGTTCAATGGTATCAAAGCGGTATTATGTTGCTAATTGGGCGTTGAGTTCCTTCACAGCCAGTCTAACCTAACCACATAAAAGAATTGTAAAAAAAACTCTGAAAATAAAAGCGGAATTTGCTTCACTACAGCGGTACGTACTTGCAATTTATTTTGTAATTCTCATCAAGCTTGTAAAGTTCTCCCTAGACCTTCAAGGTCGTACACACCCTTCCTTGACTTGCAATTTTAAAAATATGCCAAAGTTGGTGAATTAGCTAGGGTATTGCTAAAACGTTTCACAAAAATTAGACGTCAAGAAAGTTCGAAGCAAATTCTTAGAAGCCATTCATCATAAACACATTATCCTTGTTTTGCAACAAAGCTCATCATTGCTCCTCTACTGCATTTATGTTGACTAAGAAGCACTTTCTAGTCTCACCCACCCCACGTTGCCTTGTAAACAACAATTAGCTTATTGCTTTTGCCAAATAGGATTTTCTTATTAAAATAATCAAATTAAGTGAATCCATAGCAAAGGGAGCTAATGAATTTGAGGGGGAGCTTAAAAGAATCTCAGCTGCACTGCAATGCAGTTGTTGCAGGTCGCGGTTACCGTTACCGTTGCAGTAACTTTACTTTGCTTAGCAACACAGGGTTGCTATTTCATTTTTAGCTCACGTCGATTCATCATTTTTTGCAGAGAGGTGTGTGTGTTGATGTTTACAACTGGCGCTTTGGCACACAAGCAAACAAATAAATATGTAAATTTGTGTATAGGAAGAGAAAATTTCAGTAAATGCAAATTACTACCATCGCGAAAATTTGACTAAATGCCAAAAAGCTGAAGTTTTGTTTGTTTGCATGCAGGCGGCTGAACTTTCGAGAAGGTAATAAATTTCTCGGAAAGCGATTAACGTAAATTATTTGGAAAGGAAGCGCCTAATTATTTTGTTCTAAGTCCTTCAGCCGGCAGCCAACGAAAGGTGAAAAAATGTGGGTGTAAGTGGAAAGACAAGTGCTGATGAAGCGAATGAAAGATACACATTCCGTGCATTCTTTTGGTGAAAGATCGAAAACATAGCTGTTTAAAACAGGAAGTTAGACCCAGCTGGTTTACCAACAAAGTTTCGATACACCTGTCTTCGAATATTAAACGGTTTGGATTTCTTTCTGTAGACAACGAAGCCTGTAAGAATTGCGTGCGGTACACGGTGAGGTTTAAGGAAAATAATTTCCGGCTTTGCTTTGGAAAAACTGAGTGAGAGGGCAGAGAGGCTTAACTTGACTGGCGAATTTGGTTAGACATCAAGTAAAGGTGGGTGAAGCGTCAATAAAATCAGAACAACAATAAAACTCTACGTACAGATGCCGCAGGATGTTAGCTTGATATCCAAATGTACGCTTAACCTTTTCCGATAGACGAAATATTAAGTAGCCTCAAGTTTTAAGAGTAAAAGAGAAGTCTAACACTGGAGTTAATGAATGAGACTAGATTGATTAACCCCAGCTTGAACGAAAGGTGTACTGAACAGATTTTCGACCCCTTCGGAAACCATACTATTTCAAAGGTAGAGAAAGGCTCCATTGAAACACCTCCATCATATTACACCGACGGCTATCTGGCTTTTCTCTTCTTATTTTTTATCTTCTTTTCTTCATTCTTTTTTCTATCCCTTGGTCGGCGGCGAGTACGTGGAATTATTAATAAATTCCTAATCCAGATACCTTTAGTTGTTTCGTGTGAGCTTGGTGGTTCCTGTCAGACGAAACGCTAACATTTTTGTGGTAGAGAAGATAAGTTCAGATGCCGCATAATACCCGAGATTAAAGAGACATTCTATCTCATTAGACCGGATCAAGTCGTTGTAGTCGACTAAACTGGTGAGGTTTCTCGTTGGCATTCTGATACCAGTTCTGGCTAACCATATGTAACCGTATTTGTTCTGCGTGAATATGCCCTGTAAGTAATCCCATAGCCAGTGATATTTTTCTGCTATTTAGCGAGAGAAGTTCTTGGAATTTTCGCATGCCGCATTTAGGCCACATAACTTTGGATGTGTTCCAATTCCCGATGCATTTCCATTGGCTGCTAACTTCTTTGAGGAAGAACTCCTGAGCTTTTAGGAAGCGTGCGACATCCCCAACCTCTTCCAGGCCGGCGAACGAGGTTGGGGAGTACCCTTTTTTCGAGTTCGACTGCCCTCTCATTACCTGCTATGTTATAGTGTGCCGGTATCCACATCAGCGGAAATTCGAACTGCTCAACCATAACGTTAAGTAATCTGTGGCATAGTTGTTGTATAAATAACTATGCCTGATTTCGTTTCGATGATATGCCGTAGCGAATTATAGGTCTGAGCACAACCGTCTACAGCAAGTATGCCAACATGGGCGGCATGCCCCACTTTTGGCCTATCGCCCTCCTGCAGCTCTATAAGGCAACAGTAGCTTTCCACACTCTTTACGCACTCTTTCTGGTTCATTCTTTTGTCGAAAATTATTCCAAAATATTTCGATGATTCACTAAATCTGAGTATCGCATTGGCTAACGTTTGTGTTTGAGTGGTGGGACGTCGTTTCTTCTTGTCAAGAGTACAATATCGATTTTTGTGTATGGTTTATCCCTACAACAGTTTCCTTGGCTCAACTCTTAACCTTCCATGCTGCGCAGCAGTGCGTTTACTGCTGCGATCCCTAAAAGTTGGGATAAGACTCCACCTAGCATGGAGTTACATTACTTTATGAAGAAGTTTATACCGAATGCAGATGTTGGCTATTCTTTTTTAGCGTGATTCACTTTTTTATTTTATTTTTCTAACTCCAATACACAACTACTACCGTTTGCAATTTTACACTTTGCTTTATTTGTTTTCTCTATTTACTCAATGCCTCTCGTAACTCCCGCGCAGTGCTTAGTGTGCATTTTCATGTTCTATACGTGCATATTTATGTTTGGATATGTAATTGTAAACACATTCGGTAAACAAACCTGTAGGTACTGTTAAAAAAAGTATATTCGATCAAATAACTGCAGCTCAGCGTAACAGCACATAGCACATATTTGAAACAGTAAACAGTCTTACATGTACATACTTGCATAAATGTGTGAATTTTTTTTTTGTTTTTTTGCTGCAAAAGAATGTCGATTGTGCTTTTCCATGTTAAGTGCAACAATTACACCTTGACATTCAAAAGAAAGCAAGGAAATAACGAAATGAAAGAAAGAGGTGAATATCAAATAAAAAATTGTTTTACATATGTGCTTAATATGTGTGCGTAAGAGGCAAGGAGACAATCATGGAGGAAGTCTACAGTTAGTGAAATAGTTCACGATCTATCGCAAATTTTATATATGTATACCTACAAAGGTAACCAGTCGGAAATGTGAACTAGCATTTGTGCGAATTTGTGATTGAATTTCAATCTATCTGAGAACCAGGATTAACACCAACAGTAATGCTATCCCCGAAATTTAGTGCTATTTTATGGCGCTGATGAATCGACGCTCTCAACATCAGATGAGCTGGCCGCTGGAGTGTGCGAGAGAAAGATACTCCAAAAGAATTTTTGGGCTTTGCGATGGCGAATTCCGCTGACGATGGAACGATGAGCTGTTTGAGCTTTGCAGCGAGGTAAAGAGCGATTAGAATTGGCCAAAATCGCCTAGCTAGTGATAGCGACAATTAAGAAGAAGAAGAAGAAGAAGAAGAAGAAGAAGAAGAAGACAGTCATTTATCACTCATCATGAATTTACTAGAGAATTTTTTTTGATGAGTTCAAGTAAGAAGAATATTCTCTAGTACAAATGATGGTTGGTATCCATCAAGTCAGACTCAGCAAGGAAAGCCGTCTTCAGCGACAATTCCTCAAGGAGGACAGGTCAGGAGTATCATCAAAGTTTCAAACCTCTGTGCGTGTTTCACTCGCTGTGTCTCTGGCTCAAGGCTTGGCTGGGGCAGGTAACATCAAAAAAAAAATAAGGAAAAACTTTGTTTCTAATACCAGTCCTTCCTTTGGTAGGCAAATTTTATACTTCAACTTCAACTTTACAATAGAAGCGATCTGTTGCCGAAAGCTCAATTAGTTTATCGCTCTAAAAAGCTCCAAGGGACGTACATATCTATCAGAGTCACCAGAGTATCAACTTTGTATGGAGTTATGCATAGTTTCAAAATTTGACTCCACTATGTCTGCCGTTTTAGAAAATTTCAACTAATGACAACGCACCGAAGCTGGATTGTCTCTAATCCTAAACTTGACAAGGAATGGCTGAAAACGTTATACCAATATATATTAACTCTAAATATTTCCTTTTGCAGCTCGCTGTTAGTTTCTTTTTGTACCATCAACCAAAAACACGATAGTTTGCATAATTTCTCTCTTGGGTGCTGCCTCGGATACTCAAGACTGTAGAGAAAGAGATATGTATCAAAGTCTTGCGGATACTCTTACCTTCCGCTATGCAGTTTTATGTGATTAAATATTAACTTATGTTGTTTAGGTATTTATAGTATTCCTATTAGAAATGTATGCATCACTTTACGCATCTGAAATATTTTCCTTTTATTCATTCATATTTTCTTAAAAAGCTCACATTACACACAAACATAAACGAACACGCATTCGTGCAGCTACAGTGCATGGATTCTCAAACATAACTGCTTTGTTTTAATATATTCATGTTTTTTTTTCTATTGTTGCTTCTCTTTTCATTCTACGCGTACTTACTTAAATAGCTACTTAATTTCGCATGTAGTGTAATATTTGATTTCATTTTCCTTACAATGGCTGGTTTTAATGCGTTTTTTTTTTTGCAAACTATGAAACTACCGTTTATGTTGAAATTCCTGGCGTTAAACTAAGCGTTTAGTTCTTTTCATTTTTAACTCTTTTGTTTTCTGTAAACTCACTTCTTGTTGCTTGTGTAGATAGTCATGTAATGTGAATAATATAATCGGTTCACCTGCCACAAACGGCAAGTCGAGCAAGAATGTAATGGGAATGTTAACCGAAAGCATTGAATTACAGATGAATACAGGAATGATATGTGTCCGAATGGATAGATGCATTTTGCATTAAACTCTACTTAAAAATGCCAAGCATTTTTTTTTTATAATAGAGATCTTTGAACATATAGCACCAGATTGAAGCTTGGAATGCAGGAAGCGAAAAGATTGAATAGAAAGAAATAGCAGGAAACATGAAGCGGAAGAAGAGAAAAGTTTGGATATAAAGAAATAAAAGAAACCTTCTTAGGCTTAGGAAGATAAGAGGAATTTTAAAGGCTAGAAAATATGACGTTTATATTCGGTCATATCTTGCCCAGTTTGGTTTGAAGACAAATCGGTTTATCTTAACGACCGAACCATCTATTGTGTCTAGTCAGCGCACCACCTAGTCTAGTCAGAGGTTGAAGTATGGACATGAAACGATACGATACGATACGATGCGATATTACGTAGTTGCTTTTGGCTTTTGAAATATGAATACGATGATTTTTCAAATCGAGTACTTGAACCCCGGTTTCCCCCCTGTACTGACAACTTTACTCAGGTTTGAAATAAGAAATAAAACGGTTGACCTAGGAATACGAATTTCGATACTTCTGTCATTCAATACCGATATTTTTACTCTATAATTTTAAGCCGATATTTTTTGTTATCGAGTAATTGAACGCCAGTATTGTATCGAATTTGGGAAGAAAATTATTTACAACATAATTCGAGAACTAACCGCGAAAAAAAGTAAGCGTAAATTTTTCATTCACATTTTTTTTTTTGATATAGATATGCCGAAAAAAATGTCATTTATAACTGGTATCGATATTTTGGGTATTGAGTTTTTAAAATTCGATAGTTATTAGTACCCAATTATTTTATGGCGGTACTTTGTGTCCGCTATCCGCTATAGTGTATCGTGATTGCCACGAAAGAGTATACATTATTTTGAATATCGATATTGGGATATTAAAAATATTGACGTATTTATCAATATTTTTTTTTATAACTTTTAATATATCAATACTTTTTGCCCAATTGAATTAAAGGAAAATCCGATAATATTTTATAAGAAAGTTTTACTAAATTTTGTTTTTAATTTAGTTGGTAACGAGTATTTTTACTTCGATATTTATGGGAGAACCGATTATTTTAGAGCGATATCTTGAATGAGTACCATATCGATACTTTCGGCCCAATCAGAGGTATACACCTCTATAAGGCATAGGCATGTATGTATTATAATTCTCATTCTCAATTCATAAGCCTTGTGAGAAGTACACAGGGTAGGCCAACGAAATTCGTGCATATGATTTAGTTAAGTTACTACTTATTCATCCGGAGTGACCTCAAACGGTTTGTTGATTCCATTGAACTAAATTATTGCTATTTTGAAATGGCTGGTGAATTTGGCGACAATTTAAACTTTTAATTATTCAATCTGGTAATACTTTTCACAGCACAGAGTCGGCCATGCGCTTCAGCAAACGATTACCTACTCCCACTCAACAAAGTTACCAAAGTAGCAGTATATTTGCTGAATAATATGATGAGTTAACGCAAAAGTACTATTTGGACAGAAGTTATTATTAAAATCCAGATTTAAATTCGAACTATTTCGAATTAATTTTTTTATTAGCAATAAAAATTAGTTCAAATTGTAGAATGTTTCATAAAATGGGTTTTATTCAAAGCAGTGCGTTGGGAGGTGTTTGGACGAGGTGGCGCTCAAATTTAATTTCACGCTCTGCGACACAACCAAGCCTAGCGAGCGCACACAGTCATAACTATGTAGTTCTGTTTGTAAATTATGGCGTATGTTTGTTTTAATGCGGTTTTAGAATTAACCCTGCGCGAAAATTTAGAGTTACACAGTTAGGGGCTTCAAATGATTTTGAAGCGAAGTGTACATGTGACGAGTTTCTTTTATTTCAGTGGCAAATATTTAAATATTGTATATGATTTCTTGTGGATATTCTTCTTTCACATAATACAATACATATCTACTGTAGTCAAATTTCAACGTTCAGCATGGCTATGTTCTGTTCACTCTTCGATAATTTTTGGGTCATTAAAATTTGAAATAAAAACCTTAGGCATTTAATATAGTTTAGCACTACTTGTGGTTTGTTGTTCCATAGGTTATGCGGTTGGACAACGATGTCACCTAGATGACGGAGTCTTTTCTGCCTAGTTCACGACATTCGCAGAGTAGATGTTCTGAACTTTCTATTTCCATTTCACAGAATCCATAAAGGTCGGTATCACATGGAATCAACTGTTTTCTATGATTACTCAGGTTACCCTTCGCCTTTTCAAATAACCAGTAAAAATACGTAAGTCCGCTCTATTTAGTGAAAGTAACTTTCTCGATATTCCCTTTGTGGGTACAAGGTTTTTTGTTTTGCTCCACATTGCCCTACGGTATTTTAACTAGCATATATCTGGCGCTTGACTGACGGAAAGGAGATAAATATTTACTGCTCTTATATTTTATGGGTATGGGTTTTTTTTGCATTTGCGGCCGTATATTCCCGTTACTGTGCTATCATTATCCAATTTTGGTCCATCCGTAAACCATATCTGGGAATAAGGTTCGATGTAGTTGATGGATCTAATACTACTATTTTCTTACAAGGATTAACGTGATGTTAAAAAATTAATAGAATTTGGCTGGATTTTTTCGCATATCAGCTGCATTTTGTTTTGCTAATAATCTAGTCACATTCGAACTAGTTCGAATAAGGTAAAATAGGGCTGGTGCTGAACCACATTTTTGTTTTTTTTTTTGGAGCAGTTAATATTTTCTCTGCCGGGGGTAACTAGAAAATTAAACATAAAAGTACATATATTTAAATAAAAAAATTGGCACATAAATTTGCATGTAGATCGCTAAATATCACAGAATGCCCACAGTACATAGACATATTTGCCTGTAGGTTTACTTTGCCATTTAATGTGCAAATAAACAGAGCAGCCAATTTATGTCATTAACAGAGTCAACCAATATTTGTAATAACTTGACATTTTGGCGGCAAACTACATGCGATGATGGCGGCTATATTCTGCTCACAAATGCCGTTACGTATGTTCTTTTATATGAGTGTACGCTTTAACGTGCTTTTCCACTTGCCTGCTTCAAAAGTCTATGGCAAATAGTGAGTCAGAATTTTTGAATCCAGCTAATCGGTTTACAAAAGCCACTGAGCTGATCAATAAGCAGAGTGTTGGAAAGGATTATGAGTTTGTAGCAGTATAGGAGTGTGAAAGAGTGGGAGGAGCCAATAGAAATGACTACTGTGTAGACGTTACCATAATGTTCAGAAAAGTGGAATGTTGAAAGAATCAAAATGTTTGGAATCAAATTGTTTTGTTACATAAGTCAGAATAATGCACTTTCGGCTTTCTACAGAAAGGTCATGTCCTCTTAAATTACACGATTCACGAACGTCAGTTCGGAAGACATACTTGATTTTCGATTACGTAACTAAATTTGTGCGTAGAATCGAATTGCGACTACGGTATGGGAAGTAGCGGACATTTCAGATCCTTTCCGAACCCCTATTTTCACTATAGGTTAGCTTAATATTGTGTTCAATGCCCAATTAGCAACTGAGTGTCGTTTTGATATCATCGAACCTCGGGAATTTTAAAATGTTGTTGAAACTATTTTGCACAAATTCTGCAGAGAATTGGACTCAAACGCTGCCAGATAGAGCCTACGTTTCCTCATTACAGGTATTTGATATAAATGCTCGTGTTTTTTAGCTACATTGGGACTGCGATGGACACCTCATTTGAGGTTATCACTGAACCCTCTCTAGCTAGCTGATCGGCGGGAAAACTATATCTACTGAGAGCTGGTTGTAGACTTCATTCGATAGAGTCCTGGATTGCTTAACCAGCTGCGACTTGGTTGTGAAAGATGCCGGATATAATATGACCGCCCTGATATCTGAGAAGGTGGCTACGGGCTCATCTCGAAAATGACTGAGGTAGTAATTCTCTAAAGCGCGACAAATTTCAGCGATAGCAAAATGTTCTGCCTGAAAAGCACTATCAAATTGAGGCAAGTGATAGGATTCCTCTTTTCTCGGGGAGTCTGAAAACCCCCTGCGCCGACACCTTGCTCCGTATTAGAACCGTCAGTCTATATTTGGTGATTCTAGGTGGACGTATCAAAACCTCTCCTATTCAGGTCTCGACAGGACTAGCACTATGGAAATATATTTCTGGCTGTATATAATCAGAGTCCTTTCTGATCGTAGCGGACAAGAGAGAAGGAACTTTGCTACGCCCATACATTCTTTTCTTTCATAGGCATTAGATGTGTTATAAAATACACAGGACATTCTAATAACCTGGTCTTAATGCCCACACCACTTCAAAGCACACCGACCTCTACACTAACTGACTTGATTTGGACGTATGGGTTACGCAATTGGCTGTCCACGAGGCTAGAGCACAATAGCATAATATTGGATGAACGACGGCTCCGTACATGCAATGCACGTCTTCCCAAAAAGCCGGTCGCAGGAATAAAACGTAATACTCGCTTTCTCACTCTCTCTACGATATTAGTTTTCCAAATCAGCTTAGCATCTCTTATGATTTCCAGATACTTTGCTTGACTGAATAAACGAAGTTTTTGACCATTGCTATTTTAGTAACTCGAAGCTGGCCCTCCTGGTCTCGGCCATAAATAACATTAGAACTGTTTTATATGGCATTAGCCTAAGCCACATTGCTCGGTCTATTGGAGCAGCGTTTTTTAAGGCTCCCTCCATGTTTGTGCTTCCATGGACGGAAACATCCCAGTTATAAGAACTCCCATATAGTAAATTTCTTTTCTTCAGTTCACTACGATGATGTGAAGATATCGACATCACTGTCAAAAAGAAACGGGCCGTTAAGCAGCTTCTGGCTTTTTTTTTGGAGAGCTCTACGCTACCCTAGTATATTCCCTGACGGATGTGATACCGCCAGGTAGTGATTCAGAGAGCCCCCATAGAATGGAATTTGCCGAGCATCGCTTACTTTTTTACTTAAGGTAAGTAGTGGTTTGTGCAGAATCATCATGTCATGCTTCCAGACAGTATGACAAGTTCCCGCCGCCCGAAATAATGTTCTATGTTTCAGTATCGAGAGGTCGATCTCCTTCCACTTAATTGGTACTGTTTCAATCCCAACCATTGATGTTTAGTGACTTAACAAAAAAACTTTGAGATTTTTTGTGATCCCACACCAAACACCTCCTACACACAATACATTGGAGGATAATAAAAAATATTTGTAAATAACGATTCGCACTGTTTACTGGGTATATGGGGGCATCACAGGTAGTGTCTGCCAATGACAACATAACGGTAATCGACTGTCAGACATGTCGGCGTCAGTGACGGCTAAATATATGAGCCAATGACGAGAGAAAATTTGTCGCAAAAAGCAGAATATAAAGTGTGCGAAAAAAATTAAACAAAAAACAAAACAAGCAGCAAAAATAAACGATGGATGATACAAAAAAAAAAAAACAAATAAAAGCATCAACAGCAAAGCGGAAGAATAAATATCTGTCAGTACTCATATAAGAATTGCTCGAGAGCAAAGAAAGCCGGAGAAGCGGGCAACAAATGTGGACGTCATTGGTGGGGCCGGCATCGGCGCGAGGGCAACAACCGATGCGCTGGCAGGTGCGTGTCACTTTTGATTGCTACTGTCACATTTATACGACTGCACACATACAGACACACACACGCACACACGCGTACGAAAGTATTTATTCATGTGCGAGACTTGATGACTTGGCGTTGTAGTTCTTGACGCGGTTTTTGTTGTTTTGTTATTGTATGCTTTTGCCGCTGTCACCGTATTTCGTTTTTTGTGGCTACTGCCTGCCAGTCAGCTCTGCCGGATCAGCTGCTTGTGCCACACGTTTTTGCAAAGTAATCAAGGGAAGAATGCAAACATACAAACATACGTAAGTGTCGCGTGCAAATTGTTTTGCTGCGGTAAGAAATTAAAAGGAAATCCACTGAAAAAAAGCAAGGTTTGAAAAAGAGGAATATACAGACATTTTTTTTTAAGAGAGCATACGGAAGGAGGGGGAGGCGGGGGGTGAATTAAGCAAGCCGGAAACAGTTTTATCATTTTTGTATTCAATTAAATTGAAATAGAGAAATTATTCATGAAGAGATCAATAAAACTGCACAAAACCCGGGGTGATCTTAAGGTTGTCATCTCCTGGCAAAAAAAAAAACAAGAAGCCTAGACAGGTAATACATACAAGATAAGTGTTTTTCTTTAATTTTGCAGCGGGTTCTCAGAAGTGCGGAGTAAAAGCAAATGGCGCTTTGCTTGAAACTTTATGTTTTAATCTCTAAAGAACTTTCTTGGTCACCATGGGGCGGAATGCAATGGAATTGAGGTAGTCCGGAAAGCCGAACTCGGCTGACCAAGCCCTCAGGCGTAGTTACCCATTGCATTGAAGAACTGGGAAGGATGGAGGGAATGAGGGATAAGAGAAAGGTGGAGATCGAGCTTCATGTATCCTCGACAACTTTTTCATTATCTTTGTTTAATCTGAGAAGTTTGTTGGGGGATTGATGGACGTTTTCCATGGAATTTCGGCACCGCCCTGTCCGGTATTTTCGGGCAGCACTTGGTTGTTTTGCAGATGTCGGTAGTGCACCAACGGTTCTCATGCGCCTCCTGCAAGACATCGCTAATGCAGCCACCATTGGGTGCTGTATCAAATCCAGCTAAAAACATTTGAGTTGCCATGAAAGCCGCTATGTTGCTGGAAGGTTCAGCAATATCAAGCCGAGCTACAAAGTCTGTAATACTTCATTCGTTCATTTCCTTTTTTATATCCAAAAAAAAAAAAATATTTTGGCCGTGTTTCCACCAGTTAGATACCTCAGATTCCGACCTCTCTGGAGCTGGCACCGTCCGCTCCACCGATACAGCTCAGTATCATCACTGGTGCAACGCATTTGGCAGCGAAGGACAAGGTCGAGCATTCCTTGTGAAAATACCCGGATCTAGCCCGCATTTGTCTAGCATCTTTAGGAAGTCCATTTTTGGCTAATCTAGGACAGATATCTAGGATCGAGATCTCTAACGCAGGAGCCTTCATTTGAGGACGCTGGTTGGTTGTAATGCAAATTCTTCCTTTACTCAGTAGGATTTGTCGAGTTTATGGCATCAAATTGTAGGAATTTCTTTCTACTCTACGACAAGGATCGCATCCATTTTACCTACTACCTATCCCCACTACCTAGGCAACATTCATGGGGATGTGAAAATGGCTCTCGTATCGCAATTGGTTTTCCTATCGCATTACAGAGTATCCCCTCGGAACAAGATTTTGCCATTTCAAAACTTAATATTTTTCACATCAACTGCTGTTCAACTGCTTGGCAAACAAATACATATCTATATGATAATTTCGACTTAGGTGGCCCCTTCGGATATACCTCATGGGTTGTCTATTCAGACTCCCACTATTGCAATTCGCAATCATCACAGGTGTCGGTAAATAAGCAGATCCATTAAATAAATAAAAATAATTTGAATTTTCTCTTTTTGATGATTTTCTCCAAGCCTAAATCATTTATCATTTCCCCGCTGTAATAACTATACCTATACTTCTGTTCTTGTTCTGTTCTCTTTCTACCTTTCTTCACTAAATAGTAAAAAGAAAATTCGCTCTGTTATTACCTGTTTTCTCGATAACGGCATCAAATGCACTGACCGCTGTGCCATGTTTTGGCCACATTTCTTTTACCGGCTGCATTTTTGGTTTTTCCACCACCAAACAACTCTGTGCGGAGCCGGACTGCGCTCGTGTCTTTGCCGATGTTTGGCTCTCTTTTACTTTGCGCTGTCGGTGGGTGTCGCGTGGTGCTGTTGGCATCGACGTCGACGCAAGCAGTGCTGTTTACTTCCGTCGTTGCTGAAATTGCGGTTCGAATGGTTTGAGCAGAGAACTTACGACTTGTTTGATGACAACAAAAATGGTAATAATAAAATAAAACAAAATAAAGTGAAATGAAATCAGAGAACTGATATAATGATAAAAAAAAAACAAACCGCAAAAAAAGAAATGTAATGAAATAAAATGCAAGATAAGAAAAAGTAAAATATAAATTGAAACAAATTAAAAAAAAATCAATATTAAAGTAAATTTGAAATATATTTATATATGTATGCAATAAAATCAAATAAGAAATAAATAAAAGAAAATGAAGCGAATATCATAAAACTAAATCAAAACGTTTAAACAAATTTAAGTTAAATTTAGTGAGAAAAAATATAAGATAAGATGAAATAAAATAAAATAAAATTATTTCAATAAAGTAGAATTAAATTGAATGCAATTAAATAAAATTTAAAAAATATGAAATAAAATAAAACAAGAGTAGACAAAATTAAATAAAAAAATAAGACAAAAGGAATTAAATAAAAGACAATAAAGTTGAGTGAAATATAAATGAAAAAATTAAAATAACGTGAAACACAATTAATTAAATAGAGTAAAATTAAATTGACCACAATTTAATTAAATAGAACCAAAAAAAACTGTGAAGTTAAAGAAAATAAAGCTAAATGAAATATAAATAATGTGAAACATAATGGACTTAAATAAAATGAAATTTAATAAAAAAGAAACAAAATAAAGTAATATAAAATATATTGAATGTAAATTAAATCAAATAAAATGACACAGACTTGAAAATGTGAAATAAAATCGCATAAAAAATAACTAAAAGGGTGGGAAAAATGAAATTAAAATATGTAACGAAATTTGCTTGAATAAAATTAAAAAAAACAAGTAAAAACAGCGCTGTCTTCGGCTATGCCGAAGGCTTCATACCTTTCATGAATGGAAGAATAGTAAAAAACGTGTTATTGTATTACAATTTCGTATTACCTATAGTTAAAAGCGAAAATTTCCTTCAAATCAATAAAAATAATTCTAGTAAAGGCATTGTTATAAATTACTTAATGCTTTTCCTTATGTAATTAAGAAGAACTATGTTTTAAGAAGGGAATGGTTTTTGAATATTTTTAATATCGTATCGACGCTTGATATTCAACATTTAAAAAATACAAATAATTAAGTATTAATATGTAAGACCTACATATGTCGGTCTTTGAAAACAGTTATCAGATCCGTAAATAGTTCCCAAACGTTTAACGCTATGATTCATGTGATATTGCGCTGAGCTTATTACTTTTCGCAATAAATATTTGTCCTGAATTTATCTTGCCGATTTACACTGTGAACTCCGATCTTGATGAATACTAATATATAGCTAATAATGGTTGATGTTTGTGCAAAATTTCAAGCCTTTAGCTGTTTAAATGGAGGAGTTATGGTGCAAAATGCAATATCTGAACAATCGGTTGTATGGGAGCTATATGTTATATTTCTCCGATCTTCATGATTTTCAATACTGATACGTAGCTAATAATGGCTGATATTTCTGAAAAATTTCAAGCCTTTAGCTGTTTAAATGGAGGAGTTATGGTGCAAAATGCAATATCTGAACAATCGGTTGTATGGGAGATATATGTTATATTTCTCCGATCTTCATGATTTTCAATACTGATACGTAGCTAATAATGGCTGATATTTCTGCAAAATTTCAAGCCTTTAGCTGTTTAAATGGAGGAGTTATGGTGCAAAATGCAATATCTGAACAATCGGTTGTATGGGAGCTATATGTTATATTTCTCCGATCTTCATGATTTTCAACACTGATACGTAGCTAATAATGGCTGATATTTCTGCAAAATTTCAAGCCTTTAGCTGCTTAAATAGAGGAGTTATGGCTCAAAATTCAATATCTGAATAATCGGTTGTATGGGAGATATATGTTATATTTCTCCGATCTTCATGATTTTCAATACTGATACGTAGCTAATCATGGCTGATATTTCTGCAAAATTTCAAGCCTTTAGCTGTTTAAATGGAGGAGTTATGGTGCAAAATGCAATATCTGAACAATCTGTTGTATGGGAGCTATATGTTATATTTCTCCGATCTTCATGATTTTCAACACTGATACGTAGCTAATAATGGCTGATATTTCTGCAAAATTTCAAGCCTTTAGCTGCTTAAATGGAGGAGTTATGGCGCAAAATGCAATATCTGAACAATCGGTTGTATGGGAGATATATGTTATATTTCTCCGATCTTCATGATTTTCAATACTGATACGTAGCTAATAATGGCTGATATTTCTGCAAAATTTCAAGCCTTTAGCTGTTTAAATGGAGGAGTTATGGTGCAAAATGCAATATCTGAACAATCGGTTGTATGGGAGCTATATGTTATATTTCTCCGATCTTCATGATTTTCAACACTGATACGTAGCTAATAATGGCTGATATTTCTGCAAAATTTCAAGCCTTTAGCTGCTTAAATGGAGGAGTTATGGCGCAAAATTCAATATCTGAATAATCGGTTGTATTATATGTTATAGTCACCCGATCTGGCCGATTCCGACAAATGTTTAATCATTTGTACAACGACACCTGCTCACCAAATTTCATCAAAATAGCTCTAAAATTGAGGGACTAGTTTGCGTTCAAACAGACGGACAGACGGACAGACGGACAGACGGACAGACGGACAGACGGACAGACAGACGGACATGGCTAAATCGACTCAGCTCATCGTCCTGATCATTTAGGTATACTTTTTGATGGGTCTATCTCTTCTCCTTCTGGCACTTACAAACATCGGACCAAACTTAATATACCATTTCATTCTCATGAAAGGTATAAAAATTAAATATTGAAAAGTAAGACAAGAGAAAACAAAATGAAATGAAAGAATGGGATAGGAAAGAATAAAATAAAATAAAATGCATGATACGAAATGTAATAAAATAAATTTAATTTAAACTAAAATAATTAAAAGAAAACAAAATTTAATTAAGAAAATATAAAAAAAATATGAAATAAAATAAAATAAGAGAAAACAAAATAAAACAAAAAAATAAGATAAAATAGAATAAAATAATATAAAATAGGATAAACAAGAATAAAATAAAATTAAATTAAATTATATACAAAAAAAAATGAAAATTAAAAAAATTAATAAAAAATAAAAATAAATGAAAAATAAATCAAATGAAATGGAATTCAGTTATAGACTTTTGTTAGATATATAATTACACCGGTCGGCCCACTGTTTTTACAACACGCCAAGGACGAACATTTGTATGACCTTAAAACCCGCCCAAAATAAACTTTCATACTATGGATGGTAACTGCCAACTTTTTTTTTGCGATCCAGCCTAACAAATATGTCATAATTGCGCTGATGAGAGTCACGTCTTTTTTTTAAATATCATGATTCCACGTGCAGCTAATATTGTTACTGTGTTATGTTATGTAAAGTAATGCAATGCACAGTTAGGATTTGTGAAATATAGTTTTAATTTGTTATTTTTTTTTTATTTTTATTTCATGCAGCATAACAAATTCAAACCCAATCGATTGCTGCTTGACAAATGACCAAACCCTTGCATGCAAAAATATCTTTGAACTGCCATGAAGCACTTTGCAAACGCTTTTAAATCAATTCACAAACGATTAGCTGTCATTCAACTACAACAAAAGTTACATCATATGCAAATTGTACCTTACAATGCTACTCCTCATTGGCAAATGAACAGCAAATAACAAACAACAGTGCAATGTAATGAGAAAATGGTAGTGTAAATATCTAATGGCAATTACAAAGGAGCAAATGGGCCACAAATGGAAGAGCAGGTGTGTAAAAATTTACAAAAGCTACTTTCAAATCGATGCAAAGGTAGTCATGTAGGTAGAAATGTATGTGGTATGTGCAAATGAACCCGAAGTGCATTAAGTGCCAACATCCAGCACAGAGGAACTATTATTTGCTGGAAGTCAATGTGGAAGTGGAGCGATTTTGATGGTGTTCGTAAGTCCAGTCAGAGTATCAACTAATTTTAGGAAGTTTTCCCACATTTCCGTTATTTGTTTTGCTGCTGCCATTGTCGGTGATATTTGATGAGCGGAAGCTATTGACTCGTCTCAACTGCTCAACTCCACTCTGCTTTTAGTTTTTGTTTTTGAGCTTAACGTTTAACAGTATGTGACGATTTTTATGAATGTGTGTTTTATATTGTACACTGTGTCAGAAATTTGATCGCGTCTGGTGCTTTTTATGGTTTGAAATATGCACTTGGAGTATTAGAAGCTGGCTGGCCGCGCAGCAATTGAAGCAGACTGGAATCAAATGAAGTCCTCTGCATAAAAAGGAAAGTTAAGTCTAGACCCTATTTTGATACGGATGGCGAAAGTTTCACCTCAATATTTAATCATAAACATTTAGGCTACGCTCACTTGTCATGCAGATTGCAATTTTTGTAGCGAAGATTGACGTTTTTGAGGTATCGAAAATCATTTAATTGAGCTTAATATCCTGGCAGCGTATATTCATAAATTATTTCTGCAGGCAATTGCGAAATATACACGTGAGTTCTATACCCAGTGACAAATATCACCCAAATCGCAAATACAATGCCTCCATTGACCTTAAATTACGAATTGGAGATTCCAATTAATTTCGATACCATAACACTGTACCATAAATTGCAGGCTCGGGCGAGTCTAATTTAATTCATACATCGAACGAAAGTAGACATCCATAGTAACCAAAACCAACAAGCAATTTTATAAAGTTATCAATAAAAATTTACAAACTGCGCTATTCTTGTCATCACATGCTCATATCATATGATGCCATTATTTGTCTACTAATGCGATAAATTTATGTTTATTCGTTGGAAATTACAAATATTATATTTGATGTTTTTTAAAAGTTGACATATGGTCTATTTTCTGGGATATAAAATTAGTAAATAGTAAAGAAATGTTTGATTATATGATATAACTGTGGAATGGGATCATGTGATGACATCATGCGATGGGGTCATGTGATTGGGATCATGTGATGGGATCACTTGAATAGATATCACGAATCAAAAAAATCAGAAAATAAATTTCGCCATCGTTTTGTAGTATACCTTTGGTAGGCATAGATTTATCCTCAAACATCTGGTAGAATCATATGATCAGATCAACCGACCAATGCAACCCGGTTTCAAAATGAAAAATCTCTATTGCTTGTGGAAACCTTAAAAATTTAATACCGTAATTAATATTTTAGTTTTAATTACACAGTACAACAAATTTAAATCTCTTTTTTTTGCAACATATTAACCATGGAAGAGGTATATCGTTCTGGGCTAAATTTTTTTTGTATTGTAGTTACGTGATATTCAATGTTTTAAAAGTAAAAATATTTCCTTAAGCATCGCAGTCATGTTTGATCTGTTCATAACCTACCAAACCATGGATCACGTCTATTCTATTACGGTATTAAATTTTTAAGGTTTCTGGCTTCAATCTTACATGGTTCGTAAACTAAAATTGATGTGCCAAAACTTCAACAATCAGTACCAATCTACAATGGCAAATTTTACTACCGAAAGCCAAGAAGTTATTTGAAGAGTAAAAAATTAATAAATCCTGTTTTACTGGTACAATTTGTAAAATGGTTTAAAAAGCTGAGACACTGTACGCTAAACTCTTTCATATTTGGGTCTACTCGTATTCTCATAGATTCATCAGAATATAAGACTTATTCGAGATAATCAATTATTAAAAAGTTGATAAAATTTGCTGCATATAAGTCAATATTTGTGGCGCAAATATGGCGCTTTACAATTGATAGTTCATGCTTTTCATCCACTGCAATGCTTGCTCAACTGTTATCTCCCTTTCCTGGTTTATAACGCGGTCTGCCCTAGCCTACTCATTCCCGTCTTCCCTGCCATTTCAGTATTAATAATTCACGACCTTTATTAGCGGCTCATATATTGGCATATAAAAACAAAACTTTACGTGGTAGGGCCAAAAGTACGGGACTGCCCCTGCCCTTCTGCTGGCCATCTATGTGCATACTTTTGCGATTACATATCGGTACTTTTGTGAGATATTAATTGATGAGATTTTAATTGATTTTTCATACTAAAAATTACCAAAAAGTTCAATGCACTAAAATGATTTTCATTTTATTTGCACTGGGCATAATTTGTACATATATTTTGTGTACTTTTTCGTTTTGGTCTGCAAACTCGGCTTGGCTAATTTTTGAAAAATTTTCCCATGTGAAAATTTTCGAAATGTGAAATTGTAGCTTGTGTGTCGTTTTATATAAAATCTGTGTGCTTATTTCGGTTATGATTTTGATTACAAGGATTACGCAGCGTTATGGTAAGTACTTGAAGTTTATACGTAGTGTTAAATATTAAAATGTAATTATTGAAATTAAATTTTATCATTTTTTTTTGTCAAATAGTTATTACTATAAAAATTGGATTTGTTGCCATTTTATAATTACTGAAGAACGTATCTTTTTAAGTAAAACTTCTTTAGAGGCAGTGATTTTTTGCATCGCGTAACGAAAGTCGCGTCAGAATAGTGTAAAGAAGTCGCGTCAGAAAGCCGCATAACGAAAATCGCGCCAGAATCGCTTATCTAATTTCTACTACTATTTTTACTAGTTTAAATTTAAAATTTAAATTTAGGTTACACTTTCAGTGATGGGTCTTAACTTTCTAAAACTCAGTCCCCTTGTACTAGAAAGTTTTATTCTTTTTTGCCTTTTCCTCTAGAAGTTAAAAATATAGCAATTTTCCAAACGACTTTCATTCATTTCTTGTTAAATTCGATTTGAAGACAAGGTGGTTTCGGCGTTTGGATTGTTTTCGTCGACATTTTCATACTGGTTGTGGATGCCCACTTTTTCGGGTTACTTGTATCCTTCATAGTATTAATTCTTGGTTTATCTCTTACATTTGGCAGCTGGTCAGAGTTATTACTAGATGATGCCGTTTAATAAGCAATCTAGGTAATTTTTATTTTATATAACCAGCGTCACACTTAAAAAAGTTGAGTTTTTTAAATTCAGACCACATTGGATGAATTTACAAAGGATTTAGAAAAGCCGTGTTTCCAAATTTAAAGAATAAAAATAATTACAAAAATTAATTTATTAAAATTCTCATATCAACTGCTCAGCCGTTCCTCAAAGAGTAGTTGCGTTGTTCGGTAATTTTGAATTGTAGCAGCACCACCAAATAAGTTGCCATAAACGAAACATTCTAGAGTTATTAAAGGAAAATATCGTAAAGATTCTCATTTAACCTGCCCTCACAGCCCAACTCACCGACGTAATCAGCTCCCTATTGATATTTGCATATCCATCCAAATTCATAATCGGCGGATTCTTTGTTATAGCCATGAGAAACATCTCCACCTCCTTTTGTGTGGCACTATCCACCGCTGTGAGATCGACATTCAAGAGTTTCGTTTGAAAGTCCAAACCAACGCTTTGCGTGGCATAATGCGCCTCATTGCAGATAATGTAGAGCAGGCTCATGCAGTAGAAAACTATTAGAAATAGGCCAACTTCCTTATAGGTGGCGCCATGATCCATAATTTCGCTGAGCGAACCATAAGTGGCAATGATGGTGGTGAAGAAAACGACGAGACAATACATGCCGTACATGTTCGAATAGGCGCGACCTGAAGTGAAAGCAAGACAGGACGGAAATATAGTTGAAAAATTATGGTTGAAAAGGAATAGAAGATTAATGTTTGGTTGAATTTAGACTTTGAAGAAATTTGGAGGCCAGAATACTAGAAACACACTGGACGTATTCTGTGGCAGGTTTACAGACTTACCCAGCTGTTGCATCATGTGACTCAAGTCAACCCAAAGATGTCGATACTCAGTAAGCTTCTTCGCTGGCTTGTCACTCATAAGCGTCACCTCGAGCGAAGCGGAGAGAGCACGACTGGCGGTACCGAAAGCTGTGCAGTTTATGTACCTGTAAAATTAGGAATCTTACAAGAGTCAGATCTCCCGCCAATCGGAAGTAGAAACTCACCATAAGCTGCAAAATCCATTCAACATTGCTATGATCGGATAGTAGGCGAAGGTGTACCACAATTTGAAATCCGGTTGCAGGTAGTACTGCGATAAATTGATCGCAATACTTACGCCCCACGAAAAGAAACATAAACTCCAGGTGAGCGGATACAAATTGGGGAACACAATCGGCGCACCGGTGACTTTCAAAAACTTTAACTGATAATTCGTCCACATATTTTTGAATATCGCCACTTGTGGCCCATGACGCCAACTAGCCACAGGTAGTAGGAAATTTGTGAATAGCAAACTAATGAAAATCACATTGTAGATGGCCTCATCAAAACGCCGATCCGAGTCGTTTAGAAACGTATTGACGCGTTCACGTAAAACCATCACCACGACAGTGGTCTGCACAGAGAATACAAATATCGCCCAAAAGACCTGCTTGGAGGTCCACGAGTAACCGGTGCGCGACATATTCGGCTTTTGCGGATTGCGATGTATCGGCATAACACCCATAATCTGGAATAGCACCAACAGACTCTTGGTGGTGTGATAGAAGGAGTCATGTTTGTCCAGTAAGACGGGGTCGTCGATATCTTCGAATTTGCGCACAAAGAGATCTGTGCTGATCGTATTGCGATCGGCGAGTAATTGCAATTTTTCTCGATAGAGCAGTTCATCCTCGAGAAATTCACGCTGGTTGGGATTCAGTACGGGTATGATTTTCATTGGCGGTGATTCGCCTTTGCGCGTCGCAATCGCCCAGTAAGCCATGTTGGGTTGATGGGCGCAGAGCGAAGGAGAAGTGAGAGAAGCTGAAAGGCTGTGGCAAAAATTTCACTAAACCGCAAGTAGCGCACTACACAGTCCGGTTGATTTTTCACTTCAAAATCTCTAGCACCTTGCACAACAAAATTACTCTAGCTTTGAAATTCTCGTCAGCCGCTTTTATAGCTGCAGAAAATGTTCTACATTTTTGATTGCTATTTACTTTTCAAAAGTTAGTTTAGAAATTCATTAATATTTCGCGAAAGTGGAAATCAATTATTCACATCGAGCAAATGAGTGTGCGGGTGGTTTGCATTTTATTTAGTTTTCCGATAACTGCAATACTGTTGTCTGAATTTAGTGTTGCTTTAGAGCGAAGTGATCAGGACTGCTCAGGGGTGGAAAAGGTAGACAAAGTTTAAAGAGGTAGTTTGACTGCACCTTACATTACCGGTACATTTAGTGTTAACGACCCGAGACAGAAAACCAGTAGCTTGCGGCAAAGTTGAGATATTTCATTCAAAATTTTCTAAACGATCGGACTCAACTTATGCGGCCGATGCCTAAATGTGGGCAACTATTATTACTAAGTAAAATCCACAATCCTTCCAAAAGATATATTCTGTCTTGGAAAGGAGAGAGTGAATTACTAAAAGATCGCAAACAGATGAAATTTTTCATGAATTTCTATTGGGTAATACTTTTTTTATTACAACTAATACTGTTCAGTTAAACATAACCTTTTCTTGATAAAATCAAGAACAAATTGTGTTGTTTGCGTCAAAGGTTCCAAAGATATGCCCGTATCGAGGTACCATTATAAAATTTAGACTTTGCAACTAAGTAAAATCCACAATCCTTCCAAAAGATATATTCTGTTTTGGAAAGGAGAGAGTGAATTACTAAAAGATCGCAAACAGATGAAATTTTTCATGCATTTCTATTGGGTAATACTTTTTTTATTACAACTAATACTGTTCAGTTAAACATAACCTTTTCTTGATAAAATCAAGAACAAATTGTGTTGTTTGCGTAAAAGGT
This sequence comes from Anomoia purmunda, assembly GCA_951828415.1. Classification (NCBI taxonomy): domain Eukaryota; kingdom Metazoa; phylum Arthropoda; class Insecta; order Diptera; family Tephritidae; genus Anomoia; species Anomoia purmunda. Next base: position 113,620,339 of record OX639997.1, read on the forward strand.
TCCAAAGATATGCCCGTATCGAGGTACCATTATAAAATTTAGACTTTGCAATTTTTCATCGAAAAAAATAAGTTTGCTCTGCCTTGCTCTCTCACCAGAAGCATCTCGGGTAGCTCGGACATTTTTTAAGAAGAATGCGAAGTCCTTTGATTATTCAATGCAGAAAAGATGTAAATTAAGTCGTTCTCACAATGAGATCAGTGTTCTAGTCGAAACTGTAAGGGGAAATAAAACAGTGCTTTTTTTAAGAAAATAAACGAATACTATAACTTTAAACTTGTTCGATCGACAGCTAAAGGATATATAAAATTATACATTGGAGAATTTCTAAACTTCTGTGGCGCTGCTTCACAATAAATCCGCCACTGTTTCATTGTTCACTCGACTTTCAAATTGTATTTTGCATTACAGTGGACCTTAATGAATACACATCAATTTTTTTAAGCTAGTTCGCCTTCGCCATTGCTTTTGAAAAGGAGTCCGCGCCACAAACAACTGAAAGTTCAGTAAATTATTTCCCATGGAAATGGCGTGTTATGTCCCACACTGGGAGTTGCCTTTATTTCCATACATATTTACTATGCACATATGCGTCTCGAACTAATGAGAGATCGCTGCAAAATTTGCAATGAATTAGTTCTAGTGAAGCCGAAGAGATAGTGGGAGTTAGTGGCAAGTTATCAGGTAGAGAAAGCGCTACTGCTATAGTAAAAGATACTCTTCGCCTTAAATGGAATTTGACACATAATTGAAGTGAGCGATAAGGCATTGCATTTGGTTTTACCATACGACTTATGTACTAAGTACTAAGTATGTGGCTTTTACTGAATTGTGACACCTGGCATGATGTGTGACATGTGGAAATTTTGATGGTAAATTCATAAGGCACCTGAGGCTGTTTGAAAGCTGGCACGTAGAAAATTAGTAATTTGTGTTTATCTTAGGATTAGTAATGCTATGCATCCATGTAATTTGCATACTAATTAAATTAGCTTTGGGAAAATGTTATGAATATAAGTAATTTATTTGAAATAATTAAAAAATAAAAACATTTAACCAAATTTGCTTTAAGCACAGCAGGTTAAATGTTGTGAGTTCAATGCACTATGTTTCAATTTGATATGTTGGCATCCTTATCAATAGGGATCAATATCGTTATCATTACTGTTTTTATTATCTATCAACCCTCAAGAGCCGTTAAATTTCCGGTTTATACAGTCAGTGCCGGTTTATATAACTCATGATTAGAGGCCAGTCAGAATCGAGACCTGCGGCAAACTCATTCGGCACAATTTTCGACAGTTGGTTTTAAGCGAATCTTGTGGAAATGAAAATATTGATTAAATTCTAATTAAACGTTTGATCAGACTTAATGAGCAAACGACTTTTAGGGGCGATGAGTTGCCCGGCACGGTTCAGACTAAAATAAGGGGTTCTCCTAACTCTTTGCTGTGCTCTCGGAAGAAAAATTTATTCTACGTTTAAGACTTGGATTAAACTACTTCCGGTCCGTTCGTTTAAAACCAGTTTCAATTTGAGGCTTTACCACTCAACAATTCGGTCGTGTAGAACAAAAACGTCGTTCATGTAAGATAAAAATGTAAATTTCGCGTCTGCTTATTTTCGCTTTCTCCTTCTTCTTCTTCTTCTTCTTCTTTCGTGCTCCTAAATGATTTTTGATTCCTCTATTTAGTAAACCGTTGCAATTCCCAACCTACTTAGGAAATAAGTAGTTGAAGAAATTTGATTCTTTTTAACGTGTGGCTTTCCCATGACTTGCTCCTTTAACCTAAGCTAGACTTTCTTGGTGCAAAATCTCTGGCTTAGGGGCAGACGCTGAATACAGCGTAGAAGGTCATTTATTTCCCTTTTCAGAAGCTGCGCGCAGTCCACGAGGTTATGGATCGCGTTTGGGATGAATGCAGAGTACCTTTGTGCCACTGGCGACAGCATAGCCAGTTTAGCATTTACGAGCAGATTTTTCATAACACTTGCGTGGCAACATTTATAAAAATGTTTCTTTGCTTACTTTGCGCACTGACCAGACAATATTTTATTTGTTCATTTTTTTTTTTAAATTCCTCGCAAATGAAATTCAATACGCTGATGCGCATATTTTACAAAAGCGCGAAAATCTGCAACATGAAGCTTTGCAAGGCAAACAGCAAACCCGAAATCTTGTTTGGAATTTCGAGTAGGTAACTGAAATTTCAGTTGCCTGCTATTTGCTCACTTGCTCAAAAGCCAACTCGTAGCCGCTTGATAAAGTGATGAGCAGGAGGTCGTAGTTGCACCCATAAATAGCAACATACCTTCCTCTCCGTCACTCATCCCTCTCTGGCACACCCGACGATGACTTATGCAAGTCGACAGTCTACAGCGCTGGCATGAATTTTAGAAAAGCGAAAAATAAAGATGCACCACAAATGCAGTGCCATAACCAGCTGTAACATCACCATCATGAGGTGGGAGAAGTGGGATGGAATATTACCTAAAATGTTAAAAGAAAAATATTTAGTAGTCGGTGATGGCGCAACTTGTCGTTCTGTAGGCAGCGAGGCAAATGAGTAAAGACAAAGGCAAGTGAATGAGAAAGTGGAAGAAAAATGCCGGCCGGCGGACAGTAACGGCGAGCATTGATAGTTACATTGGCGAAGCAACAATAAAAAAAAACAGCTGTTTACTGTTTACTGCTTAGCGTTGTGTACTAAATGCAATGCAAACAACAACAACCAGCACAATCAGCAATTTAACTGCCGAAGGCGTCAATACAATTACAACAAAGCCACTGCCAGAAGCTGCCTCTGCGCTGAATTGCTGTGGCGTTCAATGGAATGGCACGTAAAGTGTTAACAGATTTTTGTCGCCTAATAAAAAAAAAAAAACGAGAAATAAAAAAAAAAACCGTTTTTTGTTTTTTATAGTTATGCGGCTCGAAAGAAACCGTCATGCATACATAAATGAATATTTATATAGTCGAGTGGCACCCAGCTGCAGCTGCAGTTGAAGATGCGCCAATGAGCGCTAGCGCGCGTCCTTCATGGCCGATGACGTCACACTGTGTACTCGCAAAAGTGCCAGCAGTTGAATCGGTGAATGTTTGCTTGCTTGGTCGTGCACGCTTGCGCAATCATTGCTGCCAACCACCACAGCAACTCTTTACGACGGGCTGACCTGGGGCTATGTATGTATGTGGTGGTGCACATGCGAAATGCATATACGAGTGAGCTGATGCTCAATATGAATTTAACTATGCGACGAACGTAGCGCTGATGGCTGTTTGGCTGTTTGGCTGCTGGGCGCTGTGGTAAATGAGGTTAGCGTGTTTGATTTCATGGTTATGTAATAGGAAATAATAAGCTATGTGTTGCTTTATTGAATTATTGCCATGTCAAAGCGTAGATTGTTTAAGAAGCATTATACAATATTAATTGCAGTTAGATTAAAATGTTGTTGCATTTTTTGAAAAACCAAAAAAAAAAAAACGATAATGATGCGATTTAAGATTTTTACGATGCTCTTCAAGCTGCAAGGAGGATATAAGAGATGCATGCAAGTTTCTTAAATAATAAACCAAATTGTAATATGAATGTGGCTTCCAAAGTATTGTATCTATAATGCAGAGATTCTGTTTATGAATAAAAAAAAATCCAAGATCGACTAATAGATAAATATAGTTAAGAGAATTTCTTATTGTTTCCTATTTTTTTGACGGATTAAAAAGTTGATGAATATTAGAACGATTTTCTACGCTCCAATTTGTTTTTTGAAATAAGATTTGTGGAGAATTTTCTGCGAAAGCGATCTCCTCCAGACTTAGGCGTTTACTTGCGCTGGGTCCCGTTCCCTTGGGATGTCTGAGAGATAATGTGGGCAACTGAGCCGTGTGGAGTCACCATCATGAAACCGGATGCCTTCTATGCCCCTCCTTGTGGCCTGGTATAGGAACGTCGCTTACTTTGGGCGATTCGCTCATTCAAGCCGTTCAAGCTAACAGGAGCAGACTGCATCATTCCCGCATAGCTATAAAACTCTGAGAAGGTGTCCTGCCGTTGGTTGGTGTGTTGTTTATACACTCAAAAATTCTGGCAAGCTTCGCCTTTGTCCCTCAATAAATGGATCGCTCGCTGCGTATCTGGTCCTCACTCACATCCGACCAAGGAAGGAATTTGAGGGGGTGGCGTTTTGGATGGTGGGGCCCGTCAACTTTTTTTTACAGATGTACCGAAGCTGGACTGAAAGGTTTTAGAAGGTGTCTTTTGCAAGGAGCTTATGATATGCTGTAGTTTGTTTCAGGCGGAGGAAGTCGCAATCAAAGAGGCACTCATATGGCTATTCACCAGTGTAATGCCCTTTAGATAGTCATCTATTTCCTGATCGCTTGGCAATCAAATCGATACTGAACGGGGGCTTCTTACTTCTCTCTCAACCGCCACATGGCTTGCAAATTGCAAATTGCGAAGACCATCTGTCTGGTGGTGGACCATAGGCGTTTGAAGAAGCTTTGGTAGCTAACGAAGCAACAATTCGCGTTCCTCGAAGGAGTTCTGGCCGGGAATTGCCCGATAGGTATTCATGTGGTTAGGCTAAATATAGTCTTCGACTCTCTTTACCACAGCTGCTTAGAAGATGTCGAGGAGGAATCATATTTTCATTTTCCACTCAGCTACCCTACCTTTGCGAGACTGAGGTTTAAGTACCAAGGCTCTCACACCGTTAACACCCCACAAGAGCTCTCGGGGATGAAAATTTACTTGCGGAACTTCATTTTGGCCACGCAGCATTTCTCCTGTCCACTTTTCCGTTACATTACTGTTCAAGCAATTAGTGGTGTGTTAAAGGAGTCCTTTTAAACGGCGGACGTCATGCGGACTGTGCCCCTCGTGTCGGTTGGGCGGGAAAGAGGGTAACCGTTGGGCTTATTATTATTATAATTATTAAGTGAATCTCTTGAAAGGACTACTACATCAACCTAACATAATCGATCCGACTTTTCAAAATATCCAAATTATTATCAGTAAGTGTAATAAACGGTGTTTTTAGTACATTTTTGAAAATAATTGCAGATTTTTTCAATTAAATTTTTGATTAAGGCACTCCTAAAAAATTATTTAGAAAAGTCTTAACTCTCAAATGCATGTTTTTTCGCTATTTAATTTTACAATATGCAACAATGATGATCTCCTACCTCTAAGCTTTTAAATGTAAAATTGTATACTTTTTTTTGTTTAGATTCTATTCCTATCCTAAACAGAAATATTCATATTCCAACTAACGTAACTTCAAAATAAACCGAAAATCCCAATGAACACTGAAAAGCAAAATATTATGAAGCCCCCTGTTGGCAAGACTCTCTGTCAAATTCTATTTGCTGCAATGGAATTAAAAACTTTGACATGTAAAATATTGTATGCGGCGCGACGATTGTTACAGGATATTCACAACAACAGCAATAAAAAAACATGCAGGGGGGATATCAGCAGCATTTCCCAAAAAAAAAAAAAAAAAAAAAAAACATAACAAAAAAATACGAACATATTCTTGATAAAACAAAATGCTACAAAACCCAAAATATCTCGTCTGCCAACAGCAGCACCTCCATGCCACTGGGACACAACACGAATGTAATTTTCACCATAAATTTTCAATGTTCACTCACACATGCACGACGAATGTGTGCACAAGAAATTTTATTGCACGAAAATTTGCAAATAACGAAGTTTTCGTTGAAAATCTGGACAAAAACATTTGGAACATTTGCAAAACTACAAAACAGCAACATTTTGCACGAGAATGTGCAGTAAAATATGCATGCGAATAAAACTATAACAACAACAACAATAACAACAGCAACAACGACTTCAGGCGACAAATAGCTTTGATTTCATCATCGTGCTTGGCGTTTTTGTAAATTCTCGCAGTGTTAGTTTTTTGTAATTTCGTTGCTTTTTTTCTGTAATTTTTTTTGGTGCACAATTTCGTAGGTCAAAATTTCGAGTGCGGGCTATTCGTATATGTAAAACTAAATATTCACACTCCCACTTGGTAAATAAATTTTTGTTACACAACATTCCGCTTTGATTTGTTATCGTGCAGAAATATTTTTTGCTTTCGTTACCTATGTAACTACCTGCTGCGTTGATAAATGTGTTGCATAGCTGCAGGCGCTGGAGCTGGTTGTGATTTTGTTATATGCCTATTAGAGTTCTGAATGCGACTGTGTTGTATTTATGAGGAGACGGGAAGCTGATGGAAGGCTCTAAAATTGTGGGTGAAATAAGAAATTGAGAAATTTTTAAAAATTGGTAGAGATGTTGCATAAAGGGGGAAAAATTGGCATAAATGTAAGTGGAGAAGAGAAAGCTGCGAATAGATTAAAAAAATTTGTCATTTAATAAACTTTTACCAATATTTTTCAATATCAGTAGCCAGAGCTTAAATACATATGTACTTTATTTGAATTATGAAATTTTGTATATGTATATTTGGTAGGTATAAGAATAGGTCGTAAGGTATATTTTATGCTTGGGAGAGGGTTGCCACCCGTTTGAAAAGTAAAAATTAATTAAAATATACAAAAATTATAAAAAATATTAAAATGTGGATTCGATCGGTTCGTTTCAGCGAGAAGAAGGTTTATACAATTATTTTGGAAAGGGTTGCCACATGTTTGAAACATCAAGTTTTATTAAGCTATACTGCTGCGGAGGAAGTTTATAGATAGCAATATTTTGAAGAGGGTTGCCATCTGATTAAGAAGTTAAACTTAATTAAATTATTCACAAGTTATATAAAAAATTAAAATATATGTAATAAACGGTTCGTCTTGGTAAGAACGTTCAGAGCTAACTTTGTGAGGGTTGCCACCTGTTTGAAAAACCGAACTTCATTAAATTATACACCACTTACATATATGAAATATGAAAATATACATATGTACCAAACTGTTCGATTCGATGAAGAGAAGTATTATATATAAGTAGATAGAGGGTTGCCACCTGTTTGAAAAGTCGAATTTAATAAAATTTTACACGTATATAAACTACGAAAATATGAGTTGCAAACGGCTCGTTTAGTCGAGGAGAAGTTTATACCAAACTGTATTTTGAAGAGGGTTGTCACCTGCTTGAAAGTAAAATTAAATGAAATTATATACAAGTAAAAATTAAAATATACATATGTAATAAGCGGTTATAGAGGGTTGCCACATGTTTGAAAAGTCGAATTTAATAAAATTTTACACGTATATAAACTACGAAAATATGAGTTTCAAACGGCTCGTTTAGTCGAGGAGAAGTTTATACCAAACTGTATTTTGAAGAGGGTTGCCACCTGCTTGAAAGTAAAATTAAATTAAATTATATACAAGTTGTATCAAACATTAAAATATGGGTGTCAAATGGTTCATCTCGGCGAGAAGAAGATTCATATATTTTGGACAGGAATGCCACCTGTTTGAAATGTAAAATTGTATTAAACTATACCTCAGTTCTACGAAATATGAAAATATTGGTGCCAACTGTTGGATTCGCTGAGGAGAAGGTTTATATTGTATAGAGAGTTGCCACTTGCTTGCAAAGTCGAATTTATTAAAATTATAATAGAATTTATTATAATTATAATAATTAGCATATTGCCGCAAACCTGATCAAAGCAAGATTCTTCAAGATACCACGCTTCTCTTGCCACTATCACGACATTAAATTTTAAAAATGTTTGGAAATATTCATGTCAGAATCAGCATAGAAAGTGCCATTGCTCTGACAGTCGGATAAAATTCAGTCGCCACTAACAAGCCTCCGCTAACGGACTGAGACCGATTTAATTCACATCAGAAGATCCACTAAGCCACTCTGCTATTTTGAGTTCGAAAAATTTGAAACTATACTGATCATGTAGTGTTTGATGAAAGCCGTAAGAACAAAAACAAGAAGTCACTTTCCCACAATTAGCTAAACAAAGAAATGACTAGCGATTTTGCGATTATCAGTGAAAATTGTCTATGCGCTTATAGGAAGTGTTTGGCATCAGATGTAACTCCTTTATTCAGAAGTCTACTAAAACTAACAACTGGCTTGAGGAATAATTGAAGTGTAACCCAAATGGCCAGCGTGTGCGAAAAGCTCGACTTTAGGCAGAAAATTGTTGACCATTTGGTCTCACAGCGTTCCACCTGCATTTTCCATCAACTTTACTTGCTTACCGAGTGCAACACTGCAATTAAAATTGGAAACACGTACGAAATGTCAACACGAACGATGATGAATTAAGTGGCAGCGAGTTGGTTGAATGCAAGCAGACAGCTTGGACTACCAGCAGTTCTTGTTGGTCGCAAAAAAAAAAAAGAAAAGAAGTTGGCCAATAATTAAGTTGCAACAAGCAACGCATAGCCATTGCGTATGCCACAGCTAAGTCACGCAGATGTTATTGCCGTGGGTTATGCTTTTGAACGCGTGAACTTAGTCGCGCTACTTTGCGCTTTTAATTAGGTTAAATGGAAAGTGGCATGGCTATCGCACGTACCAAATGACACGGCAGACGGTAGTCAAAAGCAATGCAAAATGCGAGCTACAATTACTTAATTCTCGATAACGTGCAGGAATGAGTGGAATCCCAAATTTTTTTTCAAAGTACCAGTAAGTAAATGGATGGAATTCAGTATTTCAGTAGAGTTGGGTGGAAAAGGAAGCTTTCGAGATGCGCTTGCACTTTTGTCTTCATTTAGCCTTACCTTGTTTTTTTTTTTGAACTTCAAATTTTATATTACTTCTGCCATTTCTTACTATGTTGCACCATCCAAATTAGCGCTTGTTGCACGCAGTAATTACAAATATCGCTAGCGGTGCATCTCACCAATTGCAACGCTAGTTGCCGCGACGCTGCAATCTGGCTATGCGGCGGACGCACAACATTTAATTAAAAGTCGAAAAAATGTTGCAAAGTTGTAATGAAGCGGCGCTGGCTGGCACCAAGTTGTAACGGCGAGAATGCAGATCGTTTGTGTCAGATAGCAGATAAAATGTAGCAGGAGCTTAGCTAGAATACAGCTAGTTAGGAATTGGCTGGGGGAGCTAAGCGTACAATGGAAGTAGTGCAGAGCTGCGTATGTCGCTCCAGTCGCTTTATTACTACATACTACTCGCTCTACTTTGCCTACCCTATACGCAGTTTGCATGCCTGCGCTTCGCTGGCGCTGCTCACCCTAACGTCACAACATCTAGTCTCATTACTTCTTTTTAATATCCTCGCCTTGAGTTTAGCTGCTGCTGCTACTGCACTCCTAATTTATTCTCTCCACATGAGCTGCTACATATTGTGCTTCTTTTTGCCTAGCAATTGCCGCGATTAACCTTTTGCATTTGCCATTCGATCCTCTTGTTTTGCACACATGTTTACATTTTGATCGTACGCGCATGCTTAGCTGCTACGAGTACTTTTCGTCTCACCGCGTACAAACACACCGAGCTGATTGGTATCTTATAATTCATATGCATACCTGGGCAAATAAATAGTTATATGAGTGCAAAAAAAAAAAACAAAAGCAAAGAACTGGGTGATCACCTGAGGGCTCATCTGTTGCGCTTCAGCTACGGCCTGACTGCGGACCCAGACCTGCCTTCATATTATTATCTCATTGATCTTTTAATCGCCACAACTTCGCTGGCTCATTTTGCTTGCACCGCCGTTGCCGGTTTCCTTCTAGCATGTTTGCGATATTTGCGCTTGACTTATGTAGTATGAACTTGGCATTTGAGTGGAGCAAACCGGTAGTAGTAGCAATGCTGGTGCAGATCTAGTATAATAAATATTTTGAACGAGAAGTGGTAATTGTGCTTGACTGAAAAATGGGCACTTTATAAAAACAAAGTAAAGAAAGAGGCTGAATGAATTATATGTAGTAAAGAATAAACTAATGAAGGCGTGTCTGATTATTTTATCTTTCCAACTCATAATAATTCATTTTACTTTGCCTTTGCAGACCCACAGGACGGTTTTACCTTGAGCAGCATTTCGTCTGGAACTATAGGGTCATTGCTAACAGTCGCAGAGAGGTTTTATTTTAGACTTCTCAACTAGAGAGTCCACTATTTGGTTTATCGAGATTGTAGGCCCTTTGATTGTGAATTTTGAAAGTAAGCCTTTAGAAAAGTATTGGCTATCGGATGTGGAAAAACTTTTCTCTACAATACATTCCTTTGGTATAAAGCTTTACTTAAAAAGAATAAACCAGTGGCTATTCACTGAAACTTGGAATAATATTATCAAAACTCCCAGTGTAGACAGACTAACCTTTGCAGCGAAAAATTCTAATGTAGCAACAGGGATCTAGAAGTTCAAGCTTACGCCTTTTCAGAAATTCTTTGCTAAGAACTCTTTCACTAATATTTGAAGTTACTGCAGATAATCAATGGACGGATTCGTAAGCCTAGACCGCACAAACTAAATATGCCTAGTCCTACCTGTAATGAAATCAAAATGTTCAACTTTTTTGAGATACCTAATGGCGGTACCGGAAGTGACAGCTTTGGCTTGTTCCAAAGTTCAACAAAGTTTCCAACGAGCGCAGCAGTTTTTAATCTTTTTAGGCTGCTTTTCCATCATAGATTGCGTCAGTGAATTTCACCTGATAAGAAACGGCAAAAGTTTAATAATAGTGGCATAGAATCAATAAATTATATGAGGAGAAGATCACTGATAGTCTTCCAAAATTAATTTGAGGCAAATGAAGTTCCTTCGCGATGCGGCAGAATGGCTCATCATCCCACCGCCGGGATTTTCATAGCCGAGCGCACTGGCGCCCAGGTTATTATAACTTTGTTCACCGAATCTAAATATATAGATATATATATATATACCAAAGAAACAAATATATGGAATAAAAAATTTGTACATAGGAGTAATAGCGTCCAACTTAGAGCGAATAGGTATATCTCCAAAACTTCTTTGTCAAAGCGTGAGCGATCTGAGAATGCCCTTAAATGGTAGTGTATATCTGGAACAATAATCTCCTGACAGGCCTTCGATTGGCTTTGCAGAGTCGGAGTATTCCAGCTCCACGGCGGGTTTTCTATGGGAATACTGAATCGAACTGAGCCAGCTAAAGTGGAGAGTTTGAGTTTAAAACAATCTTAATGAGGCTACTTGCAAGGTCTACTTCACTTAAAATTTTGGAAAATTTAATTGCAGGCATGTAAAGAGTTGACCCTACTCCCACTCGGTTACTGGGAGCAGTGGGAGCAGAATTCTATAGGAATATTGATTCACCAGTTCGGCCTTGGAGTCTGCGAAAAATTTATGAGATTTCTGGTAGTCCACGTTTCGTGTTTTGTCAACCTGAAAAAACAACAACTAATAATCAAGCATTCTCCCATGTGCTTTGGAGTTTCAAGGTAGTTTCGAATGCAGGTTTTCTATGATTTAATTTCTCACACAGTTACAAATATTCTCCTGCACACCGGGAATGCATTTTTAATTGCAGCCAATTCCTTTAGTAAGAGCAGCATCAGCAACAACAACAACAACAACAACAACACTGAAACTCCATAACTTTTGATATGCAATGCCTCACGAAAATCGTTGAGATAGCATTTCCAACATTTTTCCTTTTACAGCTGCTCTCAGAAAATGCTTGAAGAGAAGTCTCGGCAGCTGGGCGTTCAGCAGCAGTGCTGCCTGCTGGCAAGCCTCAGCAGACGCAGCTTTAAAAACTTTTAATTTTAACGCCTCACTCGGCATTGCAATTTAAAGCAACGACAAGCAGAAGTGAGAACAATAACAAAAAACAAAAAACAAAAAAAAAAAGACAACCAAGTTTTAAAGCAACTTCAATAACAACAGCAGCAACAAAAGTGCCTCAATGCATTTTCCGTACTACAGTTGATCAAAAATGAAGCAAAAAAGTTTTTCTTTAAATTTTACATAAAGCGGCAGAAAATATCATCACATTGGCAATAAAACAAAAAAAAAAGAGAGGGCAAAAGCGCATACAACAATCTCGCAACTTCACAGCAACAGAAAGTTTATTGCATTTTTCCACGAAAAATTACATGAAAATATTCTGAATGTTGGAAAGTTTTCGAAGGGTAGCAGAAATTAATGCAAAAGTGAGCTTCGCTGCGGTCGTGGCGGCTAGGCGCACGGACGATAAAGCCCACCACACACCAGCGTGAAATATTCGCACACAGCGCCAAAAATTGTTAGGAATTTAATTTTATTGAAAAAAACGAAAATAGTTTTTTTCTAGTAACATCAGGTATAGGAGAAGAAAAAATATATAACAAAATGCCATCTGCAGTCAAGGGAACGTTTGGATTTGAAACATAATATAATTATTTGAAATAACATTTGAAAATTACAGCTTTCTAAAGAAAAAGTGTAATTTAATTTTCATTTGAAAATGTTTATCATTTAACTTTAAATTCCATATAATGCGTACGGTGAAAGAAATTGTGTATAAAGCTTTTTTTTAAATCTTTTTTGAAAAATTTTTTTTTTCTAATTGCGTGGAATAATTTTATTGCAGGGTATTGGAAGATCCTCCCTATAGTGATAATTATTTTTATTTACTTTTATTCGAATTAAAGTTTTTCTGGAAATTTCAATTAATTTTGAAAGAAAGAATGGAAAATACTTTGTTTTTTTTCGATGCAATTTCAAACAAAGAAAACAAAATTTACATTTACTAAATATTTCCCAAATATTTAAAACTTTAATTGTTAGAACACAAAATCTCTGGGTGTTATTTTTTTTTACAAAATTTACTAAATATTTCCCAAATATTTAAAACTTTAATTGTTAGAACACAAAATCTCTGGGTGTTATTTTTTCTTTTTTACAAAATTCGCAATCACTGCGCGTCTGCAAATATCTCGCGCTAGTGTGTGGGATTCTTAAGGCGTCGCTGGTAGAGTGCGCATCTCTGTCCCAGCTGGATTCTTATCTGCACTCGCACAAGTGCCAATCAGTTGCTAGGTGTTGCAACACCAAACGTTGTGCCGAAAAGTTGCACTGGTAACGGCAGTTACGGTAAATGTATGCGGTGCGGGGCTAATCAAAGAGTATGGCGCTAAGTAAAATGCAATTAAATTGTGTTTATGTAAAGTGCTAATGTTTATATGCAAAGTTTTTAGTGCTGGGAAATAAAAATTTTCAGTTAATGCTTCAGCTGTATTACTGCTAGCTTGATGGACCATAAAACGCAAGTAGCTATGTGGATAAGCGAAAAATCTATCTAGAGTGGGAAATACTCATTGTTTTGATGGTGATTGTACCCTTGGGTGTTCAATTCTTTGCTAGACCAATTTCCTTGGCACGCCTTGATAATGTGAGAATCATCGCATAGAAAGAACTGCGGCGAATTAAAAGGACGTGATGAATGCTTCAATAGTATTTGAACAACTTCAGATCGCCTCAACTTTCTTCTCGCTCTGGAAGCAGTTTGTATAGTGGCAATGCTTTGGCGGAAGCTTTGTTGACTGATCTGGTTTCTATTCAACCTTTATGTGAATATTACGAATATATTCAAAGTTGCAGTCTGTTAATGGCTGACTATTGACTCCAAGTCTTTTTCGTGTCGCTCTTTTAGTATCCGGGATCTCGAAATTTCCGCAGCCATTATTGCGATAGAAGCCATGCGTTGGCCACTGATGGTTCGTTCGTCCTTCTACAATTATAGAAAATCATTTTTCTAATAGAGGTCGCTCCCCGGCAGGCAATGGCAAACCTGCGAGCGTATTTCGGTCATGGAAAAGCTTCTCCCAAAAATCAATTGCCATTCAGAGTTGGAGTAAAACTTTAGGCCACCTGATTGGTGGCATAAAATCAAGATGCATGCCACAGATTGTAAGGAAACTTCGTCCAAACAGTAAGCTACATATATGATGTAAGCGCCATATAATAATTATTACTTATTGGCGCCCAGGGCTGGTCACTGAAACCCCTCGACGCTTCTCGCATAATACGTTAGTCTTCACTTTATCAACTAAGCTTGGACAATAAGGTAAATTTCTCAAGGAAAAAGGCTAAGTAGAAAATTAGGTTCCACTCTGCGTCTAGTAATGAAGAGAACACCTTTTGCTTTCAGGGGTTCAGGAGTTTAAGAAAACGAGGTAATTTTTGAGCTGACACCATTTTGTCAGCTACTTGTAATTTTTTTAGTAGCTTCATGGAATACTCGTATTTTCATAGACTTTCTGTCAACAAGGGAGTAGTATCTCTCAAAGGCTTCGTGTATGAAAAATGGAATTTACATTAAAGAAGAATTTTCCTGAATTTATAGAAATATCTTCTCGTCTCAAATTTTTCTAGGACAAGGGTAGTGTGTCGTACTCGTATCGTTTTCTTAGTTTAATTGCTTATAATTTCCATGACTTTGTTTTTATCGATATTGTTTTGGTTATCGTTATCGATATTTATATCGTTGTCGATATTTATATCGTTATCATTATTGTTATCGCTATGGATATCGTTATCGTTACCAATATAATTATCGTTGTCGGCATGGATATTTTTATGGTTATTGATATTGTGATTGCAACCGATATCGCTATAGTTCTTAACGGCTACCTCTAACGTATTTTGATAAAAAAAATCTTTAGTATTACAATATAGCTATCGATTCTATGACTATTATTTATCTTATTAAAGTTTTACATCGGAAGAAAGGTACAATACCCGCAATATTATAAATATTTCTTCAAAACTCTGCTCTTTTTCTTCATTCATCAACTCTGAGGTGTGTGTAGAAATTTGTTGGCCTATCAGCAGTTCAATTCTCGGTACAATCCTCTCTTCGCACAGTTTCCTCTAATTAGTTATACATACGATGCAAATACTTGTTAGTTACTGCGTCTGCGCACGCGCATAACATATTTTTTTCTATTTTCATTTCGTTTCTTAGCTTTGATGGCACGATTTTGCGGCAATATGCAATTTGTATAACCATTTAATGGCATTTGGCGAATTTGCAATACCTTGCATTGCATTGCAAATAATCGAAAGCAAACTGGTTTCAATTTTTCAAGCGGACGTCGCAAATAATGAAATAGCCTGCTAGTGAAGCGCGTGAAGTGCGAAAGCGGCGGAGAATTGGAAGTGGTGGTGCAGCGAATGCCAAGAGCAAATTGAGCTTCGCATTTATGTTGCACGCACTGCCCCAGCAGTTGCTGCATTTTCAAGTTTACGATGCCATGTTGCGCTTAGTTTCAGCGCAGCAATCCGCTTCTTTTTTGTTTTTTTTTGTATCACATTTTTCGCAATGCGGCCAGGCGTCTAATTGGATTGCTTGGTCTTGAAATTGATTTGCCTATTGCTTTCTCGTTTAGTTTGCACACAGGCCATATGACCGGTGGAAGCTATTGCGCTTGGGCTTGAAACAATTTTAGCATCTTTTGCACTTTATTGCACCTTTTACTAACGCAATCAATTTCTCATTTACCTACTTCAGTTTGTTCTGCTTTTATTTGAATGCACTCTATGCACCTTACTTTAGTCCTGCTTCCTCCCTTTGCTCTATATTACACAGAAGATTTCATTCTCAAAGCACCGCCAACGAGCGGAAATTGTTGACAGTTTGTGATATGTTGCTAGCAATGACAGTCCGTAATGTTGGTGCTCGTTGTAGCTGTTGGGCCAAGTTTTTAGCTGCGTTTAAGCTAATAAATGAGTTCTAAAAGGTTTTTAACCCGCAACATCTAAGTTTGAAGTATTTCATGCATGCACGCACCTAGGAAGATCTGCTCGGTATTTATAGTAAAAATTTTGCTGACTGCTTGGCTTTGCTGCTCTTGGCTGGTTCGTTTTATTGCAACGCATCTTTTCGTTGTTGTTGTTGTTGTTCGTGCAAGTAGCAGCTTAACAAGTTTATTCGTTGGCTCTTGCAGCTGCAATCAATTTCTGACAGCCTTAATCCTAGCGCAACGAATCGGAAAATTATTAAGATAAGCGCGGTAAGAAAAATAACGAGAAAACCGCAATGTTCTCATTTTATATGTAATTCAAAAGCAATTTCTCACGGATGCCAAACAGGCTTTGGTGTCTAGCTTCGGCTGTCGGATGGATGAGAATAGAGCTGTTGGAAATGTTGGTTAGAAAATTAGAGTAACAAGGAATTAGTAGGCGAAGTAGATTATAGGAAATAATTGAAAAGAAGTGAAGTGAACTTTGTTATCTTGGGCGCCAATCTGAACATAGAGTTTACCCAGCTAAAGAAACTGACGCAGTAATACCAATAACTGATGTAGTGGGAATTCCGCAGTTGGATTTGTAATAAACAAATTTAGAACCTACCACTTTGAAACTCATTGCTGAAAAGAAGTCGTTGAGACCATGAAATGCTTGATCCTGAACCCTATCAAGGAAGCTATCTGTGACTGCCAAAAAAGATACCTTCGACTTCCAATTCCCCGTGTGTCCTAATCTACTTGAATCCTGAATTAAGGGTCTATTAAATCATTGAATATCATTGTGTTTTTGTGTTTCTCAAGTGAATATAAATATCTCGAATCTCCCGACTTGAATGCGCTCAAATCATGTCTCGAAATACATAGTATCTAAACATTAGATAACTTTGATTAATGTGACCGACAACCTTCGAGCCGAGTTTTCTTTGGTCATCTACATGAAGACAACAGAAGAGTCCGCTTTCTGTCGTCCGCTGTCGTAGCGCCAATTTTGACTAGTCTAGCGACTAGTCTCCTGAGATCTCCCGCCATTGAGCGATGAGTTGGTGAGATCGGACCAGCAAAAGCCTCTTAGCGACTTACTTCAGAGAACCTAGCCGTCGAATACTCCGTAAAGTTATGTGCGTATATCTTATCCATCTCTACAGCAGGAGCCACAATTGAGCCCTCTCTTTATACCCACATCCTCAGGCTACACACGGAGGAGGTAATGGAACTCATATTAGCGGTAAAGCCGGCTTTGATTTATTAACCTTTAAATAGTTCCAAGCCAAATACGCTATTCGCTTTCGAGTATATAACGATTCAAGAAGCCCATCGGATATATCCGGTACACGCTCAGAGCCAGTTCGTATGAAAAACGAATTTTATCCATCAATTTAACGACGAGACGTCTGAGCATACTTTGAGGTATGCATAACTCCTCCAGCGTAACGCTCGATTTAATTTACGCAGTACACGGCTACCATTAGCTTAGAGATGCCTTGAATCAAAAAGTAATTCGATGAGATGCTGCGAAAATGTGTAGCATAGCCGTCAGCGTTGAGGTTTGAACGTTGGATCGACCAGGGACCTATGCAGAAAGAAGTTCTACCCAAAAATTCCTTGGATAACGTAGCCGGTGTTGGAACTGTCAGGGTTAATTTAAACGGCCTTAATTCACGGAGCCCGTGTAGATAATGAAAATAAGATTGCAAGATAATTTTGCCTGTAATATTCAAATAAAATTAGGCCGCCACGGTCTATCATTCGGCAGAATAAATTTAGGCCGACAAGAAGGCCACTATCCTACACGCCGTACGCCAAACCTAATATTCTCTCTGCATACCTTCGTATCCTCGGCTTCACTACATGATGTTTCATGTATTGGTCTATCGTGTTATATTTTAAATTTTGAGCTTGGCAAATTCATTTCAGTCTCGGAAGATTTGTGAAGCACAAATGAAGTCGACCTTTCCCTTTATAGTTCGCACACCTTGAATACTACGGGCAGTTATGCCTGAGTGCTCCAAAACTGCCACTATTCTATTCCATTCCAAAATTTCATTTCCTTTATTAAAGTTTTTCATGCCCTATTTATTGCTGAAATCTTTACATTTTTGTTTTGCTATAACAAAAATAATTTACCCCGCATTGAGCAAAAATACAATCAGTGCCCATTTTTTATTATCTTCCCTTTTATTAAATAAAACTGTAGCTGAAAAAGCTTCAAGGATAATTGTACTTAACAGCTTAAGCTTTTAAGCGGACCCATCTCGATTCATTTGGCATTAATGTCTCCGCCAAGAATATACACTTAGTACCTACATATGTACGGATTTAAGTTTTTGTGTTTGTGTGAGTTACGTGTTCACCATTTTATTAAACGATGTTATCTGATTGCGCGTAAAATGTTGATGCTCACTTTCTTTGCTACGGCCGTGACCTTGAAGAAAAGGAATTGTGGGCTTTCAACTTGTTAACAGGCACTATAAGTGCTTTTTTTTTATTTTACTTACACTTCGCTGCTCTGTTGCTTTTTCAACGCAGCTTGTAATTCTCCATAGGTTCAGGCTTAATTGCTGTGATTTGTAGGGCTGCTCGCAGTTTGTAAGGCATTTGTGTACATTGTTGTTATACCAATTTAAGGCAGCGAGGGCAGCAACAAAGATTAGTTGCGGAGCTGGTAAGCAAAATTAGTTAGAACGACAAAAGCCATGGGAATAAAAATTATAGAAAGAGGCTACATAAAATGAAAGGCGAAAGTAAAAGTAGGGATATCATATCGGCCCGATAAAATCGTTATGGTAATAGGGATGCAAACATCGTAAAATAAAACATTGATGCCAAAAAAAATCGACAGTAAATCCACCGTTGTACCAAAACATCGATGTGTTTTTTTTTTTTTAATTTTTAATGACTACTCGTGGTGTTAGCGGAAAAGGATAGTTCCGGACAGCCAAATTCCCGATCAATTTTTGACTCTATAAATAACAGAAATATAAGGATTTCGAAATAAAAAATGATTAAGCAAAAAGTTCAAATATCAAAGGATCCTAAAAACTATTTAAATTAAAAATTGTTTTACTTTCAGCCAATGCATCTTCAAAATATGATAATCAGAATTGTATTAAAAGGTTTGAATTAAATTTTGAGAAAATCGATATAAAAAGCATTGATGTAAATCATCGCTCCAATCACATCGATATCTTTAGATTAAAACATCATTTGCAACCCTATATGATACTCATTCGAAATATCGCTCTGAAAGAACCGGATATCGATAAATATCGATTCACAAATATACGATATCGAAAATATCGGCGACTCAAAAATATAATATATAGTTTTAATAGTATCGAGTAAAAAATATCGGTATTATAGAAGAATGATAGAATACAAAATCGCGCCTTTTCGCGGCACGGTGACAGACCTCGCCTTTAGTAAACAAAAATACGGGAGAGAGAAAATTGAATGACTTCCAATATTTCAGTGCAAAACGCGTTTAAGTTGTTCTAAAGTGTAAAAATTTCGATTTATAGGCAGAGATTTAATAAGCAAACCTGCAAAGTACCAAAAAAAAATGACTATTTTCCTTTGTTTAGTTGGAGTTGAGAATTGTCAAACTCGACAAAACCAAAGTAGCGGTAGCTCCGAGGGTCGCACCTTCGACATTCAGTACACCGTGGGTATTATATATATTTTAAACTGGGTCTTATATATATTTTAAAGTCATGCAACGTTTTGTGGCAATTATTTAGACATTTTTCTTTTTTCAAAATCATTCACTTTATTTTTAATAGTAGCTTGAATTTTCTAAACATACAAAAATCAGCAACCCTTCATAGCTACAATGTGATAGCTATGCCTATGGCTTGTCACTGTCACAGCCCCAAGTCATACGATTACTGCTTACTCACCGCCATCAACATCAACCACATCTATGACTTCACTTCATTTTGTGCTTTATCAGCTTTAAAATTAAAAACTTTTTCATTACTATTAAATAACCCTCCCATCCATCCATCTATCCAGCCATCCATCCATTGTATTCTAAGACTTGTGTTACCAACAACAGCTGTGAGATTGCCTGCCACCAACAAACTGTTGTTGACCACTTCGCAAGCTATAAATTGCTGTTGCAATGTTGCACGTACAAAAACTTTTTATGCAACGCAATGGGACGCAGTTAGTAATATTCGTAATTTATGCTGTATAAGTAGTTTTTAGTGAAGTTGGTTTCATAGTTTTAAATTAGTTAATTTAATAGCCAATGCTATAAAGTAAGCTTTACAACACTTGCTGATGGTTAGCGTACTACATACAGTGGTGGCCATATCGTGAGCACCAAAACTGAATATATTTACATAATACTATTTGACATTTATGTTTACTGATTTTTTTATATTTTTTTTTTTGAAGTGTGGCCCATTATATAACATAAACATTATAAATCGAAATTCAAAATTTTTCAAAAAATTTGGCACTAACAATTTTTGTAAATTTTTGTAAATTTTTGTAAATTTTTGTAAATTTTTGTAAATTTTTGTAAATTTTTGTAAATTTTTGGGTATCTGGCTTTGTAGCGCACAAAAAGGTCCATATTTCAAGTGATTGAAAGTTCACGTTGATTTTTGCTATTTTTTTTTTATTGATGGTGTTGCGTTGTTTTTTTTTTTCAAATAAAAAAAAATTTGTTCATGCCTTATATAAGGCGAAAAAACGTAACACCGCTAGCAAAACAATATTATCAAAAATCAACGTGAATTTTCACTCACTTGAAACTTGCGCTTTATTATTTCAGAATTTAATGCGCCATAAAAAGTTTGGAAAAATTCGAACTAAAAAATTTAATGCGATTTTTTTTTTAAATCTGCTGTATTCTCATAAATTTTGAACAAGGTTTTCAATTTTGCTAATGTTACATAATAAGCTATACTTTTATGAAAAATTATTAAAAATAAATTAGCAAATGTAGGTGGCAAAGATAATTATATTGAATTTTGGTACTTAAGATATGACCACCACTGTATATACGTAGAGGAGACAGGCGCATGCATATGTATATACTTATATATAAATATCTTCACCAAGGATCACAAGTCACGAATCACTATGATTTCTATAAAAAAATTTTATATTTGATCAATTTTTTAAGTTTTTAAATCTTGAAATCAATAAACAGATACATTTCTATATAAGTTTTTGTTTTTGTTCAGGAATAAATATTATTTATTGTGTTATACTTTTTTTTCGAGTATTATTTTTTCACCCGGATTGAAAGTAAAATTCAGTTCTTGAAAACTTTCAAATACCAATTTTTAAAGGGCTACACAATCAAGCAAATTATGGCAACGGACACAAATAGGACTTTTGGCAACTTCTAAATAACTTTTGTAGTATGCAGAACAAAACACAAGAAAGAGTTAGAAATGTAGGAATTAAAAAAAAAACACCAAACAACTTGGCTCAAACTAACAACTGAAAATTACTGTAATAATTCAATGTTGCGAATGAGCACAAGCTGCAACCGAAAGCAGATGGAAAACAAAGCAATAACAGAAGGCATTAGCGCGTACACTAAATCAGCGGAGGGGAAAAGAGATATACAGAAAATAAGAAAAGCAAAAAAATGCAAGAAAAACAAGACTAAATTGTGCGAAACGGACGAAGGGGAATCAAGCAGGATTTGCACAATCGATGCGCCGCTGTTGACGTTGCCGCTCATTCACGCCGCATAGAAAAACGTTTACACACATAACTAACTGTATTTGCAAGAAAATAAAGAGTTTAGCAAAATCTAAAAGCCAGAAAACAAAAATTACCAAAAACATTAAAAACTTACACTTTTCTATTTATTTAAGTCTCCTCGGGTCTGCGACTAAGCAGGCTATGAGCACAGCCAGCTTTCTTCGAGTCCGCCTGCGTCTTCAAACGCCTGACCGACCACTGGCACAATTCAACTACATTTGTTCTCGCTTTTGTGTTGTGCCCTTTTTGGCTGGTCTAGTACTTTTTGTGCTTGCTTGTAGTTAGTCGTTAGCGGAAACTTTCTAAATGCTTCCGGAAGTACCATTATTGGACGTAGAAAGCAGAAATAAACAACATTTGTGTTTACAAGGAGCTGAGAGTTTGTGGAACTGGTAAGTTTTGACTTTCCTAGCAATGGCGCTTCAACAGAGTGTGGAAAATGGAGGAATGGCAAGAAATATGAAATAAAATTCTAACTACTTACATTGTTTTATTCAAAGTTCTATGCAAGAAGTTTCTATAGCTGCAAATAACAATGCAACAAAATGTAAAGGATTTATTGCAACAGCCGGTGTGATGAACGAAAAAGGCACGCAAATGAAAAGAGGCAACTAATGTAAAAGAAAATTAAAAGTAAATCTTCAAACTCATTCACCCCCAGCTATGTGCGGCCGGCTGCAGGAAATCTTTGCTGAGCTGTCGCATTAGAACAGGAAATAAGCAGCGCTCTGGTGAATTTCGAGTGAAATATTATATAATAGACGTGGTATTAAAGTAGCTAGGAAGCGGATGGAAGCTTTTGCAAGAATCTCGTAGTGGGGAAAAAGCAGATACAAGAAGAGAAAGTTTGCAAATTAAAAGCCTGTGCATAAGGAGCGAAAATAAGCAGGCCGTTGGCTGGGCCGATAAGTCTGGCAGGCTAAGATAGAATTTCGCTATTAATCGCAATCAAAATGTGAAGTTGGGGTTGTTTTCTGAGAGAAAGTAGAAGTGGGGTTTTGATTATTTTCTGCTTAGTCTTAAGGGTCACATTCTAGGTGGTGTTTATGACAAAAGTATTCTGTATACGCTTAGCGCTAGAATTTATCTATTTTGGCCCCTTTCCAAGGTGGAGAAAGTCGGGTGCTCTAATTAATATTTTTTCATATTTTTATACCTACTTGAAATGCGCCAGCAGTCCTTCTCAATTTTTATAAAGCCGCTAGTTCTGCCAATGAATTTCGCAGAGATATTGAACTACAAAAAATACATTTTCGTGACATTTAAAACTTCTTAGGTTATATGGAAAGTGACTTGGTTTCAGTTTGTAAAGTTCACCTATTGGTTTCACTGCTTGTAGCCATAGAACTGTGACTAAAATGTGGAGGATGAAAAGCTCGAGACTTCAACGCAACAATTTTAAAGAATATTTGATAAGGCAATTCCACAGAAACAATAAAATTACTCTCTCTCTCTCTTTCTCTCCCGTATAACTGCTGCCAGAGAGCATCTAACGATTATTATATGGACTGACCTCATAAAGAAACTCACGGTAACTCAACAAACGCCATTCTTTACTTATAGTGCTTAAGATGCCGGCATAATATCGCCCTATAGAAAATGTATAAGAAATCGGAGAAAAATCTTGATTTCAGCGCCACCTATCGGACTACACCAACAACAAACATTTTACTTTTTAGAAAAGTTGTAAGTATGCAGTTTTATAGTCCATTAAATTCTATTATAACAAAGTGCAATTTTGATTAAGCCAAAAACTTCTGTTAATTTTTTATACTTTTTTTTTTGGGTTGACGGCATCACGCATTTTCTTTCAAACATATAATTTTGTTTTTTAATATTCATTTTTTTCTAAAAAATTTTAAAAACTATCCTCGTTCTCGAAACTAGTTGCAAGTATTAATTAAATAAAATAAAATTTGCCAATTGCTTTGTATTTTTTATTGTTGATTCCTTTTTCCAAACCCAAATTCAGAACTTTATTCCTATATTTTGGTCTCAGCATGGAAATTCATTCAAAAGTCGAATGCCGTACATTATTTAACATTCATTTTTTATTTTATTCTCACTTCAGTAAAAAAAAAAATATTTTTTTGTCCTGTCTACGTTTCATCTTACGAGTATAATGAAAATGTTATAAAATTAATACTCTTCCCAAAACGACCTTTTTTATATCCATTTTTCCCGCTACCTTCCGAAATACAACATTGAGCTTTGGGCGCCCCAAATGAAACTGTCACAACGTATCGTCATCTTTTTTATTACTTCTAGTTCAATATACACACCTGTATATCGATTTGGTAAGACTTAAGGAATATTACTTTTTTATATTCCTTTTTACACCTTTTCAATTTATCCAACTAAAATATGTCAATATAAATTTATTTTCAGTCCTAAGCACAAACATACATACTAAATATATTTAAAAACTCACGTAATATATTCCACTCTAAAAAAAAAAATGTTTCGCACTCATTGTTCTAGCATATGCAATCAATACAATTTTCCACTTTCGTGAACTTTCAATTTTCAGTCAATACTTGTACAAAATATGTAAATTTCTAGTTTAAATTTTTGTATTGTAACTTGTGATGCAGCAAATATGATGCAATCATGCGTGAAATCCACCAGCCAAGGAAGTGAAGAGAAAGTGTGGTGTTAGTAAGGGTGTGTTCACACTTGGAAAAGGTTCGAAAATGTTTGTTATCAAATTTGCTGTATATTTGGGTTAGAGGCTTATGCCGAGTGCTTTCGCTCCGGCGGCGGCGTAAAGCACTAATAGAACCGGCGGCGGCGCCGAGCCGGCTTTCTTTAGGTTTTATTTTACTACAACCGAATAATCAACAGAAAATATGAAAAATACATGTGCACCAAAACCAAGATCAGCTGACAAATCCGTAGATGGGACAGTGGTAATTTTTAATCGATTATTTAGCGATTTCATGCTTTTTATCATGGAAATAATTTTAGATTGCACCAAACGTTATGGTACGCCGAACCACGCCGCCGCCGCCGCCGCGCCATTTTCTTGTTAACTCGGCGGCGGCGCGTTTGAACCGGTAAAAATCGGCGGCGGTGGCGGCGTAGCTTGGCGGCGTAAATGTCTAATTTGGGTTAATCAAAAGTTTAAAAACATTCATTTAGTATTTTTAAGCTACAGATTTTCTTTTAGTAAAACAAATGAAATGCAATATGTAAAAACTACTTCGACAGAGCTTTGTCTTTTTGAAATTAAAAAAAAAATTAATTAGCTCCTTCGCTGCTACTACCTTTTCAATGTGTTTTGAGTGTAGCATTAAAATTGTTGCTTTATTTCATATTGAAATTAATTTTATTTCTAATCAAAGTGTGAACTGAGCTTTATTTTTTGTTTGCTCACAAATTTGTTTGTCAGATGTGCTCAGTTGTGCTTGATTTTACATATTCCTTCCTTCCAGCTGTTTTGTAAATATAAAAACACATGGATAAAAGCCACAGCAACATGGGGAGTGCTCCAAAAATGGTGATAATTGATATAAATTATAATATTTTCAGTTTTAGCTTAATACAATATATTTTGCGACTTAATCTGAAAACTCAATATATGTATGTAGTCCACATTTGTTCGATGCACGAATTCCTTTCGAAAAATTTTTTATTCATATTCTCTTTTACGATGTTCTACATCAGCCATCACCTCGTTATTGCCTCGTTGACCTTCAAATTGAAATGTGTTTTCCGCCTTTGTGTACATAGTTGTGGATCTATCGGAGAACGATATTGGTCTCTTAGTTATGAAGGTAATGGGGATTACGAGGATGACTTTGAATTCTACACTTAAGGTGAGAAAGCATATTATTTTTCGAACAATTCACCTGTTCAATACATAACATCTAAAAGTAGTTTGACGATAAAGTCATTGAGTTTCAGTTCGATTGAAACTTTTTAATTAAGTGTATTTTATTTGAATGCAAAATTTTGGGTAGAATTCTACCCATAGGTCAACGAACGGTTCAATTTTTTCACCTCTTAGCTGCTTCTTAAGCTTCTTAAGTAAAAAGATAAAAGTTGGGGGGGAGGGGGGGGGGGCTAGAGCTGGCGAATCAACAACTATTTAGAAAGTCACTTCTCGAATGGGAGCCATCGCTGCTTCCGTCTACTACTTTCTTCTGTCGTTCCGCATTTTAAATTCTGGGTAATCAATGCACCTCGAACTTATTCGTGCGAAGTTCTTTGCTGACGGTTCTTCGAAGAGATCTCTATAGCCTTAACTAAATGTCTGATGCCACTCTTTGTTCAGCGAATACAGTATGCCTGTTTTTTTTTCTAGGGTCGCATTAAGATGGATTTTCTATACTTTGGGTCGCAGATGCCCGTCGTTCATGAGGCTCGTCAACTGTCGATATTCTGCCTAACTTAAACTCAATACACCTGCAAGAATATAGAGTTGTCGTTCCGACTGTTCATAGTCAAATTAATGCAATGCGGATGTAGGCGAGCTGCCGCATTTTGTTTTTTTTTTAACATTTACGACCACTATAACTATCCGATGATCATGATTTTTGGATTACCATCCCTAGTTCGACTGAGACGGTTAGTAGGTACAGAGAGAAATTAATTAGCTCACGTTGTCATAGCCTACAGTGATAAAACTCAACTATTTGTAAATGAAAGGCCATTAGTCGGAACGTTAAGGAGCGAAACTGCTATGGATGAAGAAGCTCACAAGTTACAGGACAAATTTGGGAACCATATTACAGAAAAAGTTATCAGGATTGAAGAAAATCAACAAACCAACAATGTCAAAGAAATATTGATTACTTGTGGAGAAAAATATTTCATTTTATGTGGGTTTTTCTTTTTTTAAAGGCACTTTTACGCAATCGGTAGAATATATCGAAAGTTGGAGAAAAAATTACGAACATTTAAGCAACTCAATTTGAAGAAAATTTTCTTTAATCCAGAAATGGCACTTCATCTGAGCCGTGTTCGATATGAACCTCTTTTTCGACCTAAATTTCGCTTACGGGGATCAGCACGCCTGCTACCATTCGACCTAAGTGACATGCCGCAAAACCCCTTGCGGAATTTCCAACTAATGATTCGGGGAGCAGTGAAGACCTGTAATCGAATAGAGTTTTTTTTACAATACAACATCTTCTGGTCGCTTTGCCTTGGTGACTTTTTAAGCAAACATTAAATTCTGAAGAGTTGCCTTACGAGGAGTACGTGCGTTGGCTCTTTAAAAGTTCTTGCATTTCTCTCCCTATCAACTGTTATCAGCCACGTTCCCCAATTATATGTCAATTTGCGTTTACTGAAAGAAATATTGCTTCGAGATCTCTGACATGGTACAAATATACATTTTTAAAATTTTCACCACTAGCGTCCATCAACTAAGAATTTCCCTGCCCCCATGCTGGCACAAAGCTGCCTTCAATCCATGGCTGCATTACTCTTTTTGGATTTTGCTATTGCCTGTTGGTGCTGTTGTTGCTGATACTTTTCCATGATGTGGCAAATCGCACACATCAGAATGTTAACTGTCAATTTGTTTGCCACATGTGGCAGCTAAGTTGTTGCTATTTATCGCAACACTGTATGGCAAGATTGGACATCGTGCGTTTGTTGTTGATTTTTATTTTCATGCTTCGACATACAGCAAAAACGTGAGCTAACATTTTCCTGGCGTTGCGGTAGGAGCTGCAGTGATTGGCAAGGGCGGCGAATGTGGAAAAGTGCACCGACACCAGCCAACAGCCACCAGAACATATTGCCGCTTGCAGCGTGAGAGACACCACCAACTACGCGCGCAATCAGCAATGGACAGTGGCAACAACATGTTGCATGGCGTCGGGAATTGCGTGTTTGCCACAAACAGCGGAACATGCAAAAAAAAAAATAAATAAATGAAGTAAATTTAATAAAAAAAATATGCAATAAGAACGTAAAGTAACCGGTTACGACCATTGTGACTGGCGACTGCTGGCCCTTGGCCATTGAACGTGCAACATGACCCGCATGACGGCAACACAGACAACACAGACTACGTATTCCACTATTTTTTCTAGCAATTAGTTCAGAATCGTGCTGGACGCCAGCATTTCGTGAATGTTGCGTCTCAGCTGTTCGCTTCCTTAGCTCTTCCCGCGTCTTCTGCCACTTTTCCCCAATTGCGCCGCGACAATCGTGTCTTGGCCTAAGATCGCTGGCCCACACATTCATGCCTCGAGTATTGCATAGTTTTTTCACAGTTTATCGCGCCATCGTGTCCGCCAGTTGCCGCAGAGAGTATGTATGTACATCATCCATACTTGGTGGCCGGCTATCTGGGGGCCAGACTAAAGCGGACGTTATATTCCTGCGTGTTGCAAGTACGAGTATTTACAAGCGTGCAATGCAAATTGATTTCCCGCAGATATTACCTCGGACAAGCCACACCACGTCCGTCGCTGCATCAATCCGGAGATCGCTCCCATGACTAACAGTTGAGGCGGACGTTGTTTGTACGAAGCCGAAACGTTCTATTTGTAACCAGCCGCAAGATTGGCGCATTGATGTTAAGCGTACTGCCATATTGGCGTATTGACAGCCAGACAGACATACAGACAGACGGACAATTGTCTGGGCAGGCAGCGGGTGAAAGCGGCGACGCAGATGAGGGTAATGCCAGAGTACGTGTTGTTTACAATTTTATGTCTTATCAGTTGGCAAATAAGCGGCAGCAGCCCACGCATACACATCATGTAAAGGCATGCAGAAAGTTTGTGTGTGTGGGGCTGTGTGTGCGTGTGTGCATATGTATGTGAATTCATGCAATAGCCATGTACAACAAATTGCTCTGCATTGCAAGTGTTGTTGCATCTCATTGTCTCCGTCTCTGGCTATGAGTTCAATTCAATTCAGTTGGTGTTTTGTTTTTTTTTTTTGCTGTTCGGTTAATATGAAATTATGGCAGTTTCGTAGGTGATTTGCTGCAGCGCCAAAGGCCAACTACTGGTTCAAACGTTTAAACGTGATTAGCTGCTAAACCAGAAATCGCCCGAAGGTGTCGAAGGAGGTCAGTCAGCTCGTAAATGCTTTGAGTTACGATATTGAGGAGCATTTCCTTAGCGTGGCTCATTTTATTATTGAACTAACTAGATTATTGAGTAGAGTAAAGAGGAGGTGATTCGAGATTTAATGACCGCCGAGTTGATGGAATTTCTGATTGATATAAGTGCTTACAGTGAAGTTCGGAATCTTAGAGAGGTCCTTCGTCGTCTCCTTGATTGGTGCTGCAAATATCTAGGCTTTTTTGAATGTGTTCTTTCCTGTGATAGCTGGTATAAATTTTAAACTACAAGACAAGCTAGCTTCTCCTATATAGTGTCCTTTGAATGCAGATAAGGCCTTCAAGTTCTTCGGCATTTACTATCAGATATCCTGTTAAATACGGGCAGTGCTTTGAGCATTTTTACCAAATGTCAGGTTAGGACCTAGACCTAGAAAGTATAATCGATGGGATATACTATATATATTCATGACTTTGTTAAGGCTGTACAACTCATCGTTTCGTCGCCAACAATATAACAGGTTATTGCAAAGCCCGAAACCATCTTCGAAAGCTCGGAATATAGTTGAACGAGTCGTGTTGCTTCTAAGAGTCGGCCCGGATACCCCGATGTATCTGCCTTTCGAATGTGACACCGTCTAGAAAGACAGAAGAGGTATCTGTGTTTATATAATCCTGAGAGGGAACTCATAAGCTCGCTAGCACCAATCATTATCTTAGACTTCTTAAGAGCGTTGGAGCTAAATGAGGTATTATAAATAACAGAGTACACAATGGCTCATAGGGTCGAGGGAAAACCTTAGTATCAATATCTATCTATCCACCTATCTACCGAAATCAGTCCACTAGCTCATCCTTTCTTTTTAATTGCGTAGAACAAGATTTGAGTTAGATGATCTGAAAACGAAAAAAATAGCTTAAAAAGCTCGGTAACAACTAATATATCAGATATAGGAAAGTGCCAACGAGCTATGGGTGGGCATAGTAAGGCAGATGAACGAAGAACATAGAACTTATTAAGGCTCCCAAATGCGATCACAATACACTTTACATTATATAGTCACACACTTCAGATTTTGGTGTGGATCACTTCTTCGCGAACCCGAAGGGTCGGTCGCATTATAAGAATCGCCAGTTCTTGCTGGTATAACAGCATAGAACATTGCCCATAAACTTATAAAGAATGTTTGCTGAAGGGACAATCCTTTGCCGGACATATATCGGAGTCGGTCCGGTATTGTAGCACCGACTGGCGTGGGAACGTCTGAACTGCCAGCCAATCGTACGTGTTCTAATTAACTCTTTGAAAGCAGGCAGCTTTTTTAAATAATTTAGTCTCAGAGTCTTACTACATATAAGCTAAGAATTTTGTGTTTGTTTTTGCAAACAAATTTAGAGGTTTACTCGTCCAAGAAAGGACCATTAGTTGGAACTATTTTCCGGTCTTAGTTTTGCATCTTGAAAAGGATTCATTACTGAGCGGTTAGACTCAGAGCGGAGTAAGCACCGGACAACTCTCGCTAATTACCTAACCGGTCCCAATATCCTGAATTTTCCCATGCATTAGCTACCTATTGAATGACAATGCCGATTTTGCCTTGAGGATGATGAGACATCGGATCATATTATTTTTACATACTCGCATCTCAGTTTGACATACCTCAACTCGAGCAGAGTCGATCCCCAAAATGTTGGAAATTCATCTACCAGAGACCTTCTAGCGCTCATTATCGGAGCTAAAGCCATCCCAGGAAATCAGCTCAGGAGAGTGGTGTAGAGACCCAAAGAAATCCCTTCAGGCCGCAGTGTTCTGTTGTACCCCGGTATACATCTATCCATCGATTAAGTAAAACACGCACCATCAAGAAGTACATCTTTATTAGGCAACTTATTATCAAGTTGTATTGGTAGATCTTAGACCACAAAAGGCAAAGGCAACATTGTGCATTGTGTTAGACGATAATATTGTGGTTCGTTCTTTACGAATTCTTTCGCAATTTTTAGAATTTATTTAAAAACTGTTGATCACGGTAACTGATTTAGCTACCTTTTTTTAAATTTAAATCTCCATTGTATTTCCATTTTCAACAAGAACTTTTTTAGCTCCACCTCCGTCGACTTTTTTCCATGTCCAAATTTTGATTCGATGAGGGAGCGATTAAAAACTCACCATCCACTTGCTCTGAAATTCTTGGTCTAAATCTTTCCAGATGGAAAATATTAAGGCACATTTAGTGAAAATAATCAACGCCTTTGATTGCCTTTTAAATGGTAAAATTTGCAGCAAATATTTTATTCTTCAACGATTTTGTCAATCTGCACAATAATAGTTTTACAACAAATGTACATAGATATGTATAAGTATGTACTTAAGAAAGGACTAACAAAAGTTTAGTTTTTCAAATTTATTTTTATATTTTTATTATCGGTATACGATTTTGCTGTTATTATTTGATTCTTTTCCAGGGTACTAGCAAATACAATTTGTGATCGCATGAAGTACATTGACATCTTTACTCTTGTTGCTTATCTTTTACAAATGTGGGTGTGCTATTGTTGGGTTCCGTACTATGGGCTGCTACCCATTTTCGAATTTATTCAAGAAAAATTTATCAAAATGCACTCGAGTCTCTTTTTGAGCCACAGTGACGTTATTTTGAAATGTTGAAAGAAGTCTCGTAAAATAATTGCAAAACGTTTTGGTGTTATTATTTTAAAGATTTCAACTAAACAAACTTTTGTTAGTCCCCTCACATGCATCCAATGTTGTTCCATTTTATTATGTCATCGTAAAGACAAAAGCTCAGTCTTATTAGTCGCACGAGTATTATATCACATAGAATGTATTGCATTTTATTTATCTTGTATCATTCAATTGCTACATAATTGAGACCGCAAAATGAATATAAATTTTGATGCAGAATGAAGAGCGCAGCTGAGCGCACACTAACATGCACTTGCATTTTACATACATTCTATGTACATACATACATAAAACGAACTGAAACCACAAATACTGCTTGCGGCCATGACAAGATTGGCGTCTTTGTCACGCACCATGAGCGAAGAAAAAGCAAGCAGCTCTACAAATACGTATGCACATTTTGTATGCCACCTCTGAGAATAGAATTTAATAGTTTTATATGTCAGCAGAAGTGTTGTATGCCATACAATTTATATATGCACGTAGGTATGTATGTGTATTGCTATGAAATTTGCCAGCCATGATTTCTTGCTGATAAGGCTGCTTTGGCAAGCGCAACTCTTTAGAGAATTTCAATATCCTGAAAGCGGTTGAAGATTCTTAACACATGTAAATAAATAAATTTTCAAGACACTTACCTACACATACATACATATGTACATACATACAATACATACATCTGTGTATATTAGTGTAATAATAAATTATAATGCACACAAGTATTAAAAGTGTGCGGTTTCTTTTCAATCGCCTTGCCGTGCTATTGCCCTGGAACTCAATGTGTGTTTGTGTGTGTGTGTGTGTGTGTAGCATACATTCAGGCGCTTAAGTGGGATTCTAAATTAATTTATTACAAATATGGGATTTATCCAAGCAACAATAATAAAATTTGTATAATGTGGCATTTTAAAGATTGTTCATTTAACTGTGCGCCAACACTTGCTATTTGCTATTGAATTAAAGGCATTATTTAATCGCTGAAAACAAAATTTTACTGCAACTGTTTAAGAAAAAAATATGAAGCAATTTAAGACAACCCTATATAATAAAATAATAAATAAAAAAAAAAATAAATAAAATTAGAATTGAAAAATAAAACAGAATCAATTAAAGGAGAAAAAATAAAATATGAATAAAACATAATAAGATAAATTAAAATTATATTAAATAAAAGAGGGTAAAGGAAAATAAAGTAAAATCAAATGAAATAAAATTAAAAAATAAGAAAGTAAAATAAGGCAAAGTAAGATCAAGTAATGTAAAATAAAACCAAAAAAAAGTCAAATAAATACAAAACAAAAATCAAAGCTTGAATAGTATAAAAAAAATAAAAATAAAACGATGTAGAATAAATTGTAATAAAAATGAAAAACTAATAAAACAAAATAAGATAAAAATAAATATTAAA
Organism: Anomoia purmunda; assembly: GCA_951828415.1. NCBI lineage: Eukaryota > Metazoa > Arthropoda > Insecta > Diptera > Tephritidae > Anomoia > Anomoia purmunda. The sequence continues at coordinate 113,652,891 of OX639997.1, forward strand.
TAAATAAAAACTACGTAAATAAAATAAAATGACGTATAAGAAAATAAGCTAAACTGAATAAAATTACAAAAAAAAAATTAAAAAACAAACTAAGTGAAATTAAAGTAAATAAAAATATATAAAAAATGTAACAAATAACAAAAGAAACAAACAGACTGTATAAATAAAATCCACTAAAATAACGTAAATTAGCTTATCAAAAAAAAAACAAAAAAAAGTAAAATAAAATAAAACGAAAAAAATACAATACAAATTAAATTAAAGTAAATTGAAGTAAAATAAAACAGAAAGGATAAAATACAACAAAATTCAAATAAAAAAAATAAAAAACAAATAAAAAAAAAAATAAAAATAAAAATTAAAATACAATAACGTACATTAGAGGGTTAGTCAAAATAAATAGAGAACAACAATTATATTACACAAAAAAAAATGAAACAAAAACCCAACTGAACAACACCAAAAAATAAATAAAGAAAAAAACCGCATATACAAAGTGATACGGTTAAAAATCAAAAAAAAAAATTATATAAAACAAAGTAAAATAAATTCAAAATTACATAAAATGAACTATAACACAAAAGATAAAATAAATTGAGTAAAGTGAAAACAAACAAAAAAAATAATAATAATAATAACATAAAGAACAATGAAATAAGCAAAAACGTAGCATAAATAAACCAAATAAAATAACTTAATTCGAAATTAAATGGAATCAAATAAATACATAAACGTAAATAAATTAAAATAAATTCGCATAAATTAAATTAAAATAAAATTACATGAAATTAGATAAAGTGAACCACAAAAGGATCACGACAATAAAAGTAAAAAAAAAAATGGCAAACAAAATACCATAAAAGAAAATAGTGAAAATAGAATAAAATTAAAAAAAAAATTATATTATAAAAAAATTTATGAAAAAAACTTAAATAAAGAAAAAAAACTTGTAAACAAAATAAAATAAACCAAATATAATAATTTCATTAAATATTCATTTAAAAAACAACAATGAAGTAAGTTTAAATAAGGAGTATAAGTAAAACCAACTCAAAAAACTTTAATAATTTTTTCAAATAAATAAACCGAAATGAAATACATAAAGTTAAATAAAATTACATGAAATCAGATAAAATGAAAGAAAAAGAAACAAAAAAACCGAAAAGCTCCTAAAGCATCCCAATTGGAAATTAAACTTTGGTCCTGAGAAAATACAAAAAAAAAAATAAAATTTAATAAAAATTGACAAACAAAATATCATAAAAAAAATAGTGAAAATAAAATATATAAAACTTATATTAAAAAAAAATAAAATGGAACAAAAAAATTAAATAAAGATAAAACGCACAAACAAAATGAAATAAACCAAAAAAGCAAAGTAATTTGAAAACAAAATTAAACATAACCATCTCTCTGTATACCAAACAATACCAAACGTAAATTATCTATGTATTTCAGTTCATGTATCGATCCCTTGAGATGACGACAATATTCTAAAATGCAAAAATTATATTAACATATCAATAAAAAAAAGAGAGTCCATACTGACCATGGATTTCAAACATCGTTTTTTTGCTGCATTTTTATCGTATTTTATTCCTCTTCCTTTACTGCGCATTTACATAGTCTCATATCTAGATACTATCACTCTGACGTGAAACTATGCCCGGCAAAACTGCTGTAACAACAAAAGTCAGCAAACACAACAGCATCGAGTGACAGCAATAAAGCACTTACTGTGCGCAAAACCCCCAAGAACACCAGCCACCAGGGAATGCACAGGTGAGTGCAGCAACAAACAAAAAAAAACACAAAAAGAGAAAGAATCGATGTACAAGTAAAGTAAAGACCAGCGCAAAAAAAAAAACGGATGAAAAATTCCCAGACAAACCTGCAAACGTGCGCTGCATTTTGAGAATCGCATACTTATTGTCAACAAAATCCCTAAATCAAATTTTCGCATTGACAACAAAACGTTAGGCAACGATAATAAATTGACGAAGAAGTGTTGATTGACGTGGAGGGGAAACAACATGCTGGTGCGGCGAAATGTGAGGTAAAGCAATAGACGGCGTTTGAATGAAGAAAGGAGTACCAACGAAGCGACTAAACCAGTGACAGGACGTGTGTGACAAAAACCAAAAAAAAAACCAATTGATTTTTATCCAATTGACTTGCATTTATTCGGTTGAAATGACAGATAGTTTGAAAAAAAATATGTACTCTTAGTGCTAGATTTGGGAGGCGGCAGGAAACGAACTAGAAGTAGATGTAGAAGAAACCGATCCTTGGTATGTTAGAAGATGGATTTCAAAGAACTTCTAATCGTTTTTCTTTTCTTTTTTACTATGGTAATAAACCATTTCAATTCTGCACCACTAAACGCATATTTTTGGCCAAATATAACATTCGACAAAAACAGGAAGCTTAAAGTTTGAAAATAACATTTGCTATATCAACTTTAGTAACGTTTAACTTTTATAGTATAAGCATTTATCTAAAAGTTTACTTAAATTTCTCTGATTTTTTAATTTCCAAATGTTCATTTACTCTTTAAAATTAAAAAGTTAAACCATTTATCGCACCTTCGTGTTGCAACAATTCACAATGCATTAATAATGTATGGTTGTCATCTAGATTGGCCACAAATAATGACAACCGCAACAGCACATTGCACATGTGCCACATAATGTAGAAGCTCATGCCGTGTTTGTGTAATAATTACAGTGATATAATAATGAACGGATTACGGCAAATTTGGGCCCAGCATTTACATCCAGCTAAAAACTAATATGAGGTGTGTACTGCGACCTAGAGAGTTATCGCATTCTCTGCACTTCCGTCTAAACCGAACCTAAAAAATTTAGTAGACTTTGCGGATGTTCGAGTGTAACCAAATGGTGATTTGCTTTTATAAAAAATGAAATTGAACGTATTTTTTTTACACAAACTCTAATTTTAGCCGATTACTGTGAGTTGGTGTCTCTCGCATCCTCTAGAGAACTCTGCAGATGGCAATACATTTGAAAAACAGATGGCATGATGTTTCAAAGGCCGAGTCGTGTGAGCGGAAGAGATCTTTCGACCATATTCCTTCTTTTGTAGAAGTCCTCTTAAACCGCACTGATCGGTGAAAATATCTGCGATTTTTCTTAAATTCACTTTTAGTAGATACATTGTGAACTTCAACCTCCAGAGGCTCCCAATAAGAGCTTCCAGAGGGGCATATGTTTGTCACTCGGAGGTTTACGATTGCCTGTCATAGGCCGTGCCAAATACCTGTGTGCTAAATTTCGACCGACCTCAAGAAGTGTTGGATGAAAACAAGTCCTTCTGGTTCTTAGTAGAACGAAGGGGCTGAAGAAATGCTCAGGAAAAGTTCCATGACCCAAAGTTTCTTAAGCAGTACCGGGTTCTTAAGAAATTTGGTACGCTTTCTACTACGGTCTTTTACACAAGTATTTAATAAGGGAAAAATTTTTCCTTGCCGGTTTTCTTAAGAGGTCCGAACCACGATTTATACTGAATATAGACGTCCAGAGTATACTCGAGATATGGCGAGAACATTTGTTAATTGAATTGGAACACTGGCGCGTTTGATAAATAATAACCTAGATCAATGTTAAAAGACGATATTCACATTCATACGCTCGACCCAGGCGAGGCAATAACGGCAATCAGGCGGCTTAAAAACAAAAAGGCCCCTGGAGCTGGCGGTATAACGGCTTGAATTGTTAAGCATACTATGCGTCTGATTAAAACATGCCCGAAGAATGGAATATCAGTGCACTTTGTCCAATCTATCTATCGGCACGACTTTAGACCTGGCAAATCTACCATTGATTTTCGTAGTGTGTCAAATCCAGGAAAATGCCATAAATAAACAAATCGACGGGTTTGTCGACCTTAAAGCAATTTTTAGATAATCTGCCTCTACGACGCAATGTTTAAATTTGGGATCACCGCAAAACTAATACGACTATGCAGAGTGACGTTGTGCACAACCTCTCCGAGCCGTTTTAGACTAGACAGCAACTCACTCTCGTATGACTTCGTCAATCAGGCACTATATATATATCGGTGGACTCAACAGCAGGGCCGTCAGTGCAACATTCTCTAGCTTCGAGAAGTAGGCAAAAGAACTTGGATTAGTGGTGAATGAGGAGAAAAGGGAGTACCTCCTGGCAACGCAGAAAGAGTTTTCGTGTTAGGGGCACATATCACTGTTGGCAGTCATAACTTTGAAGTGGTGAGGGACTTTGCCTAATTTATAGCCCTGTCTGCGAGGACGACAGTTAGCAAAGAAGATAGGATGACTATGTACGAGCTCTATAATGATATAGACATAGTCAAGCGCTCCGGTGAAAAGATCCTTCGATTCGGCAACCATGGGCGGACAACGAAACTACCCACGAATTTAGTGGAAGGACTAAGTGTAGAAGCAACTGGCGCAATTTCGAACACATTTTTTGGTTGCGGCCCAAACCGCCAAATGTTTGTAGTGCTAAATAAGAAGAAGAAGAGCCGCACACTTTCCCACTATAGCCTAGAATTGGTCGAAATATTTTCATGTGCATGTGTACATTACAAAAGAACATAATCACCGATTAAATTTTAAACAAGCGACATCAGAACCAGCCACAACAAGTAAGAGCCAACTGAATTACATACAAAACATAACAAAGTAGAAATATGAAACCATAAATGTATGAGTGCAAACAAAAACAAAGCTGAAAATATTTAATACAAAACTCTGCAACAAATTTGCGCAGGTAGTAAATTAATTTTATATGCACTCGTGCGCTGCAAATAACACACACACACACACGTGCACACAATGTAACCAATACAAACAAATCTACATGCAAGGCTAGAGCTTTGCTTTGAATTATGTTGGAAATTTAATTTAATATACTCGAGTGCACGTGCTCCAATTGTTGGAAGGCGATAATGAACCAAATGAGAACAGCTATAGATATGTATTGTACATAGCTACATATGTACTTATATTTATTATGTATGTATGTATGTGTGCTAGGGTGTATGTTTTAATGCGTGTAATAAACTATTGTGAAACTTTCCGCCAGCGTATCCGCACCGATGTCCTAATTCGGCTGGCGCGCGACTGTTCGAATATGACAATACATTTTATTTTGTTGCACAACAACGCCCACTCCACATGGAATTCAAAACTTGTTTTTTTTTTTTGGTTTGTTATTTTGTGGCTAGCAGATAATGAATGCATACAGCAGGTGACCAATTGTTGCACACACAAAGGACTGCTTCGTAAACGGCAGCCTGGTCATATCTGCATATTCAGCAGTTTCATATACTATAAAGTAAGGAAATAAATTCCCTACACGCATACACCGTCGCTATCAACAAAATCGCTAATAAGCATTTTCCGTGGCTGTGTCCTAATGTGACCTCAATAAAAATGGGCGCAGACTGGCTGCTTTAGTGGAAATTAAAACAATAGTGAGCCAAAGAAGGAGTGACATGGTTGCCTTATCCCAGTGGAGCCTAATTTTGTTTTTAATGTGACTGTAGTTTAGTTCATTTATTCACTGTAGGAAAATCTGCAACTGGTGAAATCGTGACAATTTTGTGAATCAGTAATATTTGCAAATCATTTGTTGTTAAAAAAACGTGCACCTTTCCCACATTGCAGAAGTGATTTTTTTTTTAATAAGCCTACAAACTTTTTAACCTCGATAACTTTTCGTTTAGTAAAGTACTCTGTTCCCGTTCCACGTAAAATGGTTTGCCATGAAAGATGCGTGAAATTCCATAAAATTTCAACGACAAATTTGTACTCTGTGAAATGCCTCACAATACCTTGACAACATTTTGCCGTTTAAAATTGCGTGATAATTTTGGTAGCTGTCATATTTTTAGACGAAATAAAGTGATGTTGTCGGCAAAATTTCATGGGTTTGAACTTAGTGCTGACCTTTGTGCAAAAATGAATTGCAAAAAATATGAAGCATCTATCATTCAATGCAAGGTAGTATTTTATTTCAGTGCAAGGTAGTGTTTTATTTCGACAGCGTCACCGTTGCGTGACGTACTCCGAAAACTCTCACCAACGTTAAATGAGAAAGAGTGGCAAAGGGAAGGAATGCTTTAACTTCATATTTGCGTGATGCTCTCTAAAGAATTAAGGCCAATAGAAGGGAGGGCGCTTGACTGAGCGTCACCGTTGCGTGGCGTTATCTCCCTATTCACCAACACCAACAGATGGCGACGTTGAACAGAGCGGGTGAAAGAACCATAAGACGCATAGTTTCCTTGACGATTTTATTTTATTAATCACTCGACCGGAAGATGTTTTTTGCAAATGGCGTCGTACGTCAAACATATTTGACATTTGTGAACCAGAGAGCTGCAGAATACAAACTGCCACGCAAGGGAATGGTATACAATAACAATAAACGATCGGTAATATTGGCGCAGCGTGAATATCGGCGTCAATTTCCAAATCGTGCAGCGCCAACTGGTCAAAAATTTCGGGGCTAACCTGCTCGATTCGAACAGACTGCAAACACACAAGAGCTTGTAGGGCGTGACCGTCAATGGACTGAGAACATTCCGGCTGTGGTTGCCGATGCCCCTGAGAATGAAAAATCATCAACCAAACGACGGGGGCTACGTAATTGGGCGTTCACCAGATAGACCCTTTGGGGAATTTAGTGAAAAAATTAATGCCTGCTGACCATCAGTCGCCATCCTCAATCTCAACAACGATGAGGACGGGTTTGTGTCGAAAATCATCATGGCGCATTTGCACTTAAGCGGTTAAGCGCTTCTGAGACATTGAAAACTCCCGTGTGATACACGAAGAGTAATGGCTGGCTCAAAGTCAATGTGTGGTACGGCGTTCATGCGAGAGAAGTTTTGGCGATCGTGTTGGCGATTTAAATATCACAGACTTTGCAACTACTTCAAGTCGCTGGTGTATGCCAACAAGCCACAGACATTCGCAGCCCAGCTAGTAGCCAAGCTAGCTAAAAATTACCAGTAAGTATGGATGAAAGCGCAGAATATTTAGGAAAAGTGACAATTTCTTAAGTGAAAGTTTCCAACCGAGAAGCCTCCCCTTCTTATCCTTACTTCTCTCATACCCTTTGCACATTCTTCGAGTTCACCGCTCATCACCTTTGTTGGAAATCAACGCCAGAATGCCAGAACCACCAGACACCTTACCATGCTCTAGTAGATATCCTTGCAATATTTACAACTAAAATGTTGCTTCACTACCTTTTTGCAACTTTCCGCGTTTTCCGCTTTTCTCTTACTTTGTTTCAATTGTTGCTCTTTCGCTTGACAGCACAGCAGATGCAATGATTGCAAGCAAAGCAAGTGCTATTGTTTAAAGAGCAATGTGTACAACAAACCGCAGGCAAAAAAAAAGGACTGTGTGTGTTTTCATACAAATGTGTCGACATAATTTAAAAGCAACGTTGTGTATATGCACTCAGAGCATATCTACATTTGCACGCGAATTGCAGAGCACTAGTATTTAGTATAAATTACTATAATGTTCACTAGCAGGTTACAACAACTCATTCAGTCATAATTACATATAACGAGTGTGCGTGTGTGGTGTGCTTAATGAAATGCATGAAAGAATCTTTAGTTGTAGAGGAAGAACCCTTGCGTTTGTCATTTAATGAAATGTCATTTAATTAAAATTTCAACTCAGATAAAGTTGAAGGTCCGATGCAAGTTGTGGACTTCCTCATGAGTGGATTTTTATAGACAATCAACACTTCTCTCTTCAAACTACTTATTGTCTATTCATTATATGAAACAATTTGTGAAACATACTTTCTAATGTACGGGCCGACTTATCGCAACTATCGATCTCGGTTGTTGTTGTATGAAACACCCTTAAAATAATACTAATACCATGTCCACACGACAATGAAAACAAGTTGGTTTCAGGAGATGTTTTCATTATTAAAATGATCATCCAGACATCTTTCCTTTTTACTAAATAGTTTTCTATGACATTTCTCCACTAATTTACAATTTTTCGGCTCAAGGAAATCCGGCAACCGAAATGCCCTCAGAGCTTCAAAATCAAAACTTCGCTCTGTGCACACCAAGCAGTGCCGCGTTTTATAAATATTTCAGTCCCTCTACACCCCGATTTTTTTCTTATTATTGGTTTTATTCCTTTTTCTAAATTATTGACGGCAAATCACCCATTTTTTTTATCAAAAAGTTATCTAACATAGAGTTGCTTATAAAAACATAAAGGAAATTAAAATGTTTTCGAGGTTATCATGGTTAGTTCGTAATAAAGTGAAACACTTTTTGCTCGGGAAAAACATATCGGGATAGAGTGATAAACAGCTGGTTTTCGTTGTCGTGGGGACTTGGTATAAAAGCCCGGAAACACTATCTTAATATATGGCTCAATTTTAATTTATTAGCAAATTACGATGAAGTTTACTAAATTTGGTTTGTAAATCTGCCAATAAATTCAGACAAAATTAGGTATTTTATTATAAATCAAGAAGCAAAATTGTATTGATAAAAATCGAAAAATGTGTTCTCCCATAGCCAAACTGAACCATCCCTTTTGCAATATTACATAGCATTTCATTCATTTGTTTCTTTATTTTTATTGCCACTAGAAGTTTTTTTCGTGATTGCAAATTTAAAAAAAAATTTTAGTACAATAAAAAAATTTAAATATAATACAAATTTTAACACTCCCTCACATATTTTCCTTTGATCAAAGTACTAAGCAACTCCGTAGCTATCGAGCTGTCGTGTACAAATCAGGAATGACACGTATGAGCGCACATAGTTTATGCGAAATAATTTCCATGAAAATCAGTAATTTACGTTATAATGTGAACATGGCTTAAGCATTGCCGTTCTCTCACGTTGAAATAGCATTAAATAGCTTTTGAACTTGTCTAGCAGAGCACGCTTTAAACCTTATATTGCGCTAAACTCCCACAAGCCGAATGTAGAATAAAAGGACTTCATCTTCATCCTTTCTACGCGCCGTCTTTGACTATCCAAAAAATCCATTTGGTTTTTTGAGTTTCTTCTACTCATCTCTTTTTCTACTCTTTCTCTACTTCATTCCAGCTTAATGCACTAAACTCAAAGCCAAAACGAGAACCCATTTGGCATTTCGCATAAAAACATATTAAACTCCAGTAACGGCAATGCACCAAATGGCTTAAGCTGACGCATTTGGCATTCGATGGAGAGTTTAATGGTTTCGCTGGCATGCCAAATGCAACACAGTTAATGCCTGTGCTGTATACTTACCCGTACGCTAACAGTTAGATACTTAGTTCAATGAACCGTAAAAAGCTGAACTGTTGAGCATTTACGATGCACGTGCCGCACTGGTTGGTGGAATTTTACCACCTGCGGTTTCTACTAAAATTATAGTGGAGTAGAATGTGCATGGAAGAGAGGTCAAGTTAGTTTGTTGTAATAGAGATGGAGACATATTATAAGGAAGAGATTGTGACTCGACCCTGGGAATCAGTATAAAGCGAGACCTAAGGATAGACATAGATGTAGTGATGAAGATAAAGTCAGATATATCAATAGAGACAGAGATAGAAAAAATGTTTGAGATTGAGGTGGCAATAGAACTAAAGATAGAGATTTCGGTAGACGCGGAGGTAGAGCTAAAAGTAGCGATACAGACTCGAGAAAGAGAGACACAAGGACAGAGACAGATGCAGAGACACATATAGATATAGTGTTGTAAACAAAGATGGGCATATAAATAGATACAGAGATATAGATAAGGTTAGAGATTGAGGTAGAGAACCTAAAAATGGAGATGTAGATGGGTTTGCAGGTAGAGTTCGAAGTAGAGATGGCGACTCGGCCTTAAGAATCAAAATAAAAGATTTACCATAAGGGCGGCAAGTTCTCAGGGGCAAAGGGCGGCTTTTGGACATTTGGCTCGGACGGCCATTTTGGTTAGTCCAGCCCTGGTTGTATTATCAAAATTATTTAAAAGTTTACAGAATATACAAGTTTATTAGTTTTTTTGTTTCTTTAAGCTTTTATATTATAAAGACTTTCCAAAAAATGTTGATAATATGAGCATGATTCAAATTACACTTCGAATTTTCTACTTCCTTAGCAATACATTTTTCTTCCACATTTAAAAATGCAATAAGCAAATGTTGTTGGCTGCTTCAACGACGACTCACAAAAGATGCATTTAAAAAATGACAAAAACAACTAAAACAAATACAATTGAATTAAGTGCATTGCCAACATGGTGTTATCAGCAATTTTGTTGAAAGATTGTAGACATTTTTTTATTTACATTGCCAAACCACAAAAACAAAAAAAAAAAAAAACAAAAAAAAAACTGTTGTCCTCCACAATGTAACTTGCCACATGTCACAGAGCAACAAAAATTCCAGCATATTTTCTTCTTTGTATTGCATTTGTGGCATATCAAAATGCATGCAACATACCTGCTCACTCGTCCATTGGTATTTATTGAAGTGAATTGCTGTAGTTGAAGAACAGTAGAAGAATGTGGAAACTTTAAATGAAGGAACAGGATGGAAACAAAGGAGGAGCGTATCAAAATGTGAGAGATAAACATAAATGCATATGCACTTTTTTGCAGAAAACTGTGGAGGCTGAATAATATCCCGCAAATTCCTCAACATCGATTGAAACCATACACCACTGGTTCATGTCACTGTTTGAAAACCTCAAAAGAGTTTTGGACAGTGTTTTAAATCGTATTCAGAAGATATTGTCGATAGGATGGACTTTATTGTAATATGACATTCCCCTGCTGTCGCTTAAAGAATGTAACATTTTGATTAAAGGCCTTCACATTTTATGGAGCGTCAATTCGACTATATTTGGCAAGAAAAATGTGTCCTTTTTATCTAGAAATGCTAAAATTTGATTGAGTTAGGCTACAGTTTGCTGTATTGGCCAACATATTCTTAAAATTTTTCTCTTGCTAAAATCAAATAAATAGGAATGTTTCGGTGGTAGGAAATGTAGATTGAATGAACGAATTATTAATAATGAATAGATGTTTCATATATAAACTGCTGATCTGTTCAAACCACCCTCCTATCTGTGAGTGCCTCTCGATCCACAATCATGTCATTTTTGGAATTCTTTCCACAACGAGGTAATAACGAGGATAAAAAAATATTGTTAATAGATCGTAAAGTAACATAAAAGTTGCGATCTCTATTCGGGTTGACGACAATCTTAAATTCCGAACAGACTGCTTAATCCTTCTCAGCCTTGATTTTCCAGTACTAGAACTCATTCCTCGATCTCTTATTTCGGATTTGTCTTTGAGCAAAAAGTTGGCGAGCGCTATAGAAGGGGAGAATTGAGTCTAGCAGAGATTGAGCCATGAGTGATTTGGGGACTAGATGAGCTGATGATTAGCACAACTTGCCTCCACCCGTCGAAATGCCGAAATTCTTGGTGAATTCGATTAGATAGTTTCTTAGGTGGTGAAATAATGAATTTTCGGATAGTCGCGAGTGGTATGGCCGCTCAATAACTTTGGCTATGCGCGGAGACTTAATTTTGGTACCACAGCGAACAGCAGCTTTTGGACTTCTTTTAATCTGTCTTTAGAATTATCACTTCGGGAATTTTCATGGCGATACCACAGGCACATTAAACAGGGAGCTGCTTTAGATAAAATACAACCCTGGGTTGATTTTTTTTTTTTTTGCAGGAGGTCGATGAAATGTCAAAAACATTGTGTGAAAATGAATATAAGTAAACGAAGAAGAATAAAATTATATGCGCCTTTGTAATTTGACAGATTATGGTTCTCTTTCTATTGAAAAAAATCAAAATAGCAACTCTGTTGCAGCTACCCTATCAATGTAACTTGGTTACACCTAAATTTGCATCACAATTGCTTGTAATATTGAAATCATACATATTACAGCCTCCAACAGATTTTCGGACTTTGCCTTATTTTCGAGTTAGTATCGAATACGTACCGAGTATGCCTATGCTGAGAACAGCCTCCTGAAATTACCTTGAAATCACAATCGATAACAAATTCAAGAAATTATGAAAACGATTATCGTTAAAGCTACGTCTTCAAACAAACTATTTTACGGAGAATCGATTTGCACAAATTTACACGCATATCCAAATACATAGCATGCATAAAGTAGAAGTGCACTTGAACATAATTTCTGCTTGCGACAGTCAAGTAGTGGCTACTCACTTTTGCGAATACTTTACACGGCTGGTATTTAATGCTCGCCCAGAGCTCTTCTTTCGTACCAACTAAATCCAAGCGTGGCGGAATAAAGTTACTACACACATGCCAACTACAAAAGAATAGCAATGGAGTCGCGCATTGAAGTTGTGGCGATTAAAAGATCAATGAGATAATAATATGAAGGCAGGTCCGGGTCGAAGCCAGGCCAATAGCTGAAGCGCAACAGATGAGCCCTCAGGTGATCACCTAGTGCAGTTGAGTTGCATATTTTTACCCACGATATAACTATTTATTTGCCCAGGTATGCATATGAATTATAAGATGCCAATCAGCGCTGTGTGTTTGTATGCGGTGAGACGAAAGGTAGCTACGCATGCGCGTACGATCGAAATGTAAACATTTGTGCACAACAAGAGGATCGAACTGCAAATGCAAAAGGTTAATCGCGGCAATTGCTGGGCAAGAAAGCAAAAGCAACTCATATGTAGAGAATAAATTATTAGAGTAACAGCAGCTGGATTAAAAATCGAGGAAACTAAAAAGCAAAGCAATATTGTGACTTCGGGGTGCACGCAGCGACAGTGAAGCGCATGCGTGCAAACGCGATTTGAATGGGCAAAGTAGAGCGAGCTCTGTGTGAATGGCGCTGGATGCGTGGCTAGTGGCAAATAGTTGCGCGCAGTGCGCATTGATTCTGTTTTTTTTTTTTTTTGTTTTAGTTGCTTGTTGCAATGCTTCTCACATCCTCACCCCAACCACTCCATCACAGTCAGCTTGCTCCGCTAGCCATGCTTGCCGCCTCACTGCAGTGCGCATCGCCTCTTATCTGCCACTGGCAATCTGCATTCTCGCCGCTGCAATCTGGTGCCAGCCAGCGCCTCTTCATTACAACTTTGCAACATTTTTTCGACATTTAATTAAATGCGCGACCGCCGCACAGCTGTGCAACAATGCTGGGCTAAGAAAATAGTGATGGGGTTGGCGCGATGAACCGCTGGCGATATTTGTAATTACTGCGTGCAACAAGCGCTAATTTGGGTGGTGCAACAAGACAAGAAATGGCTGACGAAATAGAGGAAAAAAAAATGACGTGAATGGAAATGAAAGCGTTATAAAACTGGCCAGTCTTTATTGCATAGATAAAAAAGGAGTTCCAAACGCTCGGCTCTTGCATTGCATTACTGTGCAATAGCGGACAAGACTTGTTTCTACGGCATGTAATATTGTTGTATGAAAATTTTCTTTGCAGCAGCTCCACTGCTCTTTTTAATGCCGGCAACAATGCGAATGCAAATGCTAACATTTTCCCTTGACGCTATTGGAAATGTGAAATCTTTCACATCAGCGTTCTCGTGTTGCTGCACCTGCGTGGCATAGCAATGCCAAAAACACTTTTAATTTAACCTAATTAAAATCACAAAGTAGCCTCTTCGAGTTCTTGCGCCTAAAATCGCATCGCCGCATTCGAGCTTGTATCGTCACTATAGCTCCTTTGCTTACCTTTGCGTAACACCAACAACTGCTTCCTCTCTGGTTGGCTGGTGCAACTTAATCAATGCCCAAGTGCTGTTTTTGTACCCAACAACAACTGCTACTACTACAAGCTGTCAGCTTGCATTCTACCAACTTGCAACCTGGCACTCGCTGCCACTTAATTCATCATCGTCCGTGTTGACATTTCCTACGTGTTTCCCATTTTAATTGCAATGTTTCGCTCAGTGCGCAAATGTTATTGCTAGGAAGTTACGCAGCTCTAGAAGGCTATCACTGTTAGTTTGCGCCTCAATTTGATCACTCATTTTATGCCTTCTCTGTTGTTGGGTGTCAAGTTTATCTTGATATTCATTCGTTTCGCTTGCAACACATGTAGATCCCAGAGGACATTCAGTTCACGTCATAGCTTCTAACTATTGAGGTTTCAATGATGCCTGCTTAGAGTTATTTTCATTTTTATAAAGCGGACACCTTAAATTTTGTTTTTATTGTACATCTGTAGCCCAGAAACCACCTAGAATAGGATGCATGTAAGTACTAGTTATTTATTTATTCTCATCAATTTTTTTTTTTAGAGTCTCACTCTGGTGGTGACGCGTTGATCGAATGATATAAACTAATTATATCGTCTACCTAAAAATGAAATCGTTTGAAAACTGATATATGACACAGGAAAAGTCTTGCTATTTATAGAATAGTTTAAGAAAAGTCAGCTGGCTTTAAACTAAGTTGCTTAACTTAACTGATATTTAAGTCCTTGGTTTGGTACGAGTATTTGGGTCAATCTTTGGTTGGTGATGTTTAAAGATCCTTCAATTTGTAACCGCCTCCGAAAGATGGATTATATGTGATAGTTTTTGAAGATAGATATAAGCTGGTATTTTCAAGTATTTGCCTGTTTCGTTGCTGGGGCTCATAGCTGTCAATTAATTCAACCACTTGCAGCTTTATATGTTTTAAAGACTGGTTCACACGTAGAATCAGTCCAGTTGCGCAGCTTTCAACGGAGTCGAAGTAGTCAAAAAGATTGTGGTAGACATATCTCATTCAAATTCTATCGAACACTAGATATTTGGGGACTCAAATAAATATCAGAAAACGCCACTAACCAGAACTCTCGTCAAATGTGGGGGATCGGTCATATTTCTTTTTGAGCACAAATTTCATTACGCAATTCTTTTGTTGCATTTCCCGGAACCAATTTATTTGCTTCTTTCATTCTGTTTTCACATAAATTCCAGATTCCTCTACTGCGATGAGGTATATTATATTCTTTTTGATCTTCTGACACAACGTCGAAGCTGGCTTGTCTCCAAACGAAACTTCAAAAGAGATGACGGAAAATCAAGAGTTTCATCTTTCATCTTCTGGATGTGGAATATGTGGTTGTTGTAGTGGCTATCCAGGCACTGCAAAATAGGCTTTACTATGGTCGTTATCATTAAATTGATGTAGAAGGGTGCACAAGAAACATGCAGTTTCGACGGGTCGTACCAAAGAGAAAGGGTGCTTAGAGGAGTCGGTTTGAGCAGCCATGTGAATAGCTGATTGGTATCGGTCGGAGAATTTTCATGTGCCGGACATACATTAGGTATGCCTGGATTGACTCTGGATAGGTAGGATCGTAGTAGAGCCAGAGTAACGTGCGACACGCGAGGCAGCTGGTGCTCCTCCTCTGCTCTGCTATTGGTGGTGGTTTGGCCCCAATGGCGTCCTTCGCAGGGCTAGAGTTGACGAAAGTAGAGATTGTCTCTCGGTGGATGTCATTTAAGACCAGTTTGCATGCAGTCGGATCAAGTCCGTTGGTGGTGTATGACTGGATCTAGCTCATTAGCTCGAGAAGATGGCTTCTGGAGTTCTTAGGAGTTGGGTGTTCGGCAAGCGGATTAGTTGACCACGACGGTGACATCACACAGGTAACAGCTGGTAGAACATGCAGTTATGCTGCTAAATCGGAAGAATCGATGCCTCGTGGTGTAAGTTATATATAGGCGACATAAGAAGGCACCCTGTCGGAGTGCTAGGTTCTGTATGATCTGTAATTTTCCACTAGGTTCTGACACTCCAAGGCGTTCAAAATCATACCCAGTATTGTTGGGTGGTTTATTGTGGCGATGGTGGTACAATCCATAACTAAGTTGTGTTCCAGCTTGACCTCCTTCGTCCAGAAGAAAAATAAGGTTAACGAGAACTTGGTGGGGAAAGAGTCAGGAGTCGTCCAGTGAAAAAATAGGCGGCCAACACGATCATGTAGTCTGTTTTACCGTCTTACGAAGAAATCTATTTCTCATAGCCCAATATATAAAAACAAAGAATTATCATGCGGAGAGAAGGAAACTTCGGAAGAGAAGATGTAGAAGATTTAGGATCACAGGTGGTGTGCAAATAAGGTTGGAAAGGATGAAGGGAATGTGGTATAGAGGAAGAGGATGGACGTTGATTTTCAAGTAAAACTATCAAATTAAACAAGTTTTTAATTAATTTATTTATTTATTTGTTTTTTTTTTTCTCATACATTATTACATACAAAATTGTAAAGCTATTTACACTTGTAACTAAATTGTAATAAGTAAAGGCGGAAAGGATTTATTATAATAAACAAACATTGTTATATTTCATCAAAGCTATCTAAAGCTCATGTTGCAGCACTAATTACAACTTTTTGAAAATAATATGTAATTTTTTTTTACACACATTCATTATTTTATATCAAACAAAAATAATTTATGGCGGCATATAAAATATCCCTAATGAGATGATATATAATCGTCGACAGGATATTTTAAAAGTAATTAATGTCAATACTTTTTTCCTATTTCGGAAAATTTAATTCCATTTTTTCTGCAAGCAATAATATAAATTGCGAACAGTGGTTTTTTGCGCATTATTGCTAAATAAGGCAAAACATTTTTCATTTCTATAAAAATGAAAAATTAAAGTTTTTTGTGCAAGTTACTAAATCTATTCAGTAAAGCTGCGGAAGATAAAAGTTAAATTCAGTTGCTTTTTTTTCTATGGCAATTAGGCTAAGAGGCCAAGAGTGCGCTAAATGGTTGCCCGTTGCGTTACATGGATATATTAAATGTCGCCTGGATGGCAATCCATGAGAATGCTATGAGCGCTAGCGCGCCAGCAGAGATTATCGACAAATTTTCCGAACAGTTGCCGAATGTTTTTCTTGTAAAACCGGTTCTTATCCGTCGCATTGTTGGTTTAAAACGAATATAAAGTTGTCTTTTTAATCGAAATTATAAAATCGTGGCAATTTGTTATTTGAACTATTTTTCGTATTGAAATAATTTTTTGAAACGTTTTTAACTTTGGTAGTAAAGTAATGCTTGGTCTTTTTGAATTTCCATAAAATTTTTTAAGAAAGAATTTTTGAAAGAAATTTTTCAAGTATAGGATTTTAGTTAATTTAAAATAATAATAAAAAATATTTGTTTTTTTTTTTGAATTATTTTCAAGTAACAAGGATAGTATTTGTGTTAATTGAAAACAATAATTTTGAAAATAAAATTTTCATATTTTAAATAACATAAATTTTTAAGAAATTTTTCGAAGTTAGGATTTGTGTTAATTGAAAATAGTAATTTTTAAATTTAATTTTAATTTCTCAATTAACATACTTTTTTTTTAATTTTCAAGGATAGGATTTGTGTTAATTGAAAATAGTAATTTTTAAAATAAAATTTTCATTAAGTAATATAATTTTTCAAGACATTTTTGAAGGGTAGTACATATTTTCAAAAATTGAGCTTGCATTTTTTTAAATGAAAAATAAAATAATATGTTTTTTTAGAATTAAGTGTTAATTTTTACACTCATTTAAAATTTCCAAAGAAAAGGAACTCAAATTTTTATTGAATTTTAAAATTTGATCAAATTTTTTCGTAGCGCAAAATTGTTTGTTTTTTGTTTTAATTTTGAACAATTTCTACATTGCTTCCGATATAGCAGATTTCAATGCATCAATTGGATCTTCCGTAGGTATCCCAATTTTGAATCGGTTTTAGTTCCGATAAAAGTAATTTGTTTTGGTATAATGTATATAATATGAGTGGGATACATGTGCTGGAGCTTTTCGAAATTTAGCTTCCCCTCTTCTCGCAAGCAAAAATAAACTGGCAAATTCTTCATTTTTTTTAATATATCGGACGAATTCCTGTTACCAGGCAGCTGTAACGGGGGAGAATAAAGTAAAAATATTTAGTGCCTTCAAATAAAACTTAAAAAATTCAAAGGAAAAAAACCGAAAATGAAAATCATTATACAATCGTATCTGATTTATTTCAAATCCTATAATACTCGCATCTACATCTATGATTGATTTTTTATGAAAAAAGATTGTGTGACCAATATTTTCGGGCGCTAAAAAATTTGTAGTAATAGAAAAATTAAAATGCGCTCCAAAATTTTCGGCCTGAAAAAAAATTTTTAACACAATTTTTTTCGACTAAATGGAAAAGGAAAGTATAAAGTGTAAAAATCTGCTTCTATACACTAAAATTTTTTATAAAATTTTTAAATATTTTTTAATGCACTTTTCATCAAAACTCCAAGTTGTTATTGAAATAAAATCTCCGATTTTTCTCCCTCTTTGTTTTATGAAAAGATAATTTGGGTATAGAATATAAAATTTTTCAAGATTTTCTAATATAGGTGTTCTAAATGTATACAAAATTTATAAAAACTGAACAAATTTTCATAGAATTTATTAATTTTTTTTGTAGCTTTGAAATTTTTTAGGTGGTGCAATTAATTTTAGTGATAGTTTAAATTGGTGAGAAATTACCATCGCTTTTTTACAATTTCCTTCTTTTTTTAAATTTTGGTATTGGAATTTTTTTTCATATTTTGTATGTATCGCCTACGGATAATTTATGTGACAGAAAATGCAGAATGCTGTCGGCATATAAAATTATTACAAATCAACGGAAATATTTTATAAAATGCATGGAAAATTCAAAAAATTATAAAAAATCAGCGGCAGTATATAGGCACTTCAAACTTGTAGCTTATTAGACTAAAATTAAATACGCTACACAACTGCATAGAAAAAAATACTAAGAACAAAAAATTATTTTTTTTTTCATCTTTCGAGATTTTAAAAATTTTGTGTAAAGTATGAAACACTAATTTTCATGTAAAAAGATCACCATGCGAGCAATTTTCTCGTCATTGTGCATAAACTTCAGTAAAAATATAAAAAAAAATTCACTAATTTCAGCTCACCCGAAAAATCCAAATTTGGTCACATTTTGACACCAGCATTCCTCCTCGCCAGCTATTCGAAATCTCACCACACACACGTCTTATAGCTACAAGCTACTGAGGCAAACTGAACTAGAACTGGACACACAAAATTTTATCAAATCATTTTCACTGACAAATTTCAAATTATTAAAACTATCCAGCGCTGTTATCGGTTATTTAGCTAACTATCTACGTAGTACAAAAAGCATGCAGTAAAAAAATATATTTTGATAAGCACTTTCATTTGTACTTTGTCCATGGAAAATAGTGCAAGTGAAGTAGAACAGTGGAAATGAGCAAGTGCGAAGGCGATAAGAGAAAAAAAGAACAAGACAATGGTACCGCAAATAGCATTTGTTATCTTATCATAAGTTTGAGGAAAAAGGCACATGAATAGATGGCATTTATGGGCGTAATAAATACACTGTAATACATCATAAATTTGTACGATATTCAAAGTTGTATGAGTAGTAATCTTAAAAGGCGACTAACTCACACTCTAAATGAAAAAGTGGAACTGAAGTCGGTGAGTAAGAAATTGAGTTTAACAGTATTTACTTACTTCACTACAATCTTGAGTGGCCATAAGTAAATATATTAACATTATGCTCATATATAGCTTCTTAAAAAATCCGTTTATTTGCTTTTTGGAGTCAAGATAACGATAATGAAATGATAGCTAAGAATGTATATATCTACATATATTATGTATTACAATTATAAAAAAAAAATTTATAAAAAAGGTGATTGTTTTCGAGCGAAGAATTAGTTCGTTTTATTGACCTCATAAAAAGTAAGGAATCGATATATTTATTTACGAAAGCTTAGGTGTTATAACTTAGGTAATCGCGTTGTAGATTTGCCCTTCTGCTTCTAAGTACTGAGAATAAGATGACGCTAAACTAGGCCACCATTTCCAGCCAGAATGTTTTTCGTATTATTTTTAGCCTTTTATTTTAGTTTTTTATTAGGTAATATTACGAAAGAGTCACATTTTTTTCAAAGTGATAGAAGTGATAGCTGCTATTTCGGAGATCATCACATCTCCACATAAGATCTCTATCATTCTAGACTTTTTCAAACTTTGAATCCAGACCCACGGATTTCTAGGCCATTGTTGACGCTGTAGGATTACAGCTACGTACATTTTTTATATCACTTTATATAAATATTGAAAACCATATCAGGTTAAATGAAGTTAATTAGGCCACTCTTAAAAAGTTTACTCTAACGTTACAGTAAAGAGTTACCCAACGCCTCTACTATACAAAGTCCCATTTTTTCATTGAATTTTTTCTTCTAATAAAATCCTCGGCAGGCCGTTGGAGTTCTAATTGAAACGTCAAGTAGAGCAGATGCAGATTAAGATGCTTATTATTTTAACCGTTCATTGACCTTAAGCTCCATATGTATTATCTGAGCTCGAGTATATTTCTAGCCCTATCGAGATTTCATATATTTTGAGTAAATCGGAGAAATATATTGGTCGCTTAGTTTTGAAGTAATGGAGTTTGGATTTAATATACTTGCCTGCATATACAACCTCGCAAATACCAATGCCAGTTGCTTCCTTTGCCACGCTGGATCGATTTCTTTATAAATTGTGTAGGCATTTCTGCTCTAAATGTCGATAATGTTCGAAAATTTTGCCATTGGGCAGGAAAAGTTCGACTCACGCAGCTATAGAACTTTACGAAATTTTATGGGTAGAATTCTACCCATAAGTTGGGTAAACACATAACTTCTCTTATAAATCGGCTCTTTTATTATATAGCACTCAAACTGCTTTAAAAAAAAATTCTTGACAAACTCATTGAGTCTCAGATCGGTTGAAAATTTTTTGATTGACCATATTTTATTTGAATGATAAACTTGTGGGTAGAATTCTAGCCAAGGGTCAACGGAGGGTTAATAAAACTCATGAAGTTTAGGCTTTCTCACATCATGGTGATGACTATCAAATTATCAACCGAGAAAATGATAGAGGAGTGATAGCCACTTTAGGTTAGATGCAGCTGGGCAAGACTTTAGGCTTTCCTATCTCACATGAACGACTATCATGTGAGGTCGTCCATCGCGACGGCTTTGCAAGCAAAGGAAAAAATCTTTTCAGACGAATCAATAGTCTTGCGGAATCGGTGCTGGTGATGATAATTCTCTTCGATTCTCAATTTATTACACATCCAAAAAACATCAGCTTATTTTGAAATCAGCTACAGATCGATCGCACTATCTGATCATAGTGGCATCTCTGGAAATATTAGAAGAGAAACCGGAGGGGGCAAAGTAAATAAGGAGCCTACAACTTTCCACATCTGTAGCGCTCCGACTGCAAACTTTTGCAATCCTATTCCAAACGGAATTATTTGATATTGAGCATGCCCTTCCCGTCTTCGGAATATTCAGAGGCAGCAGGATCATTTTGAGTTCGACATGTACCGGCGTTGGATCCAGATTTTTGGAACATGTTTCAAGCTTCTCGAAGCTATGCGTAGAGAAAAATCACCTTCACACTCGGTGCAGGGCATAAACAACGAGAATTCATCTTTTTTCGTCGTTTGTGAGAAAAAATCCCTCTATTATTTCTCTGATCCACTCTGCTTAATTTAGTTTTTTGTTTTTTTTTAAAGATACAACTTTTTTTAAATTTAGTGGGACCCAAATTTGTGGGGGTTTTGGGGCAGTTACTCTGTGGTAGTAAGGAAATACGCAATAATCACAGGACACTAAGTTACTTCGTACCCAGGAAACGTAAGGGTGTTCTCCAGGTACTAGAAGGTAAGCAGAACTAGATTCCTCCGCAGATCAAATCGTAGCCTTTTGGAGAAACCGCATTAAAATGAAAATAGAAAATAGTATACCATAGACGCAATTACCTGACTCTCGTGGCAGCTCTTCTAGAAATCGCCACAAAGTGCTCCAACCCTTGTGACGATTTCTATGGGAGCTCTAAAGACGAGTAAATTTAATAATATTTGTACAATTTGAAGTATTTTGAAGTACACTCTTTCTTTCACTTGTTACCTTTCTTCCGATTTTCATCGCTTACAAATTCCCACTAGTTTAATCTCCCCCTCCATCCGCCTACACATCAGCGCTAAAATTGAAATCAATAAATTCCAACTAAACTGCGCGAATATCAACTAGACTAGTCAATACAGAAAATATCAATCAACAACAACAACAATCAACATCCTCCATGGTTAGGTAGCATCAACAACAACAAGCACAACAACAACAACAACCAAAATACCAAAGCAGAGGAACGTAGCGTAGTGAAGAATAGAAATTCAATACTGTAAAATTGGCGAAAACAATTGAATTGATTCAGAAGCTACGCGAACAATAGCAATAACAACAAAAATTGCGGCACAACCGCGCAATAACAATGAAAACAGCAGCTATAACAGCAGGATGTCTATGATAACAACAACAAAAATGGAAGCAGCAACAGCAGGAGCATAACAAGCTTTGGAAGCAGGCGAAGTAGAAATTGCAACAGAGCCAGACTAGCAATACTAAGCAAGGGCAACAATAGTTGCAATTGCAACAAAAACAAAAACAAAACAACAAAAAAACCAGCAATGCGGCAAACGAATTGAAGTTGCAACGAAAACTCAGCGGTGCGCCAAGGAGTCGCCGAAACTCGATACACTGCCCGGCGGATGGGAGCAGGCCAACATTCGCAATAGGCGAATGAAAAAAGAGGAATGAGCCGTCGAAATAGGCTGAGTGAGATAGGTTGCTTGGAAACCCCACTGGCAAAGTCACATTATAGGCGCGCGCCTTGAGAGAGTAGCGCAAGAAAAAAAAAAAACAAAACAAAAACGAAAAACATTTTCAATAAAAAGTGAAAAAGTGAATACCATCAGTAGAACAATGGGACAGCAGCGAAGTTGCGGAAGGTAGTTGCAGTAAACAAAAAAAAAAAAAAGAAAAAGAAAAAATGAAAAACCAAAAACCAGCAACGCAGAAATTATCATGAAATCACAATTTAAATTTATTTCAGCGCATGCGTACGTGTGCATACCGTGGATTTGTATTGTTGTTGTTACGCTTGTTTTTTTTTTGGGTTGCCAATGTTCTAGCATGCCGTTGAAAGTGCAATCGTGAAATGCGCAAAATGCTATGCGAACGATTTATAAGCCGCCAATGCGAAATGCAATACTCTGACGCATAAAAAAATTATATTCGTCGCTTTCCAAGAAAAATAAAGTACATAGTAGAGGAGCATAGCCACCTTCGAGGATTATTTAGTTTAGTATTTAACAATCTAGATCATTTGGGATATTGCAAATCACTTCAGTATTCAAAAGATGCTCATCAGTGGGAAAAGTGCAGGAGGGTTTACTAAGTAGAGCGACCTTCTAAAGGCCACATTTTTTCCCCAGTAGGTCGTAGGTTCATTAGAAATCGCATTTAATATTTTTCGACTAATAATAGCCGCAAAAACAGACAAGGCCGAAAAAGACGGTTTGCCCCTATTTCTCATATGGGGAATCGCACTGCGACAAACTGAGCATCTAACTTTGATATCTATGGTTTCTTCGACAAAATTTTTTCAAATTTTCTAAACAAAGTAGAACCATAAAATCAGGTAGAAGACCTGGAAAATTTCACTTTCACTTTGAGGTGAAATTTACCAAAAAGAAATTTGTGTAAAAACCTGCAGAAAACTCAAAAAACTGATGATGCAGTTTTAATCTCCATATCTGAAATGGGTGAATCCGTTCATATCCGGTCAGGTCTTTAAAAAAATTTGGAAAAAAAATCAACGTGAACTTAACCAAATGTGCTAAATACCGACAGCGCGGAAATTCTTTACCCTTATTGTGTCAAAGTTTTCAAATTCATTAACCCCAAGTGAACACATAAAAAAGTTGTGGGTTGTGTATAACTTAAAAATAAAGTTTCACAAAAAAAAATTTAAATTTTCAGCAAATATACAGAACTTCTTGACAATACCTGAAATGTCAAAACAGATAACGCATCTTGGCTATCCCTTGAACTTGATATAGGTACCATATCAGCAGAGAATTTAATCGAGCAGGCTATGATCGAAAATAATAATTTTTTTTTTTAATTTTCCAGGAAAAAAATCAAAGGCTTGCAATAATCTGAATTGAAGCCGTTACGATTTGAAAGTTTTGAGCGTCATCTGTAAAATATATAATTATTTTGTTTAAAAAAAAAATTATCTTATATCGAGTTATATTTTTTTGAACAAGTGTCTAATTTTTTCACCAAAAAAGCCCAATCCAAAAATTTGACTTAAACTTAAATATTTGGAAAACATTTGTATATTAATGAATGGAAATAAATTGAACACAAACAAAAAACACACAACACAGCAAAAATTTGAATGAGTATTTTCGGATCACAAGTAAATCGAGAAAAAAATTTAACAAAATAAAAAAAAACCTTTAAGGTTATTTCTTAAAAATACTGTTATTATAGTTTCCTTGGGCCAAGTTTGAATATTTCGCTTCTACCTCAAATCTTTTTATACAAAAACATTAAACAAAAACGTATTGGTTTATTCTAATAATATTTTCCGCCTTATTGTGCTTTTCTGGGAGCAGGCAATGTATACAAATTTTGACGCTACCGTTTTGACATAACAAAACTGTCTTCATTACCTACTTAACACATATTATTGAATTCACTTAAAAAAAAAAAAACTATTGCAGTGTAATTAGAAATTGATTTCCCCCCACATTCCAGTGCCATCCAAATTGCTCATCAACATGCCACACAGCGCTAAGCAACATGTTGCCCAACAGCGATCGAACATGTTGCCGAGCGAACACGCACAACTTGGCGCAACGAACTTGTCAGTGCAAATTACGTGTAAACCAATAACAACTATTGGGGAGCCAACGTTGACGCAGCTGAGTGACGCCAGCTGAGTGGCTCCATTGACTCGCTGCTTACGAGACGTTTGCTGTTGCTCGCCAAAGCAGCGGTTGCCTGTGCTTTTACATTTTTGCTGCTTTTGCCTTTGCATTTTCTCGTATTTTGTTGGCTAGCTGGCTGGCTGGCTGACTGACTGGCTTTGGCTTTTTGGCTTTGGCTGCTTGGTTACCTTTGGGGGCGCGCATGCAGTCCAGTCTTCGTTTCGCCGTTATCCGCGTTGGTTGGTCGTTTCAGTTAAATCTCTGCTTATCGTCGTTGTTGTATAGCGTATTGCACCTCGAATTCAGTGATTTGTGTTTTGTGTGACCACAGCCAGAAATGGTGACAGGTGTGCGGGGATTAGTAACAAATTGAAACATCAATGCGAAAAAAATATTGCAAGAGAGAAATGCAAGAAATCAAATTAAAATAAAAGTGTTGAAAAAACGTGCATTATTCTAAAGCGCTTTTACTATTTTTTTTTTTTTATTCAACTGTACGTTGCTTAATTTTTTTTAAATTTTATTACATACCTTTCTTTACGTGCACGACGTGCCAGTGAGCTGTGCGTAGTGATTTAAACGAAAGTGTTGGTGTGGAGCAGCATATAATCAGTAGAAGAATCGTCGCTTGCGTGTAAACAAAAAATTTTGTTTTTGTTTTTCTTTTTTGTTAAAGAAATTTGGCACAAAAAATTCGCTAGAAATGTGTGAATTTTTTTTTGTTGATATCGAATTTTAGAGCGAACTGTGCGTGCAAAGCATGGCGCGTTAAAAAGAAACGAGAAAAGAGCGAAATTACAATAGCAAAGTGCCGGAAAGCGAAGCGCTGTCTGCGACGCGAATTTGTGGGAGAAAACGTGCGAGGCTGCTTACAGAAAAGCGGCCCAAAACAAAAGGCAAACAAAGTACGTATTTATGTAAATGAATCTCTTTACTTACTCAGCATTTTGTATGCGTACTCAAATATTCGCATAAAATTGCATATCAAGCGAAATTTGTAGATAAACAAAAAAAATTTGCAAAAAATATTAAAAACAAACCACTCTGAATCTCCATGGGGTTGAATTAAATTTTGTTAATTTGAAACTAAAAAGTTGTATACGCGTGATATGCCTGCTGTAGATTTTGAGTTCGATACCCACTGCGAATATTAGAAAATTGGTTTTAACAACGTTATCCCACGGTAGGTTTCGAAGTTTTCGAGTATATTTCTACAAAAAAAAATATTCATAGGATTTGCTATTTTGAGACGCGGCAGATATTTTTGAGAACATTTTCAAACCACAAGTAGCAATCGCGCTGGAAAGAAATTATCAGAAAAATCTTTTGAAAGGGACCCTCAAGTCTAGGCAAATGATTTTAAAATCCTATGCCAGTGTTTCACAAATGTTTGCAGTTCGCAGCGCACTTAGAAGTTTAATAATGCGGCTAGTCGTTGGACTAAACAGTCTAGCTTATTTCTCTAATCCGTTCATTCGACGTAATTTTATTTTCCGGGATAGAGTAAACGAGCACTTCATGGCGCACAGTTAACTCTCTACGGCACACAATTTGGGAACCCCTTGCCTATGCAAATATTTTAAGTTACTATTACTCAGACACCCTTGCTTTTCTTACGGCCCTATGTTATTAAGAGCTGAATAGGATGTGCTCCAATTTTTCTCGACTTCCAGGATCTTTGAAGTACCTTAATCCATATGTTCGGGCTTCCAAATTTCGTGTGGGTCTGGAAAGGTAGAAAGCTATTGGAACACATTCTGTACCTATGTATATCCTGTGATATCAAGAACGCGGTGAAAGCACTTAGAAGGCTCGAAATTCAGCTAGATGGACAAGGCGTCAGTATTGAAGCTTCGAAATCTACTCAAATTCACCGAAAGCGCTGATACCCAATAGGATGTCTACTCTATAACCACATAGGGGTTATTTTCATCTGGTCAATGTGAGGCCTATTGTCAGCCAGACTAACCTAACCTAACCTAAAATAACCTAAAATCTCCCATTTTCAGGATGAGACTTTCGTGAGCCAATCTCTTTACGGCTTCGGCTCTGACACCCTTCGTAACGAAACCATGAATTAATTTTTAAGCACTACAGAGATAAATCAATTAGAATCTGAAACCATACGCCAATTGCTATCATCTACAGCTATCGTAACGAGCTGCAAATAAAAATATGCCCCCTATTAAGAATATAAAAATCATTCCGTTATTTCAGTACAATTTTCTTCGTAGCTTGACCTACCCTAGCTTCCAGAGCGTTAGTTATTTTCGAAGAACTTGGGTTAAAAGTAATACTCAGACGTTCAAATATTTGCCGTCTTTTTAAATCGATAATTTTTTCTGAGGTCGATATTCGACATTTATTTCCGAGAATTCAATTTCCATCAAATTGGTATTTTCTTTATGAGCTCAACTTGATGCAACTGCAGATGTGTGTGTGTTGCGTAAAAACAAATATATTTTATTTTGTTCGCTATCGTATATGTTGATAATAATTTAGATAGTTGAAACTGGAGGTAAAAATATCGATATACCGATATATTGTTTAAAAATATCTATCCGATATATTTGTTTTATTAGCCCATTACTATATTTTCAACTTCATATTTCAAACAGCTCTAGATCATCCTTAAAAATAAATATAGAATTTTGTGGCAGCACATCTTGTCTATCCTTTTACATTTACTTTTAATTGGAGATTTTTATCTCAAAGATAATAGGATTTAATCTTTTGTAGTAGCAGCTTTACGAAGTTTGAGCTTTGAGAGAAGCTCATCCATTACTTTATCTGAGATCGATGGTTCTAATTGTGGAGGCAATCTCTTTTTCTTGCTGCAAGGGCTGCCCCATAGTTTTCGAACGTCATAATATATTTGTATTTTATTTCCAAATTCTATTGAGAATTCCAGAGAAGTGTGGTGGGCGAGTGAAATAAACATCAAATAGCGAAAAATTAATTTAGTTGATTTGCTGAAGTTACTTAATGTAATTGTTTTGCGGTGTTTTAGATTAGCGGAAGTAGATAGATAGATACAAAATCAACTTCTAACTCTGATTGGAAAATTTTCTGAGTGTGCTATATAAAAAAAATTAATATAAATTCATAAGTAATTAAACAGCAATCACTAAAAATGTTTCCTTCAAAAAGTTTGATTGAAATTCTCGTTAACAAAACAGCCATTAACTAATTGACAAAGCAACTATGTAAATTATAAAAAAAAAACCAAAAATAACGCAAAGCACAACAACGTCTAAACGCACAAAAAAAAATGGTGCTCTAACATCTACAATGCCAACAAAAACAATAGGCGGCGCTTCTCTATGTCAGTCAGGTGCGTGCGCTTTTATCGCAATTCAAGTTGACAACAAAGAAACCCAAACAAACAAAAACCCAAATAAAATATAAAGAAAATGAAGAATAAAAAAGGCAGACAACATTTTTACGCCGTCGTCTACTTTACGTAATGCTGCCGTTTTTGGTGTGAGAGACGATTTTATTTGTTGTCGCTGTTGTTGTAAACTTGCGTGTGACACTCCATACCGCTAGAATGCTGCCACCTCATTTCATAATGTCAACCACTGCCACTAATGGAGCTTTGTTTTGTTTTTTTTTTTGTTCTGGCGGTGAAGTGTGTTATTGTTTTTGTTATTTTACTTACGCTCATATTAATTGTTGTTGCTAATGCTTTGTTTTGCCATATTTACATATTTTATGTTTTGCTCTGTATGCTCTGTGTGCTTGTTGTTGCTATTGTTTGCATTGTCATAGCAGCCACC
Organism: Anomoia purmunda; assembly: GCA_951828415.1. NCBI lineage: Eukaryota > Metazoa > Arthropoda > Insecta > Diptera > Tephritidae > Anomoia > Anomoia purmunda. The sequence continues at coordinate 113,681,549 of OX639997.1, forward strand.
TAATTTGTTTTTGTCTGCACAACATAAAAATTTAGCTAACATTAAAATTTGAAAGAAAGTAAAATGGAGTTGATAGGGACAAGTTTAAATATTCATAATAATAATATAAAAAAAAAACGAATTTTTCTGATTACTAAAAGTTATGAAACAAGTTAAGGTGCAGCGAATTCTGTAGAAATGCCGCCGAACGAGCGCTGCACTCCTTTTGACAATCGGAGCGGCAAAAACAAAATAAAATAAGTTTCCAGATTGATAAGATAGCAGAAAATGTGACGAGAAGTATGGGGAATTGTGGTATTCTTTTTTGCCGAATTTTGGATATTGCCGTATAATTTTTTTAATAATCTTTTTAACTTTGCGTGGGGAATATGGTCTGTGCGCCTGTAAATAGGCTTTAAAATTTATTTTCCATATACAAATATTTACTGCAGTTTGTTAAAATATAGTTTATCCATAGACCATACATTTTTGAATACATTTTTTTATAATTAAATTTAAATTTCATTTAAATTAATGTTTTGATTTAATTTAAATATTTATTTTTTATTAAACGACAATATTAAAATATAAATTTTTTTACGTTTAATTTAATTAAATTAAATTTAATTTAATTTTTTTTAAATTTCATTCAGTTCGATTTTCGTTTTGAATGAAATGAAATTCTATTTTATTTTAGTATATTTTATATATTAATTTTTTTCAACAACATCCCAATTGTGTTATCGATAATTTTGAATGAATAAAGGACTTTAAGCTCATACAAATTCGTGTTGATTGGTATATTTTATTGAAATTTCACACAAATTTTTGAATTTAATTAAATATACTTTTATTTTGAAACTAATTTTGTTTTAATTATTTTTTTTTTGTTTTACTTAGTTTTAATTTATTATTTTGAATTGAATTACTTTTAATTTAACAGTGTGAATTTTAATTAGTCAAATTTAATTTTATTTGGTAATTTAACGTAATATAATATGAATGCTTAAATAAATTTAATATCTATGAATTTATTTTATTTTTTACATTGCTCCATTTTATTTTCTTTAATTTAACTTAATTTTTATTGGACATTATTTGTTTTTTAATTTCAGTTGTTTAAATATTTATTTTATTTTACTGCACTTTATTTATTTTTATTTCAAATTAATTTGTTTTATATTTAATTTAATTTACATCTATTTTATTTTATTGCACTTTGTTGTTAATCCAATTAGGTTGCAATTATTTTCCGTGTATTGAATTTAAATTAATTACGCATTATTTTATTTATTTATCTTTAAGTCTATTGATTTCTTTAATTAAATTATACTTTACATCAATTTATTTTTATTTTACTTTATAATTTTTTTTTTATAAATTTTTAAAATTTTTAAATTAAATTAAACTAACTTATATTTTTTTAATTAATTCAGTGTGAATTATGTTGTTTTCTTTTGCTTTATTTAAGTGAATTATATTGACTTGAACTTCATTTAGTTTAATGGTTTTTAGGTATATTTTATACATTTAAACTTAATTTTATATTAAATAATTTTTTAATTTGATATCTGTTGTTTTGTTTAATTTGATCTAATTCAATTGAAATACATTTTTCAGTGTGCTTTATTTGTTGTTAATAGTTTTTTTTTATTTTAGTATATTACTCTGACTATTTTTAAATAAACTTAATTTTTTATTTTTAATTCAATTTAGTTTAACTCCATTTTACTTTATTGTACTTTATTTAATATTAATTAATTTAATTTTTTGGTATATTTAATTTATTTTAATTCTATTTGATTTTACTTTATTTATTTTAAATTTAGCTTAGTTTTTTCATATTTAATTTAATTTAACTTAACTCTATTTTGTGTTTTTTTTTTGTACTTTATTTATTTTTAATTAAACTTTTTTGCTTATTTTGGTATATTTTATTTTGATTAAATTTTTTTGCTTTTTATTTTTATTTTTATTTTTATTTTTATTTTTATTTTTATTTTTATTTTTATTTTTATTTTTATTTTTATTTTTATTTTGTATCTTTGTATCCACCATTCCATTATATTTTTAATTCACTTGCCTAATGAAAGTTCTTCGTTCTTTGTACTCAATAGAAAACTCACTTTTTCTTCATTTTCCAATATTGCACGTTTACCTTAATAACCGGCATAATTTCCGCCACCTGTGCTACTGCTCTTCACACTACGCTCAGACATTTTCACTCTCAGTAATCACTCTTTGTTTTGTCTTGTTTAGCTCTCTTTCTTGGCTATACCGTTATGAGTTGACATTTTGCCTGTAAAAAAAATTGAAATTTATTTGTCTTTAATATAAAGGCAAGCGTGTGCGGCGCTTCCGCTGTCACCGCTTTTGGTTTTACATTTGGCTTTTGGAGTGGAGTTTTTGTTAAATTATTTTGTTTGCCTTCTTTTTACCGACGCCGCGGAGCGCAACGTAGCGCTGTAACCGTCGCGACGCTAAATTGGCTAGCGAACTTCTACTTACATCCACCCACTTTCCACATCCCTTTTGCTACATTTATTTTTAATTTGCTGTTATCACTTTTTTCGCACGTTCATTGACTTCAGCCGCACTAGTAGACGTACATATGTACATATTTTAAGCGCAAGCAAATAATGTACTTCTAAAACATACCAAGTATACAATTTTAGTTTATGCAAGCATTGTTTTTGTTTTTCATGCTATTGTTCACACTGTCACATTGCCATTTAGTTTTATTGTAAATTATTTTTATTCAACACTTCCTTTTTTTATGTTGATTTCCGCTACCAATTCTTGGCAGCAGCGACGTCGACTGCACTGCAAGATGAGAGCCGCGCTGCTGTTAAAAATCAATAAAGGACACCAGAGAACTTCAATGCAATAGTCTCTAAGTTCTCTGTGGACATTCGCTAACGCTCTCTGCTTCTTTTGCTCTATCTTCCTGTCTACGCTCTCGCACAGCTGATTGCGCGAAAATGTTGTAGGCATCTCCTTCCTTTGCAACATTCCTTTGCAACATTCCTCTGCAACATTTTCTAAGTTCTGGCAGCATTGTCGTTTAAAGCGGCTACTTAAATGCTGGGTAAATTTCACTCACCCAGGCTTCGCTCATGCTGAGTCGATTACCTTGTGCTCGTCTATTGCCGCTATAATTCGCCTATTTTATATGCCTATCAGTTCATAGGAGCATGCAACAATTTAGAGCCGAAACAAAGTACCATTTGTTGTTGCTGTGGTCTGACTAAGGCAGACGTTATGTGTTATTTGCGTAAATTGTGATATGCTAATGTAAATCTACATATTTCTATGCTACTCTGCAAGGCATTGAGCGTTTTTGGAACTTTCAACTTTCTTTCAAATTGAGATGTTGTAAATATTCCACAAACTATGTAGACAACTAACTAATCGGTAGAGGTTCGCAAATTAATTGGCGCTTGAAAATTAAGTATTTTCACTCTTATTTGTTTTATTTATCAGTAGCATCGATATAAAGGTATTTCCACAAAAACAACAATTTCATTGTCCATCCGCTGACGGATCTCCAGAGTGACAAGAAGCTCGAAACTAGGTGGAAAGTTTTAATAGTCACATAGTGGTCCCTATTTCGTTGTCGTCAATTTTCATTCGACATCCCATCGTGTCGCCGTCGACATCTTACTGGTTTTGACTAGAGCTGCTGAGACGAAGTCCACTATTTATCGATAAATTTGTTACATTTGACAGTTAGCACACAACAATTTTTATTTCCAGTGTTGCATTTGTCCAAGTGAAGAATATAATAAAAAATACATTACGTATTGATAAAAAAAATCTACTTAAAACCCAAAAAAGGTCTTAGATAGATATAGAATAAATTAAAATTTGCAAATAACCACCATCACAATTTGAGATTTAAGCTTTGACCAGGGCAGATGGGTCTTGCAATTCAATGCTGTACGATACTGAAATTTTAAAATTTTGTAGAAATTTTTTTTTGAGTTTGCATAAATTTTGTATAAAGTTTGAGACATTAATCAACAGGGTTTTTGTTATAGTATATACAATTAACAAAAAAATTTTAATATTGTAAAAAGTTCACCATCTGACCGGGTTTGTTCGCCATTGTATGCACAACTATTGTTCACACATATCTTATACTTTTTTTCTTTGGCAATTCGCAAATCCCCATATCATCCGCTTAAGCTTCAATCGGCAATCAATTGTCTGTAAATATTTGGAAATTGTGTGTTGCAAAGCGTGAAATTTTTAAGCAGCAAGCAGCACCTAAGTAGGAATTTTATACCTCAATGGCACTACTCTTGCCACCTTTTTCGACGACTGGATAAATCTCACTTGTTGATGACTTCGCCTACAATGTATTTGTGTAAATATTGTGATTGTTCATTCGTCTGTATGCTTGAGGGAATTGAAGTGATTTGCTCTACAAGGTTTGTTAACAAATAAACTGCCATTTAACTCCTTTCGGCAGTAGTCTTTTAAAAATATTTTTTTGTACCTAAAATCACAGTGACAGAAGAAAAAACATTAAAGGAATTTTTTTTTATAAAAAATCTGCCAGCAATTAATCTATAAAAAAATCATAAAAATTAATTTAAAAAAATTTTTTTTTTTGGAAATTTCAATAGAAAAATTCTTCAATTTAATTTATAGCGCAAAGAGCTGTAGTACATAAAGTTCTGTAAATAAAGAAAAATTCCGCAAAAAAAGCTACTATTTAATTAGATTTGCAAGCCACTAAATATGTATAAAAAATTTAATTATCAATATAAATAAATGCAGTGACTCACGGTTTAAATCCTGCAGTTTTACTTTTTACATATTGCCAATATTTGTCGTGATAAAAAGTTTTTTGTAATATTTTTTTAAATATTGTTCCTTTCAAATGCACAAAGCATACAACATTTTTTTTCTCTATAAAAATTTTACCAAAATTTAACAAACTTCAAAAAAAAATTCTTGAGAATTTGGAATTTTCCTGTCAGAATTTTCAGAAACTTATCGAACAAGCAATTTTGTGGACCAACGCATACAAATCAACATTTTTTTCTTTGTAGAAATTTCACTAAAATTTAACAAACTTGAAAAAAAAATTCTTGAAAAATTTTCCTTTCAGAATTTTTAGAAATTTTTCGAGTATGCATATTTTCAGGTCACTCAATTCTAGCGTAATATAAAAATTTCCATTAATTTTTGATAATTTTTCTTGTGGACCGTGTCGCACGTTTTCTGCCATACAACCCATACACAAAATGAGATTTCATATTTTCGTATATTCTCTGTTTAGAATTACAAAGGAATTAACCATTATTTGTTTCAAAAATTATTTATTTCGATCTCTATTTTGCCTATTTCTTTATTGCCCACAATTTTTTGTTTGCTTTAATTTGCTCTGTAAATCTCTTCTTAATCTAAAATGATAGGCGGCATAATCTAATGCATTTTAATTTCTTATTTATTTATTTACTTTTCAACAAGTGTTAATTTAGTTTAATCTTCTTCTATCTTACAACTAGGAGTCCTAGAAAAACATTCAGTTAGTTTCAAATTAAAACTTTCATTGCAAAATCTCATAACTCACACTTCATTACATCATACAATTCTCCGAAATAATTAACAGCAGTTTGTCATAAACCAGAATATTATTTTTATCTACTATTATTAATCAAAAAAAAAAAAAAACTTTCATGCTAAGAAAGGTGTTAATAAAAACGCTTGAGCAAAAGCTTTCAAATCTTTTCAAGCTAACCAGTTTCGTGATGCGCCAATTCTAATGAGCCCCATTAAATCAGCAACCTAATTATCATCATCTCTTGGTGAACAGCGAACGGCATAAAAAGTTAATGGGTTGTTCCCACAGTTGGAATAGGTTCACACTGTGCAAAAAAACTGGGGTGTGACGAATTGAATTGTTAACTAAAATAAGGGTTTGGTGGCCAAAATAAGGAAAGCGAAATTTACATATATTGGTAAAAGAAGTAAGGTATACCAAAAGCGAGAGACTTAATATGTTAAGTAATTTTTTTATACATATTTGTAGATATCCAGGTGAATGAAGAATTGTTTTGGCAACGCCACTTACTAAAAAATTAATGACATGACTAAATGAAATGTGCGAACATCTAAACTTGAAAAGCATGTCCGAACGAACAAAAATAAATTGAAATATAAATTAAAGCAAAAAAAGAACCTAGTGAGGAAATGACTCTCAAAACCGCTAGCCTTAATTTCTGTGTTCCGAATAAAAAATTTCGAAAATACTTGAGCATTTAAATTTAAGATTAATGTATGCTCAATCTTTTTAATGACTGTATACGTTTTGTTACTTTATTTAACGCGCTTACGGCTATTGTACAATGCAAAAAAAAAGAAGCGAAAACAAATTGCTACAAAAAGCGTGTAGCAAAAATTAATTGATAGCAAATTTTGGTGAGCTTAATTAATTAAATTGGAGCTTATTGCAAAATGAAGATCCAAACATATCAGGTTGAACTAAGGGGAAATGAGGGGATGAAGGGATTTTAACCCTAGCAAGACGGAGGTCGTCTTATTCACTAGAAGATATAGAGTGCCTAATGTGCGACCTCTCTCAATCGGCGACGTACCAATTGTGTTTTCTGACCGTGTTAGGTAATTGTGCCCGGTTGCGGATAGAAACCTTCTCCTTGGGACTAAATATTGAGAAAAGAGCGAAAGACAGCTTCAGACTTTGTTGCCTGGGGAACTTTTTTGGGCTAGAGGGGTTGTGTTGTTCTACAGGGAGCTCTCCGTCAATCAAAGAGCGAGTCGAATGGCTACTCACCAGTGAAATGCCCTGTAGAAAGGCAAACATCTGTTCCGATAGGCGGGCGCAATCAAGGCCGTAGGGTTTTTAATGAACAGGTCAGGAGGTGTCTGAAGACACAGAGCAGGGAGAGGATGGATAGCACGACACGCAGAATGCCAAAGACCCTCTGACCGTTCGAATGTACTCGGGGTGCTAATAATGCGACAACACTCGATCTCCGTAAGAGTTCTGACCGGGCATTTTCCGATAGCTATTCATGCGGTTAGGCTTAATATAACTGCGATTAGCAGTTCATTTCTAAATCAAGTACATATGTATATAAAATCTACTGTTGCACTCGACTTTAGGATATTTGGCTTCACATTTTTCCTACCTCCAGCTAACTGAGAATGGCCCATTCAGAAGAAACCATGAATTGGTTCTGGCCGAACTCTGGACTTACTTATATTCCGCCACCACCATACCGTTTCTTACTCGTCTCTTCTGTGAGTCTGGGGCGAGCCTTGCTCGATCACTCTGGGCATTTGACAATGGAGCATTTCGCTTTATCTCCAGAAAGGAGCCAGTGGGCTAAACCAACAAATTTATTCTCATAGCGCGTTACACGATTGCAAGACCGAAGCTATACAGCTATCTTATACAGGTATTGTCCTCTTTGAATCAATTTTAGGCTTCGAAATTGCTTCAATTGAAATAAAGCGAAAACTTCGTCAAAATCAGCTTGTAAACAACAACAATATTTACAAAAACAACATCTACAAGTGGCAAGAAGGCGGAAATTCTACCAGCCACTTTGTGCCTCTATAGAGATTCTCTTTTGAGCGAATGTTTCTTATCTCTAGACAATTGTTTCATATTTTGTTTATTTTTTTTTCCTCTTTTATTTTTCCATGACTTTGAGCTGCTTCGGCGGGAGCAACAAAGTTGAAAAGTAACTGAAACTATGGCATGACCCAGAGGGGGAGATATGGTGGTGCCCGTCTGCATATACATAGCCATTTACCATGATGTTTTCTGCAGGAATGTGCGGGTATAAACTACAGATAAGTCATTGCAATACTTGTTGGATAACAGCTATGGAAGGGAAGAGGAGATGTGTGGTGGACAAAAGTAAACAAGCAGCAAAAATAAAAGAGAAATAAAAAGAAAAAATTTACAGAGCGAACGAACTGTGACAACATTAAGAGTAGCGCCTACAAAATCAACCAAAATGCTATGTACAAGCAACACTAACGAAATTTCGAAAGATATGCACATACATAAATATATACTTATTGTATATATATTTATTAGTAAGATTATATTAAGTATAACAAGGACTGTTGAAACTAAAAGCAAACAATTCACGGCTGCCGCACTGAAGAAGACAGTAGTAAAAGTTTTCGGTTGCCATTGGATATAATAAAGAAAATGTAAAATAAAAGAAATGAATGAAAAGAAGAGGCAGTGCCCCTTGAATTGAATACACAAGAACAGCTACTAGTCTGCAGGAAAGAACATACAACATACATACGCGTGTATGTTGGCAAAACAATGTCGTATTTTATTCAAGAATCTTGCAAGCAAGAACTCCTGTAAAACAATGGGAAATAAAACGAAGAGCCAGTTGAAGCAGTGCAACTAACACTGATAGGAAGTTGCAGTAAAGAGAAGAACAACAGCAGCAAAATTATCGCTTACAGAGGCTCACTGAATTCAATTGTGGGATTAGCGGTCGGCAGCGACTGTTCTAATGCCGTGCAAAGTGAAAGCTCAAGTGGTGCAGATGATGCGTCTAGCTTATAATGAAAGCTCTTGCAAGGACTGACCGTTATTACTGTAAAAGCTAAAAAATATTATTAGGTGAAAGCTTAAAAGCTGGCACCGAAAGCTCGGGAGCGAAGTGCAAGCTCTTTTAAAAAAAGGGCAACTTATTTTTTATAAATACTTAGAAACGGGGTTTTAAAATTCAAATAACTTTAATTAAATTTCTCAAAGCGAAAGCCCAAGTAGCGGAGATGAAAGTTTGCGCATGTAATGAAAGCTCCTGCAAGCTCTGCTACTATTACTGTAAAATATTATTAGGTGAAAACTTACAAATCGACACCGAAAGTTCGAGTGCGAAGTGAAAGCTTTTCTAAAAAAATGCCAATTCATATTATAGAAATGCTCCGCAATTAGGTTTTAAAGGTTCAAAGTTTTAAACTGAAAAAATGAATGTCACTTCATCTTAAAAAGTGGCACTCCTATTTTTCGAAATTTTAGTACTGGTTATGGTTCTAATCAAAAATATTGTGCCTTACAGTAAAAGCAAATCACAGCATTAGAGTGAAAGCTCTCCAAATTTATTGATTACAGTTTCGAAATTCAAAATAAATGAAAGCTCTCCAAATTCCGCAAAGGTCTTGGTTTGTAGAATGGAAAAGGTTTTATTCATTCATTGACGAATAAGACCATTTTAATATTTGCAGTGAAACAATAAAGCTGTAGGGTATTTGAGGAAAGCTTTAACCGCGGATTTCTAGGGAAAAATGTGCGGACTATATGAAACCCAAGTAAAAGCACTAGAAAAATATTTTTCTCCTTTACTTTGTGATCATTCTGTATACCAGAAATTCCGTTTAAGCTCTCTACTAGATATGTAATTTCTGTGTTCGTGAATTCATCAAAAACCTGCGAAATTAAATCGGCTAACTTTAGTACCCAATTAACCGCCGTGAAGTAGAATTTGGTGAATTCTACATAGCCTGGGTTTCGAAAGTAGGTATTATATATTGAAACTCGCTCACCTCCTGTACAGAATAATCTGCTGATACTATCATACAAAACGCATCATCTAAGGCTTAGATTCTAAGCATTGTAGCGCAATCGTTGCTTTGCCTTTTACTCCATAATCTAGGTAATAAAGCAGCACTAAAAAGCTCTGTCGTAAAGCAAAGGCAGAAGAGTGTGTGCACAAGAATGCAGAACAATTGAATTTTTGAAGATTTGGAGTTGTTCATTTGTTGTACGAGTATCTACAAATAAGCACTTCCGTTGGGGAATAAACTTTTTTTCATTTGCCCTTTTTTGTTCATCTGCTTACTTTGGTATGCTGCTTTTGTTCCTGTTTCGTTTGTTTTTTTTTTGTACTTTTCTCCTTCAATTTGATAAGCATAGCAATGTTTTCGAGTGTTTGAGGAAATTAGGCATGATTGTACTACAAAATGCGATGCCATTCAAATTGGGTTGCACGAACATTTAGGTAATGATTGGCAATCAGATTAAAAATATAAAAAAAAAACCAAATAACAGCTTGAGAATTTAGTAGTGGTTAAAATTGATGTTACTATGTACAACAAAAATGTGGAAAATATCAAGTGCTATTTAAGAAGCATTGCTTAGAGATTAGCAGGAGAACAAAATGGGAAAGAAGGATTTTATTGACTATGAGAATGTAATGATGATAATGCGACCTGTCTGCATTTTTTAAAAGGAAAATGAATATTTTAATGCAGCAGGGAAAAAGAAGAACACATTTACACTCATAATTCACGCAATGGATATTTTCCACGGAGAATTTTCAAACTGCAGCTGACTAACGAAAGTCAAAGCCTCTGATTGGAAGCCTGAAGTTATAATAAATATCCAGATAGGATTTTGCGCAGATTTCCTTGGTCAGTGCAAAAAAACCTTTATGATAAGCCCTATGACGCATATATGTAGCTTATCGCGTCTATTGACAAAATTTATAATCTCCAAAGTGATACATTTTCTAAAATAGGGCTTCGTCCGGAGTGATTTTGGTTATGGATTGGCACAAAACAACTTTGTAGGCTGCATATCGATAAAAATACGATAGATGAAGAAAACGATGTAGATAATGATAACGACATCGATATTTATCGATAAAAGAAACTACTGGAAGAGTATATCGAATAGAAGTAAATAAATCGATAAATATAGAGATACCTGGGAAGACGAGAAAAATACGTATATATCGGTAAACTTAATGTGGAACGATAAAAATATCGATAGCGATAACGATACAGAGTTTGAGTAATGAATACGAATCAAATCAGTTGGGAGTAATTTTGGTTATGGGTTGGCAAAAAGATTTTCGTAGGCTAACTACCGACAAAAATATGATAGACAGAAAGAAACGATAGAGATATCTGTAGTGATAGAAATAACCCCCCGAAGATGAGAAACAGACGGCAATACTGATCAACTTATTAAAAACAAGGTCGACAACGATAACAATATCGATAGCGATAACGATACAATTTTGATAATGAATACGAAACAAATCAGTTAGGCTGGATATCGATAAAAATGCGGCAAACGAAAAGATGTGATGTAGATAACAATGATGTCATCGATGTTTATCGAGAACAACAATTATTAGAACAAGTATATCGATACAAGTATAGTAGATATCGATAATGTTAGAAGTACCAAAGAATACGAGCAAAATACGTATGTTAACAACAATGTCTATAACAATAACAATATCGATATCGATATCGATAACGACAAAAAGAATGATAACGAACCCAACCAGAATCTTCTTTGAATTTTCGCTTTTGCGATAAAAGGAAACAGGCATTTTTTTTCAATTAATTCTACATACACCATGCAGTAAATGCCTGTGAAAATCGTACAGCAAATTTTTCCAATATTCCAAAATAAAAATAGTTGTGCTAAAATAAAAAAAAATATAACCAAGGATTCAGACTTGTTTACAAATCTTGGAAAAATGAGCATATGATTTGAAATATATAAGTGAAAATTTCACTCACTATAAAAATAGTCATTTGCCATGCACTTGCAAAAATATCTTTATTAAAATTGCGAAGTAAGAAAATCAAAATATCAAACTAATAAAAATCGTGATCAGGCAAAGGAGCGCCTGGAGGTGAACATAAAATCACGTTACTATTTACCGCTGTACAGAAAAGAGCAGAAAATTAAATAAAAATTCAAAAAAAAAAAAAAAAAATATGCGCATCTCATTTTGTTCATTGTTGGGAAACCAGTTACACGCAGAAAAGGAGAAAACCTGTCACACGAAAATGGTAACGGCAAATGGCGCACGAGTGCCTCATTAACATACCGGATTTATACCGAAAATAGAAGATTAAAAATAGCAGTTGTACAAGTTTTAAAGTCAATAAAATACAAAAACCAAAAAACAAAAAAATGCAATCAATAAGTTTCACTTTTATTTGGCTAATCAGCAGCGTCGACTTAATTTCAATACAATATAAAAACTCGTTTTCGTTTTTTGCGTCAGTGATGTGAACTCATCCACCATCAGTGGATAAGTGGATATATATATGCCGATTGTATTCATACAAAAATTAAATTTTGTTTAACGGTAAATTTCTTGATTGGTTTACGTTTTTATATTTAATTTTTTTTTAAATTTTTTTGTATTGTTTTCATTTTTAATTTGCAGTTTCTTTTATTTACTACAATTAATTGCTGTCTATTTTATGCTTTGAAGTAATAATTTTTTAAAATTGCAGAAATGCAGAAATTGCAGAGTAAAAGGGCCCATACGGTCAATGAAAGTCAGACATATCTATAGCTGTGTATGTTTTATATATATATAATTGTAATTAAAAGTAAAGAAAAAAAAGAAATGACTCGACAACCGCGAAAGTCATTCACTGTCTTTGATGCGCGTGGTAATTTATATGAGTTGGTATTTTTTTCTTCCATTTTATTTCATTTATTTTCATTCACTTTTTATCTTACTCTTTCCCCATTCTTGCGTACCAACTACTTATACACAGCTGCATTTTGATTTATTATTCTTCTGTGTCTTCTTGCAAACTATGCGTTTTTTTTGTTTGTTTTTTTTTTTTGCTTGCTACAATTGAAAATCTTAAGCCGCCGCTCATTAGGTGTAACAAATACGTTCACTTCTGGCACTGGCGCTGGGTGCTTCGGTCGCTACACACATAATCGAAAACTAGATTATTTTAATTGCAATCTGGTGAAAGTCATCGCTACTTGCTTCTAACATATTCTAATTATGTACAACACGTTGCTAAAAGTAAAATATTTGTTTTTCATTTGCTTATAATAGCAAACAAATTGGCCATTAGGGGAAAAGTTAAACACAAAAATTTGTGGTTGTACAAAAAGTCGAGCATACCTCTGAAAAATAAAAAAAATATAAGCGAACGAAAAACAAGTACATTTGCGCAAATAAACACATCGCCATTGTATATTTTAAGCTCATGCTGGTTGTTTTTTCCTGAAAAATATAAATAAATGTAAACATATTTAGTAAGCTTTGTAACCCAATTTATTTGTCTATTATACGAAATACATACAAATACGACATTTCTGGAATATAACATGCATAGCTCTAATATTTATTACCAAAATTTAGCTCTAGCAGTGATTTCGAATGTAAAACATGTCATGCATAATAAGTCAGTGATATGTCCTGCATCCTAATAATTCGATTTTTAACACATCTAAGCTACCTGTAATGTTTCAGTATGTCAAATAATAAAAAAAAAAACAACTTTTGAATGCATAAAAAATCTAATCTTAAAAATCTTAAATGCGCGATTGCGTAAAGTTTTTATTTATTTTATTTGTCAAACTAACTTGATCCTACTTGCTCTAGAGATAAAATTACCGCTAGGCGTTAGACTTTTTTAATCTGACTCTTGACTGCCTGCATTTTTTTTCCGCTTGAATTTCACTACTCGACAAATTTTGATCAACTTTAGTCTCCAAGAATAAAATAGTCCTTTCCTAAAGTGAAATTTTCTCCTGATTCCGAATATGACTTCCATTTTCTTGTGGCAGATCTAGTTTCCGAGATATCGGCGAAAATATGAAAATTCCCATTTTTGCAGAACCCTACTTCATATAGGTACGGCAAAAATTTGTATTTTTCATTTTTTCATTTTAAACTGTTGAATTATGCATTATACTAATTCCCATAAAAATTTCTTGCCTTCTTCGCCCTCAAGTATCTTCAGTAGTTTGGCCACTATGCCAAAAAACGTTCAAAAAATGTTGAAAAAAAAACGAAATTTTTTACACAATTTCAGATTTAACCACTTTAAAATCGGAAAAATTCTATTGACGAAAAAAAGTTAGCCCTCCTATGTTGTAGGTAATTTAACTACGAAAATTTTAAGCATACCAGTACAACAATCGGACGTGCCATTGAAACTATAGCCCCGTTAACTTGCAAGCGTCTATCCTACAATTTTTTTATAGAGAAAATTTTTATTCAAACTAGGTTTTTATTTTTTTATAACGTTTTATTATAGACATATGTTTGCACGTTAAACTGTATTCAATTGAGTAATACGAGTATAAATCAACAATTCAGTAAAAAACAACAACGACAACAACATTAAATACATACATATCTACATCTAAAAAAGTCAAATTGAGCGATTTTACCGTGGTGGTCAATAGTGAGGGACGTGGGTACTTCTAACTACCCGTTTATAATTTTCTGGATTTGTCTCCCGTATTATTGTCCAGCAATAATCTCCCATCATTTCTTCATTCCAAAAACCTTGGTAACGCTTTTCAAAAATCATGAGGTCTTGGTGAAACCTTTCACCCTGTTCATCACTTTCAGCACCTAGGTTTGCGGGAAAATTATCCAAATGTGAATGCAAAAAATGCATTTTGAGGGACATGTTGCATTTCATAGCACTGTAGTTTTTCAACAAGGCTTTGACCATCTCTCTATAGTTGGGATCTTTGTTGTTGCCAAGAAACCCACTAACGACTTGCTTAAAGCTGTCCCAAGCCGCTGCTTCTACTGATGATAAATGATTCGCAAAATTTTCGTCTTTCAGCAACTTTCTAATTTGCGGACCAACAAATATACCTTCTTTTAATTTGGCTTGAGTTATTTTAGGGAAAAATTTCGTTAGGTACTGGAAGGTCGCGTCCTTATTTAAAGCCTTTACAAAATTTTTCATTAATCCTAATTTGATGTGAAGTGCTGGCAAAATAACTCGTTCGGGATTTACTAAAGGCGGGTTTGCGATATTGAAGGCACCTGGTTCGTACTCAGCTCTTGGTGGCCAGTTTTCCTGAATATAATGGGTTTCTCTAGCACGGCTGTCCCAAAGACAGAGAAAACAGCAATATTTAGTGAAACCTCCTTGAAGTCCGAGAACTATAGCTACAACCTAGGATGTATTTCATATACTATTTATTTTAAACTGTACCACCGAAACTGCTTACCTTTAAGTCCGCACAAATTTTCCAATTAAATTGTTTATATTGAATGAGCTCAAGTAAATTTGATATGCTTAAATAAGTTTCTTTAGTATTCTCAGAATGTGCCACTGGTATTGACGGTAACGAATTTCCTTTATGGAGTAATGCTGCTTTTAAACTATGCTTTGAACTGTCTATAAACAAGCGCCAATCATCCACTTTATTTTCTAATTTTAGTGCTTCAAATAAACCTTGAACATCATTGCAGTAGCAAATATTTTCACTTTTAGTAAAAAAAGAAGAGAAAGTCTTGTGTCTATTTCGAAATTTGGAAGTACTTGTCGAAGGGCCCAGGCTGCCCCATTGCTGCAAACGAGATCCTAGAACTTCGCTATCAAATTTCGATAATTTCAAATCTCTGACCAAGTCATTAAGTTCGGCTTGTGAGACTCGATGTGGGATCTCTCCTTCTTGTCCACTTTCTGAATTATCTGCTTCGGAGTCACTTTCGCTTGAGGCTTCAAAACTTATAGGCGGTCTAGGTATGGGTAAGGTATGGTCATGTAGTTTTGGTTTTTTAGCTGATGCCACATTTGGATAACTTATTAATTTCCTCTTTTTTCTCGTTTTACCTTTAAGGTCTATCACGCAAAAATAGCACTGGTCGTGGTTAAAGGGTTCAATCCACATCATTGGAACACCAAACTTCATGTTATGACCTTTACCCGATACCCATCTCATTAAAGTTAATCTACAGGAGGCGCAAATAAAATTAGGTGTCCAAGATTTATCGAGATTTTTTACACGGAAACCGAAATAATGACAGTATGCATCTCTGACAGAATTAGTTATTTTCCGAGCTGAGTTTCCGAAAATATAATGTCCGCAAATAAAGCAAAAATCATCCGGATTATTTTTACATTTAAAATCTCTTTTGCAACTAGCCATTTCGTAAACACATCTACCGATATAGTATGTATAAATTTGCACTACAATTTGCAAAACAAAATTTACAACAAACAGTAGTGACAATTAAATACTTGATGTCTTTTTAAATTTATTAGACCCTAAGGTGGAGTGACCAAATGAAATGTCTCGCCAATTTTATCAGAGTAATACTAAAATTGTAGGATAGACGCTTGCAAGTTAACGGGGCTATAGTTTCAATGGCACGTCCGATTGTTGTACTGGTATGCTTAAAATTTTCGTAGTTAAATTACCTACAACATAGAAGGGCTAACTTTTTTTCGTCAATAGAATTTTTCCGATTATAAAGTGGTTAAATCTGAAATTGTGTAAAAAATTTCGTTTTTTTTTCAACATTTTTTGAACGTTTTTTGGCATAGTGGCCAAACTACTGAAGATACTTGAGGGCGAAGAAGGCAAGAAATTTTTATGGGAATTAGTATAATGCATAATTCAACAGTTTAAAACGAAAAAATGAAAAATACAAATTTTTGCCGTACCTATATGAAGTAGTGTTCTGCAAAAATGGGAATTTTCATATTTTCGCCGATATCTCGGAAACTAGATCTGCCACAAGAAAATGAAAGTCATATTCGGAATCAGGAGAAAATTTCACTTTAGGAAAGGCTTCTTTTATTCTTGGAGATTTTTTTTGTCGAGTAGTGTTTTTAGCTGTTTTTCATTAAAGTAAAAATAAAAAAAAAGTTTTTTTTTGGAGAACGAAGCTTGTGCTCTATATCCAACTAAGAAATAGATTAGATATGATCTAAATATATAGCACTTTTAGCGCCGTTCAGCTTTCTAGAGCTAAGGAATTTTTGATGATTATTAGAAGAGGGTATGCAAAAAAAATCATATATATACATATATTTAAATCTCGTAATTTTGATATTTTGCATATTGTCTGCAATACTCGAGAAGCTTTTAATTCTAGACAAACAATTTCTAAACTCTCACAGAAAAAATTTATATTTCAATGCAACTTTTCCTAAAATAACGGCTTAAAGAATGAACAACTGCAACTAAACCTTTAAATGTTTAATCAGAACAATAATATTTGCTTATGTGTGGCAGTAACAAAAAATGCTAAGCTAACATAAGCTGTTTTGTCAAATTTGCGTAGATACTATCTATGTACATGCGGGTGTAAAAAGGTGGAAAGCAGGCAATCGAGAAAATTCGCTACTGCAAACTAAAGCCAATGATCTTCGGTATATATATATAAAGTGCACGACATAACGATAGTGCAATCACATATTCAAAATTTTTACTATTTATTTTTTTAAATTTAAAATTAATTGTTATTTTTTTAATAAAAAAATAGCTCATTCTACCACAAACTACGCTTAGATCCAAATTTCAAACGGTAGAAAAAATTCAACAAACTTCACATAAGGTTTTAAAATTTGTAGAAAAAATTTGGCTATGCAGTTTTATAGGCCACACAATTTTAGTATATGGGATGTAAGTTTTGAGTGTCTACAAATGACCGTTGGTTTTTGATATTTTTTGTTGATATATTGCGCGGTTTTTCCATATAAAAAATATGACGAAAGAGCGTCAGGAAAAAAATTGTTAAAAATCAACGATAATTTGTAGCCATGCGAAATTTGCACTTTATTGCACTAAAACTACATGATCTATAAAACTGCATACCAACATTTTTTCTTAAAATTCGAACTAAAATTTTTTAATCCTGTCTAAAGTTTATGGAGTTTTTTCACCATTTGAACAAAGATGGAAACTTTTATTTAAGCGGCGTTTATTGTAGAATGAGCTATATTAAAAAAAGATATATATTAAAATTAAATTAAGAAAAATAAATAGTCATTACTTGTAATTATGTGATTGTGCTGTGTAGTTATGTCATGCGTTGTACCTTTGTTTGCATGTACCTACCTAAATTATTTGTTCGTATTTAACTCTTTTTGTTTATGCCCAAACGGTATAATAAACAGCTGAATAAAATAAAGTATGGCAAGTGATGGAAAAAAACTCCAAAAAAAAAATACAAATACCAAGCACAAAAGCTTAAAAAACAACGAAATATTTCCAGAACGAAAATATATTTGCCGGCAATTGAAATTCTCCAACTGAGTACACCTCTACACCACACATGCCTCAAGTGGCACTCAGTATGCAATTGGCGTAAATAAATAATCAATTTTTTGCTTTATTTTGTTTTTTTTTTTCTGTTTTGGTCTGCTTCGATTGCTGGCAATTCAACCGAAAATCGCACTCGCCCAAAATGTGCGTGAAATACTTATGCGATAGTTGGTTGACTTGAATTTTTAGATTTTGTTGGTGTTGTTTTTTTTTGCATTTTTATTACAATTTTTTCTTTTTAAATTGGCAATTTGTAAATTGGTTATGCGAAGCACGCCCAATATGTTTGAGCGCAATGATTTTGCTGAGTGCATTTGAAGAGTTCAGTGAAAAATATATAAATATAAAATTATTTTTGTATATGTATTCAAATATATATAGGTATATATGTATGCTTTAAATATTTATATTTAAAATTATCTTCGAACAAAACGCTATACATTTCTCGGGGGTCTACTTTGAAAACCTGGATGCCCAAGACTATAAAATAATTAGACTCTCGAATATAAATTCCCGTCGATGCGATTCTCAAAGTAAGGTCGTCAACGTTCACTCACGAAATGAGAAAAAAATGCAACAATATTACGCACATTAGGGTAGTCCTTAAAAAAAATTAATTAAATGGGGGCAATGTTTAGACTCAAAAAATCTAAAAAATTTGAATAAAGTTTTCCTTTTCATCAAATACTCAAAATCAATATTAGTATTCGGAGATATCACATATAAATTTTGGTTCGGAATGGTGACGGTTAAGGCGTGTCGCATGGATCAAAGTTCAGATTGAAGATGCAGATTAAAGACGCAAAAAATTTAAACTGATATTTGATTCGTTCGACTTTAGGATAATAAGTAGCATCGATTTCTGGTACTAAATGAAAAATAGTTACGTTATACGCGCGTTAATCTTTAACTGCCTCCAGTCGAGCCACAAATGTATATGTAATATGTTCAGTCAATCTGAGGAGATGAGGTTTAGGAAATCTGATGTGAGAACTTAAATTTTAATTTACATTTAAAAATCACCCTAATGTTCATATGTAATAATAAAAACATCGAGTAAGCAAATTATAATAAACAAAAAAATTAATTTGTGACTTTTTTTTACTAAAAAAAAGGCCAACCACACAGTTAGATATCCTCGGAACCGCTGCATTTAACTGGAGTTTGGATTCAAGAGTAAAATGGAAAATAGCAACACTCCATACGGTGCTAGCGGTAGCGTGCTTGCTTTGCGACGCGAAGTACCCGTGTTCGATTCCCAGTCGAGTCTAGAAAGTCTAGAAAGCCTAATGAGGAAATGTTCCTCAATTTTTCAAATATAATACCTAAAGCTGAATAAGACTTAATAAAGGACTCAACTCAAAACTGTTTCGAAACTTTTCGAACAAGTAACTAAACTTGAACTTAATTTGTATGAAACAGTTTTGGTGTAATTTCGGTAGATTTTTTTCTATTTCCTTTCACTTATATCAGCTTTGAGATATACGCGTTTTTTGGAATGGCCCATTTTATGTTTGAACATGGAAATGAGCAGAAATTTGAAATTCTAAGTTTATCCTCAACTTTGCTAGAAAACTCCCACCTCGCCCACTCTTCAAGTTTAAAATTTATCAATTTCTCATCTGTATTTTTTTATCAACCCAATTGATGTCAAATAAAATATTTTAGTTTTAAAATTTCGCAAAAATGTCTGCAAAATTCCATAATTCGGCGGCACAGAGTTATCCAACAAAGACGTAACTGATTTTTCACCTTCGTATTTCAAAAATAAAATCCTGCATAGCCAGCTCATCTAGCTTTGGCTAATATCGTCTCACACAAAAAATCATTAAAACGCACTGTAGCTCACCACTAAGATGATTAGTACACTTCACAACAACGCTTTTGGTAATTTGACAATTGAATGGCAAAATGTCAATGAGTTGATTGCCAATCATATTAAGAAACGGTACAAGTGTAAACTAAAATAAGCAAAAAAAAAAAAACAAATCAAAATAGGAGCCACAACTCCATGAAAATAAATTTATGAATGAACATTCATATATTGCTTTAATCGCGGTGTTTTGTATCTTCCATTCGAGAGTTACATATATTTTTTATATTACGCAGTTTCTCATTTGTTTTAGGAGCGTGAAGTCTGTGAAAATGCGAATATCACGTCATGTCAGCATGAAATAAAAAACTTACGTTTGCTAAATAAAAATACACAGCAATAAAGTTGAGCGTGTAAGCGACTTGTAATACTTGCGGCTACTGGGGACGCTTTGGCGTGCGGTGGGCCACATGACAACGTGAGCCAACAATCGGAGTTACATATATGTATGTACATTTTTTTTTAGAACATGCAACCGCATACATTGACCATTTGAGATTCTTGGTAGTGAAAAAAAAAAACTAATCACGGAAATTACATTTCTGTTCTATGAAGTGTTTTTGATTTTTCATATTTTCTTTCTAAATCATCACCTATTCGTAAATTCATATATTATAGATTTTCACATGCGTTTTGCATCTTTTGCTGCTTCTGGGGATTGAATTTCTATTTTCAAATTACTGATAGCTCACGTTTCGACCGCGATTATTTCTTTTTCAATTTTTTCCATTCGATTTTGATTGATTGATTAATGATTTATACGTAGATTGCTCTCCAGGGGGTCGGGTCGATATCGGTAGCTCAATTAATAAAATGTGTATCAAACCTTAAGGGAATTACAAATTTGTGTGGGGATAAAGAATAAGCGAATAAAGTAAAGATGAAAAAAACTTAATGAAGAAGTAAAAGAAAAAAAAAAAAAACGATTTTGGGCCAGTAACTCAAATAGGGAAAGCTGATATCTTTTACTTTACTAAAATTAAATTTTGAATAAGATTTATGGACACAAGACACCTTGCACGATATATTCCCGCATTGTCAACTACTTTATCGTCTTTTTTTTTCTTTGTTTTTTGCTTGAAAGTCATATTGCAAGACATGTCATCAATCTGTCTTGCATCGGAAAAATTCATGTTGTAAATATTTGATTGTTTTCGGCATACAAGGCATTTTGCTAGACATGTTTGCCAGATGACTTCTAACCCGAAAATGCTTATTTAAAGTGGTAGATAGTTTTTTTGCAGTTTATGCTTAAAAACTTAATATCACTATGTATTTTTGTAATCTAAAATGCAGAGAGGAAGAAAAAAATGAGCAAAAAGTTTAAAAAATTACTAAAAAAAACAATAAATTTATTTTTTGACTTATACCTACATACGTTTGGTTGAAGCGGCTTATACCCTTAGGCTCAGTTTTCATTCTTCCAAATTATTGACGGCAAAATATGACACGAATAATTTATATTTATTATTTATATTATTATAATTTAACATGGACGTCAAATCGAAAAATGTAATAGGTTTGGCTCTTCCTGTTTAACAGACAACATTTGACATTAAATTTGACCTAATGAAACCCAGACATTATATTCTTTTGACGTAAATTTGTTCAGCTGAAATAATGGGAAAGGTTTATTCTCTGCGGCTCGAAAAAATAAACAAATACAATGGTAGAGCTTGCCAAATACCGGTAAATGCAAATAGTTTAGTTTTAATTTTTTTTTTGGGGTTTTCAAATACAAATATTAAATATTATCGTAATAAATATTATTTATAACACTTTTTTTTTACAGTTGAAGGACTAATTGAATAAACAAATAAGTTTTTGCAACTCGTGTAGCCAACTGAATTTGGGGCAAAATAATTTTTGATACAAACTTTTCCACAGACCTTAGCTTAACTTCAAACTTACAGTAGCAGCAAGAAACGATTTTTTAAACTCACAAACAATCTTGCAGTGGCTGAAGGCATCAAATTTGTCTACGAAAACGAAAAAAAAACATCAATTGCAATAAAATTCTTCAGATTGAGTTAACAAAGGATCGTAGAAAAACCTGACAATGTAAATAAATATTTGTAAACTTGTAGACCATGAACTCCACGTTCACTTTTCGATTGAATACAATGTTGGCCTTTTTACCCCGTCACGTATCGCAGCGGCAGCAGCATTTGTCGACTATTTTTATGTTTTTTATTTTTATTTTTTTCTATTCGTAGTCGCATTCAGACAAGTCTGTGACATTTGACCGTATACGAGTTGGAGATATCAAATAAGTCTTTAGACCCATAGATAGATAAGATAATTATTTTTGAATAATTGCAATGCAAAAAAATATATTGATACAATATTTGAAGAAGAGAAATACAGTTTTAAATAAAATCAAATGTAGTATAATAAAATAATATAAAATAAAAACAAACAAAAAATAAATAAAAAAAGTTAAAATAAAATTAAATTAATTTAAAATAAACAAAATAAAATAAAATTAAAATTAATTGTTCAATCTCTGATCAATTCCGGAAGACAGTGTGACGTCATGATCTTGAAAATAGCAAAAAAAAAGCTAATCTATTGTTGTAAATAAAGTAAAATAAATAAAACAGAACTAATTTAAAAAATATACGAAAAAGAAATAAACAAATAAGTAAAATAGTCAAATATAAAACAAGATTTAAAAAATTTAAAAGTAGAAAATCCAATAAAATTTCCCCAAGTGAAACAACAACTAACAAAAAAAAATAAAATTAAGTAAACACTATGGAAATAAAAATGCAAAAATTAAATAAAAAATGAAAATAAAAAATTAATTATATATGAAAAAAATACCTAATTACAAAAAAATTAAATAAAATAAAGGAATTCAAAATAAAATAAAATTAAAAATTAAAAAAGCGAATAAAATGAAATAAAATAAAGTAAAATACAAAATAAAAAGAAATGAAAAGATTTAAAATAAAAAAAATAAAATAAACTATAAAAATAAATAAATTAGATCCAATAAAATGAAAAAGAATCAAATAAAGAAAAGAAAAAAAAATAAACTGTAAAAATAAATAAATGAGATCCAATAAAGTGAAAGAATAAAATAAAGAAAATCAGAAAATATAAAAAAGTGAAATAAAGTAGGTTAGGTTAGGTTGGAGTGGCAGCCGCCTTCAGCGGCTCACTTAGGCCAATATTTGGCCCATTGTGTTACCACAAGAAAAGTTTTGTACCATCCCAAAAAGAAAAATTACCCCTTACTAAACCAGTTTGCCTCATTGATAAACTTCAACAGACAATTTACCTCGGTGCTAGAAACCTTACTAAGGTCATCCAGAAACGGTGATCCCAGATGTCGCATCCTGCTTTTACACAGTGCAGGGCACTTACACAGTAGATGCAAGATCGTTTCCTCCTCCTCGTCATTCTTGCAGCTCCTACAGCATCTTCGGAAGGGCACTCCCAACCTTTCAGCATGTATACCTATCAGACAGTGCCCTGTTAGAGCCCCGATCACATTCGAAATGTTTTCCCTTCTTAGAGAGAGAACGCTGCGCGACCGTTTCCGATCCCATTTAGGCCACGTCTGCCTTGAGGTTCGACAGGCCGTATTTTGCCTCCATCTATTGTCAGCTTGTTTATATGTAAAATCTCTGAGTAGCATTTTGCAAGTGGCAAACGGCATACCAATGCGTTCTTTATCCTGAAGAATCTGCTTGGTCGTACCTTGTCTTGCAAGTTCATCTGCCATGCAGTTTCCCTCTATGTCCCGGTGACCAGGGACCCAAATGAGGTACAGTCTGTTCTGCTTAGCCATCTCCTGTAGAGATCGGCGGCAGTCCAGCGCGATATTCGAGTTAAACGTGAGAGAGCTCAGAGCTTTGATTGCAGCCTGGCTGTCACTAAAAATGAAGATGTCTCTTCCTGTAATCCCGGTCCCTATACTCTTCACCGCTTCCATGATAGCTGAGACCTCAGCCTGGAAGACGCTGCAGTGATCTGGTAACCTAAAGGAAATTTGCAGGAGAGGGTTTCGTGAGAAAACGCCCCCTCCCACCTGATTATCGAGTTTCGAGCCATCTGTATAGATGACAATGCTCTCAGGTGGAGTGTGAAACTCAGGTTTCCACTCCTCCCTGCTTGGAATTCGTGTAGTAAAGTTACTTTCATTTACCGATGTCCAAGCACACCGGTCCGTGCTGCTCGGAATAGAGCAGAACTTGTTCAAAATACTAGAGTGCCCTTGGCATTCAGGGTGCCACTGGGATGTCTCTCTTAGTCTCAAAGCAGTCATCGCTGCCGTCTGTTGTCCGACCAAATCTAAAGGAAGGAGGTCTAAAATGGCGTTCAAAGCCTCATTTGGAGGAAATAAAGTAAATTGAAGTAAAAATAAAAAGAAACAGGAAGAAATAGTAAATACAAGTAAAATGAAATAAAAAAAAAAAACAAGATTAAAATGAGTTGAAAAAAATCAAATGTAAATTAAAAAAGGAAATGAAATTAAAAAATTCGTAGCTTGGATAATTATTGTTGATACAAATAAATAGGCCGTATAATTAATATTTTATACATATATTTACAGAAAAAAGCAAAAAAGTGATAAAAAATATTAGAATAAAAAAGCAATATAAATGAAAAAGTAATAAAACTTTAACAGTATATAAAACAGACTAACTAATCTCAATAAAATAAAAAAAAATAACAATATAAACGAAAGAAAAATAAAAATAAAAAAGGATAAAGTAAAATAAAATAAATCCATATGAAAGTAAAAAAACAGAAAAATAAGTAAAGTAAAAAAAATGAAAAATAAATAAATGGCATACTAAAAAAATAAAAAAATAAATCAAATAAAGAAAAATTTAAAACGAATGTAATTATATAATAAAATGAAGTAAAAAAATGTAAACTGAAATAAATAAAATATGTATGTGAGAAATATAATAGTAGGTATAAATTGGAGTAAGATAAAATAAAAAAGTTATTTTATTTAATTTTTCTAAATTCGATTGGCAAATCGTATCTAAATAAGCAACAAAATAGTTACAATTTTTGATCTTTTCATAAAAATTTGACTGGGCTCTAGAAAATGACAGCTTATGGAAGTAATGCTCCAAAGTAGCTGTATCTGCCTTATTTTGCCCTTAGTAATTATTTATTTAAATTTTTTCATACAATTAAGTCAACTGCACATTTTTTTAAATATCCATGCCATGCCGCTCCTGCCTCTCTCTCACTCTCTCTCTCTTTTGTGTACTTTTAACTTTTTGCGTTACTAAGGGTCACAGCTCACGTTTAGCTTAATTTCCTCTACACCTTTCTATTTACTTCCCCTTCTAAAGGACGAAGTTTTTTATTTTTGCATTTCGGCGCAACTTTACGAGTATGCAATTTTGCACGCTGTCACTTTGCATCTTGTAACAAGTTGTACTTTACTTCTTTTTTTTTTGTCTGCCGGCTTCTTCATTTCCGTTCTCTCTTCTTTTCTTCATAGGCTGCTTTGTGCCGCAAGCGCTGAGTAGTAGGTACAACTTTTCAATACCTTACCATTCCAACACAAGTCGGATCTATCTATAGGCCTTCAAATGTTTTGCATCCAATGGCTTTGATTGTAATGTAATGGTGGTTGTTGTTTGCTGTGTTATTGTTGTTGTTGTTGTTGCTAATGCGCTTGTTGAGGTGAGTGGCAGCAGGCGTGCAACATATTCTTGTGCAAGTACATATTACTCATGTTGCAAGTAGAACTCTATACATTGCTTGCCACCGCTACGCAACAGAGTAACAAATACTTTGCAATATTCAGATAAAATGGCAATATCTACTAAGTATAGACGTGGTACGTGAATAGGTTGATAGGTAAATAAGTATGTATGTATGTGTATGTGTGTGCGCATAAATTGCATACTTTCTATGTGTGTGTATCTGTGTACACCTTTCGGCATTTGCGGTCCCCAAACCAATTCTATCTTCAGCTCCACCGCCACGCTGAGTTCATTGAATTCTTGACTGTCAATACTTACATATTTTTGTTGTTGCTACTATCCCGGTTTTTACTTCTCTCTTTTTTTGTATTTCTTTCGGTTATTTTGGTTCTTTATTGCTGTCTTTGTACTTGTTAGCTGGCGGGCTATTGGCAAGCTACTACACTCATAAATAATTCTCCAAAACAGGTTCCACGTTTGGGCAGCCACTGTCATTGTCAGTACGTGCCCTTTCTCTTTTCACCCGCCTCACTCCGCCACAAAGGCAGCGCATGCAATGCGTTTGCGGTCGTCTAAGACTCTCTTTGCGTTTTTTTTTTATGGCACAACAACTTTGGCGTAACCAGCGCCACATGCTGTCTGCGATGTAGTCATATCTGGTTGGTTATTTTTTTTTTTTTACAATTTCGATCGTTGATTCGTTTTATTTTCTTCGCTTAATTACATCATAGGTGGCGGGCACATTCTCTTCCTGGTGTTAATGACAAAATAAGAAATGAAAAGAGTTTGTCGATGTTGCAGAAGGAATGTTTGAGTTTGGTGAGTTTTTGAGTTGCTGCAAGTCTTTTACGATGAAAATTGAAATTACTTTGCGTAAAAGTGTAAATTTTGGAATGACAGAAAATCAGGTTTTTTTACAGTAGGTCTGCAAAGAAAGCATGTGGTGGATTTCGTGTATGTTAAAAAAGCTTACAATTTTTGAAACATCAAACAATGGCGCTTATTTTGTTAACTAATGTAATTGGTGTATTTTAATGTTAGGTGTATTTTATTGTAGCGTGAAATATTGGGATCTGTGCGAAAAGATGCTTTGAGTTGTGAATTATAATAAAGCTATTTATTTAGAACATTTTTCAAATTTAATATGTACAAAAATGGCATGAAAAATAGTGATTTTTAATTCCAATGAATAAATTTTTAACGATTATATTATTATAATCAGGAATTGAAAATAATCGTTATTGCGATATTTTCGAAAAAAAAAACATTGGGAAGAACTCGTTCAAAAACAAAAAAAAACTCGAATATATCGCTCTAACCCACACTTGCTATGCAAATCTGGCATTATTTTTTATTTAGAAATTTTTTTGTTTTAAATCATTTCATAAGTAGAATTTTTTGATTTTCATGTTTTTGATATTTTGGGCTTCGTTCGATCAGAAATAGTCGACCATAATTTACAGATAGTTTGCGATTTTTATTGTGTCGGTAATAAAACATAAATCGTATCGTTGATGTTGTTGCTATTATTTGCCATCGCTAACAAATTTTTAATCGAAAAAATAAAAACCACAAAATATCGGTAAAATTTTGTCGAAAAAATGAAAATCACAAAACAACGATTAAATCATGATTTATTTATAAAAACTATAACCGTCGCTGATTTTAATATATGCATTTTTTAATTATTAATATTTTCTTTCAATTTGAGCAAGGGAGATTTAATTGATAACAAAATATTAGCACTAATCTTTGCAGTCAAAAAATCTGAAATAATCGAAAATTATCACGACCAAAAAAATAGTCAAATAAGCAGATTTTGCGTTTTCTAGTTATAATTGAATATTACAATCTTTATTAAATTTCTTATTTACCATTTCTATTCTTTTTTTTTTAATACATTTTAGATTGATTGACTTATAGCAGTCGTAAATACAAATCATTTTGTGACTTTTGCTATAAAAAAACGTCGTCAATAAAAGTCGTTCGTTACCTGTTATAAATCGCACATTTTCTATATGACACCTTTCGGGCGATTAATGTAAATAATTTTTAAAATTCTGGTTTAATAAATAAAAGTCAGTAATTGACTTTAATAAATGTAAGTCACTGATTGAGTTTTAATAATGACTTATACATAAGCAATGATTTTAAACAATAGTTTTTAGAAAATAGTTCAAGTTATCGTCGTAATTAAAAATCATTTCGAGACTTTTGCTGATATAAGAGTAATAAATATTATAAATCACACTTTTTCCTTTTTGCTCTTCAATGACGCCTTTGATGGTATTAATGGATTTTTTTGTTGCACTCCGTTAAGAAA
Source organism: Anomoia purmunda (assembly GCA_951828415.1). Classification (NCBI taxonomy): domain Eukaryota; kingdom Metazoa; phylum Arthropoda; class Insecta; order Diptera; family Tephritidae; genus Anomoia; species Anomoia purmunda. The sequence goes on from OX639997.1 coordinate 113,709,448, forward strand.
AAAACACAATCTTACTTTGATGAAACCAATCTCGCAAAATTAATAAATAACATTGGAATATGAGTTTTTGAGAAACAAGATTTGAAGAGGAAATGTCACGCATGTTGTCATGAATGCTTAAGAAAATTAATATTTTATAAATTTTAAGGTAAAAATATTGTTTTGCGACAATTTTATATATATTTTTTTTTGCTTGAATTTATGTATTGTATTTACATATCTACATTGTATTGCCGCAGTCATTCCGCAATGTCAAATATCTTATTTGAGAACTTAAGTACTTCCCATAAATGTCTTATAATGGCTTCTCCACAAACGTAAATTTTTATTTCCTTTCACAGCGCAGTGGTGTTGAGTGTCAACGGCGCACTTAACGCAGCTAAGAATGCGGCAGTGATTCCACAAATGTCTTGTGATTATCTACCTACCTACCTATGTGCCTATGCCTGTATGCACGTACTCTGTATAGATGCAGGAACGAACAGCGATAGTTGCACACAAATTACAAAATGTACTACATAAATGTTCTGCCAAGCGACGTTCCAAAGTTCTTTTTATGGTCGTCACAGCAGGAAATTTCAATTCTATTCAATTCAAATATTAACAATCGAATGCTGTTATTATTGTTGTTGTTGTTATTGCAGTTAGTAATGGTGGCTAAATAACCAACACCAATGTTAGTTACTTCAACAGCTTCCTTGCGGTTGCCGCTTCAAACTTCAAGCATAGATTGAATTTCTTTCGCCGCATTTACGCATTCCCAGGTTCCAACCAAATGCAATGCTGTTTGTGCACTCTAATCATCAAATGGTTTTGTTTTTGTTTTTGTGTTTTTAATTTTTTATTGTTTTTTTTTAATGTTACTGATTGTTGTTATGCTGCTACTTTTTTTATTTTTTATTTTTGTTGTAACCGCAAGTCGTTAGAATGCGGTTTATAGATCAACTAAGTATAGCGACTGTGGGGACAGCATTCGTTGGATACGTTGCTTCTTCATCAACAGCATTGGTTAGCTATTGTAGCCAGTTTGAGCTGCTGGATTGTTTCCTTTGTCTTTTGTTTTACTTCATTCTTGCATTTTTATTTATTACGAGTGCACTTTACTCTGAGATTAGACGCGGAAAATCTGGCTTGGTGTGGTTGAGCGTTGGGTTGCGGGCGAAGGAAGTCCGCATTTGTATCTATACCTGTAATTGTACATAAAAAGGTACTCGCTTGCATAACGAATTTTTCACGTTCTCCGGTGTGTTGTGGGTAAGCAAGCGTAGACATATCGACTTACTAGCGATGTGGTTTTTTTTCGTTTGCATTCCTATATGTTTTTTTTTTTTATGTGTATACCCGTTTCTTTTACTTGGTTGCATTCCTAGGTAAAATGTGTGAGGGAGTTGGATGCGAATGAACCAAGTATATTAGTTATATTTACTTACAGTGAGATGCATGTGCGTACATATTACAAAAAAATATGGACATGAGGACATGCCAAGCAATATGTCATTATCAATATCAATTTAAGCCGAAATCGGACTAAATTCCACACTTTAGTTTTGGTGATTTTCGAAATCGTTAGGCTTAAAATGCACTATGTAAGCTAATTATTACTAAAACGGGTGCGAACTGAAAGAAAAAGGGCGGAAAATAACAAATAATACACCGGATTTATTTTCAAATTCTTCAAACAATTTTTTTTTAAGATTTAAAGGTTAGTCTTTCAATCTGATGTATGTAAATCAACCTGAGTTAAGTATAAATCTAAGTCGAGTTCGGCTGTTGAGCAGCTCAGATTTTAGCAGTTAGGTGCATCTGCTCGGCGAGACATTAAGATCTCGATACCTTCCAGTAATAACTGAGTGAAATGTTCTCGTATTTGCTGACTGTGGTGTCGATGGCCGCAAAAGGGAGCACTGTAACTGGCCGTGAATAAACGAAAAGCTGTATTCCAGTGCGAATGTTTACACTGGCAAAAAATGCTAGATAAGAAATTTGGCCTGTGCCCGGAATTTATGGACTGGATCTAAAAAGTTAAGATACACCAAATTATATTCTACGGTTCGCTAACCTTATGGAAAGCCATTGAATTGAATTATATCACATCGAAACTAAGAAGGGTACAGCGGTCGAACTGCGTTGCGATCCAACAAAGACCTTGAACGTGATTTGCGCCATGCCTCCGATAGATCTTTATCTTAAGGAGTCCGCTTCTAACAGTGCCCTAAGGCTAAGAGAACTGGGACTCTAGAAAGAGCGTGCGTTTGGCCATGGACGCATACTGTAGTGCGTCCGTGATCCGGAAATTCACAAAAAAGCTAACTAAATATATATACCCAGAAAGTCTACTATCCATAAACTTCAGCAGCCTGTACAGCTCTGGAGGAAGTGAAGCGAATATTTTTCACAGGGCCTACCATAAAATAGAGACATCTCTGCGTTTCCCGGATTCTACGCGTGTTTTACAGTCACAAATTTGTTTGATATGAGAGGGTTGCAGAACCCTTCTGGCGTACGAGCGACGCGGGTCTAGTATCGCAATTTTTTCAGATAGCCAGGCCGCTATCCGGGCTCTCATCTCTGGAATGGTGACATCGAGCCAGGCCACCCTAATGTGGGTGCTGGAACGGCGTCACTGTCACGACGAGCTGGTTCGGTACGGTTCCGCCGTTGATACCTCAGAGGTCACAGAGGTCTCGTCAGCGGGCGGACTTCCTAACACTGGATGAACAAGACTAACTATGAGTGGAAGAACTTAGAATCGTGCAGAGTATGGAGGAGGCTCTGGCTCTCTTTCAATGCCAAAAGGTTTCTGCTACCACTAATATAAATCTGACAGTCCAATCGCTATTCTCACTGCTCGTATGGGATTGGAATACAGCGTCTACTGCCGCAGCCACAACCCACCAGGTGCAGAAGAAACCATGGAACATCTCATCTGAGCCTGTACAGGTCTTTGCAGAACTAGAATGAGATTTCTAGGGCATTTTCCCATTTTGGAAACCTGAAAGCATTGGATAACGCGTATTACCGTGATTTGATTAAGTTTCTAAACTCCACGGGTTAGATCTAAGGCGATTCAAGCGGTTTTTCTTTTCCCCACTTCATTCTTCGTTCTATCTGAATCGAGGGCGAGTAAATATATTTTAAAACGGCGCTTTTAGGTCTAATTAAAGTTCTTCACTCGCCACTGCCACCAACCAACTAGCTGTTGTCCTTGTCACAACCTTACAGCATCCCGCACACTCAACCCAGTCCTTTGGCGGGTTGAGGTCAACGTGGGCAGTTTGGGAGGTATTTTGAGTGGGTTGGTAATCTCAAGGTTGTACCTCACTTCAGCAGCCGCTGTAATAGTGATGGGGCTGCCCATTCAACTAACTTTCCCTTTGTAATAAAAACAATAAAACTAAGCCACTGCCTGATATTAAAGAAGTCTGTTTATGGTAATCTCAAGCACACTTAACCTGATAACCTAAACTAACCTGGCAAATCAACCTGAAAAAATTCAAAGTAGTAAAATAATTTAATCTATTCAGCAATCCAAGCAATGAGTTTGCATGCATCGCCAGCCGCAAAAAAAAATGTAATATATTTCGTTAAATTGATTTTACAAAGACTTATTTAACACATTTTCCTTCGGCCCTTTGGCTTACCATGCCGTGGAATGCATTACCAGTAATTCACCCATATCTTAAATAGCTTCACTCTTAATTTGCAATATTTTCACTCCCAATGCCTTTTGTCAGGCTCACCTTCTGCATTCCACATCGTTCCATTGTAAAGCTCCACAGCAAACTTAATCCATTCAATGGCCATTAGCTACCGTATTCTTTTCAACCTGTGCTACTGTTGCATAAAGAGACACACACATACGAGTACACATACACACTAATAGCGCCGCGCATATTTTTTTTACGCTGCATTGTTGGATACTTTGTGGCACTCGCATAAATGAGTTAATGATGTGTGCTAATGACAATAGCTGGAAGGCGCTGAAAGGCAGTTAATAAAAGTTGGGTGAGTGTGGAGTTGCACATACATGGATGCATATTACGTTGCATTGTGTAAAAGGATAATAACCCTAATGGCAGGCAAAATTAACGTAAGACTGCGAAAAAATTTACAAGGCAGCAGGATTGAGCGCCATGTTTGTGGCGGCGGTTCACGCAGTGATGGTTGCAAGTTGCAACGAGTTATTACATTTTTTAATTAGCTACTGATAGCCATTAGCACTTGTTGGAAAATGTGCTAAAAATGTATTTATATCTTTCAAATAATGGTTTAACCCTAGAAAGATAACGTACGTCGAAACGACGTACACATTTTTTTTTACGCTCTCACACTTTTATTTGTTTACTGAGTAACTTCTTGCGCTCATTTATATCAGTCGGTACCAGCAGCTTATTGGTGGTGGTTGATTTTTTGCGGTGAGTATTTTCTTATCTGAGTTATGATCAAATCGCACGTCGAAAAGACGTATCGTTATCTTTAGTGTGACTTTTTGGTTTTTCAATCGCATGTATGTTTTGTTTGCTTTTTTGTGTTCGGCTTACTAGATTAGTGACATAACATGATAAGTATTAACCAGAAACCTTTAACACGTAAGGATTATATGAAAAAACTCTCTGCTTCGCTAATAAATCCATGGATGAAAAAAAGACTTGAAGTACCCACATTGTCAAGAACTTTGCGCAACACTATTGAAGTCGCTTTAGAAAATTCCGGCGACGGAGTCAGTGCTACCCAACAAGAAGACCCAATTGATATTGGGAATGATTCCGAAGGTAGTAGCAATCCGAAAAAAAGAAAATACTGCGGTTTTTGTTCTTCCAAAATAAGACGTATGTCGAAAAAAGAATGTGTTAAGTGCAAAAAGCCCGTGTGTGGGGAGCACCAGAATCAAGTTTGCACAGAGTTTACAAAGATTTATTTTGTACACAAAATAAAAAAAATTTGTTAACCTCGATTTAAGAACGAAAATTGCACCTTTTTCTTAAGACTGCCTTATTTTTGCTACTTTTTATGAAAAAAAATGAATTGCTTTATAAGTTTTATATTATCTTTAATTTTATGATTACATGTTTCAAAATGGACTGAAAATGAGTGAAATAAATGATCTCAGTTAAAAAACAAACAATTTTTATATTTTTAGGAAACATAAAATCCATTAAAAGGAGATACGTCATTATGACGTATCGTTATCTTTCCAGGGGTAAAAAATAGCGTTATCTTTCGAGGGTTAAAGGAAAAAGGGGAATTCAGTAAATTCACGCAGATGTTAGTATTTTACATGGAAATACAAAATTGGTTCGGATGTAGTTTTCACGAAAACAAGTTTTTTGGCGATGCATGGCAACATGCATGACATGTCCGCTATGTGTCGTGTGTGTTTAAAAATTGTATTTCTTTGTGTTTCACACAAAATTGAAGACTTCCGACTTGAGTGACATTTTTTATGACATGCCCATTAATTGTCTTGTATGCTAAAAAAAAAAAAAATTGTTATCTAAAATTACCACACTATTTAAAATTTAGCTATACAAATTATTGGAAGGCTGCTTCAACGCAGCACTTTCGTTAGCTATAAACACTTTGCCGCTTTAAATTTAATTACATACCGCCAGTTAAGTAATCGCCTCAACCGAACTAAATTTTTCTCACACATTTTTTTTATGATTCGCTCAGCGCAATTATTTTTTATTTATATTTTGAGCGCGTTGTCACAGCAGCTCCAACACATCTTCTTCATTCAAGGTCAAGGTAACTCAAGCCGGCTTAATTCACTTCAGTTTGCTACAGATTTTATGTTTTCTAAAATTATTTTTAATGCGATAATTACATACATACAACATCTAACCACACTTCACGCTAACTGTTTTAGGTGCTTCTTCGACTTAAGCGCGGCGCAAATCTATTAACTTAGTAGGTAATTGTTTTTTCAGTTTCTTATGCCCGCCTCTTTGGTTTGAAGGTGCACACACGCTCGTAAAAAAGTGTTGGGCAAACCTATAATCAGTTGAGTTATAACTTACTTTTGCTTTAGATTTTTTAGATATTTAATTTGTAAATTTTGGAATTTTTCAATTGGTGGGCTGGATTTCGGATAAAGATAAAGGTTGTCTGGTGTAGAAGTTGTTGTCTAACTTCTTGTGTGGGAATTCTATTGCGGTTACGGGCATATTTATTTTTTAAATTAAATATTTTTGTGTGTGTTCTTGTTGAGATTTTTTATAGTTATTTTTGCTGTACAACTAAATATAGATAGCCACGCCATTTCATTTATTTAGAGATTGTAGGAAATTAATTTATGAGATACATGAAGCGGCGATTACGCTTTACATGAAAGTCATTAGCAATATTAGCGCTTGCGTTTTACTTAATGAAAGAAAAAATATTGTACTCAAGTTATGTTTAGAGAAATAAGAAAAGTACTAGGTTTTCTGTGAACCACACACCATTATTAGAATTGCGCTCAAAACAACAATTAATCATTGTAGTATTAGCCCACAACGTAATTTCTCAATTTCCTCTTTAGATAATGCGAAAAATATGTTTGCATAAAATTAAATAATTTTTAAACTTATAAATGAGTTGCGCGTTTTTTTTTCTTATAAAAATGTTCTAGTACAGGAAGTGTCCGGTTACTCTTTGATATTTAAAATTCGTGAATTAAATTATGTTACATTTAAAGGAAGGCCAATAGAAAGGTTTTATGAGGCAACTTTACCTCGTGAGGATGTATATTTGAAGTTTTCGATTAAAACAACTTTTCGGAATGTAACTAAAATATTTCGGAAACTAAAAAAACCGGTGATCTAGCTTTGTAAACAGTGCCGCCAGTTTCTGGCTATAAATAGTGATGTCTTAAAATTCAATAATAAAATAAAAAAATTCAATAATTACTCATATCTCCAACTTGCCTCTAAATATTTATGGATATATAATTATATTTCCCTTTACAATATTCAAACTCATATGCATTTTAAAAGCTATTTAATGTTTTCCTTTTTTCTTTGATTTTTTTAATGTTTTTTGTTAAACGCAAAACTTTAATGTTCCACATGGCATTCGCTGCAATTAAAGTTTTGTATTTTATTTGTTTTTGTATTGTAAAGTTTCACTGCTGTTGATGATAACTTTAAAAATGCAAATATTTCGCAATCACAAATAGTCGTAAGTCATTAATGCGCAGCCAGATTGCCACTTATTGACGTACAAATTTCAAGATAAGGATAAAAAAGTATTTGTAGAAAATTAAAATTGACATTTTAGTTGCTAAGAAAATAACTGAAAAGAAAAAAACGTATTTTCCATTATCTCGTTGCCACGTAAGTACATACGACGTTTACAAAGTTGACAAGCCGAAGTTGTACGGCAATGATTTGTTTTGGTGACAGTGTTGCCAACGCTACTTTACTGCATGTCTCTTCAACTGTCCGTCGGCGTGGTAGCTCATTTACAGCTTTATTAATGTTGACGGTTGGAAGTTGGTCAATGCGAATGCAGTGATAATTTTTTTTTTTTGTTTTAAGCGTCAATATAATTTTTTGTTTTACAGAAATTAATTTATAAGAATTTTCAATTCAGCGACTGCCATAGGTGGCATTTTATTAATCTGTTGATGCTAAGCAAAGCCTGTTTTTGTGTTTTTTAGAGATGCAATTAAAAATAAAAGTGGTGGTTTGGTATAACGGATTCTTTTTTTGTTGCAGAAAAGCAATAAAACAAAGCAAAAATGGAAAGAAATAACGAATTTAAGCAAAGAAATACAGTTACTCAAGCAATTGCTAATTTAACTTGAATCGAAAAGAATATCAAATTTATTTTCGGAGTAAATATTTTTTCCATTATTGATTTTACGACACTTATTTTTTTATAAACTTTCGACTATTTCCTATGTTTTTTTAATTTTACTCCGAAATATTATATATTTACACCCAAAATTGCATTAAACATAGTAAAAAGAACAGACAGTGGTTTCGACTCTTCTTTCCAAAGCACATAATTTTTGTTCTGCGCTAGAAAAAACAACAAAAAATAAAATAGAAAATTATCTTTTAATATATTTTTTTATTGTAAACCAAAACCGACACAGTTTTGGAAAGGCGAGTTTTCAAAAACTGTAGTAGTATTTTAAGTTAATTATCCGAATTACCGATTTCACTGCGGTTCTTTCCTGATAATTACAATAAAAAAATCTTAAAAATCTAATTTCGAAAATTTTTATTTCAAGAATTTTTTTAACGAAATTGTGCCTGCCTGAGTGTATGCAAATTTTCCTCTAAAATATAACTCCGAAGACTGCTGGTTATTCCGAAAATCGAATATGGTTGCTATCAGACCGATTTTTTTGTGTATACTCCGAATTTCCAATTTTATTCCGAATTTCCAAAACCATCGAAAAATTTAATTCCGAATATTTTGATTCCACTTTTTTTCAAACTTCAAACCTTGCGTTTACTCCGAATTTTTTTTGCAGATACTACCAATCGTAACAATTTGATGGTAAATATTTTTAAACGAAATTGTGTTTGTCTGAGTGAATACCAATTTTTCTTTGAAATATATGTAACTTCGAAATTTGTCGTACATTCCGAAAAAATGTATTTTGCTAATTTTTTGAATTAGTTAGCTCAAAACTAATTTATCTGTTCTTACGATGTCATAATTTTTGAGAGAATGTTACCAATAAGCAAGTTTTGTAAAAATGGTGGCATTGCGTAACACAAAAGCTATGTAAGAACCTAACTTTTCAAGATGACAGTCTGGCAAATAAATACAAGAAAAAAAACCTGCGTACCAGAATTACTAAATTTCAAAGATAAACGTCTACAATAAACTATTGCTTAACACGAAAGGCCGCCGCTGTGTCAGCCACTCGCACTCGGCCGGCTCCCTTTCAGCCGCCAATTTGCCAAGCTGTCCACTGCTGCATCAGTAGCAGCACGAGTAGCTGCAGAGTATTATAAAAACCTTAATTCATGTGACGGCTAAATGCTTTTGGCATTTTAAATATCAACACGAGCTTTTCGTTGCTGTATTTTTTTTCTTTGCTTCTTCTGCTGCGAAATGCAAACGATTTATCTAAATACTACAAGCAAAGCCATGCCATGTGGTTGAGCATGCAAATAAAATGTGAAAAAATAATAAAACCAAAACCAAAAATAGTCAACAATGACATCAGATACTTTTAACGCGCACACATTTCCGCACCTCCAAAGAAGACAACGCGACTGACTACTCGTACACACAACCTCACCGCCTTGACAGTGGAGCAAAGGAGACTCCACACTATATCTATTCCGTTGGCGGTTAGCACTCGCCGCATTTTTAGCGTTTCTGATTACAATTCTTAACTGCATCTTAATGCAAGCAAACAAACACACGCGCGGGTTCGCTCATACACTGCCAGAAACAGTCGTAGCGTTGTAAAAAAATTGATGCATGTTTTACACACAAAGCTACAAATAAATGGCGATGAGCCACACTTTATTATTGTGATTGTTGTTGTTGTTGTGCCGACTTGGTTGCACCTCGAATGAGAGAAACAGTTAAGAAATTCCACAGCCAAAGCAATAAAATGCCAAGTCAAGCAGCTTTAAGTGGGCAAACCGCTGAAACATTAAAGCCAACTAAGCGAAGAGAGCAAAGCGAAGTGCTTGGGGAAACGGCAAGCGCGGGCCTTTAGTTGATAGTTGATTTTTTTTGTTGTATTTTTTAATCTTTATTTTTCATGGCAACAGAAACCAGTTACAACGCAATACTCCTCTTTGTTGTTGCGGTAGCAACAGCAGCCAAATGAAATGCCAACGGGTTGCCAACAATAGCAATAACAACTGCCAAGTGAAATACCACCATGAATTGAATAAATAAATGAAGGTGTAGTAATGGTTTGGGGCCGCTTTTGCGCCAGTGACAGAAAGTGCAGTGTTTGGTGTGATATATGTATGTTTGCAGTAGGTAGATGTTGCAGCTCATGCAGCTACAATAGCAACAACACTAGCGTATTGGGATAAGATAAGCTTTTGTACATTTCGAGCAAAATAAATGACAGACAGTTAGCAATGTCTGTGTTTGCTATACAAAATTAAATTAAACAATATTGATTCTGAATTGAAGAAGGCGAAGATAGTAAAGCAAACAAAAAAAAAATTGCGCATGCAAAATTTATTTCTGAATTGTATTCTTAAAAGCCGAAATGTAGCATGGCGGGCTGACTGTCGACTCCATTAGCAACGCATATCTGCTCAGCAGATCACTTTGTAGTCCTTGAGGGCATTCTGCCCTTATCTATGCACATTTGTGTACTAACAAATAAATTAACAAATAATCATGTCAAGCCATATATGTACATACAGTTACTCATACAACTGATCACATGGTGATTTTCTTTTAATATCCTCAATGTTTTTCATTTCAATTTTTCTTTCGTAATTTTTTTTTTACAAGTATTGTTTGTTCTATATCCAAAAATATGTAAATCGGAATTCCAAACGTTGCACAAAATATTTGAAAATTCAAAAAAAGTTTCCACACCGTTTTCAAATTTTAGAATCAGATTTTTAGAAAACTTTTTAGTATGCAATTTAGTTTAGTTATGCTAAATAAAAATATTTAAGCCTGGAGTTGTTTTTTGATTTTTTTTTTAATTTTGGTTTTAGAAAATTTTTTCTGATCACATGGTGATTTTCTTTTAATATCTTCAATGTTTTTCATTTCAATTTTTCTTTCGTAATTTTTCTTTTACAAGTATTGTTTGTTCTATATCCAAAAATATGTAAATCGGAATTCCAAACGTTGCACAAAATATTTGAAAATTCAAAAAAAAACTCCACACCATTTTCAAATTTTAGAATCAGATTTTTAGAAAACTTTTTAGTATGCAATGTAGTTTAGTTATGCTAAATAAAAATATTTAAGCCTGGCGTTGTTTTTTGATTTTTTTTTTAATTTTTGTTTTAGAAACTTTTTTCTTTTAACGTATGAAATTCATATGACAGATGATGTGCAAGACCGCTAGCACAACAAAATATTGAAATTCAACGGGAATTTTTATAAAATCCACGCTTTATATAAAAAAAAGTGCGTAAGACTGAAATATCAAAAAGGTATCAAAAATCAATCTGAATTTTTAGAACTTCGTACTTGTTGTAAATTGTTATAACAAAAATTAAATGAGCTACATAACTGCATACAGAAAATTTTATAAAAAAAAAAAAATCTGATTAAAAAGCTTGAACGTTTTTCGAAGTAAGAATCGATTTTTAATCGTTCCATTACAGACAATCTCTCTTGGCTATATCATTTCAACTTGGTGTCGTATGAAGCAAACTTGATTGTTCGGAGGAAGTGTTAGTGTGAATGCGGTTACTAACTAATTTTGTTAGTTCATTTGGTGTACAGAATAATTGCAATATAGATAACTGAGTCGAGCTAATTCCACTTCTTCATCCTCCGTACAGCTGTACAGCCCACCGTATAAATTGATATCGATAGATTCCAGATCTGGAAATATCAAGAGGCAGTATGATAAAAGACTCAAATGGACTAACTTTTAGTCCGACCGGCGCAGCAAACAATCAGCCAATACTTGTGCCAGATCGACTGAGAATATTGCCACAATCCGAGAATGGATGCAAGAAACCCCGACGTAGTAAATTCCTTTAAGATAGCGAATTTTGCGTAGGGACTTGGGTCTACATTCGAAAAAGATCCGTCTTACCAGGTAGCTCAAAGTTAATGGGTATATGCAATGCCGTTTGTTCGCTGTCGGACCGTTTGGAACAAAAATGATCACTAGTGACGTATATTAAACTATACCAACCTAGACACACAACCGGCCAACGAGGTTAGCCCGGTGCATCTACAAATAGATGGTGTTTGGTACAGATTTTAGGCCGGTGATATCAGTTGTCTGTCCTTTTTTTACAACATGATTGATGAGTCCATTAACGTCAACAGCGAGTGCTACAGAGTGAACTTTACCGATTTCTTTTTTCTCAAATTGAACAAAACGGTCGTAGGTAAGCGTTTTTCTTGAACGATTTGAGGTTATGGCGAGCTCTCGCAGAGGTGACATTCACCGGCTACGAAGATCATGCGATTAGACCTCGCTGGACTTTTTCTTGTAGAGTTTTTTTAAGTCGCAATTGACCGGTGATGTCAAATACAACATTATGCAGACCGTCGCCCAGAATTAGCCAGATTTATGCGGCAGAGTGATTGAAAATTGGACCACTCGGGTCTGTGGCATCGTAAAAACCGCGATGGGCATTTCCAAGATTTTATATTCTATAATGGCGTACATAGCTCTTATTGCAAAACTCAATTTTACAACATTTTTTTTTATTTAGCGAGTAGATTGAAAATATGTTTATAATTCAATTTAATAACTGACATATTGAGTGCGAGTTTAGGCAAACGCTTCAATTAAGTTATTCAACTTCCATTCACTTGGTTAAATTAAACTTTTATGACCTTATAAAATGCTCCAACACTTTGCAGTGATTTTAAATTTGATTTTAAAATTAATTTCCAACCTCTTTAGCTTCGGAAGCATTCTCACATTAAATTTATCGAGAAACATCTAGAATGATGTTTGCTTTTGATCGTCTAAGCAGTTTCCTTCTATCTTCTATGCTCGCTGCTATTAATATCATTAAATCGCCGCTTTCGGACACTTGACTATTCTGTTTGTGGCATTCCATGTTATCGCAATGGTCGCATCTCCAAATGACAGCGCTGACCAGACATTAATGTTACTATGATTGAGCAAATATACATAAGTAGATTTGTGTGCGTGTGTAAGTGTATTACTGTGGGATTTTATAACAAAAAGTCATTTAATGTCCGACACGCGCTTGAAGTTGAAGTTGAATGGCTTTTGTTGCGACTGTGGGTGCTTGAGAGCGAGTGACAGCGGTGTGTTGGTGAATTGTGCAATTTTTACCCGCTGGCGGTTGAAGTGATTCTACTATTTGCCAGCAATGTATTGTAAGATCAATAGCAGCGCAAGTGAGTTAGAGTGTGTACTTGCCTCTCATGGTTTGACATCAAAGCAGTTATAGTAAAAATGTCCATTAGTGTGGCGCTAATGACATAATGGTGGCATTTAGAAAAGCTTTTTGTTTGTCAACTCAGAACGATGTCACTACGTTGGATTTGGGCATCACAGGCAGCGGGAACTTTGAACTGTGAACTTCAAGTGTGGATAATATGATGCTGACTGAATTTATTCTTTTGTATCCCATTAAAATTTCATTTTCATTTGTTAGGTTCACCCCAAAAGGAAAATTGATACAAGTGAAATGAATTGAAGGGCTTTTACTCCACACCCATCCACTATTTTGTACGGGACTTTCATAGAATACGAAATATCCCTTCAACTGTGTAAATTCCAAAAGCACCAACTCAAGTCCGAAAATGTTTGTCCATTCTAAAATTAAAAAATCGTAACTTGCGAAATAAATAAGCTTATACTTAAAAATAAATTATACTCCGAAAAAATTTGATTAACTCCGAAAAATTTAAAAGTCTAAAAATAATTTTGAAAGACTCGGCAAGTTAACCAAATTCCGAAAATGCAATTTGAAATAAATTTATTATCGTTAAATTTGAGAATTTCCTAAAGGCACAGAATAATATACATAAGTCAGAAATAAAGATGGATTCCAAAAAATCAGAATTTCAGGACTTCAGATAAGCTTCTGTTGAATTTGTTTACTTCAAACTATATCTACTTCGAAAAATTTTGGTAACGCAGAAATTCTTAAAAGCTTTGAAAAACCAGCTTTGGTATAGTGATTAAAAATATTCAAGTACAAATGTTAGGATGCAATAAACTTAAAAAACTGTATTCTTAGAATATCATTGAGCCTAAAATTTGTCAACATTCCGAAAAAAATCGATGCCCATAAAAAACGTAAATGTCAACAAATTCCTAAGAAAAAGTGAATTATTTCAAAATTAAAATTACTCCGAAAAGTAACAAGAACATTGGGAACAAATTTGAGTTGTAGAATACAATTGATTTGCATTTATAGAAGTTCTTGGTGAAAATTTGTCTACTCCGAATTTTTTGTCAACTCCGAAAATATTTCAAAATTACGATTAAGCAGAATGCACTTTAGTATATATAAATACTTGTGAAAAATTTATTAATTTAATATAATCTGATAAAGTCTATGTAATTGTAAATATGTATATTTATGTACATACATATGTATGTATTTAAATATACTCACAAAATAATTTAGCTGGAAACTTTGTGAACTTAAATTTTCAACTTAAAATTTTAAGTCCCAATAAGCCAATCACTATTCAGCTGCCGTCAATTCACAGTATTAAAACGCTTATGCTCATAGTTTCAGTTTATGGTTTTGGAAACTTTTCAAAAATGTCACATACATACATAGTATGTTAATACACAGATATGTAAAATCCCGGAAATTATAACCAAAATACATTCAAAGCACCTTAAGCGCTTCTAAATTAATGCATTACCTAACTGAGCTGCCGTCAGTGTCCTAAGCGGATTGCGAAACTTTACAAACGTTCGCCAATGTAGGGTACAGTAGAGAGATAATTAAGGATACACACACATACATACATACAAAAATATGCATGTGTATAGCTTCAAACCAAACACAGTAATGCCCATTAGCGTAAATGAAAGTTTGAAATTAATATTTTATTAATATATAATGCTTTAATCCCTTTTCATTGCACAGTGGTGCTGATGCCAGTTTTAATCAAGCTTCGCAAAACTGTTTATGACTACGGGGTATTCAAATTAAGACAGCTTTGTGATTGTGTACTTGTGCATAATTAATACCCAATTCTCGTGTGAAGTATGTTTTGTAAGTATGAGAGTGATTTTTTAAATGGCATATTGTAAGTCGTTTTGATATCGTGTAACGAAGGTCGCGTTGATATCGCGCCACGAAGTCATTACAAGACGCTTAAAAGAGAAAAAACCAACATACATTCTGAGATAGGGATATGTAGCTTCGGACCATTTCGGCACTAGTTCAGGGCCATTTGAGGAAAAGTTCTCTACCGTTTCGACACTACTATTTATTGCTAGTACTACTACTACAACCACAACTACAACTTCAACTGCCACTACTAACTACTACTACTGGTTCTACTATTTTTATTTATGCTGCTACTTATTCTAACTACTATTTTTATAAATGGTACTATTAATTACTACTAATATTTTTAATAATTACTACTACTATTTTTATTAATTTTTACTACTATTTTTATTATCGCTTTTACTACTTTCTACTACTATTTTTACTAATGTCATTACTACTTACTACAACTATTTTCATAAATTTCTGTTTCCGTTTAAACTAATGCTACTACTAACCATACCACTTTTACTTATTTTTACTACTATTTTTACAAATTTCTATTAACATTTTTATTAATATTACTACCAAACTCTACTACTATTTTTATTTATTTGTACTACTATTTTTACTAATTTCTACTACCATTTTTACTAATGCTACTGCTAAATACTACTATTATTTTTACTTATTTCTACTACTATTTTTACTAATTTCTACTACCATTTTTACTAATGCTACTACTAAATACTACTATTATTTTTACTCAGTCATACCACAATTTTTACTTATGTTACTACTAAATACTACTATTAATTTTACTAATTTCTACTACCATTTTCACTAATGCACCTACTAATTACTACTAATCACCACTATTTGTACTGCCACTACTACTACCACAACTATTGCTACTACTACCTACTTACCACTACTCTCATATTTAACTCTCCATCTCTTTATGTGGTCGGCAAGGAAGTTTTACTTCTGGCTCGCGCTTTTAGGTGTACGGTTTTTTTAATTTATTTTTTTACTGTGTCTTAAAAAATATAATTGTGGTTTTAGTTCTAAATCTTGAAATCGCATGCTGAGGTGCTCTACATTGTAAGCTGAAATTAAAATATTACTGTCCCAAAAGAGGAGCCGAAAGCTTTAAATAGCACATTATATGTATAACTGATTAATAACACATTAAATAAACGTTAAACAACGTAACCAAAAAATTATTCATTCACCCGCAAATATGTGCCACTGCTAATCCAACAGTCCACCATCACATCACACCACACTCGCACAATGCCATTAAACAGAATTACATTTTTTTGCCAACACTACTCAATGCTCCCCCTTCGCCCAACACTATAATCTGCCTCATTCCAAAAAGCCGAACCGCTTGCGTGCAAAGCGTTGAATCTGTCAGCAAACTTAAAAGTTCAATCAACTTTGTGCACGCGAATCGACATAATGCAAATATTTATATACATACGTACAGTGAATCGATATGAAAAAAAAACTACTAAACATATACAGACATACATAGCAATGTGAATGTTAATATACAACACAATATCCATTCAATAAAAAAAACAAATGACATAGCTGCATTTCAGGCCCAATCATTTCATGCCGTGCCACAATTTAAATACTACAACAAAAAAAAAGTGAATTTATTTGTACAACAACAAGAAAAATATATATAAAGATTAAATCATATATTAATAATACAGATTCGAACACAACATCAGCATAGCACGCATGAGATAAGTATTTATGTACATCCACATAAATAAATATAACACCTCAAATGTGGGTCACCAACCACCATACCAATAGCAATACTCGTACCTCACCACGCGACATGGCGTCACGCCAACAACAACACGATAACACGCCAACAACAACAATGACAATAAAAATCACATATGCGATTAAACTACAACTCGGATATCTACCATAATAATTTGGCGATAGAACGTAGAAAGCGACAAATTTCGTACCCCATTGAATTAGAGGAAAGAGGAAAGGAAATGCGGGCTTTAAACTGTGAATTGATGAGATATACCTACATATGCACATACAAAAAAGCCGATTGATTAGTATTAGTTGGTAATGAGGGGAAGTGAAATGAGTTGGGAGTGGTAATAATGGAGATCAAGTGATATTTGAAATAATATAAAACGGAATTGAATAAACCAGAACGAAATTACAATATTGTAATAAATGGTATGATATGAATTGACAGTAGGTAAAAGAGAGACTGTAATACTAATATGGCATGTAAGTGTATTGGAACTTAATGGAATGCAACGAGTTCAAATTAAATGAAATTAAGGAAATGAGAATGGAAACAATTTTCCCATAATTATCGCGGCGCATTGGTTGAATGTAGGCCTGGCAAACTGTGTACCTTGGTTCAAACATTGGGGAAGTCTGGAAAGAAAGAAGTCTGATGGGGATATTTGCTGATCTCCGAAATAGCAGCTATCACTTCTACCACTTTGAAAAATTGCTGATTTCGAGCTCAATAAAATTCAGATTTCTAAATATAAAGAAGGAATAATGGAAGGGATATAAAATTAATGACAACAAAATATAATGCAATGAGAGGAAATTTATGGAAATGAAACTAATGGAAATAAAATGAAAGTGGGGGAAAATAAATGGACGGAAATTAAGGAAAATCAATGCAAATTAAATGAAATGAAAATAATAATATCAAATAAAATGCAAGGAAATGGATTGAAATGAAATGGAATGATCTGAAGGAAAATGAAAAGAAATGAATCGAAATGAATAGAAATGAAAGGACCTCAATGAATAGAAATGAAACACAAGGAAATTAATGAAAGTGAATGTAAATGGAATGAAAATCAAAATAAAAATATTAAATAAAATGCCACGGCATGGAATGGAGTGAAATAAAGGGAATGACATTTAAATGAAACGAAATGAAAGGATCTCAATGAATAGAAATGAAACGAAAGGAAATTAATGAATGTCAATGTAAATGGAATGAAAATCAAAATAAAAATATTAAATGAAATGCCACGACATGGAATAGAGTGAAATAAAGGGAATGACAATTAAATGAAACGAAATGAAAGGATCTCAATGAATAGAAATGAAACGAAAGGAAATTAATGAAAGTGAATGTAAATGGAATGAAAATCAAAATAAAAATATTAAATGAAATGCCACGGCATGGAATGGAGTGAAATAAAGGGAATGACATTTAAATGAAACGAAATGAAAGGATCTCAATGAATAGAAATGAAACGAAAGGAAATTAATGAAAGTGAATGTAAATGGAATGAAAATCAAAATAAAAATATTAAATGAAATGCCACGACATGGAATAGAGTGAAATAAAGGGAATGACATTTAAATGAAACGAAATGAAAGGATCTCAATGAAAATGAAGTACAATGAATATAAATATAACGATTTAAACTAAGTTAATGAAAAATTTATTGAAATAAAATAAATTTACTAGAATGTAATATTAAAAATTAATTCCTAAAAAAAAAAAAATGAAAAATATCATCTGAAATTGAATCGAATGGAATGGAATGAAATAAAATGGAAAGCTAAAACGAAGAATTTACAGCACCCGACTCACCCAAGAAAAGATAAAATGCTTTATTATTTTAAAATTAATTTTAAAATTTTAGAATGTAATTCGGTCCAATTTTTATTGCTGTATTGAAAAAAAACCTAACTAGTTTTATAAATGGAATAAAAAAGTTCGGGCAAACATCTAGCAATGATTTAATATATTTATTATTATTGTTATCGATGTAGGAACTGCTAGTATTTTTTATAGACAATTTTTTTATACAATTTTGTATAATTTTTGATTACTTATCATTTGCGTTTTTCATTTCAGGTTTATATAATTGAAAAAAACTCCGTTTATATTTTGCTATGAGGTAAGTTATTTTTTCTATTTGGTTATATTTTCACATTATAAACAAATTGATATGATCTCGAAAAATTATTACATACCGTCGTTTATTTTAAATCCAAAATTAACAGTTAGTACGGCTGAAAATATTGGCTTATAGTCTATCTATTAGCTCCAACATTCGGAAAAATTTATAAAATTAAAACTTAAACTTTCCATCTCACTACATATTTCTGAGGTTTATGATTTAAGAGAATATCGAATGGATGAGCTTTTTTTCTAACCGAAATTTTTAACATTAACATGGAAAATGTTGTCAATATTGCCAAAAAAATTGTTATTGTACCATTTTCACTGTGACTCACTGTATATATGTAAATATATCAGTGCTTTCAAGCGGCACCTTCGCATCATGAAGTGTTACCATAATTGTTTTACAAATGTTCGTAATGTGAATGCAAGCATTTTCGATGCTATCATTTCACGTATGACTCGAATATTTGTGTCTGTCGATGCGTGACTTACCGGTGTCGCGACAAACACTTCTCGTGTCATATAAACTGACAGCCGGCGCGCATGCGCAGACTCACACCAGCACAAGTGGCCAATTTACAATCATCAGCGCATAAATTTGTGAAAACAAATGGAAAAAATACATAGCGGGCACATAAATGTTGGGATTATTTGAACGCACTAGTTTTAGATTTAACTGTATTTGCTTAAATTTAATTTCAAATTCAGTAGGTATTCAAAACAAAAAAATGTTATCAAATAACTCACGCTACTCACCTTTTGCGATGCGCTCAAGCAGAAATCAATTAAGTGGCCGCATTTCGGTTTAATTAACCAACAGTTAACTTTACTGTCATTGCATAGAACATTAAACTTAATGGTTAGTTCTTTTTTGCTCATTAATAAATGCGTGCATGAAAAAAGCACATGACTTTGTGTGCGCTATGCTTTAATTGTTCTAATTATATTCTTTCTTTTAAAAGTGTAACGAATTGTCAATTGTGATAGGTGAAACTTGCAGCAGAACTCGCAGTTCAACTGAAGTGTAGATTTAACTGTTTTTTGGAAGTAGTTAAGGCAGATTTACCGTTCTAGTTTTCTAAATCACAAATTTTCCTATACGTTGTACTTTCATGTTTCCGAACCTTTTGTGTGGTGAATGGTAAATGACGTCTGATATATTATTTATGTTTCAAAAATCAAAAGCAGGAGATCGACACAGATACTCTTGTATATCAAAAACAAATATCGTTAATAAATGAAAAACAAGGAATTTATATTTTTATATTATATTAAATTATTATATTTTTGTGCGTAAGATACAAAAATTAAAAAAAAGGTACTCCGAAAATTAGTCCGAAATTTCTTGTTCCGAAACTTGTTTGTATTTTCTCCGAAATCTTTCTACATCTTTCCTATAAGGTTTTCGAATAACAAAATAATAGATTCAGCAAATTTTATTTTATAAACAAGATTTTCCAGCTGCTACATTCAGTACAAAATTTCCAATAGGAATCACTGAAAAAATTCATTATTTGCATTTGACCTTCGTATGACTTTAATAATTTCTTTTGTTTCTTCCAATTGTTTTCGAATTTTGTTTCTCATCGAAAAATTTTTTTTGGCGATTTGGCAATTGTGCAAAATTAAAGAAAAGTCCAAAAATATTTGACTCCGACAGTTAGTTCGAAATTTCTTGTGTGATTTCTGCACTGGAAATAAAAACTTTCAAAAGAACTTCTTCCGAAAATTGTTTAAGGTTTCTCCGAAATCTTTCTATATTTTCTCTGAAGGGTTTTCGAATATCCAAAAAATAAATCCGACAAGATTTACATACATATTTCATACGCAATGATTTTCCTTTGTGTTTTTCACCAGTTTCAAATTTGCAAATTTTTTTCTACAATCATCATTCCCGATATTCCTTGTCGGCAATATTTATTTCTCTCATACAGGTTTTTCCATATTTCGTCAAAAAATTAGTCCAAATTTTTCATATACATAAGTAATAATGTAAAAATATTTACTCCTAAATCAAAAGCAATCATATTTAGCTGTACAGATTTCTTGCGATTCCTGAGAGTAAATCCAAATACATTTGTCCGAAAATTATTCCGAATGTTTTTATAAATTTACAAGTTTTTTTTTCTGCAGCGTTGTTCCTAATTTGTCGCATTCTAAAAAAACTTCAAAAATATTTTGCACAAGTAATATTTTTTACTCCGAAAACTATGGCGCTCAGAAATAATAAAAGCATTCATATTTATTTCATGCTTACAAATTTCTACAAATTGTTATTAGCAATAAGAATTTATAAATTCCTTACTGCAAAAGTTTTCAGATAACTTCGTACGTTCGTATTAAATAAACGCCGAGTTCGAAGTCCTAAGCTTTTCTTTTCATATTTGCATTACCTTAAATTTTTCCTTACGAAGCAGGAACTCTGCCAGCGTGTCGTCGTAAGAGATTCGTTTAAATTTGAAACAAATTGCTTGATGGACAATTTTTCCGGAAATAATTTGTTTTTCCTTTTGGACTAACTTCAAGGCGCCTGCGCACAAGTAGTTTCTTTTTGTTACTTACTTATTTCTTCGTTTTCTTTTAATTGCTTTTATCTGCTAACACAATTGTATGGCTATTGCGCCAAAACGCCAAACTTAAATTAACTTTAGTGATGGCATTGTTGATGGACCGTAAAAAAGATGAAAGTTAATTGTGCACCATGGCTTTGGTAACCGCAATAAATTTGTCATTTCATAGTTGTACAACCATTGCTGGCTTTGTTTTGTTTTGTTTTTTTTTTTTGTTGATTGGAAATCAGTTGAGAAACCAAGCGGGTGCAGTGCAGAAGTGTTGAGCTATGGTTATAATCAATGTTTTCGTTTTTTTATTTCTTCATTTCATTTGAAACATTTTTCTTCATGAAATTTTAAGTTATATACATATAACATATAACCATCATTAAAAATTTTGTCTAACATTTGTTTCGCTCAATTATCTCATGTTACTGCGCTTCCATTCATTTCCATTTAATTTTTTTATTGCTGGCAATTTTTCTATACTTATACAACTGACGCTTCCGTTCCTATGAATGTTGGCCCTCAATATACCATGATCATATTTTTGTTTTGCTTTTGTGTTGGCTTTTGAATTGTTCATCTAAAAAAAAAAACTCTCACAACAAACTAAATAATAAATATCGGCAATTAAATATTTCCCCCTACGCTGTTAAGGTTTTGAACAATGACTACAAATAACAATTGATTATTTAATTGGTATAATAGGATTTTGTGTTTTGTTGTTTACTTATCCATTTAACAAAAATTACATAATTTTTGTGTACATTGTTGGTGTTATTACCTATATATTTCCTAGTGCTTCAAGTATTGCATAATAAATCTCTTAATGGATTTATTTTTTCTCAAATTGCAGTCAAAAATTGTGTCGCCTAAAGCTGGGAAAATGTTAAATTGGAGACGCTATGTTTTGTAAGCTAATTTAAAATTATAGTGACATATGTACATAGATCAAAAGAAATTTTGCTGAAAGCTTGTATAAGATTTTACTATTTTCAAGCTGCATACATAAATATGTAGAGGATTATAGAAGTTAGTCCGAAAATATTCCGCAGACGTAAGGGTCTAAAGGAATAGAATCGATATTTAGCTCGCAATAAATTGTATTCTGTATACAAAAAAAAAAGCACCGTGCAATGCTGCTTGAAGACTTATCAAAAAGTCCATTCCGAAAATCAAGATTTTTAGTTAATTTTTGCTTTTATTGGAGCATACCGTTTCCTGTTGTCAAAAGCGAAGGAAACAAATTACTCCGAAAACATTCCGAAAGACTCCGAAATTGTAATATTTATATTTTTTTATAGAAAATATTCGGAATAGAAAATATTCGGAACATGACGCTCTCCATTTTTTTTTCAAACTACCAATTAGACTACTCTATTCTCAACATTTTACACATTCGAAATGAAATAAGCTGAAAAAATTAACTAAAGCGAAACCTGAACACCATCCCTGTTACGTTTCAATTCCATGTAATTTTTTTTTTTTTTTGGGTGATTTTCAGTACAATTTTAAATCTGACGACAGGCGAGCATTTTGAGGTAAAATTCTTTACGCTCCACCTCAGCCAACTGCCGGAATTACGCGAAAAGTTTCTTTGCTTCAACTTTTAGTTGCAAAAACTATCATTAAGTTGCGATAATTTATAGCAACAACAACAGCGTTAAAAATTTTATTGGCGCGCCCATCAAAAGCAAGTGGCAATAATGTCAAATGTGGCACGTGACTTGCACCCAATTGCATACAAACACGCGCAGCGTACGTTGGTAAAATTTACAGGCAAGAGACACTCCTGCCGAAAAACGATAAGTCCATTTTATGTTTTATTACTCTTTGGGTTGTCGGTTTGCTAAGCTGTGTGCGTATTTTGTTGTAAACAACTGTAAAGCGAAGTCAACGTATGGCAATTAAAGTATTTGCCACATTTCGAGCGCACCATGCACTTCTTAAATATTTTTAGTACTAGTTTGGTACGATGCTGTGAAATTTTCAGACAGCCGCAATGTTGAGTGGGGTGTTGAAGCAAAATTAATGTCACGCGGTTTGCAAGCGCGCCGAGCTGTTTTTTTTTGGTAGCACTTCTAAAATAAATACATTTAAATTATAAATTATTGCTCAATGTATGCAGGTACATACATATATACATAGACGAATTTATGTAGCTAATTAAATATGTTAAGCTGTTTGGCAGTAGTGATTTTTCTGAATATATTAATTACTTTTCCGTCCCTCTATTTATATAATAAATGTATAGTTACGCAAGTACCTAAGTGGACTTGGCTGAGCGCTGCAATATTAATACTTGTGTTCCAAACTCGTTTTGTAAGATGATTTTCTCAACTAATAGTAATGAAATGAAATTAAATGGTTAAATTCTTGAAAAATAGCGAACTCCGAAAATTCGGAGTTTGTTCCGAAAACTCGAGTTTTGCCACGGAAACTAAGAATTTTTGCCGAGCGTTGATTTTCGCCCAGAAGAAAGAAATATTTCTATAATTTTAATATTTTTGCAATTGTTTTTTATACATTCATACATGGAAACCCAAATTTTTATTTATTATTTTAAAAGTGATAATTTAAATGCAAATCATAATACACGTTATGGTTTACCTAAATATACACACAAGTCGTCTAATATTATTAAAGTGTAGGTAAACAATTTCATTCAATCAATTTCACTGTGTTTGCTTCACAATACCTTCACACATATGCCGATATGTATGTACATACATATATCGAGCCGTAAAAATCGTGGCTCATAATAACCACCTTCATCAATAAGCAATATTAACTCGTAATTCATAAATAAATGAAGTTGTTTGTTGCAAGCATTTTATGGCAGATGGAAATAAATTAAAATACTCAAAAATGGGCATACGAACAATGCATGCACACAGGTTGAAATAAAATATGCTTAACCAAATAAACATTTTTTCAGATGTCCAGCACAGCCGACTCTGCCCGACTTAACTTGAAAATCCAATCAGCCGCAGGCCAGCTGAAGTCGCATGTGGCAACGAAAAAGCTGCCAGCCAGCAGCTCAAGTTTCGACATACGGCTTTAGTTACTTCGCTTTCTTTCGCTGCACAACTTCTCGTTTTCATTTGCAGACCTCAATCGCTCCTTCATAGTGTGGCCAATAATTATGCGCTTCCCCCCAATTTATTTATTTATTTACTTTTTTTTCGCTGGTAGAAGGTATTCGTAGCTGTGCTGCGACAAGCCGATCATCGTCTGCTACATTAAATTATGGCATGCAACTTTTCGTTTGTGGCACATCTTCCACGGCTACCGACTGAGGGCAACAGTCGCTGCACAGTTCGGAGTTTGAATTCAAAAGAAAACTGAGGGAGAGCACAGTCTGTCGTGCTGAATTGTTGTCTACGCTGCCCTATGTGATTTTTATATACACGAATATTAAATTGGAGTATTATTAGAGTCGTCCAGCAGCAGGTCGGCGTCTCCCCTTGCAGCTTTCATCTCGTAGTTTGGCTGGGCCATGCAACATGCCGTGATGTTGCACCACTAAACACGTTTGTGTGGCAAACAAAGAATTTTGATTTGAAAAATGCGCGCAACGTCTCCAAAAATCATTAATCATTCATAACAATGAGTGGCGCTGGTGGATCGGAGGCATTGCATTGCATTGCATGGTAGGTAGAAAAAAACTTAAAGAGCTGGTTGCATAAATCGTTGGATGATGTGAAAATTATAGTCAACTTTTGCAATAAGTGTTTGTGTGGAGTGAAAAAATAATGATGAAAAAATGTATTGCAAACGTTACGCGTTGAAAGATTTTTAGAGAAATGCATACAATTGAATGAAGGCAATTAGTAAACAAATTTATGACGTTTCTATTTTTCTTGGCATACCATATGCGAACCGGTGGTTAAATAAAACGTAAACACAATTTTTTTTTACCTATAATATTTCAAGCTTATATTAACAGAGATCTTTGAAATATTTGATATTTTAACACTCCGAAACGCGACCTCAATTTTTTCTCACATCAAACATAGCAGACAATTTCTGTAATATACTGCAAAGGAATTTCGAGTTTTTTCTCGGGTCAAAGTGGTTAGGATAATTCATAAAATGTTCAGAAGAAATTTCGCAATTATGAAATTTTGTTTCAATAAATAGCTTATAAAAGAGTTGTAAAATTTTGACGGATGACATAAATTTTATTAAAATACTCCGAAATGATTAAATTTTTTCAAATAACATTTAATAATTGTAAAAATCGTGCTATTTCGAAAAAATTCGGAGTAATTTCGAAATGTGGAAATGAAAGAATTTACAATCCGAAGCTGTTCAGCGATATTATATATTTTGAACACTCTGAAAAATTGTATTTGTTATAAATAGAAAAACTCACTTCATTCACGGAATGCTTTATAAACAAATTTGGCTTTCAAAAATTTTCTACTACTACTTTGTAAACATTTTATGTATCCGAAATATCTTATTGATTTAAATTGGGAAATAATATCTTTGCTGGTAAAAATTATTCAAAAAATTAACTCCGAAAACTGAAATTTCATTCTCTCTAAACTCCTAAGCATAGAAAGGTACCTAGAAACTTTTGTTTTATAGAAAATATATTAAATTCTAATACTTATTTTCTAAAAAAATTACCTCGAAAGATAACGGAGAAATTTTAAGTATTTATTTGTTGAGGAATTTTTCATTTTGTGTTGTGGTACAAACATATTTAAATTTTCTGTGCTCTGAAAAATAGAGACTTGAAATTTTGTGTTGTAAACTAGCGTATACTGCAAAGAAATTTAGTCCTAAACTTTCATAAGTTTACTCCGAAAATTTGTGGAACCGTTGCTAGTACGTGTTAAGAGAAATGAAATATAGTAACAATTAAAAAATAAACTTTCCGCGCTTTATGCTATAATAATTGTATAATAAATTGAAAAGCATGGAATAATTTTTTTAAAATGATTTTTAAAGATGTTGAAATAAAAATTCCCTATGTACCTCAAATTGGCTGCCAATTCACACAACAATTTATGCATCAATGTACATCGGTAAATCTTTTAAATACACTACTCCGAAAAACATTATATACTCCGAAAAAATTTTGTTGCATCTAAATATTCCCAAAGCCTTTTAACGCTTTTAACCCAACCATAAAATAAGCGTTTCAATGAAAATACTGCTAATTTTTTTTGTTTCTCTGAAAACCTGTCACAACTTTCAGCCACAATTCTTATACCATTTGTAATATGAGATAAAAATGTACTGCAACACCTCAAAAGCCTTTAATCGCATATTAAGTGCACGCACTTAAATATAAATCAAAGACCCAAACAATTTTTCAACGCCACTGCGAATTCGAGTGCATGTTAATAAAATAAAAACAAAAACTGACAATAAGCCACGCCCCTGAGCTGAATGGGAAACGAAAATTTGCAAACGCACTTGAAAAAATGTATAAAAAAAAAGAAAAGGTAAAATTTAAATCACGCAGACTGTGGACAAAGTCTGTATTGAATAGTAGGAGGCGCGACGAGCAGAGCCTGCCTGAGATGAGATTGATGGGGAAGCAGGCAGCTTGGTTAATAAATGTATTGTACTTTGCAATCGACATACATACTAAATATGTACGAGTGTATATCTATAGTTGTATGCCGATGGATGTCCAGTTGCATGTCCCAGCCGATGGATTATGATCTGCACATTAAGAAAAAATTATTGTTGTGGGACACGCACTTTAGAGAAGGCCGGCTACTGCGAAGTAAACAGCAAACGAAAAATTGCGTTTAAGTGGTAAATGTGCTTTAAAGTGCCTACGAAAATTGCAAGAACAACAAATAGCCTATAATAAAAATTCACCGTGCGGCAAAGTTCACAAAAAAGTAGTTACATAAAATTTACTCATGAGCTTACAAAAATACTTAGTTGCTTTGAGGTAAAATAAAACAAAAAACACAGAAAAAAATTAAACATTGATGAGATCCATTATTTAATCTGTATTGCCACAGTGTTA
The DNA here is from genome assembly GCA_951828415.1 of Anomoia purmunda. Taxonomy (NCBI): domain Eukaryota; kingdom Metazoa; phylum Arthropoda; class Insecta; order Diptera; family Tephritidae; genus Anomoia; species Anomoia purmunda. Next base: position 113,736,787 of record OX639997.1, read on the forward strand.
TTGCCGGTCAGCGTCGAAAAAGACAATGCGATGTGTCCGTTCATCCGTTTGCCTGCTGTCGGTGGTGTGTCGTGTCGTCAATGTTGCCGCGCTCTTCGCTTGGCGTGTCGGCATTTGCCATGACGGCGTGTTAAATTGTTTAATGAACTACAATAATGTTGATAATAATATTTAATATACTCCGGTTGCCCGCTAAACATCACCTACCGCACAGGCTCAAAATGCCTCACGAGTTCGAGCTATATTTACGCCAAAGGCGATGGTTAAATTATTCTACTTGCCGGCCAACGCGTCGTAGACATTATGATGATTTGCGAAATGGTGAACACCTTTTTTCTTTCTTTAATTCAATCAACTATATTTTAGACTCTTGAATTTAATCACCTAAGTAGCTAACAAATGACCATCGGTTTGCATTTGCCTACGTTGGGCGTATGTAGTAAATTTCGTGGGTGGCGCCCAACATAAGCGTGTTCGCTAAAGTTGTGTAGTCTCGCAGATTTTTGCTTGTCATCACCTTTGTTCTTAAAAACCTTTTTCTATTGCTATTGATTTATTGATATTTTATTTGTCTGCACACTGTTTTTTCTCATAATTTGTAAGCGGCATTGCCGAAAACGAAACTTTTGGCCAATCATTCATTTTCTATTTTAATTGTGCGGTAGCGAAACGGTTTAGAATATACGATGTATTAATTTTTCTTATTTGATTTTCTATTAAATTATGCCTTGAATTTAATTTGGAGCTTGAAGTGAATGGCAAAAAGTGGCCATCTTAGACGTGGTTAGGCTACTCGGTTGGTTCATACAGTGGCGGCACATCAAAAATAAAAAAAACGTAGTACGAGATGTAACGAATTAAAGCAGAGTATATCAATAAGTAAGGCATTTTTTTTTTGGAACAATAACGCTTAAAAATTCCGGAGCTTTTTACTTCGTTGATTGATCCAAAATTTACGAGTTTTAGTTCCTTAGCTTTAGAGTTAAATTGCTTGTGTCAGAGGAAGAGTCGTAAGTGTCTTTTTCCAAACCTCATTAGTGTTAAAAAGCCAGGAAAAGGCAAATTTTGAGTCGAAACGCTAAAAATCTTTAGGGGGAGTAATATATACTAGGAATGCCAGCTAATGTTGAAATTTCAAACGATTTTTTGGTATTTTATTGGGCCTAAAAATTTGCTTCAACTTAGTTGAAATAGTTTCCAACCTCTTTCTTTTTTCTTTTGATTTTCTAATTTTCCGTTAGGGAAAATCGTTCCAATATACATCATCTTTCTTACTATGTCTATTTTGCTTTCACTTTTCAGAAGTTTGGCAATCCTTTCACTTGATATGCATTTTGCTATATTTTGCACCACGAAAATATTTTATTTATTTAGGTTGTTTTATAAATAGCTTGCCTGTCTATTTTACACAATCAAGGTACTCTATTTATGCAAAACTATAAGTACTTTCTATAATACTTAGTTTTTAAGGCTATATTTTTCCAAATGAACAAAAATCTTGCCTAGGTGGCTAAAGAGCTCTCAATACCACTTTTCGTTTGATATTTCCATATAGCTAAATTTCACTTTAAAAAAATTAACGCGAACATTTTTTAAAAGATGGCAACCCTGTTCAAAAATATATTGTAGCTAAACAATTCTCAATAACCTTTCGTTTGATGCCGATATTGATGTGCTTTACTTAAAAAAGAGATATATTTTTAACTTTATTAATAGGTGGCAACCCTGCCGAAATAAATTATTCTGTATAAGTTTCGGGTTGATGTCCGTATGAGTATATTTCACAAAACTACGCAGCTCATCTACTAATTTTTTTTAAAAGCTGGCAACCCTGTAATTCCAATCAATTTTTGAAAGCAATAAAATTATAGCTCGTCTACAGTAAGATACCTCTCCAATAGTGTTGTTGGTTTTGAAGTCGTTAATGTGTTAATAGGTATAATAGATTTAACTTCTTTAAAAAGGTGGCAACCCTGTTCAATAAAAAAAAGTGGCTAGAAAATTCGCAAAAGTCTCTCGCTTGATATCCTTATTGCTGTGCTTTACTTATAAAATATATTTTTTTAACTTTGTTAAGGGTTGGCAACCCTGCCCGATGAAAGTTTTTTCTTAAGCTTAGGTTTGAGGTCCGCAATACTATATTTGATTAACCTTGCAATGTGTATCTGGCAAATTTTCCGAAGAAATAGTTTAGAATGATTTTTCACGTGTGCTAGTCTTTATTTTCCGGAAGTAAAATACTTTCGTACACTTTTCTAAATCTTTCACAAATTTCAATACTGCACTCATCATCTCGCCTGTCATTTTCTATATCCCCAACAAAATTGGGAAGTCCATAAATTTTCTTTAGGTGGAACATAGCCAAAACATGATGCGCACAAAGTTTGCTTAAATTAGCATTTTTCGTATTAGAAATTCCATAAAGTTTTGCTCACGATGACTCAAATCGTAGACAAGCACACCATGTATGCTTTAAACTTACTCCTAAAAGGAAATTATAAATAAGTATACTATGTTTATGAACATAACAAGTTTTTTTGGAAACACGTTAAAATGCAAATGAGTTGCAAAGTTACAGAGAGACTCGATGATGCGCAGAAAAAAAAACAAATTCAAGAAGAACAAGCAAAGCAGACACATCTGTCGCTGTATGAAGATGTGTCGAAGAGTTTTTGAAGTAATGCAAACACGTTCGGATATAATACACACACACACAGATACGAGTACATACACATGCACGAACTTATCTATTTATGAGTAGATAGATAGCTAATAGAAAAAGTTGAAATGACAAACATAAATGCATTGGCAACATTGCTGACAGTAAAATAATGGCGATGACAAATGCGTTGAAGTATTTATTGAGAGTTTTTATTTTTTATTCGCCTATAGAAACAAATGAAGCTGAAGGCCACAGCAGCAACCGGAATTGAATGTGTGAGAAGTTAGAAATAAATTCAATTTTGATTTTCTAATATCTCTAAAAGAGATATAAACATTTTGCAAGTTCTATAGTAAAGTTGACATTTTCTCCAATACATTGAAATTCATATTCGTAACAGAGATGACAGGTCGAAGATAACAAGTGCTTTGAAGTCAATAAATCGGCATATATTAAATTTATATCATTTATATCGATTAACATCTGAAAAGTCCTATAAGCAAACAAAAGAAGACCTGAATACGTAATCAATATATTTGTTTATTAATGGTATCTTTCATATGTATCCGGAAAATATATTTACTTTTTGTAACATATGTTGAACAGGTGGCAACCCTCTCAAAAATATAGGTAGGTATACACCTTGTTCTTGCCGAAAAAAACAGTTGGGCACCCATATTTTTATATTTTAAATCCTTGTATTAATAATTTAATTATTTTTGACTTGTAAAATAGGTGGCAACACTCTGAAAAATATACCTATAAACGTTCTGCTAGCGAAACAAATGGTTTGCAACACAGGTTTTACTGTTTCATATAACTTTTGCAAAAATTAAATAAATTCGACTTTTCAAGCAGGTGGCAACCCTTTCTATGCTCTAAGTAATATCCTCAACGAATCGAACAGTTTGGCACACATATTTTCGAATTTCATATAATTTGTATACAATTTAATTCAATTCGACCTTTGAAACAGGTGGCAACCCTCATAAAGTTAGCCATGCACCCTCTTTCGGAGGCGAACCGTATGACCCATATTGTAATATTTCATATAACTATCTTGTGTATATTTTAATTAAATCTGACTTTTCAAACCGGTGGCAACTCCCTCCCAAGCATAAAATGTACTGTACGATCTATTCTCGGACCTAAATATGCATACAAAATTTCACAGAAATTCACAGCAGATAGTTTTGCTTCTGCACCATTTCTTGAGGAATTCAGCTAAATATCTCAGCGACTTACCTTATTCAAATGTCTCCTCTTATACCTACATATATACTAAGTTTTTCAAATACCTGTAGGGAATTGTATTTTTTTCCAAATACGCCACGCGTTTTTATTATTCACGCCTCATCATCGCAATCAAATAAACCACAACTTTAGCTTATTTTTAGTTGTGTTATTTATTTGTTCACGAAATCACGTTTGCCTCCACAATTATTATTAAATTTTGTTAACTGCCGAGACAACTACTAACTGCTTAGTGAAATCGAAGCATAAACAGTAATTCTAAAAATTTAAAACAATTATTTGTTAATCGCTTGCTAATTCTAATGTCGACACGATTTTAAACAGTGTAAATTAGAATTTTGTTAATTTTGCTTTAGCTCACACGAAATACATTAAAACTTAATACATCGCTTTGAGTTTGCGAGGGTAGAAACAAGTTGAAAGAAGTGCTATAAAATAATGGGAGTATCTAAATAAAATCTACATTTATATTCGAAGCATGAATTCTAGGTGGGAATAAATCAAAATAATTAAAATCATGAAAGATAATATGATAGGGGAGGAAGTGGTAGATTTTTTGATAAAAAGTGCAGCTTCTAGTTTTCCACTTATGCATTCAGATATACGAGTTGCGATCACCTTCTAGATGAGCTTATAATTTCACTTGCTTGCAACACTGGGATGATTTCAACTAAAGGTTTTTTGTTGACTGCGAGCCCTCTTCATGGTAAATTATTCAGACTGCCAGTGTTCGCTTTGAGTATTAAATACCTCAGAATTTGATTGAACATTTTGGAGCGTTTCGCATTAGAGCAGCGATCGGCACATTTAGCATTTCCTATAGCAGGCTATAGGCGAGCAATTTTTCGCTTTTACTCTGTACACTTCTGTAGTAACTCATGCCTTGTGATTGTGAATACATTAAAAATTGCTTTTAGCTCTCCCTATTAACACCGAATGTACGCTATAGAGATCTAATGTAGTCTTATTAAATTAGTTAGTTTCTTAAAATAAGCTGCAAATTACTGAAAAGCTACATAAAAACTAAATTAATAAAAGATATCTATATGATTTCAAAGTCAATTCTAAAGAGAGCGTAATTTGATTTCACTTGCTAAGTTTAGTATTAAATATTCCATAAACCTGTTGGGAAGTACAGACTTCTTGCTTGGCGAATGAAATAAATGCAATATACCTTTCACTTCAAAAGATAGTTATCATACAAAAATTTGTTAAAGTTCGATAGTTTTTTTGAGCTGTTATTTATAAGTATTGATAGTTGCTTCACATTAAAGTCAGACGGTCAATGGTTTGACAATGATATCGATAATTTAATACTCCTAAAAATACTAAAATGGCTCATCAAACTCAAAGTTAAAAATTCACGAAATTGTAGTGCATTTATGCAAGCACATTAAACCAAATTAACTTTGCTCATATGCAGCGCCTTTTACTCAAATTTTCACAATCTAAAATAAAAGTTTCAATATACTAAAAATCATAATAAATTTATATATATTTTGAAAACTGCTCCGTATTTTAAGTCGTAGATTGCCTTAGTGGATTTAAATGCTTGATGCAGATCCAGTTTGAAGCTCAAAATTTTGGTGGCTTGCTATAAATTAAGCAAAGTCTTTTTTTTTTTGTGAGCTCATTTATCAAAAAAGGCAGTCAAATTGAAGTTTGTAGTAGATTGCGGTTTTAGAAAGGTACACAGTAGTCTGTTTCATTAATGAAACAAAAATTAAATCGGTATGCAAAGGAGATTCATCATACTTGCTCATATTAAAGGTTAAAAAAAATTACAATATTTGGATGGCTTTGTGATAATAAAATTTTAAATTTATTAATGAAAACAAACACAAAAAAAAAATCACAACATATAGGAAATAACAATGCTAAGCCAAACACACGGCTGTTAATTAGCTACAAAAATTGTAGTATCACTACAAATAAAAAACAAGTCTTTATTTTTTTTTTGGACCTTTCTGACTTCTAAACCATTCTTTTGTTTTTATCAGGTTCTCGTTTTAATTAATTGTTTGTATGCATGCTGGTATTTTGTCTAGTTTCAGTTATTGCCTTTATTACATTTCCAATGAAAATGAACAAATACAATTTTAGCTCAATTTTGTGAAATTTCATTTTAATTAAATTCTTGTTGCCATTTTCCTTTTACTTGCAGATAACAAATGAAGTACGGCTACTGGTACTAGTTTGATTTTTGTTTTTGTACATAGCACTTATACAATCACTCATGAATGTAGTAGAAATAGGTAAGCAAAATTTATCGACTATATAAAAAATGTAATATGCTGGCCATTGAATGGCTTAAAAGAGTCGAAGATTAAATAATTGCTGAAATGTTTGAACAAAAAGTTCAGTTTTAATTGAAGTTGAAAAAAAAAAACACCATTTAATTGGGAGAGAAGTTCTAAACAAAGGTTAATTGAAGTAATACTCTAAGTTGCTAAGCAAAATGAAAATAAGTGCAAAAAGTAGTTCAAATAATAATCGAAGATATAAAGAAAATTAGTAGTCTAAGCTACACTACCTAATTCTGAAAGTATTGGCTTGAATAAAAATCTAAGCTAGTAAGCTAAAATAAAAACGGACTAATTCCTAGTAAAATTTTGTACTCCTCATTCAGTCATTCAATTAAGAAAAGTCGTTACGGCCAGAGATGACACCAAAACTTGCTTGTCTTCAAATTAAATTTGCCAAGAGATTACGGGAAATCGTTTCCATATGCATCAAGGTATTTGTTTCTTATCTCAAATATGCTCTCGAGGTTATCTTCCTAGCCATCTCTGATAACTAAATGCTTGTATTAGGTAGAGAGCTTCGTGTTGATCGATTACAATTTTCGGTTTCATTTTCTCTCTTCGTTGGTGTCTCTCCCTTACTCCATTCTCATTTGCTATTTTGAGCTTTATGAACCCCCATCTTTTTCGTGATAGTTCCTTCTTATATATCATTATTATTATCGAGGGATTGTGTTGAGATCTATTGCCGATCTATTATAGAATCTTCTTTAATCCGGCATCCAAACTAAATTTAGTATTGTATCTAAAAACTCTGTTGTTCACATTGTCCATTATTTGTCTTTTTACCTTTAAGGAGTCTGCAGTAAACTGGCATGATTTTTTTTTGATAACCCCATTCATTTTCCAAAACTTTTCAAATTATAGGAACCAAAGAACGATTTGGAGTGCTCCAAGTCTGGCAAATTGCCCTAATATAGCTTGCTATGGGCTTCCTCCACTTCTTTGGCCAAAATGGATAGTGCGCCGCAGAAAATCGCTGAGCCAATAAAGATGAGCTAGTATTTTATACTGCAAGAGATTTTTGAAATAATATTTTGTAAATATTAGTAACAGAGTTGATTAGGGGCTTATAGAAGGTAGCTTTGACGTAGGAGTGTGAACTTACTGTGCAATTGCCTACTAATTTTTTAAAATTGTATCAGTGCACAGTGGTATTGCGTCCAAAACGAGAATTCACTGACTGTTTGTTTGATATAAGGAGATACTTTGTGCTGCTCTGAATATCTGGTCGCTGGTAGAGTTGCAACACTGATAAGGTCTAATTAGTTCGTTGACGGTGGGCTTCAGGCTTTCACTTAATGCCTTTGATAGAACCTTATATGAAATGTTAAGGCGGCTGATTCCTCGGAAATTGTCGCATAATGTAGGGTCAATGCGTTCTTTCGACCAAACACATTACCAGCTCCTCGGCTATATGAATAGCTTGAATAGCTCAGCTGAAAGCCAGCCAGCTTTAGCGACCTTGTTCGTCTTAAGCCGCGCTATTGTTATTCGAGTTTTGTTCAAATCGAGTAACGAACGGATCTTCGCCTCTGCCTTTATTGATTGGAGGCTCGGTTGCATCATCGTTAGCACTTTCTGTGCGATATGAAGGCGGACGGAGACTTCTTCACCATTCAGGGATCTTTAACTCCCGGTGAATGGTTTCAAATTATGGATCTTACATTGTTTTCTTTAGGAAAACCCACTGGATCTCTTTAAGAAGAGAATTTTATTGTGGCTAGTTTATACCACGTCCAGTTTCTCGGGTACTTTACTGCAACTATACTTTTATAAAAATAGTATTTCCGGTATTAAGAACATCCGTTTAAGTCGCAGATCAGTTATTGACTCTGGTGAGAGTTGTAGCGAACCAGAGCTCGAATTCAGAAAGACCTTTAACTCAGTCAAAAGCTCCCAAAATTTTCTCGCGTCAAACGAAATAATTTAGCTTCTTATCACACAGACATCATTGCTTGGGGATAGGAATAAAGTGGACGTAGCTCAAGCTGCAAGTTTTCAAGCTTTTGCGAGCAATTTTCAAAGTTATGGCACATCCATGGTACCGCAATTATAACCTTATTATTTAAAATATTTATCTTTTTTTATCATACTCTCAATACACTCCCCCTCACAATACTAGAAATTTTTCATAGCAACCAGGCACACTGCTGACCACTAGACTAAATTCAAAAATGCAGCGCGCAAAATAAATCAAAGCTCTGATAGTTGTCCTCCTCCAAAGCTCCTCCAAAGCATGACCGACGCCTGACGGTCGCAGTGGCCACAAATCAAATATTGCCAACACTGATTGGCAATTAAGCCACTGTATAAGTAAAATGCTTCAACGGCAACAACAACAACAACAAAACAAATAATAACAACAACACCATGGTATACATGCGTAGAGCAAACATTGGGCAATAAAATACGCATTGCTGGCCAATTCACAACGAGTACTCGTATAGAAATTTATACGCATAATTTTCCAATTCAACCTGCGCGTTCGTTAAGTTTGCGTTCATACAAACAACCCGATATATTTATTCATATAAATCCAGTATATACATATATACTATATATTCTTACGTCTGATATCCGCGGTGCACACCCATTGCGTGTCCGACAAAATTGGCTAGCTAGATTGGCTGCAACTTTACAATTTATCTACACCCATGCCACACCCCATGGCACCTTTCACAGCAGATAGATACACTGTGCCATTTAGTTCTTCAGAGCCTGAGTGCAGAAATATCTAGTTTTCTATTCAGCTTGCCCAATTTTATGCCTTTCGGCTTAGTATTCCACAACTAATCCTGTTTTATTTGTTGACCGTCTGCTAGTCGCTGTCGTAGCTGTGGTCATAAATTATTATGAATCTGTGATTGCAAACAAATCTACTTTGCACTACAACAAATCAAGTGTGAAGTGTGCAAATATTTTTTTATCTTTTTTTTGTTTTTTTTTTTAGTTTTTTCTGTGGAAGCATCGAACGGCTGTATGGCTGTATGTGTGCTAATCGTCTTGCTATAATTAAAGTTTGTGATTGTTCAGCATCTTCATGGGTGACTTCTGATTTGCAGTGCTAGAGAATTGTGCAAAAGTTAAAAAAAAAAATTATATTTTTTTAAATACTTTTTATAGAAGCATAAATAAACTAATAAAAAATTGCCAACTTCCTTTGCTGCGCAGAAGCGTGAACATCTCAAATAAAAATGTCTATCTTATTTATGTTATTTTTTATATTAAACCAATAAGAATGGCTCAAGAAAAAAAGCTAAGATTATGTTTATTCATCTTCAGTATTTGTACCTATTATGGTTTTATAACAAACATAAAAGCAATTCCATAAATTGTCTATATCGATCTTTTTCTGGGCCAAGACCAAGCAACTTCACCAATAGCCTGTCTCCTTTCCGAAGTTGCTGCAGTTGTTCACCACAAGTATAGACGGCTTCTGCTGCGCTCTCACTTTGCATTCGTGGGGACCCTTGCTTTCGTTGTCTATCCACGGGTACCGAATTGTAAGATATTTTCACCAAAGCATCGCCAATAATACGTGCGATATGCGTCTTACTATACCCATGACTCCTAGAACTAATACAGTTAGTCATTCCAACTTCTTCGCTATCTTTTACATAAATTTGTTCTCTCGGAGGCTCTCAAAGCTTTCTCATCTGCGGAATTTTCTTAGCAGCGTGTTTTTTCGACCTCGTTTTCTCACATCCTTTTTGAGATTTCGTCAACTACTGGGTCTATATTTTTCTTCAGTCTTTCAGTTTCAACTAACCAGCAATTTTGGCAACTCGCATTTCCAACTCGATGAAAGCCATAGCCAGGATGGCTTGAAACGTGATTACTGTAATTGGTGGAAAAAGAGTTGAAACATTTACAAATTTCGCATTGGGGTTGGGCCCGAGGATTTTGCAAAGTTTAAAGTTAATTTCGGTTACAACTGATCACCAGATACTTTTGCAGCGCCATTCCTTCTAGAGAAGATTAAGCGGGTTGCGAAATATGAAACTGAAAGGTGAAAAAAAGGGTTCGTCAAACAACGAGACCTTCGGAGATCCTTTTTCCACCTGTCGGCTGCTCCTGAATAAATGACCCTGGGGTCAGCTTAGTAAGCCCTTGGCAGCTGCCAGAACCGGTGTAGAGTCGCGAGGTTGTTTCGGCCAAGAGTGGATCGGGGACGCCATCGGATTTTTACGTTTATCCAAGCCAACGCTGTGATCAATAATATCAGCTCTTTTTAAACAGTCGTTCTGGTTTCGCGATACTACAACTAAAGTCTTATTAACTCTCCGGCTGGCAGCACTGTAGTGGAGATTAGCCAGCTTCGTAGCTTTATTAAAAGCACGCGGAATTTATTGCAGTATCAGGATGGACCCCAGGGGGGTCTACGTGAACTTCTAGGAGCAGCCAAGTTAAAACTAACCTAACCTAAGATCTTGAGGTAAATTTCTCATTTGAAATTTAGAAGTCTGGAAGTTATAGCTGCTATCTTGTAGATCAGTTTGTACCTATCATAAGACCCCTTTCCAGATTTGACTAGACATCGATCCCGGGAGCTGTTCAATGCTTTGAGATTTTAAGCTTAACTCGGTGTGTCTTTCCTTCTCCCTTTCTCTTCTTTATACCAACATAAATTTAGTATAGTAATGATTGCCATCATCTGCATGGTATAATTTCAGTTTAATTCATATGGTCGAAATGTCGCAAATTTCTGCTATTTCTCATCAAGTTTTTACACTACGCCAATGAAACTCTTACATAATTTTAGCATATAATTTGGGTCAATCAATTTATGGATTATTTCATAGCCAACAACAAATTATTAGGCAGCGGTAAAAAAGGATAGGCAAACATATTAGTAGTGCAATAAAATAGAAGGCGTTGCCAAACAAATTCAAAACATCAACTGGACGTAAAGATAAAGATTAGCACATAGATTACCGAAAAGATTTGGGCATAATAAGCAAATTAACAAAAAATACACGTAGCCGGAAAAAAATAGGTCAATCAATTTAATGCAGTGAGCAGGTTGATATGAAATCCACACCCATAAAGGCAAACAAACATACATTTATATTTACATACATATATCTGCAATGTAGAACATAAATAAATCAATAAAAAAGCAGCTCTCCACAAATGCTGTTCCTTTGATAACTACGCAGTTGCGGCTAAGTAGATTACAAAAATCAATAACAATAAAAAAAGGCAAAATAAAAGAAGGAAATTGCAAAATAACTAAGTCCTAAAACTGAATGCCATTAGCAATAAATTACATGATTTTCGTTATTGGCTTTTGTCACGTACCACAGACTATTTCTTTCTGATTATGTGAAAATAGTTGGTCAGAAGACCATTATTTTCATAAAAAAATAAATACATTTTATTTCGGAGAACATCATATCTCCCAATCAGATCTGTCCTAGACTCTGTCCGGCTTTGAGTTCATAACCTCGGACGCTGCCATTTGGTGGAGTCAGTTATTACTTCGAGTATTAGTCTTTAGCCAAACTTGACTAACAGATTGATTTTATGGTCCACGTGGTATATATTTAACACCTCAATGAGTTTAGCTTTGAAGCTGTGTAGTACGTCTTAAACTGAATTTACCTCAGCTACGAAATCCGTAGTCCCTATGTCTGAGATCCCGAAATCATCCTGCAAACGCTGGCTCTGGTCAAGCTATATTGGACAGGCAAATAAAAGGTGGGCCGTTGAGCTCTCGAGTGGGACAGAACGGCAACTGTGCCCAATTAGACTACGGTAAGATCTGACCATCTCATCCACTTGGAGCGCCCTCGTCTTAGGGATGTGGCTGGCAGAATCACTGACCACCGCTTGATGGACACTCATGCCAATATGATGGGATTGTAGGGATAAAGGAGAAGTCGGAAGTATCGATCATAATCAATGTCATTGCGCAGCGTTAGGCAAGATAAGACGGCGGTGCTTGTGGCACGACTTCTTTGGATGGCTTACTGACCCACGTTCCGCGAACATCGGTGATATCGCAAATTGATTATCTGGTTCTATTTTTTGAAATATCGACAACGGTAACACAACGGTTCAACAGGCATAAGTGTGCCTTCTAGTTGGAGAAGGATGTAGGCAGCGTCATTAACCTAAACTAACCTATAACCACTGAGACTTATTTAAAAAAGAATGAGGGCATTTAGTATGAATGATAGCAAAATAGGTGTGGTCTGACACAAGGATAGCCGATTTTGTTTCAATTTTTCTTCGAATATAGAAAAATAAAATTGTATTCACCAGTTTTTTTCTTAAATCGCGAATAAATTATAATTCGTCACTCAAATATTTTTTTTTAGCAACGAATAGTTTATCATTCAATTAATTTTAAACAACGAATAGATTTTCATAATTTTAAATAGCGAATCGATCTTTATTCATCATTCAAATATAATTTAATAACAAATAGATTTGCATTCGTCATTAAAAAAAAATGCGACTAACGAATAGATTTTCATTCGTCATTCAAATAAACTTTAATAACGAATAGATTTTTATTCGTCATTCAAATAAATTTTAATAACAAATAGATTTTCATTCGTCATTCAAATAATTTGGAATAACGAAGAGATTTTCATCCATCACTAACTAAAAATTATTTGTATGATAAATCAAAATGTATTCGCCATCCGAAATTACTTGAATTGCAAATTAAAATTTATTGCTATTAAATTATTTAGTTTCTGATAAAGTCCATCGCTGATCTGACTATTTATATTTAATAGATTTATTGTAAGTCACACGGATCCATCTAGGCGAAAGAGCGCAAAACTATCCGTCGTATCTTAACTAAGATTTCTATTTTCTCCAACTGCTATTTTTTCAGCTTAGCGCACACTTAGCCTTAACCCAAAAAAAAAACTTGATAAAACTCATAGCCTAACCCGAACTTATCAATGCGAAAGCGATTTGCATAAAAACGAGACCCCGAAAGTTTTCGCCCCTCCCCCACCCATAATATGTACGTCCGACAACTTGCTACAAAAACTATTATCTGCTAAATTTACTACTACACACATATGAAAACAACGAAATGATGATTTTTCATATGTTCGAACCAAATAGACAGCAGGCGAATGACTTGTGGCCCAGGGGTTGCAGATAAGCAAAAAAAAGAATGCGGAAAACGATACATATAAATCCATTTAGTTGAAGGATCATTTATGGGTCGTGCTACGCGTAAATTTACCAAAATAAAACCAAGCATGGCAGCTAAATTTCATTTTGGCCAACCACAAACGTACACACACACACACACACACGTGCTTAGCTGCAACTCCAACACCAATAAAAGGGCAGTGCTGCTGACCCAACATAATGGCAAATGTTAACAAACTAAACTGCCAGCAGGCAGCCAAAGTGTGACAATATGACGGGGGTAAAACGGTAAACGACTAGAATGGCAGGCGTAAGCGTGTGGAGCTGACAGCTTGTTTGCGGCATTTGCTGGGCGTGGCAGGTCGACCGAGACACACTAGATAAGCGTCAGCAGAAATGCGAATACTTTTTCGCGTCTTTTTTTTTTGGACGAAATGAGCCGCATTTTTTATTTTTTATAGATATATTTTTATTTATATATCTTTCCGCTCTGATTGAGTTTTTTTTGCTGCTAACCAATACCTACATACATATGTAGATGTGTGGTATTTATTTCTACATATAAACATATTTTATTTGTCTATAATACCAAAACAAAATCAAAAATACAAAACACAGTCTATTCACCGCTTCACTGCGCTGCTTTGTCGAATGTTTGGTGATTTGCCTGCTTCAATGGCTAACCGATGGCTCACCGGTGGTGGTGAGTGGGCGGTGGTTAGCGCCTGAGGTCCACTTGCATGTCTGCTGCTCAGCTGAGTGCCTTCCAGCCGACTATTCGTGGCCATGGCTAACCAAAGTCATTGTTTTTGTTGCAATTTCCACCGCTGCGACTTTCGCTGTGCATTTGACATGAGAGCGCACGGGACGTTATCGATGTATTTATTTGTTTGATCATACGATATACAATAAATACTTCTACAAACAAGGCTATCTATCTACCGGGATATATAATATGTACATATAGTTGTTTGTACTATACATGCCGACAATGTTATTTGCTTTTTTGCCATCTGCAATGACATTCGCGTAAAAATATTGTTCGCTTATCTAGGCAAATGCTATGGGAAAAATGCGAATGACCATAGTGGCGGCAATTAACAGCGTAGCTTCGAACAATCGATAGTGGAGTTGATTGTTGAAAAAAAAAAAATATATATATATATATATATTCAACAATCGGCTTGTCTGGCTTTAACGAGGTTAACCGGCAATATGCTGGCTGACAGTGAATGTAAAAATCATAAATTTGCATTTTTATCTGCCGGCAAATAAAAGAGAATCCAATGGTAGTGCAATGAATGTTTGTTAAAAACTTAGTTTAATTATTTAGTTCAATTTATTTTGTGGTGACGCTATTTAAAATTACTGCTAGGTTAAATTGCTTTAAAGGAAGCATATTATTGGCAACCCTATTGCCAAAATGTATAGTTAAATCCAACTCAAAACACTTTCTTTAGATTAAAATATTGTTACTAAAATTTTATTTAACTTACGTATTTTTTATTCACTTTAAATACAGATGGCAACCCTATTAAAAAGCTATTTTATATGCTATTGTAAGCGAGCGCATTAACACCTTTTTAAACTTATTTTTCGGAGTCAGTTAAACATGGCAAACTTTCGTCTTTAATCTTTTTAACTTTACTAAATTTTTGAAAAAAAAAAATACTTACTATTTTTTTTATTTACCAAAACTAATTCAACTACATTCATGTAATAACGTGCACAAGGTTTTCTTTAGCCTTATTCGTTTGACTACAATTTTGTTCTATCTAATTTACAGACAAATGGCAAACCTATTCAAATATTTAAAAAAATTCAAGATAGCAGCTGCCATTTGGGGGGAGGTGTCGACACTTTTACTTGGAAGCAATGTAAAAATAAATTATCGGTGGTTGAAAAATATCGGATACGAAGTATCGATACCCGCTCGTGTATCGATTATTTTTGATCGAAGAAAAAAAATCTCAAAATATCGTTCAAATATGATCTGAAAAATTTAAATCCAAGAATAACGATTATTTATGTTCGAAAAAATTAAATTGTTGAAATATCGCTCGAATTTGATCGAAAAAATACAATTAAAAGTTAACGATAAGAATGAAAGAATAAAAATTACAAACAGGATCAAGTAGGATCGGAAAACTTTAAATCCTGGTATAACAATTATATTTGATCAAAAAATTTAAACGCCAACTTGCTCGAAAAAAAAAATTACAAAATAACGATTAAATCAAATTTATTTTCATACAAAATTTTAAGGTCATGGTTTTGAAAATTCAACTTTTCAAACTGCCTTGGTTATCGAAGCCTTTGCTTTTGCAAAGAACGCGCAAGGTAAGAATAATAAAAAACGTCAACGAAATTCGTTAAATCAAAAATTCGTTATTTTGAAAGTTCTTTATATTTTATTTTTTTTTGCTGGACTTTATGCAAACACTTCTCTACAAATAAAAACTGTGTGTTAAGCCTAGCCAATATTAATTTGTCTTTAAAGTTTTTTTTGACTGTAAATACTAATTTTACTAAATTAAATTTTTAACAGATAAAAAGTTACTGTATTAAAATAATAATTATTTTTATTTCATTAGGAAGGCGTAAAGTTTCACTTTTTCGCTACTTACCACAATATTTATTTCGTTTACTGTATTTGAAATTTTTTCTCTTCATTTCTTGGTAAGCAATATGACTTGAACTTCAAACATTTCGTTATTTAAATTCGAAATGCGATATGTTAAATTAATGTTTTTATTATATATGACAAGCTCGGAGCAGATACGGCGCAAGCTTATGGGGGTTTCCAATAATATGCACAACTTTTTGAAATGCTAATGTTTAACATAGTCCCATCTAATGGTATACATTTTGTAAAACATTATTAATATTATCTCTGAAGCATATATCTCACTTAAGTGCGTCACCCTTAAGTGAATTACTGCTTAAGTGCGTCAAATTTAAGTGCAAATCCATTACAAATAGACATATTTGGCAACATCCCACCTTTCGATATAAATTTTGTTAAAAAAAAGTTATTTCTAAAACATATCTCACTTAAGTGCGTTACCCTTAAGTGCACTACCGTTTAAGCGCGTTACCTATAAGTGCACTTATGGCTCAAGTATGTGTTTTCAGCTATTCAAAGCCTCTTTCAAAAATAAATTTTGTTCATTCGTTATATGAAGAAAAAATTTAGCAACACCGCCAACAAAAAAAAATTTCCAAAATGAGCTGTATTTTTTTTTATAAAAAGTTAAGGAAATAGTTTTAGCACAAAGAAAAAATAAAAATTATTCTCCCAATTTTTTTTTAAGTAATCTTTTCAGTTCAAAAATTATGCCATATTTAGCTGCGACGGCTAGCGCTAGGAAGAACTTATATTTTTTAGTGCGGCTCTTAAGCGGATTACGCCGCACGAGCAACCTTATACTTTCCGCGCATTTCCTGCCGTAAATATGTCTGTCGCTGGCTATTTGATTATTTTTTTTTAAATATTTTACTTTATTTGCCCTTTTCACATATTTTATTCAGTTTCTGCGAAAATTTTTCGCTGCTCCGTTTCAAATTTCTTACCTCATTTCGAGCCGTGCTGCTGCCGCACTTTCTTGCATTCGCCAAATGTGTTGCTGCTGAATGTACCAACACACTTATATAGTTGTTGTTGTTGTTGTTGTTGTTGTTGTATTTGCTTTTATTTTTAATTTTTGTATTTTCCTTTCCATTGGTATCGCATAAATATCATTGCAAGGTCTGCAAATTGCAAATTATTTACTTTATTTTTGACTCATTCACGCCATAGCTGTGTAAAGTTTCATATTTCAGTTGCAAATTTTTGTGGCCTTGCTGGTTGATAGCTACACACTCGCAACTATGCAAATAAAGGAGGGAACTGTAAAAAGAGGTAAATAAATAAATTGAATGAAATTTAATTAAACAAAATCAATCGCGAAAACCAGCAAAAGAAATATCTTGTTTTACCAGTTTGTAGTGATTTTATTGCATATTTATGCGCTGGGTACTTTGGTTTTGTATTTTTTTTTTTTTTTTTTTTTGTTTGCTTGTTTGCTAGGGACATGTTTTTGAAATGTGATACGCAAGTGATTGTTGACAACGCGATGTTAAAAAATATGAATTACTTGGCTTAGCTGGTTTAGTACTCGTATATATGCAGATAATGTCTTATTGGCTAAATAAAATTATATATTGAACCGAAAACTCGAATGTTACCTTTTATAGTTTGGGCTGATATTTCCGCCATCAATATCTGAGTAAAAATTTAATTTGATATTCTAATTCGAGAATGAAGCCTTTATTCTCAGCCGCTAAAATTCGCTACGACAACTCAAATTTGAGCAAGCAAAGCCGCAGAGAAATATAAAAATATAAATTTCCTTTTAATAGAATATGTTTGTAATAATGTATATATATCAGGCGATATCTCATTCCACCTTTATTATAGAGTTATTATTGAGGTTTTTCTTTTAGCTTGAAACCGAAAAAAAAATCATATTGAAAAATTGGTAGCACTTGTAATTTTATCTACCTTTCTTCGGCTGTTTTTTTATTTGCAGTTTGGCTAAGTTTGCGCCCATTTTTTAAATTACGTCCAGAAATTAATTGAGCCAATATTCTTCTTAGGCAATGGGTCGATTACTCGTCCAGCAGCATTCTTTAAACACGTTTGGCCGGGTCTTTTAAAAGAGTCTTGTTATGCTTTGCCATCGTACTTTCTGCTCTATGAGACTTTAGTAGGGAGATTACCGTTTTTAATTTATCTGAAAGAGCTAATTATGTCCGGAATTGGGTTCTACATAAAGCTTTTGGTATTGCTGTTTTGAACTTAGTCTTTCCGGGTATCCAAAAATTGGTGTTTCAAGTACATGAACTACTTTAATATGAGCAAATTTCTCATATCTTTTACTACCAAAAATTAGCATTAAATTCTCTTGTCTTTTTTCTCAAGGTGAGTTACTATCATCAACATTCAATTAATAACTCATTTCGATGCCTTAAAGAAAATGGAAATGTTACCAAAGATCGGAGGATACTGTCTTTGTCATACCTTCTGTACTGAGAAGAGACTATTAAAGTTGTCCTCATTCTTAATCATTTATGGTAGCCATCACCTTCAACTGCTTTATGTAAAGATGAGGCTGATGTGATTGTTTCCATCATGACCTCTTGAGTTTAGTCCGCAGTGAAATAATTGATAATCTTCACATGGAGCTCGAATGGTCAATAGGCTGCGAAAACACCGGAGAACTCTTAACCTTTACCACTATGTGGAGTGAACTCCACGAAAATCGGCATATGATATGGTTTGCTAGCAGAAAAAAATCGGATGCCTTCCAATGATGAATTCCTATTACCACAGTCACCTCAGAAGGTAATAGAGAACGTTCCCAAACATAGTAAAGTTTCTAGCTCGCGTTTATACTGATCCATGGTTGGTTTAGTTTTTTTTAAAGTGGATTAGAATTTTAAGTCTAGAACTCTGGCTACTTAAAGTCATTCGTCGACTTTAGTGAATTTCGGTGTGTCATACAGAGAAAGGCGGTGGCAAATTTAGGCTATATTCCTCGATGAAAATCCTTACACCAATCTTATATTCCATCTTGTTGTCCCCTTTGCTGCGACCTGTCCATACGGCTAGGTAATTTCGTTTGGGGTTTTTGATCAACCCAAGTCTTTGTGAAGCCAGTGTGGCAGTGCTTTATTCTCAAACGATAGTGGGTTGAAGATGGAGTTTTTTCCGTACGATCTTTCCCACCAAAACTCCTAGGTACGTTTCCTAATAGCCACAGGTGCCATAGACCTAGAACTAGAGTCGACGGCTAGGGATCCAAGCGAAACGAAGGAGTGGGCAACGGGATTTACTCCAACGAATTTGCGTTGGTGGTCTGGTTTCGCTTATCACTGCATCATTTTTCAGGTAGTGCCGAATGCCGTAATGAAGACTTGGTGTGCTGACAGTGTCCTCTCTTTCAGACATACCAGCTGCTTTGTACTCCGATGGCTATTCAGTTTCTAGTTGCCATAAAATGCAGAAGTTCTCTCACTCTGATTCAGATTACCACACAAGTTTGGCTAAAGGTTGACATAAAGCGATCTAAAGCTATCAGTCGCATTGATCACCCGTCTCTTAAACTAATGGTCGGAGTAAAAATAGACCACTGCCTTAGCGGCATACAGGAGAAGAGATTGGGATGCCTAACCAACGATTTCTTGCGGAGTTGCAGGGACGAGAAGGAAGTTGAGTACATCCAATTCTATCCCACCCTGGCCAATTTCCGAAACTATTTCTTTAATAAGGACTTGATAGATTGTTTGTCTGGCCTGCGCTCGGCGAGCATTCCCGATTTTCTGTGCTACGTTAGGCGCACTCGGTGTTCACCATCTAAGGAAAGGAAAGGAAGGAATACGTGATTGCCTTCAGCTGTGTCACAGTGGGCTTTGCTAGCCTACGTGTGCCACCGTGGCCGTGCATGGTTGCAGCCGCTCTAATCTATAGATAGTTTAACAAACTTGCCTTCCTCTAAAAAATAATAGTTGGAATTAATTTTAAAAGAAAACTCCTATGGGCCATTTCCTACCTGTTTGTATGATCGAGTATTTTATGACCAAAACAACAATCCCTGTAAATGCTCTCTCACTTAAGAGTGACCCAAATCATTTTTGCTTTCAGTTACAACTGACTGTCGTGCCTGCGACACAATTTCTGCTACCAACACTACAAATGACACACTCCACCCACACGCAGCTGAACACACATACACATTGCTGTCACTTAAAATTTTTCACGCTTTAAATGTAAAAACGTGCGCACACAACCATGCAATTGGATGAGAGCGTGTAACTGTGTATGTGTTTGCTATTAGCAGGGCATATTCGTATGACATTTCATTATACAGATGTGGCACCAAACGGCACAGTGCATTGACGCCGCTGCACGCACGCCATCTACTTCTGACATGAGCCAGCGACATTAATGAGTTGAAAGCTGTGCAAAAAAAAAATGTATACTATATATATGTAGAATGTAACACAAGTGACTTGAGAGGTGTGAAAATGTAGTAAATTGGCAAAAATATCAAAGCGTATATTATGATGAGCGTGAGTGTGGAGAAACAATGAAAGTTACGTATACGCCATGTCTGTGCTCGTAGCCGCTTATAATATGCTAACACTTGCAGAGTAGGAGTTGCAAATTGTTGTGAAATTTTGGTATAATTTTAGTTTGGAACTATGTTTTTAGTAAAAATTTTACTACATTCGCCAGCTTTTTACTAAAGCACTTTAACTTAATTGGCCACTTTGCACATATGCTAAACTAGTAAAATTTCCTGTTAAGCTGAGAGACTTCATAATAGCCCACACGCACTCATACAGGCGCATATTTTATTTCACATCAGTTGTTTTTTTTTCTGTGTTATAAGCTTATTTTATGCAAATTACTTTACAAACTGTTTTCATTTAATTTTTGCTCGACACAAGAGAAAAATATATAGATAGCAGTTTCATTACTCATTCAAATGGGGGCAGTGTGGACGATAGCACTCGGTAGATGGCAGTCGGCAATTGCTTGCAGTCAGTTGCTTTGTTATGAGCCTAACTGCAGTTACTTTTCCAACGGCGAGAATACTATATTTCCATTCAACTTGTAACATAAATTCGTTTGCTTTTCCTACGCTTTGCAGTTGGTCCGTTTTACATTTTTGGCCAGCGGCCAAGTCGAATGTTAACTCAGACATATCACAGCTGTGGCTGTTTCACTTTGACTTGGCAACTTAAATGAATTTGCGCCTATTCAAATATCCTTTTGCGACCCCTTGTCACACTGCATTGAGCTTCGAAATGTCTACTTGGCACGTGATCGGTTGGTATGGTAACTGAGAGTTCGGCAAAGGGCTAGCTTGTGTCAATATTTATGGGAATATCAAAGGAGTGTTGCCATAAATTCTTTCTATGCCTACGGTTACTCAAACAATTGACCGCAAGTGATTTTTTTTTAATATTTGCAATGTTTTTCATGATAAATTTTTCCGTAAATATCTTAGAAAAATACAATATAACTCATTCTTTAGCAAAAATCACATAAATCAAAATTTAAAATTTTGTAAAAAATTTATAAAAATTTAAAAAAATTTCAAAATTTTTAATCATGTTATTAAAAAAAAAATGTTGCGTTCTGTAGCCCAGTTAAATTTAGCAATAAAAAAAGGTTAATTTTTGATGAATTTTTGAAATTTTGGTCTTGGAAATCAGAAGATTTGAAAGAATGCCAGCGCCAGCAAAAGTAAAAATCAATGGGAATTTATAGATTTAAATTCTTTCGATATATGTACTTATTTATGTACGACCAAAATTTCAAAAATTTGCCAAAAATCAAGCGGCATTTTCAGCGGCTTGAGACTCGCTCATTATTATGCTAAAATTAAGTGGTCTACCAAACTGCATACCCAAAAGTTTTCTAAAAATATTAGTTAAAGAGTTTGGAATTTTTTAAAATTAAAAAAAAAAACTTTGTGAAAAATTTGAAATTATATGATTTTTGTTAAAGAATGAACTATATTTTAAAGTAAATGCGCAGCAATGCACTATACTCAAATATTTTCCGAAAAAAAAATTTGATTTAGAAGTTTGAAAATTTGATGAAAATATAAAACTTTTAATTTTGAATTATATATCCTTTTTGTTATAAAATGAACTAATGTTATATACAAAATTTGCCAAATATGGTAAAGTGAAACATATTGTAAATAATGTCAAAATATCAAAATGTATATAGTTGTTTCAATCACCGTATTCGGATTAAACTTTTTAATTTTTTGTTACAAAAATCATACGGTAGTTCAATTCCAGTTAATATAAGAAACCCCTAAAAACAGGGTGCATAAAAATTAAGAGTGCGAAAGATATTTCTGAGTCTTGAAATACTAAACCATTCGTCACCATTTCTGAACTAGTTTAGAACTATTTTAGGACCACCTCGGTACTAGTTCGGGACTCTTTCGTTACTATTGCGATATTCATGGTGCGAAAAGGTCCCAAAGCAGTCGCAAAATAGTCCCAAACTCCCTTATATTAATTAAGAAGACCTTTATCGATAATTTAGGAAATGAGTTTTGCTAATAATTACTAAGCAAATAATTGTATGATTCCAGTCTCAAAATAATAGTTATCAATGACTATCGAATCTTGATCATACAATATTAATTGTTAATTGGGTTTTATTACTTACAATAATTATACCACCGGTTTATTCTCATTATGTTTTGATCGTCTAATAATTGTAAACTGCTAAAATCAGTATGACTAAATCTAAACTTTTCCCTTTTTGATGCTTTGTGAAGTCTTATGTTGAAGACTGCGCTGGTAAAGACACCGCAACAACAACTATAAGAACATAATCGCATTAATTATGGAATTTACTTTGCTCTTATTGCTCAAAAGCAATGATTGCGAGATTATGATACATTACGTAGCTTCCGTATTTACTCTTTTCAATATTTCATTCATTCGACGCACTTGTTTGCAATTCTCAACGGAGTTATGAGAAAGCTTAGAAAAAGCCCTCAACCTACTCCCATGTGAATTTGACGATTGAGAAAGCCACTGTAATCATTCCTTGTATGGTGTGATTCTAATACAAACCTTATTAAAAATTACTTATAAGTTTTCAGAGGGGAAAACCTATTTTAACCCTAGTAACTGTTTGAAATTTTGTAAGCTGCACAAGAGTTAAAGAACTTAATCTTAGTCTGTTTTATGCCACTTTAATCGCTACAAGCCCTCTTTCCTATCAACGAGTTGGTGTATTTATGCAAATCAAGTATTGATTTTTACCTGACCTAAGTAAGTTCAGCAGTGTATGCCAGTTTAACCATAAATATACAAATAGCATGTATGAGGGCAGTTCACTGCATAAATTCTAGCTCGCAAACACTTGCACACCCCTTATCCGCTTCACACTTCAGTACGCTGCCCTAATGTTTATTTCACTGCCAACACAAACAAAACAAGTAAAAATAAAATAAAATAAACACAAAATGGAAAAGTCAAGTCGAAATATGCAAGCAATTCACTTTTGTCCTTGCCGAAAATCAAGTACAACAAGGACGTTTTAGCTGCAGAAATAGAATTTACTGGACTTGTGCGATTTATTTATTTTGCTTTGCCGCAAGCCAAGCAAACAAGACAAAGAAAATCGATAACTGCTTAGTACTTGCACCATTTATGATTTTTTTATTTTTTATTTAGCCGTAAGTCTTTAATTAAACGGTAGTTGGGCATTGATTTGAAACGAAATTATTTGGTTTTAGTTAGCTTATCGATCAGCCATCATGCGCCAAGCCATGGGCAGCAATTTCATACACATTTTGTGGTTACGTATACGCCATGCCGTCTAATTTGCTGCTATGAAATGCAAGCGAACAAATTAAATGTTACACATACGTATTGGCGTTCGGTTACTGTAATTTAACACAGCTATTTTTATTATGCTCGCGGCGCTTAATGTGTCACAGTATACGTACAATTTTAGTTTCGCCATAAAAGCATTTGCTCAAAGCGTATTTGACAAATAACAAAAACCAATGAAAAACCAATCGTTGGTAAATTCTTGTTCAAAAAAACAACAACGAAATTGAATTTCCATCAACGCGAAATGAATAGAGAAAAATTTAATGTCGCTAGGGTGAAAATTAGGTCGAAGTTGCCAATTTTCGGGTCACTAAACTGCAATATTCGAGCGCGTGCAACAGACACTGTCACATAACTACAAAGCATACATATTTATTTGAGAACCAGTATGTACATACATATATAAATGTTAGTGTGAATCACTCCCTATAAATATAAGATCGGTGCTGTTTATCACTAAAATTATAAAACTAATTTTATTTTAAGACAGCTACTAAAATATTGCCCAAAAATATGATGGTGTACCGTTTTGAAAATACCTCCAATAATCGAGTTTTTGAAGTAAAACTTCTTTAATGGCAAGAAGTGAAATCGCGTCACAAAATCGCGTCACAAAGTCACAATACCACGCTTTTGTGGGACAAAACAAACACAAAAATAGCTATTCATAAGAACATATAAAACTTGGGACAGCTCGCCATCAATTCAGGAGTTTTTTGAGGACTGGCAATTTCAAGGCCCATTTCAGGACTATTTCGCATTCCGTTCAGGCTCATTTAGCCATTTTTTTTTTACCTCTTACAGGACCATTTCGAAATTTAATCATTATCAGTTTTGAACTCCGCGAAAAATTTAAAGGTAGTTAGCTAAGAATCATTTCAGGACTTCATTGAACCCTTTGCTAGATCATTTCGAGACTTTTTCGGGACTATCTCAAGACAATTTCGACATCAGTTCGCGACTATTTGGGGCATAGTTGTGGAGTATTTCAGGACAATTTTTGGGACTAGTTACTTCAGTGCCATCTTAGGACTTTTATGGGTCCACTTTAGAGAAATTTCGGAGCTATTTCGGCATAACTTCGGGCCTATTTGGAGCGTAGTTGTGGACCGTTTCACTTTAGTTTTGACCTAGGTGATCAATTCATGACAACTTTGGATCCATTTCACGACCACTTCGAGACTATTCGACTATTCCGGGCGCATTTTTAAGACCATATCGCAACTGCTTCGAGACTAATTATGGTTTCTTTCGTGACAATTCTGGGACTAGTTACTTCGGTACCATTTCAAAACTATTTTAGGCTCCACTGCGAGACAATCTCAAGACTATTTCGTCATTAGTTTGGGACTCTTTCGTGACTAGTTCGGGATCATTAGGGGACTAGTTTGGGTTCAGCTCTGAAGTAGTTTCGGAAAACTTGAGGCATAGTTCTGGACTTTAGATATACAACTAGTTCGCACCTGCTTTGGAAAACTTCCAGATTAGTTTTGACTGGTTTAGTAAAAGTATGGAACTAGTTTGAACCTAGTTCGGCTTTTGTTTGTAACTAGTTCAAAACTGGTTTGCTACCCTTTCGAGAGTAGCTTCGAGCTGTGTTGGGACTACTGCGGTCTTGAACTAGTTCTAAATGAGCAGAGAAATAAAAATATTTTTTTAAATGAGTTTGCAAAAAGATCCCTGAATATGATAAACGGATTTTAGCTCGAAATGTCAGCGCAAAAATAGCTTAATATTTTTTCAACTGAATCATAGTAATTAAACTTGTATGCTGTTTCTGTTTTTGACATTTGGTTGGAAAATTGGTTAAAGAACAACTTAACTGATTTAGTCTTATAACGTATCATTGGAAAGTTGTTTCTCACTCGCTTTGCTTCTTTGCAAAAACCCCCATTCGCAACCCAACTTTTTTCGCAAATCTTTCTATTTTTTTTTCTGATATTTAAGCATAAACTGTTCTAACATCTCAGGCGGGTTCTGTGAAAAAATATTTTCAAAAACTATTGTTATTTAAAAAAAAACTACATCCTCAAATCGATTCGGCTCAAGTAAATCTTAATATTTTTCCAACATATTGTGGCGGAAGTCTTAAAAGAATCCATTCTCGCGGTGGAAAATCGCAAGTTTTTTTGAAATGAGGCATCCTAATGTATACTTTAAATCTCTATACATTCACAGACTAGCATGAGTCCTAGTTACAACACCCTTGAGTTATTGCGCTGTTCTAATACCACTTCTGGCGTTCTGGGACCACGAGTAGCTCATGCAGAAATCTGACTTTGCAATTAGAGGTGAATTTACTACAAAGTGGCTGCGGCAATAAGCGGTGGCATGCGAGTTTGTTTAATAAGCAGCTTAGTCGTTTTTAAATTCCTTCGAAAATGCTGCACTCTTCGCTGTTGGTGCCACTTGAGCAGCGTATAAGTAGCCCTTTTTTGTTTGTTTTTTTTTGTTTTTTGTAATTTTAAGCGCTAGCTTTTCGGTTGCACTTTTGCTTCGAGCAATACTTTTCGCAATAAAATCTTCCGCACTTTGTTTGCTTTGCTCTCTACTTTACTCAGTGCGCATTTTTTTCTAATTTTTTGATTTATATTCTTGCTTTTTTCATGGCAATTTTTTTTTAACATTTTTATTTGCCACTCCAACAAAACCCACTTGCCACCACTGACAGCACAGCTCAGTACAACGAGCACTAGTAATAATTTCCACTGCCACGCATTGTAATAAAAAAAAAACATCGCACGATTGCAGTGCATCGTCATCGATTGTGTTCGAACGCTGTCAGCATTTCGAAGTACATCCACACACACACACACACACATGCGTGCGTGCATTTGCTGTGCAGCAGACATGAAAAGTCTGGCACGCTTTCGCGCACCAATGCGCCTTTTGACAATCATCAATGATTTTATTTTCAACACATTTTACCACAATCCTTTCGCTTCCTTGCTAAGAGGCATGCACTTTTTTCTTTAAATATTTAAAAAGCGCTGACAAATTATTTAGCTTTTAGCGTAGTGGTATAATTTCATTCTAATCTTTTCAAACTCGAGAAATGTTATGAAAGTCTTTTATAAATCGTGTCAAAAGGTTAGAGTTCTTTAGATCCAAAGGGAAATTTAAGGATATCACTTAATTTTGAAGACAATGTCTAAAACAACATCATTACCTGAAACATTTCTAAATTGAAAGAATTTAACTAACCCGTCATAATTACTGCCTCTATTTAAATCCTACTAAAAACAAGTCTGCCTCTGATAAATAAGATAGGAAAATGCCTAAACTCAAAATTTCTTTGATTGATTTTTGCTTTGACCTTTCTACATGGCATTGAGTCTTTTATACAGAAAATGCGCCGAAGTAAAATTTCATACAATTAAGTGTGAAAACAAAGATTGGTAAAAAAAAATTTCCTTTTCTCTACTCTCAGTTTTTTTGTTTGTGTTTCCTTTCACAGTTTCTAACTATTTTTTCTCAATATTTGAAAATAATTAACGGAGTTCACTTTTCATTAATATTGCTTTTGTATTCGATAATATATGTAATACAAATTCTTACCAAAAATGTATAAAGAAAAACAGAATCAGGTTACTAAACTCTGCCTGGAACCCTTTAACCTTACGAATCCATATCTTTTTATGCCTAATTTCCATATTTATATTTGTTAACTTTAAAGTTATCCATAAATATATCCCCACAACATTCATTCGCATATTCATAATCATATTTGTATCGATATCCGTATTTACATATATCCTAATTCATATCAATATTTATATCCGTTTTCGTATCTATATCCATTTTCATATCCACGTCAATATTCGTATCCATAGCGATTTCCATATCTCTATCCATATCCATATCCTTATCCATATCCTTATCCATATCCTTATCCATATCCTTATCCATATCGGTAGTTATATCCGTATCCATATCCATAGTCTTATCCATAGCCATATCCATATCCTTATCCATATCCATATTTATACCGGTATTCATATCGATATCCTAATCCTTATTTATAACGATATTTATATTCATAACCATATCCATATCCTTATCGATATCCATATCCTTATCCACATCCATATTTTTATCCGTATCCATATCAATATCCACATTCATATCTGCACCCATATCCTTATCCATATCCGTATCCATATCCATATCGTAATCCTTATCGATATCCTTATCCTTATTGATATTTATATCGATGTCCATATCGATATTTATATCCGCATCCATACCCTGATCCATTTGCATATTCAATTCCATACCCTATCCATGTTAAAATCGTCCTACGCATATTCAAACTCATAGAAATATCCATATCAATCTCCATTTGCATATTTAAACCGATACGAAGGTCCATATCCATATCCATCTATATCCATAGCCTTATCCCCATGCATCCCCATAACAAGTTTCACATCCATATCACATCATTTCGTTAGCCATATCCATTTTCAAATCTATATATCTAAATAGTATGCACGTATCCATAACCAAATCCAAATGCTTGTCCGTATCGCCAAATAAATAGTTTCCCTTCTTTTCACATAAAACTTTAAGCACAAAACTAATAAATGTCATAACCTCAATATACTTACTCAGATTAGAGTCCGATCAAAGCCGATGCCAAATGTTCGGTTTGTTTTAATATACCGCAGCGGAGGCCGAATATTATATTTCATTAGCAAAAAATTCCATTACGGTAAAGCAAATTTCATTCCGACATTAAAAATCATTTAAAAAAATATGTCCTTATTTTTAAATAATAAAATTATAATAAATAATAAATAATAAAGTGTTAATAAAAAACGTTTTTATTTAGTCTAATCGCTGTGCACATTATTTTTCAGTTCAATTAAAAATGTAATGATATTTTTTTGTAATTTAAGGAACTTTAACATCTGCCTTTGCTGAAAGGAAAGGAGCTGGAGAAAGAAATTCTTTCTAATATGAGTTTGAGTTAAACGATTAACAATTATCTTATTCGAATTTCTTAAAAGCGGAGTACATTCGCTGATATAGTCGAAACTATTTACTATTCGATTCATTCTGCTACTTCACTGTCCCTTCATTTCTTCACTCCCCCCTTCCGAGCTGACCGCAATATGTCGGCATAATTACATGCGGGCGTTTGCGTGCGTACAATCGCGTGGGTGTTACACATTGGCTGTGTAGCAAAATTGTATTAAAGGACTCTTTCACCTTGCCCTTGCTGCTGTTGTTACTCCGCGCACTTCGTTCATATTGTTGCATTTTGTATAATCGCAAAAACTTTTGCGTGTAGTGAAATTCGCTCTAACCGAGTAGTAATAGCTGCCGGCAAGTAGCTAGAAATAACAAAAATTCTATGATAGCATATGGCGCATACAAATTTGAGACTACACATATTGCTTTGTATGTATGTGTACCTGTTTGTGACCCTGTGGGAAAGTTCCAGCGATATGGCCTTGTGAGTTTTCCGAATTTTGTTTGTCTCGAAAATACTTTCGTTTCGTTTTCATGATGGATTCTTTATTTTTAGACTTTTGATATTTAAAAGCGCTTGATTAGCGTACTCGTTTCTCTAATGTGTCAAGAGAAGCCAGACAGTAGCCAAATGAATTTTATTTTCTCTTCATTCCATCAAAGTCATTAATGATCGCTTCAAATAGCAGACTTCTTCCAAATGTTTGGAAAGGGTAACGATATCTTAAGATCAACTTAGAGTCTAAAAAATGTCGAGGCTAGATTTGGGTTATATTTTGGTTTTCTGGTCTCGATTTGGAATTTCAGCTTCTTTATATTATTTGTATAATTACGTGAAATATGAACTTTCGAAAAATTTGGTATATAATTGACATAATTTTGATTCCAACTGCGATTCTAAATAAATAATTGTAAAAACTTTAATCGCATAATCTGAACTCTCTACTAACGCCCATTTTTTTCGTTCAAAATTCATGGAGATTTATAAAGTCCAATATTTTTTTTGAAGCTGAAAGAGAGAAGTCTTATTATTCTCCAAGTCAATTTATAGCAATACATTAGCCATTACATTTGTCGCTCTTGAAAAGAGCTTTGGTGGAAGTGCGAGAATCTAAAAAATCATTAACCGACAACCCTTTTTTTTAGCTTGTCATATTGCTATTTCGTTTTTAGTACCGTTGAGGCAGAAAAAGTTTGTGACGCTATGCAAATTTTAAAAGAAAACATATTTAAAATAAAATCACGTTGGCTAAAATTTATTAGATTTTTATTAACAATATTATCTCTTTTCTGTGGTAAATTCATAAACTTTAGAAACTAATTCAAGCTCCTCTGTTTCATTTGATATATTGTGAAAAATATCTCCGACATGAGTCATGGTATATATTTAGTAAAATATTTTACTATTCGCTCGATTCCGAAAAGCCAACCGGCTAGCCAACATCACGAGAGTCAATAGGAGTTGCACCTTGAACTTGAGAATTGTATCAGGTCCTACTAGCTGGCACAAGATTCGAATTACACGATTTCTCTTACAAAAAGGTAAACAAAAATGTTGAAATTTCTCCCACAGGGTTGCATATTAGCTATTAGTTTATATCTACATTCACTTCATTTCGTACGCAACCAAATGCCTATCCGCTATTTTGAGTGTGTGCGTATCAGATTGTACGTTTGTGCGTGTATGTGTGTCTAATCGCTCTTTCGCATTGCTGAACGCTTATCGCTAAACACACACATGCTACGTGTACAGTGCAGGACATAACTATAGGTCAACAACATTTTCGCAAGTTCGGACTAAATGATTATAATTTTTTATTTTATTTTTCGAGGCACAAAATTCAACAAACTAAACACAAGATTTTTAATTTGAATTTGAATATTTGGAAAAATTTTAGGTATGCTGTTTTATTGCGCATTTCAGTTTAGTCTAATAAAGTCTACAAATCATCGTTGATTTTTTAAATTTTTTTTTACTGAAGGTGTTGTGCGAGTTTTCCCCATATAAAAAAAAATCGAGCGTTCGTTATATGCAAAAGAGCGCCAGGGAAATAATTGTCAAAAATCAACGGTGCTTTGCAGCTCCTCAAAGCTTGCACTTTATTATGCTAAAATTGAATAGGCTTTAAAACTACATACCCAAATTATTTCTATAAATTCAAATTCAAATTAAAATTTTTAAAATGCTAAGATGAATTGTTTGCCACATATGAGCGCTGTTTGAGACTTGAACTTAACTGGTGTTTGTTCTTAAATAAATTAAAGTTTTATAAAAAAAAATAATACAAATTAAATTGAAAAAAATAAATAGTCAAATTTTGTGCTATCGCCATGTCGCGCACTGTATGCGCGGCTGCAACAAACTTTTCATATATTTTTTACTTACGTACATTGGCTATTAGTTGTAGTATGCGTACTTGCAACATGCTGCATGTGGCACGCTTTAAATGCTTGCACATAGTTTCGCTTTTATTAGGTTAAGCGCGTAGTATTAACCCCCATCCTCTCCTTCTGATTTTATTTTTCTAGCTTATTTCCACTTCTCCCTTCTTCTGCTACATTGTCGCCTCAATAAATGTGCAACGAAATTTTTACGCCACAAATACTTGTGACTGTGTGTGTGTGTTGTTGTTGTACTGTTTGTATGTGTATGCTTAAAGGAGCTTACGTTAATGATACTTTGGATAGAAGTAGGCAACTATTAATGCAATACATACATAGGTACACATTTGTTGCTACTATGTACATATGTCGATATTTGCGTTTGTATTTTTACCGCTTGGCATCATTTCAACTTTTTCGTTCTTTTGTCAGCCTTCGTAGTGGCTTTTATATATAAAAAGTTTTTTTTTTTCTTTGTATACAACTTTTATTTTGTCTGCTCTGCTTGGCGTTGTAAGCTTATCCACTTAACCCTCTTAGCGCAAAGTGGGTTGCTGAGGCTCGCAAATGTGGTTGAGTTTCAGCTAAAGAGGAGCGGTTGAAAAAAAACGCATGTGGCCACAAAAGAATGTCAGATTGAAAGCTTAGTTTGCCTATTTTCAATGGAAAGCCGCTTGCATGCGGCGGCTGATAAGGGAAAAATACAAAGAAAATGGCTTAAAAATGTGGCGGCACATATGTTTCGTATGTGTGTAGTAATTTTAGAAATTTAGTGAGCACGGGGAAAAGTGGACAGTATATTTTTGCTAAGTGAAGCTCAATGTAGATAATGAAGGCAAAACGGTATGTGAAGAGATTTACTTAGTTTGCATAACCAAAAATAAATACCTACATGGCTTAAGAATTAGGGACTTTTTCCTACTCGTCGGCTTACCAAAGTTTTCAAGATCTATGCAAATTTTTGCATAAATTAACTGACATTCTAATGCTCTAAGTAATGATAGATTC
Source organism: Anomoia purmunda (assembly GCA_951828415.1). Taxonomy (NCBI): domain Eukaryota; kingdom Metazoa; phylum Arthropoda; class Insecta; order Diptera; family Tephritidae; genus Anomoia; species Anomoia purmunda. The sequence continues at coordinate 113,768,920 of OX639997.1, forward strand.
GCTTTAATTGCGCAAATAAGGAGATTCAACAAGAAATTTAGTTACAAATGCAACTTCCTTTCGGTACAGTAAAATTACCATAAATTCTATTGAGCGTGATGTGCGTGCAACAGGCTACGGTTAACGGAAAGAGGTCACGCCTCTTCCCGAAAAAGATGTGACTAACAGATCGCGGAACACAACTTCAAGGCTCACTTTCCCGACGGAAGTGACTCGGTATCTGATACGGCACTGTACTCCGACGGAATTCCGAGTTTCATGTATGGCTCTAAAATGAATACAGGAATAGGATCTGTAGTTTTCCCCCAACAACTTTCATTGAGAGAAGCATACAGACTTCCAAATTACTGTAGCCTGTTCCAAGCAGAGATCTTTGCAAATGACATAGGGGCAAAATTGGTAGGCAAAGCTTGCCTTTGCTGCATCTAGTCAGGCGGTGATCAAGGCTCTAAAATAGACAACGACTAAGTCGATCGGTGTTCGGCACTGTCGAGGATCTCTGCAATCTCTTCGGCAACACACTCTCAACTTCTACTGGGTCTCCGGGCATAATGGAGAAGCGAACGAGTGTGCGAGAAGAGAAATCGAAACAAGACTGGGGAGAACCTGGCTCGATAATATAATACTTGTCGATCCTTTACGCGACCGCCAGGTATGGAGTCCAGTATAACGACTTCTATAGAAGCTGCAAGGATGAAGAAGAGCTTGAGTCAATTAAGCACTTCCCTTTCAACTATCCTGTACTATGAGATATGCGCTTTAGATTTCTGAGGGCCCATTTGTTCGGTAACTTGGGCGTGGTCATACTGGAGATGGTTTAATTAAAAGTAATATTATCCTGGGAGAAGGCCACTGCCGATCTTTCTCATGAAGCGTGAGCCATAACAACCACACAAAGCTCAACTAAGACGCAAGCCATCACTGTGTTCTACCGAACCTCGTCTAAAGAAGCTTAGACAGTAAATATGAATCCGCATTTTCAATCCGTCTTTTGGAGACTGCCGTTGATTTGATAAAAGTTGTGGGCGGATCAATGACACCATGAAAACATCAGATTGTGCTCCTGAGTATATTTCAGGCCAAGTGTTGTGAATATTTCATTTATCTGCTTTGCCGTTGTGTACAATTCTCAACTTAGTTATGAACAAAATTGCTGAAAACTCTTTCTGTTGTCATCCTTAGGGACATGATATTGGACACAAAGTATCGATATGGTACTCATTCAAAGTATTGCACTAAAATAATCGTGTACCTATAAATATCGAATTTCAAAGGCCCGACAGCCAAAACATCGATAGTAAATTCAAAAGGAAATTCAGTCACAATGGTTTTATAAAACGGAATCTGTTTATTAATTTTAAAGTTAGAAATTTAGTCATCGCTTGCCATGCCAATTTTGAAGACTTCACTTTTTAAAAATTGGTGCTACTCCTGGTACATAATTTTCTTTTACAAATATCTCGAGCGATGTTGAGAGGATGCACGAAACGTGTCGAAATTCAATCGATCCGTAGGAAGTGATTCGACAACTGCCATTTTTTTTGGTAGAGTTTAAATCAGCATTTGACAGTAGAGCTGGGATACGACCGATAGTTGAAAACTAACGATGGTTTTTTAAAACTATCGTTGTCGATTTTTATCGAAGCTTTACTATGTGGCCCGCCGCATAACTATAACCGCACCATATATATATTCTTTTGACTATTTGTTTCTCTTTACTTAAATTTATATTTTATTCTTATAGAAATATTTTATAATATACATTCCACAACCAAAACCGATCTACACAAAAATATAATGCAAACAGAACAGAAAGTTGAAATCGGTTTATGCCAGGTTTATATTGGGTCCTTTTCTCAACAAAATATGCATTACGAAAACCAGTCACTACAACTAGCTGCGGATAATTTATGGCAGCTAACCAAAATATTATCAAAATTTAAAAAAAATTAAAAACTTCAATAAAAATTCACTTCCAGCGTAAGTGTGAACATGCCATTTTATCAAAAAGTTCCTTTAGTGCCACATACGAAACATTTAATCACCATCAATCACAATTTTTCGCACAACGCAGTCAAACACAAATGTTTTTGGCTGAATGGTGGCGGCTACTGCTGAGATTGAGGCAAACGTTAAGCTTTAGTGTTGCTCAGTTTATTGGCTGCTGTTGTTCGAGCAGATGGCGTCTGTTATCGTCGTAATCATCGTCATAATCATCATCATCATCATCATAATTTCCGTTGCTAATATGTCTACATATAAACACAACATACACATTTACTTATTTAGAGCATTATAACTTTCGGCCTAATAACAAGAGTTCGTGTAGTAAGATATGCCTACAAATGACTTTCTCAAACCACCGCGTAGGATAAGCGTTTGAAGAAGACGCCACAGGCACAATACGATACGAGTAAGGAGTTTAAATGCAATTTGCTGTTGTAGTGTTGTGGCTGGTTGGAAGGCAAATGGCAACATATGGCTGTGAATGGAGTTGTTCAAATGTTGAAAATATTGAAAATGTTTGCCGATTTGGTTGTAGGAATGTGAGGCACTGAACTTTGGCGCGATAAAGGAGCGCAAATTTTACTGAACATACAATAAACATATGGAATATTTTGAGTGAAAATTATTTTCAAATTAATTTCACCTGTCAGCGACGCTCATTAAAATGTGCAAAAGTTTTAATTTCCAAATAAGTTTACATTTATTATAATTAAATATTCCGCACAATGCCATTCACATTGCCACATGTAGTAATTATTACCAAAGCTACCGTTATGTTGACCGCTAGCGGCATAGTGTTGATAAAGCTAACGGCATTTTATAGCCGACTAAAACTTTGTATATATCATATATATTGATTGCGACGTTTGAGGGAATGCCACAAGCGAATTGCAACTGAGGACGTCATTGACTTGGCCGCGATGTTGTCGGCTCTTGATTTGTTTTGGTGTTGCTGTTGCAGCCATAATAAATTTGTTGCTTGTTGCTGTAATAGCGGTGCAACTAACACATTTATTTATCGGCAACAGCTTGGTAAGCCAATGCGCAAAGAAAAAAAAATAAGAAAATATCTACATTTCCACTCAACTTGTTGTTCAACAACTGGTTTGACACTTAACGGTCAGTTGCCGGATGCGGTGCTATTGATGCGTGACAGACGTCAACGACAACAACAAAACCAAAAACAGAAAACATATATATATATATAGCAACAATGTAAAGTGAAATCCATTCGGCATACGCAATGTGAGAACTGGTCACGTGTGGCAGGACAAGGTAAAAATGTATGGGGAAAAAAGGTTCCTAACTTTCAGTAGGCAACTGGTTGGTTGAAATGGCTGATCTGCTCTAATTTTTACAGCATTTAAAGGCAAATTGGAAATCTGAGAAAAGTGCAAAAAGTAAAGAATATTCAAACTTTTTTGAAGAAGTGAATTTTTTTTTTATTAAAAAAAAATTACTCTAAAAAAATTGTCTGAACATAAAGTAAGATTGAAGGAAAACAGCTATAAAAAAATTGAAATGAAATGGCGCTTTAGACATATTTACTACTTTTGGAGAAAATAAAATTAATTTTATGTAGACATTCATTAATTTTGCAAAAACATCTACTCAATCGGAAGAAAATGTCGAAAGTTAACAAAAGGAAAATTTTTCTTATATTCAGTGTACATTTACCAAACTGGCTCAAACAACTACTAATGTGCTAAGTATAATTAATTAATACTGCAAATGGTTTAAATAAAATATGTATTCTAATTTTTTTGCGAAACAAAACAATTGCAAATTAAATTTAAAAAAACTATCAGAGAATAATGTGGATTTGTGTTAACTATGTTTGGATAACTTTACTGATATCAAAGTTTTCCAATTTTTCAAAAAAAAAAAAAAAAAAAATTCTGACAAAAAGTTTCAGAAATTTTATTTTTTTTCGATAACAATTATCCTTCTAAAAATTAACCAAAGGGATTGTGTTAAGGATTTATTTGCGACCAAAACATGTTTTTGTATTTTTTTTTTGGTATTTTTCAATTACATTTTTGTTTTTTTTTAATTTCAAATTTCAAATTGTATTAACTACATAGTTTCTTTTTATGATAAATTTATATAAAAAATTTAAAATTTCGCTTTTATTTGTCAATTTATCTTCTAATCTCAAATAAAATCATTTTGATAAGTTAGTTTTATTTTGTAACTTTAAATATTCCGAGCTGCTTAAAATCTGAAATAATAAGTTTTTCAGATTAATTCACTTAAAACAATTGAATTCTCTTAATTTTTTTTTTAAATAAATCGTATGCTAGCCACAACTGAAAACCTTGTTAAAAAAAAATTTTGTGTATGTAGGAAATAACGAAGGAAAAAAATTTAATTTTGTATGGCAGAAAATGGCAAGCTTCGAGCCACTTGAAACTTGCACTTTCTTAGACTCAAATTGAATTTACTACAGAACTGCATAACCGAAAAGCTTCCAAAATTTTGATAATCAAATTTTTGATCACTTTTTTTTTGCTGACAACCTTCACGAATTTTTTTTCCATACACATAAAATTTGTCGAACATACACAATTATATAAAATTTAATTTGAACAATTTTTTGAAACTTTTCATTAAGCTATAGGTAGGATTTGAACGGCTATAAAACTCCATATTTATTTTTTTAAATTGTGAGTGAAAAGTTTGTTAAATTTTTTTTTTACTTTTTCTAGTTTTTCTACGAAGCTTAAAATGTTGATTTATCTAGTGCTTACCATACATGGAGCTAGACTTTTATTCAAAGAAATAAACATGAAACAAACTAAAGCAGAATATCGAAAGCTGGTCAAAATGTCGTGCCCCTATTTTTTCACATGATTGTATATGCAATCCATTTTCATGCGCCAATTTTTTTTTATTTTTTGCATCTTCATTTTCAATTTCCACTCTCCAACTCAATTCGATTTCTCATACTGCATTTATCCAGACCATTTGCGCGCTTTTCACAATTTTTTTTTCAGGCTGTGCGATGTACATTTCGCTTTCGCAAATTTTTATTCGATTTCCTAACAGCATTTTATTGGTAGATTCGCTTATGCTTTTACTACACTAATTGAAGTATGTACCACTTGCTGACATCTATTTGATTGCAATCATAGTCGCATGTATTAGATTGTCTAGTACTCGTACACTTTGATTAAAAATTTCACGGTCAACACGTTTTATAACTACATATGTCCATATAGTATATGTGCTGGTTGTCGGCTGACTGTCAATTTCACTTCATTTCCAACTATTCTCTTTGCCAACGAAAGATGGGAGCTGCTCGGTTTCTTTGTGGACTTGGGATTGTGTGTGTTGCTTTTACGGCTACGTCTACTATATAAGTAAGTATGTAAAGTATGTATATGTGTCGGTCGCGATAGTCACTTGCTTGTCAATTGATTTTTTAGTGTTCGGTGTTGTCAAAACGACTAGTAGCACGACAGTACTGGTCAAATGGAGTATAAAAACAAAGCACATACCCGCATCATGCAATTCAAACACGAAATCCGATAGCAAAGTTTCACTGTCTGCTAAATTAAAGTTCAAAATTTGTCCCTCTCTTTGGCCGCCTCTTAAACTGCCAAAGCGATTTTTCCGAAACCAGTATTATCTTGCTTGAGCCGAGATTAGAGGCATAAGACTAAACCACAAGGGTACTAAAATAAGGTTCAAATTAAATTGTGAAATTTTTCAGAAGTAGCCTTAAATATAACCAAAACCGTCTACATCCAGTCTACTTTGTCGGCCGCTGTAGCCGAATGTGTAGCATGTACGCGCTTCATTCAGTGTGCCCCAGGTTCAAATTCTGGTCAGGGCATGTAACATCAAAAATTATAGAAAAATATTTTTCTAATAGCGTCCGGTTCTCGGCAGGCAATGCCAAACCTCCGAGTGTATTTCTGTCATGAAATTTGTGACACAACATCCAAAAGGCACATCGCAAATTGTAGTAGAATTTCGGTCAAACATCGACCTATTTAACGTAAGCGCCAAATTTACTTCATAAAAAGTGTAAATCGAATTCGAAATGCGAACCAAAATAGATGCTGTGGCTTTTCCTGTCCATAGGAAATAGCTTAAAATGGGGTCTAAGAGTGATTCCGTAATTCTCCAGAAAATATTTTAAAATGAATCCATAGCAGAGTACAAAACGAGATTTAAGAAGAGCTCAACAGATATTTTGTACTTCAGGAAAGCAGTCTAATATCAGCCTAGCCAAAAGGCTGTAAAACAAGCTTCAAATAGGGTTAAAAAAAAGTTTGATGTTGCAGCAGAAGGTGCTCTGAAAAAAGGCCTCCTAGAAAACACGAAGTACGAATATTGAATTGAATCCACAAGTTTAAACTGAGCAAAAATCCTAAGAAAGGGTTTGATATTTCTACGAAAAAAATTTAAAATGCGTTTCAAATAAGGTGCGGAAAAAACTTGTACTTCCCCAGAAAAACGCTGACAACCTTTTACACTGTCGAGACAAACGACACCCTTTGCCTCATAAAGTTAAGTTGATTAGCAATGGAGGGCGTGCCATAAAAATCTTAATATTCTTTTTATTAGCAAAGTGACTCCTTTAATTTATGCACACAAACTCACTACCTGTAAAATATACTTGTACTTCACTGTAGTGCATCGGATTGATAACCCATGGGTTGCCTTTCTCACTGTATTAAAAATGAATAGTAGTGAAATATTCTCAAAATCCCAGTCTAGTTACTAAGTAAGATGTGATGAGGATTTCGAAGAGACCCGTTATAAGTTTCCTTTTAACTTATTTTGTACTAAAATTCTTCATCATACGTATAGTATTTAATAAAATATCGAGCAGAAGGTGTTCATACTAGTGCTCCTTTTTCGGTAAAGAGGAGATCTTTCATTCCTTTTCCTTTAATAATAATAATAATAATAATAATAAAATATAAAATATCGATATGCATCATTGTAACTAATAATAATATTTCAAAATGTTATCGCTATCTATTTCTCTAGTGTAATCGTTATCGATATCGTTATCGATATTATTATTGGTTCAGTTAGAGTTATCGCTATCGATATCATATAAATATTGTCATATTTGTTGTTATCATAGACCTGATCGTTATCATCCACCGAAATCAAAAGTTACCGTTATCGATATCGTTACTTTTATCGATAACGTTATTGTTCCAATATCGATAATATTTTCAATATCCAAAAGATTAAGTTTTCGCTTTCGCTTTTGTTTTTTCATTCGTTTTACATACAAAAAAGAAGATATTTAGGTAAACAGGTGATAACGGACTAAATTTTATCAAATCTTATTTCGTATTTCGTATAAAAATTTTCCGCATTCTGTAAATACGCGAACTAAGTTACCCGTTTAAAACTATGCACAAAGAAAGCAAAGAAAAAATTCCTGCGCAACTCAGTTCGCCGCTTGACTCTTTGACTTTCGAATCAAAGTCGAACCCAATCGTCCAAATACCACACGAAAATACTCAAGCAACAACTCTGGCATCAAACACCACCAGCACTGTCGCGCCATTGAAGATGTGAGGCACAATTTCGCTTATTTCTACGAAATCAGTTTCTACAATTTCAACATCTCATCGCCGCCCCTACCTCTCAAATTCTTCTTCATTAACTTGCGTTATTTTTGCCGCTGCAGCTGGTGTAATTTTCTCCCATGCCACGATGAAAATTCGCACAAACATGTGTGGCAAAAGTGTTGTTGCAAGTAAATAATAAAAAAATAAAATAAAACAAAAAATTGTAGAAACAACAACAGCATTGCGTTCCAATTGCGGATGAGCTGCTTTTCATCGAATCATTCGCTAGTTTAGGACGCTCTGCTGGCCAATTTAGTTTACACCAGCTGGATGGCTGCTTGTTTGGTAAGTTGCTTGACTCTTCGTTGCGACGTGCTAGAAGCAGCTGCCATTAAAAGTTGCTACCTTTCGCTGCATGCCGCTTGCCACATTACTGTTGCTTGGTGGCTTGGCCGCTTGCTTTTCCAACTCTTTTCTCAGCTTCGCCACACTTGCTGTTGCTATTATGGCAGCTAAGCGTTGCTTAGGCGCTACAAAGACTACAACAACAACAGCAACAACGCCGCTGTAAAAAAATATCAACAAATACTTGGGATACAAAAGCAGTTTGGCAGCCGGTAACATCAAAACAAAATAAAAAACAAAAAAAAAACTTATCTACACTTAACAAATGCAAGCCAGCCATTTGTTGCTCTTCTGCCACGCTTTCTTTTCTCTTAATCGTCTTCGTTCGATTTCTTTTCGTTTCCTTACTATTCGTTGGTTAATTTGCAACAGATTTCGCAGCGGACAGTTGATTGCATTGTCTTGCAACTTTTCTTCTTTTTTATTTAATTTTTTTGTTGCCGGGTTTTGCTATTATCCACCGTCGCTTAGTCTTCTTGCAGTCGTCGTCTTTTAAACGTAAATTGAAGCTGTCGAGAACTTGCAACACTAACGATCGTTACAGACACTAGTTGGTAGCTAATTGTTTTTATTTTAATTATTATTGTTGCAAAATACCTGCTATACGTCTCTATTGCTGTTGATTAATGTTCGGTGGCGTCTTCGTCTCGCCACTTTATTGAACTTAATTGTTGGCTATTTCCATTTGATTGGCAGTAGAGAAATTGCTGAGCACTTAGCTAAGTAGAGTTTAGACTGAAAATTAAATTTAATTTAATTCAATTAACTGCTGTAAGAATAAATGGATGATGGCAGTGTACATATATTGTGTTGTTTTTTCAAAAGTCGTAAGAGGAGTCGGGGGTAAAAGGTTGAAAAACAATAATGAAAAATTTTTATTATTATTTTGTAATTACATTTAAATTTAATTTAAACACATGTTCCATTTATTATTATTTTTATTTTTTTGGAGATAAACGCGCCGCACTTTTAACAAAAATTAAATTTTACAAAATTTCGTAAAATTTAGTAATTTGTAGACACTTTAAATTTCAATGTATTATACTGAATTTGAGAGAATTAGAGAATTTTTTAAACTGAGTAACGAATTTTTTTTTATTCTTATTAAATTTTTTTAAAATTTTGTAAAAAATGTTGTTCAATTGTTGTCTTCTCATATTATTTCCTAATAAAAAACTGGCGTCGAGCTCAATAACATTACATAACATTTATAAACGTGTAACTTCGAAAATAATATAATAATTTTCACCAAAATTCGATGAAATTTATTTTTAACTTCAAGCAGTGCTTAAATTTGAATTTTAAACGGGTTTTATTGTAGATTGAACTACATTTTTAATAAGAAATAAGTAAACTTAATTTAAAAAATTATTAGAAATATTTAGAAAAATAATAATTACAATTATACAAAGAAAAAAATGCAGTCAAAATTTTTATAAAATATGATGCGCCATAGTTACGAAATGGGATATATGTATGTACAGTTACTCACAAAAAAATTGTTTTAGTGATATTTTTACAAAATGCACTTTGTTTTTGTTAAAAAAAAATTTGTTTGATTTTTTTGTTGTAAAAATAGAGTTTATTATATAACATACACCGTATAAAATAAATTTTCCAGCTTAATACAACATTTACGAAAATTCAACAAATTTAAAAAAATGTCATCAAATTAAAAAAAATATTAATTATAACTCAACAAATTTAAGAAAATGTCATCAAATAAAAAAAAAAATTAATTACATTTTCATAGCATATTCAATATCATTGTCAAATTTTTAACAATTTTTTTTAGTTATGGAATTCGTATTACAAATTTTGAATTTTTTATAATTTTTTTTAATTGTTCGATTTTCGTGAATTTTGTATAAAGTTTGTAAATTTTGTTTAAATGATTCATGTTATAGAATCGGCTATATTTTTGTCAAAACTGTATAAAAAAATATTGTCGTGAAAATTATTGAAAATTTTGTGAGAAAAAAATAATAATTTAAATTTGTTTAGTAGCTACAAATTCTTATTGATTTTTGTTGCGCTTATCTTTTGCTGACGGTGTTCTGTATTTGCATCAACACAAAAGTAAATTTTGGGTGCAAAACTGCATGCTTAAAATATTTATAAAAATCGAAATTAAAAAACTGAAATATTTGATCAACATTTATTTTTAATAAATTTTCTAGAAAATATTAATTTTTATTTGGAATATATTTTTGTTATAGAATATAATTTACTATATTTTTATAAAAAAAAATTTTTCAATTAAATAAGGGCATATAAATAAGCAATACCTTCTGCTACAATTTTCGCACACACAACTGTATATAGGCTCAATTAGAGTTGCCACTTATCTAAAGAGTTAAATTTAATAAAATAAATTTCGTTATTATGCTTTTTAGAACATTTTATGCAATAAATATGTCGAAGATCACTTTAGTTAAAATATATTTATTCGAATAGGGTTGCCAAACTACAAATAAGTTCAATTAGTAAAAATTTAACAATTTAACCTTTGGCAATGAAAGGTATTTGATTAGCCGTGTACCCAAAAATATGTCTGAGTAGAATTGCGACAAAAAATGGCTCAGCTAAAATTTAAAGTATCTAGCAAGCAATAAAGCACTAGTTTCGAAAATTACTCGAAATTGAGCGTAGAAACTTAATAAATGGCATTTAGTGATAGAGCACGTGGAAGGCATTACATTTACATTTTCTATTAAAATTAAAGTTTTTCGGTCGCCAAACTGTCGCTACACTTTTCGAAACAATGGCAATTAATTTTCTTGCATTGTCAAAGCTCTTATCTTAACTAGATACAGGGGAAGTGTTTTTAGTACATGGTTTTAGTACAAAAACTAAAAAGAATGAACAAAAAACCAAAGCTAAGAAAAACAATGAAACTAAAAAGGCAAAAAAAAAAAAAAACGCGAAATCAAATAAATACCAGTAGTTACAGATAAAATGAACAAACAAAGCCAACAGACGACAAAATTATGAACCGAAAGCGTCGCATACATACATATGCATTGTATACAAGCACCCACTAGCACAATAACAACAATATATTTAATAATAAGCATATGAGTAGATACATAAATAAATATTTACGCTTATCAATTGGCAGTTGGCAGACGTGGATGTTTTTTGCAGCAATTAAAACAGACACCACCTACCTGCAAGTAAATGAGGCTGTTGAGCGAGCGTTGGATTCATGGTATGAAGTAACAAAAAAAAAAAAAACAATAGCACCAGACTTTAACTAAAATTCCACTCGCGCTGAGCGTATAAAAATTTTAACGAAAAATTGTTGCCAACAAAACGTTTCGTTTCGTGTTTTGATAGAACAGCTTTTTTTTTTATCAAACCAATACTAGCACACGTAGTATTTACGTTGTACGTGTGTTTGTATTTGTATTTTTATCAGTTATGTGGCAAAAGCCATCGGACGGTCTACTGTTGATGAGTTCCATTGAAATTTATCAGCGTTTGCGTGCCAGTTTCGTGCTATTGGACGTTGGCGTTGGAAGTTTAAAGAAAATTATATTTTAAAAATTACCTAGTGCCATTAAGTGGTTAAATAAAAATAATAATAAAACTAATGCATAAAATAGTTTGTTGTCTGGCTGTTGACATCTAAACTGCTGTATTTGTGTTGTGAGTGAGTGGCAGGATTGTTGTGGTGTAATAAAAATGTAATGGGAAATTGGAAAGGAATACTTATAAAAGTTTTAAATTGTCACAAGTGATATGTTTTGAAATTAACTACGCATTCCAATCACAGGTTCGTGAATTAATATCACTACATTTTAACATTTTAAAATATACGCGATGTAAAAAATAATAGATAAAATTTTGGCAAATTTTTCTTTTGCGTATTTCATTTTAAATAATGCTTTATAAAAGTCTGAAAAACTCAACAAATTGTCACCAAAGTTCAAAATTTTAGGTATGCAGCTAAATTTAGTGGTGGGGAAATGAAACAAAAATATATCGATATATATAGTGTCGATATTTTTAACCAATATCGGTGTGTGAAGTCTAAAAAGTATATCGATATTTTTACCTCAAAGCACAATTACCAAAAGTAATTTAAAAATATTCGATAGTGCAAAAATTATTACATCTAAGTATAGCAGTACATCTCAGTACATACGGCGATTCAACAAAAAAATTACAAAATTTATTACGTTATAAAGCTATTTACGTATTCTTCGATATGATCGAATTTGATACAATTTTCATACTAGGAAGTAAATATCGATATTTCGAAGCTAACAATACCGACGTGTTTATCAGTTATTTTCTTGAAAAAATATCTATATTTCGATACATCGATATTTTTTGTTCAAGCCTAGCTAATTTCTCGCGTAATATTTTATGGAAAAATTGTTTTTGTTTGAAAAAATGAACATCAAATATATTGACTAAATATGATCGAAAAAATGAATAGCTATGGATATCGATTATTTTTGGTCGAAAAAAATAAAAAAAATGATAATAACGATTTAATCGATATATTCGAGTTTTGTTTTGAATGAATGCTTGCCAATGAAAAAATAAAAAATCAAAAAGAGTCGCAAAAATGTGATCGAAAAAATAAAAATCCAAGGTTAACGATTATTTTGGATCGAGGAAATAAACACTAAAAATAACGATTATTTGTGATGAAAAAAAAACTCACGAAATATCTATTATTTTTGATCAAATAACTAAATCCTAATAAACATCATATTTTTTTGTTTTGCGATCCCCGTTTGATTCACATGGATGTGAGCGGGGCTCCATTTAAATTAACATTAATATGTAGCGAAATTTTTGTTTTTTTTTTTTTGCTTCAGCTCAAGCATTTTTCCACTAGCTATACTTATTTTCTTGGTTTTTAAATAGCCTACCTTGAACCTGACCATTACTTGACTGCAACTTTGTTTACGTTAGTCTTATTCTTAACTTATGTAACTGATCAAATTTGCCTAATTTCATTATTCCATTTATGTGCACAGTTGTGTAAATTGACGCATGTTTTGTTTGGCTTAAATGAGAAGTACAAATAAATTTTGCTAAGGTTTTATTTAGGATAAGAAAAACCTTTATTGGCTGTTAAACGGAAATATATTATTTCTTGTTTCCACACCACACAAATATTGTTATATTTTATTTGAACTAAAATTTAAGTAGCACATGTTGATTGCGCCACACAGTAAATACTCTGGAAAGAAAATATTTTGAAGTTCGGTTAAGATCATAATAATAACAACAATAGCGGAATAAAGCTTGATTAGCGTTTTTTTGTGGACATTTACTAAACTTTAAAAACAAATAAGATAAAATAAACTTGTATTCAAGATTCAAAATTTATTTTAGAGCTATGGTAAATGGATATTTCATTTATAGCGGCGAGTGCAATTTGCGAAAGTCTGCCAAGTCTCTAAATAAAAATAAGGCATAAGACCTTATCGGGCAATGAGGAATCACATCCTTTACGAGCTCGTCATGTTTTCACTAGACACTACAGATCTAGATCTGTAAAGTGTTCAAGCTCTCTATCTCTTCTAATCGAAAGTGTTGCAAGCTTCCATGTCAGTTCTCGAATGCAGCTTTACCGATATCGACTCGTCTCTGGGTCAATCGGACCGACCGAAGTCGACAGAACTAACCTCTGCGGGAGAAAGTTACACTTAGGAAGCCCAGTACAGCAATCACTAACGTACAATACTGGGAAACTAACCCAAAGTATTCTACAGATTATCTTCTTTCTTCAGGAGGGGGGCATAGACAAAATTCAGACCTGCATGCTCCAATACTTTCAAGAAAGGTGCTCTTGGCTGAGTGTCGTTATCGATCCGCACCTAAAATTATTGAAAAGCTGGGTGGGATGCCAGAAGTTGAAGTCTTGAAGGAGGAGCTAAAGAAGCGGATATTCGGGTCGAAAACTAGGAGCGCAACGTGAGTGAGATCGGCGAGAAGATGAACCTTCTGAATAATCAGCCTCAATAAATCAGACCGAGTGTGTTGAAGCTAGACAAACCCTCGGCCAGCCCAACTGGACATAATTATCGGCCCTGTCATCAAAAATATTCAGGCGAGGTGGTTAAAATACTATTTTAAATTTAAACTGAGAAGAAGAGAAGTATACAACGGGCAAACCTTTTTGTATTCAAAGAAAGAGGCCCGTTTAACGATGTGATTTAAGATATGAGATAAGAGTTGTTGGTGTCGATTGGGTTTCTTCTTATATTAGATATATTTTTCAAAACTATACAAGTAACTTTATTAGTAGTTTGCTAATGATGATTTCAATTCAATGCATACCTGTGGTGGGTCCGTTTCAGAGGATCCCTATGCAGTTATAGACCACATGAGAATTTTAATGTCCACACTGGTGTAGCACTTTTTTGAAGTTCCCTAAGTGTATAAACTATGCGACCATCAATCCAATCGAGGAGTGTATTTCTTTTAAATTAAATATTTCACAGATTTTTTTCATTTCATATCTTGTTATTCTTTTTCATTCATTTTAAAATGCTTGGGCTCACAAGCGACTGGCGGAGTAGGAAGGAGAATGTAAGGGAAATGAGATAAGACACAGCTAAATGTATCAAAATTCAGAAAGTAACCACCAAAATGAGTTTCAGTTACTTCCAGTTGACTAGTTGAGATTTGTTTGCGATAGTTATGGTTTTTTTTATCTGGATTGGTGAGTCAAAGCAAGGTACATGACCCGCGACAAAATTTCATTCGTCTCATAAATGTTTGTAATTCTCGGCAGCGCTATGTTTTGGCGATGATATATGGAACTGTACGCAAGCATGTCAGTTACTTGGCAGTTACAAAGCTGATTCTGTACTGAAGCCGTAACCGCTGATTTTAGGCCTCCTTCGGAAATTTATCAGTCAGTAACGTAGCTTCAAGGGCGGCAATGATAAAATAAATCTGTAAAAAGCTTTGGCATTGCGTGACATTTGACACGAAAAACGCCAAAGGGATGTCACAATTAACACTTTGACAATCCTAATTTATGAACTGTGAAATAGTTAAGAACTATAGGGATGAGGATTTATTTTGGTTACCTTGTTTTCTATATATAATTTATGGCTACCGGCTGTTTCTAACCGAACGTGAGTAATAAAAGAAACATAAAAATAGTGACAGTTGCGAACTGTCAACTTTGCTTTGTTGTCGGGATTCGTTATGTGGGAACTTCGTACGCATTGAACTTAGTTGTCAAAATGAAACTGTCACATAAAGCAAAGCAAGCTTTCCATGTGGCATACCTTTAGTGTGTCGAAAGCCCAAGCCTGAAGCGCTCAGCTTCTCCCACAAGCTGTACAATTTTATTTGCCTGATTTATTTATACATTTAAAAAAAAAAATAAATCAGCTCAGGTAATGTGTCCAGCTTTTGCCACTACTAGCTCATAAATTACATCAACACGGCAACCCCCAAAAAATAATTTATGTTTATTACTAGCTGTGCAAAAATAACCTTAGTCCAGCAATTCAATTTTTTTTCCGACGCATCGATGGCAGTCCAATTTAGATTAATCACCAATACACCCACACACACACACCCACACACACACACACTTACATCCCCACCTAGGCAGGATTCTGTGCTAAGGTTGAATTATACTAAATTGGTCACGTATTGACGCATTAATTATGCCACATTGTTGTTATTGCTATATTCGAACTTAATTTAGACCAGTGTCATTGCATTAACACTTGGATGTTGCGGAAGGAAGTACGGGGCTCATTGCTATTTTCGCTTAGAATACAGTGGTCCATAGTTAATAGAGACAGACATACAGACGAAAGTAAATACGTTCGGTATGTAGAGGACATGCATAATTAATGATGTGTGCATAATTAATCAATTCATCAGCACCAACTGCGTGAACGCATAAAATACACAAATATATTACGGGTACCAATTGAGGGAGTCGCTGATGCGTAGCAAGCAATACCTTATTGGTCAACTTCATCAACATAATCAATGTGACAGTACCAACTGCGAACAGCAATGAACAAAATGAAAAACAATAATAATAATAATAAAATATGTTAATTATGCTGCGAACTGGGAGTTGTAATTTTCAGCAGGCACATGGATTCGATATGGCCATCAGTAGCGGAGCAGTGAATGAACAAAAAAAAAAAAAAGGGGTGCAAAAAACACAAAACCACAAAAAGGCAGCGCAATAAAATTGTGCGCTATATGTTCGCGAACAAATCAACAAATAATGTTGTGAACAAACAAGCAAAATAAATATGTACATATGTATATGGCAATAGAACTGCGGAATTTACCGCGCGCCTCATTAGCAGTACGCAAAAGCTTTGCGATTTTATTATCGTGCACTTAGTTTACGAGTTGTTGTTGAATTTGTTTTTCTTTCAACTAATAGCTGATTTCATTCATAAACAGCAAAGGCTAAATATCAGTTCTTCGGCGAATCAGTATGGCGGTTTGCGGGAATTCCTAGCAAACAAAATCGTAATGTGATCGGAAATGAACATGATTGCGACTAAATGTTTGTATCTTTGCTTGAAGTCCTTTGACACTAATTTCAGGCGTTTCGCATTCCCAACTGCAAAATTGTGAAATAAAGGGCTGCCTTCTGAAACCATCTTCTTCTTGATTGACGCAGTAACCACTTAGGGATCTCGACATATTACGACAGTCGCTCCTTTGCCTGGCAACTGGCGCCAGCTAGAAACGCCAAATAAAGCCTAGTCCTTCTTCACTGCAACGGAGAAGAGCCCTTGCTATTACTATGTCACCTCCAGCGGTTATCGCGTTGAATGATTTCAGCTCTGTAGCATTTTCTTCCATTTGTAAAACGCAAACTAACAAACGTAGCTGCTGCTTCTTAATTCGTTGTTTTATGTCGCGGTAGAGCTCTTACAGCTTATGGTATCATCGTCTGTGGTATTCGACGTTCAAAAATCTTTCGTAAAATGGTACACTCCAAGGGGCATCTCATCTGATGTTGCCCACGTTCACGTTTCTGCGCCATAAAATAGCACGGGGATGATGAGATACTTATTTAGTATGGTCATAGTTTGTCGAGAGAGGGCTTTACTGTGCACTTGCCGACACAGCGCGAACCATCACTTGTTTGTAAAAGAGATTCTCCAATGGATTTTGCGGTTGACATTATTAATATGCTGGTTCGATTTTTTTCAAAATGGTAACTGTCAACAGTGATGTTGGAGCCTCTGCACGATGCGCTCAGAGTTTATTTGATGTCAACCGGTACTTCATTTGGCTCTCGTTCGCCTCCAGACCTTATGGGGTGGCCGATCTAAACAGGGTTAGAACGCCGAAACAACAGTCCTTGGAAGGGTGAAACCCGGGTTATTTCGGTACGTATAAACTCAAGACCCATTCGCTTCGGTTCTTTATTCAGCTTGGAAAAGGCAAAACTAACAGCGCGGTTGTTCAGATCAATGGTGTCGATGTTATCATATCGAAGTATCTTAATGCTGCCTGCGATGGTCCTACAATGGTGAGTCTCCTGTTTAGCTTCGTACCTGAAAAGTTTTCAGATTTTGGGGTTAACCGTTCGTTGAACTTAAAATCGATATCTGTTTTTAGAGAATGTGGGTAGATTTCTACCCATATTGGGATTTCATATATTTTGTATGTGGAAAATTTAAGAGCAGTGCATTTTGTATTACGAAACCGAAGTTTACATTTCGTTTATGTAATTAACGAGCATTGTACGTTCAAGAAGACTTTTTAAGGCTATTTCTTTTCAAAAGCAATATTTAAGTTCTTAGGGGTACGATGTTGGTCTCCTAGTTTCGAAATAAATGAGAAGGACGAAGTTGACTTTGGATTTGGTAGAATGTTGCCTATAAGGTGAGAAAATGTATACTTTTTCTTACAAATCGCCTTGTTTATTAGATATAACTAAAACGTAAACGATTTTGTTCAAAAATATTTTCGTGGGTAGAATTCTACCCATAAGTTAGAAAAACGCTTAATTGTTTTTACAATTCATCTTTCTTATAACATTGCACTTAAAAATCATCCAGTTATTTTATTTATTTATTATCATTATTTATATTTCTTAATATTAAATTTTGGGTATTATTCTACCCGAAGGTCAATGCACGATTAATCAAATATCTTTTAATGTAAACTGGTGGAAAGACACCGAACAGCGTTCAGCACTTAAATCTCTATTCCAAGGAATGTTGCTCAAGTTCCTAAAAATAATTTATGTTTAAAATATATTTTTTTAAACTTGCAGAGTTTATGGTCGAATGTAGGCGAATAAAATATTAAGCATCAGCATCAGCATTTCAAATATAAATTTTGCAACAATTAATTAAAAATTTATTCAGTTACCAGCAAAAGCTCTCGCCATATATCTGGTTCTGCAAGTACGCATTTAATTTAAATTATACACTTCCGACACATGCCCTTCCATTGGAGATTTTAATTATTTTATTTAACTTAACTTTCAATTATGCTGCACGGCTGTTTCATATGTTTCGTATGTCCGCAGAATAATTATCCTTAGCTGTCGCGCAGTCGCTTCACTAATTGCGCTGTTAAACGACAACATAACACTTGACCCTTTCACAATGCTTACGGCGACCGTTAAAAGCTGTCGCTGTTGGTCAACTTAATTAAGCTGCAAATTTTTTCACTTAAAATAATGTCAGTGTTTTTTTCAGTTATTGTCCATTATCTTAACGCGCTTGTGAGAGAATTGCGAGTGACAGCAGCGTTTGTGTTACGAGTATGTTTTGTTTTTTTTTTTTAATATTTATATTTTATTTATAAACGTATATATCCTTTTTTTTTATTTTTTGCTTGTAGTTATTTTGCACTCATTCATTACTTTATTTCAATTCATAAACTATTTTGCTCTGTCTCATAATTTCATTTATTGCATTTACATAACAAATTGCACACTCGCAATTAAGCGAAAATTCGTATGTGAATTTCGCCATATACTCGAAGTCTAAGTAGAATTCCAAATGTATGCGCTTGTTTGTGTAACTGTGTACGTATTTTATATGCCTATTCACACTTCTGGTTTTTTACATATTTTTTACCATATTTTTTACCATACTTTTTCCTCGTTCAATCAATTTTATTTTTCATCTGAAAATGTGCTTGAATTATTATTTCATACTTGTTTTCCATGTGTTTTTTTATGTAAATTTTTTATTGTTAATATTTTGTCATTGTTGCTACTTTATTTATTACATTGCTGAATGCATTTTCATGCATATTAATCAGGCTATTATAATCATTATTGGAGAATATTCTGTGTTTTTTTATATTCCTTGTATTTCGTTTTTTAATTTGCACTCATTTAAATTAATTGATTTCTGTTTATTTTTTACTGATTGCTACTGTTGTACAATTTTCATGTATTTTTAGCATTTATTGCACTCCATTTTAAGCAATAAATGCGTGTATTGCGAGGGTGGCCAGAAAACACGCCATGAAAACAAATGAATTCAATCTTTTTGTTTTTTTTCTAGACATTTGAGCAAGTTTTTTGGTATACTAAAAGTATTCAAATATTACCCTAATGTGAATTTTTTGTCAGTTATGTTGGATTATGTAATTTGAATTTGAGGTTATGTTGAGAAAAGTAATCATGTTTTTTATGTAGAGTAACAAGTTTTCTGTAATCTCTTATTTATTTGATTTAAATTTATTTTATGTTATATTTTTCATATGTTACTATATTATATTTTATTATATGAGTATTATATTAAATTGTAGTACTTTATTTTGGACGATGAGGTTTTATTTAATATTTTCTTTTATTTTTTCCATTCCGCTTTTATTTTGTCGCTACTACGTGATGTACCTTTTGCCTGAATGCCTTTAATGTTATTCAAATTTTACGCTTTGATTTGAGCTCGCTGCATTTCAATGAATTACCAACGAACCTAAGTATTTAATTTAATTCAAGGTATTCGGTTTTAAATTTAATCTACTAATCAGATTTTATAATTTCCGGTTAAGTTGTAACTATGGATAACGCATACCTGCCTTTAAGAAAACCTAGTAGGAAATTTTACTTATGTCGACTGCCATGTGACATATTTGAAGGGAAATTATTAATTGTTCAATGTTTACGAAAAAACGAATTTCAGTATCTCTTACATATCACAGGTGGCAACTCTCTCAAAATTATAGGTAAATAACTTGCCCCTTGCCGAAACGAGCACATTGACACTCATATTCTAATATTTTGTAGTGTTGTTTATAATTTAATTAAATTTCAATTTCAAAAAAGGTGGCAACCTTCTTCAAAATATACCTATAAATATTATTCTCAGCGAAACGCAAGTTTTGACACTCATATTTTAATATTTCATATAAATTTTGCATAATTTTATTGAATTCGGGTTTTCAGGCAGGTGGCAACCCTATAGATGCTATAAGCCTTATCCTCAGCGAATCCAACAGTTTGGCGCAAATATATTCCTATTTGAAATAACTTTTGTATAATTTGAATAAATTGGATTTTTCAAATAGATGGCAACCCTGATAAAGTAGGTTATGCGCCCTTTTGTTAAAGCGAACAGTTTGACATCTATTTTGTTTTAATATTTCATATAACTTTAATTGAATTCGAATTTTCAAACGGTTGGCAACCCTGTTCGAAATATAGCTAAAAAATGAATAAACGATAAAACTTGTTCGCAAAATGAAAAATCAAAGAATAACGATTATTTTTGTTCGATGAAATGAAAACGCAAAAATGATAATTATGCAATGATTTAAAACAAAAAATCTTCTAAACGAAATCAAGGTTCTTCCATTAAATTTTTTAATCCAAAAAAATAAAACTAACGATTGTTTTTGGCCCCTGAACTTTTCTCCGGTATTGTATTATTTCAAAGCCCAGCACGCTGAGCGTTCAGTGCAAAATCAGTTAGTCAGAAAACAATATCTCCGTATTTGTGGCTGGTTGTGTTTCTCTAAGAGTTTGCCATGTTCCGAGTGTGCTCAGCCAACTCATTGACTAAATAATAAAACTAAATAAAATGTTTGATCCACTCAAGCGTTGAGTAGCAACATTCTACTTATCGCTTATCTTAATATCAATTTCCTCTATTTCCGGCAAAACGAAACATTCTGTCGTAACTGCAACGATTGACGTTAACAGTTATTGACAATTTGCATTGTTGTTGGCAAATATGGTAATAAAGTTGAGGTTAAAAAGAGATAAAGAACAAATCGAATTAAAATGGAAGCGCCGGCATAGCTTTGTTACGAATGTATGTACAGTTACGTGAAAAATATTAGGAACAGAGCGTTAAAAAAAAAGGATAATCCAGCAAAATTTCAGCAAACTTTAAAATATTTAAATTCAAATTGCCCAGTTTCATAGCTCATTTAATTTTAGTGTAATAAAGTGCCTGTCCCAAGTAGCTAAAAGATGTCGTTGATTTTTGACAATTTTTTTCTGACTGTGTCACCTATTTGTTTCTATACAAAGCACTTTCGACAACTTTTTTTTATTTTAATTACCAAAAACCAACGGAGATTTTCAGCTAGCTCAAAGTTGCACTTCATTAGACTAAAATTTAGTGAGCTATAAAACTGCATACCTGGGTTATAGAAAGTTGAATTGAAAGATTTGAAAATTTGATGAAATTTTGTTGATTTTTTCTTTTTTTTCTACAATCATAAAACAACCAATGAAGAATAGCCAAAACTGTTCAAAATGTCGTGTTCGTATTATTTTTCACATAGCTGTGCATCTACTTACAGAACATTTGATATGTATTGTTTGTACAACAACAGCTGCATTTCTTGCTATTCTCTCTTCATTTCCTATGCAGTTAGTTCTTATCCAAAATTCCCAGAAGTCATAATGAGCTGTTGAAAGCAAGCAGCATGGATTAAATAAATTTGCGATTTGTTGTTGCATTTTTCCTAAATCAGTAGTGCATCATATCTTCTGTCATACCTCGTTGCGCTTAAAAAGAGCTGTTGGCTTGCGTTCTTATTGTTGTTTTGCTAAATTTTCTACATTTTTCGGCAGCTGGTTTGTTACATTATTTTCTTAACTTCTTGGTTGGTTGATTCTGTTACTTTCATTGCGAGTTGGTTGACTGCTTACCAAGTCTATGCTGATTAGAACACTAAGTGCAAAAGTAGAAGAAATTTATGTCCTACTATAAGGAGCAGTAAATTTTTATGCTTGCTAATTTTTCAAAATCGAAATGTAGATAGTATGCACAAAATGTTACAAATATAATAAACCGTATATGATGTACAGTGACTCACAGTGAAAATGGTACAGTTTAATTTTTTTGCATGTGACAAAAACTTCCTTGTTAATTTTTTTCTTACATTTTTGTTTAATAAAAAATCAATTTGTTTAATAATATAAAGCATAAAAATCAAAACTATAAACTTTTTGGAAATTCTACCGAAACTTAAAAACGCTGAAAAAATAGGGGTCAAAATTGTCGATTCACTTTTTAAAATTTTCGAAATTCTTTTCAAAATTTTCAAACGTTTTTCAGGTTTGCAGTTTTATTTCCTTCTTTAATTTGTCTATAATTATATTTTACTAAAAAACAGTTTGTTAATATAAATCACAAAAATCAATAATCTAAATTTTTTAAAAATGCTACGAAAACTTCCAAACTTTAAAAAATCGACCATAAAATTTTCGATTCTCAAAGTTTTCAAAATTTTTTCGGTTATGTACTTTTATAGCCCATTAAACTCTGGTATTATAAAGTCCAAGTTTCAAGTTCCTTAAAATTTTCATCGATTTTTGGAAGGGTATACTTTAAGCAAATATTAACAAACCGCCGGCTGGTTTGAATTGCCATAAATTTACCGCACAGTGTTTTTGTCATAACCCCACAATCCGGTAACATTTTCGTTATATTTTAAGCTAAATTTCAATAGTTTTTCGTATACAATTTTTTCATTGGAAATTTTGCAAGAAAAGATTAGTGCAGAACTAGTAAAAGTACCTAACATAACATATCATAATATAAAAACGCATCACAAATAAAAATAGCATAAGTCAAAATGTCATAACGTAATCATAATACACATAACCTACCTAACCTTACTTTAAGTTACATATCATTTTCATGGAGAGCTAGACAGCTTAGTTAGAGATTTTTGTCCTCCAAGCCACCCATCCATTAGCTAGCATTGAGTAATTACACAGTATCGCTGATTTTCCGCTCAGCTGGCCTCTGGTGGCAGCTTTTTTTGTTGTTGTTACTTTGCCTAGCGGCAAATAAAAAGCATTGCTGTTCACACACAGACATCCCAACAACAACCAACCACACGCCATTTGCCTTCGCTCAATTATGTCCGGCAATCTGGTCGATCGCGCTATTCATTCCGCCATTGTGGTTTCCATGACAACCGCCGCCGCCACCGCCGCCGCCGCTTCAGTGATCTTCCTTTTGCTAAATGCAACTCTGGTCTCTGGTCTGGTGCAACTCTTCTGGCCAGGCAATAAACAAATCCCTTTCCTATGGTTTGCAACACCTTTGGCAACATCTTCCTATTTTAGCGGCGCAGACGTATAGATTTTCCAGTTTGCCGTGGCGGGTATTGTTTTCTGGTTTATTGTTGTTTTTTTCCGCTACGCTTCGCTTAATTTGAGTTTGTTCGCTAACTAACTAACCATAAGCATTAGCCATTAGCTATTAGCCATTGCACTTGACTGCAATTGAGTTTATTGACCATATTGTGTAAAAACAAAAAACAATAAAAAAAAACAACAAAATATTGGATAGCAACAATAAAAAAGGCAATGATATGTAATATGCGGGGTTGCGTGCAGCAGCACAGCAAACATACCACAGCTACAGCTCTCTATCCGTAGGTTCTAATCAACAGCTTGCAATTTTTCATATCTTTCTTTTTTTTTTGTTGGCTATTTTTTTTTTTTAGCTATATCTATGTTAAGTTATGTATATGTTATTAGTTTGCACTCGTGCTGCTCGTCGTGTTGGCCGCCAACGACCGGTTTGATTTTTTTATTTGCTTTATTTACCCATTTCAAATGCTCATTCGCTGTAAATAGGTAAACACTTAGGGTTCGAACGAGTACCTGCGTAAGAACCTCGCGTATTGTATGTACATAGATGCGTGTCCACGATTTGCAAGTGCATACAAAAAAAAAAAAGGTAATTGAAGTACGCGACTTTTGCTATTTTGCACTGTAAAACATTTAAAATCTTCATTAGCGTTAAGAAAAATCTTCAATTCCAATAAGTTCAATGCGACATAGAGTGAAACTGTAAGGCCGATGAGCATCAAAAGTTAACTTAGTGCAAAATTGTTAACCTCTCCCAGACGTTCCAGACTCTAATGACCAACAGCTGTTTCGAATTTAGCTCCGGTGGGCAACGAAGTAATAGATATGATATGAACCGAGACTTTGATGATTTGTTGATGTGCCCATGAAGTAGAGCTGCATTAAAATAAACTGATTAAAAATGCTTGAAGTAATAAGATTTATGCTCATCGGATTCACATTTTTTTAATCGATAAATTACTTGGCTGAAACTTCTTCTCTATGTACACTTTAGTCGACACTTTTAGGTCTCTTCGATGAATGCACTGAAAGTGTAGAACAGTACAGAACAGATACAGACAGAACTAAAAGCAGTGTGCGTAAGAATTTTTCATTCAGTGAAGAAAACTACATTTTTTTCTTAATTTACGTCCTTTGTACTCCTGCAGGCGCTTTTATCGAACAGACCTTTTCTAAAATATAACGCCGGCCACGCCTGTAAAGCCTGAACAACTTGGAAAACCACAACGCCGAAAAGGACTGATGTGAGGCTTCATTATTATTTTTGAACCTTAGCAACAAGATACTGTTCGATAGGTAAAACACCTATCGATTAAATCTCATAATATCGATTATATTTTATCAAAAAAAAAAAAAATCACAAAATATCTATCAAATTTGATAGAAAAAATATAAATCACAAAATATCTATCAAATTTGATCGAAAAAATAAAAATCACAAATATCGATAAAATGTGATCTAAGAAATAAAAATCATAAACTGACGATTACATCATGATTTTTTTGTAATAAAAATTATAGCCGTTTTAGTCCTTAAAAAATATTAAAAATCAACGCGAATTTTTTCAATATGGAAAAACGTCAAATATATAAAAAAAAGTAAGATAGAACTGGAGATTATTTTACTCACTTCAGACACACATTTTTCTGATACTATTGAGGGAGCAAAGAAAACTGTTTTTTCAGAAAGTTTCTAGAAAATCCGTTTAAAAAGTTTGAAATTTTACTAACAACTTTCTGATTTTTATAAATTTTGAGCAAAGTTTGAAACTTTATTTAAATGATTTTTTCATATAACGAACTGTAAAAATTAAAAAAAAAAACATTAGCCAAACAAATTTAACACGCAAATATGGCGAATATTATAAAGAAATCGTCATAAGATCAATTGTTTGAGTCACTGTATAAATAAATATAAACAAGTAACCGGTTTCAAATTTGTGTGAAACTATTTTGAATTTTTATAAGTTTTGAACAAAGTTTGAAATTTTTGATGATTATTTTTATGTCACAAACCAAATTTTTATAAAAAATTAACCAACAAATTTATCATGGAAATATGGCGAATATTATAAAGAAAACACAATGCGGTAAATTATTTGAGTCACTGTATAATTATAAACGAATAACCAGTGCATACGCGGCTTTCATTTTAATCGCATAAAGCACAGTTTTTTTCCATAGACTTTTGATCGGCTTTAATTTCCACAATTTTTTCACCCTTTGATTTATTCATATTTATTTATTTCGCATTTCCGTAGTGCAATTCCACCCTCAATTTTTTACATTGAATATTTTTTCCGCCTTTTATACTGATTCTAGGAATATCATGCCAAGTATTGCACTTTTTCTGTTCATAGTTACTCCCGCTTTTTTCTCTTATTAGAAATTTTACTTTGCTTTTACTGCGCTTGCTTGCCACAACACCATCATTAATTTTAATTGCAACGAATGCACATTTATCTAACCGGCATTTGCTTTTTTTTTATTTTTTTTTGTTTTTTTTTTGTGAAGCATCACTTACCACTCTTCGGCTGCAATGTTAGCGCATAATTATTATTTATTTCGCTATTGCGCTTTCACCTGCTTTTAATTTAATTTTACCACCTGCATTGCTATTGAAACTGCACCAATGATTATCTGCGATTATCTGCGGTTTCTAGAATTTTACATCCGCTTGTTATGCTTCGCTTTTAATGAAATATATCGCTGGGTTTGTTTTCATTTTCATGATAGCTAAATTAAAGCAAATACATTTGTAAAATATATGTACAATTTCGCTGCTCGTTTCCTTGATTCCTCATCTGCAAGCAAAAGCGCAGATAAACTAATGGCAAATGTCACTTTTCTTCATTCTGTTATTCTATGTAAGTGTCAACTGTTTTCATATTATTTCCACTTTCATTTGCATTTCTATTTATAATTTATTGCTCTATTGCTTCATTCATTCTTACTGTAAGATTTTTCACAGAAAGTGCTTCAATTATGACTTAAGTAATGCCAATAAAATTGTGTTATAAGTATTCTGATTCTCGTAATACTCGGAAAAGTAGAGAGTGGAATTAAAGTACTATTTATCTTTGCAACCCATCGTAATCGAAAATGTCATAAATTAAGTACCTATTATTTCTATATTTAAGTTTTTCCTCATGCATGTATGTACAGGTATATGCATTTGTATTACTTGTATATTTATCTATTATTATTTATATTTATCTATTACGTTGCACTTTTGATATAATGATAAGCTGTGGGTAGTAGCGCACAATTAGGTAGATAGTGAAATTCATGCAGACGACCCAAATCTACCTGTCTACCGCATTGCCATGTCTATGCTATGTACATCCATATAATTTTTGAATCATATCACTTAAAATGGGCGGAAATTAATTTTTGTTCGTCATTGCGCATTTTCATAGCAAACAAATGTCAGTGATAGAAATAAAAAAGTCAAGTTGTCGTAATATTTTACTTCAAATACCATTTACCGGCGAGCTGGTTCAATTTAGACCATGTACATACCTGTAATTTTTATTATTGTAATTTGTACTCATCAATATACAATTTCTTATCTAACAAAACAAGTTTAATTAAGTTTACGAAGATGTTGGCCACGACGTAGCAATTCATGTAGATATCCTTAGCATGAATTTCACATATTAATTAATTTAATTAAAATAAGTAATATATCAAAATTTAATTTTTGATGAAAAAGTACACGCATTTCTGCATGAAAAATAAAAAATTTATAAAAATGTAGCTTACTTTTTTTTCTATTTTAGTGCTCGATATATGGTGAATATATCTATATTCGGCGAAGATTTAATAAAAATAATCATTACACAGCTCATTTTATATCTCTTACATTTTTACTAAAACATAATTTTACTATCGATATCGATTTTATTGTTTTTGATATAATGATTGGCAGATATTGTGGATAACTAGAATTATCAGTAGCATTATCGACTTGGTTTCGCAATCTTTTTCCAGTATTTGCTGCTTTTTTCGATATTAAAATGGTTATCGTTATCGATAACATTTGTCATTATTATCGATTTATTGGAAAATCGTTAAACCTATCGCTTATATATTCCTATTTTGAGTCGATGTTCGATATCTAAGCAAATCCAGTCAGCTCTTCCAAGGAGATGCTCCACAATTTTTCTCAATTTTGGAAAAAAATTGTGACTTTTAATCGATTGGGCATACCTCCCAGATTAGTCGTATGATAGAATTTGTGACTCAGCAGCAGCCGTGTTATTTTCCTTCTTCAATAAAATAACAGATAATTTTATACCTTCTTAATTTTAAATAAAACCGAATCTATATATAGAATTCGATTTTATAATAACTGTTATCGATATTGTTATTGGCGAATATCGGCATAAACTATGTCATCGTGTCTACATAAATTGAATTATCAGTATCGTCATCGATGTGTTTTCGTTAACTTTTTTCATTTCCATTGTTATCGATCTTTGCTATTGTTATCGATATTAAAAGTGTTATCGTTATCGCTACTATTGGTCATTGCTATCGATTTTTATGATTGATCCACGATAAGCACCACCCGTGTTCTGTGCTGATGGGATGTAGTCCAAAGGCGTACAAGGAACCGCTTCATATAGTTCAAAAATACCTGCCAATTATCTAAGTTAATTTTTCATATTACGCATCAGATTTCCATTACAATACTTACAACGCATTCACACTTATCTCACGTTAGGTACACATCCACAATGCAAATTTTCTCATTTCACCCACGATACGAGTATTTATCAAACTCATGTACTTATCACCGCATTGTCGCTTTCACCTGCTGCTCACTAATTTATTTAGTTGATAATATGTTAATTGAAAACATTCTCATGCCAGTTAATTATCACAACATCTGTACTACGCCAATACAATAATATCCTCTATTCTGCACTGCCCGCCCACCTGCCTCACTCTCACTCTTCAATTAACAGAAGTGATACTATTCTCAACTAAGTGCTACCTTACACCAACAATTTTTGCCCGTTTGCTGCTCGTTCAGCTGTCACGTTGTAATTTATATGCGTCAATCGAAAATGTCAAATAGCTAATGAATCAATGGAAAAAAGTGGAAGTGCGAAGGAGTAAAAAAAATAATATAAAAATCCATAATAAAGAAATAGGAGAATTAGCTGATTGCTTGCGATGAGCACGAAAAGTGGTGGTGACATTTAGGAGATAAACGCATTTGTTATCTGCTTTACATAGTATGTATGTAGATATTTGTGAACAGATAAAATATTCTCATTAATTAAACCATGTATCGCTTTAATATTATATCTAATATCGAAGTACCCTACATTCTTATGCGCGACTTTAAAATGACAGAAGGGCTTGTCGGTTTAATAATGTTTATTCTTACATAGTTTAGTAGTGGTTCCATTTTGCCCAATTTATATAATTTTCTTGAAGAATCCTAAGACAAGTTTATTCAGATGACAACTGTGGTATGGGTACCTGGGCATTTAATACAGAAATGCCAAGCGTCCTGCTACTCACCAAATATCTCTGAAACTGTTAATTATTTTGCATTCACCCTGAAAGTATGCACAACAAAGTGATAACAGTTTGGATATCTTTGTAATAAGTTATTTGTGTGGATACACAAAATGGTTGGATCTCGTCATGCGACGTGCTATTACTATTAGTAGTAAAATATCAGGCAACGAGAAAGCAGACAAGCTTGCATCAATGGTAAAGTAAAAAAGTACTTTCAACCGACTCATAAGCTACATAGGTATCGGAAACCATACGGCTAGGACGAAGATTCGCCACAACGTTTTTGGTAGAGGTTTCTCAGGCGAGAGCGTGCTCCGTACTATCAAGAAGGAGAAAAAAAATTCATGAATCAGAATTTTACAATGATCTAAGCGACCTAGTTGGTTTTAAGACATGACAATTGCTTAGAATCAAATGTGATGGTTCAATTAGAAGTGCAACAAAGCTACAAGTGATATCACAATGAGCCCATTTATGAGACTGCCGTCGAATAAGTTTAACAGCTGCGACCTAGATGGTACTTTCAAAAGGAAAACTACTTCATTTCTAGTGCGTAGTAAAGTGTCAAGTTTTCATGGCATTTCGCCGATTATTTTACGAGCTGCAATCGTTTGATGGAAGCTATTTTTGGTTTTGTAAGAAAAACGGATTCAAAAGAAAAATTATTATTAGGCCTCTGCTCAGTCGATCGGCTTCGTTGTGCGATTGTTACGTGAACTTTGATTCAGCCGTAAGAGCACTGAGGACGTTTCGGATATCCAAATAAGGCATCGTATCATTTTGAATAAGTAGGCGAGTTATTTGAGACTGTGGACATATCGAGAGACTCAAACAAAGTTGAAGGCAAAATGAGTGCCGGCGTTTGCTAACTGTGGATCAAAAATAACATCGTATTGATGATTCGGAGCACTGTTTGGCGCTGTGTCGTCGTAAACCACTCGATTTGACACAATGTACTAAACAAAGATCTACCACTAGACCTCAGATGTTAATAAACACTCGGCGTTATAGCGCATGTTTTGAAGGACAAATGGTGGCAAAGTATTTCAGACCGAAAATTAATTGTTTTAGGGTTTTTTGTGCCTAATTTTTGCCATGTTAGGACAGACTTCACATAGACTTCATAAGCACAGCAGATGGGCTGTTTGTTTGCCCCTACCAATGCAATGGAGCAACAGTTTTTGAAAGGTTTTATACCTCAATTTTATCTACCTTCAGAAAAATATTTCCTAGTAATTGTCTGCCCATAATTATGGTCAGCGTGATTGAAATTAAAAAATTATGAATTCGAAAAAAGAATCAAAGAAAATACAAAGCAAGATATCAAATAATATTATGGATAAAAAAATCACATAAAGTCTATATTAAATATTGGTCAGGGGCAAGCGAACAATAAACAGAGACAGAGCTCGGATAAAGAAAAAATGTGGAATGAGCAAAAAAACGAGACAATGAGTTGAGATGAGATGAGTTTTATCAGCATGTGTTGCTTAGACAAATAATATTTAGTTGTCTTTAATATCAAACGTTCTTTATAACAAAATATTCTACTCTCTTGCATTCTAATCGATTACCTCCTCACACTTTTTTATTCATTTCGTTTTTCTTTACAGATAAAAAAAATAAAAGTAAAACACACATAACCACTAAACACATCAAAGCGCTGCTAGAAAGCATAAAAACTTTATACGACAGCCAACGGCGAAAGGACAAAGGAAAAGTAAATAAAGGACAGCAGTCGATGTGTGTGTGCGTCCACTAACACGAGAGAATGGGAACTCGCTGAAGTGAAAGCGAGAGGAGCATACAAACACATGCAAGCGATGAACCGTGCACGACAATGCGGTTAAGGTCAACGAAATAAAAAATAACATCAAATAAGAATAAAACAAAAAACTACGCAGCGAAAGATAAACAAAAACGTGGAAGCGCGCGTTCAAACAGTAAGTCATCTAGTGAATGGCTGCGAAAAGGCAATAAATATAAACAAAAAGGAAATCGCGCGAGAAGAGCAGAGAGGATAAGGTCGTTTGCGAATTTTATGAGTGCAGGCGTTGAGCGTAAAACGGCGAGCAAAAAGCAAACAAAGCGGGAATTGAAATTAGAAAGATAAACAAGAGAGTGAGAAAACGAAATGTTGGACTGCAACAGAGGAAAGGGAAAATAAATAAGAAAATAGAAAGGAGACAGACGAAAATTTAATGTAAACAGGACATAGCAAATACTAATGGCAGTTACGCGGAAAAGTGAAAAAACAAACGAAACTTCTGCTACAACGGTAAAGATTTAGTGACTACCGGAAACGAGAAAATCAACGAGCGGAAGATTGGCGTGAGAGAGAAAGATAGGGAAGGCAAAGTAAGCAAGGGAAAGAATGAAGTCAGCAAATAAATAGAGCAAGTAATATCGCATAAAAACTGCCACAAAAGCTACATATAACTAAAAGGATTTCCACATTTTTTTAATGCAACTATTCGAAAAAAAAAACACATATCAAAAGTATTTTTACGCAAAGTAAGTTATTTTCAAAGCATATCCTTAAGCGCGGCAAGCCACAAAATTACCGTAAATCATTAAGAGCTTCAAAACGCACAAAAAATAAATAAACGGCAAAAGCAATACAAATTAAATTTAACGAATTTATAAACAAAAAATCAACAAGCGCCAGCGCCTAAAAGTATGTTAACTAATTGCACAAATAAATAAACGCACGACAGTCGGCAAGCAAGGCAACTGACAAACAGCTTGTAAGGTAAACGAAAATCAACAATACGCAAGCTGTGAAATCGACAACGCATAAATTAGCACTAATTGAGGCATAAATTTAGGTGCGCATGCAAACAGGACACTGACGCAATTGAAACAACAAAGCGTCCAAGGTCGATTTACTTGTGCATGCGATTGAGTCAAATTGTAAAAGCGTGCGGCTACCAGACGTCCGCCGCTCGCACACAATAAATCAACTTCTAGTCAGCGGCGCGTACCACCAACCACCAACTAACAACTAACACCCACCCACACCCACATTCATACCCACACACAACCGCAAAGATGGCGTTCATTTGGCGTCGCCGTTCTGCGTCCATTGTGAAAATTATTGCCATACTCACCGCCATCTGGTTCACAGTCGCCTTCTTCATCTACAGCGATGACACGCGGCGTGACAACAACAACAAATGGAACGGTATGTCGCTGGCGCTGAAAAGCGTCGCTGGTGGTGGCGGTGGTGGTGGCGGTGGTGGTGGTGTTGGCGTTGGCGTAGCGCCGGCCAATGTGCCCGATAGCGAGCAAGGTTTATATGAAGCCGGTGGCGGTTTCGGTGTAGATCGTGGCGGTGCTATTGCAGATGATGGCGATACGCCGCATGGTGGTGGACGCGAACAGCGTCGTGGTGTTGGTGATGTACCGCCATTCGAAAACAATCACCTAGATGCGAATGAAGACATCGGCGCAGGTGGTGATGATAATGATGGTGGCATAGAACCAGGCATTGTTGCGCCCGACCTTAATGATGGCGATGAATCAGTGCAGAATAATGTGGTGGTGGCGAATCCCAAAGAGAATTTCTATCACGGCAAATTGATTGCGGGCAATAAGCTCAGCAGGAGTGGCGGCAAAAAGGAGCGCGAAGACGATGATGGTAAGTGCATAGCATTAGACATTTACTCAAAATTACAAACATCAGTATGGCTGGTGTATGTAGGACAAGTATTTAGTATTTGGTGTGTTTGTTTTTTTAATGCTGAGCTTGCAACATTTGTGCGCATTAATTTGATGGCGCTGCTGTCTATTCGCTGTAAGTAGCCAGCTCATCAAATTAATGACATGCGGCTGTAGGTGTGGAAGTGGGTTTATATATCTAACTATCCTTGTTTAGTTTATACGCCATTAGGCATTACGCTAATTCCGGCTGATTGCGTTTTTGTGGCTTGTACTGATTTTCGTCTGAGCTGTGTGATTTGTTATTGTGGTTGTTAGTGTTAAAAGTATAAGCCAACAATGCTAGTATCTAATTTGTGATAGCATAGCACAACGCGCCTCCAATTTGTTAGGAGAGTAGTGGGTTATGGGAAGTGATTTATGGTATGTATGTACTATATTTAGCACCTATGGTGTTTTCCTCCCCGTAGAAATTGAACCACAGCACATTAAACGGATAACTGCAAACAGTGTTAATTTTTTTTTCATTCGAAAGCGGTCGAGGATCTGTCAAATTATAAAAGCACGTAAAATTGTATTTTCTTCTTCACTCACTTTTCACTTAGCATTTTTGACATTTCATGGGCCACAAGCATCCAAAAAAAAAAAATACACACCAGGGTTGCATTTTCACTAATGCTAATACCTGTTTAATGTGTCTGGATTTGTGCGCTGAACTGGCAGCTACACGCTACAAAAACATATTCTGAAGTTAATTAAATTGATCCGCGATTATAGGCTTTAGAGATATTTCGGATCCAGCGCCACCTAGCGCTTGATTTTTTTGGAATAAAATATTTATATTTATGCTACTCCTACATGTTATAAATTTGAATCAAATCGGACAGCAAATACAATTTTTAAAAATATTTCAACACCTGCGCCACCTATCGGAGTTTTTGCCTTCACATTATCTAGACACATTTGCTAACATAAATTTGAGGTCAATATGTGTAGTAGTTTTCGTACGTATGTACAGACACATAGGGCAATTTTATTTATAAGGCACAGCAAAACCCGACAGGCATTGTACTGTCTGTCTTTATTTAATGCCCTTAGAATGTGTAACCAGTACTGCATATTTCGGTCCTAACATATAACTTACAGACAATTTCATTAAATTGAACTTTTCAAACAGGTGGCAACCCTCTTCAAAATATAGCTAGTTATAAACCTCATCATTAGTGAAACGAACTGTTTGGCGCCGATATTTTAATTTTTCATAATACTTGTGTAAAATTCAATTGAAATCGACTTTTTTAAATAGGTGGCAACGCTCATATAAGTTAATTATCGAGGAAAACTTCGTAGCACTCATAGTTAAATGTTTCAAAGTTTGTATAGTTAAATTAAATTGGATTCCTCAAACAGATGGCAACACTCTCTTTAGCAACAAATATTCTTTACGACCTACTCTCATAGCTGCCAAATATAAATATAATCGATCGATTGCGAACACCCTAAAAGAGTATCGGGTTCCGAGGCAACTTTACACAAATTCCGAATGTTTTTACTCTAAAACTTTCACCAATGGACTGACATTTGCCGCCATTTGCAAAAGTTATAGCATCTTCCGATAGGATGATGCAAAAGTCATCAATGCCAACTGGCATAAAGAATTGCGTGTATAATTTTATTGCTTTTGGCTTGTTTTTTTTAATGCCTATGCCAAAGAAAGGCAACAGGAAAATGCTGCTTCTAAGCCATACTTGAAAAACTCATTCTTAGGTGCAGACATTTGTAGTATGTACAGTAATGTGCAAAAAAATGGGGATACAATATTTTTGTTAGTTTTGGTTAAATTTCTTCTTTTTTTTTTGTTTTATGAATATTATTTTTTTTTCTATTTTTTTTTTGATAAAAGCTTAGCTCATTTTAATAATTTTTTTCATTTTGTTGGTTTTATGTTTATTATTTTTTTTTTATAAAAGCTTAGCTCATTATAAAACAAACATGGCAAGAAGTACAAAAATTCAACAAAAATTCAACAAAATTTTTA
This sequence comes from Anomoia purmunda, assembly GCA_951828415.1. Classification (NCBI taxonomy): domain Eukaryota; kingdom Metazoa; phylum Arthropoda; class Insecta; order Diptera; family Tephritidae; genus Anomoia; species Anomoia purmunda. The sequence continues at coordinate 113,803,676 of OX639997.1, forward strand.
TCAAATTTTTAATTTCAATATTTATTAAAAAAAAAACTTTTGAGCATGCAGTTTTATAGTTTATTCAATTAAGCTTAATAAAATGCAACTCCCCATTAACTAGACATTTCCTTTGATTTTTGATATTTTTTTTTACTGTCGGTGTCACGCACTTTCTTCCATAGAAAGTGTGTTCGACAAAATTTTTAATTTTATTTATAAAAAATCAGTGGAAATTTTTAGCTTTTTGAAACTTGCATTTTATTACAATACAATTTAATGAGCTATAAAACTGCATATCCAGAATGTTTATAAAATTTTGAAATTTCGGTAAACTTTCTTTGTTTTTTCTATATTGTTTGAGATATGGCTTTGTACGGCGTTTACTATATAGACATTTATAAAAAAATTGCAAACATAAAACAAAATGTTGTGTACCTATTTTTTCACACAACTGTCCCCTTAGCCAATAAAGTTTCGGCCGTCTATGCCAGTCCTAAACACCAACGGCTACATATGTAAAAATTCAACTCAGTAAAACGAATTTACGCCTGTGTGTGTGTGTGTATCTAAGTATGTCAATGGTAAAGGCTTGCATGCAGTTTATAAAAAAAAAACGGCAACAAGTCACAACAGCAACATAAAATTGTCGTTAACTAAAAGTGCTTGTAAGAAATCAATGAAGCCGGTGCAAATGCATCACGACAGCCCAACATCAGCTGCAACTACAGCTGCTGCTTCTGCATAAATGCATTCACATTTATTCAAATAACTTTGCAGCAGTCAGTCAAACATGCAAGTCACAGCATGTGGCATGCCACATGTAAAGCAAAATTTGATGAGTTGTTACTGAGTTGGCTGGCAGAGGAAGCGAAGCTCTGTGTTCATTTAGCAGATGCACAACGCGAAATCATTCACACACATTTATGATATGCAATTTCACTTGCCATTTGCCTATTTGCTAGCTGCATTTATGTTGTCGTCTATCTATCCAGCTACTCAAGCATACAACCCCGGCCTGGCCCTGGCCCGGCCCATTCATCTTCGCGAACATTCGCCACATCCCCACCAAACACTTCCCATCTATGTACATAAATGCCAAACTACATCCTCTTTCTCTCGCGTACGCTCTCGTTCTCGTTCTCTGTCAATTGACCGCGAATATCTTATCGTCTTCCGTTCATCGGACGGCTGGTATTTGAGATTTTATCGTCGTCGCTGGTGAACGATTAAAGCGCGATTTAAATGCGCCTCCGGCTTAAATGGCCGCGCCACGCACTTCAATTGCCGGTTGCCACATGCCGCATGACTTCCACCAGCATTTGGCAATGGCAATGATGTGGCATAGTGAAGCGCAAAATGATTGTTGCTGTCGTTACTTTGAATTGCTGCCCATGTACTAAACATACTACATACACACATACATACATACCGATTACATATGCACATATTTGGTATATACTAACTAAGCGACTGACTGCTTGTTTGTTGTTCGCAAAAGAGTTATTGCTGTTGTTGTTCTTATTGTGTTTTCGCTGAATTTTTATTTATATCTGTCGTAACTTTTAATTTGGCTGTTTGTTTTTATTGTTATTGTCAATGGCAGTGCCAGTGCGCTTTTGCTGTACGCGTTGATTTACAAGCAACCACTGCCTTGCGGTGCAATTAGGGAGACAAATGGAACCTCTTCCGCAACTAAATGGATTTCTTTTTTCTTTTTTGCAATAAAATTGTTTGATTTCCATTTCTTATTGTAATTGAATGCCACTTGAACGATTTTGGAAAATACTTTGTATTTGTTTTTTATGTTATTAGTCTACGAATTATTCTTTTAAAAATTTCTTAAGATTTAATCAGCACTCAGCAATGCCTTCGAGTAGGTTTCCAACTGGTATACAACTAAAATACGTTAAAAGACAAAGTATTATACGAAAATTACAATGCTGTTGAAGTTGAAATATAATTATTTTGCTATTCCTGCTGAGTTGACCTGTTCTTCTAAATTAACTTGTCTACTTTATCCATCAGTCCTCTTTTGTATTGATTGTTTTTGCAAAGTGATCTCATGAATCCAAATGCGTTCTTTATTTTCCATCATCGCCCTCTATTTAAGGAAAAAAAAGGTTTGAAAAGGTTTTCATTAAAACCAAGGATGATAAAACAAAAGATTACGCCTTCAGCGCAGCACTAGCTCTCTCTTTGCCAATTTGACAGCATCCACCCATTCGCTGACGAAATAAAAGTATTTTTCTTTCATTTTGCACAAACAATGTTAGCAAAACTTTCAATCAGTCTGTCTCTCTGCAGCTTCTGCTTCAATTATTCTTTTTATTGTATACAATTTTCTCTTTTCTCCCTCACTCTCTAGCTTTTATTACGTCACTTTCAGCTGCTCGCAGCGCAGAAAGAGGCACCTTCTTCTCTCTATGATTGTAGCATGAATTAAAATAGTTTGCCATTTACGGTTGATGTTAAACTGTAGGTCTTTTTATTTGCGGTCCAATATCAAAACGTACACGACAAATTGGCTAGATTGCTTGGCCAAATACTGAGCCAAATTATTATTAATATTAATAATTGCCATTGATGCACAACGTGAAAGAATACGGTCCGCAATTTCTGCTACCCAGTTATCCTTAAGGATTATCCTTAAGGATTATCCTCACATTGGCTCTCAATCCTAATCAGCGTTAACAGCTTCAATAACACAGGTCAAATAAGAGACTTCTTAGCACTCCCATGGTTAGTATGAATCAAGCAGTCGGCCATATACTACCTCTCTCTTTGTTAATTTGACAGCTTGCACCCATGCGCTGACGTCATAAACGTATTATTCTTTTATGCTGAGATTTTTTTAACCAAACAAAACTTTTAACCGCTCTGCCAGCTGTCCGATTCTACCTCTTCTTCTTTGGGAGTTCTTCTTTACTTTCTCATGCTCTCACTTTTACGACGTTAAGTTCAGATCTTCTCAGCTCAATTAGCATAAGCTTGTATTTTTCTTTATTGCTGATATTTTTTTTTACACAAACAAAGTTTTCAATTGTTCTGTCACCTCTTCGCTGTTACATCTTCTTTTTTAGAATTTCATCTTTGCTAGCCATTCTCCGAATTTTATGACGTCACGTTCAGTTCCGCTCAATTTGTTCGGCGGACTTTTGTATTCATTAGTAAAATCATTAAACTGTAATTTTCCGATGTACCTCTAAAAGATTTCCGCTTCTGGGAGTGAAAGCCCTAGAATTATGGTATATTACACTTGTGCAATAAGGCTTAAAAGGTAGTCAAGCCACTATGATTAACTAAAATCGGTTGTTGTATGCAAAGTATTTTGCTTGTTCCAGATACCTTGCGTTCTTGACCGTCCACAAAAAATAACAAATACGTTAGTAACTTCTGCTGGTCATGCTATGCAATCAGCGATCGCAATGTAATTTTGTGCAATCAGTTATCAACCAATTATACGCAACGATGATTTTGTTAAATTTGAAAATTTTCTGCTAGTCTTTTTTTTTTGTTTTTTTTTTTTTTTGTGGGCAGTTAATGCGCTGCTCAACCATTCGTTACAGCTGTCAATAAGAGGAAGAAGTACTGGCAAATGCTCGTATGTCTAGTGTATGCATATAGTATAGTATATAGACGCACATAAATTCTAGCATTTTTCGACATTCAATAATTCTATTTGATTTATGGCATGATGAGAAAACATTCTCTTGTCCAAAGTGCACGCTTAGCATTTTGAATTCTACTAGCGGCTATAAGCGAGTGCGTTTTATTATCGCCACATGAATTGGCAGCAACGAAATAGAACGAAAAACAACAACACAAGCTACCACAACAGTAAAGCAGTAAAATTATGTTGTATTTTATGTAGTATGTATATTGCATTGTGTGCAAAAATGAAATGACCTCCGCCCCATACGACCTGCATTTCAACTGGCCTGTGTTTTTGAGTTGCACTTAACATTTAACGAAATTTCGGAAGTGTAGCAAATTTAGTAGCAGTCTGCAAAATATACAACAAGGCGTATGCTACTTAATGAAAATTATTATATTGCACGCGGGTGGCATGCACTTTGTAAGCAGCTTCTGTTAAATCGAGTTGAAAAAAATGTGGGCTCTTATTAAATAGGGCAATAAGATTCCGTATAATTTTGACCCTAGTTTTCACTAAAACATACAGAAAAGAACTTTTCTTGTAACTTTTTTATGTTATTGGCCGTCGATAGTTGCGGTAGGGACTTGATATCGGAGCAAAAATATCGATATGACACTCATTCAAAGTATCGCTCTAAAATAACGGTGTACCTAGATATATCGAACTAAGAAGATTCGATACCGAAACCATCGATACTATGAAGAACTATCTGTTTGAGTTTTAGAAAGTGTTTTCAAAAGCTTAACGCACCGAATTTTCAGGTACAATTTTGTTAGATTTATATCGTTTCTCATCGCTTTGTTTTTTTTTTAGATATTTTCCTTGTTTTGAAATATTTCGGTACGATACTGTCATTCTAGGACTCTATTCTAAAAAATATCGTTTTAAAAGTATCGAGTAAAAAATATCGGTATCGCATGGGGAAAGCATAGATATCGGAATTCTGAATATCGAAATGTTGGAAAGAACATATTCAAGTTTTCTATTTTTAACGGCTGAATTCCATTAAAGCTCTTCAAATCCCTTAATGGAGTGAATCTTAAAAGTGTAGTAATTGTCTAATTTTGATCAAGTCATTCAATATTTTTTACTTACCTTTAAAACTGCGTATGCTGGATCTCAAAATTGCCTAACGAAATTTAGATGAAATTTCCATAAAATTCCTGAGATTTTTACCGAAGAATTGAACACTATAAGCGTGCATGTTTACACAAATACAGCTTTGAAGTTAAGTATAATTATTTTACTAAAATCAATTTAAATATTTTCTCATAAGTATATAATTTTCGATACAATTCTAGGACTCAAAAAATATCGCCTTAAAGTTATCGAGCAAAAAATATCAGTATCAAATGGCGAAAGTATCGCATCAAAATTTTATTACCTACTCATCTAGGCACTATGCTCTGGCACAAAAATTAGCTGACTTGAAGCTCACACCGCAGTTTTTTTTTACAAGCAGTCCTTCATAAGAGAAATCTCGAAGGCAAAATTAATAGGCTCTTTTCCCCAAACTGTTACTGAATATGAAATTTAAAACTTTTACAAAAAAGAAATGAACACAAATTTTATGTCAGTCGGACAAATTGGAAAGCTCGATTCATTTTCGTACAATTTTTTTTTAATATGCACTTAAAAAATGATATATTTATTTATCCTATTTATTTTCATCAAAAATAATCCTTATGAGCTCAAGGTCGTTTATTTATTAGAAGGCTATTGAAAAAAATAGCCATGGTAGAAATTATTGCTGCTACATATTTCGGCGATCATCACCACTCCTCACCAGACTTCTGCCCATATTCGTAGTCGTACTCTTTAAGGCAAGCGCCCCACCAACTTGTACCACGTAAGCTGTCTACACTGTTGTTGCTTTTCCATCTAACTGTTTTGCAAACGCAACTTCAAGTACATGAATGTGTAGTTGTTGTTGGTTATAGCAAATCTATTTTCAGTCGTATTGTTGTACTACTTTTTTTTCTTGTCGATGGCTTTGATAAAAATTTTTTGTATGCAGATCTTTTTCTTTTCTGCTCTTCTTCATACGCACTTTGTTAACTTACTGTTGTTCAATATTTCATTCAAAAATATTGTTTCAAAGTTTTTCAAAATTGTCGCAACGCCTCCCGAACCGCTGCCGCTGTGGAATACAATACCTATCGCTATACGCAAGCCACATTCGATGGCTGTTCCAAATTTGCACTTGCCGTGTTTTGTTCTATATGTATTATTCCTAACAATGGACTTGTAACCTCACAAAAAAAAAAAAAATAACTATGCTATGAGTATAACAAACAGAAAATAGTGAAACAATAGTGAAAATAGCACAAATGCACTCAAACTAAAATATTTAACCATTTCACACGCACACCATGAAAACGAGCAAAAGTTTTGAACTTTGTACAACTGAATAGATGAATGGACTGTTGTTCCAATTTCTATGCAATGAAACGCACACATTTGCACTTTCAATATATGTGCACTTTGTACTTTAAGTAGGTATGTATGTAGATATGTGTGCGTGTGTGTTATGCCTCATAAATTCACTGATTTTCTATATTTTATTAACACACAAACTTTTGTTCTATGCAACTTTACATTTTGCTTGGTATAGTTCGCAATTTTTCACTCGTGCAATTCAATGAATTTATGCCAGGACACTCCGCATTGCCGCCCTTTCACGCTGTTGACTCTTATCGAGACAGTCAACAAACGCAACACCTTTTAAAATTTATTGAGTTCTTGCTCTCTGCGCCAATATATATTCACTTTTACTCCTCTATAGTTCTGATTTTGGCAAAGTCGGCCATGGCGAGCAGGTGAATTATTTAAAAACGAAATGGAATGAATTTTTATTCGCTTGCCTTACACTTTTCTATTATCTGTTAACCTCTTTTTGTGCCTGAAAGGTTTGAAATAAACAAAGCAATTAAAAACGCACATAAAATATCAGCTTAAGCCATTCGCAAAGTTTCCTATTAGCTGCAGGGCGTGCTCGGGTTGGCGGTGTTGCCTATTTTCGTAGCAAAGCCTTTTTTTCTGTATGCGTATAAAATAAATGCAAGCTATCTGTCTGTATTTGCTAAAGTAAATACTTTTGTAAGCAACATATGAGCATACTCTATTTAAATCTTTTATAATATGAAAATATATGAAAATACGGCTTAAGGTCGCATCCTTTTTTGCAGCTCTAAGGCTTTGCTTGTTAATCTGTTTTTATTGCTCTGCCCTGCGTATATGAAATAAACTTTATTGTCGTTTACTTTTAGTAAAAATTATGTAGTATATTTTTTTTTGGTTATGTCATTCATGTGGTTGGTGAGTTTTATGGCTTTCTTTATTTGCTTAGCAGGCAATTTTATTGGAATTAAAAGAAAATTTATGTATTTCTATGTAGGTTGATTTTATTTTTTGAAGAATATATATATGCTATAGAGTACAGTCGTGCAAAAAAAAAAAAAATTGTGTGCAAAACATTGTTACCAGTTTCGGCTATACTTCCAGTGTGCTTGTTTTACATCTAGATCATTATACAACAGACACGGTATAAATCCAAGCCTCAAAATTTGTAGCAAAAATAGAACAATTTTTTAACAATAACGAACTTTTCATTCGAACTTTTTCGAAAAATTCAGAGTATACATTGTTTTATCCCATTAAATTTGAGTATAACAAAGTGCAAGTTTCTAGTAGCGATGTCCGTTGATTTTTGATAACATTTTTAGTAAGTTCGAGTTTTTATATGGAAGAAAACGTGTGACGACGTCAGTAAAGAATTGTCAAAAATAAACGGCAATTTTTAGCTACTCGCAACTTACTATTTTCTAAACCAAAATTTAATGGGCTAAAAAGTTGCATACCACGGTTTTTTTCTAAAAATTCGAAACTTTTAAAAATTTATTGAGTTTTCCAAATAAAATTGTATGGGCTAAAAAACTGCATGCCATGAATTTTTCTAAAAATTCTAAAGTTCTTATAAAGCTTGTTATGAATAAAAAGTTTGTCGTTTCTGTAAAAATTTGTTGCATTTTCCTGTTTGTTCTGCAAAGTTTCAAATATTTGATTTATATGCTGTCTTTGGATAATGAGCTAGGGTTTTATAAAAAAATAGCAAATAAAAGAAGAAAAGCCTGTACGTATGTGGAAACCAAAGTTGCACAATTTAAATTATTTTGGAATGGATAGTGAAGAAATCTGCAAAAATTCAAATTAGATCAAGATGGTACGAAAAGTTGATTTTAATGGAGAGAAAAATTGTATGGCCTAAAGATCTAATGCATGCACTCCCTGCTTCAAAGAACCTCGTCTATACTACGTATCTAATTTTTGTGGGAATCTGAAGAGGACTAGAAGTAAGGCGTTTTCGGGTCTACTTTTGAGGGTATTGTTTGCGTGAAGGAGGCCTAGTCACAGAAACGTCACAAATCGTTCGCTCATATTTATAGCTTATGACGATGACTTCTCAATCTGTAATTCTACGTTAAGCTGCTTGCCTTTGGAAGGCTATTTTTTACAATCGCCGTACACTCTTTTTTGTCTTCTGTTCTTTCTCTTTAAATGGAGAAGCAGGAATCTATTCAGTGAACCACCCTCAAATAGAGGCATCTCTGAGTTTTCAGTTAGAGATTTTTGTCATATAAGAGGCTTGACCAACTCTTTTGGCGTCAGAACGACAAGGGGTTTTTTCATATAGCCAGTTAGCGATCTGGGCTCTCACTCCGGAATGGTAACATCGAGCCTGCTGAAGCGATGCAGAGAGTACGTTGCAAACTTAGCTCGTAACATTCACGGTACCTAAAATACCGATTTACCTGGCTCGGAACAGTTACTCCCAAGAAATCTCAGATGCTGTAGAAGTTCTTGTGCCTCTGGGGTTTTTCAAGGAACGGATTTCCCACCACTGGAAGAACAAGGCTAACTGGAAGTGGAAGAACTTAGAACTTAGAGCAGATTGTGGAGTAGCCTGTTGATCTCTTGCCAAAAGTTATTCTACACTCATTAAAATGTATCGGACGGCCGTCGACAGACCAACCGCTGTTTTCACAGAGCACTGGGTACATGCTGCATGCATGCTGCTCAAATGGAATTGGAACACAATGCTTACTGCCATAGCTGCAACTCACCAGTAGCGGAAGAAACGGTGGAACATCTCCACTGCAGTTGGTGAGAGCTTCACAGAACTAGAATGCGATTTCTTTTCAAATCCTATTTTGGAAACCAGAGAAATGGATTCAAATGATTTGGTTAAGTTATTAAACTCCACGTGCTGGATCTAAGGCTATGTCAAGGGTTTCTTCTCTTCTTCGTTCTTTGTTCTACCTCTGGTTCGACGGCAGGTACCAACCTATCCACCGTTTTCGGCAGATACCGTATCTTTCTCCGTGTGTTGGTACTCGACGAGCTGGTTATTTACACAGATTCAGAAAAACTAGATGATCTCAAATACGCGCCAAATTGTTTGGAGTAGCTGCTCTTTCCCTCCTCCAACCTGATTTCCAAGCAAAATGTTCATTTAGTGCAACTGTGACGCTCTTAATAAAATTCCTAATATTTGCATAAACCAACTTGGCCTAGTACTCGTATAGGTTTTTGGTGGATGCAAAAACCTCGTAGCCACATCATCCTACTTTGTGAAAATCTAAAACAAATCGCTGTACTCGATCTTTGTGATTCAATTTTAATTCTTTTTTGACATCAATTCGTATGCGCTCAGCAATATTAAATTATTTACTTTTCCTCTCCAGCGGAAACGTTTCATCACGCCGAATGATTATGAAGTGAATAACTGTGAATAAACATTTTATCAAACTGTCACATTAAAGTAAAATTGTATACGCTATTTCCACATTAATAACCAAAAATACATTGAAATATTTTAATATGCCAAGCCGTCATTTTCTATGCAACAGATGCCATAAATAACACAATTTTATTTGCATCGCAACAAATACAAAAAAAAAATCGCACACACACAAGCAAACCACAAACTTTCACTAACCCCACAACGCCTAACAATATGCTATAAATATATCGTTGTCACCCAACAGACCAGACACAATAAATCGAAACGAGAACGCTGTCACAACAACAAAGCAAAGGACCTGCGTTTGTGATGTGTGGAAGATATGAATGTATGAATGTATGAATGAATAAATTATTGCATTTCGTGAGAAAATAGGAAGTAATAAAAATCAGCAATGTAATGTATGAATGAATAAAGTATCTAAAAAAAAACGAAAATATGTAAAAGATTGAAGAAGCGAACTGCATGCGTAGAGCGTGAAATGAAAAATAAGTCGATAAAGTTCGTTAGAAGCAAATGCCACAAAATCCACCAAAAACAGAAAACAATGATATTCGGAACATGTTGAAAGCGAGAGAAAAAACGTAAAAACCAAAACAAATATGTTTGCAACTGTGAGCCCATTTGTTTTGAGTTCTTTTTTGTTTGCATTTATTTCAAAGCTGATACGCTTGCGCTTTTGAGTTCACGAATAAATACAAATACAATTGCCCTTCAATGTGGCGCTGGTGGGTGAAAAAGGACATAAACAAAATACCCTGTCTGGGTTGGCATTGACAAATTGCAAGACATTCATGAAAATCATATTAAAAAAAGCAACTGGAGAAAAAAACGTAAACCATCACATTGTTTGGCATGCAAGTAAAAAATTCGAAAAACTCATGTTATGCATGTAAATAAATATTTTATTCATGTTTGAATATGTGCGCTGCAAGAAAATATTGCTTAGACTCAAGTATACCAGTTGAATTCGCTGGAGAGCAAGTTGAACTGCAACTAATTTCTCTAATGGATGATGTCCCAAGCAATAACAGTTTTCAGTTTTTAAATTAGTTTGTGAACTAATGGAAAATAGACCACAAACTAGTTAAATGAGAGCAAGGAAAAATCACTAGAAAATTACTTCAAAGTAATTTTAAAACAAATATGCCACTAGTATAACTCTAGCCCATTTTTGAAGTAGATGCACAACTGGTTAGCGCCATAATAATTCAACTTTAGTTCGTAAATATATCTATGAACTTGAAATAATAGACCGAAACTAGTCGTTTCAGAAATATTTAGTTAGAAACAAGAAGATATAATTTATAACAGCTCCCTCTTCCGACCCTCTTCCGTGGGAGATTATGGTCATCGCGCAGTACGCTGAGTCAAACGGTCTGGGCCTAATAGTGAAATGTCACATCCGAACTTTGATATTGGACTGTATTCTGTCCTCCTCGAGGCTGGTAATGTAGATCGTAGGCTATAGACAAGAAAAGCACTCCCATGGTGGAACGCTGAATCTACTAAACTTGGTAAAACTAAACTTCTAAATAGAAGGCTAAAAATTCGATCAAATGAAATCGGATTGAATATCATACCGCGCAGAGGGAGTATAAGAGGCTTATTCCAACATCGAAATTGATATATTATATATACTTCGGTAATTGTAGGATGAGATACTTCGACAAGACCAAACGGTCACGATAGACCCACTAAAAATATCTGTTGATTCTTATACCACGTCGCTAGCAAATACTTACGAAATTCTCCTGAAACCCCACTTCCCCGGTAGCAGGTTAATTTCCGGCGCAGACAGATATATGGAGTCAAATAGAGAGAGGGGGTCCCCACTGAACTAAACTGCAACGATGCTTTACTGGTGATATCTGAGAAATCAGTGAGGCCCTTTCAATTCCCTTGTTTATGACTTGCCAAGCTGATAAGAACGTTGCTAAGAATCTTTAGAGCTTATTTGGCTTTTGATCTGGGAAAACGCACTAGCAAAAAGCTTCATCCCACGATTGAAAAAAAAACATTAGATCAAAGAGTTTGGTGGTCAAAGGTTTTGACAAGAAAATTACTTGGAAAGCTGACGTCGAACAGAAGACAAATCGAGAATAGAAAATTGTTGGACAGTGCTGGAGATAATTTGGTAAGACTTGGGGTCTAAGTCAACTACGCTCTTTAAAATTGTGGCACGACATTGTGAGCGCCGAACATAGAGAGTTGTATGAAAGGATGTCAGTGCAATACTCTTTGTTTTTGGTCTCAAATTACAAACTAATCTTTTGGTAGGAAGTATACCGTAAGATTTTCTTGAAGATAACGAATCAGAGCTCTATGCATTGTCTTTGAATACTCGTTGAAAACTTTTTATACTGACGTCTCCAAGACAGAAAATGGAACTGGATCTTGACGCCTGGATGGAAATTTAAGATGATTTTTTTGCTTAGGTAAATGACAGCGGATAATTGGCGGGAGGTTGATCTAAAGATCTTGAAGATCGCTCATTCCGCTTAAAAATTGCACAAGAAACTAACTTCCGGTTAAACTCTGCTGCAAAATTGAATGAGCTTCAACTCACGTTGGATTTTTTAAAATGTACCATCATTGGTATGCAACCAATTATAGGACCAAGCTCAACTGGGATGGTCAAGTGCATCAGGGAGGTGATGAACAAGGCACCACGCTCTACCGATACCTGTAAAGAAAAAGGTGGCAGAATTCTTTCTCATTGGGAGAAGTTAGGAATTACACTCTAGCGCTGATTGAGTTGACTGAAAGACACAGTACATGGTTTCCATACATGGTCAGCATACGCATCAACGATGACCCGATATTTGCCCGATTGCCCTATTTCTTTGCGAGTTCAAAAATGTCATTCTTAAATTTTTAAAACTTACTTTTATACATTTTTCAATCTCCTTCACCGCCATACCTTTCACAATTTCCACTCTTCCTACCCTGCGTTCGCTCAATTCACTTTTTGCCCTCACTTAGCTGCTTCGCATGAGCGCATTGGGAAAACTTTCAAATAACCTTTCAAATATCCTGCCATGTTCCGCTTCCATGTGGCATGTGAGTCAAAAGTGAGTGGCAAACAGTTGCATGTAAATATATAGGTATGCATGTTTCCAATTGTGCTTCTTTGTTGTTCTCCTAAATGGATTGAAACTATATTGATATTTGTGTTGCTCACAGGCAGCTGGTGGCAAGCAGCATTTGTATATTTGCAGTGCGTTGCATGCCCATGTGCATGAAAAGCACATTGCTGAAGTCTTCTTTTTCCACCCATCTTTACCTCATCCACTCATGGAACAATATTTTTTACATTCTTCCTTCGCTTTGTTCCTGTGAGTTTTCCACTTTTGCTGTATTCGTTTGTAGGATAAATGTTGCTATGAGGGAGATTTCCATACACTCTCACTCTCACTGGATGTATATTTCGCACACGTAGTTATGCATATTTGTACGTTTTAGGTTTGCCTTTATTTGCACTTCTATTTATGGGTGAAAGTGTATCCCCTTTTATGGATTAGTTTCTGTCACGGCCAATTCACCCGTTCGCTGCCATGCCACAATCAATCGTTCAAATGGTGTGCGGCTAAGCAAATGCACTATAATAGAATTGTTCTTGTGAAGCTTAGCTGGAGCTTTTTGCACCAGCAGTAGAGAGGTTTATGTAAGGATTCCTCCACCGGGATTTGTATACTTAAGTAATGGCTAAAGATTGATTGTCACTTTAAAATGTAGAGAACTAAAGGTGTGGATTGTAAGTACTAGAAATGTTTAGTTCATAGAATTCTATTTCTATCGACTGTGGCCGCCACAATGCAAAGCTATAGTATAAGAATAGAAGCTAAACATTTTGAAGTTCTTCTTGAACTGTGTACATTTTATATGGAGAGGAGTCGACAAGTCCTTGGCCCAAATTAGTTTGTGTGGCCGATGATCGGAGTGAGAAACTTTTCTTTTTGAATTCAACCCAATTGTCTCAAATACCTAAACTGAATTTTTCTTGTGGATATCCCGCTTTACCAAAGGACTAGCCTTCTGTTAATATTTCACTGTTCTATGCCACTTTTTGATGCCCCCGAATCTTCGAATTTTTTTACACACTTAAGTTGAAAATGGCATGATATTTGCTCACCATTTCCTGCATATGGTGAGAGCCTCTGTAATTTTCAACTGAGTTATGGAGCAATTAATGGACACTGCATACTCCTCCCTTCTGCAGAAGTTCTCATATAAAAAGCAATACGAATGTTTTTCCACACAGAGCGAGTGCCACAAAATTGGTACACCCTTAAACAGGTTCTTCACGAGGCTCTAGGAGTATTTCTGCATAGAAAAGAAAATTAAAAAAAAAATACCACTTCCTTTTTTTTGCGGTTAGAGCTCGTATTGTCTTTTAAATAATTTTCTATGCTAATCCGATGCGATACTGGGGTTCTCATAATCGATTCCAGAAAATATTGGTTTAATAGTTCCGAGTACACAATACCGGTATCGAAAGTCTGAAGTATCGATATGGCATCGTATCGTACCGAAATTCGTGTCCAAACTTCAGCCTGAACCTTTATTCCTTCATTTTGCTTGATTGGCATAGCCGAATATTCTTCTGTAAATAATTTTTCTTCGAAAATTCGATACGATTTTGAGGCTCAAGTACTCGATTCCAAAAAGTATCGTATGAAGAGTATCGAATTTCAGAAGTCATATCTATAAAATAATTTTCAAGTGAACCATCCTTTGCGCTAATGTAATAATTTTCTTTTTTATTTCCATTTCAGAAAAAGGTGTTCTGGCGCCACCCGCCCCAGCTAAAGACGCACCTGGTGAAATGGGTAAACCGGTAATATTACCAACCAATATGACTGATGAAATGAAGAAAGCCGTCGATGATGGTTGGACGAATAATGCCTTCAATCAGTATGTATCCGATATGATATCGGTGCATCGATCATTGCCAGATCCGCGCGATGCATGGTAAGTATTATAAGCTAGTAAAATTAATAATTGACATTACCATGCGCGCCACCACCATGTTTACTAGGAAAAAATGATGTTTAATATACATATATTTTAAGATTTTTAAATTGTTTTAATTTAAATTTTTGAGATTTTTCTTTCTGTTTAGAATAAAAATTATGTATCGAGCTATACTATTTTGAACAAAAATAAAACGTTATGTTTCGCTCTAAAATAATGATTATTTTGTGAATTTTTATGGTTTGATAAAAATTAAACATTTTTTATTAGTTTTATGTTTTAATGAAAAATTATCAGAATTTTTCGAGTCTTTTTTTTCAAAAGCAATTTTTTTAGTTTTATCTTTTTAATACTTGCCAGAGATAAAATAATCAAGTTTCGATCCGAAAAATACTAACAAAAAAATGTTTAATTTTGTTTAAAAAAAAAGCTTAAATATTATTATTTTTGCTAAAAAAAAAACTCAAAAATAATTACAAATTTTTAAAAACAATTAACAAAAAACGACTATGCATTATAATTTTAAAGTTTTGATCGTTAAGTTTTAATTTTTGGGTTTTCAATGGATTTTGTGATTTTTATTTTTTCGACTATTATTTTTTTTTCGATCATAATAAACAAACAATTTAATCGGCAATGACAATAATAGCAACAACAGCAATTACGCAATTACAATTATATATAATCGGAAAATTTTATATCTCAGAATAACCATTATTTTTAATCTACAAAAAAAAATAAAAAGTAACTGTCAAACTTGATCGAAAAAATAGAAATAAAAAAATAACAATTGTACTGTACAAAAGTGTTTATCAAAAAGTCTTCTAAATAAAAATAAGGTGTGATTGGTATGGCATAAGGATTCGATCGATGTATTCGAGTTTAGTTTTGAACGAATTTTCCGCAGTAATTTTTTTACATGAAAAAATCAAAAAAAAAACACGATTAATTTCGCTCCTTGCTCTAAACAGATCCACGATATTTGAACTTTTGATTTTTTCATTAGAAAAATTAAAAAATAATTATTATTTTCGGTCCCTATTTTTGTTTACTAAATATTGCAATATCAGTATCGTTAGTGCCATTGTACTTCCGATATTGTTCGATTACATAGATCATTTCTCTCAGTATCTAAACCACTTTTCATTAAGATCACGTGCCCTGTTCGTACATTTCCTTCAACACTATCCTACGCATACCAAACACCTACTATTTTCCTGCACACACCGCACAATATTCGCCAATACTTCCTCATCCTTCACAAGCGCAACAAAATAGGAACTAAGCATATTTGGTTTTAACTTTTACAATTCCACAGGTGCAAGGAACCGGGTCGCTACTTGAAAGATCTTCCCCCCACCGATGTCATTATTTGCTTCCACAATGAGGCGTGGTCGGTGCTGTTGCGGACAGTGCACTCAGTGTTGGATCGCTCGCCGCCAGAATTGATTAACAAAATCTTGTTGGTGGACGATTATTCCGATATGCGTAAGTTTGCAAACAGTTGGCGTAGTAAATAAAAATATGCGTTGCTTTTCTCTTTATGCGTTGCGGCGCATGCGCGTATGCTTTGCATTTTAATGCAGTCGTTGCATGCGCGCTAGCGACCTAAGCAATTTGCAATTCAATTATGTAAGCGTTTTGTAGTTTTCACAATTTATTTTTTGTTGTTTTTGAATTGTTGCCGCTCTTTAATGTTTTTTTTTTGTTTGTTAATATTCGTTGCAGCTCACACCAAACAACAGCTGGAAGATTACTTTGCTGCCTATCCAAAGGTGGAGATACTGCGCGCCCCCAAACGTGAGGGTCTGATACGAGCGCGTCTATTAGGCGCACGTCATGCCACAGCGCCGGTGTTAACGTACTTGGATTCGCATTGCGAGTGCACCGAAGGTGAGTCAGTGGAATGATTGATAGGGCATATGGAAAATAGGTTAGGTTATTGTATGATAGGCGTGATTTAAAATTAAAATGCCATCAAAATAATTCAAGTTTAACGCACCGCAATTTAACTAAAAATAGTTTTAAATATATTATTCCTCTTTTTTGTGTTAACCTCAAATCTGCAAACATTCACGCGCTATTTGTTGTGGCAGGCAACTCAATGCCACAAACAGCGCTCGGCAATATTCTAGTCCATTGCCAATCAACAATAATGCTGTGGTTAACCAATTCTGTTTAGTTCATTACGCGCATAGAAATAGACAATTTGTGTATATATCTAAAAAAAAAAAACTTTAATTTTAACAGTTTGTTGCCTAGAGGCAAACTTCACAGAGATTTACAGTAATTGCATTCAATTTATTATTCAAAAAAACAAAAAACAAACAAAAAAAACAAAATTGCCCAATCCGGGTTTGTTATTGTTTAAGATGTGTATAAAATTTGCGATTTTTATACTTTTATCAGCAAATCAGCAACTTCAATTAAAACTGGAGCTTTCAGATACTTAAATTTTTATCCATAAAACAAAACATAGCTTTTTGCAATAGTTGGCCTAACAAGATTTAAATTGAAAATGCAAATTAGAATTGTTTTATGTCTTTTACGATTATCATTTGAATTTCGTAAGACTACAGCCGAAAACAGTCAAAGATAATTCTGCATTACTAAATTTAAAAATAAGCTTTCTTTTCCTTTCCAATTTGCTCATGAGAAATTATAGTGAAGTAGGCAAATTTTTCGCATCAAAAACGTTGGCAAAACTCATTTTTTATCTCTTTTAAAACAAAATTTTCAACCACGCTATCAACTTAAAATGGGCAGGCTGGCTTAGAGTTTGGTTAAACGGCGTAAGTGTCGCCTAGAAGAAGATTTCCCCCAACTTATCTTTACACGTCCTTAAACCATCGCGATCTTTCGGCAAAACCCAACAGGCCGTCCAGTGGGGCAGGACCTAAATTGTCAAAGTCTTCAAAGAAATGGCCCCCGGAAATCTGAAGCACACTTCTCGCATTGCAGGCCACTCGCACAGCAATCGCTTAATGGATTCTACCGTTTTCTCAAACGTAAATCTTCTACAAATATTTTAATGTGTGAAGCTTGAATTTTGGTTTGGACACCCTATGGAGACACCGTATTCTCCGCTTACTGAGTGATGGTCAAAGTGAACGCATAACCCCGCATGTCCACCTACTGTTGATAGCCCTCTGCCAACTTCTTCAGTTTGCAAGAGCAGTCATCTCAGGGCCTGTGCTTGAATCGGGCTCCTCCAGTCTTGGCTCACCCCCACTTCTCGCATACTTGTTTGGTTCTTCGCTTCCTGAGAGCTCGTTAAGCATCAAGTCATAGTTTATAGTCGAGAATGAGCTCCTGGAAATTTAGAGTAAGTGAATAGGACTAGTTCCGTTTTAGCGGAATTAACCCTTAAACTGTTTGCTTCCGTCCATTTGGTCAAGTCGTTGATGGCAGACTGCCTTACTTTACTTACTGATTGTCGAGATGAACTTCCCTATAGCCAGGGTGATTAGACCATCAGCAGCCATTTTAAACGATTTGGCTATACACTGAAGTAAGAAACTGTTTAACACAAGTTTTCATAGCATAAATTGAGTAGTGTCTCGGTTAGGCACCTTCCTTACTTTCCTTACTCATTTTCGATCTGTTGTCGATCCAAAGAATAGTCAACGAATCCTAGCCTACGACAGTCAGAGCGATGCACATTCAATAAGATTACCATAGCGAACTCTTTATTATTGAACGCCGGCTCTATACCCTTAAAGTGCCCTTGCCACCCTCCAAAGCTTTGGTATATAGAACAGAGAAATACTGTTGGTCTTTGCAGCATAGCTAGTATGACATCGTCTGGCGCCTGGAACTCATAGAACTGGAAGGATCTGATAGCCCATGCTACCTAATCTTCAGTAAAAAAGTCATCGAAGGGACGGCATCGCCTGCTGTCCTTTGGGGGTATGGCCATGGAGCCGGACACCACATCTAGGAAAGTGTGTATCCTTAAAGAGTTCAAGTATTTGCACCTCTTTCTGGATTCTCCAAAAAGCTTAGTAGTGTATAATTTATAGAGACGCATCTGTGCAATCGTGAGGCTTCTGAACTCGTTTTAAGAAAGCTCTCCGAGCTAAGACTCAGCTTTTAGGGCAGGCGGCTAGATAGGCAGCATTAAGAGAACCCGTAAGGCGACTGACTGCCGTATCAATTGGGTGAGCCGAATTCAGTTCTTCCACGAACGGTGGTGGCATATCGGCTACCGGTCGATTGTAGCAATTTCAGTTCGTCTTTCAAGGGTTCCGCGATGTTTTTTTTTATCTTTTTGCCAAGATTTACCGTGAACACGATGCGACCGAGAACCAAAACAGGCCCCTTAGTCGAGAAGTGTCAACCATCTACCCAAAGAGTACTCGAATTAGTTACAAGATTTATATCTATCATCTCCTCTCTACTTCTATTATGAAAGGTGGGGTTACTGATCTTATTACATCGGATTAGGTTAGTGGACATTAAGTAACTAAAAATTCACCTCGATCGTTAAACCCCGAGCTGTTTGAGATTGCATGGTGGCAGTGGGGTCACAACCAACAACCAAACTTACCTTCCGCTGCTTCACCCACAGTTTAGGGTTACGTAAAACAGAGAATCGTCCTAGTCATACGGAGTGTGTGAGGATAAGAGGATTACGCCAGGTCCTCCCTTCCAATCTTCATTTTCATTTCTACAACTTTTCGATGCAGGGTAGCTTAGCAGCAAATAAATAAATTTTTTTGATATTTGCACAAATTTCAATAATATTTTTCACATTCATCTACAGAATACAAAGAAGTACGTGCGAACTATCTCACACACTTTTAAAATGTTATGCTGAAAGATCTTTCAAAACTGTCACTTTAGTTTGATTTATGCATAGCAATAGCAACCTTGCTGTGTGCTATCAAAGCCATGAAAAGAGAAAAAAAATACAAAAACGAACGCAACGGATGCTCTTGAAAAAATGAAATGATATAAATTCATATAACTTCCGTAGAAAACAGAAAAATAATTGGAAAAAGTAGAGTAAACAATTTAAAAAAAAAGTCTGCCCGTTTCTCTCATACGGAAAAAAAATGTTTCAACAGTTATGTATAGCACGTACTCGTAAAATAATAAACTAAAATTGTGTTAAGAGACGGAGCAAGAAATGTAGTAAAAATTCAATTTCTACTTTTCGATGATTGATGAGCGACCGCAAAAAAAGGAAGGCTTACCACACCACCACAGCGAGAAAAAAAGGTGATACGGGATAAGCTGCAGGATACGATTGCTTGTGGCTGGGTATAAAATGTATGCTCGGTTGAGCAATTGATTGTGTTATATACAACACACACACCACACAGAGATCAATGGAAATTGTATATATGCGCCCTACGCCAACTGCTTGCTCGAGCGGTCACTTCTAGTTAAATTGATAGGGATAGGGATAGGGGTTTTTTTTTATTTCTTTCGAGAAAAGTGGACGCTTATTTGGGTTGGCGCTTGTGATTCCGCTATGATACGTTGGGGTTGGCTTCTTGGTGGTCAGTGACTTTGCGTTTTGTGGTTGAGTGTCCTTAATTTTTTTTTTCATATTTTGAACCTTTCTAACTTTTTAGTAATCGCATTTTATATTTTATGCTGCTTTACTTTATTTCTAAGCGAACTGCTTAACGGCATACTCTACTTCCCTCTGCTGCACTGTGCTTCAAGTTTTCTTGATATTATTATCTAATCTGACATTTCATGTTCTATTTCACTTTCTGCTTCCGGTCATATTTAAGGTCAACTTGTTTGCTTCAGCAGTCAGATAATGGCGATGGAGTACAAAGCTTTCCTAAAAAGTGTACGAAAAAAAAAAATAAACGACTACTTTTGTATGCATGAAATTCCCGCTGAGTGCCGAAAGCAATTTAATATATGTTCACAATATTTCTACCACATTATAGCAATACCAATAAATTTACATTATGTTTTATGAACTTTTTATACTGCAGTAAATATTCTTAGCACTTTTCAATACTCGTTTACGAAGGAGTACAAATGTACATACATTTTCTTATTGTATTTCCTTCCTTTCTACTTTCTTTTATAAAATTTAAATTTTCTCCTGTTCTCTCCCATTACAGGTTGGCTTGAACCTCTACTCGATCGTATCGCTCGCAATAGCACCACCGTCGTGTGTCCGGTCATTGATGTCATTGACGATACAACATTGGAATTTCACTTCCACGATTCGGGACTCGTGAATGTGGGCGGCTTTGATTGGAATTTACAATTTAATTGGCATCCAGTGCCGGAACGTGAACGAAAAAGACGTGAGGTGAGTGACAAATAAACTTACATATATTAAGAGCTGCAGTGGGGTTATATAAAAAAAAAACCACAAACCGAAAGCAAAAGAATGTCGTTTGCAAAAAATTTTAAAATTAGCTATGCATTTCAAATTCAAGTCAATTTATTATCTTTTTTCATTGCATGGTTATTTCTCCGATGCGAGACACAACCCCGAATAGTAACCTTCCACCTTTCCTATTCGGAATCTTTGAAATCAATAATTTACTTAATGCAAAATCTTAGATAGCAAGTTCAGCAGCGCCTCAGCTTAGTTGGTAGTCAATTGATTTCAAAATATATGTAAATTCTAGCACAGTAGTGATTTTACTCTTCAGAAAAAATACTTCTTGCCCAGCTTCTCTCGCTTGATGGGTGTGAATTTTCGCTAGCTGGCAGGTTCAAGGAATTCCAGACATAATGCTATGATATGCTCTCAGTTCACACAAGAATATCTGAGTATAATACATTTGTCCACGTGGCCAGAGTAATGGTGCTACTTCCTTCGACCACGGCCAGGTAACTTCTCTCGCTGAGCAAACACCTTGTGGGAATTTCTGACAGTTGAATTGCCATAATTAAAACGCATAAATATTTGATTTGAGAAAGATGCCATTGTAGAACACTTTTTGTGCATATGCTCGCTCGCCTTCTTCCTCTTCTTAATCGGCGCTCGCCTTCGCTATAGGCTTTTCGGAGAGATTCGTTAAGCGGCAAATTGCTTGGATCTCTGATAGCTGTGACTGTGACATTAAAAAAATAGGCCCTCTTGCGTTATTCATCAACTCCATGGAACTTTTATAAAATCATTAGTGGTGTTCCTTGGAGAAATGCGATGAGAATGATGGGTTTTGCTCATACTTAGAATTTTCCAGTTCATTCAGGTATGGTCGACTATTTGGTGCCATACTTACCTAAAATTCAACCCAAAGTAGAGCAAAATTATGAGCTATCAGTCAAACATATACCAAATTTAATGGCTGTAGCGAATATTACGATAATCTCACAAAGCTAGCTTTATACATTGAGCAAGAACTATTGACGCACAGTTAAATTTTTTTTTATTCTTCACAATGGCACTTTGCTCACTTCGAAACAAGGGCACTTTTTCTAAGGTTATTTTATTTTTTCAGTGCAGTCGCATAGCGTTTCTTATTAATTTGATAGAGCCAAGTGATACAGATTTATTTTATTTTTTATTGTTCTAAATGGAGAGAAGAAAATTTAAATTCCTAACTGTACTTAACGTTAATGTATGTAAAAATGAAAATAGATAACAGCTGTGCAGCGGATATTTGCAACCGGGAAAGGGAAACTCATATTACAGCACAGCAAAAACAACAAAGTATCAAAATGTAAGCATCCGCTGTTGCCATAACAACCTCTCTTACCTCCCTGCTGAGTAGCGGCTGTTGGCTATAAATGGCAACACTAGGAATAATATACCTACATTTTGCCATACTCCCCATTCATTAGCATTGCTCTGTTCTGTTCTGCCGCAGTCTGCTCGCAGCCGAAAGCAGAGTAAATATGTACGCGTAGGGGTTATTGTTTTCCAGCCTTTCGGATGGCTACAAGTTAAAAAGGTTACTTGTTTCGCAATCGGCAACGATAATGTTGTCCTACAATTTACACAATTTTCCTATCATTGTAAGCACTGAAACGTGACAATTTTACAATGCAAAACTCAAACACTTACACATACTCTTGAGTATATAGAGTTCTGGCAAATCGATAGAGGTTCTAGCACACCCATTTTGAATTCGAGGCAATTTTCTTACATACTTCAATTACAGAGGTTTGCTACGTATTCTTAGTTATGTTGATTCAATGTTCGAATTTAAATTTGTTTGAAATTAAAACTCACGTTCAAAGTAATAAATTTAAATATATAATATTTTAAATATGCTGTTGGCAAATATTCAAATATTCAGAAATTGAGAATTTTATTTAAAAGAATGGCCGAAGTTGACACCGGAAATGTAATGCAATACATTTGGACCGTTTTTAGAATTCAAACCTGTCTGTTTGCCTGTTTGGACTCACTATTCTCAGAAACTTCTACATGGATTTCCATGGGAGTTTACCTGGTGAATAGACAGCAAAAATTAATTAAAAATAAAAGAAGCAAGGCCAAGTTACATAAATAAAATAAAATTAACAAAAAACAAAAAAAAAGTTGTAACTAAAAACTGAAAAAGAAAATAAAATCAAAATGATATCAAATAAAGCTAATTAAATTAAAATAAAATTAAATAAATGCAATTAAATTAAAAAATAGCAAAATCGAGTAAAATAAAATAAAATAATACGAAATAAATTAGATTATAATAAAAAATAACCAAACAAAATACATTAAATGGGAAAAGTAAAGCAGTTAAAGTAAATTGAAATAAATTATATTGTAATCAAAAATAGCCAAACAAAAGAAAATAAATGAAATCAAAAACAAAATAAAATAACATCAAAAAATAAATTGAATGGAAATAAAATGAAATAAATTTAATTGAGTTAAAAATATCAGAACCTAGTAAAACAAAATAAAATGAATTAAATTACACTATAATAAAAAATAACAAAATGAAATAAAACAAATTAAAAAAAAATAAAATAAAATAAAAGTAAAATTAAATAAATTAAATTTAAAACAAAAGGCAAACCCAAAAAAAGTAAAATAGAATTATATAACATAAAATAAAATGAATTAAATGACACTATAATAAAAAATAACTAAATGAAATAAAACAAATTAAAAAAAAAAAATAAAATAAAAGTAAAATGAAATAAATTAAATTTAAAACAAAAGGCAAACCCAAAAAAAGTCAAATAGAATGATAATAACATAAAATAAAATGAATTAAGCTAAAATTAATTCTTACTGAATTAAATAAGAAGAAACATTATGGACAGATTATAAATTCAAATTAAATTTTATGTAGCCAATTTATTCTTAAAATTTATATTTAATAACCTTCTCAGTAAAGAAAGAATACAAAAATTGAACGAGCAATGAATGTGTGTGCTTCCCTTTTTTCCTTGTTATGGTTGCGCCATTTAAAACTTTACATTTCAATTTTATGGAATTTTTTGCCGTCCACAGCCAGTACAAACGAAACTCAGTTTTCACACTAAAATTTGTTTTTACACCATACTGCATTTTTTAAGACTAGTATCTAAATAAGGCGTACATATTTTTTTAACACTTTCCACCAAAAAATAAGCTGTGGTAAATATTATGCCAAATTGAATTCACATTCGCATGTAAAATCGTTTATTAAGTAAATATAGAATCCAACAACTACCACAAATAAATTGTGAATATGATAAGTTGCATCAACACAAGAGCTATGCCCACTCAAACATTTCTACCAGTAAGACAATTGCTAGCAGCGCGGCGAGTAAGCAAGCGATATTTACTTGAAGCATACTTCTAGGCTACGTTGCAAACAAACCATTGTATATTTACTAACTGCATGTGTGTGTACGTATATGCATTAATGTTAATGTATGTGAGTCATGGACAACTGCAATTGAGTTCTTGCTACAGTTTTTCTTGTACTCATTCAAAGTTCGCTACTCCACTTTTGCCATACGCTCGCAACGTTTACATGCAAATAACGGCAGATCTCAGTGTAAGCCGCTGGGTAATTTCTTCGCTACTTACTGCCTTGGTTGCAGTGTTTATGAGATGGTATAAATGCCGACATGTGGGCCGACTGTACAAGCTAATAAAAGTAGCAGTAGTAGCGAAACAACAAAACAAATAAAAGAGAACAAAAAATCCAAGTAGAGGAGGCAACAATAATAAAGGAAAAGCGCTCAGGAAATGAAAGCGAAACAAAAACAAAAGTAGCCTGAATAATTCATATCCTTTTGTTTTATTTCAACTTTGCCTTTTGAGTCTTCTCCGCGTGGCCTTTATTTAAAATATTTATTTATATTTTGCATGCATGCAATTTGGTAGTGAACTAAAGTAATTGCATTCATTTTAATAAATAAAATATTATATGAAAATAGTAGGTATTTTTTTTTTATCTCGTTGAAAAAGGCATGGCAGATGGATTACCATAACACTCACTGTGACACTACTAGAATGAAGTGAGTTGGGTAGAAATAAGCAAAGGCCAGTTAGCTGATACTTAATATCAAATAGTGATAACCTTCTAACATACTATATGTATAATGCCCTAATGCACATATTCTTCAAAACATTCAAAAAAAAAAGTGCTTTAATTCGCAAATATTTCTTTAAAAAAAAATATCACTGAATCTGTTCAGTACTTTGAGAGCTAAATCGTTACAAACATTCTCCATATAACAAATTTTATATAAAAGTATAGATATAGTTCATTATAAATAATCACTCATCCAATCCGAAATTATCTAACCCAAAGATTCGAACCTTTTTAAAAATTAATTAATTTCAGTAAATTAAATAAAGTTCGATAAGAATTTTCATACCTTTTAATCAGCATTTTTAGTAGTCAATTAGCAAAACTACATACAAGAAAAGTTTCTAAATATTCTGTTTAAAAAACTTTAAGATTTAAGATCACTTTTTTGACATTTGTATATTTAATTTTTGTGAATTGCAATAAAATGTAAGTTTAGAGTGCCTACAATTTTCAGTTGATTTTTTTTATAATTTTTGTTGTGTTTATGTTATGCGTTTCCTTCTATATATCCAAGTCATAAGAAACATTTTTCCGACTGGGTATACTACTATGATATGTTTGGGAAGGAATTTCCGTCATTCCTTTCAAAATTTGCTTTTGAGGCAAACCGGTATCGTGTCATTTTCAATGTAATTTTGTCTCCAAACCAAATTTGGCAAGGCATTAGAGAAATTCTTACCCAAACACATCATAAAAAACCTCACGTGCCTTCACTTCGATACTTCCATTCTTCCCTATAATCGCATTATTTATCTAGTTAGTCGGTCCAAAGGTCCAAACTGGTCAGTCGCTGCGTCTGTTTCACATCAAAAACAGTCCACTGAAGAATAGATTTTCATTCATCATACAAATAATTTTGATTAACGAATAGCTTTTTATTCATCATAATTCCGTCATATACAAATTGCCGGGAAATGATTTGAATGACTTAACGATGATGAATACAAATTTATTCGTAACACAAAAATATCTGAATGGCGAATAAAAATGTATTCGTTATTAAAATTTCCTAAAATGGCGAATGAAAATTTGTTTGTCATTCAAAATTATGACGAATATGAATTGTGAAAGAAAACGAATCAATTTTCTTTCGTTTTTTTTTTAGCAATTTTTAGTATAATTCTTCCAACATCCTTGACTTATAAATTCTTAATAAAAAATTTGGCCTTATATAGCTCAACTACTAACTACTTATCTGAGGCTTTTTTGAGTAAGGGGAAGGAAGCGCCTAGAAAGGCAGCAGGTTCTACAGATGAGAATTTATCTTCACTTCCTCTTACTTTTGCATACCACTGCTATTATTTAAAAAAAAAACCTTTGCTATAATTAGACTCTCACGATTATATAAAGTCATAAGATAATTTTAATTTTTCTGTAGATGATAGCTTGTTTAGTTTTCAACTTCAGACCCGTTAATTTGGAAATTTATTCGTCAAATTTATTCCCTCCAAAGTAGACGCGGATAAAACACTTTATTTTAGTGTTCTCATTTTTTTCCTCTTTTAACTTTAAAGTAAATAAAAGGGGCAAGTTTAACAAACCAAAAAATCGTGTGCCAAACAATTGTTTGATTTTCCTCATTTTCATATTTCGTGAAATGCTAATAGCATTTCTCATTTCCTATAAATCCTTTGTACTTCCACTTGATTTGACTGCTCACTCATAATAAGTAAATTTTTCGCTTGCGCTCAAATCAAATTAATTAGCATCACTCATACGCCAAAGTGAACTCAGACAAAGTGAAAAATTTTCTTTGTTTACATTTTCAATAAACACTTAATTAATTTATAAGTGCCTTTGTTGTGATACTTTCACAACACAACCGAAATTCGTGTAGCTGCCTAATTTTTGAGAATTCTTTACTTTACATATAATTTTTGTTTACCTGCTCTGGTGGTGGTGGTGGCGGTGGTATGCGAATAAATCAAATGCAATGTTTTTGCTGTTTATTTGCCGCATAATTGGCATAATTGTGTAATTAGACAAGCAGAAAATAAAATGCAGCACAAAAAAAAAATCATGTAAAAATTTGCATATAATTGAGAACTAAATATATTGTAGTACTCGCGGAAACATCACTGGTATGAGATTATGTGATAGAAAAAGTTTCGCTGTGAGGCAAATACTCCTCGGCTAATAACTCAATTTCTGTTTGCACCAACACACACACACACACACACACACACATACACAGCAGACACTTCGCACGAAGCGAAATTAAAATAGCAACTCAGTTAGGAATTCTAATAGCTGTCTTTCTGGAATTTACACTCAAAATTTGCCTGATAAGATCTATGTATGTATGTACGCCCTACTGAGAATTCCACTCTTCCACACTGCTTTTAATTTTGTACGTGACGAGGGTCGACCTTTGCCGTCGCTTGATGTTGTAATTAAAATAATTTTTGAATTTTGAAAACGATGCTATGAAGTAGAGTGTAGTTGGTTTGATAAATAAGTTGATTAACATTCTCTTTATTTATGTAGGTTACATTTGGGCTCTCAGAAATATGAATATTTTAATTAAAGTAGCCAATTCTCGGCCATTTTCTGTTGAGCGTAGAATCAAATAAAATTTATTGCGTGTCTTTTAATCATTTATTTGTGCTATTTTGTGGGCGTTATTTTGTATTAAAACGGTAAATGGGGGACTACACAAATATGCAGGATTTCAAAGTTTCGAAAACTAAGCAACACATTTGTTTTAAGTTCTTCCATTCCTAAGTAGAATGTTTAACAGTATTATTTATTAAGAAATTATTTAGATGATTCAAAATGTGTCACAAATCAAAAAGTCATAAAATTTTAAATTATAAAAGTTATATTGTCAGATAGCCTAGAAAAAATACAACTAAGCACTTTTTAATTTTATGACTTATGACACATTTTTTTGTGAACCATCTAATTACTTTTTATTTCTGTTTACTTTGCAAAAATGTAAAATTTTTCATTGATTTAAAAAAAATTTAACTAGAAGCTAAAAAAAATATTGTTAAAAAAAAAATTTTTTAAAGAAGTTGTGGCTGCTTGAAAAGTAAACAGTTGAAATGGTACAGTGGTATTTTTTGCAATATTGAAGATATTTTTCATGTTAAATTTTTTTAATAATCATTGTTTTTTTCTCAAGTATCCATATGTAGTTCATTCAAACCCATCAATCTAAAAATTAAACTTTCAAACTTTGTTAAAATTTTGCAAAAAACTTCTGAAATAATAATTGCGAGTTTTAGTGCCGATTTTTTCTAATTTTCGTAAAATTTTGCAAAAATTATTTACAATTATTGTTTTTTTTTTTATATGCTATTAAATTAACTAAATTTTTATAAAAAAAAAAAATTATGAAAAAATTGAAAATGGAAAATTTTGCAAAAAAAAAACACTGGAATTTTTCGCAGTGAGTCACTGTATGTGAAAATGTATTTTCAAATAAATATTTAGTCTTTTTAGCTGTTGAAAAACTTTCTGTTAAACCAAAATGTTCGCAATAAAAATAAAACATTCTAAAGAATGCTAAAGGAAGGTTTAGACGTAGTTAGAAAAAATATTCTCATTAAGAGTTAAAAGTTTTAAAAACTGAAAATTTAAAAAAAAGTATATATTTTATATGAATTTGAAGAAAATAAATTTTTCTACTACAGTTATTTTTCAGAATGTTGCAATTATGCACGGTCACAAAATAAAAAAAAAATTCAAAGTAAAATCACCAAATTAAAATTTTCCCGAGCCATCATAATTCAAAATAAGTTCAAATTAATTTGAAGTTGAAGTTAATATTCAAAGTTTTTTTTCAACAAATGTTTAAAGCTGAACATTCGCTCCAATATTCGAAAATTAAAATAATATATATATATATGTGAATTCGAATAAAAATGTTGAACGACATGAAAAACTAATGAAAATTTTTTTTTCACTTTATTCTTACTTTTCTAATTCATTTTACTTTTGCAATTAATACAAAAAAAAAATCATTTTTATGTGAGAAATTATAATTTTTCCTCCATAGACTAAAAACAAGTGTTGTTTAATTTTTTAAATAAGTTTTTTCTCACAAACCTTAAAGATTTTTTTTTACATCACTTAATTTTTGAATATATCGAACTTGAACTGTGATTTTTTCAAAAAAAATTTTAATTTACTTTTTTACGGCAGACTAAGCGCATAAATGCTTTGATTTTTTCGAAATGTTGTTCTAGCTCCGATGTTTTAAGCAGAAGTTTGATTTACAAATGAACATAGAAATTTACTAAAAATAAATCTATACTTTCATTTCAAGTCAGCTAACATTATGCACCCCATTTATGAACAACTTATTGCTAGGCATTCCAGGTGATTTCCCAAACAAAAAAGCCGAGAAAAAGAAAAACTGTTCATATTTCTACTGCTTCACCTGGCTGCTTAATCCTCATAATTTTCCACCGAAAATAAAACGTTCAAAAAACATATTTATAGAAATCGTGGAAAAGCGGCATGCAGGAAAGTGATACACATTTCCGCATCCGCTCTGCTTTAGCGACATGCAGTAAGCGCGCACGTTGTTAATAAAATGAAAAGGTAGAGCCAAACATGCAATTACCAGAGGGTTACAACTCACAGGTAGTTGTAACTCGTTCAAAGTCCTACTCAACGATAAAGAGGTATGAGGTACAAAAATAAAATAAATAAATAAAGTTTCATATAAAATTACACAGCTGCCTTCTTCCACAGAACTCGTGTCGCACGTTTACAAATTTCGTTGTTGTTTATTTCACCTCTTAGCGGGCGTAATAAATTTAACCCTGACATGACACGGCATCCATGTGGCCTGCAGCCCCGACCCTGTGTGCGATTTGAAGCGAAGAATATGCGCTGGAGTGCGGGTGTGTTGTTCTCTTGCTACGAGCACATGCGTTAAAAACTCGTGCACAGCGGACTGGTGGGGTTGCCTTTGAAACTGTGCGCCGGTTCCTTGTTTTATTTTCGCTTTTTCTGCTACTCCACGCTTTGTGTAAATCCTCCACGATACCCGCGTAATGCCTAGATATGTCTATATATAAAAATGTATACTTTCGCCTTCACCTTTCTTTTTAATCTCCTTCTTCTCACTCGATTTTCATTTTCGCGCCTTTTGCCAAATGCAAACTCCCACATTCGTCCGAAGCACTAACTGCTCTCGCATATAAATTATTTATGGCATTTTATTTTAGCTTAACGAGCAATGTTTTCTCTTTCATTTGAGCATTTAAATTGCCTATTTTAAAAGCTTTAAAAGTACAAATGCCCAATAAAAAATATTTTAGTTTTCAAACTTATGAATCAAAATACATACTTGATATGCGGGGTCATGAGAATCAAACTCATTTTAAAAAGTTTTATTTCCCTTAGAAAGTTCCATCAAACCATGCACCATATTTACATTTTTGATGAAGAATACCACATTTTCCAGCATTTCCATTTTTTACTGTTAATATGACCAAAAAATTTAAAAAACCATTTAACACTCAAAAATAATGTTTTCATGAAATGAAGTTTTATTAATGCAAAACTTGTCATAGGACATCTCAAATCAGGACTCAGTAATCGAATTTTCACCTCAAATAACTCGAGAGCTTAAAATCTAAAATCAATTTACCTAAATCTAAAACCCAATAATAAACAAATATAATAATGTGTTGAAGTATTTTAGCGATAATGCTGTGCATAAATATATAATCCGAATTTGCATATTCTTAGCATATTAAATGCAGTATATGTATATGATTTGAAATATTCCATTTTCTTATAAAAGTCAAGTCATTATAGTATTGAACCCATTAGAATAAAAATAAAATAATTTGAAATCAGCAACCAGTATCCATGCTGATTTTATATTTTCTAAGCATAAAATTTTCCATATGCAAGATTCCATTTTCTTTATAAACTTTAGTTGCCCAACTTAAAAACTAAATTATGCAAAAATATTATTGAGACAAAATATATATTCTCGTAGCAAAAAAAAACAAAAAAAAAAAAACAAAGCATAGTGAAAGTATTGCGTGGCACATCTTCAGTGTTACCGGGCTTAGTTCACCAGGCGGTACTTGATGGCACGCAGTACAGGGTATTTATCGCCAGTGCAGGAACCACGGAAATCGTCAAATGACAAATCGAACAGCGCTATGCCACCCAAATTGAACTGTCGCACATAGCCTGCCTTCTCGGCCGCCGAATCTGGGTCCTCATAGGCCACCCACAAGCCATGACCGCCGCTCTTCTCATCGGTACGATAGGCATAGTTGCCTGCACGTCTGGTCGGATCGATCACCTTGGTCAGTGCCAGATTGGCGCCCTTGCCATAGGCATTGTTGGTATTCGGCAGCAAAGCACAAACTTCGGGCCAGCTGTAGAGACCCTTGATTTGTGTGTTTGGTCCAGCGGGCGCTTCATTCTCCACTTTGGCCACAGGTGGTACACCGGTATCGCCTGAATCGTCGGTCATCTTCCAAGCGCGTCCATAAGCCGGTACACCCACATTCAATTTGGAAGCGGGCGCATTATTACGCAACCAATATTGCACTTGATAGTTGACATTGAATTGTGGATTGCGTTCGGGTAATTCGTACAGCGATGCGGGTAAATCGGCTAATTCGGGATTGCGTTCGGGCGTGTAGAAATCGAAGACACCCAAGTTGACGAAGTCCAGGTAGTTCACAATAGCTGGCACGTCGTAGAATACTGTGTGAAATAAGAAAAAAAAATATATATATTAAAAATTTTTTGATTCCCCTCATCTTCCGCTCTATGCACAAACTTACACGACGAATTCACGTTGGGTAAAACTGTGGCCGACAATAACAAATTGTCTGGTCTTAATTCGTTCTTCACATCCCTCAGCAATGCAGTAAATTGTTCTTTATGCTCCTCGGATTTTTCATCAACAATGTGATCGCCAGTGAAGGCCTTTTTGAAACCCTTCCACAAGCTACCAATGCCGCTGTGTACCTTCTTTGGCTTGTTCTTCGGGAACTGCCAAGCAATATCCAAACCATCGAAACCATAGGTTTTCACCAAAGCATAAACTGTGTTAATGAAACGCGCACGTCCAGCTGGATTCTCAAGTAATTCCAAGTATTTGTTAGGTAAATCTTTGGCATCCTCGCCCGTCTCGATATCCTTATCACCGCCCAAGCCAAGCAATACCTTCAATGCAGGATATTTACGCTTTAGGCGAGTGACTGTGCGGTAAAGACCCTTGCCGAGATCCAAGTCCAAGTTCTGATTGAGCGAGACCGCTTTGTGGGAGTCACGTTCAAGGCCGGCATAACCGTAGACGAGGTAGTCGCAGAACTGTAAGGCCGGTTCGAGATCGTCAATTATTAGTTTGCCGAGTCCTGTGAAGGCGGGTGGAAAAATAAGACAAGTTTTAAATAAAATTCTGTATTTGCATGAGGAGTAAATGTTGTGTTTAGACTTTTATAAGAACATTCGGGAAGAGAGGCTTAAGTTTGCGGCAAATAATTCATTTTTTTTTTAGATTTCACTGGTTACAGGACTCAATCGCTGAGTAAAAATTATATTAAAATGGCTTTCACATTTTAATTGTTCTATAAGGCTTACAGCTCCAAGACTTCCGATCCATAAGTTTCTCTACTCTCTATTTGACTGTTTCACTATTTTTAACTTTTTATTAATGTTGTTGTTAAATTTCTTTTTCCGAATTGTAACCACTAGAGTTGTATTCATTTTTCTTCTCGACGACCTTCTAAGCAGCGTAGGAGCGGACAAATCGGTGCCCGCAACAGAAACAGTCTGCACTGTTCGGTAGCGAGTAATATCTAATAACAATTTAGGTATAGCTTTGGCTGAGCTTCTCCTGCAATTCGTGGTGAGCGTCTTGATTTTGTAGCACAAATGGACGGACCTACAAGTTTTCAGCGATTCCGAAGGGCAAACGATTATTTTGAGAAGATTTTTTTTTTCAAGATTTGAACTCGATGGGTAGTTTGTTTTATTTAATAAAATTTCTTCTTTTTTTGTTGCGTTTATTGTATAGTTTTACTTTATTATATATTGATTTATTTTTATTTTAATCTTTTCTGAATTTTAATTTATTTCATCCCATGCATATTTTTTCTTTGATTTTGTTTTTTTCTTATTACATTTCTGACTTTAATGTAATCTTATAAATTGATTTATTTTCCTTTATTTAATTTTTTTGTAGCTCTTATTTTCTTTTCATTTCATTTTATATTTTAATTTTTTTAAGTTAATTTTTTTTGTTATTTTTATGTTATTATATTTTGTTTGTTATTTAATTCTGTCGGCGTATTATATTAGTTTATACCCTTATTGTTTTTTTGTTTAATTTTATTTAATTCCATTATATTTCTTTTAATACTTTAATTTCATTTCATATTTTAACTTACAGTTTATAATATTATTTTTTTATAATTTCTATTTTATTTTATTTTATTTCACATTCGCAATGGATTGTTTGGAGATTTTTTCAAGATTTTACTTTGTATTTTATGTTATTCCATTCTATTTTGTTATATATCGATTTATTGCCCTTTATTTTATTTCTTGTAATTTTTAATTTCATTTACTTTTTCATTTCATAAAATTTCCTTTTTTCAGTTAATTTTCCTTCATTTTTGTTTAATTGAAATTTTTTTCTTTTTCATTTAATTTCAAAGTTTTTTCGAATTTTTAGTTAATTTAATTTTATTTTTGTTTTATTTAAATTTGTTGGCGTTTTATTTTGTAATTATTTTTTTTACTGAATTTAATTTAATTTTATATTTTCATCTATTTTCCTTGATATTATTTTTAATAATTTTTGTTTCATTTAGTTTGATTTCATTTTATAATATTTTGCTTTATTTCGTTATAATTTTTACATTTTTTATATACATTTTTTTGTGTTTTTTTAGTCATATTATAATTTTTTTAGTTTAATTTTTAATTTGTTTCAATTCTTACTGCCAATATTTTAATAACATGTACTCATAAATTAACGGTTTCAATTTCAATTACAAAGTTATAATTTTTTGTTTAATTTTTTTGTGTTTTACTTTTTTTAACCCCATATAATTTTTTTTTATATTTTGTTTCTTATACTATTTTTTGTTTCATTTAATTAAATTTTATATTTTAACTTATTTTGCTTTTTGTAATTATTTTATATTTTTTATTTAATTTAATTTTCTGCTAATTTGTTTGTGATTTATTATATATTCTTTTATATTTCTTGTTAATTTAAATTAAAAAATTTTTTTTTTTTAATTTCATTTCCAATATTTTGTGTTTTGAATAACATTTAGTTAGCTTCAATTTCAATAACAAAATTCTGGTAACTCTACGCTCACTTCATAAGTATCAGTGCATCTTTATCATCGCTGGCTTAGCTTAATGAGCCGCAATCAACGCTCTCTGCTTAGCGTTAATTTCCTATGAGCTGTACTTTTTTCCATGTTAAAGCAAAGCACTGCACTTTTGTTTTCCATTAATCTGTTGATAGTTTTTTTTTTCATGAATACAGACTTATTTACTTATATGATTGATTAACTGAAAATAGCAGCTGCCGTCATTTCACCATTTCATCTAAAAACATTACAGCATGCTATTCAAAATTAATTAAATTTAAAGCAGAAGCAAAGCAAATAACTTAGTTAAAATTTTAAAACTGCACTTTTCAGTAAATACCAACGCCTATTACGCAATACTGCTGGTACTCGTATCAAACAGAGATTCTAAATTGATTCCGAAAAATTGTAGCACACTACTCGCCCACACTTTCAAAACCGGTTACTTACCCTCCTTAACGAAACTCGATGAATCGTAGTAGCAAACTAAATGTTTTTTAAGTCCAGCCGGTTGATTGCCAACTTTGTTAGCCAAAGTGGCGGCAATAAAAAGTGAAAATACCAAAAGGATTTTCATCTTCAAAGCCACGTCCTACACACGTAACACTAACAAAGACAAAAGACGCTACACAAGACAATTACACGCACACAAACTCAGCGAGAAGTGAGGAGAAGTCGCTTAGATGCGATCTTCACAAAGCTTCGTCCAAACTGAAACTGATCGCAGCTATGGTGCGAACGCAGGCTGGAAGGCCAACTGAAATAAAAAACGGAATAACAACGAATCGCTACCCAACGATAATAAAACGAAAAAAAAAAAAAAAAAACTATACACAGACAGTGGCAAAACAACAACAACAACAACAACAAGTATGTAGCCAACAGCAACGGCGATTGCGATCGAAAAGTCTCGGGGTCTCAATTGCGATCTCAGTTTCATTGCTGTTGTTTTTGTAGGCGTTGGTGGTTTCATGTTCTTTTTCTATGGTTTTCTACACATGTGTATTTTTTTTACATTTTGCCATCAAGTCAAACTAATAATAATATTTGGGTATGTAAATGCTGTTGAAATTCCACTTATGAGTATATTTACTTTTGATATTATTTTTTTTTTGTTTGTTTTTGGTAATTTTTTTCGCTTATCACTTTTAAGCTTGGTTCGTCAGTTGTCTTTGTTATTTTGTTTGTCCAATAAATTAGCGAAAACTTGGACACATCGTCATCGCAGACAGGCTTTTTAATATGCGAATTTCAGAGACCTATTATTCAAATGAAATCTTTTTATGAGAAGCCATATTTTGATATAAAGTGATATTGAAAATTGTTTGCTTTAACTGAATTTCCTGTGAAATTGCTGACGCTAATAAATACCATGAAGATGCTATAGAAACAGCAGTGTTCGGAAAATTTTTGTAATAAGCATTTCAAACAATCTAGCATTATTTATTTAGAAGTTCTGTTAAACAAAAATTTTAAATCAATCTAGAAAAATATTCAAAAATTAAAGAATAATGTGGTTGAAATCACCAACAATTCTTTCCCACATTGGGAAGCAGGACAGAAACTCAGATCTGTAACTGGGACTATCCTAAGTGCTCCCGTAATTGTCATTTCGCTTTTTTTCAATATTCTGATGTCTCAGATTGATTCTAAGGAAAACTAAGCTACTAGCTAGCGGTCGAGGCATCGCACATAGACGTGAAGTTGTTTTACAGTAAATTTTGACACATGCTTGTGTTGTTATATCTGGATATTTTTCAATTGAAAAACTTGTGGTGCTAAAAGTGTTGTGCGGTTCCGATCACTTAAAGAACCAATTCTGTTAGGAAACACCGAGTTTTTGGATCGGCTAAACGAAAAATTATAAATTTTTTTTTTTCAAAAATTCAATTGCTTTTCAGACTTTCGTTCATTCCTTAGTTTATATTTTCCTGACAAAAATTTAATAAAAACTTGGAATTAAATTTAAGTATCCAGGCGTTTTCTAGTATCCGGTTTCAATAAAAATAAAATAATGTTTCCATTTCAAAACATGATTTTTTCAATGTTGTCTGTTGTTTTTCAACCAGCTTTTGCTTCTTTCGTGGATGATTTTCGGTTCATTTGAAATGGTTTTTCAGTTATTTTTAATTTTTTTCGGCGATAACCTGCCGCTGTTCTAAACCGTTTTTCTGTTATCGTCTTTCAATTCTTCTGGAACGATATCACGGATTTTTTGGAATCGAGTTTCGGTTCTTGTAAGGCCCGGACTGGTTAGTTTATTTTTTTTTTGTTGATTTTAGTGAATTTAGAAAATTTAAAAAAAAAAATTTGTTCCGGATTTTTCGATTTTTTTTTCTTTTATTTTTAAATAAATTTTTTTCAACTAATTATTTTAAAACATTATAAAATTAAAAAACAATATTTTAAAATTTTTTACACCGAATTTTTCGAAATTTTACAGGTATGCATTTGATACATTAATGCATTTTGACAGACGAAAGATTTTCTTAGTATAAACAAAATAGAAATGCAGGATTTTTGTCCATTGCAACAAATTGTTTGCTAAACACTGTTTTACGCAAGTTTGAGTTTCGTTTATTTGAATTTCGGTAACGAAATGTCGAAACTCAGCTGTTTTTCATACAGAATTTGCC
This sequence comes from Anomoia purmunda, assembly GCA_951828415.1. Lineage (NCBI taxonomy): Eukaryota > Metazoa > Arthropoda > Insecta > Diptera > Tephritidae > Anomoia > Anomoia purmunda. The sequence goes on from OX639997.1 coordinate 113,840,521, forward strand.
ACGTACCACTGTAACACATTATCGAGTTATTATTATTTTTTTTTGTAATATAAATTTGTCAGTTTTTTTGTTTATAGTGCAAATGAAAAATGTAGGAAAAACGCCATCGAGAATTAGACTTTATTGGATGAAAAAAATGAAAACAATAAAAGGTGGAAACCAATAAATTTAATTAGGAAACGGCAATTGGAGGAAATATTATCTGTAAGTAGGCTATGTTCGCACATACTGAAATTTTCTTTTAAACTTCTTGCTTGCCTCACACTCAGCTACACACACATACATATATAAATTTAAGCTCATATAACTATGTAAAAGTGTGTCCACAAATAGTTTTATCCGCATTTTCATAAAACAATTCTCTAAGCCATTAATTAAGCTCATTTTCAACCAAGGCATTATCGCATTTCGTGCGAATTTCGAGCACTTACTTCTATAGCAATCTCTATGTTACTTATGTATTGTATCTATGTATGTGCTTATGTACATATGTGTGTGTGTGTGATTATAAAAATAGGTATTGTACAGTGCAACCAACCTACTTGCATACACATTCTCCTCCACTTATTTACTCAGTCATGCTGATATTTTGTACATTTTGTCATATCGCCAACGTTGCTTAGTGTCAACGTCTATTGTGTTGATATTTGACCCCAACCACTGATTAGCGAAGACGATGTGTTCATTCTAATGGTGTATTTATGTATGTATATACACATTTTAATACCCAACAAGAAAAAGTAGTGGAACCACATACTATGTATGTACATACATATATAAAGACTGGTTCTATGAATTACATTATGTGTTAGTCTTGAAAGAGGGATACAATTTATACCAACTTTAGTTTACACGAAAAAAGTTCCTCATTAAAAAAATGTTTCTTAGACTAATTTTGTATCGCTGAACACCCTCCGAAGTTATAGCCAAAAATTATGTGAAAAATTTTCAAAATGTTATTTAGACATAAAATTAGCTACAACAGTGAGATAGTTTACACATGAACAAAATTTTGTTTTTATACGAAAGAAAATTATATGAAAATTATCTTAAAATTCTGATTGAAATTTTTGAAAACCCGATGACTTTTTTTTAAATTTGAAATTATTAAGTTTTTGTGAATTTTGTATAAAGTTTGAAACTTTTATTTATATTGGTTTTGTTACATGGTAAACCAAATTTTTATAAAAAATTAATAAAAAAATGTGCGTGAAAAATATTGTAGCTATTCAGAAAAAATCAGTTTCACTTTGAGCGACTGTACATACAGTGGGAAAAACAAATGAATATACAGTGATTTTCGCGATATATTTTATGAATTTTTTTTTATGTTTAATTTTTTGGCAAAAACATTGCGTATTCTCTAACAAAAGATATTAATGGTATAATTTTAAACTTTTTGTGAAATGTATTAAAATTATTAAAATAAATATTTTTATTAAAGTTAAATTTTCATCAATTTTTTTTGGAAAAATATTGGATATTCAGTTGGCAACTAATTTTAGTAGAATAATTTGAATGTCTGAAGTGGCTAAAAATTTCCGTTGATTTTTCACATTTTTTTTTTAAAGTTTGGTCTTACCCACATGTTTCCATATAAGAGTTGCATTTTATATATTCGCTTTGATTTTGATTTTTTTTTGTCGTGATGCTCTTGCGCATTTTATTAACTATATTAACGACATGCGTAAAATGTAAAAAAGTTTAAAGACAAAAATTTAAAAAAACTCAAAGCTCAACGCAAATTTTTAGCCGCTTGAAACTGTCATATTGGTATGCCAAAATTAGATGAGCAATATAACTGCGTACCCGAAATTTTTCTCAAAATTCTGTTAAAAATTTGCAATTTGACGAAATTTTTTTTGAATTTTTATAAATTTTCTACATAGTTTGAAATTTGCGTCTATATGTATGTCTGTTATTCGAGAATGGACCATATTTAACAAAAAACTAAAGAAAAAAAAATTATCATAAAAGCATTGCAAATATTGTTAAAAAAAAAAAAACAAATCAGTGTCAACTCACTTGTGCTCCCCAGTGTATATGCCTTTCCCAGCACTTATTTGTTTGGCAATTTATGTTTTAGATTAAAAACGTAACTAACTATCCGAGGTATAAGTTTGGCACATTGGAGTTTCGGTTTTGTATCAGTGTAAGGTCATAAATATGTACCAGCATTTGTAATTACATACCTAAATTCGTAAACTTATACTACATTTAAAATGAAATAGAAATTCGTTGTAAACCACATAATCACAGATTCACATTTACATACATTCGTAGGTAGGTAAATACCCAGTTGACCGCCTTCATTAACATTTGCATATGTTTATTGGTTTTCGTGTTGAATTATTTGTCTATTCAGTTGTTGTTGCAGTCATGTTGATTTGCGCTGTATAAATATATTCGCATTCATATACCTATATACATAAATATCTATATATATATATATTTGCACATTCATGTGTGGATTTATGTTTGGATCGCAATTATTGCTCGTTGACTGTTTGCTTAGGCCAAGCATAACAGACACAATCAGTCAATGTGATATACACAATCGATTTCATTTAGATTCAATATTTGCTGGCATTTAACAGTTTGGTTTGTTGGGCATTTCTTTTTGGTTTTTTTTTCTAGAAATGTTTTCAAAAATATTTTGTTTATTTTTATAAGCTAAGTTAACTTTTATTTGCACTAAATTTGTTATTTTTATAGCAGATAGAAGTGAAATCAAAAGAGGCAAATAAAATAAATAACAAAGTGAAATCAATAGTTTGGATTATCAATTACGGTTGATTAATAAAGTGTTAGAAGACATTCACTTTTGTTTGTAATTTCGCTAATCCTCAATAGGGTTTTGTAGTGTTTTTTTTTTAAGTCTACACTTATTGCGTGTTGTGTAAGAAAGAAGTGGCGAGAAATGTTGTCAAATTAAACTATTGATGCGAATTAAATAAAGAAATTAAATAGATTAGCCAAGATTTTGAATGATTCTAGAATTCTATAATAACCCAATGTTGTTACTTTTCCATTATGTTCCTTTGTTTTTCATTTAACGATATGGTATTCAGGAAAGAAAATATCTAAATCAAATATATAAAGACTTTTTTCTTCATATATGAGGATTGTCGCCATAAGACTATTAGAATGGAGATCTCAAAGCCATCTGTACTCGTACTATATAAAGTCTTTTAATCAAAAGGTGTCTATGCTTAAAACTATCGAAAAAAATTTCGACATTTTCTACCGGCTCCGGCTTAAGTTAATTTTCTTTCAAAAAAACAAAAAAATCTAACAAAACATCAAGATTCGTTGCATGCCCATTTTCATAGCTACTGCGCCTAAAACTATGACGCGAATATAGACAAAGTGCACGTTATTGGCTGCCATTGTGAGGATATGCTAACTATAATGGCAGTTGTCATCTTTAGAAGACTAACAACCATTCTAGTCGCATAGGTTTAGGCGCAGCAGTTAAGACAATTGTCATGCGATGAGATTTGTCCTTGACGTGGCACTAGCGATGTTAATATAATTCTTCAAAACTATGCATATTTTAATTTTCAACTTCCTTCAATCCAAATCACGTCGAGTTTTTGAGTGTGTTACCATTTTAGCTCTTCTACGACTGTTTGATTGGAAAATAAAAAGTGGTAGCCTTGTCATAAAAGAAGCATAGCGATATTTCGTCGCGAATGCGACACTAAAATAATTATGCGAAAAATGTTTGCACAATTCGCTTAAAACGGAAAATTTCAAATATAACTATATTTTTTAACTTAAATCTCTACGCCAACCAACTATTGCATATTATCTGTTTTGTATAGAACTTGACTAAACAAAACTTTATCACCTTTTCCAATTCTCATTCTACCCATTATCCCAATTAGTTTTACAACTTTCTGTCCCATCCCATGTAGTTACAAAACAAGCCATTAACAAGCATCGATTACCAATTATTACCGTAGGTAGCTAACACACTTGTGAAAAGGGCAAAACAAATAGATATCCCTCGATATCACAAAATCGATAAGCAGCCCTTAAATCTACGCACTTAGCATACGAAATCGGTCGGCTCAGGGTAAACGAACTTCCAAAAATCTACACAAATTTACATAGCTACCACACAGCGAAGCGCTCACACAGTACTATGAAAATTTGCAACAAATAAAATTTTCCTGTTTTCGGCAGCAATTTGCTTTACACAGATAAGTACGTGCAGGGTTTTCTACCTCCATATCTCCACTCATCGCTCTCTCTCCACATAAAATCGTACATTCATACATAAATTCATTTCCTTCGAAATTTCCCCAATCGAATGTTTGCAATTTTCTTAATAAAATTTTATTACGCTGCTACTTGAAACGCGCCAATATCCTTTTACAATTTCTACCGACGCTTCTGTGTATATGTATGCGGTTATAAGTTTGTGAGTTTCGGAGAACATTTCTTAATGAAATATCAAAGTGCAATTGCTTAAAAATTTGGGTTAAAATACCCAAGTGGCCTCAAAAGCAGCCACAAAAAAATATACCCTTTTATATACTATATTTTTTCATTTCACTTTATGTTTATAAACTCGGCACATTTTAAGTGGCTTGAACCACCACCAGTTGCCTTGCAGGTGCGCTTGGTTGAGTGCAAAAAACAAAAATTTACTATAAAAATGCTGCCTTTTCCAATGAATGCCAAACAGTGAAATGGAATTGGATTTGAAGTGCAATTTTTTCTATGCGCACTTCGAGGCTAATTACAGGACTTTTGCAGTGCATGAGTGCAACGATGTTGGGGAAAAAGAGGAAACCGTTAAAAGTGAGTGTGCTCTTGGAAAGTCGATTTTGTGGAAGGTACTCGTAGGTATGACTAAAATTGTGAAATAAAAAGGTAAAATTCCAAATGCTACTACAAATGAATTGTGGTATTTTAAAATCGTTTTCCTTAAAAGGCTTTGCATAAGTTCATCTTGAAAACTTAATAAAACTTAATTTAAGAAATAATGCGAGATATCGATTCAAAGCAAAGCATACTCCGAACTTTTTTGCTTTAATTCAGCGAAAATGCTGAAATAGCTACCACCAGTTGAGAAATGAAATTTACTTCGACAACGCAAAACAAAAGCCTTAGCTCGATACAACCTCCTTCTCTGCAAGTGGAAGAGGCTACCATGGTATTTTTAAGCTAAAACAAAAACAAACAAAAAAGAGTTCGTTTCTAACGATCTACCAGTACTTTATATTAGTCTTATTATTTTATTAGCGAATTGAAGTGAATTGAGTGAATTTGGGCCATAAAAAAAGTCTCTCGTGAATTATTAAGTAAATAAATTTTTTTACAGTTTCACCATATTTTCAATTTCTTTAATTACCCTTTGTTATAAAGAAAAACCCGTCAATTTTTTCTTCCTTTCAGTTTTGTTTGAACTTGAAAACGCCTATGGCTTCTTTGGAAGTTTTAATGAGCCAACTTTGCTTACGCCATTCACTTTATTTTCGTATGCAAAGTATTTCTTTTGCACACTCGTAATACACACATTTATATTTGTTAACCTTTATTATTCGTTTCAACGGGAAAAGTATTTTTTTCGTTTGGTTTCCTGTGATCTTTTTCGATATAACTTTCATTCTACGCTCCTTTCATTATTTGATTTGCGCCTGTCGAAAAATTAATTACGTACAGCCTCAATTGGTAATGCACGCAATGGCTGTCTATGAATGTGGAAAAGGCAGTGCGAAAAATGCTAAAGAAAATTAAAGTGAAATTATTGTAAGTTGAAAATTTATGCGTTTGAAGAATATATAAATAATAGCAACCGAAATGGGAGGAAGAATTAATGGAAAAGGCGTATGGTTTTTGTAGCAAGCAACTGTTTAAATTATTTTTTTCTAGTTTTAAATTTTCTGCGGCCCATTTATTGAAATTTTGTAGAGCATTTTGACCGCACTCGGTTTAATCACTGAAAAAAGGGGTAATTACCCCGGCGCGCCAAAGATTTCGGGTCTCCCCAAACGCAAAAATTTCGGTCGTAAATTAGAAAAAAAATTAAAAATAAGCAGAGTGTATTAAAGAGATAATTTTGAATAAAAATATTAGTTATTAGAGAGTGACCGAACACCGATTTTTAGAGCCGAATGAACCGAACCCAACTTCGGCGAATTTCTTTCAACAGAATAGATTTCAGGAAGTTTTCAAAAACGTAATAATTTCTAGGCGGCAAATTATCATTGATAAAAATGTTAAATTCGTTATGTATAAAAAAAAAATATTTCATAATTTCTTTCTGCAAATCATATCGGTGTCATGTAAATCCAAAAGCCTTTTAAGGCTTTTTTCCAAGGCGAAACATATTAAAAATAAAACTTCATAAAACTTTTACGCTAATAAAAATTGGCGAATGTTCGGCTTAAGCTCGGCTTTTTTTCTTTAGTGGAAGCCGAACCGAAACCGAACCGAACTTTGGTGGCCGAACATTGTCGAAGTTGAAAGTGAAGTGCAGTCGTTCTCAAGGTATTAGTTACTATTCAGATGTTAATATTTAATTGCTTTTGAATAAGAAGTAGAAAAAGCTTTCATTATTCAAAAGTATTGACAACGCAATGCTGCTACGATCTAGGTTCCATTGGGGGTACCCATCTATTGCCCGGGGCCTCAAAATTGTAACCCTTCCGCGCTCTCTTTCTCTCTCTGACTACCTGTTTTTACAAGTCTGAATAAAATGATTTTGAGAGGTCGTTAGAGGGTTAAAATTTTCAAGAGAATAATTCGCGAAAATATTTTAGCAGCGGTCCTCTCGGACAAAATCTGTATGCAAAGAACGTGAAAGTGCACAGAAATAAAACTTGTATGGCTCCTTGAAATATGCAACGATTTTCTATGCTTTCTTAAATTGGTGTTTACTTTGCGAATGAACGTAGCTGCTGCAGTTTTTTTTTAATGCCCAATAAATAATATACCTTTGTCCGAGTTTGTACATAAGAAAAAAGGGATAAATAAGTTGATGCCAATTTAAAGTAGGCTTATTTAGATAATACGCTTAGATAAGAATACAAGTCATTTTCTCCACTTATACCAAAAAAACCACTCAGTTACTATTAGCTTTCTATCAACTTTTCTAACTTCCCTTTTCTGATTCAGTATCTATATGCGGTCATTAAATTTTCCCTTTGGGAATGTAAAATACTAAGAGGCTTTCCATTTATTTAATACAAAAATGAATAACCTATTTGTGATTCCAAAACATCAATTTATTTGTAAAACAGAACTACTTTTGTGCAAGTTATTTGTAATGCGCACATGAATTGCCTTGAAAACTTTAGCTCGCTTGCTAACACAAAAAAATCCCCGAAATCAACCTAGTCCTTCTAACTTTTCCGCATAACTTCCATTCTATTATTCATTCATGAGCTGTACAAAAACCAAAAAGGAAAAAATGCAAAGTTGTTAAGCCATTTCACGTTATTTTTCAATGTCAGTTGCTCGTCATGCGCCTTAATATATGCAACACGTCGCACCGCAAGTAGACATAATCATCACCAACACCATCATCACAAGCTTCTCATCAGCACCTGGCATGCATTTATCACAATGTCAATTTTAAAACTCGTATAAGTGGTTTATGCAAAATCAGCTAAATTAAATAGTCACGTATTAGGCGCCGCCATACACTTTGAATACTAGTTAGAGTACTTTTGTCAGGCTTATACGAAAAAAAACTGTGAAAAATGCGCACTCATTTCTCAAGCTTTAAAATGCAAATGGCAACCGCTTCACTTTAATGAATGAACCCCCCCCCCCATTTGCATTAAGTGGTTTCCTAATGATTTGCGAAATTACCCTCAAATTATGCTTAGAAAAGTTTCTAAATTACATGGTCGCAATTTTTATGCTGAACGTACAGCAGAATAAATGCCAACCTCCGCATTCACACAAACCCACTCTTATGACGCGGCATATTTATGCGTCCACGCCCGCACAATTGACATGCAAGCCACGTATTTTGTTTGTCAATGGGACGGACAAACAAAAAAGAAGAAGGAAATAATAAAATGAGCAAGAAAGTGAAAGCACGGAAAATATGTACAGAGCAAGTAGGGGAAATACAGAAATGCGCAGAGTAGCCGGCAAAGAAAAAAACTAAAGACATTTCGCAGCGATTCCAGTATTACACCATATCGAAGCGCCTCAAAGTATGCTATACGCGCACAATAGCTAAAAACATATGTATAGAAATACTTTAATTCTTTTTGCAACTAAACCCGCATTTGGCAACTCTTAATGTGTAGTGTGTGTCAACTTTTTGTGTGAATCGGTCTCAGATGGCGAAGCTCCAATATCTAGGAAGGTCATTTACCTACTTGTGTGTAGGTTTTCGCTCTTCTCAGCTCCATAAATAACACTAATATTTTTGGCGGTAAAAAGCTTAAAATAATTGAAAAATATTTGGTATATTTTTAACCAACGTTGTGAGAAAAAGCACGAGAAGTTATTGTAATTTTCAATATAACTAGCCATTAGTCTCAAACTGAGAACCAAAAAAAATAACGACCTTAGCAAAGTCACTCTACTTCCTTCCAATAATCAAGTTTAACAAATTTTTTAAAAAAATATTTCGTAATATAATGGAATATTGCGCTCAAGCTTTATGAACAGATCGGCATCACTTCGAAAAGCTCTTCACGTTTTCTTATACCTAAAAGTTTACTCGCTACTAAAACAGCTCCATGAATTGAACAAAACTGAAGCTTTTTCAACGCGATGTGAATCACAAAACGTGTTTATTGCTTTTATTTTCATTAAAAGTTGCAGCTTCAGAAAGCTTTTATTTTCATAATCCATAGCGGCTGAAATTTTTATAAAAAATCAATATTTAATCGTTATTTTCCGATTGTTTTTTTTTTCAATCGCATTTCATCGATATTTTGTCAAATTTATTTTTTCGACTAAATTTGATGGATATTATTTTGATATTCATTTTTTGGATTTTAATTGTTCAGTTCATATTTGATCGAAATTTTGCGATTTTTTTTGGATAAAAGTAATCGTTATTTTGTGATTATTATTTTTTCAATCACATTTTATCGATATTTTGTGACTTTTATTTTTTCGATCACATTTGATCGATATTTTATGATTTTTATTTTTCGATTAAATTTAACTGATATTTTTATTTTCTCTATAAAAAAATCGTCGTTTTTGGGTTTAAAATTTCCACATCATACCATACCACATCATCATTCGAAAAAAGAAAAATAAAAAAAAAGATCAAATTAATTCGAAAAAATGAAAACTACAAAATATCGATCAAGATTTTGTAGTTTTCATTTTTTCGAATTTCGATCAAGATTTTGTAGTTTTCATTTTTTCGAATTATCAATCAAGATTTTGTAGTTTTCATTTTTTCGAATTAATTTGATCAATACTATGGGTTTTTTTATTTTTTCGATAAAAAATAATCGTATTATTGGACTTAACAATTAAAGAACAAAAATTTATCGGCGATGACAATACTAGCAAAACCACCAATAATACGATTTATGTTTTATGATCAAAAAAAAATAGGAACAACAAAATATCGATCAAATATAAGTGAAAAACTAAAAATTAAAAAATATCGATCACAGTTTGAGCGAAAAAATAAAAATCGCAAAAGAGCAATTATTCAAACATTTAAAAGAAGAAGGATTATATTTGAGTTATGTTTAATAAAATAACTTTTTCAACCGTAAAAATTAAAATATCGATTTTTTTAGGTCCTTGTTTAATTTTCAAAAATCCGGAAAGCATTTCATTTCCAAAAAAAGTATGTTAGGCTTAGGTGAACAATAATTAAAGCATTTACTCCTTAAACCAAAAGTGATTTTAAAATAAAAAGGATAAATTTCACTACCAAAAGCTGTGATATTTTTCCCACTCAAATTTGACAGCCTCCCCGCTTCAAAAAGCTTTTAGCATCGCCTTCAAGGACATTCCGTTTAATACTCAATTCTGAGGGTGGTAAAATGTATGCATTGTAAAACTGAAAACAAAATGCAGCAGCAAGAGACAATAAAAAATTACTTTCGTGAAGGCAGAATAAACCCAGAGCAGAGATAGATGGGGAGGAGAATAGAATGATGAAGGAAGCCCATTGATACTATGTATATTATGGAAGCAATGTTTAAAATGCACTAACCGAAGAAAACATTATTATGTCAGTCGAGGATGTTGGCGTTGGGCAAACAAGAATGTCGATATTTACACGCTGCTTATGCAACGTATGCGTATGAAAAACTAAATGCACATGTATTTGCTTTTCTCCTACCTACATACACCTATAGCGTAATAATAATAAAGCTCAACAATGAAAATGTGTCTTGAAGAGTAAATGAACAAGAAATTGTGGCATTGTATATTCACACAGTAAAAAAAAAGCGACTTCGGCCGAGCAGATGAGCAGAAAAGTCATTCCTTGCCAATATTTTGCGTGGCGCGCATTTTTTAGCGCACAAAATTGGCAGCTGAGCTGCAATATTCCATAAGAAAGTTGCAAGTTTAGTGGCAGCGCAATGCGCCAAGAGCCACGTGGAAGTTATACGAAGATAAATGAATTTCGATATTTGTATTCATGTCAAAGTGCGGTTGCTAAAGGTGTGGCTGATTTGTAGCAAAACAAAAAAACAAAAAAACAAAAAAACACTTCACATTTTACGCTATGCACATTCTTGACTTCTGAAATTCTCATTTTCTTTTCATAGCGCTAATGTTTAAGTGGCGTCAAAATAGCACGCGTACAATACTTGAGCGCTCAAATAAGTTTTACGCTTAAAATAGTTGCGATGCCAAAAAACTGCTAAGAGCTGCAAAATTTTGCCGGCTCACAATATTTTTGGATGGTAACACGTAGTGCCTTTATATTTGCGTATACATTTGCGTGGACTGCTAAAACTTTTTACTTTTCTCTTTAAACCCCGAAATTAAGTGAGAGTAATCGCAGGGTATAATAGGAAAACTTCAATTGCACTTGCGATAGCTCAGACTTAGGTAAAAATATCGATATATCAACATATCGGAAATGTTTAGGAAGTAATGGGTAAATACCTCAATAGTTTTAGTCGCGAAATATCGATATTCGATATTTACTTTCGAGTACCAAATGCGAGGTATTTAAAAAAATTTATTTTTCGAAATATTTGACACTCTAATTGCGCCTTCAGGCTAAAATATCGCTAAATTCTTTACCCTGGATATACTGACATGGTTCAAAAAATCGGTACGATATATCGCTATATTTTTTTTTTAATATTCCTATCCCTATCATAGCCATAATATAATGCTTTAATATCGAAAGCTACTCGAAAGCTTATTTTAAAGCTTTCACAAATGTTAAGTTCTTTACAGGGCTAGAATTATTTGAAATGCATCGCTCTATGACGACAAAATCGATCGATGTTGTGTGTACAATAATTTATGAACACTACAGAAACGTAGAGCTTTTTTAAAGCTTTATCGGTTTCATATGAACAGCAAGTGCAGTTCTGACATTTATTTTGTAAGCTCATAAGAAGCTTTGAAAATCAGTAACGATTTTGAAGTTGGTGAAATGTAGTTAATCTTCATACATGCATTGAACGTATTTTTGAAACAAAACAAAGCTTTTGAAGGAACCAAATGTCGAAAATTCAGCACTCCAAAAAAGTAAGAATTTTTTTTTTTGAAATATTGATGTTTTAAATTATACTAATGATCTGTTTCGAATTCATTGCTATATTAAAGCCTTTTTAACCCCTCAATTCTCAGTATACTTTTAAGAATATATATTTTACCATTAAAAATATGAAAACACAAAATACGCTGAAGACGGCACAAGTTTGTCAAGGTATGATGGAAATTCATGGCAAGATAAAAAAACTGTATAGTTTTTGCGACTTCCATTATCAAAATTAAGCTCCTAAATATGCACAGATTTTTGTACTTAAATTTATAAATTTTCAAACGTAAAATCGTAAACCAAAAAAGAAGGATGTGCGCTAAAAAAAACCTCCCCTCTTAGTTACTTGGTCTATCGTAAAATTATTCACCTCTGTCAAAAATGAAATGACTCTCACAGCACCGTTCCTTCAAATACATATTTATTCGCCGAAATGAAGTTATCAAAAATTCACAACAATTTTTACTTTGCTTGTGTCCGTCCGTTCGTCCGTCCGCCCGCGAGATAATGGCAGTCACACGTAATTTACATAAATGACAAGTAAAGGTAAATGAAAAACAAAACATGAAAATAAATAAGTCTATTTATAGTACAAAGAATGGGAGAATACAAAATCGTTTGAGACTTTTTCATGTCTTTTTTCGTGCTTTAACAGAAAGCACGTACCCGATTAGAAGGCACTGGGAAAAAATCAGCGAATCAAAATATAAGTACAGAGCAACTTCTTTAACTAAAAACCTGATCAAATAGGATTTTGTTTAAAATGTTAATTTTCTATTATTAAAGTTTACTTGAGAACTTCGTGCGAAAAATTCGAAAATTTGTAACATGTACTATACAGAAAAATTAATTAACAAAAAAATTGTGCTAAAAATTCTAAGTAGCGCCATCCGAGAGCTAATAGATTTCGAATTAATAAAGATAATATTAAAGATAATTTCTAATCAAATAAATTTGATACAACACCTATTATAAATTGATACTTAATGACTTTTGCACTTATCATATCTACGTCTTCAGGATAAAGTTAAAGTGAGTTATTCTAGATAAGCAGCAATAATTCAACAATCAATTAATAGTACAATCGCTGGCTGATTCCGAAAGTAGGGTTTAAATTTTTTTTTAGCTGAACGACCTCTTTTCATCTAACCAAAAGAAGTAGTTCCTCTTCAGCACGTATACCTTACCAACCCAATTGTTTATTTTAAACTGTTTTTGTTATTAACTATTTATTTGAATAGGTTCTTAAAAAAACTAAAAAACTCAAAATTGTTCCAAAACAAAGTTCATATTAAAAATATGATAATATAGATTTTCAAAAATCTATACCATTTCTACTAAAATTTATTTTTGCCTATGTAAAATACAAACTTTCAGCACTCTGAGCGGGGTCAGAATATATTTCTCTATTTAAAAAACATAGCCATTATTTTTAGATCTAAAACAATCTTATATGCGAGAGCATAAAAATTCCGAGTTTACTTTTTTCCAATGCCTTTTCAGACGGCACGCCAATCAGCACAAGTTTGCGAGCAGTAATATTTTTTTGCAATATTGGGAATGTTTCTCATGATCAAACTTTTATTTTAATTAAAAAAAAACCATAGTTCATTATGCAACATACGCCAAATAATTGAAGATTTAAAAGTTTGTATAGAAAAAAAAAATTGCCAATTAAGAAAAAAATTCATAGAATTTGGCAATTTGTAATTGTAATTTTAAGCAACTTTTCTATTATGCAATTTTGTATTTAATTCAATTGCAGTGCAACAAAGTGAAAACTTGATAAGAAGGTTAAACTTTTCCGTTGACTATTGATAATTTCTGTGTTAAAAATAAATTTTGATTCAATCGTTAAGTAGTACACGTAAAATGCATTGCCCGGAAACATGTGCGAAATTTTACAACATTTCCATGACAAAGTTGTACTTTGTTCACGCTGTGAAAAGGCTTGGCAACATGTTGCTAGTAACATTTTTTTCACAGCAGTTAAAATGCATTTCTCATTTAAAATTGAGTGAAAAGTGACAGTTCGCTACTTCATTTAAGGAATGGTTGTTGTAATATTTACTCACATTACTTTTATGTGGCATCTTTTAGGCGCTACGATAGTTTTGATTGGTAGCAAAATTTCACGGCTAAGAAGCTATTACTAACCTTTATACAGAAAAAATGCGCAACACCGTCAGTACTTTGTTTTTTAGTGTGAAGGACTTGTCTTACCCTAAAACTTCTCACCATAAATAAATCAAAAAATGAAAAAAAAACGTATTATTATAAGCGCGATATTTTCGTACACAAAATGTTGCACTCTTTGCTAAACTCATACGCAATTCTTCCGAGCAGTTGAGTAATTGGTCGAAAGGAAATGCATAAATCACTTCTACTCTTCTTAAAAAAATTTCAATCGAATGGCAAAAGCTTTTCACTCGCTCACTGCACGTATAAATTCCAATTCCATTTTCAATTTATTTTGTACTCAACACAACACACACATGCACACACACACACAGTACTTGCTAGAAGATTTCATGCCTTAATTGGCTAATCAATGCGTCGTAAATTGTGTAGGGCTATCGAAAATTTTTTTTCGGATATATGCAGAGATTTTCTTTCGAAAATCCTGTCTTTTAAAACGTGAATTTTTTTCTTGTTGTAGTAAGTTTTTTTTTTTGTGAGAAAAGCAATTCACCTTGTTCGTTTCGATATTTTGAATTGCTATAAGTTTAGTGAAATGTAAACGTAGAGGATTGCACGAACAGGATTGTCTAAAATCAGTGCATTGATAAACAGAGACAATAGTGGCTGTGCTGCTATGGTTCTTCTAAGCAGGATTCGGTTGACTCAAACCCAGTGAATAAAAGAGTGGCTAGCACACTCGACCGAGGCAGTTAAGCCATTGACCATGGCTGCCAGAGAAACGAGCAAATATGTTTTGGTATGCTAATGCCAAAATGATTTCACATGCGACCAATTCGCACAGTGACTCAAAACGAAAGTTGCGCAGTGATTTTTTTTTTTTTTAATAATCAGAATGATTTTCATGAAAATGATTTTTCATCAATTTTATATAATGATTTTAAATCAAAGTTTCAAAGTTTACACAAAATTCGCACAAATTCAATTAATGTGAGAAAAAAAATTTTACATCGAATTTTTTTTAATTTTTAAACGGAATTTTTTCAGTATGCAGTTTTGTAGCCACTGCAATTTTATTATAGTAAAGCATAAGTTGCATGTAGCTAAACACTAACGTGGATTTGTGGACATTTTTTTTACTGATGGTGTTGCACGTTTTCTTCCATATAGAAAATAAATTTTGTTCAAGCGTTCTTATGGCAGAAAATGTTCTACACCATCAGTAAAAAAAAATTTCCACAAATCAACGGTAATTTTTGGGCTCTTGAAACTTTTATGTTACTCTACTAAAATTCAAATGGCCCCAAAACTGTGCACTCAAAAAGTTTATAGCAATTGTAATTGAAATTTTTGAAAATTTAACAGTATTTTTTTTTTTTTTTTGGATTTATTGAATGTTTGTAAATCTTGCATATAGCTAAAGCTACATAATTAATTATTTTTCTATGCAAAAAAATTATTTTTTTTTTAAATTTCATGAAAAACATTGTGAATAGTTGAAAACAAATCACTGTACAAGTTTCGCTTGGAGCCACTGTACACACCGCACAAACATACAAGAAAATATGCACGACAGCACGAGAATTGGCATTTTTAAAATATTAGAAGTGTATACTCTCTGCTCTCGACCAAGCGCTATTTGATAGTCTTTTTTTTTTAACAATCAAAAAAAAAATTAAAAAAATTGGGATGCTGCAGAATAGTGACAACATATAAGTAGTATGTTGCATAGACACCAATATCCAACTACCATTCAAGCGCTCAACTGTCTACCACTTCTCTATAGTATACGAGTAGCCAGGTCACATAGCCCACGAGAGAGATAAACTGTCATTCTGATATGGCTGGCTGGCTGACTGGCATGAAATCAGTCATGCATAAAGTCTGATGGGTGGTGGAGAGGTGACACGACGCGCGCATGGATCAAATACAGCTCAATGGCTAAATCGACAGTAGAAGCATAGCGCTAAAAAATCATAACTAACCCAACGAGCGGTGGCTAACGACGGACAGTGGGCTGAATAATGGGCCAGTAATAGACTTGGAGATATCAAAAAATTATCAATAAATAATGAAAATATAATGATGGATTTCGATGCGGATTCTTATAATATCGAGAAGATTCAATTAATCAAATTAATTTAATTAAAAAGTTAGAAGCAATTTAAGTAAACAGGCATGGAAAAAATATAACTATGGTAATAAAATTTTCACACATTTCCTCAAAATATGGTTTATATAATTACATTGACTCACTGACAACTGGTGATTTTTTTTAAATATTCTTAACACGTTAGTTAGTTTTTTATAAAACTTTGTTTCGCTAGACAACAACAAAATCCAAATAATCGTAAGACCAAAAGTTAAAAAATTGTCAAAAATCAAACAAGCTTTTCAGAAACTTCTGACTTGCACATTAAGTATTATGCTAAAATGAAATTTGGTTCAAAACTGCATACCCAAAATTTGTCGAAATAATTTAGATACAATTTTTGAAAGTTTTATGAAATATGTTTTGAGCTTCCATAAATTTTGTATAAAATTAAAAATTTTTTTTATATGCTATTTGTTTTAGAATGTGCTAAAATTGTATCAAAAATTTACAAAAACGACTTTGGATTAAAAATTAGAAATATTATGAAAAAAAATCATCATGCAACCAGTTGTTTGAGTCACCGTGGATATATTTTACTTGTTTTTGTTGTTCGAAATAGTACGAGTTTTTTGCAGTTTAAATTTGAAATCCAAACGATACTGCGCCAGAAAGGCAAGTGTTCGAAATTTTTTCTACCTGTTTATCAAGAGACTGTGTAGTTAGAAACCTAAAAATATGTGATATCGATTCGTCATTCATTACTCTGGTAACAAATTAGCCATTATATCATTTTGTTTTATTTTTTTTTTTACCATTAAGTTTTACCATAGGGCTGATAAGTTTTTACAATTCATTTGTTCCTTTTTAATTTTACTATTATTTTTTAGAAAATATAGTCTATTCTGCTAAAAAGGCCCTATAAGTTCAAGTTTCAAAGTTTTCGCAAAAATTACGTAAATTCAACAAAATTTCAAACTAATTTTAGACTTTTTTTACTTTTGTAACCCATTCAATTTAAGTAAACATAAAATGCAAGTTTGAAGAACCTGCGCATTACAACTAATTTTTGTTAATCTTTTTACTATCTGTGCACTAAGAAACCTGAAAATGCAATAAAAAACTACGTAAAATTTTATCGGATTTCTTCAAAAATACTAAATTTTTTTTTTTTAGCATAATTTCTTTCTCGTTTTAAGTTTTTAATTTTTTTTATTCGTTTGATACTTTTCTTTGATCCAGATAATTTTTGCAATACTCGTAAGAGAAGATATCTTTAAAATATGTTCAGAAATATTTTAAAATAATATTTTAAATATTTTAAAAGAAGAAATATATCTGCGTAGTTGCAGAGAGGTTGGTACTAGCCTTAATATTTAAATCTTTATTTTCCCATACAAAAATAAACTCGTATAGCTTTTTATATAACATAAAATTATGATATAGAATCTTAGAGTTCAAAAATACACACTTAAGGTTTCAGCCCACTGTACGGCGTCCCTCCCTAAGATAGCCAGGAGGCACAGAAAGAAAGTGTGAAAGGATGCATGGGCATATTGCTGTAAACCTACATACATTCAGTGTACATGTACAGCAAAAAAAAAGAACAAAAACAAAAAAGTTTGTAGCCGAAAATAGTAAAACTGGCTGCAAAAAAAATCTGTGTGAAAAAAGTGATTCTGGCTAAGAAAAAAAAAATTGCTTATAAAATGACTGACATACATAGCATACCGGAAAGTGATGTGCCAGCTGGCCGAATGAATAGTTCACTTACAGACTGATCAGCCTAACTACGTGGCAACAAAGTCGTTATGCAATTTTCAAACTCTGACGCAACTGGCAAACAAAAATACAATACAAACAAACCAAACTACACAATGGGATGCATGAGTGAGTGAGTGAACATAGATGACTGCTGCGTACGTACATATGCAGAGTCAGTCAATGATGGAGCAAGGCAACAGGAAATAAATAAACTGCAAGGTAGAGATTACAAATTCGGGTAAAAATTGGCAAAGCACTTTTTTCGTTGAAAAAATTCTAACTTAAAAAGTCGATTGCAGTAACAGAGTAAATGAACACCAGTCAAGCTTGTAGTTCTTTTAAAAATCGTAGCTAAGAGATAGAAAAACTTTCGCAACGAAAACGGTAAACATAAAAAAGCCTGCAAACGGTATTCTCGGAATTATTTTTTCGACGACTTGAAAAGCTTAAGACATGTACTAGCTATTCAAGAAACCATAAAATAACTGAAAGTGAAGTTCTTTGTGGATCGTAGTAAGACTGTTGTCATAAATAGCAAAACATATAAACGCATTTGCATTTAGTTAGGATGAGTGAAGGCGGCTTTTTCCAAATTAATCGAATAGTACTAGCCATTTCTGAATAGATATATAGGGGGAAATCGTGCAGCTTTTCATCAGACTATATAAATGTTCATTGGAGTTCAGGCATATAGAAAATATAAGTATAAATAGTGGAGAATGGGAAACTTTCTGCAAATAACTTTAGTTTAACTGAGATGCCGAAATGCTGTGTCTAACTTCTCTTTTCTTACATCACAAAAATTAACTCATCGCTATTGTTATAATTACTGTGCCTAAAACTATGCCGTAAAAACTTAATTGAATAATCTTGCAAATGAAAAAATAAAACTAAAAAAATGATCGTGCATATGTTTCATATAACGAATTTCTTTGAGCATAGTTTCAGGCGCATTTATTATCACAATAGAGTAAGATCATTGCACCTCGAGTACGATTTCAGTTTCGCTTCTGCTTTACGTCAAGAAAAATTGGCGAAAAGTTAAGCGGATACCAGATGAGAACTTTCATAGGCTGCTGAGCTGCAGTAAAGGTCTTAGATTCTGTTGATAATTCGAAAATTTCAAAACTTACCCAAGAAACTCTGTCGAGGCAGAACTCTGTTGCAAAAAGAAATATACTTGAAGTTGATCCTGGAAATGAAATAAGCTTGGCGAATTGGCTAACTGTGGGCCTACCTGGTTTTGGAACCATTCGATGATCCACAGCTCGCGGAGTCATCAGCTAGACCTCGAAAAGCCATAATTTTTTTTAGTAATTTTCACATTGTAAATATATTTAATCCGAACTTCCCTTTAAACCAGTATGGGCAGTTATCGGGGTTCAGCACCTGGACAAATTTTAATATGTGTTTAGTCCTTTCTTAAGCTTTTTCATTTTTCAGGGAAATATTCTTACAGCGAGACAGCGAAAGGAAATTGTATTCGAATATTCAAAAATTGTGAGCGATTTCCCTTATTTTTTTTGCGTACTTGTTCCAACAAAGTGAGAGTTGACAAATTGTCTACATCTGTAGAATGCCAATTTGCCCTAGCAACAGCGTTACGCAGAAAAACTTTGAATACCGTTATGTAATTTTTGTACGAACAGTAGCAGCTAGACAGAGCAACTAGCGGCGAGTGTAACAAATAAAAAAACCGATTGAGAAATATAAGATAAAAGAGTAATAGAGTGTTGTTTTCGAAAAAATTGTTTGCTTAGTTCCTCAAATGGCTGTCAATAACTGGCCACATGACCAAATGAAAAACTAAAAGGGGCCTGAAAAAAGACAAAACATGGCAGCATATAGCAAAATCCTAGAGCCAAAGAGCCAAACAAGCAGTAGCCGCTATTTACTTAACAAAAGTACACATAGTTAACGCAGACAAATTGCGAAAGTGAAAAAATTGGCAACAAAATATTCAAAAAAATATCAACATTAAAATGCAACGGCTGTGTTTTTTTTAGTTTCTAAAGACCTTCCATAAACGAAAAAAAGGAAAAAGGAATTCAAATAAAGGGCGCCTCAACGCGCTAGATTTTTTCATCCGCGAATAAACGCTTCCGATGTTGATAGCGGTTAGCACAATTCATACTTTTTTTGCGATTTTTTTTTTTTTGCCTAAAGCTTCCTCACAAATAAATCCGACGCGGAAGCGCTGCAGACCACGCAAAGCAAATGCCGGGCAAAGTGGACAGCTACAGGAGACATTGTGGGTCAAGTGGCACTTGTCTGGCACCTATTTTCCAGCTTTGGCTCCCCCCCTTTTCACACACATCGACTGTATTATTTGTAGAGTGAAAATGCAGGGGATATAGGAAATTATAAATGCAAAATACGTGGAAGAATACAAAAGGCAGACAGGTGGTAAGGAGATTAAGAGCGTGCAAAAGGAAATGTAAAAAAATGTAGCCACAAACTTTGTAGAATATAAAATATTTTATAACTTTGTGCTGCTGGCGCAAAATAGTAATTGAATTCATTTTGTAGAATTCTGCTTCATAAGAGTAAAATTTAATCTGTAATCGGATATTTATTTTAGTTTCGTGGATATGGGATTTATCGCGGATATTCGAATGCAGTCGGAAGGCCGAAAATGGCGATTTTAAAGAACCAATTTCATTTAATAGACTGATATTTTTCAATATTTTTTATAGTTTGAAAAAGTATTTTGCCTTTGCTGTGGATGTTCTGGGAGAAATAAATTACACTAGCCGACAAAAAATCAGACTCCTGACACCTGATCATCATTTCATATGCAAAATTTTCTGCTGAATCCGAAAATGGCAATATAAAAAAGTGGAACAGTTTTTGAGATATAGCCAACTTTAGAAACTAAGATATTTCGAGATGTGCAAAAAGAAAAGTCAAATAATTGTAAATATCTCTGAACATAGTTGATCGATTACAAATTTGTGTACAACTAATAAAAGTTGCTATTATTTGTCTCAACGGATTATTGATTTATTCATGGCAGGGGTTTGCTGACAATTCTGACCAATTTTTATTAAATTTTCAGAAAAAATTTTAATTTCGATATCAATAGAGACAGAAGCGAACATGTTTACTTTCAGTTTTCTTTCGGGAGATCAAAGACCCTGCTTTTCAAGATTATTCAGCGGAACATTTTATATTCGAATTCATACGGATAGTTTGAAAAAAGTTCTGAGAAAACTTTTGGTTTGAAAGTAGTGCATTAAATGGTTATCGCAAGAGACTGTTTGACGTCAAATCGGCTTACTTAAAAAGTTGTTTCAAACCTTACCAAAAACCAATCACAATTCTATAATTTTAAATACAGTTAGTTTATATTTTAAAATGATGCAACTAAAACTTATGCAATGCCAAAATAACCTAAAACTATGCTGCAAAAACAATCAACAGTCGTTGCAGCTGTTATGTCCTACTGAGTACGTTACATAGACATTCTATTCTGTGGTATAGTTTAATGCGCAGTAAACCTGTCAACTGTCAGATTGATAAGTTTTATCAGGTAGGGCGGCTAGGCCAGCGGAACAGTTTTGCCTGGTTAAAGTAAATCAAAAGACATGAATTGTCTATCTCTCTACGCATTGTCAAACACAAAATGGTAATTTATAGCATAAAATATTCAATGTCACGTTCCCTCCTATTCCTCGCATACGCACCAATACACCCACACACGTTCAGCCACTTATTTTTGTTTTTAGCCACTCGCCTGTTCATGCCAGTGCAATTAACTTAATGCTACTTTGTTTCAATTACAAAAATTAAATGTTCTTATTTGATTCAATTCATTTCCGAGCTCACATTTGTACCGCTGCTAGCAACGAAAAGTAAGTGTGACCCCTCTTTTTTTTTGAAAATATCTACATATGTGTGTTAAGTTAAGCTTTTCTGCTACTGCTGCTCCAGCCGAGTTCCGGCACAGAGAGGAAATTAAGAACGAACAACTTTCACATTAACCTATCAACTATGCACATGTAAATGTGTATGTATATGTTACATACAGTGAAATCTTTCATAGTCGTACGCTCTCCATCGCAGTACTTTTCTCCGGCTATGGAAGATGTCCGCTTATGAGAGGAAGTCTAAAATTTTTATTTGCATTCCATCCAAGTGATCCGTTTAGCCATCCAACTAAAGCATTAAAATTAGATGCACCCAATTTGACTATTTCTATTGTTTTTGCATTAAAAATCGGGCCAGATATATGAGAGGCGTATTCTTGAGAAATACTTCGCTTTTGATGTACTTTTACTATGGACTCCCGAACGAATCTAGAACGAATTGTTTCTTTATTTTTATTTATTTCTGCAGCTTGTGTTTTGCCAATATTGAAACTTTGAAAACAAAAAGAAGTGCAAATTTCTTGTTTTATCAGTCCGATTATAAGAACTGTCCATAGTGAGAAGCTTCACTTTACATATATTTGTAATTTGTATGCGTGTCAGTTTAATTTCAAAAGTTAATTGAGCGGGTGTCTGGTTGAAAAGGCAAACCTCAGAAATGCTATACATATGAGTGTATTCATCTCCTAAGGCTTGTTTGTCCAGCTGCGATCAAGTAATTAAATGCTTGCACTGGCAAGTAGACCGTTTGGATGTCCCCATGCAGCAGAGGATACTTACGGGCATAATTAAAGCTTAGCAGGTAAATGTTTCACTCATAAGTCTATGTAAGTGCGTGTAAGACTTCTTAGAATTGACAATTGAATTGTGACAATTTTCCGTCATCCCTTGTCAAAATTTGGTTTGTAGGCAATATGAATCTTTTAAAAGAAACAAACCAATGTTGAAGACGACGCAGCGCCGAAACCGGGTTGTCTCCAAACCAAATTTGGTACGGGATGACGGCAACTCACTTATATGAACACACATTTTATAGCCTTCTGGGGAAAAACTAGTATACAGGCTTCAATAACGACGCCCCTTGTAGGGTCCTTCAATTTATTTGTCATTATCCTGGAAAGCTAACTTCAATGTTAGTTCTTGGGCTGTCCGCTTTGCGATAGTTTATTCTTTTATACTAACCGCGGAGTGTCTCTTCGGTAGAAATCTATTCATAATGATTTTTTTAGTTTAATCTTTTGCATAGAATAGTCATATCCACTGATTGTGAATTGGCAGACTATGTTAATTTTTTGTACAAGTCGAAAAAAATATTTGACTACAGCAAATATGTATTAATTTGGTGCTAATTATTTGTTTGCATTTTTTTTTTTTTAATGTATCTTTCAGAATAATGCAGCGCCTGTCTACTCACCGACCATGGCTGGTGGTCTATTCTCTATTGATCGGAAGTTCTTCGAAAGTCTTGGCACCTATGACTCTGGCTTCGATATTTGGGGAGGTGAAAATTTGGAACTATCTTTCAAAACCTGGATGTGCGGCGGTACATTGGAGATTATACCTTGTTCGCAAGTTGGTCACATTTTCCGCAAACGTTCACCGTATAAGGTAAGTGAAGGGAGCGGCGATAAGAATCGTAGGAAATTGGGTAAATTAAAGTATTAAGATAGAGATAAGAAAAAACACATAAAATAAGTTCTTCTACATTTTTTATATTTTATATTTTTAATGAATACTTTTCATAGAATTTTTTTGTTAAATTTTATGGTGAATTTTTTCAAATTTGACACATTTTCGTAGAGTTTTTAGAAAGCATTAATTAAAATTTAAGATTTTTATAGTCCACGTTAGTATTTAAAAATTTTCTTTAAATTAAAATTTTAATAAAATTTTTTTAAATTTTTTTTTTAATTCAGGAAAAATATTCAACATTAAAAATGTCATCAATATTACAAAAAAAACATTGTGACTTACGGTATTTATGGAAAAATATATCAAAAAGTAACTATAAAAGTAGTTATTTTTTTTTCAACGATATATTTTCGCTAAAAAATTACAAAAAAAATTTTCCGTCTAAATTTTTGCAGTGAATTTTCGAAAATTCTCTCTATTTTCGATCTCTGAAGCAAAGTATTTTTAATGTGAGGGAATTTCTAAAACCCGTCTGACTAAGTCTCGCTATAAAAATCGTGCACAACAAAAAACCTGCGTTAAATATCGCCGTATACTGGTACTTTTCCTATATTTGGAAGAGGAGCAGTGCTGTCACTTGTTAAAAAAAATAAGCTCCACGAAAACTTCTTTATAAATCCTACCACAATTCTGCCAAAAGCTTTTCACTCAAATTAAATCCACTTTTGCTCTTTATGTCACTTGAAACATTTCCAGCCATAATAATAATTTAGCAATTTGATTAAATTTATGCTTAAACGTCAACACTAAACTGCAAATTTACTGTTAATTTAATTATAACGGCTTACCCAGTGCCCCGCTGCATTCAAATATCACCTCTAAAAATAGGCAGTGTAAATGAGTACTTAAAGCTAAAGAATCGAAAACAAAGTAGTTTTACATACAATTTATTTACCGTTACCGTTACCGGTGTGCGTGTATATCGAGAACAGCGATAGAGTAAAATTAATTCTTTGAGTAGCTGTAATCTCATATACATATGTATTTAGTATGTGTAATGTTTGCTCTACTCCTTCAAGATGTTTTTTATATTTAGCTCGCAAGCACTTAAAAATCTAAACTTAGCTGCACATACTATTTCTGTTCTGTAGTAGTACATTCTCAGTTTGCCACAGTCTAATGTGGTATAATAGCTTGTGTTATGAGTTTGTTCATTCGAGCAACCCCACAAGACATTGTGCAATAAATAAACAAACAAACCAGCGAGCAGAGCAAATGTTTACCTATTACAAACACAATGCTCAAAATCCTCACCTGTCTGTGAGTCAAGTGTTGATGCACCATTTGTCTGGACAATGAATACATACTGGCAATGGCCTAACACCACACGAACAAAGGGCGATTGGAGTGTAGGCAAAGGAAAGTGAACAGAATGGTGTAAGAAAAGGAAATAGATACGAGTACTAGAAGAAGCGATAGAGATAGAGGTGGAGAGTTGTAAGCAAAATTGCTATTAGTCACCCGTGTACATTTGTTGCTACATTAATAATTGTTAGCCCAAAATGTGATACGAATGGCAGTGTTTTAATGGTGCAAGCAGAACTGAAACCCCAGTGCAATCAACATTTTCTCGTTTCAGAACGTAAAAAACAGCAATTAACCACTTGCCCCTTCGCTCAACCCAGATGTAGTCTGCCGGCAAACTAACTGGTTCTGAACTAATTACCTTGCTACCTTAACGCAACTGGTTTATCGTCTATCTTAAATATGCATTAGGCTGGTCCAAAAAATATTTTAATGATGCTATTTCCTAAATTAACCAAAAAAAAATATTTTTTTTTTTTATTTGATGTTTGCCCAGCAAAAGATTTACTGTAGAATATTTACAAATCAATATTATTTAGTTAATTTAATTGTTAAACAAATTGTTTTAGTTATTTTAATAACTTTTGTAATTTTTGCATATTTCGCGATAACCAAAATCAATTTATTATTATACCATATTTTTAAGGAATCATATTCGCTTTTCATATTGATTATAATTATTGGCCGCATCGAAAAAAAAAACGTTCACAATTTCAAAACAAACAAAAATTTCTGACCACCCTAGTAACGCCCTTTTACAACTGCTATGTACACAGATATGTAACAAAAACTTTTTTTTGGGTTTTTTCTTCCGAAATTAGCTAGCAATGATCGCAAAAAAAAAATATACATATATATCACAAAATATCAAGCCAATATGGTCAAAAAATTCGAAATCCAAGAATAACGATTTTTTTTTTTTACCCATAAAATGATAATCAAAAATATCGATCAAATATGATCAGAAAAATAAAAATCCAGCATAGCGAATAGTTCTTATCGAAAAATGAAAAAGTAGTGCTCAAACTTGATCGAACAAATTTAAATCCAAGAATAACGATTATTTTCGATCGAAGAAATAAACATCTTAAAATGATTATTGTTTTCATAAAAATTATAACCATTACGATCCTAGGTTTATGCTCTTTTCTTTCTTTTCTTATTGTTTTAAAGTGTGATTTCGTTTTATAAATTGCGGATTAAACATTTTCAGCAAAAAAAAAAACTTTTATTATTACATTTATAACAAAAATAACACAAATTCGTAAAATATAAATTTTAATAAAAACGTATCTTTAAACCTCTTTAAACCAATTTCATTCCATAATAATAAGACCTTTAGCATAAATTATTGGAAATAATTTACTTTATTTGTTTTGAAAAATAAAAACGGCACATCCCTCCTGATTTCGCACTACTGCTTTGTGGGAGCAGTTCTCTTATTGGCGTTTTCCCTTTTAGCTTCGCAATATGCACATTTCGAATATACTTAGATGTCGCTGTGACGCAACGACTTTCGAACAGCTTTGCCTACCTCCATTAAAAACCAGTGCATGAACCACAGTATTTGTTGACTAGTTCAACATTTCACTCCAGTGTACATTATTCTCCGTTGCCACAACAATCTTGACTGTGTACATACTGAGAGTTCGTCCATATGTTGCCACAATGTCTGCTTATTTTGGGTGTAACAATTTTTCATGATTTTCGCTTGCACAGCCGTTGTGCCCACAAGCACATCCTGTGCGCCCATCTTTCTGTAATTATCGGTGTAGTGGTTTGCAACATAGAGGGGTAAACCCTTACCCAACATAGAGGGGTTTCCTTACAACCCAAAAATTGTTTTTTTCTGTGTTTTTTCCTTTTTTGTTTTTTGGCAAGGCAATGAGTGAGTGTGTTGTTAAAATGAAGTTACAACAATGATATCAAATAAGTATGTTATGTTTGCGTTGCCTTGGGTTGTGATTATATAGCAGGTGCTTTCGAAATTACTGGAAAATACGAGAAAGAGAGAGAGAGAATACTGAACAGTCACAAAAGCGAACAACCATCCGGTAGCAGGTAATTAGTGTTTCAATAGCACAACTGTAGAGACAGTAATTTGGCATTTTATGTGTGGATCCTTTACTCGTTTCGAACAAATGAAAATGGCAGGCCACTAATGAAACATTCCCGGCAAGCAATGCACTCTGATGTCGGTTGGGAGTACATAACGGGTGGTTCAAAGTAAACTCAGCCACGATTTTGTTAGAATAAAGAGAATTACAATCATATTTTGTTTGGCTGTACTCTAAGCTCCTTCTGTCTGACAAATGACTACTTCTTAAGAGTCTGTATACCTTTTAGGTTTTCCGAACCGGCCATTTCGAGTACCGTACAAAAAAAAACTCGAAAAATCGAGCCCATCAGCATTTTTCTACTTCAAGTGCGTCGCCGCTTTACCATTCTCTCTAGACTACTACTACCCGTCCAGTTCAGATATTTCTAGCCTTAGCTAAAATTGTGAGTATTAGCCCAGTGCCAGATAATAACACGTACTCGGTGACAAACAGAAGATGTGATTGCTTTATTTTATACAAACCAAAGTAAAGCCAACCTCAATTGGAGCACCCGGTTAATGCCCGGTTAATGCCAACTCCATCACATTTTCGCCTTTTGCACCGTATCTTTTCTTGTTTATTTCAATTAGTGCAGTGTTTCTTCCTTTACTTTTTCCTTTTACTCATTTACTCATTTCCTTGCTAACTTCGCGGGTTTTCATTTTCAAATTTTTCAAATGTTTTTCAATTGCACTTCACCTTAACGTTTGCTTTGCTATTTCCGTAGTGGCGTACCGGCGTTAATGTGGTGAGGAAGAATTCCGTTCGTTTGGCGGAAGTGTGGTTGGATGACTATTCAAAATATTATTATCAACGCATTGGCAACAACAAGGGCGAATATGGAGATGTCACCTCACGGAAAGTGCTCAGGTTAGTATGAGGTACAAACATGTAAACATATTTCTTGAAATGATTTAGCTTTTAAGAAGTCGGGTGTAGAAGAGGAATTACTTTCCGCGTTTCCTTCAAATCTGGTGTTTTTCTCAGCTCTAGAAGTTACTCCTACATATTGTGGGCGGCAATGTGTAGGCAAAGTACTTTGCATTTTTGCTTTTTTGTTATCTTGTTATTTTTTCTTTCTGAAAACATCGCTGCATAGAACATAGATAAAAAATTGTGTAGGTTTTGAACAAAAATTCCATATCGGACTTTGTTCAAAACCATTTTGGAACTAATTATGAAACACTTCGGGCCAATTATGAGAGAAATTGTTTCGAGACCAATTCAGGACACTTTCGGACCCAATACAGAAACGTTTGGAAACCTTGTTCGGACTTTTTCATGACCTTTTTCAAGACCATTTCCGCGCTACTTTAGGACTAGTTCAGGACGACTTGGGACAATTGAGGGGCTAGTTATTTCAAGACCATTTCAGGACTATTTCGGGTCAGTTCGGCACTACTACGTGACCATTTCGACACCAGTTCAGGACTATTTCGATATCATTTCAAGACCATTTCAAAACTATTTTAGGCAGAGTCCGGGAACGTTCCGGGACTAATTGAGGCCTATTTCTGGGCTAGTTTGGAATGAGTTTTGGGCAAATTTAAGGACTAGTTTAGGACTATTTCGGATCTAGTTCGGGGCTGAATCAAAATTAGTTCGGGACTAGAGTCTGGGAATGGTTTGCGATAACTTCGTCACCAGTTCGAAATTAGATCGCGACTAGTTTTGCAATACTATTGGACTTGTAGAGAAAAGTGTTAAAAAAAAAGTTCCGGACTGGTTTGTTACTCGTTCGTGGGTAGTTTTCAACTGGTTTCGAACTAGTGCATTTCTGTATTAGTTTTGAATAAGCATAAACGAAAATTTTATATGTTCATCAGCAGTGTGGCCCGTTTCAAAGTTTGTTTAGAGTTGGTTTGAAAAAACTGGAATAATTTTTGTGAAAAGGGCACTTTTTCAATATATCGCCCTATAATTTGTACAAAGGATATATTTATTAATTGTTTTTGCTCATTTTTATATTTTTTTATTTTATTTTTACCTACTCTTCCGATACAAACTTGAACTTGTTTATTAAATATGTAACTAATTTTTTTTTATTGAAAACACAGAGAGACTCTCGGTTGTAAGAGCTTCAAATGGTATCTGGAAAATGTCTACCCGGAATTATTCATACCCGGCGAGTCAGTGGCGCATGGCGAGGTAAGTTGCAAGTACATTGATAATATACTAACAAACAGAGGTACATACATATATATTACACGCATGGGTAGTAATTATTATAAACAAGTAATAAAATAATACGTTTGAAGAAGAAATTAAAAAAAATGTATAACACTATCAGCATTTACCCAGTGAATGTGTACAATTAACCAAATTATTTCTTAATATTTTTTCTCAAAAATAACATAAAAAAAAACAATTTAGATAAGAAATCTAGGCGTTGGCGGTCGCACCTGTTTGGATGCACCAGCGGACAAGAAGAATATGAAAAAGCCAGTGGGACTTTATCCTTGCCATAGACAAGGCGGCAATCAGGTTTGTGCAAAAGTGAAAATGAAATGAAAATAAAAACCGAAAGCTGTTGATACCAACGCACAGCTTTGCAGCAGTGAGGAACAATGAATATGCGACCGCCACAAGCTCCGTACCACAAACAACAATTAGTGCAAAGCAAATTTAACAACAACAACAAAAAAAATGTGCTCAACTAATTTTTTTGTTTGTATAGTAATTTAAATAACTAATTTATTTTTTAAGTTACCACTGCCCTCCTACCCTCTTTCAAATTTTACCCTACATTTTTTTTTTAACTTTTGACAAGATTACTAAAAAATAATAGCATAGCTCAAATTGCAAAAAAAAAACCGCAAAAACATTCCCCTTTTACCCCACAACTGGTTATGGGTTTGCCTGCAAGTACTAAGAATGCAAATTTTATCAAAAAATAATACCAACAACAAACATTAAAATCAATGTTCATAATAGGCACTTAAAATTTATGGTTTGCAATCGAACTTCATTGCCAATTTCAGATAGCAAATATTTACACTGATATGTGTCTCGATTCGGTTGCGAGTGGAAATAGTGAAATGCCATCGCCCGTTGAACCGTATCCTTGTCATGGCCAAGGTGGAAATCAGGTACTTTATTTAATATTCTCTCATTTGTTTGCAGCCCAATTCCAAACTCTCCACCCCAACAAAAAAAAAATTATTTTCTCAGCTTTATCCATTTTTGAATTTATCCTTTTGTTGATTACACTTATTTTTTGCTAACCTATAAATTTCATATCCAAATTTATTTCTTTTTTTGCTTATTTAATTTAGATTTAATGGCTGGCAAGAAACATATAGTATATAATTTGCTTGCCATGAAAATTCGAAAATGAAATACCCAAATAATCTCATTTTGATAATTCACAAATAGCATTAATTTTATTGTTTTATTGGTGTAGGCAAACATACATCGATTCGGAGCTGGTGTTCAAATTTACTATTAAATTTTGAAAATATTACGAGCAGAAATAATGAAACCTATTTTTCACTTAAGAGAACAGAACAACTCCTGCCATTGCGTTTACGTATTGGTTGGTTTTTTACCATACAGCTGAATTTTGCATTTTCTTATTCGATGACTCGGATAATTCAAAGCTTTACGCAGCAAGCGCGCACATCTATTTTAATGGGTTGTAGAATATCATTTGAGTGAAACATATTTTTTAAGATTTCTTAATTTAAATTTTTTTAAATTCTTTCAATGTGTTTGAATCTGGTTGATAATTCCGTTTTCGAGTCAAATTTGCTAGAATCTATTACTCTAAGCTAACTAAAATTATAAACCAACAGTGAATTGAAAATATTGCGAATTTTATGCCCACTCAATGCCCCATGTTTGTCTAGCTTGAACAAATCTATTCACATCTAAATTTTGAGCGATATCTTTCAAAATTATAACCAATACCAATTACCTTTAGATTTGTATAAATCGCTCGGAAAAATTATTCATATATCGAGTTAAATTTTTTTTGATAACTAGTTCTTCGAGTGTTATTATTTCGCTCTAAAATAAAAGTTTGTTTAATAAAAATTTATCATAATGTTTTTAGTTTTATTATTTTTTGTTACAAAGTAATGTTTATTTTTTAATTTCTTTTTTTTCAATCATAAGAAAAAACTTATTTCTTTATCGCTCAAAAATAAAATAAAATTTTTTTGGCGCATCGAATAACTCAAAATGATGTGAGAATTAAATAACGTTCAAGAAATGAGTTTTTTTTTTGGCCAAAAAATGTACTAAAAAAAAAAATAATTACCTGTCATGAAAAAAAACTCCAAAAATGAATGACTTTTTTAATTGCTATTTTTTAGTGCAAATAATAATTAATTTATTAGTTATATTTTTGATGAAAAATAATCATTTTTTTTTACATTTTTTTACCATTATTTTATCGCTCAGAAATAAAACTTAAAACACTCTGAGAAATAAAATAATGCGCGCAAAATTAATTTTACTTTCGATCAAAAAAAATAATACTCACGAAATAAAGATTACTTTTGATAAAAAGCAGACTTAAAATTTATGATAAAAAGAAAGTAATTTAAAACTATTTTATTAATTTTAATCAAAAAGTTGCAATTCATAAAATTATGTTCCATTCAGAGTGAATATTTTTAGCTAATTTTTTGAACGCTATTTATTCTCGCAGAAATAAAAATTTCTTAAAATTTTTTTTATTTTTTATTTTTTTTTTTTTTTGGCAGATTGAAAAACTTTAAACGCTCTGAGAGATAAAATAATGCTTAAGAAATGAGTTCTGAAAATAATGATTACTCTCGATGGAAAAACCAAACTCCAAACATTATGATCAATTTTGGTTAAAAACAAACTCTTAAAAAATTGCCATACACAAAATTATGATCGTTACAGAGCGAAAATATAACAAGTGGAAAACCATTTTTATTTTTGTTCAGAGAACTGACTCTATACATAATTTTTATTTCTGAACAAAGCGATACAAGAGAGTTTAAAATCTTAAGACAGTCACTAAATATCAATTTTTTTAATAAAACTAATAATGATTGTAATGCCTTTTGCTACCAGAATTTATTACTTTTTGATGTTTATCAATTGTTTTACATAACCTGTTTTTTGTTTTTAAGTAGCGTCTACGAAACCAAAGTAAAAAAAAATGCATAAAAACACGCAATAAAATAAAAAGGCAAAAAATGCCTGGCATATTTTACAATCAACTCGCTACCCACAAAACAAAACAAAAACCTTTGGTATATAGTGGAAAATTCAAAAAAAATTAAGCTTTCAAACATTGCAACCCAATTCAGGCAAATCTCATCAACTTGCAGTGCAATTTTTTTTCCATCTTTGCCGCCAAAAATTTATTCAGCAAAACACAAGAATATTAGCATTCAAATCGCTCCAGTGCGCATTTTCAAATTAACTACGCTATCTATCACATTTTCGCCCTTCATATGTTCAACGGTTATATGGATTTTGAAGTTTAACGCGCATCGATTGCTTAAATTTTTTGTCATAAATGTATTATGTATACCAATACACATATGTATGTACATAGGTGCATATGTGTAGAGATATGAAAATATATTGTGTTTAACAATTTAATTATCTGGCTTTTAGCTTTAGCTTACATATTGCAAATTTTTATTTGAATTTGGTGCAAGACACTAATTCACGGAGTTTGTGGCTACGGCTTAATCATTGTTGACCTTATTGTTAGGCTAAGTACATACAGACATAACCACACATACACATATACACATACAAACACACATAAATATTTATATAAATTATTTGGGTCAATACATTAACATCCATTTATTTTTACGCGTGCCCAACACATGACTTTTTTTATTGCAAATATTTAGTTTTTTTTTTAATATTAAAAGGAATTTAATCTCATGAAAAGTTTAATTTTTTATAATTATTTATTTTTTTACTATATATATGTATATACATATATGTATATTATGTATACAATAAGTAATTAGTATTTTCATACTAAACACATTTCTCCATCAACATCCAACTTTAAGCAAACAAATATATGTATATAGTAGTGATTTTTGAATCTATATATCCATAAAAAAATATTTATTTCATGAAATGTCGTGCAAGGAAACTAGTAAAATTTAAAAAAAAATATGTAGTGTAGTCTCTGGTAAAAAAAATTACAATTCCATTCTACAAAATTTTGAGTTTGAAGAAAACATACTGGGGCCAAGATTTTATTACGAAGGCTATCAACCACAGCGAAATAAAAATATAGTTTTCAAAATTTAAAAAGTGTTCATTTAAAAATTGAATACCAAATGTTGCAGCTCGTCAGTATTTCTACTAAAGTTTTAAATAAAAATAAAATCTTTTTTTGAAATTCAGTTACTTTTTAAATTGTTTGGTTAATAAAATAATAAATAGGCCAAAAACTGCTAAAAGTCATTAAAAAAAAATTTTTTTCAGTAGATATTATTAAACAAATATTTATTTTTTTAAGACATCCAAAAATTGATTTCATTTTATAATTTATTTGTTTTTTTTTTTCTTTTTTTTTTTGCCTTACTATCAACGAAAATATATGCAGTATACGAATTAGAATTGAAATTTAAAATTTTTTTATAGCTAAAATACTTTTATGTAAAGTTCAGACATACGTCCTTTTAACTAAATTTTACTTGAAGAAAAATAATTTTATATAAGTAGTTTTAAGTTGAGAAATTTAATTCTGTGGTCATGATTCATTCGAAAAACTGTATTTTTCTTTAACATCACTTTTTGCTGATAACTTAGTTTTTCAAATTGTTTTTTTTTAGGAAATCAAGCTTTTTTATTCGTTTCTAACGATAATCGCAGAATAAATAAGTTATTATAATAATAAAAATAATAATAAAATTTTTTGTATAAATTAATATAAATACGGCAATAAGTTTTATTTTGCAGGTTATTTCTCCAATAATTTTGTAACGAAGTACAATTTGAATAAAATTTAAACTGCATCTAAGTGTCTAAAAAATCATTTTTTATATAGGAATTTTTAATTGTGAACAAAAATTTGTAGCAATTTTTCATTAAAGAAACCAACAAATTCTTAAAAATCATTTTTTGTCGATAACTCTAATATTAAAATTGCTGTGTTAATAAAACTCGGCAATTTTATTTTAACCTAACGAAATTATAGAAATAATTAAAAATTTATATATTTCACATAAGAAGTTAATATAAATTTTATTCTCAGTTAAACAAATAAAATAAATTTGTACAAAGGCGGAAGCGTAATATAGCGTATAAATAATTTCTACAATAATTTCAAATTTTAACTCTTAAAACATTTCAAAATTTATTGGCCAAAATTTACTCTAAAACTTAACATAAATTTCAAAAAATTTTATAATTTTTGCATAAAAATTTAGCATATAACAAGCAAGATATATTTGTAATTTAATTTATTTTTAAATAAAAAAAAAAATTTTTAATGTTTGTAATAATTACTTGAAAATTTAGCAAATGAAAAGCGAACTACTTTTTAAGTTTAATTTACTCATGTTTTCATTTATTCACAATTTATTTGCATGAAAATTCAAAAATTAGCAAAGCTAATTTTTATAATTCAAATTCTCTTCTGGACGTAATTTTCTATAGCGCAATTCAAAACTGCATACAAATATTCGGTTCACGTATTTCTTGAATCCAAAAAAAAAATTTTGTTTAATAATGGCGCGTAGTCATAATCTAAATAATGTATATTACGGATCACACTAATAAATTAAATCATTCACCAACTTTATGTTGAGTTTATTTGCACTGTGACTAATGCTAACTAAATATGTTAATAATTTATTTATTTTTCATTTGAAAATTTAGTAATACAATCAGATTTCCCTTTTAAGTAAACTCTCCTGTTCCACTGTACAAATTCTAAGTTAATAGCTGGCAAAAGTTCAGTATACATTTACATTTAAAAAGTTCTCATTAGAGAAACAAGCAACGGATAATAAACAAGTATTCGTCAATATTTTTTTTTTTTTGAAGGCTGTGTGCCGCAAAATACATTTTGAATAATATACGTATTGGCTACTAAAAACAAATAACGGAAATTTGGGAAATTTAATTAAAAGCTGCCAAAATATAAAGTAAACAAATAAACATTAAAAAAAATTGTTGCTGCTCGGGTAGTGCGCCTAGATGTATGCAAAGTTCGTTTAATTTTATATTACAAAAACATTTTATACATTTCATACAAAAAGCAAAATTTAATTAAATTGCCACAAAATATTTAGGTTTTCTATTTACCGTTTACTGTTTATTTTTTTTAAATTTATTTACTTTTATCTACTAACGGCCGCAATACTCACAAATTTTCGATAAATCCCTTTTCAAGTTATTCGCGCGTATTTGCACGTGAACGCGATTTTAATCGTGTGCGAAAAAAGGAGTGCAATATTTTGGTATTTTAACAAAGAAAAAAAAACAAATTTTTTTTTAGAAATGTGAATATATTGAATTAACAAGGTTATAATAAGCGTATGTATTGAAAATCTGAAGTAGAGAGAATAGTTTAAATAGAAGCTTTTAGTGGACGCGTTGAAAAAATTGTTAACGGAATTTTGAAATAACAGCGATTGAAAAGAGATTAAAATGTCAATATTTATAAAAAATAAAAAATATTTTGTCAACGCTTATTTCTAAATTTATTATTCGTACTTTTAACTACTTGAAAATATGTGTTTTGTGTTTTTGAAAGTTTTAACGCAAAATATTCACTTTCCATTTTGGCAATAGTTTGGTTTGTAAATAACTGCTATATAAATTTACAACTGCAACTGTAAAACATAAAAATAACCGTAATAATTTTCTAAAGCTCTGCTATGTTGTGCTGCCTGCCAGCCTTAACCCAATTAACGCCTCGTTAGGCTATTTGACATTTTTGCCAGCTGTATGCAATGTAAAAAGAAAAACATACGGATTATCTACAGCGGCTCGTTAGCGCACAAATGTATGCAATGGAACTCGTTTAATTGTTTTTTAAGGTTTCTGAATTCCAAAAGTGCAAAAAAATATAGCAAAATGCTAGAGAGCATGAAATATATTAATATACTATTATGTAAGACAAAAAAAAATATTTAAAAAAAATAGTAATTTATATGGACTTAAATACAGATCTTTAGAAAATAGATAGACATTCAATGAACGCATATAAAATGGTGAAAGAAATAATATATGTATGTTGACTCAAACAATAACTGATCACATAGCTACGTCCGTTTGCTTTTTGTAAGTTGATACAAAACTTACAAAAATTAAACAAATTTCCGACAAATTGTTAAACTATTTAATTTAATTTAAGGTTTTAGAAAACATTTCGGTATACAGTTTTGAAACCCATTTACTTTAGAAATTTCAGCTTAATAGTGTGCATGTTTGAAGTGGCTGAAAATTCTTCTTGATTTTTGAGAATTTTTTTTAAATTTGGTCTTCCGAACATTTTTCCATATAACTGCTGAGTTTTAGATAAATTCGCTTTAGTTTCTGTTATTGTTTAGTACTAGCGGCTTGCATGTCTTTTGTTGAATAGAAAAGTTTTCAAAACCAAAATTTCCAAAATATTTGTAAAAATCACTTCAGATTTGCACACTATTATGCTCAAATTAAATGAGCCATAAAGCTGCAATCCCAAAGTTTACTAAAAAGTCTGACTAAAAAATCTTTAAATTTGATGAAAATTCGTTTAGTTTTTACAAGTCTTGTGTAACGTTTGAAATTTTAGTTTATATAGTTTTTATTATACAACGTACAAAAGTCTTATCTAAAATTAACAAAGACGATTTAGCGTCAAAATTATTGTAAATATTATAGCAGTTGTTTGAGTCACCGCAGGTTAATTAAAAAAAAATATAAATTACATTTCCAAATTATGCACAGAACTCAGAAAAACTAAAAAATTTGTAATTTTACTGATCTTTTTTTAAATTTTCAGTAATTTTTGTGTAATTTACTAATTTGATTGTTTAAACTTTCGTAATGCTGTGAAAAGGCTTGCAACATCTTAGCAACATGATGCCAGCAACATGTTTTTACGGTTTTTAAAATGCATTTGCCATTTAAAATTTTGCGTCAGAAGCGACAGGCCGCCACTTAATTTAAGGAAATGGCTTTGTATCATTAAAAAGTTAAGTTTCGCTTTTGTGAGGCATCTTTTAGGCGCTACGACAGTTTTTGTTGCTAGCAACATTTCACGGCAATCCAAATGCATGTTGCTAGCGAAGTTTCACGACCGTGTACATAGTACTAGCCTTTATAGATTGAGCTACATTTTTCCTAAAAAGCTAAACAAAAATTAATTAAAAAAATAAAATAATTGCCAAAAGTTTACTATTATTTCTTCCATCAGTGTTGAATCAGGCGCATAATTTTATTAAATTTTTTTTAAACTGAAGTTAAGTATATAGTATATGGAAAATATATTAATTTCAATTTCAATTTTGGTTGAAAAAAAATCACAATTCTCGCCTTTTGCAATCAACATATTCATTCCACTTTGGCATACGGCATTTCGTATTGGAATAATATGCATTGCATGCACATCCTTCATATATATAGATTTAAATATGTTGATGCAAATTCTACTGACACAGATTCACACACACCCACACGCGCACACACGCACACATAATAATTCATAAATTTTACGCCAGCAATGCTGTGGCAAATTACATTCGCCGGGCTTAATGACGAACTCCGCAATGTCTTGTGTGCAATATGGCAATTCGTGCACTTGTATCCAACTCACGCAGTCACACATACCCTCGCACACACTGCAGTCATCTGACACACACACACTCGCACGCATACTCCTACAAATGAAACTCACATTCAGCTTCAGCTCTTTACATATTTCCTTTTTTTTTACTCATTCATCCGCCTGTTGATTTTTCCATTTGCCATTTTTTATTTCATTGCTTTTTATTTCTTTTTCGATTTTTCTTTTATTATTTTGATCATCATTCTTATTATTTCATACACGCATTTCGTTTGTGCCATTTTTTACTTACCACTCTACTAACGAAATAAATTCGATATTTTATTTTCCAACAACTTGCCGCTTGGGATGTGTTTTGAATGACTTTGCCGATGCCGCTTTTACTGCGACTGACATTAATGTCTGTTGAATGGTTGCCGTTGCGATCTCGTTACTCATTGTATTTATGTATTCCGCCAACCAACCAACCGACCTACCAACCAACCAACCAACGTCTCATCGAAACAACCAACAACCAACCGACACATCAAATCCAACGAACGCGCTGGTAACGACGTCTGTTGCGTGGTCTACGCCTGACAAACCGCACGCACACATGCGCCCACTTCCACACACACGCACGCTGTTTCGCGTAAAATTTGTTTTTGCCATTGGTTGTGTCTCTACAGTATTGGATGCTCAGCAAAGCGGGTGAAATTCGACGAGATGATGCCTGTCTTGATTATGCTGGCCACGATGTGATACTATATCCATGTCACGATTCCAAAGGAAATCAGGTAAGTCTCAAACGAATTATGATATGTAGTAGTGAAAGGGGAAAAAGAACGGAGTGGGGTTGCATGATATGCAAAAGATAGATATATGATATGTGAACGGAAACGAATGACTGGTCAAAGCGAAATTGCTGGTTGTCTGTTTTTGCTCAGGAATCAAGGGGAGCGCGGAATTCGAATGCAATACGCGTAATTAGTGGGAGAAGTGGAAATTGAGATATTACGTTTAAATTCGTAGAAATTAAATTTTACAGTATGCAACTGTATTTCAAGATTGCGCTCTGGAAAGTAAAGCATTATAATCGCAAATAGTGCATTTCATAACTATGAAAGTTCTATGGCAGGTGGTTTCTGACAAGCTTCGTCCCTTTATTTTAGTTGCTCCTTAATTTCTTATGATTTTTTTTGTATAAAAATAGAATTCATTCTGCAATAAAATCCGTATAAATTCAATCTTGAAACTATATGGAAATTTCAATAAAACTCAATATTAAATTTTGAAACTTTTTTATAGCAACATTTAGAGAACTTTTTGATATGCAGTTTTATAGCCCATTTTATATTACTATTTACAATAAAATGCAAGTTTAACGTTGCTAAAAATGTCCATTAATTTTTGACATATTCTTCATCGATATAAAAATAATTCGTGAATTTGTTATACGGACAAAACGAGCAACATCGTCAGTGAAAAAATCATCAAAAATTAACCCGATTTTTAAAACTTTTCGATTTTGCACTTTATAATACACTAAAATTGAATGGGTGATAAAACTGCTTGCTCGAAATTATACTGAAAATTTAGAATAAAAGACTTTGAAAGTTTTAGGAAATTTTTTTGAATTGTATTCAACTGTTTTGTTTATAGCTGGGATTTATGCAGCTTTTTTGTAAAATGAACTATATTTGAATAAAAAATTATGTAGAAATAAATTAAGTTCCGCAAACTGTCCCTGTCATATAGTTATGATAAGCACTGTATAGACCTACCACGTATTGATGAGCGTTGGATTTTAATTTCCACTTAGTTAAAAAAAATTTACGAAATTGGACAAACAAATTTTTAACATTTTTAAACTTGGATTGTAACGATTTTTGTTATGAAATAAAAAATAATAATAATCTGAAATCAAATGAAAATAAAACACAACTCGCCAAAATTTGTCAAAGTGCGGTGAGGCCATTGTTATGAAATCCATAAAATATATGTAATTTATAATATAATAGCATTGTAAAGAGAAATTAGAAACGTTAACTCTAAGGAGATTTGTTTTTTTTTTATGATGTACGCTTCTCGAGTCACCGTCATTGAAAAAATGCACTTCAACAAAAATTTAAAAAAATCGTGATTCCGGTAAAAAAAAAATTTCAGCGAAATAAAAAAATCGTCTCAATTTATTTATGATAAAAAGCATAACAAAAAATTACTCATCGAAATTTGCAACATCGACTGCAAATATGATATGCAATCACTCACCCATATACAACATGATTACAAAGTTATAGTGTCTGATTTCAAGTGTTTCCCAATATTTTAGGTACAGTTAGGCTTTGAAAAAATCAATCGCAAATCTCAACAACATAACAAGAAACGAAAGGCAAACACAAATATTTTTTATTCTTAGTTCAATATTTTTTATTGTAAAATGTGCGGCAAAGCGAATGTGTCACTGTAACACAAAATTCACATATTGAGAAAAAACCAAAACTGAGTTCTACAATAGATTTTCGGGAACCTTCGAACGAATGAAACAGATACTAAACTTGATTCACCAATTTTATAAACAAGAAAATAAATTTACAGTATAATTCCAGGGAAAAATTATTTGAACGAATTTCACAAAATTTTTCCCTACACATCAACAACGTCAAATATGTATAAAAATAACATTAGATGTAAACTTTTATTTAACTACATTGGCTTTGTATTCGTGCTCTATGAAGACCAAAAAATTAGTTGTATGCTTGGTTCTACTCTCCAAGACGTGTACAGTCGATTCCGGCATCTTAACTCATTGTCTACCCGGAAAGCTTGCCTAAGAGTAGTAATTTTTTCTTCGGCTTTTGTGGTAGTTTTAGGCAAACCTCTACCAGGCTTCTCAATTACATTGTCTCCTCAAACTTTAAAGACTTCATAACAAAGTGGCTTGAAGTTAGTTTTAGGTATTTAGAATTCACTTTAAAATTTACTACTCTTTGGATTGGGTTATCATATTATATCTACTATGCAGCCAATCATGTTTTGTGAAACACACTGTACTTTTTGTTCCCCCAAATATAGCGACAGAAACCACCATTTCATATCACAGTGCACCTTGTTTTCTGCACAATTTTCGTTCACAATTTTTTTTTTATATGATTGTCACAAATTATATATCATATTCTAATCATTATTTCGGTCAATTGCAGTTCTGGAAATACAATCTACAAAAGCAACAAATACGACACGGTCCATCAGATAAATGTCTAGCCATTTCGGCGAAAAAAGACAAAATCGTTATGGAGGAATGTAATTCGAATGAATTGCGCCAGCAATGGAAACTCGAGAATTACGATGCATCGAAATTGTGAGGTTACTTTTATGCCGATGGCACGGTTTTATTGCCGACGCACAAGCGACGAAAATAGCATAAATTACGCACAGGACATACGCAATTGTAACGACGACAACAACAACAACAATAACAATAACAACTACTACAACAAACAAGGATATACTATGCACAACATAAAACGCTATACTATAACAAATGAGGCACGGAAGTGGCGGGCAGGACAAGTGCAACAATAACAAACGATAATAGCCAGCAATCGAAGTGGAGCGACTGATGAGCGAATGCCTAGAGTGTGCTGGTGGAGTAGCCATAACAAAAACAACAGTAAAGGATGACAACTTAAGCTCAATATGGCCACAAATTATCCAAGGCATCAGTGTGTGCGGTTGTAATGACACACACACACACACACACACACGCGCATACTGACTGCCAAGCAAAGAGACAGTTGAGCTCACACAGACAAAGATTTGTGTAGGGTAAGGCACTAGAGTGTAATATGTAAATAGTTATATTGTACACCTTCTATCTATATACATATATATATATGTATATGTAGATATTTGCATATGTAGAGTATGTATAGCCTGTTTTTTAAGCTGATATCGAGTGTATACAGGTAGAAGAAAAGGATGTTGCAGAAGTACTTACATGCATAGCTATTCAAAAGCAAACACACACATACATACATACAAACGCATACTTGATATAGTTAATCGTTAAGCGCCCGTTTGAGTTGCACAATTTTACATTATTAAATTCCAATGTAGCGCCGCTTCTAATGTCTGTACATATCTACCACATATAACACACACACACACACATACACAATCTTACGCATTTCAAAACATAAACTGCAAAAAAGAACGACTGCTGTACAGTAGCCTTAAGACTAAATAAAGTAAAACATAAGTAGAAAATAAAATGCATACATATATTGTACGAGTATTGTAAAGAAGTTATGTATAGCAAGTAATGGAAATATTTGTAACGTACATTTGTAATAAAATAAAATAAAATAGCTAGTTATGTAAGTTTGGTAAAAAAAAGAAGTAATACACTTGAAAAATGCAATAATTCTTTATTATGTTTATTCAAAGTGCAAGCAAAGTCAAGTTTTAGTTGCAAACATGTTATATTAGAAATTTAATGAAAACAAAAAACATATGAAAAATTTTATGTACTTTAAAGTAAGCAAGACTTAGTCAAATGTAGTAAAACAAAAACTTAAGCATTAAGTCAGAAACGCTGCATTTAAACAAAAATATCAAATTTTGTATAATAAAAAAGGACTAGGAATTTTTTAAGTAACTTTGCAAGCGAAGCAACGCAAGGCGTGTGTGTGAAAAAGAAAACAAAATTTTTGTTTGAGCATGTGTGTTAAAAGTGGTGAACGCTAACTTTTCAATAAAATACTTTTGTGTATGTAAAAAAAAAAAACAAAAACAAAAGTTTATAATTTAAAAAAATTTTTTTTTTAATATTCTCTCAGCTTTTAGTTTTCTCTGCGTTTAACATATCAAGTTAGCCAATTTGTAATTTATGTATTTTCCTAATTTTTCAATTTTTTTTTTTAATAATTCACTTTTTCGAAATTTTTGATTTGTAGTTACAATTGCAAGCCATTTTTTTTCAATATGACTACAAAAGCGATTGCTAACTATCAAAGAAATTTTTTTTTTGCACAAATAAGAATTCATTATTGTTTGAAATTTCATAAAAAAAACACTAAAATTTTTTTAAAAATACATTGGAAAAAAACGTTCATTTTTTTTAATTTATCATACATATGTAAGTTTCGTATCTCCCTTTACTTCTGTTATTCGTCTAATGGTGGTTATTTTTATAGAATGCTACGTATGGCAGTATTTTTTTTTTAAATTTACTAAATTCCTGGTCTTCAATTTCATAACCTTGCGCGTGCGATAAAAATATTATTTTTATATCTAAAGTAACATTTTAGATATTTTTCACAAACGCGCCTGCCATTAAAACATTATTTTTGCATCAAAATTTTAAAATTTTCATACTTTTTTAAACACGCTGTGGTTATGCAGGGATTTTCTAAACATTTTTTTTGAGTATTTTTTAATTTTTTTCACACATTTTCCAGCAATTAATTTATGGCCGTTTTCTCAGTCAGAGCTAGGAGAAAATTTCTGTAACTAAATTTTTCATGTCGTTCAGAGTGCTTTAAAAATTAAATTTTTTTTTTTAAATTTTCCATTTATATGAGCAAGAACTCCTAGTTGAACGTTTACTGAAAACCCTAAATTAATTTTGTAAAACACGTCCCACAAAATATTTTTCTGTATCTAAGAAATTGGACATCGGTTTTAGTGTGGTGTGGTTAGTGATACCAATAAGATGAAACATTCCTGTATTTAAGTTTTAAGCAAAAAAAAAAAAATAAACAAAAAAAATTATATTGACACGTAAATTCTACAAAAACAATAAAAAAAATTAAATAAGTAATTATTTATAGTAATTATTTTATAACACTTTTTACTTGACCATCCAAAGGTTTTATTCATAAAAACATTTATTTTATTTTTGTTAGAAATTATTTGGTTGTTAAAAATTTAATTAACGAATTATAAAAAACAAATTTTCAAAAACTAATGCAAACATTTTTACATAGGAAGTTTACCCAAAATACATAATGAAAAAAAGTATAATTTAATGAAAATTTTGAAAAGTAAAGAAGAAAGGTTATATAAAATGGAGTTTGGAAAAAAATAATGCTGTTACAAAATTCCTTTTTTATTTATTTCTTCTCTTAACTCAATTTTTGTCCAAATTTGTTTGACATTATTTATAACAAAGTATCTATCAAACGAAATTTTCACCGAAAAGTGTATATTATAAAATAAAAACTTTAAAAAAATGTATCAAGAAAAAACTACTGAAAAAATTTTTATTTTTCAAATAGTTTCATTTGCGAAAGAAATAAAAATGTGTTTATGATATTGACGGAGGGCTATGCCATAAAACAACTGTAACCATATTTTAGTATTTTCAATTTCATTTTATATCATTTTTTTTTATAAAATATAAAACTTTCTGTAGTGAATGGACAGTAAAAGCTTCCAGTTTTAAAAATTTCAGCTTTTATGAATATAGCCTGCGTATTTTTAAACAAAAAAGCTATGTAAAACTGTTTTAAATTTTATTTAACAACAATATATTTTTCTTTAACGAATTCGTTTTTTTATGTGTGATGATTATTCAATGCTAATAAACTTCTTAAAAAATATTATTTTAAATTGTGTATATCTTGCCAAAATTAGCTTATCAAAAATATTGTACGTAATTAATTTAAATTTATTGTTTTATGAAATAATTTAGTTGCGATAAAAAAAAATATTCAAATAAAATTTGCGCACAAAAAAATTTTTATTTTTCGGCTTTTATTATTATGCATTTCAAAGGCGTAATTTCGCAAAGGGGAGAGGTAATTGGCGTAGTTTTTTCTTTTTGTCCCAGTTCAATAAATGGATGTAGTGCCAAATCAAAAAAAGACGCTCAGGAAATTTAGAAACTAAGCCAAACGATTTTTAACAAAATTTAAAACTTTTTGACCAGGGTTTTAAGTTTCAGGCATGCTTTTTGATAGTCGATATATTTTTATTATAATAAAGTGTAAGTGTGAACTGCTGAAATTCTCTAGTAATTTCTTATAATTTTTTCGCTAAGGTCTTGCTATTTTTTTCTAAATAAAAACAAAAACTATTTATACCTTTCATGCATGAAAGAGCACAGGATTTTCAACAACACAAAAAAGACGGCAAGTTAGTATTTTATTACACCATATTGGTACTTAAAAATACTTTCCCTGGAAATTCCTTACAATTCTGACTAAAAATCAAAAC
This sequence comes from Anomoia purmunda, assembly GCA_951828415.1. NCBI lineage: Eukaryota > Metazoa > Arthropoda > Insecta > Diptera > Tephritidae > Anomoia > Anomoia purmunda. The sequence goes on from OX639997.1 coordinate 113,885,099, forward strand.
TAAAACTTTTTGAAACTTTCAAATTAAAATTTCACTACTTCACTATTTTTTAAATGGTTTTACGAAATTAACTTAAATTTTCTAAAAAAAAAATATAATTGTATAATTGGAATCAAGGCGAATTTATAGAAGGTGATGGCATAAGAGCAGCTGATTTGATTTCTTTTTATTCACCTATATGTATTTTGTTTTTGCTTTTGCGTATTAGCTTTCAAAATCCGTAAAAGCAAAAACAAAATGTATTTAAATTTTGACAACTCTTACGCAGAAACAAAAACAAAATACATAGGAATTTTGTAGTTGTATTTATAACACCACCTTGTATGGATTCGCCTTGATTGGAATTAAGTAAAGAAAAAGATTGTCGAAACTTCTCATTAAGTTTTAAGGGAAATTATAATTATTATAATAAGTTTTTTTCCACAAGCTTTCTAGCTACTAAAATATATTAAAATTAGGTTGATTTCATAAAAAAAAAAATTAAGAAGAAACTTTAAAAATCAGGTTATAATATTTTATAGCAGCAAAAATTTCTGTAAAAATGGGAAACAATGAAAGTAGCCAGCACGCGCAACAAGTTGCAAAATCATAGCATGTCCCATAACGAAGACCATTAACCTTTGAAAAGTAGGCCTAATAGTGGCAGATAAAAAAAATTAGAATATAAAGTTATGGCAAAGAAAGTGCTAACCATTTTGATGAAAAATTTCGGGCTTGCGGTTGCCAGAAAAAAGTAAGAATATCTTTATTCATTCTGCAAAAAGTACGCAAAACAGTAGAGCTACATACGTTGTCACAAGGTGAATGTACGTAGCTCCCCATCGGAATAATAAGCAAAAAAATGTCTGCTTTGAAAGGCAATTCGCCAATGTGGCTTGAAAGTGACCGCTTTGTAAGCGCTGGAACAATTATTCAAGAAATTTATGTTAAGCGCAGGCTGCAAAGGCGACTTTTACCTCATGGTTCGACTTCATAAAGATTCTGTGGTCTTTGGAACTGATCTCGCGACATGTCATTAGGGAAAACTGATGTTAGCGTGGTATTCGCTATCAAGCAACACACTGTATTTTTTTTTTTTACCAAAAAGATGTAAATTTGCCAAGTTGCCAAGAACTTTCGCTTATCGAAGCAGACTGAGGAATTAGGAAAACTAAAGTTCAAATAACTCAACAAAGTTGCTGCGCAAGGTGTAACGAAGAATATTAATTCGAAATGCAATGCAAACGTTTTGTCTATGTATAGCAAAAAAAGAACTAGTTTCGTTTTGTTTGAATTTCATTAGAACAAGGTTTAAATGGAAATATGTTAATATGTATACTTTTTATAACCTTTCAAATGCGACCAGTTTTTTTTTTTGTGCTCATACTTTATGTATCTTGACATACATACATAAAAAATTTAGTAAAATATTAAATTTTTCAACGAAAAATCAAAATTTATGCACCCGAGAAAACTAGTTCACGTTAAAAGTAGTATGTATGTACATATCGTCACCTGAAATGCACCGCCATTTTGTAAAGCCGCACAACAGCTGCACTGCTACATCAACCAAATGTGTTAAAACTTCACATATCATAGGCAATTTAATATATTTATTGCAAATGCAAACTACAAACACTACACACACTTTTTAACACATATTCGCACTTATTTATTTACTTTAAACACACAAATTTAATGAAAACTTTTTATCACAACCCAAGAAGCACTGAACGCGCAACAGATTCAAACGACAATTAAAACACAACTGAGGAGACGGAACTGTTGACGATAGAAACACAGGGCGAAGCGCTGTACATTTTCTCTAATTGGAGCAAGCATAGACAGAAACCGCAAGTATGAAAAAAATTTAAGGAGTATGAAAAATAATTCACTATTTGAATAGCAAATCAATAAACTTGTTGAATATTATTTCAAATAATTTCACGATTGAAAAGTTGCAAAAAAAAACGGTGTATGTATGTATATACAAAATTGTTCACATGACTCACGCTCTGAAACGGCAAAAGGTCAGTGTGGCAGGAACAAAAAGAAAGCGGCAGGTATGTATATGAATTTCTGAAGCAAAATCGATGAGCGTAGCTATATCTATCTAAAATGTGCGATTTTATAGAAACTAAAATTTAACTAACTTCAATCGATTACCTCTCGCAATTAATTGATTCACCAACTGAGTATATTTAATAAAACATTCCATTACACCGAAGCGTAGGCGTAGGAACAACTTATTCAAACGACAGCTTCAAAATAACTAAGGATACGGAACTGTTGATGTCAGAAGCATAGGAAGAACCAAAAGTAAATTTGGAATACTGCAACTTAACGATAACACCCGAAAAGTCGGTGGAGATAACGCTCGCAACAGTTTGAAATGCATGTGCGCTAGTTAGTACCACACAGTGTTGTTCAAACTCTTTATGTTTATTAATTTCAGCCGAGTTTCGTTTAACGCATTGACGCTGAAACTGTAAATGCTTCATTTGAATTATACACAGTGAGGCAAAACGGTTTTCTTTTTCCTACGTTTCAATGTAGAAGGGAATTATCATAATTGGGAAATAATTTAAGCCATTAGGCCTTTGAATCACTTATTCGTTGGGTAATTTAATACAAAAGCGAGTACTCGCTGTGATAACTTTGTCTTTTGATATCCAAAAATTTATTAATAAGACATAATTTTACTTAAATGACATAAACATTACGCGTAGTCACTTGAAACAAGTCTGTTTGAAAAAGAAGACCGGGATTTTCTAAACATTTTTTTTGAGTATTTTTTAATTTTTTTCACACATTTTCCAGCAATTAATTTATGGCCGTTTTCTCAGTCAGAGCTAGGAGAAAATTTCTGTAACTAAATTTTTCATGTCGTTCAGAGTGGTTTAAAAATTAAATTTTTTTTTTTAAATTTTCCATTTATATGAGCAAGAACTCCTAGTTGAACGTTTACTGAAAACCCTAAATTAATTTTGTAAAACACGTCCCACAAAATATTTTTCTGTATCTAAGAAATTGGACATCGGTTTTAGTGTGGTGTGGTTAGTGATACCAATAAGATGAAACATTCCTGTATTTAAGTTTTAAGCAAAAAAAAAAAAATAAACAAAAAAAATTATATTGACACGTAAATTCTACAAAAACAATAAAAAAAATTAAATAAGTAATTATTTATAGTAATTATTTTATAACACTTTTTACTTGACCATCCAAAGGTTTTATTCATAAAAACATTTATTTTATTTTTGTTAGAAATTATTTGGTTGTTAAAAATTTAATTAACGAATTATAAAAAACAAATTTTCAAAAACTAATGCAAACATTTTTACATAGGAAGTTTACCCAAAATACATAATGAAAAAAAGTATAATTTAATGAAAATTTTGAAAAGTAAAGAAGAAAGGTTATATAAAATGGAGTTTGGAAAAAAATAATGCTGTTACAAAATTCCTTTTTTATTTATTTCTTCTCTTAACTCAATTTTTGTCCAAATTTGTTTGACATTATTTATAACAAAGTATCTATCAAACGAAATTTTCACCGAAAAGTGTATATTATAAAATAAAAACTTTAAAAAAATGTATCAAGAAAAAACTACTGAAAAAATTTTTATTTTTCAAATAGTTTCATTTGCGAAAGAAATAAAAATGTGTTTATGATATTGACGGAGGGCTATGCCATAAAACAACTGTAACCATATTTTAGTATTTTCAATTTCATTTTATATCATTTTTTTTTATAAAATATAAAACTTTCTGTAGTGAATGGACAGTAAAAGCTTCCAGTTTTAAAAATTTCAGCTTTTATGAATATAGCCTGCGTATTTTTAAACAAAAAAGCTATGTAAAACTGTTTTAAATTTTATTTAACAACAATATATTTTTCTTTAACGAATTCGTTTTTTTATGTGTGATGATTATTCAATGCTAATAAACTTCTTAAAAAATATTATTTTAAATTGTGTATATCTTGCCAAAATTAGCTTATCAAAAATATTGTACGTAATTAATTTAAATTTATTGTTTTATGAAATAATTTAGTTGCGATAAAAAAAAATATTCAAATAAAATTTGCGCACAAAAAAATTTTTATTTTTCGGCTTTTATTATTATGCATTTCAAAGGCGTAATTTCGCAAAGGGGAGAGGTAATTGGCGTAGTTTTTTCTTTTTGTCCCAGTTCAATAAATGGATGTAGTGCCAAATCAAAAAAAGACGCTCAGGAAATTTAGAAACTAAGCCAAACGATTTTTAACAAAATTTAAAACTTTTTGACCAGGGTTTTAAGTTTCAGGCATGCTTTTTGATAGTCGATATATTTTTATTATAATAAAGTGTAAGTGTGAACTGCTGAAATTCTCTAGTAATTTCTTATAATTTTTTCGCTAAGGTCTTGCTATTTTTTTCTAAATAAAAACAAAAACTATTTATACCTTTCATGCATGAAAGAGCACAGGATTTTCAACAACACAAAAAAGACGGCAAGTTAGTATTTTATTACACCATATTGGTACTTAAAAATTCTTTCCCTGGAAATTCCTTACAATTCTGACTAAAAATCAAAACTAAAACTTTTTGAAACTTTCAAATTAAAATTTCACTACTTCACTATTTTTTAAATGGTTTTACGAAATTAACTTAAATTTTCTAAAAAAAAAATATAATTGTATAATTGGAATCAAGGCGAATTTATAGAAGGTGATGGCATAAGAGCAGCTGATTTGATTTCTTTTTATTCACCTATATGTATTTTGTTTTTGCTTTTGCGTATTAGCTTTCAAAATCCGTAAAAGCAAAAACAAAATGTATTTAAATTTTGACAACTCTTACGCAGAAACAAAAACAAAATACATAGGAATTTTGTAGTTGTATTTATAACACCACCTTGTATGGATTCGCCTTGATTGGAATTAAGTAAAGAAAAAGATTGTCGAAACTTCTCATTAAGTTTTAAGGGAAATTATAATTATTATAATAAGTTTTTTTCCACAAGCTTTCTAGCTACTAAAATATATTAAAATTAGGTTGATTTCATAAAAAAAAAAATTAAGAAGAAACTTTAAAAATCAGGTTATAATATTTTATAGCAGCAAAAATTTCTGTAAAAATGGGAAACAATGAAAGTAGCCAGCACGCGCAACAAGTTGCAAAATCATAGCATGTCCCATAACGAAGACCATTAACCTTTGAAAAGTAGGCCTAATAGTGGCAGATAAAAAAAATTAGAATATAAAGTTATGGCAAAGAAAGTGCTAACCATTTTGATGAAAAATTTCGGGCTTGCGGTTGCCAGAAAAAAGTAAGAATATCTTTATTCATTCTGCAAAAAGTACGCAAAACAGTAGAGCTACATACGTTGTCACAAGGTGAATGTACGTAGCTCCCCATCGGAATAATAAGCAAAAAAATGTCTGCTTTGAAAGGCAATTCGCCAATGTGGCTTGAAAGTGACCGCTTTGTAAGCGCTGGAACAATTATTCAAGAAATTTATGTTAAGCGCAGGCTGCAAAGGCGACTTTTACCTCATGGTTCGACTTCATAAAGATTCTGTGGTCTTTGGAACTGATCTCGCGACATGTCATTAGGGAAAACTGATGTTAGCGTGGTATTCGCTATCAAGCAACACACTGTATTTTTTTTTTTTACCAAAAAGATGTAAATTTGCCAAGTTGCCAAGAACTTTCGCTTATCGAAGCAGACTGAGGAATTAGGAAAACTAAAGTTCAAATAACTCAACAAAGTTGCTGCGCAAGGTGTAACGAAGAATATTAATTCGAAATGCAATGCAAACGTTTTGTCTATGTATAGCAAAAAAAGAACTAGTTTCGTTTTGTTTGAATTTCATTAGAACAAGGTTTAAATGGAAATATGTTAATATGTATACTTTTTATAACCTTTCAAATGCGACCAGTTTTTTTTTTTGTGCTCATACTTTATGTATCTTGACATACATACATAAAAAATTTAGTAAAATATTAAATTTTTCAACGAAAAATCAAAATTTATGCACCCGAGAAAACTAGTTCACGTTAAAAGTAGTATGTATGTACATATCGTCACCTGAAATGCACCGCCATTTTGTAAAGCCGCACAACAGCTGCACTGCTACATCAACCAAATGTGTTAAAACTTCACATATCATAGGCAATTTAATATATTTATTGCAAATGCAAACTACAAACACTACACACACTTTTTAACACATATTCGCACTTATTTATTTACTTTAAACACACAAATTTAATGAAAACTTTTTATCACAACCCAAGAAGCACTGAACGCGCAACAGATTCAAACGACAATTAAAACACAACTGAGGAGACGGAACTGTTGACGATAGAAACACAGGGCGAAGCGCTGTACATTTTCTCTAATTGGAGCAAGCATAGACAGAAACCGCAAGTATGAAAAAAATTTAAGGAGTATGAAAAATAATTCACTATTTGAATAGCAAATCAATAAACTTGTTGAATATTATTTCAAATAATTTCACGATTGAAAAGTTGCAAAAAAAAACGGTGTATGTATGTATATACAAAATTGTTCACATGACTCACGCTCTGAAACGGCAAAAGGTCAGTGTGGCAGGAACAAAAAGAAAGCGGCAGGTATGTATATGAATTTCTGAAGCAAAATCGATGAGCGTAGCTATATCTATCTAAAATGTGCGATTTTATAGAAACTAAAATTTAACTAACTTCAATCGATTACCTCTCGCAATTAATTGATTCACCAACTGAGTATATTTAATAAAACATTCCATTACACCGAAGCGTAGGCGTAGGAACAACTTATTCAAACGACAGCTTCAAAATAACTAAGGATACGGAACTGTTGATGTCAGAAGCATAGGAAGAACCAAAAGTAAATTTGGAATACTGCAACTTAACGATAACACCCGAAAAGTCGGTGGAGATAACGCTCGCAACAGTTTGAAATGCATGTGCGCTAGTTAGTACCACACAGTGTTGTTCAAACTCTTTATGTTTATTAATTTCAGCCGAGTTTCGTTTAACGCATTGACGCTGAAACTGTAAATGCTTCATTTGAATTATACACAGTGAGGCAAAACGGTTTTCTTTTTCCTACGTTTCAATGTAGAAGGGAATTATCATAATTGGGAAATAATTTAAGCCATTAGGCCTTTGAATCACTTATTCGTTGGGTAATTTAATACAAAAGCGAGTACTCGCTGTGATAACTTTGTCTTTTGATATCCAAAAATTTATTAATAAGACATAATTTTACTTAAATGACATAAACATTACGCGTAGTCACTTGAAACAAGTCTGTTTGAAAAAGAAGACCGGGCATAATCGGGGCTATCCTTGAATCCCTCGTAATTGGAATTTCCGTGAAATCTACAAAAAAAACTAACACCGCATCCTTTGTAGTTCAAACGTGGCATACACTTTGAGTGGTCGCGTTGCCGCTGATTTCACGGTGGCTTCAGTGATAACTCCAAACTATCCCCCTGTTGGCTTTCATCTCCTCAAATATTTCTCAAGAACGAAATAAATGAACTAGAAAATGTTATTGCATTTCCATTCTTACTTTACTACTTTATTAAATATAAATACTGCAATTGTTCGCCATCTGCAGCGCGTTTTCCGTCACATCTGATTACGTTAAACGCCAGAGTTCTGTTGGATCCACGACCGCAATGCGCCAATGTAGGTGTACATTGCCGGCTTGCCTGGCGCACCACAGCCGAAACCCCACGAGACCACACCAAACAGCTTGTCATCGACGGTGAGTGGACCGCCAGAATCACCTTGACAGGCGCTCACCTGTCCACTTGGGTGGCCGGCGCAAATCATACGATCTGTAATGCCTGGAATATTCTTGGGATTACAGAAATCACGACTCCACAACTGCACGCGCGCATATTTCAAGCGATTGGGTAGCTCGAGTTTACCATTGATGGCACCGAAACCGCTGATTGTCGCCACCGTGTCCGCTGCGTGATTCGCCTCATCATCGGCTAATGCAATCGTTCCGATATTACTGCACAATGGCACGGCCTCGCTCAATTCTATTAGCGAGAGATCGTAGTCTTGAGTTTGCTGATTATATTGCGGATGAATGATGAATTTGGCAACGCCAAAGGACTTGCCATCACCGGCAAGCAGATCAGTTGTACCGACGACGACACGCATTTGTGTAGGACTCTGGCCTATGGTGCAATGGGCGGCAGTGACAATAGTGGTGGGCGAAATAAGCGAACCACCACAATGATGACGACCACGCAGCTGTAGCGAGACCTGATGGGGAAATTGGCCGGGCTGCGCGAATTGGCCACCAATAATTCGCGTGTCGCCAGCGCCTAGCTCATAGGCGAATGCGCTAAAACAGGCTAAGATGAGCAGGAAAAACATTGCCAACAAACTAAAGAAATTTCTTTTTATATCTTTATTATAAAAAAGTGCGCTAGTTAGAAATTTTAAATAAACTGTGTGCGGTTAGAATTCGCAAACGTCTTTTATAGCGGTTAGCCTATAGCTACCGCTAGTTCTGTCTAGCATTAGAAAGCATTAGCTTTATTAGCCTGGCTTTAGACTGGCAAGTGTTCCTGCTGTGTGTTTGCTTACCTTGGCGGAAGTGGGCCAAGTGTGGCAATGTGGAATTAGCACCCGACTGCGTGCAAATTAGGTTATAAATTTTGCACATAGCAAGTGGAGGGTCAATAGCCTGCCTGCCTAGAACTTTGCAATGGTGAATGAGATTTGAAGCGCTTAATATTTTTGACATGTTTGTAGGACTTCCCGCATACCATTGACTAGCCGGTTAGCTGTGAAGGCGTTCACTTCAGTTTGACGTTGTGCAAATATTTTCCTTTCATTTTATACATACCTATCACGAAATCATGCTGTGCGAACGTTATCTGGTTTAAAGGTCTCAGTGCCAACCAAATCTACTGCAGCTACTGTATTTTTTCGCCAAAAGTAGCCGTATGTATTTTTTCATTTACTTAGCTTTTTTATTTCATTTTAATCGCATCCAAAGTTCTTGTCTTTTATTTGAGTATACGAGCGAATTTTTGTATGGAGCCAGAGTTCATTGTAGGACAGTCGGCGAAATCATTATCTTTTCCCCTCACTCTGACCGTTACATATCATCCAAATATTTTGCCAACGTTCGCGTTTATATATGTCTTTATAATTCTGCACGGAAACGAGAAACTCCTGTAAGAAAATGAAAAATTAAAGTTAAGATTTTAAAAATGTTCTTTAAAGGGATCTATTGTCATAGTAATAACAAAAAAAGAGTGATGTAGAATGAACAGCAGCACATAGAAAATCCAATGTCCAAAACAACTCACGAAAGCCATGAGAATCGATCATTTTGCGAGCTCACTGGTAAAATCATTTTCTAGCATCTACCGCCCATGGGGTACCCAACGTACTGTCAGTTTGGTTTTTGTTTTTGTTATTAATATTTTTTTACCATCGTTGGTTATCGAATCATCTTAGGCAAAATTTCATTCAGTGCTTAGTTTTCCGTAGGGTATTTTTGGTTTCGAAAGCCATTTAAGCGCTCTAAGATTGTGGGCGTCTAACAACCCGCGGTCAACAGACAGGTGTCATGCCTCAATCTTAAAGCGAGTGGGGTGGAATAAGAAAGATATGACTATGGAATCGCGGAACTCAACTTTAGCCATAAATTCAAGGCTCATTTCGCCGGCAGAAGTGACTGGGAATCTAGCACGCCACAAAACTTCGATGAGATTCCAATCTTCACGGATGGCTCAAAAATCGGTATAGGAACAGGTCCTTGAAAGAAGTAAGCAGACTTCCAAATTACTGTATCGTTTTCCAACCTGAGAGTGACATAGCGGCAAGGTTGGTATGCATGGAGGCCTTTCAAATCTTCCCTTTGCTGTAGACAGCGAGTTGGTGAACAAGGGTTTAAAGTCGACAGCGGCTAACTAGAAGTGCATTCGGAACCGTCGAGGATCTCTGCAATCTCTTCGGTAACACACAACCAACTTCTACTGGGTCCCGTGATACAGTGGCATCACTGGAAATGAGAAAGCGGACGAGTGTGCGAGAAGAGAAGACGAGGCAAAAAAGATCGGGGTAATCTGTCAAGGGACTCAATGTCAAGCTTCTCACAGGATTACTAACGCTACACCTGCCCTTCGGTCATATGACCTCTAGGTTTGGAGTCTCGCAGAATGATTTCTGTAGGAGCTGCAGGGATGAGGAAGAGATAAGGGCCCATTAAGCACTGCCTGAGCGAATGTACTGCACTACGAGAAAGGGGTTTAAAATTTCTGGGGACCATTTTTTCGGAGACCTGTACGACTTAGGTGTGGTCGCACTGGAGGGATTCTGTTGGGATATGCCAAAGCATCGAGACGGTTTAAGAACGTATAAGAATAGGCTAGGAGAAAATCCCTTTCTGGGCATCCCAATGGGTCCGGTGGCCAACGAGTGAACTCTCTACAAGAGCAGCCCGTTTAACCTAGCCTAACCTATCCGAAGGAAATGTAAGGAATTCCAATTTCAAATCATTCGCTGAGATTTTACTAGTACCAGTCCACATGCTGGCTTTCTGCAGGTCGCGTGGCGTACTTATTGCTGCACTCGACCTTTGAACTCCAAGATACTATTTCTGGGCTGGGTTAGTTCCTTTGGATGCAGCTTAAATAATCGATGTTTACCATTCGAGGGGTCGGTGCAGCTGAGTGCGTCGTACGACGATTTGAAGGTAAAATATTGTATTTAGCATTTCATTTTATACTCACCGGTCCGAAGAGCGTTTGTACGACCACATTTTCAGCTGCAAGATTCTTGTTAGTTGGAACATGAGTGATAACCAATGCAGTATTGCTCTGAAAGAGAGTAGAGTAGTAATTGAAATGAGACGAAAAGCTCTGCTAAAACTAAGTAAGCGCTCTGGGGGAGGATCTAACGAGCAAGAAACATATATAATTTATACAAAATATAAGTCAGCACGAGTGCTTCAACTTATCGTACAGTCTGTTTTCTTCCCCCATTTACTCACCGGTACTGGCGCACCATAAGTTTCGAAGCGCTTCTTCGGCTCAATATGTGTACAAAACCATTTCGTATATGCTGACGGTATTTCTTTACCCGGGCCACAATTCTACATAAAAATAATTTCCGCATTAAATACCATCCGTACAAATCAATTCCAAATCACTCAACTCACACTTTTCCTACACAAACCCAATGGCAAATTGATTTCACCCCATTTCCTCGAATCGAATGTCGTAAAGATCATACTCTTCAAATCGGCCGATTTTGATGCGCTATACAAAAGTAAAACATCATCTTGACTCTCTACGCACTCCAAACGAAAATGCTGCCCATATTTAATAACCTCATTGGTGCGATCTTTTTCATCACCACTCACAATACGAAAAGAATTGCGCACACAGGGCGTTACCGAGGGCGCTATGGTTATTTCACACTCTTCATTGATATTTTGACTATGCCGCACAACGCGCTCATTGATGATGACCGACAGCGCAGGTTGTGCCTTGACACGTTCATCGCAAATATTCATTTTCATCGGCATCAATTGAACTATGGCACCGAAGTAAACATTCTCTTTGGGCGCCTCCAATTCGATGGCTTTGTGGAAGTTATCGAATAGACGGCGTGTCTTCTCCACAAGCAGTTGACCACGATCGCGTAGATTCTTGAAAGCGTGCACCTTCTCCTGATTATGCAGAGCGGAATTGAGATGGGACAATTGTTTTTTTTTTTGGTATTTCTGGTACTAACCTGCTCCAGGCAGATGTCCTCAAACCAGTTGCCAATGCGCACCACTGGCCGATAACGCGAGGTTGGTATCATTGCAGTCATTTTCAATGGATTTTATGAAAGTTATAAATAAGTCGTCCTAATAAAATGAAATAAATATGAATTGTTGTATAAATATATTGGACGCTGTGTAGAATTTCTAAAAAAATAAATTTGTATTGATTTTTCTTTTGAGCTTTCAAAAAATTATGATTAATGTTTGTGTTTTACAAATTCGTTTTGCGTCTGATTGTTCGATTATAGGGCGTAAGGAAAATAATTTTCTTAGAACGGAATGAGTAATACAAATGTACTAAAAGGTCTTACGTAAAAGGGATTTGTGTCGCTCTTCTATCAAATCGGAGAAATAGTGAAAATATTGGAGTGTTTTATTCTCTTCAGTCCAGATACAAGAATGATAGAATACAAGATTGCGCCTTCCCGCGGTGAAATGACAGATCTCGCCTTTAGTAAACAAGAATACGGGAGAGAGAAAATTGAACAACTGCCAATATTTCATTGAAAAACGTGTTCTAATTGTTCTAAAGTGTAAAAGTATGAATTTATAGGCAGACATTTAATAAATAAATTCGCAAAATACTAAAAAAAGTGTCTCTTTTTCTTAATTTGTGAAAAAAGCTTTGTCTAGTTGAAGTTGAGAATTGTCAAACCCGGCAAAACCAAAGTAGCGGTACTTCTAAAGGCGTCACCTTCAGTATTCAGTACACCGTGGTCCAGATATGTGAATGAAACTCGTCTTTCTCTTTCACTTCGGCATCGCACCAATAATTTACTGCGAGAACTGTACGAGGGCTTCAAATATCTCTCGTTCATTGTGCCAAAAAAATGCAATTTAATTTCAGTTTTAAAAATACTTACGCGCATACCTTCCTTTAATGACTTTCCCGTTTCTGAGAAACTAAAATTTAATATTCAGCTCTTCTACAAAACGACGCTATTCAAAAACCACAATTATTTAACAATTTATTTATACTTCATTTAATTAGCAACTTGTGGTGAATAGAAAAGGCATTACATGGTACATACAAATAAAATGGTTGGTCGTGTCTATTGTTGCATAAGGGAGATGAAAAAAAAAAAATAGTTAAGGGAGATTTGTATTAATGGATTAGAGCTGATGTGACGACGCACGCTTACAGTTAGCTGTGATTTATTGTGCACTGCAATTGAGTAAAACCTTTGATGAAATAACTCGAATAGGAAGTCAGCGCTAACAGAGGGTAGACGATGGGGGACAGATGATACTAATGTGCATTGCAAGGTTATTGAGTTTATTTTTTATTTTTTACTTTTCATAACAGACGTGTACTTTGATTTGCAAAAAAGATGTTAGAGAAAAAAATTACGTGTGAACTACAAATAGGGGTCGAAAATAATTACTATGTTCATTTTTTTCGGATAACAAAAATCATTGGCAAGATTTTGGCTAAGTTATTTTACAAAAGAGTTAAAACAAATGTCTGAATAAGACAACAGGTTAAGTCATATACAGTAAAATTTAACAGAAAATATTTTCGTAGAACATCTCAACCCATTAGCTCCCGCCTAAAAGTGTCGTTTTCATCTCTACTTTATATTTATATTTTTTTTATCGTGAAGCAGAAAAAAATAATTCCACAAAAAAAAAATCGAGCTTCGAAAAAATGTTGGCTCGCTTCAAAAATTTTTATTCACCGGAATTTCAATTCCACATTTTTAATAATTAAAAAGAAATATGGTATTTACTATCTCCGTGTTTTTTTTTTTAATTACTAATTCCACTATTCTTCACAAAACTCGACAACGACTTACGGATATTTTTTGTTTAATTCTGGTTATGTTTGTATCTTATGTGCTGCCATACCGCTCATTCGATTTCGACAAAATTTTGTCAACTCATTACTAACACTTGGGCGGAAGTCAAAGGTATATTAAAATACCTGTAGGTGGCGCTATAGTTGAAATATTGACAACTACAACTACTTATAACCCAAAATATTCAAATTTACGACATAGCTAGGTTGGATGTCAAAAATTGAAAAATTAGATCCGATAGGTGACGCAATAGTCGAATTATTTTCAAATGCTATATTTGCGAATAAAATTAAAGCGTCATTTAATAATACTACTGAAAATAATGGGAGGAATGCGATGTTGAGGTCAACAGGCTGTGAAAGAAATAGAATTGAGCACACAAATAAAAAGGGAATCGATCATCGTTCTGCTCACATGGCCATAAAACAATTACGCTCTAGAAGTACTAAGCATTCCAAAACATAGCGACATCAGCGAAGGAGGATTTCATACATTAATTTTAGTTTTTAAAAAATGTGTTGGTATTTGGGGATGCGACTCCCAAATTGTGCTCACAAGGCGCAGGAAGTACTAGCTAGTTCAATATGAGCTGCTATTTTATTTTTGTTTTTTTTTTTTATGAAAAAAACTCATTTTACAAATTAGAGACATTGTATTTGAGGCAGGAGATGGCAGCTCAAATTCGATTTCACTTTTGAAAAGTCTCTATTTCAAAACAGAAGTAATAAAAGTTATATTATTCGTGAAATTCCATTAACCTAGAAAATGTTTTTTATTTGCATTCCGCTAAACCGCCACTCCCGTTGTATATTGAAATTAGCAAATTTTACGCGGCAGTTTGTGGTAATATTCATGTGGTAATGTACAAATGTAAGCGTAATTACAAAAAATTTAAATATTTACATAATAACAGAAATGAATCTCATAAGCCATAAACGTTGCCATTAACAGGCAAGCCAGACCAACGACAATCCAACGCAAAAATGCAAGAATGGCAAGTACTAATGGGAAGAAATAGACATCTACCTGCAATGCAGTAAATACCCGACGCTACGCTCCGCTAGCTACACAAAAAACAAGAAATTCAATTCATTTATTTATACTTAGCGGACTGCTGACTGATAAGATTTTTTTGTTCCCGGACTACAGCTCTCATTAGATGTATGTGCATATGTATATATGTACTTTACTTATTACGCTCGCTATTGCAGTTGTGATGTGTGTAGTTAAAATCATACATACCTATCTATCTATCTATATGTAAATTCTCGCATGCCATCTCGCGATATCGACACTTGTGATACAAAACGTGCACGCTAGATACATATGCCGACACTTATTGACAGCCACTTACTAATCACGTTCGTTATCGTAAACATCGCGTGCTTGTCGTTAACTAGTAACAGACAAATAACAGCTTAGACCTTCTAGGCCAACAGCTTTTTATCACTAGAAAAATTATTAATTACTGGTACTAAGTTAAATTATACTCGGTAAATACAGTTGTTGAACAGCAATGTCTCTTTTTATTTTTTTAAGTATTATTTAGTTATCTTCTTGTTAATAACAGCTAGGCCGAGAGATAAGCCTAGAAAAATGCGATCAGATGAAGTTTATTGCACCCATTGCCACAAAGTACGTACATATGTACATATGTAGTTATGAGATTAGAGTTAATTTTAGTTTTTCTTAGTTTTTGTATACATACATCGCAATAGCTTTATGAGGGGATTGGAAGCAGCGGCTAACTTTTGTCGTATTAGATTTATAAGGTAGATAATTTTGCATACGAGCCATTTGAATGAAGAATTGAATTTTATGACTATGAAGGGACTAAAAAAAGCTTGCTTAGTTTGCTAGTTAGAAGGAAAGCAGCGAATCTCCAATTTAATCAGCTTAGTTTAAAATTATTTTAAAAATTTTCGCGCATAGTTTTCCAATTATTTTTTAAGCCGGTGAAAAACAGTTTTTTCATCCATCAAGTCTTATTATGATAAAGTGCAAGTTTTAAGTGGCTACAAATCAACTCTTGATTTTTGACAATCTTTTTTTTTTGCTGGCGGTTTTCCCCATATAAAAAAAATACCGAGCATGTATGATATGGACGGAGTTACGAAAGAGCATCAGTAAACAAAATCTGCCAAAAATCAACATGAATTTTTAGCCACTTGAAACTTGCGCATTATTTTACTATAATTTAATAGACAATAAAACTGCGTACCGACATTTTTACTAAAAATTCTTTTTAAAATTTTTTGTTTTTCTCCCCTCTTTTTGAACAAAGGGTGCAACTTAGAGGGGTTTCTGACAGAATTGAATATATTTTTATGTGAAAAAAAAAGAATTAAAATTTAATTAAGAAAAATAAATTGGCGAAAATTTTGTGTAACTAGTTATGATACGCATTACTTACATATTGCTAAAGGTTTTTTTTTTTTGCTTTCTATCACCGCACGAATCGTTTCAATTTTAAAACATTAGCAAGGTTTTTGGCGATAAATTGTTTTCGCTCATATTACATAAAACTATAGTTCATACTGCTGTTCATACTATAGCAAAAATCATGTAAATTAATGCTTTATAGAATTTGTAAAAACTCAACAAATTCTCCAAATTTTTTTTTTTACTTTTTACAAGGTTGTTCAGAGATTTTTTGTGTATGCTGTTTTATTGCCTATTTATTTTTATTATAAAAAGTGCAATTTTGAAGTTGCTAAAAACTGCCGTCAATTTATTTGTATTTTAGTTTTTTTCTTAATTTTTTCCTTGGAAATTTTTAATCTGCAATTAAATAGGCTTAAAACTGCATTCCGAAAAGTCTACTAAAAAATTTTAAAATTTTGATGAAAATTTGTTAAGTTCCCATAAATTTTGTATTAAGTCTGAAACACTAATTTTAGGAGTTTTCCTTATAGTATGAACTGAAATTTATGATATTTGCATATAAAATTAATAAGAAAAGATTGTTATGAAAAATCTTGCTAATATTGTAAAATTGTCACCGGTCGACCAGTTTCGCTTTGTTTGTTTTCCATTTTCTAAACTCGCCCAACAAATTCGCTTTAGACTGACTTTGACAATCGCCACCCCAAAAACCAGGGCCATTCATGTAAAGTGGTGAGCTGTCAGCTTGTTCTTCTTTCCCAATTCGATCTGATGTTTTGTTTAGATAAATAAAATATATAAGAGCAATGCTGGGCGAATTCAGCTTTTTACATTTCACGCCAAAAATTATACAAATAAAACGTAAGGGCAATACTGGCCAAATTCAGATTTTGATATTTCCAACACAAAATTGAACAAACAAAATACACAATGAATTCGCCTTGGTTATCTTGCTATCACCTTGTATGGATCCACCTTGAATAAAAACTAAAAACAAAATACATGAAAGTTTTGCGATGAATTCGCTTTTGGTATTTTCACCACCATACTGAAAAAAGTTTTTGTGTTTTGATGGTTTTTATTCATTTTAAAGAACGCTTTACTCTCGGGGAGAAATATCGGAGTTAGAAGAAAATATTGCATCAAAATAAAGGTAATTTTCCTTTTTTAGTGCTACTTTTAAGCTAAACCATGACGGTAGAATTGAATTTTTACTAACTCTTTAATACTTTATGTTATCTTGTTTCTCATTCATTGAATTTAAACCAAATTTCTTCAGCCTTTCTAAAAAAAAATTACACTTTTTCACCCTGTACAATATCCTAACAGTTTGCTAGTCCAAGAGATAAAAATTCAACGACAGTTATGTAATTGCAAAATAAAATAAAAAATACAAAAAAACATAGATTTTTTTAGCGCGTTGAAATACCGAGGGCACATTTAGTAAAAATAGACCTGCGGAGCAATTCAGTAAGCTCTACACTTAAAGTAAGTGCAGACACTTAAAGTAGTAATTAACACATCTAAGGAGAAGCTCGGCTGTAATCTATCGAGCTTTGCATGCGTCATAGCATTTATTATTATTTCACGCTTCATTTGTTCCTATGTCGCATGCAGTCAAAGCGCAACCAAGTTTTGCGACTTAGAATGATTCTACTTGCTGTGAATATATTTTCGGCTTGTATCTTGAAGAAGATTATTACTTCATTTTATTGTACGTCAAGTTTTTTTTATTTTACCCATAGCAGCTGTCAATGCAGAATATTTCACAATTTTACACACATTTTGCTAATTTTATTGTACATTGGACGATAAGAGGAGGAGATTTTTTAATTTCGCCGAAAAATAATGGGCACTTCCATGCATGGAAAGTTTTACGATCATATACGCTGTTCATATTCTTCCCCTTCAACCCAGCCATCTTAGCTGAAAACATTTTAGCCGTCGGGGCGTATGAGTTACGTGTTACGCATTTTACAGGTTATGGAACTACATAGTATTAAGGTGCTGATATATATTTTGCAATTGCTGTTTTTTATTCAGGAAATTATAAATAATATATATACTAAATAAAACACTTCTTATCTTAAAGTTAAAGCAAATATCGATTTTATAGCAATTTCGGAAACGACAGCTATAAACATATACTTGAAATAAAATTCGTTAAGTTGAGAAAGCAACAGTGCTAGGTAGTTCGCGCTTTTATTTGGATAAATGCCATATTATAAAACAATTTTTTTTTAATTAGCAGATGTAAGCAGAAAATATTACGATACTCTTTTTAACTGATGAAATAATTCCGATTTAATTTTTGGCAATAGGAAAATATATAAAATAAAAAGCTTAAAGCCGTTTTTCTCGCGAATTCAACATTTTGAATAATATTATTCCTCCCGAAAATGTGGTATTTTTAAGTACTAAATATTTTATTATTAGACATAAAGCCTCCAAACTCATTTCTATTGGAGTCTAAAACGATAAGCTTTTTTAGATTTCTAATCAACTTTTGATAATGCTAATCATAAAACAAGCGCATATCGGCAATAGAGAAATTACTAATTTATAAAATATTCTCGGAATCTGCGCATTTAGATTATAAACTTAAAATAATATTGTTAGAAAGAGTAGTGACTATCATAAACATTTATTGGCATGCTAAAGATAGTGAAAGCCAAAAAAAAATTTAAAGTTTCAAGGTCAACGATTACATATTTTTGAGTTTTTTTCATTAAAATCGTTTTATAGAAATATGACTTGTTGCCAAACTAATAAGATATAGATTATTTAAATGCACGTCATAGTGAGTGGATTTGAGGTCAAAAATATTTTGTTTGGTAGTATATGAATTTATTTTTTTGTATTTTACTTAAGTTGTCGGCGACTCAAATTCCTTACTTTTCTCTCTACTGCTATGATTACCGAATAAGTAAAAAGTCTGTTTTCAGAACAAAAGCAAGGTGGAATTAAATATTTAATAACTTCGTTCTCGAACGAAAAATTACACTGAATGTGGCATAACGCCGAAACCGGTTTGCCTTCAAACCAAAATTTCACCTTGTCAGAGAAATAGAAGATTAAAAAGAAGCAAATATTTGTTTTTTTTTTATTGCCTGTGGACTTTTGCGTTCTTTATATAAAGATTTCAACTGAAAAGATTTCCCGACGAATAATTTTGTAAAACATTTTACTCGGCTATTGAATCGGAAAAATGTATATTTTGAAGAGGTTTGTTATACCAAGGCATGAAAACTTAATTGACCATAAAAAATTCAAGCTAAATTGTATAAATCCACAGAGTGTTTTATTATTTTGCAGGTATAATAATAAAAAATAATAATAACTTAGCGCTTACGCTATTTAGCTTGATGCTTGGCCAAACTTCTTCTACTATTCATGGTGTGCGACTTGATGTTGTAACACAAATTGAAGGGCCTACAGTTTACGTTATTTTTTAGGAGAAGTTATTTTTTCAGGGCAGAAATATACTCGGAGGTTGCC
Organism: Anomoia purmunda; assembly: GCA_951828415.1. Classification (NCBI taxonomy): domain Eukaryota; kingdom Metazoa; phylum Arthropoda; class Insecta; order Diptera; family Tephritidae; genus Anomoia; species Anomoia purmunda. The sequence goes on from OX639997.1 coordinate 113,904,563, forward strand.
GAGAGGCGATCGCTAATAGAAAAAACGTTTACTATAATTTTTAATATTACCTACCAAACCCAGCATTTGAACCCAGAATACATCGAATGAAGCGCACACACGCTACGAATGTTAGGACAGATATATCTTCATAGTAGGTACGATTTGCGTAAATATGTAGGTTAAACTATTTGAGCTATAATTTTATTATTATTTCTGAAGAAAATGTCAAATCGGGTACAATTTTAATTTATTACACCACCATTGAGTTTTTTAATCGCAAAATATGACTCAAATAAATAAAATAAAAATATATCCCCTTTTTTAGTTATTGCTCTAACTCTACATACTGCAAGCCATTCAATTAGCCACATAAAACGTGATAATTTTCTTATATTTAGTTATAGATATGGCTGAGTCATAAATTGTCAATTGGTTGTTTGCTAAATTCACTTTTTTCGGCAATTACTTTTAACGACTTTGTTACATATTTTTGTTTTTGTACAGCTTACTGTATGCTTTCTACACACAGGCACATATATATGTATGTATGTATATACATAAGTATAATTATCAATTTTAACATTTATTTACGAACAAAATGTTGATCGTAAATCGCGTGGTAAAATAATTGAAACGGTGCGAACTAACAAAATTTTAAGCTAGATCGCAATTAAGTGGCTTTAAAACGCATGGTCAATTTAAATCTTTATCAAAAACTGAAGAATAATTATTTTCAAATATTTAAACTGCTGTTGCACAAAATGGTGGATGGAGAGTCCGAACCTACTGCATACACAATTGCTTTTGCTTATTTAACAAATTGTCTATTTGTTTTTAGAACCCTCATTATTTTCAGTGATAAGGCGAGTTACTATGCCATACAGACCTCCAAATTGCAATCTTCAATAACGAGGCTACGTCAAACCCTATATGATATTTGCTTGACTATCTCCAGTAAATATCTCACGTGCCTCCAACTCTTTCACTTCTTCTGTGCCTGTGATAATCATAAATATTTTATCGCTATTCTATTTGTATATTTTTCTATTGTTGTGTTGTTAATTTTATTTGCTCATTAGATCAAAATACGAGTATATTCTACGATAATTTTGTTTCATACTAATTTTCATACATTATTAGATGCATTAAGCTGCCCCTCATCAACTACGTGCATACAAATATTTACCAAACGAACGCTTTGTTAAACATTTTTAGAAATGTCAATTGAATTATGCCTTGAATTTTCTATTTCTAACAGTAAGAGCAAAAAACGTCATAAGTCTTTAAAAATTCGAACGTCATCACAACATCGAGCGTTGATAATAATGATATGATAATCTTATTGCGATGCAACCTTGAAAAGTTTAAGACCACCTTGGTTAGTACTATCTAAGCCTCCAAGGGCAGTTGATTTTTTTAGAAAGCTTTTCCACGCCCATCATAACTTGCATTTAGGGTAATTGCGCCAACGAACAAATATTTTATATTTTTTCTATTTTTATTGACCTTAGTAGTTTTGGGGTTTGTTTAAAAAACATAAACTAATAAATATTATTTGAATTAAAATGTTTTAAACGAACTAAAAAATATGATATGTGTTCACAAAAATCAAAAACAGTAGCAACATGTACATGCAAGTTTTGAACATTTTGTCTATCCTTGTTTAATTTTTACTATTTTTTATAAAAATTTAATCAACTCCAACATGAAAACCAAGTAAGTCAAAGTTTAAAACTTTCTAGAAAATTTATGAAAAATTGACAAATTTAATAAGAATGAAAAAAAAATTTAAAATTTTAATCCAGATTTTTAGAAATTTTTTGTGTATACAGTTTTGTGGTCTATTTAATTTTTTTCAGCAAATTTAAAGTAGCTAAAAATTCTTGCTGATTTTTAAGAATTTTTTTTCTGGCAAAAAATGCGATCACCGATAGCAAAGAAAATGATCAGAAATGGCCGCAAAAAACATTTCATATGTTTTCTTCTTCAGTTTATCCCTTCTCATCCTTTCTCTCCAACGACGGCGGTGAGTTTTAGCGACAAATTGCGATATGTCTTGACTTTTTGTCGCTAGGGTTCTCATCCTTATAGCATCACACACACACAGAGCCCAGTCATTTGACGAGTTAAAGTTACCACCGGCGGCTTGGGAGGTATCACAAGTGGGTTAATAACCTGATGCTTGTTGCCCCTGTTTATAAATTGTATAGTTCAAAACCTCTACCTATATGCATTTTAATTAACTAACTATTACCTATATTTTAAATAAGCATAAGAATCTAGTAGTTAATTTAAAACCCGCATAATTAAGGTCACAGTAAGCCTTAAACCATTTCATACTAAATTTGTACCTCTAATTTTCTTTTAACTTCTGCATTTATTAGTATAACAAACACCTTTTTCCCCCAGAATAAAGAAAAAATAAAAAGAGGCATTTGTTTTAACGTACTCATTCTTATTTGCTTTTGTTGCTTGTTTTTTTTCTTTTGTGATTATCAAAGTCCCAATGTATGGTTTTATTAAGCGCCATAAAAGCTGCGACAATTGAAGTAATCTCGAATGCCAACTTTACTGATATTTGGCTTTATATTAGGGATGATCTTATTTGCGCCATAATATCATAATAGCTCTGAGCTCAACATGACCTTATAAAATTCCGCATTAATATTTAAAGTAATATGTGCAATATTAAAAAAAATAAAAAAATAGAGGAAACTTTCTCACAAGGCACAACTTTTTGAGTAGAGCTTGAAAAATACTATTCCAAAGAATTTCTTAGTATGTCCGGCATTTGCAGTTTTATAAGAAAAAAACAATATTTTTTTTACCGAAAACAAAATGGCTTACCGCTCAAAAAGTGACATCCTAATGTTTGCAAACACATGTCGGTATAATCTCTTAGATAAGTACATACAGTTATGATGAAAAAATAAGAACAAGACGTTTTTACCAGTTGTTGCTATTCTTATTTGGTTTGTTACTTTCTTTTATAAAATTCTAGCTCATTATATCTACAATAAACAACATATAAATCCATATTTTAAACTTTGTAGAAGAGAAAAGTTTAATAAAATTACATAAATATTTCCAACTTCTTAATTACGATTCGAAGTATGCAGTTTTATAGCACATTCAATTTTAGTACAAGAACGTTCAAGTTCCAAGTAGCTCAAAATTTCCTTCGATTTTTGATAAATTTTTTACTGACGGTGTCTCACATTTTCTTCCAGACACAGTAAGTTCGACGATCTTTTTTCTTAATTATAAATTTTTAGCTACTTAGGAGTGGTACTTTACTAAAATTTAATGAGCTGCTAAACTGCGTACTTAATGAAAATTTTGATTAAAAAGTTTTACGAAATTTTGTTGAATTTTGCTAACTTTTCCTACAAAGTTAGAAATATGCTTATTATATAATGAGCGAGTCTATTACATATAAAATAATAAACAGAAAACAAACAAAAGAAGAATGATCAAAAGCGGTAAAAATGTTTTGTTTCAATTTTTTTCACATAACTGTACATCTACAAGCACATACTAATCTCATAAAGGTGAGAAAAAGTCTTGCATATTTACTACGTACAAAAATACTTTATGACACCTCGTGCACGACTGTCAAGCTCACGTTCACGTTTTCGCTCTCACTCGTGTCGTGTTATATTATTTTTCTTTTGTTTTATATCTTTGTTTATTTGCTCACTTGATTTCGCCTTTCTTAATTATTTGTATATAAACATGTACTTAGTTTTGCAGTTGAAATTTTTGGCGTAATACAAACTACAATATCATTTTACATATGAAACGACTGTTATCTCAAACTAATAACAGAGAATGTACATATATGTGTAGTGAATTTAATAGCTATATTTCTCGTTCATTACCCATCTCTAGACTTTCTAGTGCAAAGAATATTTTCTACCTTCAGTTTTTAAGGTGTAAACGGGCACTATTGGTGTGGTGCAAATACTTTCTTAGCTTAACCTTAACCTTAATTTTAAAAAGTGCGAGCTTGCACCTTAAATAAATGTTAAACTGATTCAACCTAATAATCTTCCAAATAGTTGGGACTATATAGAGCATGTGTATTATTTCATATCATAGCCATCGACAGTGTCCTGTCAGTATTACAACCATAATTTTCAGTTGCGGCTTTTTGAGCTTAAGAAGCTCACTTGACGTTGTGGATAAAAGCGCACTGCGGGTCCTCAGATCAGATCTTTGACCAGCGCTCGCGAAATATGAGGCTCATCTATAGCAGATTTTGCACTCAAAGGTGATGCGATCATTTGCTATCTTACTAAGATCACCTCGATAGGTGGTCCTTAAAATATCGACTGGATGCCAGATCAAAACTTACTGTCCGATTAACGAACTGACTTAGCAACAAGATGGCAGGATTCTGGGTTCACAACCCACTGGCAGTGTAGTTGGCAATCTAAGGAGTTTATATTTCTTTATCGGAAGATTCATGCAGGGCTTCTAAAACTCTAAGAACTCTTACCGGAACATGCTATTCTTTTTCAGTAGCCTAAGATGGGAATGCAGCGGATGCGCGCTTCATTCGGTATGCCCCGGGTTCGAATCCTGGCCGGGAAAGTGACATAAAAAATTAATTTTTGAATGCCTCTTGGTAGGCAGTGGCAAACCCCCGAGAGCATTTATGCTTGAAAAAACTTCTAACAAAAATTATTTGCCATACGAAGTCGGCGCAAAACTGTAGGCTCCTCAATTTGTGTTACAACATCAGGACGGACACCCAAAATTGTAGAATAGGTTCTAGCAAACATCAAGCTTTGCAAAAACCGCGGAAGATTGGTTGAACTTTTTCGGATCTTTTTCGTTATTTAGATATAATTTAATGAACTATCGATGGTTGTCTATGACTTCACTTGGCTGCAGTTAAAAATTGAGGTGAACTCAGTTTTTTATTCAACGGAGAAGCAAATAGCCCCATAGGTAGGAAGCTCTATATGGAGAGCTGAAGAGTGAACACACGTAATCCCTCTCTTACTTTCCATTTAATTACTTTAACAACCTTGGGTATCGCAACTTAGTTTTTAAATACATATGTATATATGTATGTATGTAGATATTGCATCGTAGGTGTGGTCGAACTGTGCTGGCAACAACAACAAATAACACACAAACAATTAAAATGAAATAGCTGTAAGCGAAACAGGGCTCGTGATAATTGTCGCAATGCACGGCTGAATAGACATGCACGGCGTTGCGGAGTCAAAGCATCAAAAAAGAATTTGGATGCGAGCCGGTCTGACGCCAACGTCGACGCCGACGCCGGCAGTGAAGACGACATTGACGGCGCAAAGTCGCTGTTGCCGAGAATGGGTAAATACCGAGCAGAGGTTATACAAACATTTAGCGCAGGCAGCGACTTCTCACTTGTCAAGATTCATCAACGTCAACGATTTCGTTGATATTTCGCTGCTTGTCCGGCGGCCCCTTCGTCTTGTCGCTGCAATCGTACGACAAATGTTGCTCACTATTGTTGTTACGATTTTGTGAGTAACGTGTTGTAATTTTGGGCCCCTCTCTCTGTTCTTTTAATTACGTCCCACTGTGTAGCATGCCCGCAAAAGCTGCAGCCAAAAATAGTAGATGTAATTAGGCTTCGCGGAAATTTAGTATTCTTCTTTACCTAGAAAAAATGAAATGGGTATAACTGCGCATAACTTGGCAATTGCCCCAAAAAAGGACTCGGGTCGATAGGTGTAAAGAAATGGCGATGAAATGCAACCGTGGTAGTTCAAAGCACGTCTATGACATCATAACAGGTGACATATCGTGAATCTAACAATATTCGTCGGAAAGAAAACAATAATCGATAATATGGGTGTTCCAAGATGAGCCAAATCCAGAAAAGCTGATAAAAGCAAATAATCGCTTATTTTGTGGAAAATTTTGTAATGTGGCAACTTTACCATCTAAGAATATTAAATAGTCAATTGTGTTAAAAGTTTTTAGAAAATCAAGAAACGCCAACCGCCGGAGACGAATCATCCTTCACCAAAACAATGTGAGCTCTGACGGCTGGAGGTTCACACAAGAGAGTTTTTTTTAGCACTGAAAAAGTCGAATTAATGACTCGTTCCCCTTACTGCCCTAATTTGACACCTAATGATTTCTTTTTGTTCCCGAACATCAAAAATAAAATGCGAGGTTAAGGTTTTTCAATGCCTGATGAAGCGAATTGAGCCTCTAAACAGCACCTTTTGGAGCTGCCCACTACATTTAAAACTGGTTGAAGCGAATGCAGAAGTATTTCTTGGCATCCAATGAGAGTATGTCAAAAAACACTAAAGCCTTCTTCATTATTATTTTAGTGGGTTTTCATTATCAGGCACAAAATATAAAATGCAACCCATGTTCCAAAAGTATTTTCTTTTTCACTGCCAATTAGCTTTGATTCTTGTAACCACGCAGGCAACTTAAATTTGAGGGCTATCTTCTAATATTCAAAAACATAATTTTTGTATAATTTGAGTTAAAAGTAGATGTGGATTTATTTATAGTAATCAAAATCCTTATGAATTATTATAATCAATCAAAACTTTTAGTTCTATTTCAAAACTGTTTTAATTAATTAATTTTTATCTTTTTTATGATTTTTTTTATTTTTTATTTTTGTCCGCCTCGTTACACTGTGCATCGTACACCGCGTCGGTAATTAACGACATAGTTGTTGCAGCCGATGGGGTGTAAGTTTTGTTGCTGTTACTGCTCATATTGTTTACTTCGAGTTTTATTTTTATTTCTTTATTATTCGTGCATTTTTTAATCATAACCAACTCAGTCGGTCACAATCGCCGGTTAGGCCTAAACGAATTATACATAAACGATCAATTAGCCAAGTTAATTCACTGCCTCATCAGCTGTCATCTGAAGCAGAAGTTTTGTGTGAAAAACGCAGTGTTTCAAGGTTTGGTTTGTAAGGAAAAGTTTGAGTGGTGCGAATTTTACCTACAAGTGGCTATTGCGGGTTTTGTTTTTTTTTCTAAGTGGCTCTTGGACCCTTAAGGTTTTTTGTTTTCGATTTTTGCCAATTTTTCACTCAATTTCGGTAAATGAAAAAATAAATTTGTGTGTATAATTTTTCTTTCGGCTGCAAAATACTGAGAAGTGATATCAACAATTCAACGTAAATATCAAGTAACCGTATTTAAGTTCTTTAGTTGATTTGTCAGTGGTGGACGACTTGGATTTGGAGTGCACAAAAAAAACTCAACTAATACCCGTTGGCAATCGTAAGTGAAAAAAAAATATAAATAAAAAATATAAATTTTGCTGCTTTGCTGCTAATATTGGTAGTTATTTTTATCGATTTTGAATTCGACAACCAGCAAAAATATCACTGAGAATTGTTTCAAGGATTACTAATATTAGCGGCGTAGATCCTCGAACAATACACTAACCGGAGAATTTACTTCCTGAAATTAATTAAAAAAGAATGATTTCTAACTAATCCAAATAAGCCCGAAAATTTGTAACCAATCTAAATAAGCCCGAAAAACATAGGGTTCAAATCGAAAACTACTTCTTTCTCATATGACCAATATTGAGTGGTTGAGAAATCGATTTATATCTGGTGATTTTGTTGCATCGATATTTTATTTCGAATCTGTAAAAAAAAAACAGTTACACCCGCTGAAGATGAGTAAGGTTAATCTGTTTCTGGTACATACAAAACTGATTCAATATCATGTCAGCAAAATTATAGCATTTTCTTATCATAAGTCGAAAGATTAAACCCAATTTTGCCGATGAAACTTTGTTTAGCAAAGATAGAAGGTAAGAAAAAAGCACGCAGAACGAGAGGCAATATGCCACATAGATAGAAATCGCCCGGCAGCCTGAATCAGTAAGAATCAGACACCGAAAATAATAATCGTTAATTTGATTTTTTTAGTTTACAAAAAATCATTAGAAGAATTCATTCCAAACAAACCTCGAATGCTTAGGTCGTATGCTATGCACATTTGAGCTTATTTGTATTTATAAGATTTTTTTAGCATTTTTTTTTTTTATTTAGATCAAATTTGGTCGATATTTTGTGATTTTTTGTTTTCGTTCAAAAATAATCGTTATTCTTGGATATAAACTTTCCGATAACATTTTGTCGATATTTTGTGATTTTTACTTTTTCGATCATAAAATGTAAATCCTATTATTATTGTTGTTGTTGCTATTATTGTCATCGCTGACAAATGCATATTTTGCATTTATTATGAACGAAAAATTTTATTCCAAGAATAACGATTATTTTTGATCGAAAAAAAATAAAATAAAAATCACTAAAATATCAATCAAACATGATTGGAAAAATTAAAATATAAGAATAACGATATTTTTTATCGTAAAAAAAATCCCAAAATATCGATAAAAATTTGTCGAAAAAAATGTACAAATAACGATCAAAAAAATAATGATCACAAAATATAAATCAAATTTTATCGAAGAATTTGAAATCCAATTATACCGATGAATTCATGATTTTTTTTATAAAATGTGTAATAGTTACGGTCCTTGGCAAGACCAACCAATGCAGAAAAATTTGTTCCTTAGGAACTCTTTCGCTTTAAGAATCCATTTCATGAGTTTAGTCACCACGTATAGACCTCAAGGTGTTAAGAAGACTTCCACTGTTCCTGTTTTTTTTTGTTTTTTTTTTATTAAACACTGCTAAAACGACAAAGCTTGGCCGCATATAAATTCGGGTTAATCGGGTATAATATATCCGACTATCATGTAGAGATTTTTCGTTGCTCATGCGAGAAGTTTTATCATTAACTCCGTTTCTATGAAAGAAGTTAGCAGAGTTTATTTTTCCGACTTCGCCTCCAACTGAGAGTTTCCAAACCTGGCTGCCTGACGATAAACTAATGAAAACAGTGAATATACAAACTACATACATAAATGAATATACAAACAAATGAAATGAAAATCATCGCTAGGTGAAAGTGCTTTATTATGTTAATTAATTTGTATTCTTTTTTTTTAACCAAAGCCATGGTATCTAGATCCAATTAGATGTCAGTGAGATTATAAAAGGAACGCACAAGAAAATTTATACTCGTATATAATAATTAAGCTCTGCGCCACATTTAAGATAATTCATAACAAGCCAAGTGTTGTATTAAATATGAATCCCATAAATATTTAGTATGCAGATTAGGAAGGACACATACAGTACATACAAATCGAGTGAGGCAAAAATTCGTCTGCCGCTGACTAAAATATACGAGTTTTTTATTCGCACACATACTCGTACATATCTCCATATATTTCTCGATATACTGAATACAATTTGCCTACCCAATATTTACTGCAATAAATTGCTTTTTAATGAGCCCTTAATTTCAGTAATCAAACCGAAATGTGTCAAGTGTGAAAGTGTCGCAAATAATTACTTGACAATTAATGATCGTTGTGAAAGCTGTCACAGGAAACCCGTTATCTGTGTAATTTTTTTTTTTTGATATGAATACTGTCAGAAGTTCACAAAGTATTTGCAATTGAATTGCTTTAATTTGAAATTAGCGGCTTAGATGTGTGGCTGTGTACTGTAAAAATATTTATAGCTTTACTATAATTGGATAGATTTTTTGTAAGAATGACTTAATGTTTATGCAGGGAAAAAATATATTTCTTGATTTTTGTTTCTTTCTTCCTTCCTTCCTTCTTCTTCTTTCGTATAATGTAGTTAGTGGTGATTTTCTGTCATACCTTGCCAAATTTAGATTGTTTATGCTTTGTGATGATTTGCGGCCTAATAAATATTTACCACTTTTAAAGCAAATATGAATATTTTATTTTATGTAGATTTTAATAGGTTGAAATGAAAATTTAAGCTGTCGATAGAAAGTGTCAGTAGCTGAGCTTTTTTTTTTTTTTTGATTGAGGACCATCATTTTTTGCCAATTTAAAATAAGGATGTAAAAAATTTGGTTATCTTGAATAGCAAAATAACAAAAATTTCAACTAATAGAATTTTGTTTTTGAGTTACTTTTTCTCAGCCACTAAATAATTATGTTTAAAAAAAAAGCTTACAAAATGCAAACTGACTTTAAATTTATTTTCGTATTGCACAACACACCTATGGCATAAGAAAAAGTTCTATGCACACAACTGCCGGCGCCTCGGTGTTATAATTCAATGTCACAGCACAATCAACAATTAAAAATAAAAATTCATGTGGATATGTTTAAAAACTCGCCAGCTCAAAATTAGGTTAAATATTTGCAATATAATATCAACAATATTTTAATTACTTTTCATTTAGATCAGCCGAGTTGTGGAAAAGGTGTCTGAGCTGTACAAACAAATTGTGTACATTTTGCAGATAGAAAGCGTGACAGAAATATGCAGACAAGTTCTAAAAAAAATGCATATTCCAGACATTGATATTTGTTTAAAAAAACTCGAAGTTTTCCAAAGTAACCTTCATTAGCGAAATTAGTGATGAAACGAACTAGTAAACACCAGTGCATACCAAATACTATCGGTATTTATATTGATTAAATATGTAGATTTACGTGAGCTGGGCTCATAGTGACATTTAAAAAAATATCGAATTTAAGATAGATTTCATACACGGAAATAAATATCGATAATCGATATTTCGCGATTAACAACAACGTCGTATTTATCCATTAAATACTTCTTTATATATTTACATTTTTATATATCGGTATTTTTTGCCTAAATCTATTTGAGAATACCTCCGAAAAATGGGTTTTTTGAAATAAAAATAAATTTTTTTTTTTCAAAAAATTACCTCAGATGGCATATATCCAATATTAGACATTTTTTATTTGAATTTACGAGAAAAGTCGGACGTGAAAGAGTAAAAATATATTATTTTAATGATACCTTAAAAGCAGGAACCATAACAGCTAAAAATTTTGTTAAAAAATCGCTCTGTAACTGCTCATTAAGTAACAGATATATTTGAATTGTATTTTATAAATCCAAAATATTAATTTGTTTCTTTTAATTTCTGACCTTTATTTTTTAAGTCAACTGTGACTGATTAATATCGATGCCTTTTGTAAATAAAAGTCTTAAATAACTGTTGTTTTGGATTTATAAAGTAAAAAATCATAAATATCTGTAAAATAACAGTTACATATTTATAATTTTTTAAATAAAAATCAAAAATTAACCATTTTTTTAGATTTATAAAATAAAACTGCTACTGTTATGTTTTAAAATTTTGCACAAAAATTGCCACAAAATCTTTTAAAATTTCCTTTTCAGTGAAATGGGAAATCGGTTGGTATATTTCAATTGGTTGTAGAACACTTTTTTTTAATATTGAATTTTCTTATGACAGTTTTCGGAAATCACTGTTATTTCCCGTCCCTGCTTGGCCTGTATCAAGTTTTAACTGAGCTATTCAAGTTTTCATTAAATCAATCAGCCAAAAGACTTCAAAAACAGCTTAAAAATTTCAGTATTGTGACTCCGTTATAACAAATTTTAAATATTTTGGGAAAAACTTTTTACACTTAAACTGTTTTTATAAACAGGGTTGATTTTTTTAAAAAAAAATTTTTTTGAATACTAATTTTTTTTATTAAAAACTACATTTTTGTACGTATTTTCAAATCGGTTCAGCTCAAGTTATTCTTAATATGTGCCTAAAATATTTAAAATTATTTTTTAAATACTAGTTTGAATTAGAAAAAAATTTTTTTTGTAGATTTTCCAAAAAGTTCCAAAATATTTCGGCGTACCTCTTAGAGCGTAATAGATTTTATAATTCCGTTAGAAAGTCTACAACTTTTTTTTTTTGTGAGGCACCCTAATGTGCATATGTATTGGAATTCCTCTAAGGCTACAAATATCGATGCATTAGGTAGCGATACTTTATCGTAATTTTTGAAAAGCACTTCCAAGTACAAGTATCGATAACAGCATGGTATAGTAGATAATTGTAGAGTACTTTGACAATGAGTGCAACGTACATCTCTAAATTACCAAGCATGCTTTGAGTGCACCCAGCGTTATTATTAGATTTACTTTTAACGAAAATAAAGTAATAAAATATTTTAACGTTGCATAGAGCGTTTGTTTTTAATTATGTAAGCAACTAATTGACTTCGCTGCTAAATAAAATAGCTCGTCGTTGAGTCTTGACCTAATCGCCCTCTTCTTTTCGTTGTTAGCACTTACTGAAATTATAACTCTATTAAGTACAAAATTACTGTACTCTTATCTAATACAAAACAGCGCAATAATCGTGCTAATATAACCGCACGTTTTATTATTGTTTTCATAACAATTTACACCCGTGCAACTAAATTCACACCACAAAATTGTGTGTGAATAATAAACAATTTATTGGCACACTGGCTAAATTGCAATAAAAGCCTTGCTAACAACTTTTTGTTTTCTTTTACAACACCGCCGGCTGTTGTGTACTTACACAAATAACTACGAGTACAATTAAATAGAATGCGAAAATCTTACCAAGTTACATAACTATTTACTAAACATACTACATATGAATAGCTAGAGCTCTGTCACAGCCTACAATAATCTGTAAATGAGCAAAACAAAAAAAAAAAACAGTTTATCGCCATTTATTGAAGTTAATCCTTTTTTTTTTTTTTTGCTTGTTTTTGGTTGCCCACACTAAATGAATTGACAATCAAATAAAAATCAAATTAGCTACGCCAATTCATAGTGCAAATATTTTTCACACATTCATTTACATTGAGGAAAATTCGTAATGACTCTGTTTTTGTTTAGAGATTTTTATTTAGATCTTATTTCAGTTGCATGACTGCGAAAAATTCAAAGCCTTATGATTGCGTTGTGCAAACATAAACTACAATTTTTTTTTTCTCATTTGATTAACAGAGTGAAGAAAAGTGGCAAAACACAAAAGAGGTGAAAAGTGTCGCTGATAATCGGCAAATACCTAGGTATGCGTGACAACATCGATTTGTTCGGCCCATTAGCCAGCGTTGAACTAATAAAACCACAAATTTACATTTAATTTCATTTATTTACTTATGCATTCGGATAAATAAATAATCAGCAGCAGGTATGTGTAATTGAGTCCATGCGATAGAGATTTATCTTTGCTCTGAATGATGAGAAATATTTGTTAACATTGTTGCTAAAAATAGCAAGTTATTCAAACCTGCTAATGATGTTAAACTTTTCGAAATTGCAAATTCAATTCCTGCGAACAAGCAGAGGTACGGGAGAGAGAGAGCGTCGTAAATAGAAGAGTAGCCAAGTCTCTTTGTAATAGCTAAATAAATAAGTGCAAAATTCCCATCGAGCAACTGAAAATTTTAAGCAAAAAATAATGGCTTGAGAGAGGTTAGACCGCGTCGACTTGCGGCAAAATCTGGCCTCCGTAGCATTTTAAGTTTAATTTTCAAACTTTGTTCAAATGTGAAAAAAATTTAATAAATTTTACTTACTATCTCAAAACTTTTAATCAGAATTTTGAGAACGAAGTTTTATAGCCCATCAAGTGCAAATTTGAAGTGGTTATAAATTTCCGCTTTTTTTTGCCAATGTTTTTGCTGAAAGTACTGCGCGGTTTTTTTTCATGGAAGAAATTGCGGTAGTGTCGGCAAATAAAATTTCCTATTCCAATTTTTCCTAAAAATCTCTGTTTAGGAATTTAGAGTTTTTGATAGAATTTTTTTTTTAAATTTTGCTCACATTTCAACAGGTTTTGAAAGTAAAGTTATTTTATAAAAAAACAATTCAAATTGCAATGAAAATAAACTGGTCAGTCAAAACTTGCAAAACTGTATACCTACTATTTATTTTACAATGTGAATAGAAATGTTGAAATTTTGAGTAAAATGTGATGAATTTTATTTTAAATTTTGCTGTAGAATAACTGACAACTGAAATGTGAAAAAATGTAACAAATATTACACAATAACTCAAATTTTTTAATCAAAAATTAAAAATAAATTTTGCATGCAGTTGAGTAGCCCACAAAGTACTAAGTTTTATACCTCATAAGTGAAAATTTGCAGTGATTATAAATTACCGCCTATTTTTGCCAATTTTTTTGCTCACGTTGCTGGGCGGCAGTTTTTATATTTACAAAAAAAAAATGTGAATGAATAAAATTGCGTTAGAGTGTCGCAAAAAAATATTCTAAAAATTAACGGTAACTTGTAACCACTTGAAATATGCATATTATATTTCTAAAAATTCTGATAAGAAATTTGGAGCTTCGTTAAATTTTTTTCACCTTTGAACAAAGTTTGAAAGTAAAGTTTTTCTAAAATAATTTTTATAAAAAAAAAAAAATTACCAAACTGAAATTTAAAAAAAAATTAGTAGTTAAAGCTTGTAAAACTGCATGTTCGCTCTTTTTTTTTTTGAATGTTATAAAAATGTTTGAAATTTTTAATGAAATTTGATGCATTTTTTGCATAGTATTTGAAGCATGGATTTAAAGAATTTTTGTCGCAGAATAAGATATATTCTAATCAAAATAAGATGTAATTACAAAAATAATTTAATATTCAAAACTTGTCTATATGTAAATGCGTTATAATTATGAAATGGCATGTAGTTGCATCTAAAAATGCAGTCCGTAAATAATTTCGAAATTCCTAGTGCAATTTAATAATTGTAACTTTTATTATTCTATGGCCATATATATACACACACACATATGTACATATGTATATAACTATATTTCACATATTACATTTGTATGTAACTATCTAAAAATAATAATAATAAAAATGTATAGCGTGTTTTTCAAGTTCAAGTACATTTTCGTAATACTATAGAAAAACGTGCCGTCCGAGTGGACGTGCTCTACTCGTCTCTACTGAATGTCAACATCAACAGCAACGTCAACAATAGTAGTGAATACAAATAAGTACTAGCGGTAATTAAAATAGTTATAAATGTATGTGTGTATATTTAGTTGCCTAAACAAAAGTACAATTAATTCATATTAGTTGGGAAGAACGAACGAACAAATGAACTTAAAAACGAACTCATTCTGCCATAAACGTTCACCTACAATGCGGTAATTTATTGTGCAATTCACCTGTTTGCACACACACACACACACACTGTAATACATAAAATTTAATAGAAAAAAAAAACTTTTTTATTGTTATGGTTTTTTTTTTAGATTGGAAGGGAAATTTCGCGCCTGATAGCATAAACGTTTAACTTAACTTAAAACTCGTGATGAAATTGTAAATTCTAATCTTTCAGAGTAGTTGGGAGGCAAAATTGAAAGCATAGTATAAGGGTGGCTCTTCAGATGGTTATAGAGCACGTTTTTAATTTCCATAGCAAAGTCAAATGCCCAATACAAATTGAAATTTTTGTTTAAAGAAAATTAAAAAGAGCCTATAATTTAATTTGTTTTTTTAAAATCATCTAGCAAGTTACACTATTTGATCGAGTTACATTCGCTTGCGGTATGCAATTTTATAGCCCATTCAATTTTAATACAACAAAGTGCAAGTTTTAAGTTGTTAAAAGTTACCGTTGATTTTTGACAAATTTTTAAATGGCTTAGCTTTGCATAGGTGATAGTGGGGCTTACCTTCCAGTGCAGAAATGTCGTGTGGGTTCGATGCACCGAAAGTCTAGAAAGAAGAACTCTGATAAGGAGATATGGTGGCCTCCGAAATAGCAGCTTTAACTTCATTCACTTTGACTGTTGTTGCTTTTTCCAATAACTATCAAATAAAAAACAGACCATAAGCTCAAAAAGTTATTATTCACCTTTTTTCGATACTAGCGGGTTTACGCGGTTTTTTTTTTGCATTAAAAAATAGTTCAGCTTGAGTTATAAAACCATATAAAATTTAAGCCAGTACAATCTCTAAAATATTCATTCTACAAATCAAGCATGTTGCTAATTTTGCACCATTTAATATTAAAAAAAATAAAAAAAAAATATATAAATATTAAATGCAAATTATTTTATTTTCCAGCTTTGAGTTCATTTATTTGATAAATAGACTTATAGGATTTTAATTATTTTAATTAAACTAACTAAAGTGAACTTTCATCAATTAGAAAGATACTTTTTTTTTTTATATCCTAGTTAATTTACTGGATATTATTTGTGGTTTAACCTTTGTTAGAGCAGATATACCTCATAAATAAGTATTACTGATTACCTAAGTAGGAAATAGAAGAGAAAAGAGAGTCGGCTTTTGGAAAATGATATCAGACTTTTGAGTTTCTTAAGGGCCGGTTTCTCAAAGTTCGTTTAAATTGCTTTTAATTAGCGTTTGGTTAAATGCTGCTGTCTTGAGTTGATCATTTCGTTTTAATCAAGGTCTGATTAGCTTGCCTCCGATTAGCTCGTTCCTTGTGAATAATTTCGGAAAAAGTTCACAATAGTTGCATTGTGAATAGACTGAAGCGGGCTACACAGTTGATTTTTGTTGTGTTATAATCAAGCCGAATGCATATAAAATGGTGCTAACCAAACAGCTGATTGTGTTCGCTTGGTGAACTGAATGTCAAAATTAAATAAAGAAATTATTAAACACCTTATTAAAAGCACATATTCAAACCTTTTAAATCACCCTTTATTTCCTTAAGTTCCATCGTCCTTTCTAATCTACATACATAGGTAGTTAATCTAATAGCAGCCAATTTGGTTTACCGATAACGCTACTGGAAAAAACACCACAATCTATAATCGCCTTAATCAGATTTATTAACCACATCAGATTTCTTATCTTTATACCAAAAATTTTCAAGTAATAAATTAATTGGATTATTTAAACGCTTAAGGCTATTCAGTTAATTGTCAGCTCAACAATAGTTCAGCTACTTATTTATCAATCACTCAAATGGTCGCCGTAAAACAGTGGCATTGAGTTGAGTTGTTGAATTCGAAAAGCAATAAATGTTGAACCATCTACAAATACACGTCGAGTGCAGAAATATTTATTATGATTAATGCTTTTCGCGAAGGGCTGTAAAATATTTTGTTACCAAGGTAGATATGAAATATAATTGGCTACTTTGGTTTTCTTTAAAAATTACTTGTTGGTTTTCTAATCAATAAGGTGCCGTACTATATAAAAAATATAAGTTTTGGTTTTTTTTTATGATCTTTATAATTTTTTTTTATAAAAGCTTAGCCTTTATATAACAAACACTATATAAATCCATATTTCAAACTTGCCAAAAATGCCACAAATGCCACTATTTTTTACAAAAGCAACCAAGTTTTTATTTCGAACATTTAAAAAAATTCTAAATATGTAGAATTTTCTAAAGATTCTAAATAGACAAAAATTCTAAGAATGAAAATTTTTTCTAAAGATTTAAATAAAAAAATTTTCTTCTAATTTTTTTTTTTTAATTTATAATTTTTTTCTATAAAGTTTTAAACTTGGATTTATTTGGAGTTTGTTATATATTTAACGAGCTATGCTTTTATAAAAAATAAAAGAAACGTATAACACACCGAAGAAGATTAGCCAAAACGTATAGCCCATTAAATTCTAGTGCAGTTTGAAGTTGTTAAATTTACTTAAATTTTTTTTCTTCCAAACAGATTATAATAGAAAAAAAATGCGCTATAAAACTGCATACTGCGAATTTTTGTAAGAAGTCTCCACAAATAATGTATTGTTGTTGTAGTTTTTTTTTTTTTTGAATTTCAAAATTTTTTTTCTATAAAGTTTTAAATGTGGATATACATATATGGTTTTTATTGTATATTCATGAGCTATGTATGTCAATATGTCGTCTTGCTATTTTTTTTTCACATGACTGTGTATAGTTTTTTTTATCAATCATGTTATCAGTGGTTCACGCTAATAATAAATAACAGGAAATATTAAATTTATTGTCCAGTCTACATTTTTTATGGCTCAGCATAAATTAGTTATGTGAAGTCTGCGTAGATTTGCCTATTTTGAATTTTATATTGCTACTTATCTTGGTATTGTGCTAATGCTAAGTGCATAGATAATAGCTTCTTTTCTGTAATTTATTAATACACTGCATAAAAGCGCTAATAGTATGTGCAAATGGGCCGTTTAAAAAAGGCAGAGCATTGCTTGAAACAATCCAGGTACTTAACATTTGCTTGCTTTACGATATTGTTTTAATGCTTAAGAAAATAATTTTCTATACAATTTTACTTTCAATTATCTGCGATAATAGGCATTGACCCAATAACATTTATAATGAGCTGTAATCAATTACCTTTAAGTATTGTACATATATTTTGCGGCTAAATAAATACGTGAGTACTTATTATATTTGAAGTACATGCACGGCTTATCGACTACGAGTTAGTTTCCAATTAAAGCCCTAATACACTATCGTAATTTATGAGGAACTGCAGATGGAATTAAATAATTTCGACTTATAAAATCTGACAATAAATTCAGAGGAAGTTGAGCTATTCTATCATCACATCAAAAACCAAATCACGAAGCAATCACTGTCGGATTCAAACTTTATCGTTAATAATCGAAAAATGTGGTAACCAAGCTAGCACTCAACTGTTGCTCGAATTAACAAAAATATATATATCACAAAAAATTTATTGATCAAAACCCTAAGACTACAGCGCTGTAAGAAAAATTAGAAATGCACCACACTGGCTTTATGGGAAGAAATTTGAATAAAAATTTAAAAATTTACGTTGTAGTGTGAACATGGCTTAAGCTGTAATTATTCAACTTTTTATTTTAATGTTAATGAAGTACAAGCATATCTTATTACTATTTAGCTTAAATTTTGTATAAACAAATCAACTGATATTGCGAGTGTGAGCTTACTTTTTATTAGCGTATTTGCATAACACATACTTACAGTCATGTGAAAAAGAATAGCTACACAATATTTTGACTAGTTTTGGTTATTTTCTTTTGTCTGTTTAATGTTTATTACCTTTTTATGAAAGTCTAGCCCAATATATTTATAACAAACAACTTATACATCTATGTACATTTCAAATTTTTTAGTTAAAATTCTGAGTATGCAGTTTTATAGCCCACTCAATTTAAGTTCAATAAAGTGCAAGTTCCAATTAGTTAAAAATTTTCGTAGATTTTTGGTAATTATTTTGCTGTCTCGCATTTCCCTTATGCAAAAAAAAATAGTCGAATGTACTTTGTATGGAAGAAAATACGTGACGCCTTCAGTAAAAAAATTATCAAAAAATCAACGGCTACTTTTATAAAAATCCGAACAAAAAAGTTTGAAAATTTATTTTATGAAGTTTTATTGAATTTTGCTATTTTCCTGCAAAGTTTGAAATATTGATTTATACGGTTTTTGTTATATTTTGAGCTAGATTTTTATAAACCAAAAATAGCATACAAAAGAAGAATAGCCCGAACTAATCAAAATGTCATGTCCCTATTATTTTTCACACAACTGTAAATAGCGTCATTTGGCTGATAACGAATTCAAAAGGCGTGAATTTGAGTTCCTTTTTTGTATTCAAAACAAGGGCAGGCGGGAATTTCCGGCCTTTTCAACAAGACAGCAAATACAGGGTGTCATGAAAGTAATTTTTGAGTTTTGTATAAACTTACGCAAATTAATTTTTTTGACAGTGCTGCTAAAACTCAACTATCACAAATCAAGCTCACTAATTGATCTCAAATATTCAATAGCAACACAACTTCAATGACCGCATATTTATCCTCCATGACTCACAAGCAAATTTAGAAATTGTAATTAAGTATTTTTAGTTATTTCACAAAATTTATTTTATACGAGTATTTATACCATGCTTTAGATTTTTAATTTCTACTTGTCACTCTTCGCTATCTGCAAACTATCAAAACGCTTTATCCAGAAATTGTCTTTCATCTACAGCTGATCAGCATACCGATAGATAGATTTTACAAATTTCCGTGAAGCCACAAAAAACGAACTCGAAAAAACATGCTGAAAATCAACAGACTGTAGCAAAATATGCAAATTAGTGCCCCGTGCCAGTAAATAAAAAAAAAAAATAAAGATAGACAAAACCAATTAAGCATTGTTTTCGATTTGGTGTCAGTCGCTTTTGGCTTCTACGCAATTTGTGGTAAACACGTTTTTTGTTTTCGTTTATTAGAAGGTAGTAAAAATTAAATAAACAAAAATAAATTGGTAGAAACAAAATTAGTACAACAAATAGCAGATGAATGATGGCGCAGGTGAAAACTATATGGCAAATCATTTTCGTTCAACTTTAACACAAATAACCTATTATATTATTGCTTTTAAAATTTGATGCTTTTTATATTCACACACAAGCGGCGACTTTGCAAATAATTTGCTTACAAACCAAATAATTTACACATTTGGATTTTTTTTTACGAATATGTTACCACACTTTTGACAGACGTCCGACTCAATTCGGGAAATTTTAACATGCGACATATTTGAAAAAAAAAATAGTAACGAATATTTTAAGCCAGATCAAGACAAGTCTAACTTCGACAACAAGGCCTGATTTCCAAAAAATTCAGAAGCTTTGATTAAAGAGGCTAATGACATGTTTTATTCATTAGTAAAATATGCCACCAAGAAAAACAAATCACAAATTAACAAAGGCAAATTAATAGCCGCAAAACCAATAAAAAAAAATATTTTATGAGGTAAACAAAGCGAGAACGGAAAAAAAATATTTTAGTTGAGAAGTCACAAATTGAAGTTGCCCGAAACGCGAAAACAATTTGACACGCAAGCTAAGTATGTAGAGAGTTGTAAAAACATATTGACATAGGTTTATTTATTTTTTTATTTATTTCCCTTTTTCATGTACATGTTTCGCTTAGCGATTTCTGGTGAATTCCAAAGCTTTATATATCATCCGCAGTTCAAAAATACATACATATGTGGAATTTTTCCATTACGCATTTCGAAGCTATTATTTAAATAAAATATTTGTTTTTATTCATTACCATATGAGCAACATTTATTATAATAGCAAATACGGTATAAATAAATACGTACATAATAAGGGACTGGCAAAATTTGGCTTAGTTGGTGACTCTTAAATATTTAGAACAAAAAAAAAAAAAAATTGCAAACCGTTTGCAATTGTTTTACAAGTCTAATTTTTTAAATTTCAAAATGCACGTTTAAAATGTAGATGTCGAAACGGAAAATAGCTGAGAATGGGACAGACGATTTTCCACCAACAATGCTAACAGAAATTCGGCGTATACTCAAGCCAGAAGAAATATTCAATGAAAGTCAAATTGCCTTTAAAAAAACGATTACACCCGCTTTGCAAACAATTTTAAAGCGGTTCCGAAGATTCCAGATTGAGCATTTTTCAGTAGAGGACGAGGCTCGAGAAGCTAGACCAAATTCTTCAACTGATAACGTCACTGTGGCTCTGCTGAAATCCAAGGTAAACGGAGTTCCACGAACGGCACAAGGGATGAATACGGCATGAATATCATAGTTGTATCGCGAATATTAAGTAATAATCTCAAGCAGAAATCAGCTCGATGCGTTCTAATTTCAAATGAGATCTAAAAAGAGGCTTTAGCCCATTTTTTTAAATTTTTCGTACATAAATTCGAAAACGGGCTGTCTACCAAACTTTAGTAACGTCGCTAGTGGTGCCTAGGTTCTATAAGTGCGATCTGGACACTAAGCAGCAATCCATGGTATGGAGTTTAATTGGAGCAAATTTACCGGTAAAAGCAAAGTAACAAAAATCAGCAACAAAACTAATGATGTCAGTTAAAAATTGTTGCTGCTATTCCCCTGAAAATTGGTCAAATGGTACCTAATGCTTACCAAAAGTGTTCAAACATTTTTGGAAAACAGGGAGCAAAAGGATTTGTTTTACTACTTTTTATTGCGTTCTTTCGCATCGCAGAAATACGGTAAAAATCCTATTTCTCGGATCTAGTTTGTCTCGAAGGCACTTAAATATAGCTAGCTCTCTTAATTGTTTATATGCGGGTTTTAAAATATTTCCCTAGCAGCCGCAAATTTGAAATGGCATTTAAAGAGCCGTCGTCAATTTATATTTTTGTCATATTTGAAAAGCTGCTGGGGTCTCTCGTACTAACAAAAACAATTAGTAAGCTATTGGTGCTAATAAAAAAATTAGCAAGCTTTGAGTTATATTCGCTAATTTACAAATCAATTTATTTATTGATTTCATGCAATTATATGTATTTTTCATGATGTTAAACTTTTCATTAGCAGGTTCCTTTGTGTGTACCGCAGTCAGTCGGTGGTGTAGTGAAAGCCTGTATTGCATCTAATCGAGGTTTAAACTTCGGGCAAAGTTACAGCAAACAGTAGAGACCAAGTTCCCTTTTTCTGCATCATAAAAGTTATGAGTTATTTGGAAACGAGAATTGTAGATTTCAATTATTATTTTTATAATAACTTTAAATGTGTTGCCTCTATTTTTTTACCGAGTTTCGTTTTATTTACAATTTTAATGGATTAAAATATGTAAGTATTTGGATTTCCCTATAAATCATATATGTTACCAGAGCCTCAAGGATTTGAGGTTATGCCACCTATAACGTTTGCTTCGCTTTGACAACTAAACTTCCCAAATAAGCAACGCTGATGTCAAAGCGGCGCTGAAAGTTCGCCAACTGATTTGCTTAGCGACAGACGCTACACCTCCATTTTCGACAAAGAGAAACAAGGTTATTTCAAAATATCCTCATAAAGTAATTTCTATGAGAATTTTCACATAAAAAGCTTAGGTCAAAAGGGAACATATGGTACGTACTATATTCGAATATATGTATATCCTGCACAAGAAAGTAAATATTTTTGAAACCAAGTCGATGTCAACATTCAGGGCCTCCAATGAAATTGCCCATTGTTTGACGTCACACAAGTCCACAGATATGTAAACAGAAAATACGCGTGATGCAAATTGTTAATAAGAATATTGACATAGATGACATTTGGAAAGAGAGAATAAAAACGTGTTTAACTAATTTAGACATTAAAAGGAGCTCACAGATTTTTGCGAGCCGAAAAAATTGCAAAAATAAAATACCTCCGCTGGGTTAGAAAAAATTTTTAGATAAATATAATACAATTAATATAACAACTACACGGGTTTGAGAGCAGCGAAATAAAACAATGGAAGTAGACATATTTATATATATCGTATCGATGTCAACTTGTTCAGCTTTATTATTATTTTATCGTCATTTGATATGAAATTGACTATTGAACTAAATAATAGCACATTTGTAGTATGCTGTCGCAAATAATTTTTTCACTGTTCTGATTAAGACTTTATAGACATCTAAGGAGTTTAAATTTTAAGGAAAATCCTTTTTCATTTGGGTATTCAGTTTTTTAAGCCGCATCAAAATTTTTACATTAGAATGCATCACATCCCATACAAACAAATTTTGTTTATGGTCTTTCCATCGGAATTACAAATATATTGCATTTTAAATAAAAGAATTTTCAATCGAATTCACACTAAATGCCTTTGTCACGAAACAATTTTCAAAAATATCGATTACCTTTGCGTGCTATTCCCGTCCTCCTCATTACATTCAAAATGAATAGCCACAATATCTTTCTCCGATTGATGAATGAAAAAAAAATTTGAGATGGTAACAAATAAAATACAAACAATACACTGTTTTCAAATATACAAAATCTTAATGTGCGCAGAAATCTACCCACGAGGTCGGAAAATACATATCGATTTTAAGGTCAACGAACAGTTAATTTGCCGCCTGGGTAAAAACTGATTTATTCAAACTTGTGAAAATGATGCATTAATCGTATAACTTGTGTCAAAATTTTCTAAATTTTGAAAACAATACCAAATTTTTTCAAAAATTCTACGTTAGCAAATTTATCAAACTTAAATATAACGTACATTCTCGCTCGCTCTGATGAAAGAGAGAGGATATCTTTTTGATCAGATAAAGAGATGATGAAAAATTATTGAGGCAATAAAAATTAGTCACCAAATTGATCCACAGTGGTTCGAGTTTTATTTCTTAATTCAGTGTCATTTTGCGTACCTAAAATTTTTTATTGACAAAGAAAGCTGTAGTGATATTTTGGGTCACACATATTTTCTCTCATGGAACAGATTTTTTTATGTACAATGTTTTCATTTTTTAACGCTAAGTCGTTTTTGTTAATTTTTTTTTTTAAACTTTAGTTTGTACAAAATTTATAAAAATTAAAAAAAGAAATCCAAATTTTTTAATTAAAATTTTTAAAAAACCTTTGGGTATGCAGCTCATTTAATTTTAACATAATAATGTGCAAGTCTTAGGCGGCTAAAAAATCTTGTTTTTTTAACTTTTGGTCTTACCAAAATTTTTCCATACCCCGGATGAATTTTACATTAATTCGCGTTAATTTTACTTATTTTTTTGTATTGGCGGTCTTGTTTCTCATATAAACTAGATGTATCAAGTGGAAAAAATGTACAAACCCGAAATTTCGAAAAGTTTTCAAAGATCAAAGCAAAATTTAAAGCACTCTAAACTTAGAAAGAAATTAGCCACAAAACTGCATACCCAAGAATTTTCAAAACAAAAATCCGATTAAATTAGTTACATTTTTTAAATATTCTTTATACTTTGAAGCCCTAATTTATATATTTTTTTTATTGCACGAACATAATTTTTATAAACAATTAACAAAACTGGCTTAGCGTTAAAAACATTGTAAAAAGTTTACCATATGCTCAATGCTATTTGATCCACTGAATAAGTAATATTTTTGTATTTAAAAACGTGTATCGCTCCACGAACGCGCAAAAATTTCGAAAAAATATTCAACAATTTTCGTTATTGAATTTAAAAATTATAATAATAATACAATTTGATAAATTAACAATCTAAATATTTACACAGATTAATCAATATTTATTGACTATTGCTTGCCTTTTATTTGCACTCATAAATTTAAGCTCAACTCAACAAAGCTCAATGAATGTGGCATTTTAAAAAACAGTTTACATTACTCATTTATTTGACAGATTAATGCGCCAGACACGCGATATGCAAAGCGCATACGAGAAGGAAGTATCAGCATCTGCGTAGATATAACTAGAGTTTTCGCAAATACCCGCTGACATTCCAGTCGAAACGATTGCGAATCGCGCATCTTACCCCAACAAACCAACAGCAATTGGCCAGAGAAGCGAACACTAACAGTAAGCGGCAAAAGTCAAGCGACATTTTCAGCTACAGCCAGCCACCAGCCACCAGCTTAACGAGGCAGTCGGACAGCAGCGATAAAGACACGTACACTCACTCACTGGCACACTCAGTGGCTCATCCACCTACCTGCTCACCTACCTACCGGCTTATCTAAATATTAGCATATATTTGCCCAGATATACTTAACATACTCATACACATACGTACATATGTATGTACTATATGTATGTACGTGTGAGTGACAATAAAAGCTTTTATTATATTTTGTAAAATTGACTTGAAAAAGTGAGTTGAAGTGCGCAAATTTATCAGAACGTAGCCAGACGCGCTGAGCTAAACAACAGCGTGCAAAAGTAAAGCGGAGAAGAGAAAAACAAAAGAAAAAGAAGCGAAAAAGTTAAAAAGTGCGACAATGAAAAGACAACTATAAGGAAATTGGTTCAAAATAGTTGTAACCGAAAAAAGTATAGCAAACAGAAAAACAAAATATAGATTATTTTTGCAGTAAACGTGAATTCCAAAAACGGTTTGGCTTAACGAAAAATAAGAAATTCCTAAAAGCCACAACAACTCAAGCGTATATTTACACCTTCATAACGAAACCAAAAGTATTACTGCATTTGCTTCTTTTTTTTTTTTGCATACATTGCTGTGGGCGCGAACGTGCCAGAAGAGAAAAATAAGTGGATGATAGCTAAGCATTTTTTCAAGTAGCAAACAAAAAAGAGAAAATATTTCAAAGCTGACATAACAAAAAGAAACAAAAAAACAATACTAAACCGCGCTACCTCAAAACGCAATAAGTCAACAGAAATAACTAGTGAAAATTTAATTTAACACTGTAAACAAAAAAACAAAAATTGTGTAGCTAACCGCAGACAGTATTATTTCAAAATAACTCAGTTAGCAATAAAAATTGGTTGCAATTTGCTAAAAAAAACTATCGTAAAAACCGTGAAGTATTGAACTAATATTCATATGTGACAAAACTAGAACTCAACCAACTGCAATTTGAAAGAAAAAAAAAACAATACAGCAATAAACTATAGTTTGCCACTGTTTCGCTATTTAAAAACACAAATCCAACACACGCAGCAATATGTCCACTTCCAAGGAACAAATTTTCGCCAGTCAGGATAATGACTTGGATAAACCGAAAGGTGAGTTTGAGAAATAATCATATTTTTAATTTCAGCTTCTGATTTGATGTAAAGCAAAAAAATTATTTTTTTTTTAATTGGTTTTTTGTTAGTTTTACGCAAAAAAAAATGTTATTGAAAAATTTGTTGCTGCATTAAAAGTATACAAATCTCTGAAAATACAAAAAAAAAATACCTTTTTGCTAACATAATTTTTTAATTTTTTGTTGCTTTTTTTTAAATACATACTAAAAAGAGAAAATTTTATTTAAGCCGCAAATATTTTGACAAACCAATCAATTAATATAAGATTAAAGCTGATTTTCCTAGAAATTAATTAGAAAATTCTAACCAGATTTTTTTTTGATGTTTGATTTCAAAAAAATCTCCAGTAAAATACAAATTCAATTAAGCATGGCGAAAATATTTTTAATGCGTATGCAGATTTTGGTTCCATAAATTACTCGATGAACTATTTATATTTTTGCAAATTTAAAAGCTAGCTAAACTAAGAAATTTGTTTCCAAACATAAGTATATGTATTTAGTAAAAACAAAACATTGGAAAGCCACCCAGTTTTAATCAAAATTTATTGCGCTGAAATAAAGAAAAGAAAAATTATTTTATATTCAACTAATTTTGTTTATTGAAATGTTTTAGCTGAGAAATAATTTAAATATAATATATCTAAGAAGAGTTCCGACAAATTTTATATTTTGAATTATTTATCAAAATTCTAGATTTTCAAAATATTAACAAAAAAACTTTAAATGCAAAACACCTTTCTAATGCGATTGCCACCAACTAACTCACAATATACACTTCCAACTTCTTCAAAAACTATCCTCTCCACTACTTCTTTAGCTGCGATTACTTTTTTATTAATATAGGAAATGTGTGCCGACTTCTCTTAAATTCAATGTCGCAAAACAATCTAATACTTATCTGAAAAATATTATTTCCCAGTGTCCTCATTGCGCTCAGCTTTTTGCAACTCAGTCATATTCATAATTTAAGTTTAAAATGTCAAAAATAAAATAAATTAAAAAAACGAATCAAACATAGCTGTAAAACATGTTCTGTATAACCTCACTTATATAAATAAAACCATCAATGTTAAAACATAAACAAATTTCCGATATTGCGACACTTCAATGCACATTGTAAACTTAAAATGCAAATCACAATTTTGTGCTACACAGCCGGTTACTAAATGCGTTTTGAATTTAAAATTAGCTGCTTCTAGGCAGTTATATTAATAAATAAATGTAAATACAGTGTAAATTTAGATAAATTAAAATTGAATTTGTCATATGCATTAAATTCTATTCAATTCTAAAACATTTCAAAAATATGACTTGTTGCTGATGCTACAGTGCTTATCATAACTATACGATAGGGAATTTGTCATACCTAACTAATTTTATATTAAATTTTTGTAAAAATACAATGCATTGTACAATAAATTTTTGTGAAAATTTAAAAAAAAAGCTCAAAAATTTGCTTGAAAATTTCATACTTTAAAAAAAAAAATTTTTTAAATCGCAATGTTGTTAGTTTTTTCACAAAACGAATGTCTTGATTTTGTTTTAAAAGTTCTGGTTAATAAGTGCCAATTTATTTTTAACTAATAAACTTTTGAATACGATTTTTTTTTATTTTCAAACGGATCTTGGTATTGTCGGGATAAGTAAATATACGATTTTTTTAAATAAGATAATTTTTAATTTGTATGTATTGTGTTGGTAGGTATGAAAATAGGTCGTAAATTATATTTTATGCTTGGGAGAATGTTGCCACCTGTTTGAATAGTCAAATTTAATACAATTACCCACAAGTTATATGAGAGATAAACCGAAATGCGTTTGCTGAATACATAAAGCAATTAATAAATAAATATAGAGACAAATCAACGATTGTCGGGTTGTCTGTTATCTTATATGTAAAAAGGTAAACTAAAATTGCGATAGGTGACGCTGGCGTCGATATACTACCAAACATACAGGGTACGATTTGATTCAAATTCGAACCATATATTATCTACCTACATATAAATACTTTCAGTTAAAAATTTAACCAGTAGATGGCGCTGGATTCTAAATATCTCTAAAACTCGTATTCTTTACGCAATTCGACTCAATTTCTGCACTTGTATTTATAGGGCTCACCATTGCAAATAAATATGTTTTGTTTTTTACAAAACTAAATATTGACAAATTTCCCCCACGGGAAAACCAATTTAGATCACTTATATTGTTCACATTCCCATAAATTTGTGTGAGTCAACTCCATGAAGAGCACAAAGAGTACGGCCATTGTCATTGTCATTGATTGAATAATGAGCTGGTTTGTTTGACAGCGCGTAAATTGAAGTATTTGCGAATAACGAGATTTAAGTAAAAATAACAGCAAACCGTAGCTAACGAAAAAGCAAAAACTTGCGACATTATTTCAACTAATTGACGTGATAATAGAGTGTTAATTTGCTCATATGGTTACTCATACGCCGCAGCGGTCCTGTGTATGTGTCTATGTGAGTGTGTGTCCGTGTGCTGCAAATTGCGCCACATATACCTAGCCACTACACAGTTTGAATACAGCTATTTTGACATTTTTGCGTGGTACAAGAAAACAAGCTAAATAAATAAAATAAACACAAAATTACTAGAACCATAAAAATCAGCAAATTTCTGTGACCTTCTTCAGCCAAAGCGCTAAGTACTTACAAATTTCTTTTTTTTCATTTCATATTAGCGTCGCAAACAGCACCACAGCTTCTGTTCACAAAATACTGAAATTTTTAAGCGCTTTTTATTCTTTGATATTCAATATTTTTTTTCCTTTCATTGTTAGACTCTTTATTTTCATTTAGTGACAGCGCGTCAAGTTGACAAGCACAAATTTAAAACGGAAGCTGTTTATTATGCGAAGCTTCATTGCTTTGATTCATTCTAAAAGGAAAGAATGGCAACAGCGTCTATCGCATGGGAATCACTGACACTACATACTGTTTTTTTTTTGTTGTATAAATTTTAATAAACATTAAATTGCTTCCCATTGCTGCTATCTGTGACTCTTTTAGTTGCTGCGTGTGCGCCATTGCACGTAGTAATTGCGGGCTGGTTGCTATGCAAAGAAAATTAAAAAAAAAGTGGCAATAAAAATATTTTGAAGTTAACTGCTTATTAAAGTGAATAATATATAAAACTTATATACATATGTTCACATACCTATATTTATATGTAGCTGTAAAAAGTGATTTATTTAATTAATGAACAAAAAAAGTTTTACTACTACTGTTGCCACTGGCAACAACAATAAAACAAAACCGCGTGTAACAGTATTCAAAATAAACAACAAAAAGGGTCCATTTAATTTTCGTATCGCCAGAGTGAATTACTGTAGCAACATTTAGTGTAATCTTGGAACTTAAGCACTTAACTCGATTGCTCAACATTTTGTTTTTTTTTTTTTTTGTATTATATAATTTTTGTTTTTATTGCACAATGGCTGTAAATGTTTAATAATTAATTTTATAAGTGCCATAAATTTAGATTAATGCAAAATGTTAGGAAATCTTGTTCTTTGAGAACCTATACTAATACGGCTTTATAAACTGTAAGATTTTTACCTAATTTAATGAAAGCAAATAATGCTCGTTTTCTTTATTCCATGTGAGTTTTGATACCACTTCAAAATTACTGCACTTCTATGCATTCAAATAACTAATTTAAGTAAGAAAAAAAATTAAAATTTTATGAATTTTAAAATATTTAAAAATGGACCGTCGATCAAAGTATTTTTTTTAAATGCTCATAATGTCTTTCTTAAAATTTTTTTTTTAGGAATATAATTTATTCTGTTATAAACCCATTTAAAAGCATGAATTTTAAACTTTGTACGAAATTGAGAAAAATTCTGTAAATTAAAAAAAACTCCTGAAAAATTTCAAACTTTTTAATCAGAAATTTTACACAAAATTTGGATATGCAATTTCGTATCCAACTCAATGTTAGTAGAATAAAGAGCAATTATCAAGGAGCTCAAAACCACCATTGATTTTGGATAACTTTTTTTTTGATAGGTGTTCCACATTTTTCATTCAATTCTCGTGAACTAAATTTATTTTTATATAGAAGAAAAGAGATGGCACCATCATCAAAAAAAATTCTTAAAAATCATCGGCAATTTTTAATCAATTGCAACTAGCTGCAAAGTTACATCTTCCAAAACCTACTAAAAATTTGAATTAAAAATTTTTTTTTTTAATTTGCAGAATTTTTGTGAATTTTGCGCAAAGTTTGAAATTTAGACTTATACAGTTTTTGCGATAAACATGTTCATACTAAATTAATATAAAAAAAAAATTTAAAAAATACGTCTTTAAAAAAAATCACTATAAGGTAATTCGATAAAAAAAATCTACATGAAAATCAGACCTCCCAGGCTTCTAAAAAAAATTAATGTTTGCTTTCCTCAAACTTTTGTCGCTTGAGTTGATATGAATGTCGAGAAAAGTATTTTTTTCCACCCAAGGTTAACTTTTAAGGGATTGTTGAAATGTTAGATTTAAGTGGCAATGTTCACATTCCCTTTCCATGGCTCTATTGTTCCAAATGCTGTTTTTTTTTTTTTTTGCTAAAAGGCACTTCTTCGCTTCCTCTCTAAGCGAACACAAAAATTCTCAAATCGTTTGAAAATCCAGTCAGTACTTTGAAAAGTTAGCTTCTAAAAAACATATCCCCCAAAAATCTGTAAAAATATTTACATACAGATTTTCAATAAAGAATCACCAGGGATTAGTGATTCTAAGGCACACTAATCCAGCGATGCGGTTTCGATTTATTTATCAAGTCTTACTTTTATAAACGCATATATCTAAAACTCATTATATTATACTATGATACATTGTTTTTTTTTTTTTTGGTTTGATAAACTTTCGCTCATATTTCACTCGTTCTCCATTTACCCCGTTTACGTTTAGTGTATGAGTGTAAATATTTATTTTTTTTTTATCTCTCACGTACTGGCAATTAAATTTGATAGTATTTAAGACACAAAGGTGCTATGTGTATTTCTGCTTTCGCTGATTTACTTAAAGATAAGTTGCTATCTGTTCAATCAGTTGTCTGTCAACTTGTCTGTCTGTTTATCCAGTAGCCATGACAGCAATGAATGAAAGTAATATGAATGCAGATAACCTTTTTAAATTAACATAGTAATATTGTAGTCGTATTATATTGTCAAAATTAATAATAGAAATTTTATGCGGGTGTGGCACAAGTCACTTCAAAATATTGCACCGATATAATAAACATATATAAAATAATAAAGGCTACTTATTTTTTGAAGACTAGATATGTATATATCTTGGCGGCAATGGGGGAGTGCCCTAAATTATGAATGATCTACACTCTTAGATACCACTTAATATATATATACATATATGCAACCGTATTTGAGCTGATTGAAACTAATTACTTTTTTTTTGTGGAAAACACGATCACTACTTTACTGGAGATAGAGAATCGAACTGCCAACTCAAGCCTAGTGGTGATGGAACGGCATTGTCTGAAATATAATATGAATTATGCATTGTATAAATTTTAGTGATCCAAAAAATATTTCCATTTAATAGTTTGAATAGTGAAGAAAATACTTAACCGTTATTTTGAGTTTTTCGTATAAAAAATCATTGGGAGAGCTCATTAGAAGCAGAACTCGAAGATATCTGCCAAATCTTTATGCCATATGCTACGCCAATCTGGACCTTTTTTATTAATTTTTTTTGTTTTGCAGGGAGCGTAACGGTTATAATTTGTATTAACAAAATTAGTGATTCAATCATAATTTTTTGCTTTTTATTTTTTCCATGACATTATATCGATATTTTGTGTTCTTTTGTGATTTTTATTTTTTTCATACAAAAATCGTTTCATTGTTATTGTTGCTATTATTCTCATCACCGACAAATTTGTTCGAGTTTATTATTATCGAAAAATTTTAAATATAAATATAACGATTACTATTAGAAAAATGCGCTGGTCAGAATTCGTACCGCGGACACACCGAATGAAGCTACTTTTCATTGGCGGGAGCGAAAGTATTGTGTAAAGTTTTAACAAAAACAACTACTTATGTAGTGCCACATTTTGTAGAAAAGGGGTGTTATTATTGATAATTGAAATTTCTTCCCTCTCATGAGTCCCCCTCCTATTCAGTGCTCCATATCGTTTCACTTTTTCTACTTTTATTTCGATCTTCTCCGAATCATATTCAATCCTTCTCGCTTTTAATACGCAAAACAAACAAGTTTTCATTCAGCTGGCATTTTCCACAAGGAAATGAAAAGATCCCATTAAATATATTAATTGCTAATCGCTACAATTAACTGAACTAGTGAACAACATGAGTCAATTCCTAGTAAGTAAAGAAATGAGCATCTGAGTAATATGTCAGGTGCATACATAATAATTATGTAAATTTAAATAATTTGCAGTGCTAATTTCACACAACACACTTGTCGATAATAGAGAATGAAATAATGTACGTGATTTGTTTATTTTACACAGGCATATTTAATTCGTAACGGTAAATTTTTTATATAATAGCTAGTACAACATTTTTTCCGCTGAATTTACATTCCTCTGAATGCTGGGCTGCATGCGTAGCACAAGTCGGCCTGCAGGGAAACTTTAGCCAAAGAGCTAAAGCTATTTTTTTGACAGGGTGTCATCTTAAGTGTCACCTTTCATTCTCAAAAGTTAACCGGTTTTTGTGCAAACCAAACTTTAAACCTAAAGTGAATAGATTATTTTAGAATATTTTTTGGAAAACATCTGAACTGGTGTCTTCATGAATTTTAAAAAGACTCGAATATCAAAGTACATACCAGCTTGCTTAAAATATTAAAATTTTCTCGCAGTCATCTTTTACATGCAAATCGAATAGAATTTCGCTAAATGGTTGTTTAGCATGCAACTTGCTTTTGATTGATAAAGCTGGTGTGAAAAATTGCTATAGACATGCAATGCTGTGCATGGACGACAAGATATTGTAACGGAAAATTAAAAATAATAATAATAATAATACAAAAAAATAAATAAATAAATAAAAACAAAGATAGCGAAGGAAACAGTTACATGCCTTGGTTGGGTTGATAACAGGACGCAATCCTTGGGAGGCAACACATGGTCAGCATAGGCATCAGCAATGCCCAGATACCATATCTTTGTGATTTTGCATAGCTGAGATGGAGCATATTTGGTTCTGCTATATTTAGAAAAAGGAAAACGTTCATTCTCTATCCCTCGACTAGCTTCTTAGATTTATCAAAGAGGCAGGAAGATTTGTCGAGGATAAATGTAGTGCTATTCCTCCCTTTTGCCCTATCCCTCATTCCCTATTACACTTTACCCTCATCCTTCAACGCCTTAAGTACAATTGGCAATTAGGAAATAGTGCTTGGAAACCCGAATTGCCGGCCTACTTCAATTCCATTCTATTCCATTCAAATTATTTTGGAGTTAATTAGCATGACTTTATTGAGGTTTTTATATATAAATGCTCAGCACTTATGTAGCCTTGAAGTAAAAGAGTGAAGCTGAGCAGCTTCGTAACCATAAAAGATTCGAAATTTCAATAAATTTCTTTGGTATATAAATCTTTCTCCTAATTCCTATTTCTTATAATTTTCCATAACATTTTCGTCATAGTTATGTTGATGTAGATGTTGATTTTATCAATATTCACATGCGTTATATTTATTTTTAACAATATTGAAATATTTTTTATCGATATCGATATATTGATGTTATCGATAACAATATATGGCTATCGGTATCGGGTATTCATGTCCGTCTCCTTTTATCAATATCGTTTTTTTAATTATTAAATTATTTGTTTAAGGTTTAACTACAGTTTCCGTGTTTCATAAAACAGGATAGAGAAAAGATTGTCTGTCTCGAAATCTCTATAAATTACAAAATAAACAAACATTTGCATTTAAGTCGAAATCACAAAATCCACACGCCACTTAAAGCTATTCAAAAATAACTCATCAATAAATCGTCGAAAAAATAATGCACCACTGCTGTACGACAGTTTAAAAATTGCACACAATTTATTGCCGATTTTCTGCTTGCTATTCTTGTTGTTTCATAAATTGTCTGACAGCCATTCTGCACCACACCAATGATACGCCAAAATGGCATGCAATTTCAGTGTCAATGTGAATGTCAGCGTTGGCAGCCGAGCATGACGCAATTGAAGGCGCAACCCAAAACACGAACTACGAGTATGTGGTAAAATCGCATATTTCTGGCAATAGACAAAATGAAAAAAACACGTAAAAATAATAAGAATACTAAAAGGAAGAAAAAATGTTGAAGTAAAAATTTCAGCTTACTCATAAAGCAAATTCTTCATTCAAGCGGCTATAATATTGACAGGTTAGTGATGATGATCTGAAATTAATGAATGCCAACAAGTCGCAGGAATGGTTCTTAATTAAAGCGCGGAAAAAACTTAAGATTACAAAAAAAAGCGCTTCTTGTGGCATAACAAATGGCACAAAGGTTACATAATTCAGTATATAATGAAATCCTCAGATGCATAATGTATATTTACTTATTCAACTGCATACGAATCAAAAATGATTCATACAAAATTAAGAAATTAACAAATGTTCTTAAAAACAAGAACTGACAGTTGTCAGTCGAGAGACGCACGACGATGAAAATGTATACACTAAAGAAACAAGTGATTAATTATCCTTCAGGCATTGCTTTAGAATAAATAAGGCAAGATGGTAAAAAACAAACAAAATATAGTGCATTTTTTGCTTTCACTAAAAATTAATCTTACTTTTCAACTTACTATGGTTCTCTACTTCAATAAGAAACGCACTCCTATTATAAAAAAAAATGCTGGGTTAAAAATTAAGCAAAATAACCAAGGAGCGCGAATAGCACAAATATAAAATGTCGTCCAGGGTCAACTGATAATCTCAAGTTATCAATTTTGAACATCTGCTAATTAGTGATCCAACTGTTGGCTAGAGACGATTTCTCCATCGTACTTTGCGCAATCATAAAAATTGGAACAAACAGAAACTGAATATGCCTATAAGTGAGTCGATACTTTCTCAAAAAACAGTCTCACTAAAGTCCAAATAATTTTGTAAAATTTGTATTAGAAAAAAAGCAATAAGCCCCAAATTCGTTTAACACTAAAAGAAAACGTTGTTTGATCGTTCGTATTAAAATATTCGTTCATATTACCCAACCTTGT
This sequence comes from Anomoia purmunda, assembly GCA_951828415.1. Lineage (NCBI taxonomy): Eukaryota > Metazoa > Arthropoda > Insecta > Diptera > Tephritidae > Anomoia > Anomoia purmunda. Next base: position 113,940,130 of record OX639997.1, read on the forward strand.
GGGTAGCTTTCTACCCATACTTAGATTTCATATATTTTGTACGAAAAAATTGAAAAGCCATAAAAATCCGTTATATTTCATTTATAACAAAACCACATTCATTTCTGCAATTAGCACACACTGTGCGTGCTAGTAACAAAAGCAACATATAAGCTTCGTTTTATGGTTCTTGAAGCTCTCCTTGTAAAAACCTTCGCATTGTCCACGTCCCATTTGATTATTGGGATATTGTTTTTGTTCGTCTTTGTTTTAAAAGTAATGAAGAGGACAAGAAAGACTTTGAATTTCGTAAAATTCTGCGCATAAGGCTGAAAATATATTCTTCTTCTTGTAAATCGCCTTGTTTATTGCAAAACACTCAAAAGTTATCGACTTTGTTTAAAAATAGTTAATTTCAGCTCCAATGAAACTTTTCCTATTTTTATTCTAAAATGTGGTCGACATTTCTTTTATTTGCACGAGAATTTTCCTGATAACTAGTCAATAACCTCGGCCAAAATATAGAGTATATTTTATAAAAATATTAAATGGCAAAAAAAGAAATTAATTTCCGTAGAAGAATATAAAAATAAATTTCTTTTGAATACAATTTAGTTGTTTCATAAAATTTTGTAAAATTTGTTAAGCCTAGCGATCGAAAAATTTTAAATCCAAGAATAACAATTATTTGTTATCGAAAAAATAAAAATCGCGAAATATCGATAAAATTTTATCGAAAAAATACAAATGTAAAAATAATAATTAAGCTATATTATTGAAAAAATATAAGAAAATTTCGATTAGATTTAATCGCAGAAATTGTAATCAATTTATACAATTAAATTATGACATTTTTAATATCAGCTAGAATTAATAGCAAGTCTCATTGCACTGTGAGCGTTATTGGCAATCCTTCCATCTCGTTTCACCATCGTACCCAGCAACTAAAATAAGTTTCAAGGTGGAGTGAGTAGATAAATTTCAATGGAGAACTGCGCATGCGCAGCAGCCGTTTCATAGCATTGCAAATATGTAAATATTTGCATTCATTTGATGACCAACTGAGCATCCACCATGCGAAGGTTATTACTCAAAACAAGAAAATAAAAAACCAAAAAAACAACGAACTTTCAATGATACAACGAAGGTTAAGGAAACAGTTGGATGGTAAAAAAAAGTAGCATAAACTTTTGTTATTTTTTGTAATAAAAACAAATTAATAAAATCCATTGTAACAAAACCGGCAATAACCAAATAAAAATAATTTCCGCCAACTGCCTATAAACCATCAGCAATTCGAGCCAACAGCTGAGAATTGAAAATGCCATTGAAATTCTTGAAGAAATTACATCAAAGCGTCAAAAAAAAAAGCGGAACAAATGAAATGAAATTAAAATAACTTATATATAACAATACTATTGTAATGCATGGCAATGCTGCAATTTGCACTTGACACCATTTTGTTGTGGTGACGGCATTAAATGAATATGTATGTAAAAAATTAACACCATAGTATCATATCGTATGCGCAATTCTCATAAAAAACTCTACACATCTACACATATTATATGACGCTACGAAAAACAGCTGCTTCAGCTGCGTAAAGTTGGCGCATTCCATAGTGAAAACCGCGAAGCGAAAAAAATGCAAAAAATATAAACAGCTGTAGAAAATAAACAAAGCGCATATGCAAGACGCCAATAAACCGGGCTTCAAAAAGCAAACAGCTACGGAATGCAAATTGCATTATGGTTTCATACACATTTTGCATTTTATTGCAAGTGCACACACACACACACACCTAAATGTTTACACAGCTAATAAAATGTTTATTATATGCATTCGACCGCCAAACGCCTCCACCAGCCAAAGCGCAGTGTCGCAGCTGCTCCAAACCGGTTACCGGCAAAATAGGCAGCGTACAGGTAGTGTTACAGTCTGCGCCTGCATTTAGTTGTTTACCACAAATGTTGTTATTTTTATTGTGCTCCTTTCGACAGCTGACTTTTGGGCCGCCAGTTCAACATGGTGCAATGCTCCATATCGAGCATAGAGTTGTCAGTCTGTCGCAGTTACCACTTTGCTGTACTAGTTTTTTTCTTCCTTTGCAGCCGTCGCTTTTGCTTTGTTGTTTTATTGAGGTCAACATGAAGTAAATGTTGTTCGCCAAGTATCAGCTGTTTCGTTGCTCATTTGTATTGTTTTGTTTTTTTTTTTTTGCATTGGCTTTTTGTACCTTCATGTGGCTGCGACGTCAAAGACACAAGTTTTTTTTTTGCAAGTCGATGACTTTATTTGTAGGACGTTAGTCGAAGCAGTGATTGGCCGCTAACTTGGTCAATTGATTATAAATACTATGTATACATAATTTTGTGTTTTGCGCCAAACCGAAGGCAACCACTTAATATTAACATAAACTATTTTTAGCGCAAGCAAATGAGTATATAAATGATTCATTTGCGGATGTTCTTTGTTCACTTTTCTTGGGGCTCAGTTTAATTACTACCTGAATAATGTAGAACATGCGGTTATTACCTGATTGGTTGTACGGAGTGTTGCCAGATATTTGTCTTTTACAAAAGACTGTAAATTCCCAAATAAAAAACTGAATCTTTAACAAAACAAACTGCAATTTCCTAAAGAAGAAGAAATTTTTAAAAATTGCATAGAAATCAACAAAAAAAAAAGCAGTTCATTCTAAAGGAAATAATATAAACACTTTAGATAATATGTTATATGAAATACAAGAGTCCTGCTATTCAACACTTATCGCTCAAACCAAATACTAACGAACGTCGATTTTCTATTAGGAGAAAGGCGCGAGTAATGCAATATTTTTGTAATCTACATTCTTTGCTTAAACTGTTATTTGTATTGCCTTCAGCCTGAAAGTATGCACAAAAACCGAGTAACTGTTTTGGAATTTTAGTAATATGTCATTTACGTGGATAAAAAATTGTTTAATTCCGTTGTACGAAAGGTTTTTATACTTGCTATTACAAAACTAATAAATAACAGTTTCGAACATTGGAACGCAAGGAACAACTGAAATCATTTTTCTAAGAAGAGCTTGCGCTCTTCCTCACTCTTTCCCTCTCCATAGCCCCTTTTCATCTCAAAACTTGACTCGCAAAACGACAACAACCAAGGAGTAGAAAACCACACGCAACAAATAAATGGCTAGTGAATTGACGTTTTGTAGCAAGAGATGGGAATTCACAGAGTTGCCGTAATATTTTTTTCAAGCATGGAAAGTTTTAACTTTTATTGTAATACAAAAAAAGCGAAAGATATTTTAATTTATTCGTTAAAATTTTGAAAAATAGAGCGGTAAGTTTTAAGAGGAGATAATTAAAAGAAATTTAACCTTATCTAGAAAAGCGTAACATATGATTAAAATTGCGAGTATGGCAACACTGGCCTATACATCGTTTTACCGTTGATTGAGAGAATACACACACATTCACAGTTTTTGTACGCACAAACAATTGTGACGTAAAAAAAACAACTGATGTTGTCAAAACATTTTAGAGAGACGGAGCGAGAGAGAGAATTAATGTTACTGAAAACTGCGCCACCTTCTGCGCCAAAAAAAAATTATAATCCGAATTTCCTCAATTAATTTTGCACTTTACGAGCTTGCACTTTTAAATTTTGCGCATTTTATGTATTCTAGTACTTTGAGTACACAAAAAACCAAATGTCTACTTGTGTTTGTGATATATGCTCGTAAAAGCAAATATTTTAATTGAGCAACCTACACGTTAGCTAACGACAATAGCTTTTGGGTAATTGCAAATAATTGCTAATTAAATTTATTGCACAAAGTGCTTGTGCACTTTTACTATATGTACATACGAGTACATAGCATAGGAATACAAACATGAGTACAACTAGATATGTCAATGCCTTAGAAATGTGTTATGTGAATTTTGTTGTTTATAGCCAACAATGCTTGACGCCTGTTTGTTTATGTAAATAAATAAACGCTAATGTAAATAGAAATTTATCTATTCTTTAAATGTGAAAAATTAAAGGGATGAATCATTTTCGGGGATATTTCAATTAATTTCTAGGTTATCAGATCGCTGTGTATTACAGGAAAATGGCATGAGTTGCAAGCATGGGAGCTGAGTGGGAGCGCAAAGTGTAAAAAACATTCACAGCACAAAAACTGAAGATTAGAAAATTAGTTAAAGTCAATATTGTAGTAATATTAATTATTTAAAAAGGGAAAAATAATTTTGTTTAACGCTGAGTCAGTTGCCTCTCATCCAACTAAGTTGAAGGGTAAGGTTCAAGAAAAATATTGTACCTATTTAAAACCCATATATTACTCTTTCTTCAATGGGGAAGATAAAAGCGATAAATTTAAATTTTTATTACATTCACCTTTTCAGTTGAAAATCTGCCATAATTTTTTTTTTATTTCACAATGCAGCAGGCTCATTAATGGAATATTTGTGTACTAGTGCTAGAAATCAGCTCTGTTTCGTAACTCATACGCCCCTCCGCTGTGCGCACTCATCTAAGAATTCACTAACATTGGCACAACTTCGTTAGCAAATTAATGTGAATTTAAACTTTAATTTTCTAAAAAAAAAATCCCCGTGCATAAATAAACGTGGAAGTGTTTTAAATTAAATAATAGGTCACTCAATTATTGTAATTTCTATTAAATATCCTACTATGAAAGGGGATAAACAGTTTTTGATTATAAAGCAATAAGACAACACCTCTAATGCATTATTTATAAGGGTTTTATAGTTAATTGTGACTATTTATTTTTATATGGGCTATAAACCTAAATATGTACCTATATAGGTATGTATGAAAATTACAATAAGTTACGCGAATAAGCGGAATATAAAATAGGGAGCTCATTAATGGGGTTCAGTTTTTGTACAGGAAAATGTGAGTGAAATTTTAAGCAAATTTTAAAATGAAATACATTATTATTTTATATGAAATTTTTTATTACCATTATTATATTTATAATAATAACTACCTGTTGAGAGTTGGGCATTATTCGATTTTCAATCAAATATTAGTTAAATAATTATTCGAATAAAATGTCATCTGAAATGTAATAATTCATTCTCAAATAATTTACTTAATGGTAGATGAATAGTCGTTGAATAAATTATTCGTAATTTCATGCGTTATTTGAAATGAATGGCAAAATATTTACACTAAATGTAATCATGAAAAAAAACATGAATTGTTTTAGGGAATAATATAGTAGCTAGTTGACAATAAGTGAATTCTGATTTTAAAACGTCTACTACTTGTTTGACTTTAGTTATCTATGAGAATGACGAATAAAATATTTTACTAATCATTCGATTAGTAAACGAAATTATTACTAGCAAATATCCGCCCTACTTTGTTAAGCCTCAACAAGTACAACGTATTAAATTAAATCTGGTTGTGTATTAAAAACAATTTATGGAAAGCAACTTAGGTTAATTAAAAAAAAAATATCCTTTTGGAAAAAAATTGCCCAATTACAAAGTTTATAATGTTTTAAGACTTCCGACAAAAATAAAATTTCGAAAAATATCAAGCTGGATAGATTTGAAAATTGCACCAAAAGAAATTTATGAATAATAAACAGTAATAATTTTATTGTAATATTAAAAAAAATCACTTGAGATGCTGTAAGCTTGAATATTCTGCTTAAAAATTAAAAATAAAAATTCAACAGTATCAAAAATAATTTTTATTTTAATATAAAAAAAATCACTTGAAATAATCTAAGCTTGTATAGTTTGCTTTAAAATATGAACAAACTTTTTAACTTACATTTTTTTCTGATATGGGCTTCTTGAAAAAAAAAATTAAAACAACTATTTTTATTTTTAAAACCCCCACTGATCCCCCCTAATATATTGTCATTCCCATTATGAAATAGGCCTAGAAATAATAGGCTATTCAATTATTATAATTTATATTATCTGCCTCTAAAAGGGGATTTACACTTTTTAGCTATAAATCAAAAATATCAAATACCTTTAATGCATTATTTAAAAAGGCATTATAGTTAATTGTAGTTTATTTATAACTACATATTTGGCCTATCAAGTTGCCTATGTTAATTTGAACTAGTTATGATATTGAAATAATTGAAATGGAAATAAACTTGAAGTAATGGCGTTGTGTTTTGTAAAGAAATTTCGGCTGGAATTTTAAGGCGAATGTAAATTGAAATACTTTTATAATTAAATATAAAACTTAAATTTTCTTAGCCAAAAATTCCTTGCTAAAATTATTGTCTTAGTAAAAATCGTAATAGAGTATCACAAAATTAACCAAAGCTTACACAACTATTTATTTCTATTCGTATTTTTAAACTTTCATGATGAAAAACTGTCGCAATATTTCACGCTTCGTGGCACAAGCAGCTTTGCAAATAAGTAGTGTGTAAATCTGCTCACATAGCACTTATTCAAATAAATTTATATTTAAAATAGGCGACAATTTATGAACAAAATAAATAAAAAATATTTAAAGCTGCAATATTTGCAAAAATTATTAGCGACAAATTTTTTTTATTTAAATATATTATTGCATACAACACATAGACATTTAAGAGTAGGAATGGATAAAGACCATTTATGAGTAAGTAAGTAAAGTAATTTCGGACTTTGTCTCATTATACCATTTACAGTCAATAATATTGCAAATAGCCCAGTTTTATTTTTTTGCCATATTGTTGCAATTTTTTCTCTCGTGTCGGCGAACTTGCATCCAACACGTGTGAAATGAGTACAAATTTGTGGACTTTTGCCTGTTGAGTTTCTATCTTTTAATATCAAAATATTAATTTTTATCGATTCGCGAAAATTCCTTGTGTTTATAGAACGTTTGGAAACGCAAATAAATGTCGCGAAGTAAAAAAAAAAAATTTAAAACAGCTGCATAGCGAGGCGCAAATGGTGTGCTTGCAAATACTTAGGTACAAAAAAAACTCGCATGTTTTTTTTCATACAGCTTGTTTTAGACGACATCCAAGCGCAAAGCCTCAGACTAGACGTCTTACTCAAACACCATACTGCCATAAGGAAATGAGCTGTGGATATATAAAAAAAAAAATTTGAAATCAATTTGAAATGCGCATGGAACTTTACTTTAGTGGCATTTATATAAAAGACTAGCTATACTTTTATTTAACGAGTGCTAACCACGAAAAAACGTAAGGGACAGTTTTTTTTTTAAATATTCTGTTTGATTTAATTTTGGAAAAACTTGCGCTAACATTTTTTTTTTGTGTGGTAGGGCTTTCAAGAATATCAACAACAAAAAATATACACCATCATAAGTTGATGTTTTATTGTTTTCTCGCTGACTTTTCATATTTAATTTTACTCATAATTTGAATTTCATTCGTTCTCAAATTAAATTCCATGAATTAGACGTGGTTTGGTTCATTCGTGAAATAGATTTAATTTTTAGCCAACATTGGATACATTGGTAACATTGGTAATTAAGGTTCATACCTGAAGACTGAAGCGAAATTCACAAATTTTAAAATAGTGAATAACCAGAAACCTAATCAAAATCAACCGAACAACATTCAAAGAAACGTTACTCTTAATTGTGATATTTTCAGAATACTTGCGTAAATGTTTTGTTTGCTATTTGTGCAAGAAAGTAGTTTCGAAACGGGCATATTTCCAGTCAGCTTTGAACTTGGTCTATAATACCAGTTCAGACACAAACACCAATACATATACATATAACAAACTAATCAGTTTGTATTTTCACTGCTGGGTAGCTGCTATGTATACTGCCCACCATGCTCCAGTCATAAGCTCCAAATCCAATATGTTGCGCCTGGAAGCATGCAATATTTTGTTAACGTTCCGCACAAATGATAGTCATTTTCAATACAAAGCTTTAAAGCTAATGGCTGCAGTCTACTGAGTTAGTTATCGTGGTGAAAAAACACACACACACACACACACCCACTAGCTTAATTCACTTACGCATTCGTTGTCCATAGACGGCGCTCATGTGAAGCTTTCGCGGCATCGGTTAACCTATAGGTGAATGAGCGAGACAAATGTGGACTGATTTGTGACAAATGTGAATTATGAAGGCTAAATAACAAAAACTTTATTTCGAATTAAATTCAAACCGTTTTAACTAAAAATTTTTATAATAAAGTGCTAATTATTTATACTCGAACATCACTTTGCAATTTGTAAATCAAATTGCTGCTTTGTAGCAAAGTAAAATGTAATCAGCTTGTACAAGCGAAAAATAAATAAGAATTTTTTAAGTAAGAATACGGCATTTAGTAGCTTGTCATCGATTTTCACTGATTATTACTTCCACTATTTTAATCAGTGAAATGCATTCTTTTTTCAATTTTTTAATTATTAACTTAATTTGGTAAATACTTTATTTCTTTTTTTTTAATTATTGCTGTAACAGCTGTTCGGTCTTCCAGAGAGAGAAAACCTCTGACGGTCGCAAAAACATGAACTAATTTTTTCTTTTTAAGTATTTGAAACGATATTCGTCAAACGCTCTTCCAAACGTTTTGTGAATTAAAAAAATTTTGGCAGTGACGTAATTTTTTCGCCGCTATGTTTCGGCTATCATATGGAGCCAAAAATTTGAAAAGAATAGTAAATAAAAGCATGCAAAAATCACAATATAAAAAAGAGCGTACGAATGAAATAGGGCGGATTAAAAAATTACGTCACCTACGTTTTTCTCAAATGCAATTAGAAATACACGCTTGTCATCCCAAGTCAACTGTAATAATAGGTTCATAGAATTAAAAAGCTTAAAAAAATACATCATATAAATTAATATTCCCCCGAGTTTCTACAATTTGCGGGGCGAGGTATGCGGCATATATAGCTTGTGATCCAATCACAACAAATTAAAGTAAATTAGCTTAATAGCCGTTTCACTCACTCATTCAAATAGCAAAAACAACTAAACTGCCTACATCAAGTGAAGAAGGCACCTTATCTTAAAATAGATCAGTCCAAAAAAAAAAGCCCCCCAAGGGGAAAGACGATTACAACTCTTAAGAAAAAGGCAAAATAAAAACGACAAAAGAAATATGCTGCATAGCAATTGACTGATCATTAACACCTTTTATTGGTGTCGTGACATAACTAAAAACAATTTTGCTCACCAACAATCAAAATAACACGAGAATTTCTACATGATACAAACATACATTCGCACAAACATATATAGTACGCTTACGTGACTGCTAAGCTAGACAAAAAAATCTCGTCAAGCGATTGTCACGAGTTTTTGTGCGGGCGATTGTACTGAGTGGATAGACATAACAAAAACGTGCTGACCGCCACTTAAGTAGATCATTCAGGCATCGTCAGGTACTCAAATTGCTTCACATATTAAACTTTTTAATCCCCTTTTTATAGCTACAGCAAAAACCAAAAAAAAAAATAAATCAAAGAGAAAAAAAATCGAAAAACGTGTTGTGATGATGTGCTAACACAGAGCTACTTCGGTTGGAAACAGGCAGGAAAAAATTTGAAATATTCTTTTAGCACCGGTGTGCAAACAGATTTGCGGCAGCACGCGTATAAAGTGCGTATCATTCGCAGTCACATGTGCGTCTCAGTTTATGATAGAGCTATTTCTTTGTAACCGATTAACAAAAGAAAGCTCCAACTCGAATGAAATTTACTTTAGTTGCAAAAGCAACCCTTTTAGCATGAAATAACCGATTTATTTAGTACTATTTAAGAATGCTTTCCCCCCCCCCCCCCCCTTGAAAAGTTGATATATTTGGGAACGATTTTTGTCATCCCTTATCAAACTTGGTTTGCCGACAAAACGGTTTCGGCGTCGATGGCACGAATTCAAAGAATACAGAATTCTTTTTTCGTTATTTAAGAACGACAAATAGGTGTAGTGGCAAATTTAAGGCTGATATTTAAAAATACTATGCAAATAAAAAGGATTTGGGTGCTAAACTTTTATTTGCTTAAGGCTCATTCACAATAGCGCAGTTTTTTCACTTCCCAACACGATCCTGATCTAGGTCGGATAACATTTTACCGAATTGGCTTCACTCGGATATTGTACCAAGTTAGTGTTTTTGCTTTGCATACCATACGTTAACCTATCTAGTGTTCGTTTGCCATTCGGTTACGAAGAAGCAGGCCTAATGATTGTGGGTATGTATTTATGTGTAGATTGTGATCTACTGAACTGTTAAAAAGCTGAAAATAAACACCAGTAGAATGCGCAATAGTAGAGTGATCTTGTGAAATTCTGCTCGTAATGTTTACTTCTTTATAAGAAATTGTTTGTCCTTCTTTCCCTTCAAAAAATAAAAATTAATAAATTTGTAATAAGAATTAAAAAAATTATAATTTCCATATAAAAATAATTCAATTTAATCACAATGTGGATTGTCTACTTAATTTCGTTGCTTATTGTGAAAGCGTAATTGTCATATTGTCTCTATTTGTATTAACACGAGCATTGCTTAATTTCGTTTGTATATTTTACGACTATGGAACACCTCTAAATAAATAAATAAAAATTAAACACACGTATTTCCCTATATATGTATGTATGTATGTACATAAGTACACAGCTGTACTTTGTCTGCTGTTGAAACAATAGCCGGCAAATTACTTGAACAAAAAAATACTGCAGGAAAATTTTAACCGCCAGAAAAAGAGAAATATTCCACAGGCTAAAAATAATAGTTTGGATTTTTTCGAATAAAAAAATCATTGGCAAGAATTCGTTCAAAACAAAACTCGAATATGTCAACATAACCTGACCTTATTTTTATTTAGAAGATTTTTTGTGTTAAATCATTGCATACTCATTATTTTATGATTTTTATTTTTCTTTTATCAAAAATAGTCGCTATTCTTGGATTTAAATTTTATTCGATCATATTTGATCGAAACTTTGTGACTTTTATTTTATTTTAAATCGAAGACTAAAAGTTATTTTCGCTGAAACCATGACAGCTGTCATTATTAGAAACCTTAAATCAAAGCTTTTGCCAGATAGTTTTAGGCGCAGTAATTAATTAACTATTGCCATTTGATTAGTTTTGTCTTTGGTGTAGGAATAGGGCAGCAAACTCCATCGCCTATAACTACGCCGCAAAACGCAAACATCCTTTGTCGTTGTTAGATCATAACAACTAAGCTGACAGTTGTCATCGTCATTGAGCTTAAACCAAGCCTTTTCGACACACATAATTTTAGGCGCTGTTGTTCAGACAACTGTCATGCCTTATGTCTTGCCACTGGCGCGCGAATAGGCGTAATAATTTTGAGTAGAGTTGCGCATAAAAATTCTGGAAAAATACGAAGTAGATGCCAATTCAAATAAATGCCAAAAAGTTACTACAAAGTATGCAACATTTATTGTTTCGTCCATTAGCATAAATAATACAAGTTAGCAGAGCTATATTCGTATTTTTTAGGAAATATGTTCTTGTTTTCTGTGAAACCTTTTCGCGCACCAATTTCCCAGAATACTAAAAAGCTTTTTTTTTAACTCCCTACCGACCTAAACAAATTAATTTACTGCAGACTTTTCAATAATAGCTCATGTACCCTCCGAAACACGGCAAGGAACTTTTTTATTTTTGTCTTCAGCGGAGCCTTCATAGATTTGACGATTTGAAATATTTTTGTCGAAGTAACAGCTGATAACTGTCTTAAACAAGCAGAAGGGCAAGGCTAGCAGGAAAACCTAATCTTCTAACGTCTTTAGAAATTTTATATCCCGCCTCTTATACTTCCAAACCCATAACTCATATTGAATATATTTGAAGACTTTGAATTACCTTTTTCCAAATATCTTTACAATTTCTCACTGAGAGTACTCATATCTCTGTACCCGCCTACTTTTGCATATACTTCTGTTCATACCAAATCGAATGTTAGTATGTCGACAATTCTTCCTCTTTATACATATATCTACATATACATACACACATTCTCCAATAACCGAATATTATATCTCGTGTATGCCCTAACCACAAGCGACTGACTACTCATTCATTTCGTTCGAAGTTCACAATCAACCACTACAATAACAAAGAGTGAGCGAAATACAAAAGACAGCAACAATATAGTGCAAATAATACAAAAGCACACAGTTGAAAATAAAACAATTAAAAAATAAAACAATTAAATAAAAATACAACAAAGGCACTAAAGCAACTCAATATATCAGCCGATAAACACGTGAGCAGCAAATAGTACATACTCATTTTTTGCGGTCGCCCGAGAACCGGCACCACCACCACCACCGGCATCACCAGCACCGACCGATATTCGCTTGTTGCTGTCCATCAACAATGCGGTGAGCAAATTTCTGTGGAATTTCTGCTTTCGCATGCGAAATCAAAATGCGACTGGGGTGGCAGGAATGTGGGGGGTGGTGGGGGCGGCGTTAAAGTGGAGAGGAGGAACTGCTGAACGAAAGAAGACAGAAAGCTAAATTTTTTATGTTCTTTTTTGTGCGCGCCAGTTGGTTGTTGGTTGGCTGATTGTTTGTTGCTGTTGTTGTTGTTGTTGCCTTCGATGAGTGGTGTTGTTTTTGAAACGCTGTTGCGTCGATGAGGTCGTTCGGTCGCTCGGTTGGTCGGTTGGTCGGTGTCGGTAAGTGTGGAAAGTTTAAAAAGTTGCACAACGCAGCTGCTTGCTAAAAAAGCGTGAGCAGAACGTGAGTGAGATGGTGGGCGAGCAAGCGAGCCGAGTGCGTGTGGGTGTGTGTTTGAATTAGCGAATTTTATTGAGTGTTTATGATTGATTGTCTGATCGTTGAGTGGGGAGATTTGCTTTAATTGTGCGAGCGATAAGCGACTTCGCTTGTTAGACACAGCATGTACCGGTGTGACAGATTAAGGGTTGATTGATGTGTAGAAGAAGAGGAGAAATTATCAAAACGTGTTTGTAGTATTGCTAAGTGGTGAAATATTTAATTTTATTGTGGCATTATGAAATAAATTAATTTATCATAGAAAGTATAAGTACATATGTACTAACATATATTTTGTATGCCCTTCAAAATAAATCATATCTGTCTCTACGCAGTTCTGCTGCCTTGTTGGCATGCAATTTCCTGCTAGCTGATTTCACTTCTTAAAATATTTTTTCCAGAATTATTCTTTATTTGTCACCTTTTCGCTTACTTTCTGCCAGATTTTTTTTTATGGCTTTATTTTATTTATTTGCCACGAAACTGATTTTTTTCCTTTTGCTACTCGTGACAAGCGAAATTTACGAACACTGCATATGTCGTCTGCCATTTGTTGTATTATTTTCTGCCCGCACACAGAGCCATTCGTCTTGACTTTTGTACATTTCGTTTCACATAATTTATTGTTTTTGTTAAAATATTATGTAAATCTCGTGACTTGCTGAAGCAAACCACAGCGGTACAGTTGTGCACGTTTTCGCTACGAATTCCATATACAATACGTTTGCTGTTTATATACATAGCTTGCTTTTGTTGCATTTATGTATGTATGTTATGTATTTGTAAGTGCAGAGGTCAATTTGTTGATAGTTGAGTCATTGTTTAAAATTGTGTACAATATAATTGAATTAAATTGATTAATTAGTTGAAAATTTGCGACAGCTGAGGTGATTAATTCAGTAAAATATGAAATTTGTGAATTTTTTTTTCAAATTCACTTTCATTTAGAATTTACTGAATAAAATTATTGAGCGCATTATTGTTAACATAAACCCGGAAATTTTCACAAAGTTATGTCCATATATTTAAATACATACATATGCACATATTTAAAACGTATGCATTTGGAAACAAGAAAGTAAACAAAATGTAATAATGCGGGTTCTTTAATTTTTTCCAAATTAAAAATTTTTTTTTTTAAATTTTTACTAACAAATGTTTCATCGATTTTAAGAAAACATACAAACATTTTAATTCTTTCTTTTTTGTGGCGCCAAATTACTTAAAAACTAAATTTTAACAGTTCTACAAAAAATGAATTGAATTTTTTCTTCTTTTTTCTTTGCATTTAATTCTCTAATCGCGAAATTATTTTTTAAAGTTAGATTTTACAAAGTTGAAAGTAGAAAAATCAAAACTAAATTATTTCTTGATAAGGAAGAAATTTTTTTTTTAATTTTTTGTATCACATAGATACTATAATTTTAAAGATTTTTACATACAATAGATATAAAAACAAAGATTTTGAAAAAGTGCCTATCATAAGTATATCAATTTATTTGTTAAAGTATGTAAGAAATTTATTTTTTTTATAAAAGTAGCACAAATTTTTTACGATGAACGTCGGTTGTCTTCAAATGGAAAATACAAAATTGCGCCCAAATGAATTTCTAAATTTAAACCAATTATTTTCGCAATTAAAAAATTTAATTATAATTTTCAATTGAAACTAGTTTGGCATGCAATTTGATTTATTTGACACGTACAATGAATTTACGTAACGAAAATAGACACACTTGTCAAAGTACATATGTACAACATTTTCAAACTAATTTACGACCGCATCGCAGTATTTTGACTCAATGAAATTATTTATTGAAATTCTTTGAGTGCTTTAAATGCATACATTTAATTATTTATATTTGTGTATTTACAAATTTATCGACTTATTTTCAATTTCTTTTTTCGTTTGCATCATTGAATGAGCGCATTTTCTATTTTCAAACGATTTGGCATTTTCATTTTTTTCATGCTAAACAATTCAGCCCGCTCGCCGCTCTTCAACACCCACTAACGCCTGTACTTGCGCAATTTTCTTGCATTTCTGTCATACGACGCCTTATTTATTTTGCTAATTGCTTTGATCCTTTCGCTCGATCAGTCAAATTGAACGTGGTTGGCTTTTCGCTTATATTTAGCTTAGGTCGCAAATAATTCAAATTTATTTTTAAATTGCTAATAATTTACATTTCTTGTCGAAATATTAAAAGTGTTGGAAGTTTGCAAGGGAAATTAATATATAAAAAAAATCAAAAAGAAATGAAACAGAGGAAATTACGCAACAGAAAAGCTTACGTTGGACAGCGGCAGTTAGCCCAGGTCAGCCTTAGTCAGCAAATTTGCTTGTTTGGGTGTTTCTCGCAATTTTCGCTAGATTATAGAATAAGAGAAAATTTAACTTTGAAGTGCGAATTTCACAATATGCTCAATGAATTGAAGTAGTGTTGCGTTAATTAGCACGCAAAGAATTTTTAATGTTGAATAATAAAATAAGTACTTCGACATAAATTGACAAACAGTATAGAGCCAAGTAAGAAAAAAGAAACGGCAAATATTCGACTTAATATTATTTTTAGCTTTTACTAAATTTGTTGCTATTTCGGCTGTTTCCTTGTGGCTAATAATATCTAAAAATTATTGGGATAAGCGGAGATGACGATGGCAGGTGATCGGCACTTAAGAAGAAGAGGCTTATCATTGAAAATTTAAATCAAGAAAAAATGTAAACAATCGTTTAACATAAAATACAGCTGCGAACCAAATATACTTCTGAAACTTAGCTGCAAGCACATTTTAAAAACGTCCACTGAGGATATCAAAGGAAATGTTACGTATACGCCCAGGCGGTAGTAGAAAATTGAGTATGTAAGTAATTAACTCCACAGTTAGTAAAATAAGGTTAAAGTAAGAATAATAGCCCCCTATAAGTTCTGATTTTGTAAAGTTTATTTGTATCTTTACCAATTTTTTGCTTGTTTGTGAAACAATTGTAAAGACACCCGATGATACAATAAGGAAGGCAATTAATTCCATTGTCAGATACATTTCATGGTACCATTGTTAAAATTTTTTGTTATTTAATTAAAAAATTAAAAACCAGCTGCCCTAAAATAATAAAAACTCAGAAAAACTAGTCAAAGTTTTTAATTCCTTATACCTTTCTATTTCTCACGTGGAACTTCTTTGGCTTGATTTATTAAGGGTTTAGGAAAAATATTTAAATTGATTTTTAAAACAAAGCAAATTAAAAAAATGATGTGTTTTTTAATTAATAATGAAAGCTTTCTACAAATATCCGAAGGGGCAACGCTATGGCAAAAAAAGTCAATAACCTGTTTTCTATAAATCCACATTTCAAACTTTGTAGTAAAGATAGGAAAACTCAAAAAAATTTCATCAAATTTTCACACTTTTAATCCTAATTTTTATTTTTAAAAATTCCAAGTATGCAGTTTTATAACCCCCTAAATTTCAAAATAATAAAGTATCATAAAAGTTGTTAAGAATTGTCATTAATTTTTGATAATTTTCTTAATAGTTGTATAACGCATTTTCTACAATAAAAGTTACGCTCATTTTTTTTAATGCAAGAGAGAAAAACACACATCAAAGAGTCAAATAACATTTTAGCTATTTGGTGATTCCGTTTGATTACAAAGTTTGGAAATTTATGAAATGTTCGCCTATATTCCTAATTTTTTCCACAAAGTTTGATTTGTAGACTTATACACAGTGTTTGTTATATAATAAGCTAGACTGTAATAAAAGAAAAAAAAAAATAACAACCAAAAAAAAATTGCCAAAACTGTTCAGCATGTCATATTTCTATTTTTTTCACATAACTGTAAGCATCCCACTGCTGTCTGTCTTTAATTACTCTTGATTGATTCAAGTGCAAAAACTCTGACCAATGCTGCCAATCGCCTACGCGGCGTATGCAGCATTCGATCTAATCACACACATTCACTTTCCTTTGCTAAAATTCATTCACACTACCAACAATTCAATACAAACGAAAAACTGCGATCATTCATGTTAGCTGACTAGATTCGTGCATCATTAATTAAATCGCCATTCATTAAGTTCTCGCAATTTACATTTACTTGTTCCAAATTTTTCTCAATTACTTGCTCACTTTTCACTAGCACTCTCTCTCTCTGGCTCCCTTGGCTATGAACATTTTCACTCATTTTCCCATGCTCTATTTTCCCCAAGTTTGCTTCCACTTTTTCACTTGAGTTTCTGTTTATACTCATTATGTTTGATTCGTTTTAATCTGATTAAAACGTTTCTGTGAAATTTATATACCTACATATTTATAAAGAAGAAAACCTTTGATCGGCTGCGCTTCCAGCTTCCTTGAGCTACATGTGGATTAATTGTATTCATTCTGCCAAATATTCGTATATTTATTTTATATTATTCATATATTTTACATTTACATAAGCAGATCTTTGGTACAATTTATGTGCATTGAAAACTTTATCATCATTTATTGCGGACAGTAATTGCTCTACTTGAACCTGGAAGTTCTTTAAATATGTCGAGTTGAATAACCCAGAATATACCATGGACTCTGGAATGATTGCAGTTAATTTAATAAACAATATTTCAAAAAAAAAATACAAAAAGCTGCAGAAAAAATGCATTTTGTGCTCCATAACTTAAACCAAGGAAGTACCTGCGTATATGAATAGAGTGAAAACGGTTAAGAAAACATAAACGATGACATACAGTGTTTTAAAATAATAAAAAAGTCATGACACGTGATTGCTTAAAATCAGGAAAGTTAATAAATAATATTCATCTAACAACACTTTTGGTTTTTTGTCAGCGTAACGCCACCACTTTTGAACTCAAACAAAACAGTATTAAACAAAAAAAAGAAAATAAACGTTTTTGATTCTGAAGTCATTCATTTGAATCAATACAAAACCAGCAATAAATTCCTTTTATTTAAAGTTTACTTATTATTTACACATTTTATTTATTTTAAATGCCTTGGGCACTTCAAACGCCAACTCGACTCATATGTGGTGTTGATAATTGCAAAGCTACTTGTTTCAAAAAATTTCCTCGAAACCTTTGAATTAAAGTGTTCGGTAGTTCAATGACAACATATATAGGGAATATGCAAAAAGGAAAAAAAGTAACAAAATAAAAGTAGTGAGATCAACTAACACACCTCTTGTCATTTGATGGTTAATTGGCTTTGAATTGGCACAGAAAATGCCACGATAGCAAAACCCTTTTGAAATTTTTAAGAAGTGTTTTATCCCAAGATGCAAAGATGATTTCATTCCATTCTCCTTTCTATGTATTGGTGGAACTGCCAGATTTTCATAATAAAACGCCGAAAAATTCAAATTTCTGCAGAGTTCAGGTCAGTTTGGTACTCAAGGAAATATTTATTAAGGTTTTGTGGTTGAGTTTTATCGAGAGTGTAGCCTGTCACTTATTTGCTTCAAGCAGTACTCAGTAGTAGCCCCTACTATATTCCATTGACTAAACAATGCAGGGAGTTTGGAGAACTAGATATTCTCTCATGACACCTCGGGCAAAACTGCCCTGCCATAGCATATTGATTACCAAATATTAATGAGTGTATAACAGATATTTACTTTTAACTTTATACAGTTTTATAAAATTTGTGCTTTTAATTTTTGAGTAGTTCAAATTATGTTACTCCTAAAGTTTTCAACTATATGGTTGATGGATAAAACTGAACATTTATTTTTCGCACATATTTTGTGCATCTCATGAATAATGTATGTTCTAAATTTTTTATTGCGTTTTATGCGCTAGTTCTGGAGTTATAAGCAGATTTAGGAACGTGGCGATAGAATCAAAGTGAAAAAAAACTAAAGCATTAAATGAGATCGGAAAAAGTGATGAAAGGAAGCAGCAAGCAAGCAGTCAAATGTAAAAGTTCTTGCTAGTCTCGTGACAATGGGTTAATGCCTCGTTTTTTTATGTGTGTGTGCGTATACATAAATTTATGGATGTGCTTTTGTATTTTGTACAGCTGAGATTGTAGCTTCCCAGTTTCTCTTAACGACTGTGTATACTCACTTTTGTTGCTGGTTTTTTTTTACGTTTTGTTGTATGCACGCTCAGTTCAGGCGCCAAAAACCGAAGCGCCGCTGTTGGTGGCAAATTTTGCTAAGCAAACGATAAAAACCTTAACGCACCAGGCAGTCATGTGTCAGTCGTGGCAAAGAAGGCGCGCCAAAAGCTACGAAAGCTCTAAAATCAACACCAAACTAAATTTAAAAAAAAACACACACACACACACACTCACGCAGTTACGAGAGTAGCCGCAAGCAACGTAATAAAAATAAAATAGCGTAAACTTAAATAGAAAATACGCGGCATAAAAGTGCAAAAAACGCACCAGTAAGAATATTTTGTGAATACAAAAGGCGACAGGCAGTCAAAAGACGGGAAAGGCAGTCAGAGAACAGACGGCAAGACAGTCTCGCGCGTTACAAAAACTACACATTCACGTACTTACTGGTAGATTCTTCTTCTCACATTGAGTGAAGTAAAAGTGCGCGGAAGTGGCAAGAAATTTGAGCATATGAATAAAGTACATACTATGTAAGCCAAATAAACGTGCGCATTCACTCAAGTAGCAAGAACAACGAGAACAGCACCTAAAGCCACAGCGAGTAGCAAGAAAAAAGCGCAACAGCAGAAAAAGAGCTCAAATTGAACGCTTCCAATTCAGTAGCAACATTAACGCCCAGCTGAGCAGTTGAGTGGCTGAACGGTTGAGCGAAGGACTCAACGAAAAAAATAAATAAATACTTTGAAATAAAACAAGCAACTTGCTTGCCACAATTTTGGTGATTACCAAGAAATCAAAATCAAAAAAAAATAAATTAATAAAAATTAAGTAAAATAAACAATCGTGCACTAAAATTTAAGGCAATGTGTAACGCGCAGCGTAAAAGCAGTCGGTAGAACATGAAATGGTTTAAACGTGTGCGAAAAAAGTGTTAAATAAAAAAACACTCGCAAAATTTATACAAAGAAATCGGTTATAACCATCTAAAGTTTTAAACATTTCCACGCAGTTTTTTTCCGCCGCCAAGCGTCCTTCAAAAGTGGAAAAAGCTATTTTAAGTATTTACATAAAATTTCATTTGCCGCAAACACGCACAGCGCCACACTTTTCTAACACGCTCTCGCCCTGTCAACGCAACAAAAGAAGAAGAAGCAAAAATGTTGATATCATCGGAGCAGTGCAATCGTTCACGTGGCGCCCATGTCCTTGTCTGGGATCAGTCACGTTTGAGCGACATATTCGAGGATACTAAGCCACAACGTATGTTATTTTTTTTTTTATTATATTTGGGTGTGTGTGTATATTTAGTTAGACTTATATATTTTCTAGCATATTAAGGAGAAAAAAAACCCCATGTGGGCATTCGCAAATTATATGTGTATGTATGTATGTATGTATATCTGTGGCTGAACTAATTAGCTGTCGGAAGCCGTACGCAAATTTATTGGTTGCCATTTGGCCTGTTGAATATTTTCTTCGCACATAGCATTTTGGTAAAATTTTGTTTATTGCAGATGACTCACAGTGAATTTTCTTTTTTAAAGATCTGCGATTTTTTTCCGCTTAAGGTGGAAAATATTACGTGATTCTGGGTGAAAAAGTTCTTTAAACTAGATAGCATTAAGTCAACATATTAATTTCCTCATAAATGACATTAAAGAAAGTGCAGTCTGAGACCGAAAATTTTGTTCAAAACAAAAAAAAAATCGCAAAACATCACAAATTCATTAATGAATTTGAAAATTTTGCAAATTTCGCCGCTTGGTTTATCTTAAACTGAATAGCTTAAAAATATCGGAAGTTCAAAAAATTGCATATCAAAAAAATTAATTTTTGAGTAAAAGTGCATGAGATATAAAATTTAAAAAAAATCAATTAAAAATACCGCATTGTGTGCATATATTTAAATTGGAGAAAAATTTGAATTTCTTTTCCTTCATAAGAAAACGTATTTCGAGCTAAAACCAAAGAACATATTTTTTTTATTTTTTATTAAAAATTCATATCAATTTCATGGTTCACTTTTGCACAACAAAATATGATTACATATATAATATAAAAATTACTTCATTTTCTGATACTTAAATTCTATTGAATGCTTTATATACATATATACATCTGTATATACCCATAAACAAATTGTAATTTGAAAAAAAAAATTAATTTTTTTTAATATAAATTTTTACTTTTTTTTATTTATTTTTTTTTTTATTATAAAATGGGCCGCAAGCTCCTAAATAGATATCTGATTTTGTACAAAATAATGAGATGTACAATATTTTTCAAGTTTTCGCTACTAAATATTTTAAAATGTTTTGGTTACATAGGTTACACCTTTCATTTTTCATATCTAATTTCAATTAAAAACAAATTTGCATGAACTTTATAAAAATTTTGCGTTATAAAAGTTACTATAACAAATTTGATTATTTAATTTTGCGTATGTAAACTTATGCAAACTATGCTATTGAAATAAATTGAAAAAAAAAATCATGAATTGTTACGTATTAGATGCATTGGTCTCCGAAAAGGAAATTTTTCGGATGGGAATTGGGAATTTTTCGAGAATGAATTGCTTATATAACTCCGAAAAGGAAATTTCCTTTTCGGAGTTATATAAGCAATTCATTCTCGAAAAATTCCCAATTCAGCAATTCATTCGTTTTACTCGCAGTTGTCAAGGCTGAAATTTTGTTTCTAAGTGAATATACCTACATGCATACATATATATTGAATTAGCAATTTCTATATTTATTTAAATATTTCCTACAAATTCGCTTAATGCTATGTAGCACGTGAATTACTGTAGACGTCCAATACGTTTATTCAGATAAGGTAATACAATGGGTACGACCTTAAATATAGCAATGGTAATTAAGCAACAAAATCTCAAGATAGCAATGAGTAATATGTTTATAATATAATAGAATATACTTTAAAATATAAAGCAATCCGACAGTGCGAACAAAGTCTACAAATCTATGCTGAAAAGACATAGAGATAACAAGAAAGTGAAACTTATATTATCACAAAATAAATAAAGGTCTAGCACTTAGTAAATAAAGACGAACCAGTCAAGAGGTAATCGTTTTTTTTTTTTTTACAAAATTGCGTTTGTTTATGACTGCATTATCTTGTGAAACATTTTAGTGCAAATAGAAGAATTCAGTTGAAGTGAACCATACGTGAATATGATATTCATTCCTATGTATGTAGTTCCATATTTATGTAATATAATTGTACGTGTAAGCATAAAGGGGTAACTCGTACCCATCTTCCTTCAAAGTATGCTAGCCTTCTTAAATTTTTGACGCTATATTTATCTTTTTATTATCTTGATTTTCCCTTGTCGAGCAAAACAAGTACAATGGTGATTTTTTTTACAATATTAGGAAAGTTTTTCATAGAATTTTTTTTTTCGTTAATATTATATGAAAATTATGTTCATACTTTACCAAAAACCATGTAAATTAATGTTTCAAACTTTATACAAAATTTATACACACTTAACAAATTTCTTCAAAGATTTAAAAATTTCTTAAAAGAATTTCCAAAAATTGTATATATATATTTAATTCATATTATAACAAAAACCATGTAAATTAATCTTTCAAATTTTGTGCAAATTTTATAAAAACTCAAAAAATGCTTACCAAAATTTTAAAAATTTTAGAAATTTTTTGGAGTTGCGGTTTTATAGTTTATTTAGTTTTAGTAAAATAAAATGTATGTTTGAAGGTTAATTTTTAGCTGACTAGTTTTTATAATTTTTGAATTTTTGGCATTGCGAACTTTTTTTATAAAACACATACATTTTACAAAAATTCCAGTCGTTGTATAATAATTCTGTACGCCGACAGTATTCTGCATTTTCTATCACAAAAAATTAGTACTTGTATGGGGAGTTATAAAAAACCAACGGTAGTGTTTAGCTATGTCACAAACTTGCACTTTGTTGCACAAATATTAAATAGGCTATAAAACTGCTAAAATTCTAAAATTAAATAGGCTATAAAACTGTATACCTTATAATTATCTAAATACACTTTTAAAAAATTTAAAAATCCTAATGTAAAAAAAAGCATTTTCTTTTTATTCTAAATCAAAATTTCAATTACATTGGAAGAGTAAAATTTATTTTTGCGGCAACAATTGCAATTTTCATGTTTTTTGACTCTAACATTTTATGTTTCAAATTTAGTGTTTGTTGACGTCAGTAGTTTTCGAAAAAGCCAAAAAAATTTCGTAGATATCGTCACAATAAAAAAAAATATATAGCATTGCTTTGAGAATTAGCTATGGCAGATTACATAAGGCTAATATAATAGAAACATACTTGTGTATGTGTTAAAACTTTTGCGTCATGATCCTAAAATGAACCAAAAAAAATGTTTATTTCAAAATTAGCAGATGAGTTAGTTGCATAAAGTACAGGCAAAAGTAAAGCAGCGTACAAAAATGCTTAATGGAATTTTTTCTCATAGAATAAAAATTCATTAAATGCATATCTTGAACTTATTTAGAATACTTATTTTTTAAATAGTTACTAAAATATTTTTAAAAAGAAAAATTTCACATTTTAGTGCTAGATTTTTTTTTTTACATTATTTGTCAGCATAAAACCGTTGGAAAATTGCTTTTGAAGTTCAAGCACAGCTAGAAAATTTAGATTAATTTACTTCGAAGTCACAGCCACTAAAAAATAATTCGTAAACTATGTACACATACATATACGTATACTTCAGTTCTCTCTATATACAAACACCCATTATGCAATAAGTGGAAGTTTTTTTTTTTTGCATTTTGCGATAGTGAAAAACTGCCAACCAAGCCCTTCTAGTTGCCATAATTAGTTAATTAGCTGCTGGTTGTTTTTTTTTTCATTCATCACCGACTTGTTGCTTTTGCTGCGTCATTTTTCCATTTAAGTTGATTTTTCATATTGGCGTGCAGCGGCAGTAATTAAATCATATTCGTATCCACATGCATATATCTTTATATATAGATTTGTATACATTTTCATATTTTGCTAAATCTGTTCACTTGTGGCCTTGAAAGCTGCTAGCCGTACAAAAACAATGCATGTAGAATAAACCAAAAAAAAAAAAAATTATATGCAGAGGAATCAAACATTAAAAGCAAATTAAAACAAACAAACGTTTGTACCAATATTCGTATTAGAACTATCGGTCGGTCGAGGTAACCCGCTGTCCGATTCAACTCATTAACTAACCGCAAACTGTCCAGAGCAAGCCGCATTGTTGCGCATACGTCACGTTGGTCGCCGCCGCTAGTGTTACCATTGTAGCCTTTTTCCGGCTAGATTTGGCCTTTGCTATTTCATTTTAGCCCTTTTTCTTTAGGTTTTTCTTAAAAATATACATTCGATGCTTATGAAATATGTAGGTGCTATCGAAATGCAATGGAAAAATTATATTTACCTCGGTGGAAACATCTACTGTATCGACTGTAGAATTTTGAGCAGAGGTTCGGGCATGTAAAAACGCGCATGGGGAAAATTCATTTGCTTATTCAGCCTTATTCAGACTCCTTAATTTACCTAATTGCTCTTTTTTTCAAAAAGTTCTGGCAACACTGGTGATAATGCATTTGTATGTATGCAATAAATGCACCTTCTAAAGCAACGCAACTGTACTTTCATTTGTTGGTATAGCCAACTCAATTTATTGCAGTGGAAACTGCAGTCATCGATTTAACAATTAATTGGAATTTGAGCTGTCGTAATAATATTTGTAGAATTGTAATAATGTAAACAGTTTGCTAGGCAATTTGTAAACACGTGAGTGTACATTTTTCTTTTGTAAATATATGTATATGTACATAACTGTACATATTTCAACACCAGCCAAACAAACGCTTGTAAATATTAATTTCATCATTAGCAGATGACTCGTTCTTGCCAATGTTTGCTCTTTATCTCGATTTAACCTGCTACTGCATTTGCACAAGGATTTTTACATAGAATTAATTTTTTTTTTTTAATTTATGGCAGAAATGAGGAAGGCCTATATAGTATGTTTACAAGTGGCTGTTCCTATGAGTCATAGCTCTAAGTACATTGAGAATTTATAGATTCATGTAAATAACTAATTTTTAGTAGCGGTGGCATAGTTCATCACACACACAAGCAAAATTATAAAAAAATTAAAATTAATTAAAATCATCGTATAATAAAATAACGCCAATTTTTTAATTTGAGTAATTATAAATTTTTACTCCGAAGGCGGAAAAGAACTTTTCAAACAATTGTTCAATCTATTTCTGATTTCAAGTTTATAAATTGAAACTTTTAATTTTTCCAACACCCAAAAAAATGGAAATACTCCAAATTTGATAAGAATTTAAAAAAAATTTGCTCTCCAATTTTTTTCTGATTTCAAAGCTATAAATTTAAACTTTTAATTTTTCGCAAAGAAAAATTTTGTGAGAAAATTTGTTTGAAACGAAAAAAAAAACGTATTCAAAGCGCTTAAATTTTGATGAAAGAGTATTTCAAATATTTAAAAAAAAAATTCAATAAAGAAAATTTTAAAATTTATAATTTTTTCAGCACCACAAAATTTACTTTTCTCTTATAAAACACAAATACTGTTTGCAAGCTAATTTCGAACAAGCCACTATTTATGCTGAAATTATAAAATAAAAAAATTTTAAAACAAAACAAATCTCAAAAAATATAAAAAATTTTAACGTTATATTTTTTATTTAAAAATTTAAAAACGTTTTATTTTTTATCTTCAAAAATATTTAAGTTGAATTTGTAATTTTCCAATTCACGCAAAATTGTCACTTTTCTTATAGAAGAGTGTATTCGTGTTTTAAACTTTATTTTGAAGCAAACAACAAATTATAAATACTTATTTTAATAAAAATTTTAGATTGAAATTTTTAAATTTAAATTATCAAATTTTTAATTTTTTCTTTGTTTTTTTATAAGTAATATAAGTTTTCAATTTAAATTTTTGAAATTATAATTCTAAAAATGTTTGCTAAAAATAATATTTATGTTATTTTTTTTTTTTGTTTTTTGGATTTAATAACTTGTTTTATATACAGTTTTCAAAACTGATTGCTTTTTAAATTTAAATTATATGGCTCTCTTGATTTGACTAGCAATTTAAATTAATATTTTTTTCTATAAATTTTCTGTGTATAAAAAATATCAAAAAATAAAAATTTGTTTACATTTAAATTGCTTGCGTGAAACTGGCTGTAGAAAAATGAAAAAGTAGATATGATTGTATATGGTTGTCACATATTTTCAGTCGCATAAAGAACAATGCAATTTGCTCTTATTAATTCCTTCCTTTGTTTTCTGCATAATCCAGCTTTTTTTAAATTCAAATATTTACTCTGTTCTTATGTAGGCGCATGAAAATTGGCCCACAAAGAATGTCAACAGTGGCAAAATTGGCCAACTTGCAAACATTAATATTTGCACGAGATTTTAAACTTGCACTTAGCTCGTTTTTCATTTCCTCCCTTTTCTTTTTGCAAGAATTTCCACCCATTGTCAACAGCGTAGATAAAATATTAATAGTATGTCGCTTGTTGCTTTCCACGAATGCCGTCATGCACGTGTGCGCTCGACTATCGTGCTGACGTCGGTGGAAAATGACAGACACTAAAAGCTATAGCCAAAATTTTTTGTTGGTACTAAATACGTACATTCCTACATACATATGTACATAGCTGCATATGTATGGTACTTATATGAAAATGTACACACACATAATTATTTACTTATATATATATTGTATTATTTGCATATGTAATGTGTGATATTTCCCGTAGAGTAAATTAAGTAACCACTTAGTGAGCTGTCATTTTCGAGTATTCCAGATATGTAATATATACCAGAAATCTTTTCAGTATTTTTTGGTCTTTTTTGCTGATGTTTTTTTTTTTTTTTTGTTTTCTACTGATGGCGGTTGTTCGCAAAACTTTCGCTGATTATTCGCGATATTTTGTATTTTCTGGCATTTTACGCTATATATACATAGTAAATATGTTTTATATGAATGTGCGCTACTCAGATATTTTACTTTATCAGTTACATTAATGAAGCGCTTAATTAAATCAAAATCAATTGTTTCCTGATGCAATGCCAGTATTACATAAGTGAGCTGGATTATCGATTTCATTTGTTCAAAAAATGTTTTGTAAAATATCAGTAGGTACATACATACATACCTAGATATTTATATAGAATTGTGCCTGAGTATATGCGATTGCTTTATGAGCCAAGCTACGTTGTTTTTCGTCAGCGAATAAAGCAAAAATTTTATGAGGTGTCTATTAACCTGTATACAGAAATTAAATACGTATTTTTTTAATTTCTCTAGAATCGAGGGATATAGCATTATATGGCGAAACTGGAATAGAGAGCCGATTTAATTAACATCCCACTTAGCTGTGATTGATTCTATCAAAAGTTAAAGTTTTTTAAAAACGCCTTTTTAATTGCTCTAACTCATTATTTTTATTATTGTGTTATTTCGACTGAATTCTGTGTAATAATTAGCATTTATTTAAATGGAAATTCGTAATTTGCTGAAAATGCAACGATAATCTTAGAAATGTGCACACAAAAAAATCGAAGAACATATAATTATTATACCGTATCAAATTCAGTAATCGACATCTGTAGTACAAAAATACCAGAGGAACTTAAACCACATTTTAGGAAGTGGGGAATTAAAAACATTTTTTAATCAGGGGTTCAATTATAATTTTTATTTTTTCAGTAAAAAAATCATTTGACAAAATTCCATCAAAGCAATATGTCATATACTACACAAATCTGGCCTTATTTTGATTTAGAAGATCTATTTTTTCGATTGCCTTTTATCGATATACTTTAATTTTTCATTTATTTTTATGATATTTTTTTTTCGTTCACGATCATAAATAAAAATATCGACCACACATGATAGGAATAACTTAAACTTAAGAATAACGATTACTTTTGTAATGAAAAATATAGCCATACTATTAAGAAATTTATTTTGATTTAAATGGCATTTTTCGAGCTTTCATAGCGCTTTGCTTTCGGCGTTTTTAAATTATGCACGTCTGCATTTATATTAAAATTGCTATTTTACATGATTAGGAAAGGCCAGAAAAAAAGTAAAAACAATTTAGTGTAAGCTCAAAAGCTCATCTGTAAAGGGCTTTCATCAATAAAAGCACTAATTTCTAAAGCAGATGAATTTGAGCTGAAATGCTGATAGAAATATGTCATATTTCCTGCAGAAAAATTAACACATTTTTAGTTCAATTCAAATATTTACAATTTGACCAAACAAAAAATTGTCTACCTTAAGAAATTACTACATATTTTCACAACTTGGAACCATTAAGAAAAAGTGTCAAATGCTGTCACAAAGATCTAGATGTCCTTGACTACCCAGAAATTCCATCAATTTTTAAACGTCTAAATTTTAAATTTATTTAAATAATTTGCACGTGCTGCTATTTATAGCGTTATATTAGTTACGCTGCACAAATAATGCAACCATTGCCAAAATACGTTTGCTCAACAATCGTCAAGCCTGCCAAATAAGTGTAAAATTTAATTTTGTTTTTCGTTTTCCACTTTCAAACCACTTTAATAATCGTTGCCATTGAACGCTCAAACCAATGCATTTTGATATATGTATATAAATAGGCATGTAGACATATGCACACATTTATATAACTTAATTAAACCTATCACTTCACAGAAATCTTCACGCAAATCTGCTACAAGCGCAACAACACAAATTTGGGTGGTCAATGAGCGGAAATTTTGTATGGCAAATGCTGCACATTTTTCTTATATTATATAATATCTAAACGCTTGATTTTTCTTCTGCGCAAAAAGAAATTAATAAATTCTTTCTGAACTCTTTTAGAAATACGTAATAAAAAAAATATAACAAATTTAAAATTCTTTAGAAAATAGTCCGGCTTTAGCAGCTACAAAACAGCACTTCAAATTGGTCTACTCATATGGTTAGAGTTGCACGCTACCTGGAAATTAGCAAGATTTTAGCGCCTCAGTTTTGTAGCGGAGCTAAGCCGACTAGCGCTATACGCTAATTGACCGCCGATAACGCCTCACATGAATTAAGTGTTCAATTAGCGGCTCGTATTTTTTTTACCTGAAGCGCCTGCGAAACAAACAGAATTTCTCAGAAACAATTTTTATTTAACCGCATATTTAGTACCTTGACAATATTTTTGTGTTATTTGAGAATTTTATCACGTTTCCACTTTCCTTTTTGCTTGTTAAGAAAATGATTCCAACTTTCATAAACTTTCATGGAACCAAGGTAGTATCAGAAGAGTAGCAAATCAAATTTTTTTGCATATTAAGAAGCCGCTGAATTGTCAAACTTTGTTCATATTTTACAAGAGATTTTTACCGGAAACTGATATTACCTGTTTAATGTGTCTTATGCTTGGTTTCTATTAGGTCAAATTTTTGTTGCAAAATATGACACGAAATGCCTAGATGTTGACATTTTATACTCTTGCACTGCAATGCATTGGCGTTAAATTAAATATGTGAGAAAACTGAGAATATTTGAGCCTTTTCTGAATAAGCTAATTTTTTATACTAATTTATTAAAGAAAAATTTTATTCTCGATTTTGATATCAATTTTTTTGTTGCCATAATTTCTTATGTTATTTACTTTATTTCATTTCATTTTGTTTTCTATTCTCTTCTTAGGACGCTTCTCCACACGTTACTTTGTCACTTTCATGCTCTTTCTGGGCATGGCCAATGCCTATGTGATGCGCACAAATATGTCCGTAGCCATTGTGGCGATGGTCAATCACACAGCTATCACTAGCGATAATGCCGATGTCGCTGACGATGAGTGTCCAGATCAAAATTTGACATCTGTGGTGAGTAGTGCAGTAGTGGAGGACAAAAATATGAGAAAGCTACATTTTTTCATATTAACAATAATAATTTTTTTAGCCCAAGGTGAAAGCTTTCGTTGAAAGAGATTGACTAATTTCCGAGTGTAATGCTCACAAAAGAATAACTAACTGAAATTGTAAAGAAAAAATAAAACTCGCGTGCAATTTAAAAGGATCTTTTTTGAGAGCTTTCAAGAGATCAATCGGATTGCGAGGAAAAAATTGCAGTCGTTTATCAAGCAATTTTTTTATCAGTATTTACATATTTAATATATTCGGAATGTTTTTTATAAAAAAATTATAAATAAATGAACAGTTTAAAAAAATTCAACACTCTTTTACCTAATTTCAAACTTTTTAATCCGAGTTTTTAGAAAATTTTTAAGTTTTTAATTCAATTTTAATATAATAACTTTTAAGTCATGTAATCAAAAATTACCCTAGCTTTTTAAAATGTTTATTGAATTTTGATCTTGGAAACATTTTTATGTAACGCTTACTTTTTATATAGCAGCAATTACAAAAAATTATCAGCACAAAAAATATTTAAAACTAATAAAAACGCAATCGGCATTTTTATGAAATTCATTCATTACATGTAAAAAAAAAAACGGCGGTGATCCAAATTTCAAAAATAAATGGGAATTTTTAGCCAACTCATATTTAAACATTTGTATATTAAATTGAACGTGCCATAAAATAGCATGCCTAGAAATTTTCCAAAATGATTTTATCAAAAAATCAACGAAAAAAATTGTTATGAAAAATATTACGGGTATTATCACAAAAAACAAAAAATATGTACATACGTATAAAATGAGTTTTCTTTTCCCCTTGGCGAATTCTTTTTCTACTACTTTTATTACCAAATATTATTTTTTTACTTAAACCACTTTAAGAAGTTCTTTTTTAATTTTTTACTTTTTTGCGTTTTATGAGCTTGAATTCAGATTGTCGTTGTTTAATAAATTTAAACTTCATAAATATAAATGTATTATTCTCTTCATTAACAGGAAAATGAAGAAGACGGTGACTTTCCATGGAGTTCGAGTTTACAGGGCTACATTTTATCTTCATTCTTCTACGGTTATGTGATAACACAGGTTGGTTTCTACATATATTGCATATCTAAACATTTTGTACATTAATTGTTTTAAAAACGAAATCTTGCCACTCAAGACATACACAACATCACACAAAAACAAGTATCTCATCTCTCGCAGTTATTACGCCACTCATTAGCTTTAATTAAATATAAATCTAATTCAAAATATTCTATATCCCTTCTTCTCACTCTCTTCTCTCAGATTCCCTTCGGTATTTTAGCGAAAAAATACGGCGCCATGAACTTCCTCGGCTGGGGTATGCTTCTCAACTCCGTATTCGCCTTCCTCGTACCAGTTGCCGCCTACGAAGGTGGTGTTTATGGTCTTTGTGCGGTACGCTTCATACAAGGTCTCGGCGAAGGTCCCATTGTGCCATGCACCCATGCGCTGCTCGCCAAATGGATACCACCGAATGAGCGTTCTCGTATGGGCGCTGCCGTTTATGCGGGCGCACAATTTGGTACCATTATATCAATGCCGTTGTCGGGTCTACTGGCAGAATATGGTTTCTCTGGTGGCTGGCCATCGATATTCTATGTTTTCGGTGCTGTTGGTACAATTTGGTCCATTGCCTTCTTGTGGCTGGTCTATGAGGATCCCTCATCACATCCACACATCGATGAGCGCGAGAAGAAGTACATCAACACCAGTCTGTGGGGTGCAGGCGATCAGAAGGTAAGATTGCATGGCTATTTTTTTTTTTGTTTGCATTAACCTATGTACATTACTAATTTACACTTCGGCACTTAAACATTTCAGGTTCCTTCGATACCCTACAAGTCTATCGTCAAGTGTATGCCCTTCTATGCCATTCTGTTCGCCCACATGGGTCACAACTATGGCTATGAGACTTTAATGACAGAATTGCCCACCTATATGAAGCAAGTGTTGCGCTTCTCGCTAAAAGCCAATGGCCTCCTCTCATCGCTGCCCTACCTGGCTATGTGGCTCTTCTCGATGTTTATTTCGGTGATTGCCGATTGGATGATCTCAACAAATCGCTTCACGCACACATCCACCAGAAAGATAATCAACAGTATTGGTGTGTAGAGACTTTGAAGCGGTTGTGGAAAGGATTATTTTTAACTCATATTCTTTTCTCCTTGCAGGTCAATATGGTCCTGGTTTGGCCCTTATTCTCGCCTCATACACTGGCTGTGATCGTGCCTTAACGCTTGCCATTCTAACAGTGGGCGTTGGTCTGAATGGTGGTATCTACTCCGGCTTCAAAATCAATCACTTGGATCTGTCGCCACGTTTCGCTGGTTTCCTGATGGCCATTACGAATTGCTTAGCGAACTTGGCAGGTCTGCTAGCGCCCATCGCCGCTGGAAATTTAATCAACAATAAGGTGAGTTTCATTAACTACCACCTGGAGCGATCCTACATTTATTTGTTTGAGTGACAACAGTCACGCAAATTTTTCTTTGCATACACAAAACTAACCAAGTATTTTCTTCACTTTCGTTTCTCTCTCTCGCACTTCAGCCTACCATGGGTCAATGGCAGATCGTCTTCTTCATTGCCGCTTTCGTGTACATCTTCTGTGCTACCTTCTATAACATATTCGGTTCCGGTGAACGTCAATGGTGGGACAATCCAGCCAATGATGTTAAGGAATCACCAGCCTCTGTTATGCCCGCAACAACGACGCTGACGACGAATGGTACCAATCCGCGGTTTCTAACTGGCGTAGATAATGGTTTGACTGTGGCGACGGCGAATATTCGCGAAACGGGACAATAAGTGATAGCTTGCCGTGCGCTAAAAGAGCAATAAGCTTCAACCACAGTGGTTAGTGGAGAAATTCGGTAACGGGTTGTGCGCTCAAGTATTGAAGCTGTGCAAGGTTGAGAATACCGGCGGACAGTTAGTTATTTAAGAAAATTATATTTAATTATTTTTCGTTTCTTAGATATTAATTTATAGTTTAATTAAGTACGATAAAAATGTATGTTTTATATTAGTTCAACTAAAAAACATGTACCGTTAGTAGGCGGGGCACATCATTAGTGTGATAAAATGTACTCAGCGAGAAATAGAGCGAAATGTAATAGAGTATTATATTGCAAAAATATTCTCAGGCTGTTAAGTAGCGAAATAAAACAATAAACTATAAAAGACAGTTGCTGCTAAAAGTATGCAGCACATCTAAGCCATGTAATATGATTATAATGCCAATTTAGTGATTTTTGACAATCCAATTGTATTTTTTGTTTTTGTTTTTGTGTGCCCTTGACCGCAGATTGTTTATTTATTAAAAGCTACATTTAGTTGAAAGCGAAAAGAATATTTAGGTTATATTTATATACACTGTTGAAGCTTTTAGAAAAAGTATTCATAAATTTTTCTTCTTTATTTTGGTTTAAAAAAATCCGATGAATGCCTTCAGCACTGAGAATTGTTAAAAATAATAACTTGAATGTCAAGTAAAAATTAGAAAAAGTCGTTTTTGAACTTCATTTGAACTTTATATAATATTAATTAATTTTATAAATACATACATATGTATGTATATATGTATGTATGTATATACTGGTCCCACTAAAATCAGTGTGGAAAAAACCAAATCAAGCGGACAAATCAAATTCAGTAACAATCAGTATGAATGAAGTTATCATTTGTAAAATAAAATGTAAAAATTCCCTTATACAAAAAAAATTGTACTACACAAGACACTTTGTTTTTTTTAATTATTTATGAGAGCGCAAGCGTATTGTAAAAGAAACTGAAATATTTATTTAAAAAAAAACATATATTAAATTAAAAACTCTACGAGAGTTTAAACCCTAAAAAATTTGGTGTTTTTCCTTAAAATGGGTTTTTTTTTGGAAATTTCGCTGTGTATAAGAATTACTTATAAAGTTTAGAGTATTAGGTAGGTAAGTAAAAATTACGGCATTCGGGGTGTGGTATTCGAAAAATTAAAATCCGAATTTTTGTCAAATTTCAATTCGTATGAAAATAATTCAAATGATAGGTACAAACAAATTTCTAGCTAAGCGTGTCACCAATCTAGGATATGGCTCAATTAGCGGTTCATCATTTCACAAAACGTCCAATTTTTGAAACCTTTCTTAAAGTTTTTGTGTTTTTTTCTGACTATCTCGCGCATTTTCTGTCATATAAAATTCACGCGATATTGGCAACAAGCTTTGTTGAGTTTTTATAAACATTGTACAAATCTTCAAACCATGATTTGAATGGTTTTTTAACGTGTAAACAGATTTTTATTGAAAAAAAATTTTATAAAATTTTGCGTGAAACCCGACCAACAACTACTAAACTTGTGATCGCTTTTGTAAGTTAGTGTTTGTACATTTGTTTTTATCAAAAATATAAAATTAAAAAAAAAAAATTGGATCAAAAAAATATTTTTTTGTAAATATCTGTCACAGTTTGTAATTCTTATTTTTTTAGTCCAATAAAAATTTATTTTTGAAATGTTTTTTCGATAATAAATTTTCGATCATATTCGTTTTATTAATTTTATAAAGACTACGTATGAATGTACATTAGGTTGCGACGCCGGCATACAAAAGAAAAATCAATACCGTAATTATAAAATGCATCATATTTTAAAATAGCGTTTTTTTTTATTAATAAGAATAGTTTTTGAAAGTTTTTATCAAAAATCCGGCTGAGATGAAAGAGCTAAGCTTAGGAAGTCTGCAAAAAAATATTTAAATATTTGTTCAACAAACTAAAGAAAGAGTTGGGTTTTCGCAAAGAAACAAAAAAATTTTTCAAACTTTAGCTGAATTAAGGTTCCTATTCTTAATTCAATCTTCCAAAAAAGTTTAATGATATCACCCACAATTTCCTTCTTATGAAACCATTGAAAAAATTTTTTTAATGTTTTTATGCATCTATAAAAAACGAGATTTAAAAAAAATTATTTTTAATTTGTAAAAAACACTTTCAAATCGGCACATCTCACGTAAAGATTTTTCCGAATTATTTTGGAGAGCCTTAAAACATAATAAGTTTTCTTTCGTGTGGCATCATAATCTACTAACATTTATCAAACAATGATATCTGAAAAATGAAACTTTAGGTTTTACGTCGCTTTTAAATATTTTTTACATTCTACTTTAAAAAAAATAAAAATAAATTGAATTTTTTTAAATAATTAGTATCTGTATGAAATAAATTCGTTCAACTAAATAAACTTAGAAAATATCAATTAAAGATGATTGAAAAATTTTAATCAACGATCAACGATTAAAAAAATGCGGAGAAAATTTTTTTTGATACAAATCGAGTCAGATTTGCTATAGAAAACTAAACGATATATTAAATTTGTTTTGTGCCACATTTTTACAATGACTTTTTTATATTTTCTACAACCTATACCAAACGAGCGCTAGTACACTTTAAAAAACCCAACAATAAAAAATTAACATACATTGTCATGTCTTTGAAAAAATAACATTTTATACAAACGAAAAGGATGTTCTGATATTTTGAAGGAAAATGATTTTTCATCATTTAATATTTTAATAAAGTATGCCCTTTGTTATGCCGATGCTGCTGTCTAGTCGCAAGTTAAGTCCCATGAAAATACATTCAGTATACAAATACCTACAATCGATGACAATTTCAAAGATTCTAAATATATTCGTTAATTTTTTAAAGAAATTTTCAATGTACAGACAGAACTTTTATACAGTTTTAGTTTAGTATGTAAGAAGGTAGATATAGAGAACAAAAATCTCAAAGCAGCGATCAAGTATGATCAGAAAATAAAAATGATAAAAACCGATTATCATCGCAAATGTTTAGACGTAAAATTAACGATAAATTCATGATTCTTTTTTATAAAAAAACATAACTAACTATTTAAAAACATTTCGTTAATTAACAGCATTCACTTTGCTCATCAGCCTCGCGCATTCGGTAATAATTACTCACGCCTTTTTTCTTTACTTTCATTCATTTTGTCATCACCTCGCAGAAGGCATAGCTATGGCCTTCTGTTTGCCCATTTCAGCTAAGCAAACTAAATCTTTAGGTTATGCGAAACTTTCGAACGCTTGCACTCACTTTGCGTTTGTCTTTTCCATCTGCCATTAAATCAAATACGAGTATACAACTCGTATGTAGAATGTCACATTGGCCACAAAGGTTAATGGACTTTTGGCGAAAACAAGCGTGGCAGTAAGCAGTGTAAGACATAAATATGCGCATAATATGTATGTATGTATGTATGTACATAGAAATGTTTATATAAATTTTATTTTTGATTTTGTTTTTTTTTTTTTTTTTGATTTATGCAGTCCAGCAATTTCTTTAATACGAAACAACCGGACCCCGCACATGAGCTGCCCATCGACATCCGCACACAAATCGCTTGGGTAGGCAAATGCAAATGTTTATTTATTGTTGTCAGCTGAATTTTAAAATTTATTTTTAATTTCACGAAACACCCCTTACGTAAAAGCAATTAGCTTAAATAGCACAAATCATGCTATTTTTATTTTTGTTAGGCGAATCGCGCGCGTCCAACGTATGAAAGTGAATAAACAAAAGCGGAGTGTATGGGAAAATATTCGCATTGTTTATTTTTAATGGAAATAATTTAGTAAGCATTTATTTGCTAAGTAAAACAAATTAATGAAATAATTAAAAAATTTATTGCGCTGCCGAAACCCGGGATTGAACCGGGGACCTTTAGATCTTCAGTCTAACGCTCTCCCAACTGAGCTATTTCGGCAGATGTGAGTGTTAGGCTAAAAACTTATTAAATGGTACAGGTTTTAGTGGCGGCGCGCAAGATCAGCGTGACATTAGTGCCATACTAAAGTTTCATAAGTGTTGGGTTTAGAACTTAGCTAAAATTAATAAGCTTCACAAAGCGCATTTATTTTTAGCAGCAAAGCAATAATTCTAAAGAAAGTTTCAATATTTAAAGAATCTATGTATGTGTATGTACGCATTTTTAGTACCTAAATATAACGCAAGCTTTCCCGTATTTCGTAGCGGGGTGTTATGTTCAAAGCGCGTCAAGCCGTCTGCTAAGGCGTTTCAAATGCTGTTGTGAAAATGTTCACATACGCCCACGTTGTTTTCGAATGAAATTGATGCGATTTTAATTGAATGTTGAAATTCTTTTGACATAAAACAAAGTTAATACATTGTGCATTGGTTAGTGAGCAAAGCATTTGTTGTTAATCATCTAAACGAAAAGGACGATTCGATTCGAAAAGCAAGGAAGCGCGACTGAGATTTGAAGGTAGGAAAGTTTTAGTTGTGCAATTTTCAAAGGTGTTAAAGTTATAAAAAAATAAAATAAAACAAATTGATGTGTTATATAATAAAGACCAAGTTAAAATATAATTTCATTAATATAATATTTTAATATATGTAATATAAAAAAATAATTCTCATATACATATCGCTCAAACTGTTCCATACCATTGCTTTTCAAACCATTCACCCTGAAAATATGCATTGAAAAGTAATAATAGATAATCTATAGATAATCTATCTTGACTCAAAAACAGATGAACGGCTTCAACAAAGTTTGAACAATATTTTCCTAAGGTCTATATTTTTTGTCCGTAAGGTTTCGCATGAGTCGAGATATTCAGAAAATCCATAGTTTTAAGAAAAGTATAGTGCTGGCGCAGTAAAAATACTTTTATAAAACATAAATGCGCTAGGAGGCGCTAGGAGGCACTAGAGGCGAGTTATTCCGAAAATCTCTATTTATCATCTTCTAATCTATTTAAATTAAAAGCAATGAGCGATGAAAAATACTTTTATGAGACAAATGTATCCGGTAGATGGTGCTAGAATCGAGTTATTCAGCAAATCTATATTTATAAAATGGATCCAGCGTTCTTATACGAAAAACTAACATTACATTTTTGTTTTTTTTTTTCAGTTAATATTTTGATAAACATCACGACTTTTATGCAGTTTCATTTAGTATTGATAATTTGATTTTTGAACCAATTTTTGTTCTAAGTACGCGTTTTTTTACTTTTGGAAAGTTTATTAGATATGCATCCAAATTATTAATAATCTTCCCCCTAATTTCTACACTGATGAACAGTGAGCCAATCTTTATTATAACAAATGTTTTTCCTTCGAAATAACATACCAAATATTTTTTTGTACCAGCAGCAGCACTATGGGCAGAGCAAGAGTACAACTCCATGACATCGATCAGTCTGTATCACCACTTTATGCTGCTCTCAGACGCACTTGGTTAGCATTTTGCGCCTCAACCAGCATACATGGACTAAAATATACGCAGGATAAGGATACCAACAAAGTAGTGCGGTGAGTAATTGTACCAAGGTGAATTCATATAAGGTGGAGTTCAATGAACAGCTAAGCAATTTCCTCTCACGGCTCGAAATGTCAAGTTACTTGAGCTCTCAAAGCCATAAAAGCAAAAAAAAAAAACAAAATGCATATCAATTTTGGCAGCTCAAGCCTTAGAAGCAAAAGCACTATACATTTAAATTTGAATTGAAAACAAAAATTATCTTTTTCCCCTCAGTTTTATCTGGATGCTAATCACAGTCGTCATGTTCGCCTGTGCCATTTTAATGGTTATCACTTTTTACGTAAACTATCGCAGCAATCCGACGCGCATGAATATTGAAAAGGATCATGCACCAGTTGAAAGTCTTAGTTTCCCAGCAGTAACTATCTGTCCAGAGGTGGTTTATAATCTAGGAGCTTCGAAGCGATATCTAGAGACACTGTAAGTAGAACGTTATGCCAGTGCACCCCTTTCAATGAGACTGTAATCGTGTATTCTATCATTCTTGGTCTGTCCTATGGTAATACAATTTCACTCTGAGTTCCTTTGTCGCAAACGGGACGAATAAGATTTTACTTTTAGTATAACGAAAGCTATATTTTTTGCTTCAAAGCAACTCTGAAAACTCCACTTTAATAAATCATTTAATGTGAATTCTAAACACACTTTTTCTAGCGAACTTCCGCCTGGCTCCAATATCTCTCAGCTCATGAGGGCCTTGTCTGTCATCGATGGCTTCATATACGACGATGATGTGCATGATAAGCGTGATATTGATTTATTACAAAACCTTTTGGACTTGAATGATATCAATATATTAACATTTATGGAACAATTGCATTGGGACTGCGAAGAAATTTTGTTTCGTTGTCGTTTTCAATGGCTGTTGAAGGATTGCAGCGAGCTCTTCCGTAGTACTCGTACCTTCTTTGGCTACTGCTGCTCCTTCAACCTTAATCAGGATGGGTGAGTTGATGAAATGCTCTATAATGCTTATTACGTACACATTAATCTCTTTCTCTCTTTTTCTCTCTCTCACTCTCCCTCTCCCATTGCTCCTTATTATATTCACTCAACATTCGTGCGTTATAGTTACAATCACACAAAATTAAATGCACGCTCCGGCCTATTCAATGGTCTCTCTCTAATATTGGAGTTGAATGAGACGTTTGTTGATCAGAAACCATTCTATTCGGAAGGTTTCAAAGTTCTACTCTCTGAGAACGATGCCTTTCCAAGCGGTCATTCTCTCATAAAATATACAACACCGCGACAGGAGATCTTTGTGGGTATACGTCCAATAGAGACTTATTGTTCGCCAAGTGTTAAAGAACTATCAATAGAAGACCGTCATTGTGTACTGCCAGATGAATTTCCATTGAAACATTTTCCAAAATTTGTATCCTCCAATTGTGACGTTGAATTTCGTGTAGAAAATATGCTGAAGTGGTGCGGCTGTCTGACGTATTTCTTTCATTCAAATCGCACAAATTCGCGCGTTTGCACTTTCAAGGATATACCGTGTTTGATGAACAACGCTGGTGAGTTGGCACTCCAATTTTTTTAATTTTTTTTTTATCAATAATTTGATTTGAATAGTCTAAGTATACTACCATTTTTAGCAAAATTTTTGGGACGATTTATGTCTGCCCAATCTGCTTGTCCGAATACTTGCGAATCAATTGACTTTAATGTGGAACTGACGAATTCTGAAATTCAGGTCGATATACCCACGGTGGACGATTTTTAGTAAGTATCGATTTCGATATGTTTGCAAAATGCGTTCTTTTAAGGTAATTGTGTGTGTGTGTGTGTGTGTGGAAGAGAAGGTTGCATGTAAACTTTGTTTTTGTTCTATGCGCCAACTCGTTGGTAACCACAAAAAACCACAAATTTTGATATTTGACTTAATGTATTCAAAACATTTTCTAATGATGGTGGGCTGTTGTAGAGGAATGGGATCACCTTATTGTTTAATATCAAGCTAAGATGCATTAGCAACTGTTTCGCGCGAACTATATAATATTCATTCTTTTATTGGTGAACTCCACGGTGTTTTCGCAGCATAGCGTAGAAAATAATTTATTATTCATTATTTATTTACTTACAGCACAGGTATCCATAGAAATCATTCCGTGGTTCATATTTTCATGAATAGCGAAGTATATCGGCGTACAAGACGTGATCTACTCACCAGCGTGGTGGTTTTGTTCTGTAAGTATCTATGTACATATGTGTTTATATTAGGGTAGTCCAAAAAAAATTGGCATTTTAATGTTCGAACCTCTTAGAAGGTTATACTATATCGAAACAAAATACTTCCCCATTTTTTTAATAAAAAAATATTTAGAGGTCGCTCAAAGCGCTCAAAATTTATCTTATATTTTATATATGGAAAAACAATTTATAATACCCAATTATTTAACCATTTCCCAATACTAATTATATTTTGTGGGCTCGTTTCTAAATTTTTTGTTTAACTTTTGGGGTACTTATAAAAATGATTAATATTGAAAAATGTAAGTTCACTTTGAGTGAACTCAAAATAATTTTTATATAATATAGAGCATAAGAATTCGGGCTTTACTCTTTCTCCCATGCACTTTTGGATAACCCTAACTTACATACATATTTACATAAGTGTGTCCTAAAACCACGTACTTTATTTAAAGGCGAGAAAGTGAGAGGCATTTTTTAGTCGAGAGTTCAACTTTAATTTGGTAAACTATTTCTTTCTGTCGATTTATTCAAGTATAAAGTATAAAGTGAACCAAACTTTCTTAAGTAAAAGTAAATAAATTTTAAAATTACACAGTTCTATTCCCACTCCAAATTTCTCTATATTTTCACTTTCAAAAATAAAGTGCGCAGTTTTCAGGCACTCGCATAACAGAAAAAAAATAACTGCACATAATTTTTTTTTTAGCAAATTTGGGTAGCGCCTTTAGTCTCTTTGTGGGCATAAGTTTGATCTCCATTATCGAAATTTTCTACTATTTAACGGTTGTGTTGAGAAAATACTATGTACAAGAAGTAGAAGCACGTGAGAAGCTGCGTATGTTTCAATCGAAAAGCAATTGGTAAATGGAAAACGACGCATCTGATTATGTGATTCAATTATGGCACGAGTCTAAGTCAAAAATCAAAGGCGAAGTCAAAAACTAAATTAAAATTTAGGTTATTAAATGTAAATGTCAAGAGATCAAATTTAAAGGTCGAGTCTAAGCATAAAGCACAAACGCAAACGCAATCCAAGCACAAATCTAATTGGAGAACAAGTTAAAATCAATGTCTAAATTAATGTTAATGCAATTGTAAAAGTAAAAGCAAAATTACCGGTTGTAATTCCAAGTATAAGTCTATTCTCAGAACCAATATCATACCCAAATCCAACACCAAGTTTAATTCCAAATCAATAATAAAGTCCTTTTCCAAGAACAAGCGTCGGACTTATTCAGAGTCTACGTCCAAGCTCGCATCTGAATCGCAGTAAAATTGCTAGTCCAAATCTAAGTTTCAATCCAAGTTAAAGTTCGTATCAATGTGAAAATTTTACTATATAATATAAATTTAAAATTCAATAAAGCACGGGTACAACAAGAATTTTTATTACTTATTTATTATAAAGAATTTCCATACAGGACTATGGTAAGTTATCTCAGATCGATTCTCAAAATTTCAACCAACTCCTAGGGAAATATACAGCGACTCAAACAATTGGCTGTTGTTGTTGACTTTTTTATAATATTCGCCATGTTTTTAAGATAAATTAGTTCGTTAATTTTTCATAAAAATATAGATTTTATATAACTAGAAGCAAACTTTAAGAAATTTTTATCAAAACTGCAAACTTTTTAATGTGAATTTTTAGATATGCGCTTTTACCTCATTAAATTTTAGCGTAATAATTAAATTCCCGTCGAGTTTAAACAAATTTTTTTTATGTAAAAATTTTCAAATTTTGATGAAAATTTACTGAATTTTCATAACTTGTGTACTAAGCTACCAATATTGATTGATATGCTTTTGTTATATTAAAAAATTAACGAAAACATGTATCATGAAAAGCATTTTAAATATTGTAAAAAGAAATCGAAGTCAGTGGTTTGAGTCACTCACTGTATGTGAGTTACATTCTTTATTTAGAGAGTGGCATAGAAGAAGTTGAAATTTCGGGCATTATTGGGCTTCAGCTCAAACTATTTTTTTACTGCTAACGCACTTAGTTTGAATTGAATTTTTATATATACGCCGAGAAAATTGAAGATATGGCGAAGAAACAAAAGAAAAGGAATAAGAGAAACGCCAGCTCAATCAAATCGTTTGAAATTAACAGCAAGCGTCAACGGACGAATTTTTTCACATACGGCTGACAAAAAGATTGGGCATAAATATGTTTATAAACAACACAGTCAAATATTTTTTTTTTTATTTAAAAGCGACAAACTTTCTTTTTTAAATACATACACTCAATATATACTTCGTCACAATTTTTTCATAAATTTTTATAAATTACTGCACAATTTTGTAATGACAATGATTTAATTTATATAATAAGAGCATTTACTATATTAAAAAATGTGTAACTTTTTATTCTAGTTTTTTTTTTTTGTTTTTTTGTTTTTGCTTTAATAATATTTATTAACAAGTAGGTATATAAATTTAATTTGTTGATGAAATGTTATGAAAATGTACTCGTCGTTTTTTCGCAAAGCATTTTCTCATTATTCCTATTTAAAACTGCGACTTTGCGTTCTTAGAAATTTTAGTCAATATCTGCCGAATTTGCTTGTCGTTCATTTTTTCTTTATTTTAAATTACCACGCCTCATTACACTCTTCGAATTTGCAAAATCCTAAACATTACTCTTGAATTTAGTATTTTGTTGCTTTCTCTTTTAAATAAGGTATTTATTTCTTGTTCTTAGTTGAAGGAAGTACGTCAACAACAACACGTGGTCAATATACAGCGCAAAATCAAAAAATTCCATACTGAATAAAGAGTCCTTTTTTTTGCAGCAAATTTTCTGTGCGTAAAGGGGAACGAAACATTTTTTAAATTTCTTGGCATAAATATTTTACACTTATTATACTCAATTTACTGAATTTTTTTTTTTTTTTGTATATTAAAAATTTTCATTTAATGAAAACATTTATAATAACATTTATTTAAAGTACTTTCGCTATCAAATATTATTTTGGCTTTTATTGGTTTAATATTATTTTTCCTGGTTCTATTTCTTATTTGTTCTGCTAAATTGAGGATTAGTATTATTCCAAATTTTTTCTCCTCTCCTGTTTATATTTATGTTTATATTTGTAGAATATAAGAAATCCATAATTTTTGCCAGTAACTCTTTTGATAGGAAAAATTGCATGGCTGCAAATAGAAAAGTGAACAAAAATATTTTAAGGCAATGTGAAATATTAAAATTGCTCGAGTTACAAACAAAAACAAACAACACCGCAAGGGGTGTTCTAAAGTTTTTTCGTCACTAAAATATACAGTGTTTTTCAATTTCAAACTTATATTTAAAAAAAAAACTAATACCGAATAGTTACGAACTGCTAGTAAATGAATAATAACAAAATTATTTCAGAATATAGAAAAAACTCCAATATTTTTAAGCAATAAAGAACTGAAAAATAAATAATATATTAAGTATATATAATAATAAATTAAGACAGCTTATATAAATAATATATAGGTTATTTGAAGATTTCTGGATAAAAAAAAACAAAGAAGTAATATTTTTTTTCATTGAAATTTTATAAATATAAAAATAAGAATGTGACGATAAGTTTCATTTCAGTAAAAACATAATTTTTCTGCAAAGCGAATAAGTATAGAAAAGTAAAAGTTTACCCAACAAATAATTTTTTTTTTAGAAAATAATTTCAAATTTCATTATAAAAAATGTGAAAAAACAATTTCGCCTTCAAAAAATAAATACAAATTCGATTTTGTTATTAAGCAATTATTTTATATGCATAAAAAAATATCAAAAACAATTTTTATTGTTTTAGAAAATATTTTCAAAATTGTTTATAAAAAGGTTCAAAATTTACAAAACAAATATAAATATG
Organism: Anomoia purmunda; assembly: GCA_951828415.1. Classification (NCBI taxonomy): domain Eukaryota; kingdom Metazoa; phylum Arthropoda; class Insecta; order Diptera; family Tephritidae; genus Anomoia; species Anomoia purmunda. The sequence continues at coordinate 113,984,324 of OX639997.1, forward strand.
ATTAATTGAAAATCAACCAATATTTGTATATGAAGGTAAAAAAATGTTTAATTTGTTAAAAAATATTTTCAACATTAATTATAAAAGAGCACAAAATTTAAGATTAGCAGCTTAATTAAATTACTTTAACCAAAATATGATTGCATCTTCATAAAATTAATATAAATTAAATTAAAAATTTTAACATTATTTATTTGTGAAAATCAAAAACAATTTTTAATTTACAAATTTGATTACAAAAAAAAATATATTATTTCTCGGATATTTTTTTCTGACTCCTTAACATGCAACTAATGCACAAGCGATGCTCACTACAAAATTAAATCCAAAAAAAATAAACAGAAAAATTACAAAAAGCAATTTCTACACGCATTCAAGCAATTTTTCCAATATCACCGCAAATCATACGGAAGCAAAGCTCAATTATCGAAATATTTATTATACGTAAGCTTGTTTTTTCGAAAATTTTAATTGGCTACAGTGGGCGGCAAATATAAATCCATATAGGGGATTCACAAAATGTCATAACGTGTCTTAAAGTTATAGAATTGTGAAATTGTAAACTCCTTAATATATATATATATATATATATATTTGTTGTTATTGTTCGGTGTTAAAATAACACAATTTTGAATTTTTGAAATTGTATGCTTCTATGACATTACAACGCGTTACAACATCTTGTGAATCCGCTTATAGTATGCAAATAAGCAATGCTAGAAACAATTAAATGCGCTACAAGCTGACCAATCACATATTCTACTATTACGCAAACATTTTCGAAATGTTCAGAAGCAGTAAAGGTTTCGATAAGTTTTTTTGTTTTTACAAATATTTAGCGTGCTTTTTCTAGATAAATCGTGTTTTGATGCAATGGACGATTTCATTATTTAACTGTGGTTAAAATTTAATAAATCTAGCGTATATTTGGTATTTAATATTTTTTTTTTATGGTAATTATTTCAAAACTTTTGCAATAACATACAGGTATGTGTTGTATTATATTTTTTGCTGTAACTTTCAAATGTACTGAGTAAATTTGTTTGTGTAAACATAAAATTTTTTTTTGAAACAACTATAGTATCTTGTATTTAAAACTAAAATATTTATTTGCTTTGTGTTTATAACAAGTCGGTTTGTCTTTACAGGCTTTGAGCTTTTAAAATCGTGTTGATAGTGTAGTGATGTGATTTTGTTTTAAAACTGAAATAGAGCAGAACTGATTGATATGCTTTTGAAAAGTAATAAGAGTGTTACGTAAATGAGGCTGCTGAAATCGGCATTGAAAATGGCTGTTTGACATTCTTAAGCTCGGAAAAAATTTCTTAATCAAGAAGTATAATATATAAAATGACGCTGCTACTTTTACAAAGAAAATATGAATTATGAAACTTTTGGAAATTTATCGCTCTTGAAATCTAAAACTATTTGCTCTTTTCACAAAGGCTAACATAAATAATACTAATAATACTAATAAGTTTTAAATGTAATTATTGAAGATATTTCTTTTCTTTATTTAATTTTAATAAATTTTTAATAAAAATATTGTTCTACCTATAAAATAAACCGCTAACATTAAAGTTTAAAGCATTGTGCACAATTGAAAATATGGAATAAATTATGCTCAAAATTCCAAAATTTTTAAACAGAACATTTAGTATCTATTTTAATTCTTTTTTATAAAAAAAAAAAACATTATAATCGCAGTTTGGAATTTTGCTTGAAATTTAGAAAAATTCATTAATTTTGCAGAAAATTTCAATCTCTTCAACTTTGTGGAAAGTTAAAAAAAAATGCAATAAATTAGGCTCAAATTTTCAAAACATTTAGTTTTTTAAATTTTGTTTAATATAAAAAATTGTAAAACAATTCAACTAGTTTTGCTCAGAATTTTTAGCATTTTCATTATGTTTTTTATAAAAAAAAAAAATAACCCGCTTAAATTTTGTGCGATTGAAACAAAAAAAATTGAAATTTTGTCCAAAACTTCAAAATTTTAATAAATGTTTTACATAAAAAAACCATTTAAATTCAATTCTCGAACTCTGTGCGAAATTTAAGAAACTCGGTTTTCGTTGCAGTTCATTGTTTAAAGAAAGATAATTAAAATTAAGTAAAGAAAAACTAAAAAAAAATTTAAAAAATTGTTTTAAAATTAAAATACTACTTTTTTAAACTACTAAGGAATGTACTACCAATATTTGTATTAACGAAATCTCAATACAAAACACGGAAGTTTATCAGTTCAAGCCGTTGAGAAAGCTTTTCACAAGCTTTCCATATCTTTTTATTTTCATATTATTAGTTTTAGTATTAGTTTTTCAATATTTGATTGTACGATTTTAACAAACTTCTTGAATTAGTTTCGTTTATCGCTAAACAGCCATTTTTGCAGCCAACATTTTTGATACATATAGTTTTATTTCGAAATGTATTTTATGAATGAATATTTGGTTAAAAACTTTGCATTCAACACTCTGAAAATGTGATTTTTTTTGTATATATGTATGTACATGGATATAGCAAATATTTATGTGGGATTTGACAACACATTTTATTTATTTCATTAATATGTATTTTTTTTTAATATATCGAAACAGCCTAAGAACCAGAACCATTTCATGTAAACAGTATGTAAATATTTTGAAATTCATTTACCGTTTCGAAAAGTTATAGGTTTGTATGTAAATATATTATTTAATCTGATTTCAAATACACGCAACATTCAGATTGTCCAAAGTTGTATTCTTATTATTCGTTTTTTTTAATTTTTTAATTTTTTTTTTTTTGTGTTTTGCTCTTATTTTTGCACAAGTAAACTCGACTGTATATAGTTTAATTTATTTTTATGTACTTCTGAACACGTATGAGCTATTGAAAAAGTTGTTTTTTATTAAATGGTTGTGAATACATTTGAATGGAAAAAATTATGGTCTCAATTTGTTCAGATTTGCAAATATTTTATTATTATTATTTATGTATATATATTTTTATTTCCATTTTCAATTTTAATCTTTTTATTTTCATTAAAGTGGCGAAGAAAACTTGCTTAATATTCATCCCTTGTGTGGTATTATTATTTTTTTCATATTTGTGTAACAGTAGATGTTTTCATATTTTTGTCGAAAGTGTAATTATTTTTAATATTGCAATATGAACTTTTTATTAGTTTAAATATTTACGAAATGCACAAATGGGCTGACAACTTTTCATTTAATTCATAACAATAAACGTATATATCTATTTTGTGTTTTTGTTGCATTGCAAGTGTTGTACCGTTAAACGTTAGACAATTTATTTTTGTGAAGATTATTGTGCGACATTTCTTGCATAAAAATTGTATTCATAAGATTGGGTTGAAAACGTGGGGTAGTTTTATTTGGATTTTTTCTTTCGAAAAAAATTTGTTTATTAAATTTTTACACAATCGAATATTTCATATATTTATTTGTGGCGCAAATTTTCTTTTGCTTTATAGCAAATTACGTTCTGTTCTTATGCAAATCAATTTCCTATGTTGATTACTCTCTTCTCTTCTCATTTTACTCTATTCTCACATCTACCATCTTTGTTTTCTTATCATTTTGTCTCTTACTCTCATAGTATAACTAGTTAACTAATTCTGAGTGAGTTTCGATTAGTTAGTTTATACACTACATGCTGAGTTTTAAATTTAGAATTCAATTGCAGCGCGTCTTTCGAAAAATATTCTACTGCTTAGTTAATTAGGATCCCTGTACTGTACTTGTATGACTTTACCGGCGCGTTGGCGGTGCTTTCCTGCAAATAATTTCTTACTAACCTCTTTTCGATTTTGTTATTTTCACTTTACACTTGTCCACAAGATAGCGCCTTCCGCGGACCGGTAGTCCTATCTTTGTCTATTCGACGGCATCCACACATGCGCTGACGAAATAAAAGTTTTTTGCTTTTATATTACACAAACAATGCAGTCTTCCAATCTTCATCTTTTTAGAGTATGCTCTCTCACTCTCTAGCTTTTACTACTTCACTTTAAGTCGCTCCTAACGTCGAAGGCGCAATCTTGTTTTCCCTCCATTATTTATTTTATCCAATCTCTTTCTTTTTTTCTTTGTACGCTCAGTTTTAAGCACACATTTTGCAAACTCTTTTTTCTACTGGTTTTAAATTAGAGCATCTTGTCTTTTTATTATTTTCCAAAATGTTTTTTATTGCTTTCCCTCTTCCTTTGTACCTTCCCTTCCCTTAGTTCTAACCACGAATGGCCTTTATTTTTTCGACTATCTATAAATTTCTTTTATCTAAGCTGGAGCCAAATTTTCTACTCCTTTGCACACCAACATCGCTTAAAAACTTTTCCCTGCTTCATGTATTCTTTTGCGTCTACTGTCCCTGCGTCGATACCGATCAAATATTCGACTTCGATGTCTATCGGTGCATAAAGCTTCCGGCGAACTATCGACCTTCTTTAGCACAATACGAAAAGTAAAGGTATGTTTGGGTGAAGCGCTGGCCGCACGCCGTGGTGAGGGTGGTTCAAATTCACTACCGCTTGAAAAACCGCCCACGGCGCCACCCACCATCGCGCAGGGTATCCCATTGCCATAACCCGACGGTGTGGACATCGAACCGGTTGAGAGTTGTTGTGTCAACACCGAACTGGGACGTGGCTCAAAAATCGAAGCGCAACGCTGATCAGTGCAAAGAAAAGTTTTCACTTCCTCTTCGCGTTGCTTGATAGTGAGCGGAAAATGTTTCTTCGTCGGATCGGCGAAGGGACTACGCTGCGGTTCGTGGTGACTGGGTGCGGAATGCGGATAGGAGGAGCTCGAGTCGTAACTGTCACGCGAACTGTAGTTTGACGAGGTCTGATTGGAGAGTGGGCTGCGTGCACGTGAGAAGGCACTAAAGGGTGAGATACGCAGCGCGCGTAGAGTTTCAGGCTTTTGTTTCTTAGTCATTGGAAAATTGGGAGAACGTGCTGGTGTCATACCGCTCGCGTCAGATGGTGTATAGTCAAAGTGTGTCTCTAGCGAGGATTTACGACCGCAAGAGTTGCCAGTGCGCTGGAATGTCTCTGCATCGACAAGTTCTATGGAGGATTTACGCAAGTCAATATTTGATTTCTTTTTATCGTCCATATCGACAATTTCGAAACTCGAAGTTTGATCTTCGTAGCTCGTGGATTGATAGCGTGAAATGTCGAAACTTGTATCACGCGAAGAATAAGGACAGTCGAAACTTGACTCTGCGCGACTTGATTTACGATCACCCTCAACCATTTCAAAACTATCGCCACCTGAGTCTAGGCGCTGCAAGTTTATCAAATCATTGTCAGTGTCTACGCCTGGGCTTCGTAGATTTTCTAAAAAGGGCGAACGTGGTGGATCAAAGGAAGAACGCCGTGAAGGCGGTTCAAATTCAATAATCGGGCATTGCAATGGCGATTTTTCAACAGCTATACTCGTTTCGGCTGCTTTAGCGAGTGCCTGGGCTGCAGCAGCCTCAGCCTCGTCGGTTTCACGGCGCAACACTTGCAAATTCACATAAATTGGTTCTGGTGAATAGACTTTTAAAATTTCGGTAAGTTCAGCACGAAAATCCTCCGGAATGACTAGATCATTCGAGTCGGATTCCCGTTCTTCGCTTATACGTGGTTCAATAGGCTCACGACTTTCCGAACGACGCTGGAAGTGATGTGTTATTTGTGTAGCCTCATTTGACAATGAGACTATTTTAAGCGAATTTGTGATATCCTCTACTAAGCTGGTGACTACAGTGTCAGTTGTGGTGCCGGCCTCGTCCACAGACTCCTCTTCGAATATCTTCTCGTGCTTGATATATGACTCACCAACCTTTTCGAAGTGCACATTCGCCAACTCGAATGGCAGTTCGCCGAGCGGTGATGCACGTCCGGAGCCGGCACCACCGCCGAGACTGCCACCGGCGCGACCTACCTGTGCATCGTGTGGATCCAAGGTGCTTCCACTGACATTGGAGTCAGCGCTGGCACGCTTTGATGTGCTAGCGGAACCTGCCTGCTTCGTCTTATCATCGTTGGCAGATCGACGTAGTTTCAGTGACATTTTTGCGTAGTGTGCGAATTTCAATGACATCTTCGGTTCGAATCCAACTTCTGACATCTGCTTCACCACCGCACTCTTGGCCGCCGTCGATGAAGCAGCCGGACTGGCCGAGAAAGTGCTCTGCCTAATGAGTGGTCCTGATGACGAGCCTGATTCGGCGCGTGTAAAAGCGTTTGCAAAGCGATTCGTGCGTGTAGATATGTGCTTTGATGGTTTACGAACGAAAGCGAGTATTTCCTTCATGACACTTGTGCGCTCCTTTTTCTCTGGAGTCGCTTCCTTAGCTGCCGCTTCTTGCCGCTCACTTTCTTCACGTTGGCGCTCCAGCTCACGGGCTGCCTCAAACGCTATATTTGATTCAGCAATCTTTTCTGCTAATCTGCCACTCTCCGTAGGATTGGACACCGTTATTGGTGGTATAGGCATAGCAGTAATAGGGCTGCGTTTGTCACCACTAAAGTATATAGGCGTAAAGAGATTGATCGATGGACGCTTAATACCGCTCCCTGATCCCATCGTAGAATCATCTTCCCGATCTCCTTCATCGTAATGTGCACCCTGCACGTGTACTGTTGAAGTGGGACTACGACGTGACTGGCCGAACTCTGTTGGTGCTGCGGCACCAATGGGTGAACGTCGTTCCTGTGTGTGCATGCTAAGTGTTGGGCTGCGTGCGCCGCCAGTAGGACTGCGCGCTGTCGGACTATGCAGACCCATGCCGAACATGTTTTGTACTGGCAATTCATTTGGTGACTTGAGGCGATCATTTGACATAATCAACGGACTGCGGCGTCCTTGTGGACTACGATCATTAAAGCCCACTGGACTGCGACGTCCTTGTACCAATACCAATGATCCAGTCATACTATTCTTACGGCGATGTGAAGCGCGAAGCGTACCCTGTCGGGATAATGTTGTCGGCGTTTTTTGTGAAGTACTGCCCGGACTTTTTGACTCAGGTTGTGGCAATATAGGACTTTTGGGTGTGAGTGGGCTACGTTTCTTATCGTTAGTCGCCAACTGGCTGGTATTTAGTGTTAGATTGGCTGGTTGAGCAAATATTGGTGCGGTATTGGGGCTACGACGCTCGGATGGGCTACGTCGGGTGCGGAAACTTTGAGATTTGGCTTTGCGAATTTTTGGTAATGATTGGTGGTGTTTATGACGACCATGCGAGGATGAATGATGGGTGGAGGAGGAGGAGGGGCCGTTCAACTTATGTTAGTTACTATTGTGCGGGCCGCTGGTGGGATCGCTGCTGCCGCTTGAACTTAATGTTGTATTCGAACCGTAGGGGTCCAAGGAACTCTGTACGGACATCGATCTGCCTTGATTTTGGCGGGCACGCCTCACTCGACTAGAGTTGGGAGACAGCTTTCCGGGGTCGATGCTTTCTGGGTCTGCCTGCAAAGGTTAGAATCAGACATAAGGGGGGACAAAAGGGGAGTGGAACGACAACAGCACACACACACGCACACGAAAAAGTGCATTGCAAATGTGCGCCAATGCCGTTTAACACATTTCACTTTTTAGTAAACAAATATTGCATAGAAATTTCAATAAACGAAACGCCCAAAGCGAGTACTGCTTGAGCACGCGCTTACCTGATAGGCCAAGGCGTTCATGATGATCGAGTATGGCACCAAACCCAACGGATGGATTTCACGCATCAATACATTCGCAGGAATCTTATGAAACTGAATGTACTCCAGAAAATTGCCCAAAATTTCCTTCATATCAATATTCTATGGAGAGGGAAAGAGAAGCGTGCAGGTGAGTAAATTACCAAAAAAAAAACAAATCAAAAATAGAGCTCGAATATTTACCGGATTGTTATCAAAATACTTCTTGCTCCACATCAGCGCCGCCTGAAACTTTGTAAACTCATCGGCGCGTAGTTCCTCGCGCGCCAAAATGAGCCGCACAACATGCTGCGGCAATAATGTAAAGCTGCCAAGATTGAGTACTTCATTGCCATGCTCGTCTACGAACTCCAGCACTTTTTGCACCAAAGTCTTCGTGCACTTATATTGAATGTAACGCTCGGCGGAGGCGAGCAGGGCGCAGACGGTGTCCACATTAATGCAACATTGCACAAAACCAGCACAAGCGCGTCGCAATTCCTCCAAACCATAGTAGTCGGCCGCGTTCATGACACCTGGGGGGAAAATTTGTGCTGAGAAAATATGCAGAGAAATTCCATACAAATTATACACAGAGTCACATTTCCTTTGATTTTATCGGCAGGTCTTTTTTCCTGCTATGAAATCTAAAACTTAAACCTCTTTTAGGTTTGAGACTAGTACGAACTAATAAGTCTCGAAAAACTTACTTAGACGATCTCATTGACTTAAGAGAGAGAGTGAGAGAGTTTGTAAGGCATGTATTGTTAGAGCCTTTGAAATGAGATTACAAAATACGGCTGAGTCAAACATCAAGTAATGCTTAGGAATAAGGTAGATATTTTTAATAACAAAAACGGAAGACCCTTCATCATATATTGAATTAAATTTTAGTTGCTGTTCTAAAGCTGCATTAAAATGTTTGACGAATAGAAGACCTAGGGCCATTGTGGCAGAAATCATGGCGTTAGTTACGTTTTTGTAAGATTCAAATAGCAAATTCTAAATGAGCTCAGTCGATGAAAGATGGCAGATGAAATGCCCCAGTCACAGTTTGTGCAAAAGCAGTGAAGCCTTTTTTACACGCTCGTCACGTTCGCCCCTGCATAGAAGCATTCGCGGCTTTATACCTCCTGAATTAGACTGAATAGGATTGGCTATAACTTGTTGACGCTAACCGCGACTTCTAAGTCATACAAAGTGTCGAAAACTTTTCTCTACCTCCAACCTCTCGCCCCTCTCTTCGTGCTCTACGACTCTGCCAAACCCATTTTTTTTTTACAGAGCCCGCAGTAGAGATAACATTCTAGGTAGAATTTGCGCCCAGGCATGCCCACTGATCCGACTACTTCTGCATATTGTCATAAAGAAGTTTTAGAAATAAAAACTTCCGTAGTAGAGAATTTTTGACATAAGAATGGCCGTGGCGAACAAAATTTATATAATATTCTCCAATTATTTTCCTAGTTACTGCTGCGAACAATAACTGTACATACCTAAAAGTGTTCGCGGCTGCAATGTCACACAACCGGTATGTATGTACTCAATCAGCTGTCGGAAAACATCCGGTTCGAACTCCTCAATAATCAGCGTTTGATGTTGCTGTCCAGCTGGCTAAAATTAGTAGAAGTGTGAAATTATGTATATTGAAAAGCAGCATTGAAGTGGTTCAAGTACAATGAAATTTATGTATGTACGAATATCTAAAGTGTTGCAGTTACAGAGAAAATTGTGTAAATAGTTAGACATCAAAAGACACACTGATTTTTTAATTAGGCATCAAGTTTGTAGATAAAGTATTAATAGAATTGATATAGTTTCGTAAATTCAATAAATGGCAATGCATGAGAAATTTAAAAACGAAAAGTATGTAGCTGTGACATTTTGAAATTCAGTTTACACACTATTCACTTTTGTATAAGTTGGAAAATTAGAAAGATGAGCTTAAATATGATAGAAGTAAAAATATATTTCAACAAATGTCGTGCTGAGAAATTACACGCTTTATAAACTTAAAATCAACACTTTGGACAGACTTAATATTTAGATATCGACAGAATTTCAGTAAACCTTTTTTTATAGATTCACTTCTTCTTCAATTCAGACTCGATCGCTCAGTAAAATTTTTATTGTGTTATGATTATTATAAAATTATAATATATCTATCTATATAAATATAATTATATATTACTAGACTACATCACAATAGAATCGACAAACAACAACCAGCGTACGCATCCACTCTAAAAATGAAAGTAATATAAATGTATGTGTGCATTTTGTGTATGTATTAAAAATTATATAAATTGATTGTAATATGAATGTTAATTACTATAGAGCGTTTTAAATGGAATCGAAAGAGACGCACTCGCGAGCTGAAACATGAGAGATTCAAAATAATGTTTTTCAGAGACTGTTAGAGTTATAAGTTGTATTTGAAAATTAACTTCGCTTTCTGAGGAAAAAATTAAAACTAAAAAAAAACATTTATTTTCTAGGAACTCTAATTTTAACGTTTACTTTTTGAGCAAAAGAATAAAATAAAATTAAAATAATAAAAAATGTCCAATTAAAAAATCGAAAAGCAGAAAATAAAAGTAAAAAAAATTACATATTTTCTAAACAGAACAATAAAACAAAAGAAAAAACGAATAATATTAGATTAAAAAATGTCTTTTATTTTCCACGCATAAAAAGCAACTCAAAAAAACTGTATCCTTCAAAATGTAAAACTTAAAAAAAAGTAATTTTTTTCTAAACAAAAAAAGTAAACAAATTACTCTTATTTTCAAAGCAAAATACATAACTTAATAAAACATTTTATTTTATAAGAAAAAAATAAAGCTCCACAAATAACTCTGATCTTCCAAGCAAATACAAAAACTCACACAAATAGCTTATTTGCTAAACAAAAAATAAAACCCAAAAGATAATTTTATATGCTAAGCAAGAGATCCAATTAAAAAATTAACATAATGCCTAAACAAAAAAAAAAAACCAAAAAAATAACTTTTATCGTTTATCAAAAAAAAAACATCAAAAAATTATTTTATTATTTTATTCAACTAAAAAAAAATATTACATCTTTCTAGCAAAAATTAAAACTCACAAACGTAACCGATTGATTTTGAATCAAAAAAAAACAAACACTCAAAAAACAAGTTTTAGTTTTTTATGAAAACAAAAAATCATCTAAAAAAATTAATTTTATTTTATAAGGCAAAAACAAAACTCAAAATATTATTTTGTTTTCTAAGCATAAAATACAAATCAAAGAATATATTTTATTTGCCAAGCAAAGAAAAAAATCAAAATAAACACTTATAAAATAAATAAAACTAAAAAATAAAATTAAAAATACTATAATAGTAAGTAAAACTAAAAGCATAATTTTATTTGCTAAGCAAACAATAATACTAAAAAAGTAAATTTATTTTCGAAAAAGCACTCTATCTTTAATGATCTATAAATTTGATTTTCTAAATAAAAAAATAAACAAATAGCTTTTATGTGCTAAGCAAAGACTGGAACTCAAAAAGTAATAAATATTTTCTAAGAATTAAGTAAGAGTTTTTTAACATAACTTAAAAAAATACGCATTAATTCAGCTCTAAGTTCGTGTATCAAGGAATATTTTGGTGTACTCTTTATTGGCGTAACATTTTCCTTTCTGTATGATTTTTTCCGTTTTTTTATTTTTTTCCACTCAAGTCTATTAGGTGCATACATATTAAGGTTTTTTTTTTTAATTAACTGAGATAAGACACGCGAGTATAATGTCAAATGTGTATGAAAAAAACTGAAATCTAATCACCAGATAAAAAAATTTAATACTCAACGACACAGCCAATTCGTAACTAAATGCAGCCAATGCAAATAAATAAACTTAAAAAAACATTCAAATAAACTTGAAAATTCGTAACAATTTTTTGACACAAACAAATTTACACATCAATCGTAATATAAGTAGAAGAAATCCAATGCAGAGACGAAAAACTGTTGATCTAAAAATATATCTGCATATGTATGTATATCTGATGTCAGTTAGAAAAATTATTGCAATATTTCGCTTTCTACTAAAATTTTTTATTTAGCAAAATGTTAGTGTAACTAAATTGAAATAATTTTTATAGAGTTAACTAACATTTTAGATTTGTATACCAGACATCGCAGATATACATACAAAGAGTACTTATATAAATAAGCGAAATAAATCAGATTAAATATAAGTCGTATATATTTTTGACAGAACCAAAGTTGCAAAACTAGACAGCAATTCGGAAAGCAACTGAAGCATTTTGAAAAAAGTGAGAAGAGTAAATGTTGCCATGTTTTAGTTTTTTTTTTTATTATTTTTTTCTTTGCTTATTTTTACCTCGGGTATTGGAGCTAGTTGTTGGCTAAAACCACCCCTCTAATAAATCGAATATAAATTTAAACAAAAGAAAAATATATTAAAAGATCATGTAATTGCGCAAGTATGTATGTTTGTTTGTATAATTTTCATTTATAGGTAAATCTGTGTATATAAATATGTGTGTAGGTACAAACTCAGTTTTTATCTACTCATATGAGGCAAACATTTATGATTTTTAGTACACTTTTTGTAAATGTAAATGTATATTTGTACATAGTAGATATAAATACAAATGATTGTTTCACAAACCTTCAAATAAAATTAAATACTACGTCCAATAGATATCATTAATAAATAATATAAAAACTCTGAAAGACCTAACTAGTCCCTGCCTTTTTCCCCCAAACTCAACTACTGACCAAAAAAGTATTGGTTGCATTTGGAAGAGGATTTTTGGAGGAGCACTACAGTAAAGCCTTTTTGATTTAACTTTAAAGTAAAGCATAGCTTGGACACCAAAAGAAAACTGACTCTTTCACACTTAAAAAAAAAAAATTTAATGGCTACGTTCTTTTATACTTAATTACTTACTTACTTAATAGGCGCTATAACCGCTTATGCCGAACTTCTCCAAAAATTTGTGGTGTGCGTCTTGATGTTGTAGCACAAATTGAGGGGCCTACAGTTATACGCCGCGAATGTTTTTTTTTTTATGAGAAGTATTTTCATGGCGTTATTTTTTATTACCAAACAATTCAGGGCAGTTTCAAGCTTCGAAGATCAATGGTTGACCTCTTAGAGTGATTTTAGATTACTCTGGCCGACAATATGGCCAATACGCAATGATTCCTTCCTTCCATTGCTTCTAAAGGATTATTTGGTACTGCCAAAACTCTGGTTGAACCAAAAATTTTGGCTACCACATAACTGCAGTGTATTTTAAGCGGAGCTAGCCGCCATTAAGGAAACCGCCAAAAACTCCGACCTCTGTATGAGAAGTGAATATTTACTCCAATATATTGTAATAGCCAAGCAGCAATCAGAGCTATGAAGTCATTAATAATGCGATCGAAAGTGGTTATGGATTATCGGACTTCTCTTTCGGGAGCTTCTCCATCAAATTAATCTGGGTACATAGGCGCAGTAATAGCCCTGGGAATTGTGAAGCACACTTGAAAAGGACTACTTAAGCAAGGAACTTTTCAGGAATCCTCTCGTAGTCTGTCGGTTACTTCTGAACGAATGGGATGGCGATTAGATTGGCAAGCGCTATACAACTACTAGAACATATAGGGTAGCGAAGCTTTGTTGGACAAAAGTAGATCGGAGGAAGTCACGGAAAATTCTACGGTTATCCAAGCCACAGCTCTCACTAATTATGGTGGTGCTTGCAGGGCACTGTTCAGTCCAATGGAAATTCATGCGATGCAGCTCAATATCAGCACTGATTCTTTCGGCGGCATTCTACTAAGAGGATGAGAAGGTGGAATCACTTCTGCACTTCCTGCTCATTTGCCCTGCCTTTGCGAGACTAAGACACAGGTATCAGGTATCGCATTAGAGATTAGCCAGCTTCGTAGCACGCGCGTGGCACTTTCCAGATTAAAATTAAGAAGTTTTAACCTAGCGATACCAGACATTGATAACCTTAATATGGAGTATATATCAATGAAGATGTCAACGGTATTGGACAAATGGAGAAGCGCTCGAGACTTTAGTACTGGAACGACCCCTGTTTGTTCACTCGCGGGGTTCCTAAGTGTTTTAGTCGCATTTTTGATGTCATACGATGTTAGCAGAGTAGCTGTACCCAGGATTGGCTTTTTTCTACCTCCCCGCATTTACTGCATCCATTGCCCATTAGTCCCATCTGGCAGTGGAATCAGGCTGTGTACTGCTATAGTAATTATCATAATTCTAGTATATACAGATTCTACAAAGGTTTCCGTATATAACTTCAATGAGACTTAAAAATAAAAACTTTCGAATTAAAACCCTACCAAATTACTTTTTGAAACACGAACGTCAAATTTGTTTATATAGTTTCGTAGACAAAGCACGCATTAATTTTTTACACAAACAAATTCAATAATGTACAGTTACGGTGAAATTGAACAAATTTTTAGGGGCAGGATCAAGTATGTGTTTTGTAAAGTATTATTACAACGCTCGCACGCAAACACACATACATACAAACACACACTAACAAAATTACATTCACACCAATGTGTCGGCACATGTACAATGTAATGAAATGCAAACTTGTAAATATAAATGATACATAGAAAATTTTTAAATAGCACCCTCCCCCCCCATTAATACACCAACCTGTTGGGCCGCATTTTGTAGATTCAACAGTGGCTCCGATGAGCGTTTGAGGAAAAGTCGCAATTTATTCTCTTTTGTCGACGTTTCACGTTTGCGTTGTGGCGATGGCGCCGAATAGAGCATTTTGGCAAAGACGCGAGAGCGTGATGCCAAAACAGCCTGCAGTGAGAAATGGAAAGTGAGAGCGAGCTGTCTTTTAAAAATCAAAATTTTACTCACCTTCACCGCACACACAGGTTCGCGCGTATCTCCCACTAAGAACGTCACATCGCATAGCTCTGGCATTGATGCCAGAAATTTCATATCCTCGGCCAAGCCGGTCTTGTTCTCGAACGTTGACAAATCTGGCTCCGCATCAGCCATGCCGGGCAGTGTCAGAGCTTCGGGCATTTGGGTTTTCTGTGAAATGAATTGTGGTTAGTAAAAAAACCCAAGCTGAAGATATTCGAAAAAAAAAACAAAAAGTAAATATAAGGCTAAAAAAATGTAATAAAATCGTATACCGTAACTCGTTTGAGTGTTTACTTTCGAATATGAGAGGAAATTTGTTGTTTTTTTACATGCGATATGCAAGAAATTAGATGGAGAAATTGGATGGGGAGACAAAATCGATACGTACTATATTTATGCAAAATCAGTAATATACAAAATATTCGAGATTATATGGGAAAATTTTAAAAATGGGAATTTTTTTATTTGCATGCTTCGTAAATTTTGATTTTGGAAAAAACAAATATGACTTAAAATTTCAAGTATGCATGTATTTAAAATCTAATAATAAAAATACCAAAAATTAGAGAAGTAGCTTGGCAATCATCATTCACCTCTGGGAGTAGCAGCATTCCAAGCCTCAAGTAAGTAAAGGATTGGCTGGAATCGCCAAAAGGCCGTAATATTTTAAAGTTACACAGAGATAGGACAGAGATGAGACTTGCCCTGAGTGTCACAAAGGATATGAAGTGCTTATCTTAACTAAATGACAGGGGCCAATTTCGACACTTAATTTTTCTCTACTTACTTTTTAGTTAATTTTGTGTACATATATTAATTTTTGTGGCCTAATTTATTTATATCAATAATAATTTTTTGAGCTCAAGGTCAGTTATTTTATTTAGAAAGTATTGGAGAAAAACAAGAACCATCACAGCGGCAGAAATTATTGCTGATATTTCAGAGATTACCACACCTGCTCATCAGATTTCATTCTAATCTAATTCGCAATCTTCGACTTGCCAGCATTCCACAATTCATTGTAATATGGAAGAATGTCGTACTTGAATTGTGTTGGGATATAGGAACGGGAAAAATCGAAATATCTATATTTTTTAAGAAAATAATCGATAAATATATCAATATAACATTATCATCAAATTCTATTTTTTTGAAAGCACCCAAGTTGATTCCGACGAATAAGTACTGGTACTAAGTACTTTTGACTTCATTTAAAGAAGTATTTTAGTCTACATTTATTAAACAATACAAAATTCATGTTATAGAAAATGTTTGTAACGCTTTTGCCATCAAATTAATATTTTAAAATTAAAACTTTGAAAAAAAAATAGAGTGGCATACTTATTTTTTTTTTTTTTATATATTTTTTTTAACTTTACATTAGGGTAGATAACTCCACACACAAAAAAAATCTTCCTATTATTCCACCGGAACTATAAAACTCATTAGCATTTAAAACATCATATTTCGCCGATTAGAAATTACCTGCAATTTTCGTGAGTTGTAATAAAAAATTTTTTTTTTTTTCAAAATTAAAAAAAAAAATTCCTCAACTTCTGCTGAACAAATTTTTAAATATTTTTTGGTGGACCTTTTCCGCTTGCGTTGTTTAATCATCCAAAGTGTTTTTCTTTCTTTGAAAAAAAAAATATTTTAAAAAAAAGTTACTTCTATTTATAAAAGCCAATTTTGGGAGACATTTTCAAATCCATCCAGCTCACTGAAAGCGCTATATTTTCGAAAATATTTTAATACATTTTATAATGCGGGTGGAAACCGGATTTTTTTTTTTTGGTGGTAGGGCGCCATATTGAGAGTGTACATATCGAGCCCTAACGCCGGAGAAAAATGAAAGCGCCTTTTTTCAATTTTATTTTTTTTTTGATCAAAAATAGAATTTTGAAAATAAAATATTGCTTATATATTATATTTTTAAGTTGAGCCCACGATACAATTTCTCAAAAAATAAGTTATTGAAATTTTCCCAGAACACTCGGAAAGGATTGCCCCATCGGATATTTATAGTAGAGGGTAATTTTAAATTGATTGAAATATTTTTCATAAAACTATTAAAAGGCTATCCTTTTAATTGCCCTTGAAGTAAAAATATCCATATATCGAAATAGATTAGATTAAAAAACATTGAACCAAACTGCGAACCAAAAAGAAGCTCAATAGATTCTCTACTCCCAATGCCCTTGCCCCATCAATATTCGCAATAAAAACCCTATTTATAATTCGAGTCAAACATGAATTCATTGCACACTCATGGTCAGCAAACTTTCATTGCCAGGACACCGAAGCATAGCAGCATACAGAAAGATCCAACCCTGCAATAAAAGCAACAACTTTAGCACTGCCGTAACAATACCAATAGTGCGCTAAATATACATATAACATACAAATGCAAACGCCCTTGCAAAGTGACGTCAGGTTAAAGAAGGCTGACAAAAATACTTCGCAAGTGAACTATAACTGACCATTGAAGGAATACGATAGGTTGGGCACTGAAAAAAAAAAATAACCTGACACTATCTAACAACTTCAGGTATCACATAGAAATTAACGGAATGAATGCCTACGTAGATAGGTGAATTTATTTGAATTCTTAAACAAAAGGCATATGGTTAGTAATTTCTTCTTTTTTTTTTTTAACGTTTTCACTTATATATATGTATATATATCTTTTATTCAAATAAAGTTTTCTTTTTGTTTTTCAATTTTATAAATTACGCAGCTTCTTACTTACCTCTTACCGTTATAAGCTAGCTACACGCTACTAATGTTGTAACTGCTGTCCTTATGTTTGCTAATTAATTTTGTTTGTTTAAAAACGGATTCAAGCAAACTGCGAAAATCCATTTCAACTTATATTTCATATCATTTCGTTTTAAATTTCACAAACATTTTGTAAAAGATTTCTTCTATACTCTAGCACTTTTTAAGCGTATAACTTAGGAGTATATACAAACAGGCAAAAATTTTGATTATTTCATATTTAAGGCGAAAAAAAAAACTTCAAGATACGAGGAGTACACAGATGCGTGGCGTAAAGGCGGAAAAATATTTCTATAAAATTTACTAAACCTATACAAAAAAAAACATGAACCAAAATACTAAATTAAATTTTCAAGCGAACTAATCAAAAATGAGCTATGCAAAAGTACCAAAAAAAAAATACAAACATTCCATTGAGTGTTGCAGATTGGGCGATTTGGTTGCTGAGGTTTAGATCGTGGTTGAGGTAGTGATGAACTCTGGGGGTGGTCATAAAGTGTGCGAAAGGTAGATATATGTATTTCAATCGCAAAGTGTAAAAAAGGCCAAAAAATTGCGTTGCCAAAAAGTGCTAAATGTAGAATAAGAAAATATGTATAATAAAAAATTTTGTTATGAAATTGTGTGTAAAACGAAAGTGTAAACAGTGCGTGAGAGTATTTGCGAATTTATTTGCATACATACACCGACGAATAAAACTGGTCGAATGATCATTTTTTTTTACCATATTAGCAAGGATTTTCAAAACTATAGCTCATAATTTAACAAAAGCCAACTTAACATGGTTTCAAACTTGATACAAAATTTATATAAAAACTCTACAAATTTTCCGCAATATTTTGCGTTTTATTTTTAAAGAATTTTTAGATATTTTTTTGAGTATACAGAAATTTTATATAGTTTACTTAAATTTAGTATGGTAAACTGCATGTTGATTTTTTTATTATTTTTTTTTTACAATGTTACCTATGTTTTTCAAAACTATAGTTATGCCATAACGAACCCAAAAATAAAAACCAAAATTTGTATAAAAACTCTACACATTTTCATATAACTTTTTCAGTTTTTTAAAGATTCCTTAGATATTTTTTGAGTATACAGAAATTGTATATAGCCTAGTTGATTTTAGTATAGTAAAACTCAAACATGAATTTCCTAGAAACTACTGTTGATATTTTACAATAGCCTGTTAAATTTTGAGAAACTTTGTTTTGCTTCAAATGCATGCGGTTTATGAAAAAAAAAAGTTTGCAAGACGAAAGATTCAAAAAACTAAAAAATATCAGCGGTTGTTTCTAGCCATTTCGATTCTGCTCTGTATAAAAATTAAATAAGTAACGTAAAATTAAATAACTAATGGAACTGCATAGTCGAAAATTTTCTAAGACTCCTCTAAAGAATTTAAAAGTTTTGATGAAAATTTGGTGAGTTTTCGTAAATTTTCTATAAAGTTTGAAACATTCATTTACATAGTTTTTGCTATAAAAAAATGTATCATGAAAAATCTTGCTACTATTGTAAAAAAAAATATCATTCGACCGGTTTTGCTCGCCATTGTACTTAAAAAAAACGATATGTATACGTATAAAATTTCTATTTGAATTCTATCAATTTTTATACTAATTTACAAATATTCTTGTTTCGCGCAGCGCGATTAGCGCCATCTGTCTTCGAAGTGTGGAACTCTCAAATCGACCGTGACGTTAAGAAATAATTCTTAGTAGAAAAACTTATTATTTTTAACGAATATTTATTTTTTTTTAAATACTTTTCATTTACAAATGTATGTGTGTGCAGCACTTACAGTGAAAATGGTCCAATGTAATTTGTAGCATGCAAAAAATTATATTTTATATGGAAGGAAATGCGCAAGACCCGCTGCATAAAAAATTATCACAATTCAATAAAAATTTTTACGAACTTGTACTAGGACTAAATTTTCAGTAAAAACAAACTTTTGAAAATTCAGCGAAAAAAATTTAAATTTTTTAGCTCTAAAATTTTACACAGTTTAAAATTATGATTTTAACAATTTATGTTGTTATACTTAAAAAAAATATAATAAAAACAAAGTTTGCAGAAAATATTTTCAACATTGCAAACACTAACACTGTACCATTTTTACATTTTGCAGCATTTGAGAAACGTTAAGGGCGTTCTAGCAATGCAGAAAAGGATAAAAATTTGTTATACATCGAAAATTTGTATGCTCTAAAATATCTTTTATATTAAGTAAAAATTAGCTTGACAAATTTGAAAAAAATTGCTCATCTACATTTTGGCGCAGCTGGCAGTGGCAAGCAAGGCAATCGGTGAGACGAAAAATGTTATACAAAAAAGTTGTTTGTGTGTAGTATGTCTGTAGCTACTATATATTTACAACTATGGGTGTGTGTGTGCGTATGTGTCTAAGGGCGTATGAGGGAGGATATCAAGAGAAAAAAGTGCAAAAATGTGAAAAATTCGATTTTAACAATCTTAAGTAGTTCATATGAATAAATGTAGAAAAAAAATGTATTTCTTTACTTTTTCGCTTCAACCGCTGGGTGAGAAGAATTAGGCAAATTTAAAGCAGCTGCAACCTTCTGTGAAAATTTCCTAGCAACGCTTTATCCTTGAATTGCAGATGGCCAAGAAAATCTGTAAGCCTCTGTAGGTATATTTTTTTATTTTTCTGTGTGATTTTTTTTTTTTTTCGAAGTTATTTCGATTTTTCGCCACCACCTCTAAATACCTTGTTTGGTTATTTTGCAATTGGTGCTTGTGTAAAACTGAAAAATTTTCTTTAGCAAATAAGCAGCAAATCAAGCTTTGCCAAATCAAACAAGCAGAAAACACAAAATTTTGCTAAGTTTACACTTCTCACGAAAATTTACTACACCAAAGTATTGCGATTATTGAAAATTTCACTATTTAATCTGCAAAAAATCCAATACTTTCTATATATATGTATATATTTATTTTTTTCTGAATTTTAGCTAAATCTACAACTACCGTACGCGTTTTAAGAGTAACCGTTGCGTGCAAAGGACACTTTTATTCTGTTGGCCAAAAATTCGTGAACGTTGTGTCTCTACACCAAAAGGAGTTGGCTCGCTAACTCAGAGTAGGTATTTTATGTAAAGGTATTTGGTTGTTTTTACACGTAAGATACTAGCAGCTTTTCGATATGCCTGTGCTTCGTAAAAGGACGACGCGCGCAGAAATACCTTGCAGGAAAATCCAGGAGCAGATTTTGCATTGAAACATAGTATCAAAACATCACACTAAATTCCAACTGGGTTACTCTGCATTATTTTTTCTATACTTCGGTAGGAGTGTTAGAATCAACTTATGCTCTCCTGTGGGCTTCAATCTCTGTCAGTTTTTGTTTATAGTTCGGTACAAGACAGTTCGGGTTTGAAGTAGTCTGTCCAATTTTGTGTTGGTTCGGAGCTGATGTTTCGGAACCCCCATTAGTATGCTCTGATTCATTTTTGATCGTATCGCGTCAATATTTGAAAAATTATATCCATGAAACTTCAATTTATTTTACGATAGAAATTAATTTCATATAATATATTTTGTGGTGACTCCAACGAGTATTTGCAACGACGGTTCATTACGCTCTGATTTTTTTTTTTTTGTTATATCAAAATCAGTAACATAATGAGCAGTGCCGAATGAACAATTGTTCACTTTCAGTTTGTTTTCTTATTTTTTTCTTTCGCTTGTCAGGGTAGAAAGTGACGAATTTAGTTTTAGAGTAAGCCAGTTTCGGCATTGTAACATCTTCAATATTATTTTTTCTTAAGCCAAATTGTGGAGGTGTTCGGCTAGTCGATAAACAATTTTTATTAGTAGATTGACAAGCATTTGGTCGAGCATGACGGGGACTTATTAAAAACAAAAAAAAAACACCTATAATTTTCCCTACAAGGTATTAGCGCAAGCGATGATAATCGATAAACGCGAGGAGAGCTCCTGTTGCGATGTTTAAGCAAAATTTAACGAGCGTAAATGAAAAGTTGCCGAAGCGATATAGGAGGAACTAAACAATCTGGCTGATACTTTTAACCAAACGAACTTTCGTATAGCACACGAAAAGCAACGACAAGGCATCGTAAACAAAAAAAGAGCGTCTGAAACAAGCTGCAACAGTTTGTCGGAGGCACGTACACTTGATTTGTGGCATGTATGTATGTATCTTATATGCAATATTTTATATTCCGAATAGTCTACCCGCCTGCTGCCCTTGAAATCCTGCGCTCGCCTTGAATCATCATCTCCTGATGCCCTTGAATTCCAACGCAAGGCTTTGCTTCATTGCCGCAATGCGTTTTCCAGGAATTGGGCTTTTTTTTATTCTGGGAATAAAGCCATTTGAAATTATAATCAGCATTACTTACTGCCCGGTTTATTTTGACATATTAAGAATTAATAGAATCCTTTTGGTTTATCCCTGCATTATCTATCTCCACCTCTTTATAAATTCACCAAATTCCTCTTTTCCATTCTGTTCTTTTTCATCCTTTTTCATTTCTTTTTTGTATCTGCTTTCTCGCAGACATTTAATAAATAAATTCCACCCATCGCTCATGTTTACTACAATTATTTTATGTATCTCCTTATCTCCTCTACCTTTTTATCCTCTCTACCTCTCCCTCGTTTTCTTTTGTATTGCGCGCAACAGCGTTGT
This sequence comes from Anomoia purmunda, assembly GCA_951828415.1. Classification (NCBI taxonomy): domain Eukaryota; kingdom Metazoa; phylum Arthropoda; class Insecta; order Diptera; family Tephritidae; genus Anomoia; species Anomoia purmunda. The sequence continues at coordinate 114,006,386 of OX639997.1, forward strand.
TTTGTTTACCCAAATGTCAACAGTTTTGTTTTGCTTTACATAATTTTCACCTCGCCCCTTTTATATAATTGCATTTCATTTACATTCGTTATAAAATTCTCCATTTGATTCTGATTGCCTGCTTCTTTATGCGCGCGCATATATTTTTCTTCAAGTTCAGCATGTTTATAAACATATCCTTGACAGTTATGAATGACAGTTGGCATGTAGCTTAAAGTTGGCTGTGGTGAAATGTCAGGCGTACTTTGAAATAGAGAAATTCAGTGATGCACAATTATTATATTTTGTTGGAATTAGTGAATCTTTTTTCTTCGAACTTCTTGAGGAATGGCTTATATGAAATAAATTACAATGATAGCACAATTTTAAATGACTAAAAATTCTCGTTATCGAGTGTCGCAATTCCAAAATTTACTTGTGACTCAGATTAACTTCGTTAACACATACACGCGTCGTATATATAAATATCGTTTAAACTAATCTTTGCTTAAAACAGCTAATACATTTTCCTAAATGATACTACTAACTTCACAGCCGGGAAATTTCGCCAGCAACATGCATTTGGATTGCCGTGAAATGTTGCTAGCAACCAAAATTATCGAAGCGCTTAAAAGTTGCCATATAAAAGTAAATGCTAACAAATAATACAAAAAAAAATGACTTAAGTAAAGTACCGAACTGTCACTGCCAAATGGTGAACGCATTTTAACAGCTGTGAAAAAATGTTGCTAGCATCATGTTGCCGAGCCTTTTTGTAGCGTGTACAACGTACAACCTTGTCGTGGAAATGTTGTGTAATTTCACTCATATTTCACTGTAAACCATTTTATATGAATTTTGATAGCGCATTTCACGTGAAACGCGAACAGAGTACTGTGGTTTAGATGTACATTTTTAAATAGATTTCAACTTTCTAAAGAGTCGAATTTATTTTACTTACATCGCCCAACGGAAGTCCCATAGTAATTTAATATATTTATTAACTACTTGAAACCGATTTGTTTTGAAAACAAACTGCTATTTCAGTCAACGCAAAAGATCTACAGATCAACGGTAATGTTGCGATCACCGCAATCGCAGGCGCCAACCACAGTAAACAAAACACTCGACATTTGTCACAGCAGGATGTCTACTTGAATCAGCTCATATGTACATATATTCTCCTTGAAGTGTTTTGCATTAGATTGGAAAATTTCTACTGGAAATATCCTAGCGAAAATTAACACCCTTATCGTGAAATGTTGCTACTGAATGATTTTTAGTTTGCCTTTTTTTTAGATTAATAAATCTTTAACACCGTAGGTGGGCAACCACTGAAATCGTGGAAATTCGATGAGGTTTGTCTGATTTGTAGAATTACAAATAAAATGTTTCACTTTAACTTATGAAGATCATTTGGAATATCAGCAAGATTAAATGGTAATGAAAAATAATGCGTACAATCTGTCAACCGAATATTAAAAAAAAAATCCAAACCAGAAACCTTGGCTTGAAACTATAGATTCTTCTGGCCCAAAAATTTGTGTAATGAATATATGTGCCACTCTTACGTATTTATTGCAGTACCGTTTCTTTCGCTCAAGGAAAAGCTAATTATTCGCCCTATATTTTAAGAATTGGTTCCTAACATGTTCAGAGGCAAGCTACAGAGGAAGATGTATTGTATTTTCCATACGAACTTTCAGAAAACTTTCCGGTATGCAGTTTTGCAGCCCATCAAATTTTCTTTTCTATTGATTTTCGTCCATACAAATAAAATTTTAGACATTCGTTATATGGCAGAGAAATTCTCAACATGGTCAGCAAAAAAATTATAAATATTCAACAAGAATTTCTAGCTACTTCAAACTTGCATATTATTGTGTTAAAATTGAATGGGCTTCAAAACTACATACCGGAAAAAAGTTTGCAGCTTTTATGTAAGTATACATGGTTTATGATAGAGAGCGAGCTATTATTTTATAAAAAAAAAAAACTAGAAAACCCCGGCGGAAGTTGTCCTGTAATAAATTGCCCACTGTATATGTATATAACCAGCAAACATATTGCGGTTTCTGTCACATGTAACTGGTGGCAGCCCGCTGAAAAATATAGTTATGCACCTTACTCTCTCGGAGACTTGGCGCTTATATTTTAATATGTAATATTCATGTGTTTGATTTAATCAGATTTGAGTTTAAAAAAGGTGGCAACTCTCTAAAAAACTTTCCCCTAGCGAAGCGAATAGTCTGACATCCACATTGTACTATTTCATATAACTTGTGCATCATTTAATTAAATGCGACTTTTCAAACAGGTGGCAACCCTCATAAAGTTAACCATGAATATTCTTTCTGTGGCGAAGCGTTAACCACCGGTATTTTAATACTTCATATAACTTGTGCATCATTTAATTAAATTCGACTTTTCACACAGGTGGCAGCTCGGTCCAAAATATAGGTATGAATGTTCTCTTTACCGATACGAACCGTTTGACACCCATATGTTCACATTCCATACAGCTCGTGTAAAATTTAATTAAAAGTCACTTTTCTGGCAGGTGGCAACCCTATTCAAAATATATACTAGTGTATAATTTAATAAAATTTGACTTTTCAAACAGGTGGCATCCCTCTCCAAGGTATACGTACATATTCCTCAGCGAGAGGCCCCGTTTGGCATCCATTTTTTAATATTTCATATAGCTCGTGTATATACATATTTTGGCTTTCCAAATCTGTGGCAACGCTCTCCTAAGTAAAGAATAGACTTTACGACCTATTCTCATACCTACCAAATATAAATGAAAAAATTCAGAAAAATCAGTCGAACCATTTCGGAGGAATTCGACCAGAAACACCGTGACATAAGATTTTTATATACATACATATATGTGCTTATAAGATTATTAAATATAAATTAATAAACATAAGTAAGTGGAAAACTCATTTATATTGAATTTTGTCCAATATGATAAGTACAACATTGTACGTATGTAAAAAAAAAAAACATAATATGTATTAGGAAATTTTTTTTCTAGGAAAACTTTTAATAATTACTATATTGCGATTCCTCTCCGTATCAGACACACTGTGCGCTGCACATACTACTTCCTGTCGCAAACACCACTATAAACACACACACACACACACATATATACATGCATGTACCAGTTTTTGCTCGCTTGCGGTTACCTATCGCAACACTCATGTTTGTTTGTATGTTTGTTTATTTTAATATTCCTTTCGCACATTCACTCTTGATTTAGTGACGCTATAGACGCCACACGCCTGCCCGCCCGCTGTGTCAGTGGCACAACAAAAGGACAAACACACTACAAATATGTACGTGCGATCAGCGCAACTACAACAACAACAACCAACAAATAGTAGCGCACACAAAAATTACATTTTCGTATTGTCTGTTTTTTTTGCGTTTGTTTCTGTAGTAGAGTCAAGTGTGATCATGTATATGTGTGTGTGTGTATGTTTGTGTTTTGTTTGTATTTACGCTAAGATTGCATAGGGAACATTTTGCAGGGGTGTTTTGTTTGTGTGTGTGTGTATATGTGTGCACAGGAATCAGCAAGTGAGTGCGGCTGTCAGTCAAGCAGCAACCAACGATCACCGCTACATCGAAGAGTGGGAAGAAAGAAGAAGAACAGCAGAAGTACCCAGAACGAAAAGCGACTAGTTAGGATGTAGTGAGTTTTGATTTGATTGACGACCAGGGTGGGATCTCTTTTCATACACGAAATAACAAACGTAAGGATTTTTTTTACTGTGCCACAACTTTTCTCGAGTGTTTGGTTCAAATTTGCTTTTGACTTGAAGATATTCCTTAAAAATTTTCGTTGATGTTCAAATCATTTCTATTCGCTAATGAATAAATGAAAAAATGTTTTTTATTTATTTTTATTTTTTTTTGGATTGGGTTTTGACACAACTTGCTTAAAACTCAGAGCTAAATTTATAAATAAAGAGATAAATAATTCAGATTTACATTTTTAGTTTCATAACACAGAATAATGAAATAATATCCAGTAGCCCAGACTATGTAAATTTCTTTTTTTTACATTTTCTTTAAATTTTATGAATTTTGTGAAATTTTAAATCAAAAGAATTTTTGCAAATTCTTATACAACAACAAAATACTTGATATGCTTGGTCTTTAATATCGTAGAAGTGATGACTTCGCTTTGCCAAAGCTCTGTTGAAAGAATTGGATCCAACATATTCGATGGCTTCGGCATCATTGTCGGAAAAAACCAATTCGTTTCTAATTTTCTTGTTTATTTCACAAAAATTTGTATAACAAATTTACATATGTTTTCTTTACTTATGACTTAGTAAATTTTTAAAATTCACATTTTTCCTTCTCACTTTTGAAGAAATGCGTGAGAAAAACTTTCGTTGGGAAATAAACTGGAAGTATTATATATTCGTATACGTTGATTTCCGCATTCATTTTATTGGTACTTTTGTGGAACGTTTGTCCCAAAAAGGGGCATGCTTTCGTCAAATGCAGGATGGGAAGGCCGCATTTCCTAGAGGGACTTATGTATGTAAGAACGACATGTATACACACATACACACGTATGTAGGTGGGTTGATGCGTGGGTGAGAATAATTGTATGTTGTCGTTGTTGTATTTGACTCTTTCAAATGGAAAAGGCAGCAGTCAGGCAGACATTGTTTTTTATCAAGATCTGTCTCATTCACTTTCACTGATTTTTTGTATTTTTTTTTAATGATTTTTCTTCGTCAGATTTTCTTCTGTGCGCTTTGCTTTCCCAACAACTCAACAACACAACGAGGGTGCCTAAAATCATGAAACAAGTGCACGAATAGTTCTATTTTGTTGTGTTTTTTTTTTTTTTTTTGGTCTGGCTTTCCAACAGCGCAAATCGCACTCTCTGCAGTGGCGTCAGTGAGAAAGAAAATATTTGAAATTTCCGCGAAGCGAAGACAAGTAGTCGATCAAGAAGCTCAGCAAATCGCACCAACGGCCTTAGAGCGATCACTACGATCAGTTTGAGATTAGCATTCACTCGACTATGGCGCGATCGTTGTTGATATAAAAAAATAGCTTTATATTTATACACAAAAGAGCGATTGTTCTTTTGAATTTTGTGATTTGATTTCTTAACATTTTGCATTTTCAATCGTTTTGTGAATCAATTTAAATTCTTCAGTCCGATACGCGATTGCTTTTTTTTTTTTTTTGATACAATTATTGGTATTATCATTGGGCTATGGTTTTTTATGCATTGCTGCATTTACACTGGAATTTGTGTGTGTGTGTGTGTGTATTTGTCCGTAAATTTAAATTAAATTAACTCGCGCGCCGGTTGCGATTTTAAGCGGAAGACTACAAGAAACCGACAACGCCGCCAATGCAAACTATTGAAGAACGGTGGAGTGGCAAAAGTTCAATTGTGTGTGTGTGGGTGTGTGTGTGTGAAATAAAAATATTCATGTAGCTGCATATAAAAAAAATACAACAAGAGTTTGACAATCCCATTAGTGCAATTTGGGACTACAAAAAACCTTGCATAGCTAAAGATCGACAGCTGCTTCTCCACGCGCACACGCACTGCAATCTTTTCTGCGTTTCGGGTAAGTGTTGAAATGCATTAAATTCACTTAATTCCACTAGCATTTAAGCAGTGAACTATACAAAAAGAAAATCAAAAAATTAAAAGATGTATGTGTAAATTTTTGTAATTCTCAAGTGGACCTTGACGCTTTTTTTCCTGGAATTCTTTTACTCAAATATTTACTACATACTACGTGAATTATTTTTGGATTGGAAAATATTCGCACAAACTTCGGTGGCGTGGGGGTCGGCGATCTCAGTACATAGTAAATTTGTAGAGCGGCCAAATTTAAACTTGTCAAGGTCGCTCGCTGTACTTATATTTTGATTCAATTATTATGATTGGATACTTATTATCGTTTGTATTTATCGACTACTTTACAAGGTTGCATTTGAGAGGGAAGGAGAAAGCGGATAATAATTTCAATGCCTTTTGTAAAAAGGTGATAGAAAAGTAGGTAACTAGTTGTTAACCCTTCGATGAATGAGGAGGTCCTTAGGGACGTATGTATGTATTTCATTTTCAAACTTTAATTACTGCTATTTCGGCCAGAAAAAGGTACCCCAAAAGTAACCCTTATTAAAGAAAATTTTGTGGAGAATCGCTTAAAAAAAGATACGATACGAAAGGCGATAGTTTTTATTGATTTGCAGAAATTTATTATGTGGAATTAGAGCTGCATTAAATATATAAAGCAGCTTAAAAGATATTTCCATGCAAGTATTTTCGCAATAAGTTGACCTGAAGATCGTTATTGTCAAATTCATCTACGTTAGGCCCACGAAATAAGCTGTTTCGACGAGGCTGGGTCAAAAAGAGAGCTGGATTAGATGAGTTGGCTAGAGAGGCATATGAAAAGGTGAGTGGGAATACTCACATGCCGGACATATATTGGGTTTCTAATTCTGGATAGGTAGGAGCTAATGTCTGTATTCAGTAAGCCGTCTCTAGTCTCTAGTCTCAAAATAAGGTCTCAAATTTGTGATCAGGTGATTAGCAGGTCACAAAATAAAGACATTGTTTGAAAATATGGAGGAAGAAGCAATAACTTTTTATTTAATATTGCAAAAACGTGAAATTGAAGAAAGGTAATATTTGGTATATTAAAATTTGCAGTACATACAAATAAACTGCATTTCTCAAAAGATTTAAAAAGTTTATTGTGTGCAATCGATTAATATATTTTCATTGAGTGAGATTTTGCATTTCTAGCTAGAACATACCATCAGCTGATTGTCTCTACCGCTTTTCACCACAGTCTTTGGTGAAATTTTTTGAGACTCGCGGTTAAGGAATACCGAAATCGTCTCAAGTCACAAAAAATTTCTCTAATTGAAAGTTTCAAATTTAGTGACTTGAGATGAGACTGAGTTACTGAATACAGGCATAAGTCTAATACAGTATCCAGATCGCAGTTGCGCCAAAGTACCGACGGAGTTTAGTTTCAGCTGAATGGCAGTGTTCACTTGGCGAGAGTTCGCAAAGGTGGTAATTATCTCTAATTGAATGCTACGGTTTTGTCGTATACGTTCGAATTTTTTCTGCAAATCCACGCAAAATACCGCCAAATTCGCACAAAAAAACTCTTTCCGAAACAAAATACTAAATTCATGTCGCTAGCAAATACAATTGGAAAACATATATGTAAATTTGATGAACTTGGGAACTTTTGTAAACAAATTTCATTATTGCACATTTGCAGGAGAAATAAAATAACCGATTATAACTCTTTTCCCTCTTATCACTCATATTTTCTATTAAATATATATTCGTAAAAATAAAAACATTATAGTTTTCAAAACTCTTGTCATCGCTAATAATAAATATTACCGAAAATTGTCACTAACTATAAATTTATATACGAAATAAAAGTATTAGAAAATTGTGTATAATTGTATAAATGTTCTCATTATATTCCAAGATTGCAGTTTTTATACCATCCACATGCGCAAATTGTAATTTTACTTAAACTTATGTACATTGCATATCAGTTTTTGTGATCGTGGTCTCTGGTTCTTTTGGAAAATTTTGAAATTACGTTAATGTGTCGTCATGATATTTTTCCATTTCCGCAATTACGTACAGGCGCCCATTTACATGCTATAATATAAATGAAAACAACAATTAGTGATGTGATAAAAATAATAACAACAATAACAACAACAATTAGTAAATCATAATAAAAATTTAATAAACTGGCATAGAAATTCATAGCGTCGTCAAAATACTAACACACGGCGGCGAGGGAAATGGGAGGGATCCAAAGCGACTGCGGGCTAGTAGCCAAAAAATGCACATCTTATTTACACACATACATACTTAAAAACATATTTACATGTACGCTGCGGTACTTTGTAATTTGCTTGTATTCAGTTTGAATCGCTTGTATATATTTTTGCGTGGATCCCATATAATATTGTAGACACAAAATCATCAACGCCTTCGTTTTGCGATTTCACTTATTTTTAGACGTCAGCACAGACGAAAAACAAAAAATGAAAAATTGCAGACAAACGTAACGACAAATACGCAGCGCGAACGAATATAAAAATACATAGTATTTAAAATGGCAACGGCGGCCAAATATGTACTACCTACTTGTGTATTGGAATATGGGCGCTTAGTGCAAAAGTTGCGTGTTCGAATTCAATTAGATGACGCTGCTGATGGAGCTGAGGATTAGTGAACAGCGCCTTTCGCATGGGATAAACTTCTACCACCGCACCATATATGTATTTTCAAAACTTTTTTTTATTTTCAAATGATTTTCCCTAAGGTAGTTAGAGTCCATTAAAAATTGTGCTTAAACTAAGTAATTTATATTTTTATCGATATTGTCATCGATGTCATTATCGTCGTTATGCATGGGAAAAAAATATCGACATATAGAAATAAATATGCCGATAATTTTATCCCTAAATATCGATATTTACTTCCGAGCATCAAATTTGCAGTCGTAGATTGTGGGTTTGAGTGCTAGTGGAGTTATGAAAGAAATCTGATGAGGAGATGTGCTGATCTCCGAAATAGCTATAATTTCTAGCACTCCTGACAGTTGTTGTCTTTTTTCCAATATACTATTCTTTATACTGGCCTTGAGCTCACAAATTAATACTATCGTTTAAAAAACAGGCCGAAATATAATATACATATCTATCAATTTCGATATATTTTTAAGGACTCACGTGGCTTGTGTACATCAGATTCTCAGTTTTACGATAAAAGATAGCATAAAAATGCATCAAAATATCGATATTTTAGTCTACATGTGCCGATTATTTTTACAATAAAAATATTTTTAAAACAAAAATATCGGTTATTGATATTTTTACTCTACGATACATATGTATACCGATATTGGCCATCCATAATCATTGACGAAATCATAAACGCTAACACAGTTCTATTTCTGGCGACATAATTATTTTTTCGATATTTAGCGATATTGTTATCCAAATTGTTTCTGCTCTGTAAATATTTAACAAATCTTTCAATATTAATTCCAAACGAAACTATAAGTCCACCGAAACCAAAAGGGTTCCTTATTAAAACGCTGAATATTCAGAGTTCTCAACAACTTTTGTTAGTTCAATTATAAAAAAAGGAAGTGAAATTTTTTCAGTTCCGACACTATCATGCGCTACGTGCTTTTCGTATAGAAATTTATACCATGGTAATGCCAATCTCAGACTTAACGACGTTGAACATACAGTGTTTATCAAGTATAATATTTTCGGTGCAATTTTTTTGCTTTAATATTTCATTATAGAAACAGTAGATATTACATTTTTCATAATATGTAAAGCGATCTACTTTCTCCAACCCAGCTTATTAAACTTTCCCCATTATAAATATACTCTGCCTCATTCAATTTTTGTACGAGCTACATTTTCTAAATCGTTTCAAATAAGATTTGGAAGTCAAATCATCACAACGTTTTTATAGAATTTTGAAGTTATGAATTTTCAAGAAACGGTATATTGAGTGAACCATTTCGGACCTTTTAGAAATATTTGTTTGAAATTTATTAACAATAGTTTTTCTAATTTCATTCAGTATATATATACAGAATAGCTTTTCAACGCCAAAAAGTATACACACTAGAAGTAGCTAAGAGTGCAAGCAAATTAAAACAAGAAATGTACGTCAAATGACTTCCAACTATTTTGCATAATTTTAAACATTCGCAACTACTCCTTGATGCACACATTTTTTTCTTATACCTACTGTATGTATATCCTCACCACCTTTTCGCGGTGCAGTCTGTAGAATTTTCTCGGTTACGTAGCAAAAGTGGTTGGCTGTTGCTCTGGCATTTATTGTTGTTGCTGTTGCAATTAATTACAGGAAATTAGAAAATTCTCAACATATTTGCCACGTCGATAGCGAGGCAGAGTAAAAATTAAATACCACTAATGGCGGAAGTTAAGAATTGTGTGGATAAATATTTAATATGAAATATATGAAAAAAAATTAAATGCACTCATTAGAGAGACAGAGCGAGAGAGAGAGAGAGAGAGAGATGAGGAAAATTACACTAAAGAAAGTAAGTTAAAACTTTTTATACTACATATATACAAAAATTGAGTGCCACATTTTCAAGCAAAGTACACTTGGTTGCAGCAATAAAGTGAGACATCAAATAAAGGGTCCACATATTACACACACACACACACGCTCACACATCTGAATGTAAAACATTCCCACATCTATCTATTCCTGCCACACAAAAGTAAGAAATGCAATATTCTGCAACCTTCAGCAAACAGGATACTAAAGCGCTAATGCTAAAAACGGTGGCATGCAACAGCAACCAGTAAAACGAGTAGCCATGCACCCACGAACAGCACTCAGCATTAGCGACTTGCATTCGTATGCCGGTTATTTTGCTGGCAGCATTTCTGCTGAGGTTAAATTAAACTGCCAGCGATTTCATATGAATTTCGCTACCAATAGCAGAAACAGCAACCGCAAACACAATAACAACAAATATGGAATACAAAAGCATTTGCATCTCAACAACAGTTTATGGTTGGATAGAAGCAAACGAATACTGCAAATCATCTATTGTATACCTGTGAGGAGGGTGTGTTGTTGTTGTTGTTGTTGTTGCTGCTGTAAATCAACGAGCCTGCTGCCAGCAATCAGGATATGAGTACGCGCACGACGGCGTGTGTATCCTGAAATAAAAAATGTAAAAAAACGAAAAACAAAAAAAGAAAAAACATTCGATTCAGAATGCTGAAATAGCTTATGACCCATGACACTGCTAAAAGGGAGCGGAGAGGGCAATAGTGATGAGTAGTAAAAAAAAATAGAGTAACGGAGTAAAGGATTGAACCAAACCGAGAATTGTAGAAAGGCTAGCAATGAGGAAAGTAAGGTTGAGAGAGTATAACGGGTAAAAAAAAATCATTAGAAGTCGTAAAAAGAGATAGAGAGAGGAGTTTATGACAAATGAAAAAAGAAACTTAATTATGAGTACTTTTTTTACCAAAAGGGATTCAAATGTATGTAGATTAAAAACGAGAATTTAAATTAAAGGAAAAGTTATGGACTGAAAGCAGGGACAAAAATTACTGAAATAAAATCTTAATAAAATTTTTAATTATGAGAACTTTAAAAAAAACGTCAGTAAAAAGTAGAGGAATAGCGAGAATTTAAATTAAAGGAAAAGTTATGAACAAAAGTAGTAACAAAAATTACTGAACAAAAATCTAAAAAAAGGTTAAAGCAAAAGAAGTCATCGAACGTTGAAAAAAAATGTGTAACAATAAAGGAATTTAAGTGGATATTGTTGAAAAAATACAAAATTTTAATTCAAAAGAAAATGATTCTAATCGATTGCTACAAGCAAAAAAAAATGTTCTCCATTTAATATTTCCATAAAATATAGTCTATGTTATAGCCGAGGTCTATTCATCAGTTAAAGCCCCATGAAAATCCATTCGGTAGTTGCTTAGCTTAGCGAGTTCAAACAGGCAAACAGACAGGCAATAATACTAAAAATGGTCCAACACCTTCGGTCATTCTTTTAAAGAAATGTTTAATGTAAAAACATAACTTTTCTATAGTTTTATTATAGATTTGATAATAATCATTTTTCAACAGCTAAAACTTGTTCTTCTCTAAAAAGATCAAGTCGAAAGTTTCCTCCCTATTATTTTGCACACCCTACAACCTCGATGTTAATTATTCTAAAACAGCGAGTATTTTTGTATTTCAGAGTGTCATTGAATTTTTAATATGATTTTAAAACAAACAAAAATTTGAAAAATTTGTGTGTCAAGGGTTAAAGTTTTTGCCCTTAATTTTTATAGTAACTTTCTGAAAAATATATAACATTAAAAAGTAAAAAAATATATTTTTCAGAAGGAGCAAAATATCTATCAAAAATTTCGTAAAAATAAAAAGATGGTAGCACTCCGCAGGAGATATTGACCCCACTGTACAATTGTAAGCGAACAAAAAAGGTACCAGCCTTACTCCAATAGCAGGCGCGTTCTTTTACTTTTTAGAACGAAGCCTGCGAGAAAATTTATCGGTTCTCAAGTGATGATTCAGGTGTGTCTAAGTGGCCTTTTTTTTAAATTCAAAAGAAATTTTGTAAGAACTCTGATTTAAAAACATGTATATATTTTTATGAATTTATGAAAAAAATTTATCAAATGTAGTTTAAATCAGAGAAGAAGCTCGCCATCAGATTTCTTATTAGCCGCGAAGTAAGCCGTTTAGGATCTCTTTTTACAAATTTGAGTTACTCTTTAAATTTTTTTTATGTATTTCCTTCATCTTAAAAGTCAAGATTTTTCCAACAGGGTTAAAGCAAGCTCACACACACACACACACACACGTATACTAGTAACTGTGTTGTAAGCTCAATGGCAATGCCAGCAACAGCAACAGCTTCTAGTACCTTGTCACATCCGCGGGATAACAAATGTTTGCAAATGACGAATTATACACAATTTGTAAAACAAGAAATAAGGGTGACTGTTTCAAAGGAGTAAGACATTTAGTGGAGTTTGAAAAGAGCGCGTAATTTCGCATCTACTTGTATTTGTTTACATCCAAAACAAATACTAAAGAAATAAAAAGAAAGTAATAAACAAAAAAAGAACTGCGCCAAAGAACTACGCATTTTCTGCGAAATTTTAAACATTTATTTAGTTTAATTTTGTTATAAACTTAACTATGTTTTTTATAAAAAAAGAAACGCTGTGAAAAAAAATTAACATCAATAATGGAATGTCGTAAGCAAACACGAAAAACCAAACTTTTGTGCGTAACTATAAGTAATTTAAAGTATTCAAATTTGTTATTATTTGAGCCGATCGGAGCAACATTTTTAAGAAAATAAATATTTGTAATTTTATTTTGTGCTTCTAAAAGTCTGATTTTTTTCCAACAAGTATTAGCAAAGTTTTTCCTAATAAACTTTTTTCTTTTTTGTTAATTTTATTTACAAATATATTTCATACTATAACAAAAACAAAGTGAATTAATGCTTTAAACTTTAAAGGAAATTTATAAAAGCTTCAACAAAGTTTCATCAAAATCTTTCAATTTTTCAGAAGAATGTTTAAATATTTTTTGGGAGCGCAGTTTTTATTTTGATTTTTTTTAGATGAATATATTATAATTTTTTCTAATTTTGGCAAACTTTTTTCATTTGTATATCGCCTGTACAAGAAGATATTTTATGTATACTATCGGCATATTAAAGTATTACAAATCGGCGGTAATTTGTTGTGAAACAAGTTCGAAAAAACTATAAAAAAATCTGCGGTAGTCTCTAGATACTTTAAACTTGCATTTTATTTAAAAAAAAAAATTTTAATAAAGTTATGAAACTGCAACTTCAAAAAAAAAAAATATAAAGCTTGAAACCTTAACTTACATAGTTTTTGTTATAACATGAACTACTACATTTGCATATAAAATGACCGAAAAATATTTATCATGAAAAATCTAGCTAATATTGTAAAATGGTATACGGTTTTCTCGCGACTATCGGCTGCTACACTATGTAAGCAAAAAGGCGGTCAAACTCTATCAGCCTCGGGAATTTCAATTCAAACCGCTTGAAACATTAGCAGGACAAAAAGAGCAATTATCGTTCATCTCATTTGAGCTTAATAACTGAAGTCGAAAAGCAATCACTATGAAAAATCTTTGTCATGTCCTTAACCAGCTTCGAGCCATATCTTACTGCTCAATCACCGCCAAAATCGAATTAACAACTGCATATGAGTATGCAACACTAGTCACAAACTGCAATTCGGACCACTCTAGCTATATGTACGTCAGAGCCCATAGACAATTTCCTTTACAGGACTGCTCATTACCTTTTCACCACCACCAAAAATCCAATCCAATCTGCTGCAAAAGAATTGCAAAAAATGTCAAATAAAAGCGCCGAATAGCTAACACAAAACGCAGCAAGCAATCAAAGCAAGTAATACAATTGTGGACGAAGCCAAATCGCAGCATTAAACTGCAGTAAGGCAGCAGAGACAAAGCAGCAACGAAGCCGGCCGCGCTGCCACCGAAAAACGAATTGGCAATGGCAGTGATGCTGCGCGGCTTAGCTCATACGACTGCCTACCACAATGCAGCGCTGCTCGCAGCTACGCCTATTATTCTGGTTTTTCAATCTTTCTATTCTTCCGCCGCCGCCGCCGCCGCCGTTGCAGCCAAATATAAAATCTCAGCGCATATCCGAATTCGTGTTAACCGAGTCCGCAAAAGAAAATAGCCGATGCTGGTAGAGAGCAAGCGAACTTTTCGGTATGTGTGTGTGTGTATGTGTGTAAACATCCTCCCAACTAAGCTCTGCGCAAAACAATAGAACACAGCTTCCTTGCTCGCAGCAGTCAGTCTCGCTGTGGAACGCGTCCAATGCGCAGTTAATAATCGAAATCGTTCGCAAAATCAACGCGTTTGCTAGCAAAGCTAGAAAAAAAAATTACAGCAGAAAGTAGAGAGAATTACTGAGTTTCTTGGAAAAAAATAATTATTGAAATGCTGAAAATTCTGGAGAATTCTCTAAGCATAAAAATTTACTAAGCCAGCAATGTGAATAAAAAATGCGAAAAGTAAGCAGTGGTAGTTAAAAATTTTGAATTCTCAAAACAAAAAAAAAAGTCTTATGGAAAAGTTTTGGGCATACATAAAAGTATGTGTGTATGTGTTTGGAAAAAAATTTTCTGCTATCGAAACGTGGCCCTATAATAATTAATTTTCACAAGAAAAAAATTATTTGAATTTTTGAAAGGTTTTTTAAAGTGTTTGTGTGTGTTGATGTGCAGCTAGCTGGCTTTGGCTGGCCACATCATGTTTGCAAGGATGCAGCAGGAAAATATATTTTTTCACTACTACTAATACTGGTGTTATTTTTTTTACCACTGCTGCTACTTTGCCTTCTGCATTGCGCGAACGACGTTGGTACAGATGTACCTACATATGTATAGCCGTAGCGAGAAAAGTATAACTAACTGTCGATATGTAACTGCATACATATGTGTGTATGTGCGTCGATACATACTTGTATGTGACTGTTTGCCTCTATATGTATATGTGTGTGTGTGTGTGTGTGTGTACCAATGTACTTTATGCGACTCGAAATGAGTGGAGAAAAGTATGTTGCGTGGCAGCATCACCAAAACCAGCTACATTAACAACAACAACAACAACAAACAACAATAGCAATAGCAGCATTAACGGTAACAGCAGCAACAACAGCAACAGCGCAACCAACAGTCACTCACAGCAAGCAGTTCAACATCTGCAACAGCAGCAACAACAGTTGCCCTATACAACTCCCAGCAACGCCAACAACCTTAGCCTTCGCCGTCACAACTCCAGTTACGTTGGACTTGTAGCGTTACGCCGCTGGACAACAGTGAGTAGTTGGCCAGAGCTGCAGCAGCAGCAACAGTAACTGAAGCACTGCACTCCACTCGAATCCACTCAGTCTGCCTTTGCGCTGCGCTACAGCGACGTTTGACTACAGGCCAGCCGCAAGTAGCAAATCGAATGGAATAGACAAATACAATGCAACTTTAACACACATACATATCTATCTATCTATGCACGCCCCATCTGTATGTATGTATGTATGTATGTATGTGTTAAATAACTGTAACTCCCTCATTTCATGGCGCTGCTTGGCGCTCCCGATTGCGTATACGTACTGGTGTCTGTCCGCTCAATGTAGGTTCCAGCTCGTAGGTTGCTGGCATGTTTGGCAATTTTGGATTCGGCTATTTTTGCGTGCTACCAGCTCTACCGCTTTTCCAACTCGTTCGTCTGTTCTCTTTTGTTCGGCTATAGCATCCTGTTTCCAATTTTTCTTACTATATTTTTATTTTTATTTTCTTTTTTTTTTTTTTGTTGTCATTCTTCGCTTTTGATTTCGGCTCAGTGGCGTCGTAGCGCATTGTATGTCATATTTCTTTTTTTTATTGTTGTTATTCTTTTGCTCGGTACTAATTTTATTTTTTCGTTGCTCTTCTGTTTTGCGTATTTCGCTGTCGTTATTTCATGTTCGTTGTCTCATGCGCAGCATTTCCGTTTTGGTAGTGAGTCCACTGAATTTCGCTGCTTATGAAATTTTCTAATTTTTCTGTCTAATTAGAAATAATTTATATGGTTTTCTATGAATTTTTTTTTTTTTTTTTTTGAATATATAAAAATACACTTTCAAAATATCGATACAATACATATATATATATGTATATATGTATTTTGTAAGAAGCGAAATCTCCACCACGAAAATTCATTTATTAGGCAGGAGATTTACTATCAGTTTATATTCAAAAATCGTTAATAATCTTACAAGCTCTTAAAAGATTAACTATTTTATTTAATGATTGATTTTGGGCTTTATTTGGATATCGACAAATGTACATTCATTATAAAAATTTGGATAAAAAAGCGCAATTTTATAAGTAAATTAGAAAAAGTTCAAGTGGTTTGAAAAAGCAGAACATTTACTTACTACAAACCAAAAATTTGTTCTAAAAAGAGATGCGAAAAACAGAGATTCAAAAATATCATGGGCTTCACTCATGCTCGTATGAAGATATCTTCCGATACGAAGTTAGTATTTTCAAATACTCATCTAGCAAACCAAAAACAAGAGGAATAGTTCAGAAAGTGCAAAAAACGTGAATAGCTAATACATAACGCTCAAATAATACTAATACTTAAATAAATCAAACCGAATTGAACAAATTTTGAATGTTTAAATTACTAGCAAATATTTGTTTGTTTTAATAATCTAATGATTTTCTTCAATTCCTATTTATTTAGTACCCTATTTATAGTTTGCTTTTAACTCTTCAACTAATCATTTAATGAAATTCCTTAGCTTAAATATTTTCTGACACATCAATCGAAAATATTTCTGAATTTTCCATTCATTTGGATTTTACGTGTGGTTGCCGAAAATATTTCCGAGTTAACTATACCATCCGTTTGATGCTTTTGTATTATTATATTATTGTACTTCTCGAATTTATTACTATTTACTTTTAGATTAATGGCAACCCTTCTCACATACACATAAACTTATGGATTGAAGTTCGGAAATGTTATTCTTTTGCTTCCCATGAGAAAATATTTAACTTCTTTAAATAGTTTTAATGCTTTATATGGGTGGTAACCCTGGCGACATTTTTTTTTTTGGTAATTTAATTTTTAAATAACGAGCAAAGTATTTTGTTTTCCCTATACATATACATATGTGTATGTTTCTTGCTAACGCCTTTCATTTAATGGTTTCAGATGAATATTTTAGTTGTTAAACTATTTTGTATGCTTTCTGAGGATGTGATCCTATCTAAAGTCATTTCCCGATAAAATATATAGTGCGCTAAATAACTAACCCCCTCCCCCCTTATAACCCTTTTCCGCCACAAATTGACAAGTTCCGAATATCTATTTTATAATATTTAATTTTGATTTGCGTTTTGTTTTTCATACAAAAAAAAAATTCTAGCATGTATTCTACGAAAATTTTGCGCAACACTGTTAAAAAAAAATAGCAAAAAAATCCATCGTAATTTTAAGTCGCACTATAATACAAAAATTGAATGTACTATGAAACGGCATAAGCAAAATTTTCTATAAAAAAATATGCACATAACTATCGTCCTCCCACATATTGACAAGTTTAAAGTTTCGCACAAAATTTGAAGCATAGATTTAAATGGGTCTTGTTTTAGAATTATATCTAGTTTTATTTAAAAAAAAAATAACCAAAATTGAATACTAAAACATTGATTGTCAAAAGAAAAAACATAACTGTATTCGGCGCTTCAACTATTTGTTACCGTTTAATGGCCATAATAAATTATTGCACTAAATTTGAACTTTTCCTCTAATATCTTTTATTTGTAGCCTTTTTGCAAATATTGTTAAAGAGCCTTTCCATTTCAAGACAACCCGTCCAATCGGGTCATGTTTTTCTTTATCAAAATAAATTGTTTGCAATATTTATCGGCGATTTAAATTTCGCTGTGAAAATCACATTTTGTCGCCTTAAAATTTTTTTTTAATATACATAAATTCACAAGACACACTTTTTTTAATTTAATTTTTGTATTTTTTATTGTTTTCATATCAGAAAGAAGATACTTCAAAATATTTTTTAGCCAAGCGACTGTTAGCAAAAACTTTTTGTTTAAAATATACAATTTTTTTAAATAGTTATTTTTCCTTGTAAGAATGGCGCATATTGGGAATATTGTTTTCTATACATCCCACATTTTTAGGCTTAACTTACGTTTAGACTTTTAGATTATACTTATATATTCCATTACAAATTGGGCAGGCTTTTCGAGTTATATGTTATGGTATTCGGATTGGTATTACAATTATACCACTTATATTGACTTAAATACCCGCTTTTGGCATCCACGTCCTATCGTCAGCTTCATTACACATTTACACGAAGCAAATAACCTCGGCAATTTTAAATATCTTCACTTGGAATTCAATCAACGTTAAAGTTCTACTGTTATAAATTTTTCTTACAAATATAATTCAGTAGATATCAATTTTATATACTCGTATCAACCGGAAGAAAAAACAAAATTACTTTTCTCATAAAATCAAAAGCAGTATACACCAAAATATTTCAATTTACTATGTCACCGCCATTCATGTACACATTTTTCTCGGTCACTACATATTTAATGGGACGAATGAAGCGAGCAATAACTGGGCATATAACTGCAGTACGCCAAATACCAAATACCAAATGGTCAAGGACTGCATACTCGGGCATGCGGTATGGGCTTGCAAATTTGTATGAAATATGAACAAGATCTGGCAATGTAATGCAACAATGCGCTATTTCATATACACAAATATATATTTATAAGTTGTCGTATATAGGCAAGCCGTGTGGATATTTATTTATGCGAAGGAAATTTGCTATTTCCTAAGGTACATTGATTTTTTTTTGTTTACTTTTTCCCAGTATGGATAAAATTAGCTAGTAGATGTGCAAGAAAAAATGTAACTTGTGCATGACTTCAACTGCATTGGAAGATTTGTGCGGGAAACAATTTTTTGTTTAGTTATGGCTGAGGATGTAGAAATGGTTGGGATAATATCGAGAAATGGATATAACTGAAATAATTTTAGACATAAGAGAAATTTGCAATTGCTAAACATTGAAAAAGGGTTGCACCTACTCTAACCTCCATACAGTAGTTTTCGAAAATAAATTTAGAAAACAAATTAGGTCATCCATCCATCGACACAGTGGGGCGCTTCGCACCACACCCACTTTTTCACTCAAAGTTATGCCAAACGCGGTGGCCGCCAGGAAGATTCCTGCAACTCGTGCCAAAAATTTAGGCCTCTGGGTGGGTTTCAGGCGGAGGTAGCCGCAATTAAAGAGCCAGCCGCTTGGCTACTCACCAATGTAATACCTTTTAGAGAGGCAAACATCTACATATTCTAACAAGCAGTCGGCAATTAAGGCCTCTTAGTACTTTCATATCGGACTGATTTGGTTGACAGGTCGTAGCGACATTGCAAGAAACTGCATGGCTAATGAGCTGGCTGGAGAATGAGAGGTCCTCTGGCCGCCTACGGACTTCTAGTGGACTGATAGCCTTATATCTGTGAGAAGTCATCTGGCTTAGTGCTGGGCAAATACTATGGCATGCAAAATTCCAAAGACCCTCTGGCCGGTGGTGGACCGTGGACGTTCAAAGTTAGCTGCAGTCGCTAACAAAGCGACCACTCGCGATTCTCGTACGAGTTCTGAGCTTGGATTATCCGATCGGTATTCATGCGGTAAGGCTGAATATAATCTCCACTGAGGGCTCTACTAGCTAGTCCATAAACATGTGTACTGATGCCTCTAAACGTGACGGGAAGGGAAGGTCGGAGGAGCTAAAAATAGAAACAATGTTCTGTTCCACTTGACACCCAGTCAAACAATCAAAGCAGAAAATACAGATATCAGTCTTCTCTGACAGTCAAGCGGCCATAAAAGCTCAAAACTTATGCTCTAACTGAATGCTGCAGATCTTTAAACGAGATTTTCAGCATTATATACATAGGAAGAGTACGATTCATATGGGTACCTGGACAAAGAGACATTGAGGGTAAATGCAAGACCAATGATACCACCGCCTCATTCTTCCGGGAAAGAACCGAGTAGGTATAATAATTACTACTACTCACAACAGCGTTCACGACCCTCCTACCCTCAAGGGAACGGTGGAAAGGCAATGGTGTAGAAAAGGACGAGTCCATACAAGTTGCTCAAAGCTCGAGGGTAGGGTTGATGGAGACGTATATTCTTCTTTCGGGCCACTGCAGCTTTTTTCAGGCGGAACTGAGGCTGAACTTGCTTGGACCTGCACGTATCACGCGTAACCAATGCGCGCTGGCTCGAAGCGCGCGTAAAGATAAAAAAATGCATAACTCCCGAAATTTTCATTTGTACATCGCAAATTTTTCACAGGTTATACAGTAACCACAGGCAATCATATTAAAATACAAAAAAAAGTAAAAAAAAATGTGTCCCAAATTTGAAAAAAGTTTAATTGTTTTGAAAAAAAACACTAATTTTTTATTAAAAAAAACTCACAGAACGTCTACTTAGCTGTGTTGCGAAAATAGGGGAATAACGCAAATTTTCAGTACAGGAAGAATTTTTTATGCCCTAAACTTTTTTTACTGTGGAATACTGAAAAAAAGTCTTGTTTCAAGATTTCAAAAATTCGAAAATTCATTTCTCGAAAATTTTAAGTATCATATTAAAATAAAAAAATACGAGTCGATTATTTTTCAATATAGAACGCGAAAAAAATATGTTTTTCCAAAAAAAATGTTTGAGTGTAAATTTCCGATGGAATGACACATATATAATGTTCAATTTCTGTGTTGAGAAAGTATAGCCATTTTCCGCTCATAGTTTTACTAACTCGGTCCGGTTTTTGGAAATTTTGCATGAGACTTTAAATTTGCTACATATTTTTTTTTTAATTTCTTGCATTACGAGCATAAGGCAATCCACCAGCACCAAACTCCATTAACTTGCGGCGCAACAATTCAGCTATTTATTGCATACTTCATTCTGAATGAACGCCATTATGTGACCGTTTCTCTAGAAATTCTCTTACACATTTTAACCTTCGCCTGCCTACTATCTTCATACACATACGCACACACACACACATACATACATACATGCATACATAAATACCCAACTGCGAACGAATGAACCAATTACCGCAGCCCCTTTTCCGTTCGCCCATAACAAAACTACCTATAGATATATGTAGGTATAGGAAAAAATTGCATCTCCATGCTGTGCCGTGAATTTTATACTTCTCGTACATACATACATATGTGGATATTCGCGACTGTGTGTCTTAGGTACTTGTACGTCTTTTGAACCTATGCTGCTGTTGCTGCTGCAGCAGCAAAAAAAAATAGCAACAGAGCTTTGCATTGGAAATGTACATATAGAGTTCTACGTACAGTAGCGTGGTGCAGCACTAAACGAGATTGGATTCATGCAAATAGATATCTCTTCGTTGAGGCGTAGAACTCTTAGTAGAGTTGATGCTGGTATGGGTTGAATGTTTAATTTATTGAAAAACAGCTTTCTCGAGATTAACTTGGACTTTTGAGGGTGGGTGGAATTAAATAAGTTGTATATGAAATTACGACTTAATTTTTTAGAATCAGCGAAAAAAAATAGTTTACTCATAAGTTAAGTGGGAGGATCCCTTTTACATTGCATTTTCCTACGGAAGAGTAAGCTCAACGGTTTATGATGCGCTTGAAATGAAACGGTTTTTATATCATAACCCTCTGCTATTGTCTGCCGAGAGTAATGGACTTTAAATATTTATAGTATTTCTAATATAGACAGCCTATGATCATAACTGGAGCTCTAGCAATAGTTATGGATGAAACGATACGATTAAATATAAATACATACTCTATACTTTTCGTTCTATACCAAGTATTGTAATTTAGTTATCGATACTTTTCAACCAAGTGCTGAGTAGGTTTGGAAAAAAAATACACGTATCGAAGCCCGATACTTTTTCTTTTCCAAAACTATTTATTGCGTATTTCTTACGAGAAACTAACAACAATTTTTGAATTCTTTGCTGTCACTAGCAAAGTGAGTGAAGTAAATTTAAAATGCACTTTATTTAGTAAGGAGAGATATTATAAAAAAAATAGCTCCTTAGAGATTATCATAAGGTATGTCTTAGTATTATTTATAGTCAATATCTTGAAGGATAATAGTCGATACTAAAGCGAATTTTATTTCGGAATTTTTTTCTTCACTTTTGTTTCTACCATGAGTCGCCTTAAATGACTCTAGCCCCATCTAGCGAGTATATCCTTCACAAAAGTATTTCTCGTCGCACCTGCAGTATACGAAATCGTACGCTGAACAGATTTTATGAATATCTCAATTCTACCACATTTCTCTTCGTACCCCCAGTATACGTCTTTAATTTCATCAAACTTAGATCATAACTACAGATTTTCTGAACAACTCGACTCCAGCGCGACCTAGCGGGTAAATTTTTGGCATTTATTTTTGACCATGTAGATAGTAGACATTCTGAAATTTCTGAAAATCGATACGACCTTTATAAATAACTTAAACCCAGCGAGTTCTCTAATATTTTACAATCTGACTAGGTATTCAAGAAAAAGCCTCCGAATATGTATCTTCAATTTATTCAGTAATTTTGGAGTAAAGTCCGCACAATGAAAAGGGCTATAACTTTATATACATACCATATATGAAAAATAATATCGATCCCAAAAAAACGTTAGTGAAATTTTTTCAAGATTTTGGTTTTGATGGTAAAATCTCGAGGAGCATTTCTGTATCAAAAAAAAAATTCGCTTACGTTTTTTCGCGATAAGGACTCGATATGTGTTTGTAGAAATAAAACCAAACCCCTTTGAGAAGACACAAAACTGCATAGACACGCGGAGGAGAAAGTTGCTTTTTAATCAACAGATGAATATCTCACAACCATGTAAAAATCCCCAAAATGGCCCAAGGAATCAAAATAATATAAAGATACAAACTGACTAATAGATTTGACTAGTTGTGATTCTGCTACCATAATTGTGCAAATTTGCTAATTTAATGTAAAACAAATTAATTAATTTTCACATAGTACTACAATTTTAGATTTTGGTAGCGGTTTGACAACCGTTACAACAAAAAAAAAATCAACACAGATTATAAAACTTGACCGATTTAAACCTATAATATATAAGTGGAAAGGTATTTTCTCATCGTATTTAGAACAAATTTACATAAAAAAAATCTCACTTGTATTTTATATACTAAAATTGAATGACACACCCGAAATTTTTTAAAAGCTATGGTATCTGATGAAATTTTTTTAATTTTATTAAAATTTGCCCGAAATTTGAAGCTTGCATTTATACGGCTTTTGTAGGATGAAATATGTTCTTATAAAAAATTATTTAAAATGCAATAAGAGGCGTCGAAACTGGTCAAAAAGTCCATGTCGTAAAGTTATGATTCGCACCATAGTTTAACAAATAAAATTTAGCCCAAATTAAAGGCAAACATATTAACAGTGTACTAATTTTTCAAGATTTTGTATTTGATGCAATGCATTCGCTAACTCAATCTCCAGCCCTATAGACACACACATTTCTGCTTCGGCTATAGAAACAAAAATATGTACGTTTGCACCAAAAGCAAAATATCCACATCCGCACCACAGGGCGTATGAGCAACCCAACTCATTCAACTGCACCTACACAGACAGCCAGCCTCACAACCAAGCGTACACACAAACACTTAGCCTGTACTATGAACTTGCAGTTTTTCACTACAATTCTTTTTCACGTATTTCCTTTTCGTTCTCTACATTTTCTATAAAATTTCATTTGCATTTTGCCTTCGCCAACGAATGCCAACATTTGCCCTACGCCCTATGCCAGCCTAGTTGTTTTTCTCCTCTACTCATTTCGCCACCTCTATCACGACTATTCCCAGCCAGCATTTTATATCGCGAACGTAACATCCGCGAAACTCTTTTTCGAAAAGTGTATCGCGGATGATATCGCAGAAGTTTCGCGGAAGTAACAGCTGGGAATCAAAAAGGAACCCTACGGCGATATCTTCATGACGTTTAGTAAGCGAAAAGGCACAGCGAATCCCTTTGGAAACGTTTAGATGTAACGCAAGCGATACTCCTTACTGTTTCGCATATGTCAAGTGTAGGCGATTCGAAAACGATACACTATGGCGATAAAAATGCGAAGGAACAAAAAAGCTATTTAGATACAATTTTAAATTCCAATTTATTTCAAATTCATAACGTTTATTATAATATTAATAGAAAAAATTAAATTAAAAATTTAAAAATTAAATTTACTTCAAATTATATAGATAATATAAAAAAAATAGATAAAATTTATTGCTTATTTGCGGCTGTCAACGGCTCATTTTCGGGCTCCACATTATCAATGTTTTCCACATTTTCTTTGCGCCTTTTCAGGGGGGTTAACCGGTCCCGTTTATTTATTCTGTCTTGCGCATGTAAAAAATGTTTTTGCAGCATTTGGTTCATGCAGCCCTCATCTGATTTAAATTTCGAGTGGCACACATCTATGAAAAATAAGACAAAAATACATATTTTTTAAATTTATTATAATTCAAGACCTTTAAGAATTAATTGACATCCATCAATGATGATATAATCAATTTTTTAATTAATATTACCTTTAACCATGCTGACGCAACGGCAAATTTCGGCACAAGGCTTCGTCTTTGTCCCCTTCCATGTGTATTTTGTCGTCAGCTCTTCTGTAAACAATTGTTTCATAGTGCCCCTTAAAAATGTTGGTGCATCAAAACCTGCCATCCGATTTAGAAATTGTTTCTTAAAGAAAAAGATGTAAAAACATTGAAATATATTAATAAACCCTAAAAACTTACAAACTCCTGAGCACGTTCTGGAATGTTGAGCAGGTCAGCATCAAACTTTTTGACGTCTTCAACGTCTTTCAACGGCAAATTTTCCATGCGTGATCCCGCACAGAGTACTGACATTGACGCAGTCTTTCTCACCTCCATCTTTAGACTCACCACTTCTTCTGTGAGCCGCTGAATAATTTTGGTGGTTTCTGCCTCCCGGCTTCGTGACTCCTTCTTAATTTCCACCACCTCCTTCTTTAGTTCCACCACCTCATTTTTTAGTGCCAGCATTGCATCCAACAGTTGCTGCTGAACAGATATTTCCTGAACTTGCACTAATGAAAACAAGTTTAAGGGATTTAAAATATACATATGTATTTAAAAGTAAGAAATTTCTCACAATTGCATAAGTTCTGGCTTGGGATGTATCCGAAAGTATTTTGAGTATTTTGCGAATTGTCTGTGTAAGTGCCTGTAAAATAGTCTTATTTATTAGGATCAACGTACATATGTAGCTAATGCGATACTTACTAGTATAGTTGCCTTCCAACATGATATCTAAATTGTAAATATTATATACGCAAATTGATTTTTATTTTATTGTGGTAAAAGTGGTAAAAAAATAGAATGTGAAAAACTGTTCTCTAATCGAATTACTTTACAATATATGTTTTCAAAATTGAATTGAATTTCTTGACCTAACACAATAACTGGAGTTGAATAAATATTAAAATGTGTGGAATTTATTGGGTGTTCAAAGTAGGAATGCAAACTATTTATAATATTTCCTTTAAAATTAGGTAAATTATTTACATTTAAAATTTTACTTAACTGTACAATGTTGTTGCCCACTATACAAAAACTATCCTTGCTCCCGAGAGAATAAAAAAAGCCCCCACACTGGACACTCACTATATTTCCATCAACCACCTTCCCAAATGTGCAAAACTCCTTTTTTTTTACTTTTTCCAAGGCATAACTTATTTCAACCTGCCTCTTATAAATTTGTGCGGCAATTCCCGTGCTTTTCTTGACCTTTTTCTTAATGAATTGTAAGTGGTTCTCAAATTTAAATGCACTGGTGCTTTCTAAAGAGCCAAACGATTTGGCATCCTTATGTAAGTGCAGCAAACAATGGAAATTAGTGGTTAAAAATGATAAATCATACAAAGTAGGAATTTCAAAAACAAAAGACTTTAATAAATTTTCTGCGCATTCGTTATTACTCCGGCAATCTGTTTTATTAAGCAATATTCTAACTCCTAGAGACAGTTTTAAAAAGTTGTTATACCTGTCTTCACTCAAAATATTTTTCAATATGCAAGGCCCAGTGTACAATAGAAATTGCCGCAGCTCTGTCGCTTTCCATCGATCTAATTCCTTTAAATCTCGTGGCTTTCTATTAAAATCTACCGGTATATTTACTCTATTATTTAACAAATTACTATTTAATTCCTTTATTTTCCACGACGTTAATGAAAAATTTTCTCCTTTTTTCTTTACCCACGCCTTCAATAAAGTTCTCATGACACCTAGGCATACAACGTGCATGTAATCAAGGGAAATTTGGCCAACCATGTCTAAATCAGGTAATATTTCTAAAGCCGTTAATGACCTAACATTATGATGCTCTAGCTGAGAGCGGCTCCGAAATGAATTATTGTTCCTCAAAACAACTGAATCAGTAGGTGGAAAAACCACTCTACTCTTCACCATCTCTCCTCTAGCAATGCATCTTACACAAGAATAGTAGCCACTGTGACCTTTAGTACCTAAAACAAATGATCGCGCTGGAGCATCCATAACGAAACACCTAACTTTAACATTAAATTTTCTGTTGCCGAAAATTATGCCATCCTGCTTCAGGTGAAGTAATTCAGAAGTAAATTCTTGTAGAAATTCTTCAGCGTTGTGTGGCTTGGAGTTGCCTTCAAAAACGCCAACCAAAAATACCCATACGGTATCAACAATACTTCCTAAAATTGGCCAAACCTGCTTACAGGAGCTCTTAAATAACGGCAAACCGTCAACATTAAAATCCAATACTAAGTCTTCACCTTCTATAGTCTGCACGTGTAAAACATCGGTCAGGGATGATTTTAGGCTGTAGTGAACATAAACCCCTTCTCCTACTTTTCTTTGCTCTACACTGGCTGGTGTTTTTTTAATAGTCCTAGCATCTTTCGGAACACTAATCCCACACTCATTTAAAAGTTTTAGCAAATCATTGAATGCGGAATTAGTAATGTTATGTCTTATACTCCAATTACCTAATTTTTGAATTATATTACTTTCTCCACTATCATCTTCACTATCTAATTCCACAGAACTATCGTCAAAAAACACACTACAACCAGATGCATCGAAACTATTCTCACTTTGGTCTCCACTATTGTTAGGAACTTCAGAATTAGAACTATCTGCATTAATTATATCAACACTTTCATCTAAAGAAGCATTAGTTAAATTTGAAATACTGTCTTCGTTCATTACACTTCGTAGGATTTTCTTAGCTTCAATTCTAGCTTTTTTTTTAATTTGCCTAGACGACAACATTTTTTTTAAATAATTTATTAAAATTTTGCACCACTTATTATTAAATTGCCAATTAACCACTTTTAAATAATAATCAATTTTTGTATATATATATTTACCTTAGATAACAAATTGATTTTAATAAATTTAGTATATTTATTATATTATAATATTAAAAAATTTTATGCACGCACAAAAATACTTGTTACACTTCAAGAGTCAACAACTGAATGCTCATTGTCACTTTGATTTGCACAAAAACGCAAAGAAATATTCATATTTTTCATCATATTATGGTTTGGATGATAAATTCGCGACAAATTAATACCGTTATCTCACAGGCACGAGCCAATGTCGCCAATCTTACATCTAGGTGAATCGTAGGCAATTCACTAGAATAATGTCTCGCCAATTTATTAACATGGTGATAAACAGGCGATACACACAAGCTGCATATCGCTAAATTTTCATCTGCGCGATTCGCCTAAGATTCACGCAAATGATATATCGCCAAATTTCAAGCAAATGCTGGCTGGGTTGCCCTTTGTGCTATTGCTTGATGGTAACTACCCTACACATAATACACACATGTCTGTGTTGCTCGTATAATCTGTATTTTGTTGTTGTAGGTTCATATTTCTTACAAAATTATATTTAATTTTTTTTTTTTACTCGTTACTGATTTTTCACTTAGCGCATTCGTGTTGTGACCATCGTTGTCGGTGCTGTCATTCCTCGTTTGCCATTTACGCCATTTTGAGTGTTGCTCGTACAAAGTTGGGCTTGATTTTCGGTCTCCGCCAACTTGGCGTAAATGTAAGTGAAAGCCAAACGAAGCGTACTACTACAATAGGACTAATACATAGACATGCAGATATCCTTTCACACGTACAGTCGAGAGTTGGAAACTGGACAGCACAACGAATGGATATGCTCGATACGAATATTTACAAATATTTTCATAAATACTAAGTGCAAGTATAAATGTATATATGTATGTATATGTATGTAAATAGATATATATTTGTATTACGACTGCACAGCTGGGAAATTAGAGAGCCGGATTTGAGTTGTATACGAGTGTTTGATTGTAACAATTGGATTTGAAGTGAGCAGCATTGCTGACGCTTTCGCTGGCAGCGGCGTTAACAGCGAGAAGGTGGTGTTACTTTTAGCTTAGAAACAGCAAAAATTACAGAAAAATGTAAATGCTGTTGGCCGTTCTTAGTCCATTTGAACTCCGAAATGGCAGTGGTATATCGAGAGCAATGTGCAATACTTCAGCTGCATTTTAAATGTACAGAGCCGTTTAGCCTCGAAACACGTTTCTAAATAGATATTTAATATTTTGTAAAACTACGTCTCAGTATGTGCTGAAATCATAGAATATTAAATTACCACAAAATTTTCTGAAAACTTTTCTCTAGGCTAATTAGAAGTATAATGCTAATTTTCGGTCCGATGGCCTTGTAATAGAAGCCCAATTTGAAATTTTTTTACCGAGTACTTCTTAGATACAAAATCATTAGGAAAGCAAACATGATTTCATATTTATGTATCGAAATAGTAATAATCATTTCACGCGTGTCATTTCCCCCGTTATTTTTGGTTCGCCGTTTGAGCAGAAAATATTCATAAACTTGTCCAAGAACAAGGTGTTATTGCCGCCATCGCAATATTAGTCGACAGGACAGATCAACACCGTTCGAAATTCCAGAATCGCGTAAACACGAAAAAAGGCAAATTTATTAATGTTTATATTAATTTCTTTAAAAAGCAAAATATTTAAGAATTTACAAATTTCTACAAAAATAAAACTTTTTGATATCAGTTTTTTTCTTATTTTGGTAAAGTTTATAACCAATATTAAAAACAGAGATTTTTGCATTTTATTGTGGGCTTTATACGAATAAAAAAAAATGGGGTCTGAACGAAAAAAGACAAATTTTTATTTTTCTTAGTAATTGCATTAAAAATACATATATAAAATTTTTATAACTTAACATGTTTAAAATTTTTTTAATAAGAATTTTTTTTAGTTGTTTTTTTAATGTATTCAATTTAATAATTACTAAATAATTGGTTTTGAATATTATCGCGTTTATTAAGGTAAAAAAAAACTTGAGAATTTAAAACATATATCTTTTGCTTTTGGGCTTATTTTTAGTTTAGTAGTTCAGTTTTGCTTGTTATTATGCTTTTGTATACTTTCTCGTTTATTAAGATTTAAAAAAAATTGAGGTCTATACGAAAAAGGGACAAATTATAATTTTTTATATTATTTTTTTTTAGGATTTCAAAATTTAAAAAATTTAAAAATTTACCGTAAATAAATTGGGTTCTGCTTTCTATTATGGCTTTTGTACATTTATGGATTTACTAAGATACAAAATGGAGGTCTGAACGAAAAAAAGCAATTATTAGTTTTTTTTATTAATTACTTTAAAAATTTAAAATTTTTGAAATTTTACAAATTTCAAAGTTTATAGAAAAACTGGATTATATATAATGTCTCATTTGTCCAGTGTTACCAGAAATTTTAAATGGCAATGGGGATGAGCGTTAGAGGTTATCGCCAAACAAAAAAAAATTTTGTAGAATTATTTTTTAAATGAATAAAAATAATTAAATATTTTGCAAAAATGTAAAACAAACAATTTTTAATGAGTTTATTCACACGAAACATAAATTTTCAAATTTTCACTAAGTATTTCTTGAGATATTTTTTTATATCCAATTGTCCTCAAAACTATAGTATTTCAATCGCTAAACTTATTAATAATTTGCTTCGATGATGATATTATACATATTTTCCTCGAAACAAACGGGAAAGTTCTAAGTAGTTTTTTTTTTAATTTTTTGAACTGCATATAGATTCAGGCAAACGAAAAATCAATCACTAAAAAATCACTTTAACGCCATTTGCATCATCAAACCAACAACAATAACAATACGTGTTGTTTATAACCAATGAACCATTTACGAGTACCCCGCTAGCATCCTCCAAAATGCTACCAGTGCAGTCGCCGCTCCCAATTCTGCCACCACTGGCGCATTGCTTATTTTGGCGTCAGCGTCAGCGCCAACGTCAAATGTCAAAAGAAAATGTTAAAAGTGAAATTTTTAGCGACGCCCCACAATTACGCACAACATCTACCACAACTTTATTTCAAGTATTTTTACGAGCACGAAGCTGTACCAGCAACACGAAGCAGCGTGCTAGTGTAAGTGAATGTTTATCCTTTGCATCCTGCGAGCGACTCAATGTGAGAGGGTGTGTTTGTTTGTATGAGTGGCTAGCAATTTTTCTGCATAGAGCTACCAAATTTCCGCTCATTGTTTTGCGGCGACATCGAATATTGTTATGCCAATACAAAAACAACAACTCACAGACATCCTGCCAAATTTCAGCACTGTCACTCTCTCGCTACGCAAACATCTCTCTCAGACAATGGAACTCTCTGTCCTCCTGCCGCGGCCCGTCGCTGTGATTTTATGCTGCTTCTTGATTTCCTTACTTCATCTTTGCTTAACTTGCTCCGGCTATTGCCTCCACTCTGCTTCTTCTTATTATTATTTTTGTGCCTCTTTCGCTGCTACTGCTGCTGTGTCCAAAAACAGCATCCAATTTTCTGGCTGGTTTTCGTTAGTTGGCCGAGTAGCATGAAAAAAAATGTTTTGCAAATTATTTCTGCGCAGAAGAGGCTACCAACTTTTTCATTGCTGTCGTAAAAGAATTTTTGAATAACTGATTTTTAATGCAAAATATGGCAATATGTGAACTAAAAATGCAAATAAATTTTATGAAGGTAAAAGTGCGAGAGGAATATTAATTTTACATATCTATGTAAATTAAGAACGCACTTAACGAAAATTGTGCAATATGGCTAGGCGTATGTGTGATTGTGGAAAAAAGTTTGCAAGAAAACGAGGCTCCCAAAATCAGGCTGCGAAAATTTGTGAAGCAAAGTGAAAAAAGGTTGTGGAGCACACAGCGAAACAAACTAAACCGAAGTGAAAATTTGTATATGAAATGAAGTGGAGTGGTGTAGAGCTGAGACAGAAATTTTTAGTGTAGATTGAAAGTGAAAATTTCGCAATGAAATAAGTGAAAATTTTGGTAAATCTTGCAAAAGTGAAAGTTTTTGTTTGGGCTGTGAAT
The DNA here is from genome assembly GCA_951828415.1 of Anomoia purmunda. Lineage (NCBI taxonomy): Eukaryota > Metazoa > Arthropoda > Insecta > Diptera > Tephritidae > Anomoia > Anomoia purmunda. The sequence continues at coordinate 114,038,135 of OX639997.1, forward strand.
GTAGTGAAAAACTTTTGGCTAAAAAAGTGAAAACTCCTTTAAACCCGAAAGCAAGTGCACACACACATACATAATTAGAAAACGAAGGCAAATATACATAATTGATTGTGGAAAGTATTGCTGAAAATAATCTTTGCTAAAATGTCTAAATAAATGGTTGGCATAAATTATTAAATAAATGAAAAATATCTCCAAATAATTATAGCCTAAATATCATTCGATAAAGTGAATTGAAAGCATGTGAAGAAAGTGCTGTATTCGGCTCTGACCGAGTCCTTCATGCATTTCATGAATGTAAAAAAAAAATTTTACTTTACATTATTATCACATTTTTAGCTTAAAAGTATGGTATTTTAAAAAACTATTAATTTTTGTCATATAAAATAAATAGTTTTAAAATTCAATCTCATATCTGAACGTTCAGTTACATGGGCTCTATAGCTTATAGTGAGCCGATCGTGTTGTTAAGTGAAAGCAGTGTCAAATTTACTTTTTAAGCTGATCTAGTTATAACCGAATCCATATTTCTGAACAATCAGTCGTTTACAGCTACTTATATGGCTATTTATCGGTGACTCAGAAAATAAATTGAAAAAAATTGAATATGTTTTCAAACTTTTTAGCATTTTTGTGGCTCATTTGCAAGAGTGAAATGTGATAAAATTCTGTTTTTTTGAACATTTTTTTTTTGTAGCAGAAGATATGCATGACCGACCGCCTGTATAAAAATTATTATTATTTTGGTGTTTCGAAATTCGGAGTTTTTCGGAGTCTAAAGAAATTATTTTTAAAGTTACCAAAAACCTTAGTACTGCATGCAATAATTTTTTCTAAATTTTTCGGAGTATTTTACATCGGCGTATTAAAATGATAGTTCCTGTTCGGAATGATTTTTTTTTTTGTAGAATAAAGTTCAGTTGTTGTTCAGCAATGAATAAACTCAACTTCGATTACAGTTTTTTGGTCATAATTTCGTACGCTTGGAAATTCGGAGTTTTTCGGAGTCTACAGAAATTATTTTTAAAACTATCAAATACCTTATAGTGTTGCGCAAAATCGTAGAATTCGTCCATTACAATCTGATAGTATTAGAAATGTCAAAACCAATTTTTTTAAAGAGAATAATTGTTTGAAAATTAAACTTAAAAAATTTCTACAATATATTTATTTACAAATGAATAAATTCTTCCTAAAAAACGAACTAAATGAATTGGAAGAGTAGCATAATTTCAATGTCCAAATACTATTGTTTTGAAAAGATAAATAGCCGAAGTATTTGTAATAGATATAGATACAGGTATAGATACAAATTTTTGAGCTCGGATTCTTATTGTAACTAATAAAACTAAAAATACTTACCATCATAGCTACAAGAAATATATTTATATATTTATATAAATTGATATATACTTGGAACTACAGTTTGGATTTTTATTAAAAAATATAAGCCTAAAATTATAACTGAATGTAAAGTACATAAATTAGTATACACTTTTCTTATAGTTATTAGTTTTGATAGCAGGTACACACAAATATGTGGCCTTATTTTTAACGTTAAAAATTTGAGCTCTATTCATTATAATAATAATCATCGCGCCTTCATTTGAAAATTTCAACCAGTTCTTATTATTTTTGTTCTTTCTTTACAGATTTTCCAAACTTTCAATAACCAAAATGATTCCACACAGAAAATCAATTAAAACATCCTTGAGGGCATGGAGAAGCCCATAAGCTATGCCACAACTTAAGCAAATGTATTTTATAGCAGTGGCAAGCCACTAAAAACTGTAATAAAATACAAAATCTCGAAAAGAGAAAAACAAATAAAAATGCTGAAAAATGTACCAACCGAAGAGGCGAAACTTCTGCCAAGGTCTTGGAATAAATTTAAAAGTTAAACCGAAATCACCAGTGCAGTCATCATTGCAAAAGACTTGAAAGTGTTGAATTTTTATAGAAAAAAAGAATAGTAATTAATTTAAAATTATAACTTACAAAAAAACTCATAAAAACGCGCAAAAATCTACGCACATTAACAATTACTTAAAAACAAACTTTAGGCGCAATCGCATTGCGCAGCTCTAAGCGCCTCTTTCCCGCCAGCTCCGCCCGCGCACACTCTGCTCAACACAAAATGCAACACTGCACTTCAGCGAGGTCTATCGCCACTAAGTCACTTTTGTTGTCACCATCGTCGCGCGCTCTGTTCGGCACTGTACTCTTTTTCTTGGCGCTGAGCAGCTGGACCAGCCTAACACCGGTCGAATGTCAACGTCCACTGCTCAATCACACAAACTACAATTCAATCTCTGCCGCGCAGCAGCACAATTATTTGGGCAGCGGCAAGCAACTGCGCAATGGACGCATACGCGACATGCCAATACCACAAGCGACCATGGCGACGATGCTGCAGCGTGGCATGCCACTCTATGATGACTTCGAAGGCACAGATGGCACGCGTCTACCGCCAGTGGGTGGTCGTGGTGGACGCGGTGAGACTAACCGCCGTAGGCTAAATCTCTCTGGACTAGGCGCAAGCATTGGGCGACCAGATCGTGCTAATGGCCGACGCGGCATTGAATCGTTGCGCAAGGAGCTGATGAAACCGTCAGTTGGCGGGCCGGGTGGCGGCATAAGCGGCAGCAGTTCGGGTTATCCATCCTATTCGGCAACCTCTTCTATAGGCAAGATCGATGGGCTAGGCAGTCTGGGACCGGCCGAACGCTATGGCGATCAGCTGCGACCTGGGGTAGGCACCGTGTATGCTACACACTTTCCGCCACAATTCATAGCTAATCAACCTGGTAAGTGAAAGCGTGAGCTGAGATTTCTCTTTTAATTGGCGTTAAATGTGTATTTTTTGCTTAAATAACTTGCAGGCACCGTCGACGACAAACCGTTGCGCATGAGTCCTAAAAAGTCTTACAATTCAATTTCCGAAATACGCAAATTGAATAAGCAGCGTTTCACACCACAGGGACAAGCCGATGAACCGGATGGTGGTGTCACCAATGGTAACATCGACGGTGATGACCTCGCGGTGGACGAACACAGAGATCCATTGGAAGTGATCAAGGAGAAGATGCGCAATACAGCGCCCAAATCGGTGAGTTGTGTATAAATATAGCAAATCCGAAAAGCACCCACAGCGGATGCAAAACGACACACTTTCTTATTTAGATATCTATGCGCTATGTATGTGTAGAGTGAATTATATTTAGTAACTGGCACCAGCTGCACTTTCTTTGCGCTGTCATTTGCACCTTCCTTATCCAACCTCACATCCGCCAAACTATGAATATCTTCCCTCGTCATCCAGCGCTTGCAGCCGCTTTTCCCTTCACATTCATCTCCTCTCTGCATTGAAGCGACCGTGTCATACTTGTGGCCTGCCACAGCTGTGCCGTGTCGTAATCACTTAACGGAAATGAACTTAAGGCATTTACCTCTTTACCGACGTCACCACGCCACGCTGCGTCGCATTACATGCAAGACAATCGCATTACATGTTGCAACTGTCAATTTAATGAGCAGCCGCGTGCCACAGACAGCATGCAGATCCAAAGGCAATCGTTGATGCCTAGTGCAAATCACGTACGGGGCCTAGGCGAAGCAAAGTACTAACAACAAAATAGTCGAATCTGCTTTAGATTTATGGTGACAGCTGAAGGAAAAGAGGAAGAAGCAGAAGCGGCAGCAGAAAAAAAGTTTAACTGTTGCTATTTTAAATTAAAGCGCAAAATATTTACGCCTCTCCAGATTTCTGTCTTTCTGCCCTGCAGTTTTTGCCGAGGCACACAGCTCGCTGCCAATAATGTAGCAGTTTATTGCTCCAAGCAGAGAAACGAGCTTAATTCAATCAATTAGGTGACAGAAATAAATGGAGGAGCAGTTGTTGAGTGCATTAGATACTAGGCAAAAGTGAGGAAAGTGAGATGTGAAATTCAATTGCTTTAAGGTTTCTTCGTATGCTGCATACACGTACGGAGATTCATCAGCTGCAATCAAATAATTAGCGGTTAATAAAAATGCAAACGAAATGAAAGTGAATGATTTGTTTGCAAAAAATTTACCTTTAACTAAGTTGAAAGATTGCTCTCCCCCAGAAATAGATGAATAAAGCCAAAGCCCCATATAACGAATGCACGTTTTTTTGTTTTTAATGGAAGAAAATGACCAACACCGTTGGCAAAAAAAAAATATAAAAAATATAAAATCTGATTGATAAGTTGGAAATTTTAATGAAAATTTGTTAAATTTTAGGGAAATTGGAACAAAATGTTAAGCTTTTTGTTGTAGAATGAACTTTATTTTTATAAGAGAATGAATAAAGGAATTGTTAACAATCGAAGGGACGAAATTGTTCAAACTGATAAGAACTAAACTTCCAAAATACCCCGTTTTCAATCAATCCATTTTCCGAGCACATCAATGTAGATTTAGAAACTATTCTCCGAGCTATCCTTTTCAACACCATCCTTATTTGGTTCTTTCTCTCTCTCAAGGAGTTTAAACCTGCTAGAATTGCTTGAGGAAAATATGATTTTTTAAATGCCATGTATTTATATAAGGCATCATTCTTATTTTTAATCAAAACGAAAACGTGTAGTATGTATTTTACAATACAGAAAAATCTAACTTGAAAATTAAGTGGCTTGACTAAAACTCGTCTTTGAGTGCACAGAAGTAAATTAAACGAATTTTTCAATGTACAATGTCATTCAAATACTAAATTACTATTGGAGAAAGACGAAATAGATACCCTTGGAGTTTATCCTTTTCTATTAAAACAAATAAAATATGTCTAAAAACAATTTTTTCTCCAACAAAGCGCTGGTCAACGTTTTGATACAAAATTTTACTCTGTGCTGACAGAAGCGTACAACAGACGTATCATAAAATCTTACTCAAAATAGGAATTAAAAATTTTTTTTATACAGTATATAAACAACTAATGTTTTTTTAATATATTTTGGTTTTCAAAAAATATTTATATACCAAAAAAAATTTTGTAAACAGCGTTTCGAAATATTCTTTAAAATTATAACATTTTTAAATTCAGAAATAAACTAATGCAATTTTATTTATTTTTTAGTAATGAGTTTATCTAAAATTAGTACACTGAGGACTGCAAAAGAAATATTGCACAATAATTTAGGCTAATAAAAAATCTTGACTTAGAGAGAAACAGCTTTTAAATAGTCCGTTCCCCGTTTTCTTGACCACTGTAGTTGGCAGAAGAAGAGCGGATAAGGATCAAACAGGCAGAGTCTTGACGTTTCTTGGAATTCCTAAGTACCAGAAATTAGAAACGGCTGAAAAGTTTTTATGAAATAAATAAGTAAAATACCTCAATTGATTATAAATAGTGCCAATGAACATAAAAGAAGTGCTAGCTACGCACTTTAGTGTACGACGAAAATTAAAATAAATTGAGTTTAATGGCTACGTAAATTGGTTTACACTTTTAAACTATTTTTATCAGGTGTCGCTTCTCGAAAGTTACTTTAGAGCAGCATACATATTTCTGCACTTAAAAAAGTTGTTCTCTTCCCACATCCCCACGAACATTTAATTTATTTAATTTTCTCTACAAATTTCTTCAATTATCTTCACTTGCAGAGTCCCTATGAAACACAGACTGATGCACCCTCCTCGGAAATAGAAGATCAGCTTGGCGTGAAATGCACATTCGAAACACCCTGTGCCTGGAACTGGTCAGAAGGTCTACAAGACGGCTTTCAAGTGATAAGCGGCACAGAGCTGGTAAAAAAGAATATGACTGGATTATATCCTGGACCAATCACAGACTCGACTGAAGATGCTAATGGTATAAATATAGCTGCAATATCCAAATGAAGTCCGCTCACACTAAATATCTCTCCCTAACATACATATGTAGGTCACTTTCTCTACGCGCGTCTATTACCCACCACCGAACAGGTCAACCTCACCTCACCACAATTTAGCACCACTATGGAGAAATGTTTCTTGGAAGTCTATATGCATCAGAGCGATATGAGTCACGGATTATCGCGTGTGGTCGTCGAACCGATGCACTCACAGGAGAGCTCGTGGGTGCCAGCGGAAGTCGTAGGCGATAATTATCGTCAGTGGGGACGTAAATTCTATCGCCTCGGTCGTATATCACGTGACTTTCGTATAGTTTTCGAAATAGTACCAAAACTGCTCGAAAGTCAAAAGGCTCATGTGGCTATCGATAATCTACGTATGGTAAATTGTTTTCCAGAGGGCACCAAGTCGGAGAAGTGCAGCACTTCGCAAATAAAATGTATGATGAATAAAGTACCGGTTTGTATACCGTTACCACGCATCTGCGATATCACCAAAGACTGTGACGATGGCGAGGATGAAATGCTCAATTGTGGTAAGTGGTCGGGGAAATGTAATCATTGTGCTTTTAGATAATAAACTAAGATAATACAATATTTTGTGCTACTGAGTGACAGTCGCTGTCATTGATGAAATAATTTATATAAAAACTGCTGCTGATTGCTACTTGACCGCTGCGCTAGCTAAACTCATACAGACACTCAACCGAGTGTGACGGAGGTTCAGTGGCAATGTCAAGTAAATCATGCACGGGTGGCATTCATTAAGTGTGAAAATCTAGACGCAAGTCTCTATGTGAACAGCACAAATATCAGCGGCATGAGATAAGCTGTGCTGTTGTCGCATTCAACACATTTTTACATGAAACTGATTGAGTTATTCGCAATTTATTTGTTTACTTTTACTTATTTCTTATAGACAAAATCCCACACGGTGGACGCTGCGACTTTGAAAACGACTGGTGTGGCTGGCGTGACTCGGGCAAAACGGTGCTCACTTGGTCGCGCCACACTGGTGCATCGCCCACACACGACACCGGACCCGAAGGCGATCATACACAACAGCATCTACTGAACGCTACCGGGGGCTATTATATGCTCGTCGATATGAATCAACATATGAATAATTCAGAGAAGGCTTCACAAATCGGTTTTGCCAGCAATGCTTTTATGATCAGTAAAACCTTCAATCCTCCCCCACTGGTGCACGGCAACCCGAATTCGCCATATCGGAATTCGTGTGTTGTACGCTTTTATGTTCATCAGTTTGGCAAGAATCCGGGTAGCATAAATCTGTCTGTGGTTGAAATGAAGGAGAAGGAGAATATAACGACAACACTTTGGTGGAGCAGTAAAAACCAGGGCAGTGATTGGCTGCGCGCTGAGTATCTACTGCCAAACATCACATCCAAGTAAGTATAATGTGCACTATAGGTTTCTGTAGGTTTGCCACATTATGTATAGACTTCGGCCCACAAAGCTTAGCCCAATGGCATATGATGAGATTATGAGCTCCTAGACTTCGGTTTGGTCAAGTGATGTCTGCGATGTAAAGCGCGAATGCTCCCGATCAGTAATAAAAAATTAAAAACTAAAGGATCGAACTATATGTACGCGAACCGCTGAACCCAGCAGGCTAAAGACAGAAACCTTTGTCTTGACTTTTGACTTTTTACTTTTGTCGACCTTCCATCCATTGAATGCAACCAACAGTCTCCAATCACTACCTGTTGCAGAGGTAGAGCCCTCAGTGTAAACAGATAAATTCCTATTTTCGAAAAGCCGACCAATATACCAAAGGTGCTCGGACTTTTATTCTGCATATGACGCCAATCATCTCATCAAATAACCACATTAACTGACTCATGTAGCATTCCTTTGTGTCAACACTATTGAAATTCCTCTCTTCCAGTATCTACCGTTGGCTAATCCACTGGCCAATAATTTGCATTTTCTCCAGACCACCCCATTATCTTGGTCCAGGGATATTTAAATAAAATTCATTTTAACTGCTCGTCTATTCCCAACAGATACTACCTACACTTTGAAGCCCGCATGGGTATGCGTATCTTCTCGGACGTTGCTGTCGATGATGTTTCTTTGAGTCCCGAGTGCTTCGGTATAAACATACCAAAAGAGCATCTTAACGGATATAACTACTGGGATGTGCGGCATAATTTCCGAAGTCCATCGCATAAAGACTACGAACATAAACACTGTAAGTGTATCTTTCCAAAGACGACTTGCTATAGAGGTCTAAAATGAAATAATTTCCCCATACACAGATCTAGAATTAACAACATGCGACACACGCGGTATGATAGGACCGACACAGCAACAATGTGAGTCCTCCTACAGAGAGAGCAATCAAAGTCATGTACTGAAGGAGGTGCGTGTTGTCGAAGATCAAAGTTCCTACAAGGGCATGCAGAAATGGAAGGTGCCACATGAGGGCTACTATACGTAAGTAAAGACTAATGAATTTCTTATCGCACATGTTTTAATTGAAATTATTTGCAGCATTATTGCCAAAGGCGCCAGCGGTGGTCTCGGCTCCGGTGGTGTTGGCTCGTCTCGTGGTGCTATGGCAGTTTCTGTGCTCGAGCTGCACAAGAACGAAGAGCTCTACATACTTGTGGGTCAACAAGGCGAGCATGCGTGCATTAAATCTTTGAGTGTCAAGGAAGATGGCTGCGGCCCTGATACTCCCGAGCTGGATTTGAGCAAGTACAGTTTCAGCTCGAAACAGCATATGGTGAAAAATATTTATATTGAGAATGGCGCTGGTGGCGGCGGTGGTGGCTCTTACGTTTTTCTGGTAAGTGCAATAAATTTAAAATACTACAAATGCATGTAAAATAACTTCGATCTATGTACTTCAAACACAGCTCAACTCTGCTAAGAACGAGGCTGTACCGCTGGTAGTTGCTGGCGGTGGTGGCGGCCTCGGCATTGGCCAATATATCGATGAGGACTTCCAGCATGGGCAAAAGCCAAATTCGAATCGCCTTGGTGTTACAGGACAGATACATGGCGAGCAAGTGAATCTAAAAACCGCTGGTCCTGGTGGCGGTTGGCGTGCTAAGGCCGATCAAGCGCTAAGTCCAAAATATGGCGCTGCTTTGCTACAAGGCGGACGTGGTGGCCACTCTTGCTACGTCGAAGTGATGGACAATAATGGCAGTTCTGTGAATAAGCATGGACAAGGCGGTTTCGGCGGCGGTGGTGGTGGTTGTAATACTGGCGGCGGTGGTGGCGGCTATGCTGGTGGTGATGTCTACCTAAACGAATCAAACGGCGAGGGTGGCACATCTTACATCAGCATTAGTCGCAGCGTGAAGGACTTAAGCATTGTGTATGATGGTGCGAGCAGCGGTTCAGGTTCGGTTATCATTATACCAGCGATTGAAGGTTGCGGTTGTGATTATCGTTGCATAGCAATGGACGAATATCGATCGACGGTGCGTTGCATTTGTCCGGATGGTTGGCGGCTGAAACGCGATAACCAAACGGCCTGTGAAGGTAAGTTGGATGGACTCGCATTAAATTCAGTGTCGTTTTATCCGATGCGCTCTCTTTTCTGTACTTGCAGTGATTTCCGACGAGCGTATACCATTCTCGTATCTCATTGGATTCTTTATTTTCTTGGTTGTGTTGTTGGGTGCGGCGCTTACTGCGCTCATCATTATTTTATGTAAGTATTAAAAGTTCCTTGTACCTTATATTTAACAAATTTCTATAAAAACTCAGTGTGCTCTCTCAGTATACTTCCTTACTTGATGCAGACATTCGGTATACCGCAGTCATCTCACAAAAAAATTATTATTTCATTTTAGATAATCGCTATCAGCGTAAAAAGCAAGCCAAGCTGCGCCATAAAATGTTACTAGAACAAGATCTACAACTCAGTCGTTTGCGTCACAACCTCGACGACTCCAATCTAACTAATTTCAATCCCAACTATGGCTGCGATGGCATACTTAATGGGCAGATCGATGTGAAGCTGCTACCACAAATTGCACGTGAAAGTTTAAGACTTGTGAAGTATGTAGTACATGATTTCAGATCACTGTAGACTTTCCACCACATTAATTTTTCTCTATCTCATTATTTACCTGCTTCTCCTTCGCAGAGCACTAGGTCAAGGCGCTTTCGGCGAAGTCTATCAAGGTCTCTATCGTGCACGCGACAACGATACTGTGGAAATGCCAGTGGCTGTAAAAACTCTACCTGAAATGTCTACACGCCAAGCGGAAGAGGACTTTCTCATGGAAGCCGCTATTATGGCGAAATTCCATCATCCAAATATGGTACATCTAATTGGTGTTTGCTTCGACCGACATCCACGTTTCATTGTACTCGAGCTACTGGCTGGTGGTGATTTGAAGAATTTCTTGCGTGAGGGACGCAACAAACCCGAACGCCCATCGGCGCTTATAATGAAAGATCTGCTCTTCTGCGCACGCGATGTGGCCAGAGGTTGCCAATATATGGAGGGTAAACGTTTCATACATCGTGACATAGCGGCACGTAATTGCCTGCTGAGCAGCAAAGGTCCAGGCAGAGTTGTGAAAATTGCCGATTTTGGCATGGCGCGTGATATTTATCGTAGTGATTACTATCGTAAAGGTGGTAAAGCTATGTTGCCAATTAAATGGATGCCACCAGAGGCATATGTGGATGGCATCTTTACAGCCAAAACTGATGTATGGTCTTTTGGTGTGCTACTTTGGGAGGTGAGTGAAGAATAAAGCGGTATAATTAGTGTTATGTTTATAGCTGTATCAAAATTCGAATTTTATAGGTATTTAGTTTGGGTATGATGCCATATCCGGGTTTACAAAATCCCGAGGTTATGAAATTAGTTGCTAATGGTGGACGTCTTGGTGCACCACCTGGCTGTCCAACGGCAATCTATCGCGTTATGGCTGACTGCTGGAATCCGACACCAGAGGATCGTCCCAACTTTACTAATCTATTGAACCGGATTCTCGACTGTACTTTGGTAAGTGTAACGGAACTAAAAAGCGGTGGCATGTACATACATACAAATTTCTATTTGATGAAGGCATTGATTTTCGGAATGTCAATCTCTTATTATTTCGCCTATGTTCGCCTCTTCCTTTTGATATATCATTACAATTCAATCTCTTGTTACATTTATAGGATGAACCACTGATGGAATCTCCTCTGCCACCAAGTATTTTTCGCCCACTCTCTACCGACCGTGATCAGCTGACAATGCGTCCACCAGGCAGTGAAGAATTCTGCTTGCCAATGCCACACACGTCCGATTATCTAATCCCGCTGCCCAGCGGTGCGAGTGTCGGTCTTATCCCCAACATGGACTATGCCAGCGCTGCTGGTGGTGCACATAATGCTAGCGCAGCCATAGCCACCACTTCGACTGCTTGCAACGCCAATATCTGCACACCACCAGCTATCGCGTCGCCTGATGCACCGAACGTCGCTTTTAGCATGGATGCTGCCGCTAATAGCGGCAATGATTGTTGGGAAACATCATTCATTTTACCCAATTCGAAGAGCGATCAGCCTCTGTTGGGTGGTGCAGTAAATGGTGTAGGTCCACCATCCACCAATAATTCTCAACGCAGCATCAATGGTGTCATCGCGAATGGACATAGTGCTGCCGGCAATTTGAGTAGCGGGCACAACAGCAGTAACCAGCATTCACCAATAATGCATAACGGTATCAATGGCATCAAGATGAATAAGCTCAATCACAACAATAACAATAATAATCACCATCATCATCAAGCCGTACACGAGGCGGAAGAGGCGAAGCTAATAAGTTTAGATACGCCACAACCGACGCCGACCACCATACAACCGCCACTGTCATTCTCCTCGCAGTTGGACGGCATTACACTCGATCCGGCGGCGCTCACCAAAAGTCTGCAGCAGCATAAGGCTGGCGGAGGTGGTGTTAGTAAGTCCGCCGCCTCCTCATCCTATGCCAACGTGCAGATGATGCCGTCGTCGGTGAAGGCAGCACACAAAATTGTAGATGTAGTCAAAGAGCTGCCAAATGGCGGTAGCGAGAAAATAAATGGCATGATTGATGCAACGCTGCATAATGGGCCGTCCGGTGTTATGTCGAATGGCGTGGCGACTGTAAATGGTAATGGCGGTGTGGTGGCTGCCGATGCGGCACCATTCACAATACAAGGCTACAGTGACCGTTTTAAGGATAATCATGCCGAAATCAGCTGTTAGGCGGCTGAGAAATTAAATGATAAACAGCTGTCTAACGGCCGACAACAGCTGAGACGGAAAGTGCACAGCTGTTGAAAGGCAGGTGGGCAACGGCGGCAGCGGTAGCGTATAACGCAGCTGGTGAACGGTCCGCGTGTGTTGTACAGGGTGTGTTGGTTGTATTGTATTTAATTTTCACACACAAACAAATACATAGTATATATATAAAATATAAGAAAAAAATATTTAGTATAAAATGGAAAACAAGTGTATTTATTTAAGTAAAAGAAAAATGTTATGTCATTAGTTTAAGTACTACAGAACAACGGAACAAAAGAAGAAAAAATAAATAAATAATAAAAAAAAAACAAAGAAAGCAACAAGCAGAACTGGCAAATTTTTATGAAAACAAAATAAAATAAGATAATATATATGTATGTGTAAAATAAATAAATATACAAAAGGCAAACTGAAAATGACAGTGAATTTAAGCAAACAAATAAGTGTATATTTAAAAAATAAAATAAAATAAGAATAAAAATAAAATATTTAAACAATGAAAATATTGGCAATTTAAAATTTAATGAAATATATAAGCCCAGCTGAGCTAGTTTTAAGGCAAACAGGTAATTCACATAAAACAATTGATTGTTTAATTAAAAAAGCAAAACTGTAACATAAAATACATAAAAAAATAATTGAGCTGAAATTTTTAAGTTTTATGTAGAGTGTGTGTACATAGTGCAGTTGATTTATATACTGATGATGTGTGAAAAATGCATAAAAAGTTTTTTTATTGTAGAATGAAAGTGGCAAACAAGCTCTTCAAATGCATGGCGCGAAAATGCAGCGTAGTTTTAAAACAACAAAAAATAAAATACATAACAGTTTATAATAAAATAGAAGAATTAATGCAGACGTAAAAGTTAAAAATTTGTTAAATCGCCTGGCATTTTACGAATTTTTAAGTGAAACTCTGTAAGCGACTGGAATTTGTATGAAAATTGCAGCGAATTTTTTTTATAATTACAAAAATATTTGTTAAAAATTATTACTAATAATTATAATTAATTTTGAGAGTGAATTCGAGAGTTTTTAATTGAAGAAATGGCGAATTGATGTAAAACATTGAAAACGCTAAGGCAAATAGAGCTTTTTTTCGTAACTGTGTGATGAGGCAGGTAGTTTAGTGTGTAAAAAAAACAACCATATTTAAATAAAATTAATGTCAAGACAAATAAATTGAAAATAAATGCTTGTAAAAGGTAAATGTGCTTGAGTAATATATTTATGTTGAACCATTAAATGTTAATAATGTGTACATGAGAAAAAAGGAACAAGATAACAATAATATAAGGAAAGAAAAAATATGTATCGTAGATGTAAAAAAAAAATTCTGTATAAAAAAGTTGTGAACAAAAACACATAAAGATATGTTAAAAAAATAAAATATAAAAATAAACGGCTAGCAAATATGTGCTAGCTAAAGTTGACAATGCGTATTAAAATAAACTTACAATATCAACAAAAATATTGTATTTCAAAAATAAACACAAAGTAAATAACAACACATTAAGAAAAAAGTTAAAAAACTTTAAAAACTAACTATGAGTGAGAGTGTGTTAAAAAAAAATATTACAGAGAAATTACAATAAAATAAGAAAATTAAAAAAAATATTCAGAAGAAGAACATAATTTGCTGCTCAATTTGATATTGAATTCCAATCGTTTGCTTCGCATGTAAATTATATAACAAATTTTTTTATTTGCCAAGATAATTTAATGTGCGCTGACTGAAACAACTAATTACATGGTGACTTTTTTTTTAATTTTAAATGTTTTTAATGGCAAGCAGTTTTTTGTTAATTTTGTATAAAACAAATACAACAAAGAACATAAAAGTTTTAATTTCAAACTTTGTACAAAATTTATTAAAAAAAAAGTCAAAAAGTTTTCACACTTTTTAATCAAAATTTTTGATATGCAGTTTTGTGGCTTCAACTTGTCTAAACTGACTTAGAATTCCCGTGGATTTTTGAAATTTTTTTTAACTTTTGGATTTCAAAACTTTTTTCCTTTTAATGCAGAAGATTCACAACACCGACAGTATATAAAAAAACAAAACTTAACTTAACTTAAAAATCAACAAGACTTATTAAAATTTCGAGTAAATTAGTTTAAAAAATGCTTATTAAAAGTTTTTTTGATAACTGGAATTTAGAAGATTGAAAATTTTATGAACATTTTTTTTAACTTTTATAAATTTTGTGCAAGGTTTGAAATTAAAATATATATGTTTTTTTGTTATAGAAGGAACTAAATTTTTATAAAAAATCAACAAAAGCGACTACTTTTTTAAAAGGTTCATATAAAATTCGTTGGCATTTAACGCTACTATTATATATAGATAATAAATAAACAAATATGACCCCTTGAAATTGAAATATTTAGCATTGAGTTATGCTCTCGTTCATTAACAGTAACGAATTTTTATATGAAACCTATTGCTATTTTATTTTAGTGAAATTTTTCGGCGAATAATTTTTTAGAACATTTTAACTTTAGAAATTTGTTTTTTGACAGGATTCCCAAAGTAATGGTTAAAATTACAATTTTTGGTGGAAGCTAACGGGTGAAAATATTCTTTAAAAATATTTCCGACGAAATTTTACAGTATCTGTCATTATTTTCCATTTTTTGAAAAGGAAGAAATAAATATTAACGCAGTCTCACCACTTTTCCTGTCAAAATATATGAAAGGTCATTTCGTGACCTTAATCTGTTAAGTGGTAGTTTTTCTTAGTGGCTCAGACGGGTTAAAACTGCAATGATGTTAAAATTTAAAACAAAAATACTTACACTAAAGAATTGTCCAGTCTAGTTTTAGTTCCAGTTCTAGTTCTTTTTTTTTTTTTTTGTCAAGGCCTTTTTATCACAATGGCTTAAGGGTAATATTTTTGTTTTATTAAATATAAGTATTTGTTTATTTTTACGAACAATTTCAACCATTCACTTTTTTATTGTTAAGTTCTATAGGAATTTATAAGCAACATCATGGAAATTAAGCAGCAAACATTGAAAAAAAAGCAGTTTTGCCAAGCAAAATAGAAATAAAGACAAATTATGAACAAAACACATGGAAAAATTTAAGACATAGCAGATACATAAAAACAAGAAATATAAAATATTTAAAAAACAGTAAATATAATTAGCAAACGCTAAGAAAATTCAGTACAATAAAGCCGCATATAGAGAAGCATCAAGCCACAAGACAAAAAAACACAAAAAAGCAATCAAATAAATAACACAGCTAACTGAAAACATTAGAACAAAAAGAAAGAAAAAATATGGCATTTTTTGGTGAAAGGAATAATAAAATAGAATTAAAATTAAAGCATTAATTAAATAAATTTAAAAACTTTTTAAGGTCTCTTTGAAAATTAAAAACATTTCGAAAATTTAGTTTCAAAAAAAATTTTTTTTTTTTTAATTTTGGTTTCGCTTCTATAGGCTAATTTTTTTTATCAAGAAACTTGTGGAAATAAATGTGAACTTCAAAGGTGATGCAAATAGGTGGATTATCATTTCTTTTTTCTGAGAATTTAAAAAAATTTCACTCGCCGCCCGAAGCCGACCACACCCATACACTTAAAGAATTGATCAAATTTTGTAAATGTCGCCGTGCGGCATTAGATACTACCACAGGCAGACTTTAACGAAACATTTTCCTATGCCTAAAGCTAAATGATTCTTCTCTGTGGCAATTGATTCGCGTGCGCTCACATTGGATGAGAGGCACTTCGATTTTCAATAAATATTCTGGAATTGGAATACGCAACTTTCATAAATAGTAACTTCTCGGAATCTTTGAAAAAAAAAAAAATTTAAAATATTTAAGAGCAGTAACTTTTATTTATATATTTTGCAAAAGTAGTAAATTCTTATTGTAATTAATTTTCGAACATTTAAAAGAAAAAATTTAAAATGCACCATAAACAATAAAGAGATAAAGAAATATTAAAACATTAAAAGCTCAGAGTTTTTATGAAATCCATACTTACATAAATATAAAATATAAGCTATCTGCTGCTTAGATACAATAAAAACATAATTAAATACCAAAATAAATTTCCATTGAAAATATGACAAATATCTGCAAACGAAAACTTGATATTATTTTATTACCTCTTTTTCAATTTTTGCCCACATCCGCCATAAAAACTAAAACTGTGCGAAAATTAAATTACCAATTAAAATAAAATGCTTAAATAAACAATGAAAACGATTCAAAAGTAATAGCGTACGACGAACACAGAGACAACAATAAAAACACAATCACAAATCGCAATGTAAAAATAAAATTGAATACATAGTTTTCTTCAAAAATATTGTCATAATGTAGCATGAAAACATTTTAAAAAAATACACACATACATTTGTACAAATACACATAAATATAAATCATAATTAGCTGTTAAAAAGCGAAATAAAAATTATTTACCACACAACAACGCATGTTTGAGCATTAGGGATGTCCTTACTTTCAGTACGCAGAGGAAAATATATGGCGGTCAGCTTAAGTGAAGTGAAGAAGTGCTGAAAAAAGTGTTCTCAGCATGCGTTCTAGAAAGTAGTATTTTCCGTTTATGATTCGAATAACTTTGAATAAAAAAAAAAACAATTTTAAAAGAACAGCTCTGGCAGCCCTTCTATGGATAGCAAAAGCAGAAGGTCTACAGATTGTGCCACTCCATTCAAATAAATATGGGAAAAGGAAATGGAAGAAGTATGGTCTTTCGACTAAGGCTGGTTGTCAACAGCGTAGATAACGTAGGCCTAAGTTTGACATAGTACGGCGCTGGGTTTTAAGGAACGATCAAAAATATTTTAGATGGGCACGGACAGGTTGCTTGTCAACAGGTAGAGAAAGTCTTTAAGTTGAAACCTGGTACTTTTGCTTACGATTTGAAAAAAATGCCAGTCGTCAGTTTTGTCGTCAAAAATGTTGCCTAGCCGGCTCCTACAATGTAATTTTCCATTCAAGGCAATTCCGAATAGAGACTCCCGGGATTAAAGCAGTGCGAGAAGGCAACCAATTCCCCGCGAATTTCTATTCTGAACAGGGCTGAGTGTTTTTGCGGCAAAAAGTCTCCCTCGGGGTTCTAAATTAAGTCCAGTGCGCTTGCACAGGTACAGTGGCGAGCGTAAATGAGTACGCATTTGAGCTTTTTCCAATATTGGCAATGTTTTTTATGTTACAATTTTTTTTTTGTAATTTTTTTTTTTTTTGTTTAAATAGGGCTAATTCTCGAATAAAAGGCAAGTTTAAAACTTTGTAGAAAACTTATAAAAAATCAACGACTTCTCATAATTTAAATATAATAATAATAAGGATGTGCCAAGTGGCTAAAAATTGCAGAGAATTTTGGAAAATATTTAGAAATTTTAGAATCAACGAGAATGAAAGCTGAAAATTGGTCAAACTTATTTGTGTTTTAATATCTTTTTTACAAAATTTTAAATTTGATACTTTATGACTTTTGTTAGAGAATTAGCGATATGTTTTTATAAAAAATTAACAACAAAAAAATGCCAATTAAAAATAACGCTAATATTGTAAGAAAATTATAAAATATAGAGGCACCTGACCGAAAAAATTTAAGTTTGATTTAAAAAAAGGGCAACCCTAACATGCTGTCGAAACGTACTCATTGTAAAAAGTAGAGAGGCAATTGTTTTTCTTTCATGTATAAAATTTTATTTTTTTAGCTGCAATTTAAATGAGAATAGCACTATTTTAGTCCCGCCTACACAATACATATCGCGCATTTGATAATAAAGTGAATTAATTTGAAATTTTTATTTTTTGGTATGTATGTATTTGTTATACAAAAAAAAAAAAAAGTCATCAACAAATTTTTGCTATTTTTGTAAAGTTTTTTGGTGAAATCTCCAAAGAGGTGAATTTTGAATTATTTCACTTTATTACTAAACATGCGATATTTTTAATAATTTATTTTTTATTGATTTGTATACGCCAAATCTAAATCAAAAAAGTTTGAGTGGGTTGTATTTAATTAGACGTGTAAATTGTATAAGTAAAAATATATTTTAAGAGATACCAAAATTTGAGTGTAGCCAAGCATATGTATATTCAGATTGTCATTTATTGCAATTTTATTTTTGATACTTATTTTTATAAAACAAAAAGTATTTACATATAAATCATCTACTAGTGGAAAAAAAGGTTTTCGTTATAGTAAAAAAAAAATATTTTTGACACTTCGTATTATTTTCTTTTGCATATTTTTTTTTTTAAATCATTAACTCAATTCATTCAATTTACTTAGCATACAAGATGTACATATATACACACATTTATAAATAAATTACATACATACGTACACATTTGTAATCAATGTAATATTTAACATAAATAGATTCCGTCGTAGTTTAAATATTAAGTATGGTATTATGAAAAAAAAAACAAAACAAAACAAATTATTAATTATAAGCTAAAAATAAAAATTAAAATAACAAAATTTATGTGAAAAATTGCAAGTAGCAAAATATTTTGTTGAAAGATAAAGTGTTGATTTGGTTTTCCGTTACACCACTGTTACTAATACTTAGTATTTAGTAGAAGCATATTTTGTGCTGGTTACAGGGTAATTAAATTAGTTGTTCAAATTAAAACCTGAGAAATTATTTTTCAAAAAGCATTTGTTGTTTATATAAAAAGTAGCTGTTATAATTTTTTTTTCATGTGGTTTAATTATTGAAAATTCAGTGGCTTAAGTTTGAAATGCTTTATAAAACTGCATGCTTTACAAATGCAAAACTTATGAAATTAAATTTCTATGGAGTTTTTCTAGTATTTCAAAGCTAATTAAATTTTTATGTTATAATTTTTATTTTTACTTTCATTATTTTTTTATATTTATTTTTTTTTTTTGCATTGATGTCGTTTTTTATTAATTTTAATAATTTTGTTTTCGTTTTTATTAGATAATTCAAAAATTCATTTTCAGGGTAATTGGTGTGCTGAGTTTCTACAACTTAGGTTAAAATAAAATCTAAAAATAAAAATATTACAAGCTGAATTTTAAATAATTGGGTTTTCGTATTAAGAAATTTTAAAACCAAGCCATTCTCTAAAAAATATTAATATATTTTTAAATATTTTCTTAATCAAAATAGTTTTAGAATTCCAAATTTACATTTGAAACAAAAATTTTTCCATTAAAATTTATTGTGCCATATTCGAGGGTAAAAAATCAAAACTCGTGAGCAAACCAAAAAAGCTCAATTGAAGAGCCATGCGATAAAGTCGAAAATAATATTTTTTTTTTCTTTTATTACTTTATTATTTGCTGTTTGTTATATTACAACAAATTTCATTATATAAAAAGTTCATTTAATTAGCTTAGTCTATTTTATGTTTATACTTTTCGAAAATTGCCGAAATTTAAAAAATTCTGTTAGTATGAAGCATCTAAGATGTGTGAGACACTCGCTTTTAACTTTGATCTCAAAAAAGCACAAAAATTTCGCCTTTTGAGTGAAATTTTGTGTACAAAAAATATTTAAAAAAATCAAAATTAGTATTAACCAATTTATTGCAGTAAAATTCTATTTTTTTCTTTCAGTTTTCTTTTTTTTATTACTTCTTCATATTTGTAGTTTTTTAATTTTTATTTTTTTTTTTATATATTTTGATTTTTTTTTTAATGTTGAGTAAACTAAAATATAACAAAAAAATTTGTTTTCATGCTACACTAATTTTGTATGTCAAAAAAACAAATTTTATATTTATTTCTATACAAAAACCGAAAAAATTACTTTTTAAAATAAATCTACATAAAAAGAAAGCTTTAAAATGTATAAATTATTTATACAATGTAAATTAGATGAATAATTTTGTTAGAAAAATATTCTTAAAAAATGCACACAAAAATGTTTATAAAAATATTTGCACACAAACATACATCCATAGATTCAGACATATGCAGAAAATATCACACAAAAAATTTGATGCATACGAGAAAAGGCAGATGGACCAGTTACCACAGTTGGACGGCATACTTAAGTTCTAGATGCTGGTTTTTATTGTGCAAAATATTTTTATATTTTTTTTTTATATTTAATATATTAACATTAACTTTTTTAGCCCAATACCATTTTTTTATCAAGCGGTAGAAATTACAGTTGGTTTTTGTGATACTTCCACATCTTCACATCAGCGTTTGTTCTAGACTCTGCCCGGTTTTGAGTACACGGCCTCCGACTTGTGCAGCCAGTGATCCAGAACTGTTTTTGATTTCCCCCTTTTATTAAATTAGACCAAAAAATAATTAATAAACGGAAAAATATATTATTAAAATTTCTTTAATTTCATTTCGTTTAATAAAAAAAAATATTTCCACTTTAAAAACCTACTTTTGTATGCCGAGCCCAAAATTGTGTGGACACCTTAGCCTCAAACAAATACAAAAATTACATATAACATACAAATTTAAAAAAAAAAATTAGCAACGAAATTTTATACAAAAAGAAATTTTTTAAACAAAGCAGCAAATTAATAAAAAAAAACAACACACACACAGTACAATTATTTGCCATAAGCGATGTGCGAAGTTAATTGCTGATTTAATTCCATTTTTAATTTTGAGCGAGTGTATTAAAAAAGTCGCAGCGGCGCAAATAAAAAATGTAGGTAAATACTGTTGAAAGGCTATATTAGTTCCAAAGTTGATACGTAAGAGTATAAATAAAATAACTAGTATTAAAACAAAACAAAAAATTTATGTAAACAAAATAAACACATACATATAAGCAACGCAAAGACTAGATATTTATTTTTTAACTAAAACAGGTAGCATCTTTAAAAAAGAGAGAGCATTATCGCAGAGGCAGATAGATGACAGTGAGAATTTAAATATGTTTGTATGTATAGAAATGGCAAACAGAAAGATATAAAAAAGAAAGGAAATTGTAATAAAATATAAAAAATAAAAATTGCAAGCTTATTGTGAACAAAAATGTAAAGAAAAATGTTGGTAATTGTTTGATTGCAAAATTGAAAATGGTTTAATTTGTAAAAATAAAAAAAAATAATATATGAAAAATAATGTGTGAGCAAATATCAGTCAGCTAAATATTCAATAAAGTCAAAAAACACTTAAGTGTAAAAAAAAACAGCCGAAATTTTTGGAGAGTCCACAAGTAAGGCTGTTTCTATTTGATTGGTCATACTATAAATACAACACTGTTTTTTTTTTTAATTTTATTTTAAACAGAGTACATAATAAAATAACCAGATACAATAAATTAAAAATATTTCGTGCAAGTGAAATAAAAATTAATAGACATAAATTATAGTTGTAGAAAAAATCATTGAGAATCGAAGAAAAGCAAAAAGTCCATTTAGTATTTAGAGTGCAAGTGGAAGAAGGCATGCAGTGAGATCATAGGTCTTCAATATATGTATGTATGTATATCTAATTTTATATTTTCTAACATTAAGATAAATATTGTTTATAACTACTTAGAGTTATAACATTTTAAAATAAAGCGAAAATGATATACATAATATAAATAAATAGAATATTATAAGAGAAATGAGCTAATAGATCATAAATTAAAACAAATAAAATAAATTAAAACAAATAAACTAAAAAAAAATTTAATTAAAATTAAATGCAAAAAAAATTAACGAAAAATAAATGCCAAATACCTACCACAGAAAAATTGCTGATTGCATCTGTGTTAATTTACAGAGTTGCCACATTAGTTTTTAAACAGAAAATAATACTGAACATTTAACATATACGATATTTTTTTATTTTGTTTTTTGAAAAATTCCACTGTATAAATGCATTACACACATACATACTTACATAAGAAAGCAGAACATAAACAAAAACAAACACACACACAGTGCATAACAAAAAAAAATAATCAAGGTATACAAATAAATAATAAAGACATAATACATACTACACACACACACATATTTGCATTTACATTTAAAACAAACCCGCTCAAGCACACACCAACACTTGCTCAATACAACAACAATACGAATATATACGAGTGAAATAATGATGCTCATTACATTTATTATACAATTTTGCTTAAATAGTAAAACAAACAAAAAAATTATAGAATAAGAGGAATATGAATATAACAGCCAGAAACTGTATTACATACATACAGGTATTTATTTGTATTATTAACAAATAAAAGAAAGAAAGAATTTACAAAAGTTTTGTTTAAAAAAAAAAACATATTAAAAAATATAATGTATTTTAAGCGCATAGCATATGAACATAATACATACATACATACAGCAAACGAAGATGTGAAAATACAACAAAAAATAAAGAATACAAAAATAAAATAAAAAACATGTATTAAGAATTACATCTAAATGTGAAAATGGAAAATATAAATAAACAGAAAGTAATCATAATGTAATATTGTTTGTTTTATTCTTTCAATATTTTTTATGGTATATTTATACAAGTGATGGGCAAAATATATCGATATATTCAAATAATGTATCGATATTCTCAAACAATATCGGTATATGCAAATTCAAAAATATCGGCCAAAAATCAAAGACTAATACATATTTGGAAATGATATTTATTGCACTCATTTTTTTCTAAAAACGAATCAAATTAAGTTCATAGAGACCTTAATAAATATCGAATTTGGTACTTATGTATACATCGATATAAATATATCGACAAACATTTTTCTGAAAATATATCAATATTTTGATACATAAAATATCGATATTTTTTACTCAGGCTTAAATGTATGCGTTCTTGTGTTATTGGGTAGGGACTGAGAAAATCGTGGTCTTAATAACTTCTGGATCCCGAAAATTATTCTAGGCATTTTGGAATATTATATATGTACATACACATATCGTATATTAATATTCCAGGATTAAATCAAATCGACAAATATTTTCTGCAAAAAAAGCGATATTTTTTACTCAAGCCTAAATTTATGCATTTTTCAGTTATTGGGTTGAGAGGGGAAAAATCATGGTATTAATAGCTTAGGGGTCCCGACGATTTTTCAGGGGATTTTGCAATATTATATAAATATCGAATATCGATATTACGCGGTAAGAATTTATCGGCAAATACTTTTTGAAAAAATATCGATATTTTGATACTCAAGTCTAAATTTACGCGTTGTTAAGAAGTAGTTTCGCTCTTGCGGGGAGACTACGATTCCTTGGGCACCATGATTTTATGACTGATTCTGGTAGAACTCGACGAAATAAACACTTTTTAATGAAAAAAAATGTCGATATCTCGCTTTCTTTTCGAGATACAGCGAGTCAAAGCTTGAAAGAAATGTTCGCTTTTTTGAGAGTTACCAATATTGTGTTTATTTCGTCGAGTTCTACCAGAATCAGTCATAAAATCATGGTGCCCCAGGAATCGTAGTCTCCCCGCTCTTGCTGTTTATTATTAACATTTTAAAGAGGCAAAACATTACCATCCACAAACTTTGTTTGTTCGCAAAAGGGTTAAACCCAAATTTCGATAATCCTGAATCCGGTATTCTTTGTGTTGCCAGACATTAACTTCTGATCGCGGCGCAAAATAAATCCGATTACCCGCACTTTGCATCATTGTGAATTTGGCCAATTATAAGAAGAAGCATTCAATTAATTAATTTTTAGGGCAACATATAATTCGAGCTGATGAATTTATTTCGTAGCAGTCTATTAAGTGAGTAATCACTTGAAATAATTTATAATTAATGCTGTTTAACAGTCGACAAAGCATTGGGAAATTTATATTGTGATTTCGCAGCAACCAATGGATTTCACTAAGCGTAAGAAGAGTTCATTATTGTAGCAATGAAAGTGTTATCTATTATTTAATTAATGCATATGTATGTATGTACATATGTATGTATGTAACCGTGTGCTTGTTTACTTTGTAGTTAAATCCAATTATTACTTCCTCGATGATAAAGCGTACACAGAAGATGATCTGCTCGTCTATAATATCACAGCATATCAACTGCATGGCAAAGTACTTTAACGACGGACGTCCCCTTTGCTTTGGATTGCTATTATTTAATTATACTAATATTTACAGGTCACCGAGGTTGAGCTGTTCAAATACTTTAAGCAATTCGGTGATGTACTCAAGGTGTATTTGAGGCGCGACAAACACGCCACTGGCAGCACAGAACCACCAATTGGTGTAGTGCATTTCGCGCATCCCCTGGCGGCCGCAAAGTACGTATCGCATTACATTTTACTAATTAAACTACATATGTAATATGCGCATTAATAATTCACACAATTTTTGCACAACACACACCATTACCATTTTAGGGCGCTCCAACGTTCCTGTCATGAATTGCAGAAGAAACGATTTTTTGTGAATGCTTGCGAAAGTTGGGAACAACCCGAAGCTTATAAAGGTGGCGTCGATTTCAATGCACGCATTGCTACACTGAATATAAATGGTGATTTGATTGACTTTTACACACCGATACGCACTAATCTCCTGCAATTGAATGATGAATGTCTGGAAGCAATTTGTTTGTATTTACCATTACGCGACCAGATACGTTTTTCGCGTGTTTGTCGTCGTTTTCGTGAAATTTTCAAGCACACCTGCAAGTATGCGCCGAAAATTTTCGATATGAATCAATTAATTGGCATGACATTATGGGATATACGTGAATTCTTTGAAATGGCTGGCGCTAATATAGAGGAGCTGATTGGTGCGGTGCCTTATAATTATCAAGATCGCATTGATTTCATCAGCGAACTTAGTCCACGTGTACGGCATGTAGATCTCAACTGTAACAATGTTGAGGCGGCGAGTTTATTGCGCTTATTGGAGCGTTTACATGCCGTCACCTATGTCGAATTGCACAATTTCTCGCTGAACGACAGCGCTGTGCTCGCCTTAAAAAAACTGCCCAATTTGCGTGCGCTAGTGCTGGACCAGAGTTTCGAGTTGACGGGTGAGTTGGGAATAATTTTTTTTTTCCCATTAAAATAGTTTCATGATTTTTTCATAACCTCAACTCTCAAAAACAGGGAAAAATGTTAGTAAACTATATCAGCTACACGAGCTCAGTCTTTATGGTTGTGAAAATGTGCAAACCAGCCATTTCATCGAAATCTGCAAGTGTTTATTTAATTTGCGTCGCTTGGATATACGTCACTGTAAAATGCTCACTACGCACGCATACAACGAGTTGGTAAGACACTGCCGTCAATTGGAGGAGTTGAAAATATCCTGCGAAAAGGAGGTCAACTACGATTGTGTTGCACAGCTGCATTCGCTACGTAAACTCTCTGTACACTCGTTCGGTGCAGTGCGGGAGACTTTATTTATTGCGCTATCGGCACATAAAGCTCAACAGCTTGAACTACTCGAGTTATCAGCAAGAAATTGTATCACACACGAACGTGCCATTTATCTATCAAGGCTACAACAGTTACGTAACCTAATCTGTCCAAATAATGACAATCTAACCGATGAGTGTCTCTTTGAATTCGCCGAACGTTTGGCGCAGCTGGAGGAGCTTGATATAAGAAATTGTCGCAGTGTGACAAATATCGGTTTGCTGGTATTGTTGCGCCGTTGCCGGCGTCTCAAGCGTGTGAATGTTGAGCAATGCGAAGGTGTCACTGATGATTTCGTGTACGATGCCTGCGATGTGCTAAAGCAGGGCAGACGTGAATGTGTGGAGCCGGTGTTGTTTCGTGTTGCGGGCACTGGTATCCATGAAATTGTGGTGGAGGTGAGCTGTTGAGCGCGAATTAATAATATTCACAGCTCTCTCAAAGAACGTTGATACAAAGAAGTTGCATGGCGTTTCGTTGCCGGTGGCAAGAAATGTTTTCTTATTTCAACACACCATAAACCAATTGAGTCAAATCAGTTGCTATCTACAATCAGCAAATGTCAAATTAGTTCTGGTATGGTGAAATTGTACGAAATTGTCTTGTAGCGTGCTGGGTGTGGGAGTGATGCAACTTCTTTGTAATCTACATTCTTTGTGGCTAGTCACAAATTTTTGTAACTTTCGTAAATGTGTTTTAATATGTTGCCTACATTTAGGATCTACCAAAGCTAGAAGTGGGCCGTTTGCTGCGTTTTTCATTCGCCGAACAGGGTTCCTAGTTAACCGAAGGCATTATTTCGGCAAAAGGAATATTGGAAGAGAGGGCATGAAGAAGCAAAGGGATAAACAAATTTCTATCACGTTATTCATGGATGGAATGCATTTAAAAGACATTTTAATGAACACATCAAGGGAAGCGTAATAGCAAAATCATAAATAAAATAAAAATATATATGTATGTTTAAAAACCGCACAGCGCACATATACCGGCAGCGAATTAAACATTTCATATGCAATAATGTTAATATACTGAATCACCTAACAGTTTTAATCGTAAAAATCTTTTGTTGTTGTGACACGTAGTACATACTTTTAGGCTGCATATAACTTTGAATTATTTCAAATAAAGTAAAAACTTTCGATTCATATTTTCACATAATGTAACACGATTTTTATAGAAAAAGACTTTAAAAAAAAAAATTGTGTGGCGAAAAACAGTTTGTTTTTCTGGCAGAGTTCAACTATGAAGACATTTTGGTATTAATATGAAATTAAATTGTATTAGCAATAAAATAATTTAAGCAATTGTGATCAAAATTTCTATTAAAATTTTAAACACTTAAATTATAACTCAAAAAAAGAACAATTCCTCATTTAATTGTGATCCCACTCTTGTGTGTGCTAAATTTATACATAAACTAACATTCACTATTTAAAACAAAAAAAGTAGCCTATAAGGCTATTTCATAAACGCATACATACATACTTATGTAATACAAACAGTTACTCTCTAAAAAAAATTATATAACTTATATACTATACAGACATACATATATCCAATAGCATGCAACAAACTACCAATACTCTACAAAGCAAAAAAAGTCAAATCGATTATAAAATAGAAATTAAAAACAATAAGCAGCGATTGTAAAGGCGATTTCTCAATCAACTGCAACATTTAATATTTTAAATGATATCGATCAGCGATTAAAAAAAAAAACAATGTTTTATTTCTTCAAGTAGGCATTAAATGCGATTTAGATATTAATAAATTTCTGCATGCATATTAGATATTAATACATACATACATATATCAATAGTATTTTACTAGTCAATAAGTGT
This sequence comes from Anomoia purmunda, assembly GCA_951828415.1. Taxonomy (NCBI): domain Eukaryota; kingdom Metazoa; phylum Arthropoda; class Insecta; order Diptera; family Tephritidae; genus Anomoia; species Anomoia purmunda. The sequence continues at coordinate 114,065,452 of OX639997.1, forward strand.
TATTGTCTTTTACAATATTTACATTCTATTAACTGATATTGTATATTTTTTCTGAATTCAAATAAATGCGATATTAAAAAAATCTAAACAAGTCAGGTGTTTTCATAATGTTTATTAAACTTTTTTTGTAAAAAAAAAAAATGAGAATTTTTGTCACTGTAATTAAAAATCCGGAATTAATTAAATTTATTCGTTTTTTCTTTAGTTACTTAATTATTTTTTATATATATATTTTTTACCTGATTATTTTTGTTTATCCATTATAATTTTTGCTGTCTGTTACTACCAAACTTTATTATAGATAGATTTGTTTAATTTTCTATTATTCACACCAACGATACCCTCTTTTCTAGTTACACAGTTTTAAATTTTAAATTTTTACAATAACGGTGAGTTTTTATGGTTTTACAGTTCAATTTGTCATTGGAAACTAAAAAATTAATATTTTTTGTGTACACTGATTACATGCACATCGTGAATACCCCAATTGTGTTTTTGAAAATGCAAACTATTTGTATTGTAGACCAAAAAAAAAATAAACAAACAAAAAAGTATGCACATTAGGGGCGTTCTTAACAAATTGAATTTACAATTTTTCCAATCTCGCTCTTTCAATCGGTAATATTACGATCAAAGAAATCACATATACAGTTTAATCCCGCATGTAGACGCCTAAGGTGTGCCCCAAATTAAATTTAAAAAATAATAAGTGAATCAAAAAAAACTCCATTGTACTTTTTTGAATCTTTGCAAGGAACCGAATAGTGCATGTGATATCTTCAACTATAAAAGTAAGAAAAGTATGGGTTGAAATTTAAGATATGTGACAGTTTTATGTACCACCCTAATATGCATATATTCAATAATCAAATCATAATACTAATTACGCTGCGCAATAATTTATTAGGCGCATTGTCAAAAAACACCCCACAGATACGTATAGTCAAATTAATTTAAAAATCAGAAAGTTTTTCGAAAACGTGAAAAACTAGTCAAATTGCACATCTGAGCGCAACCCTGCACCATCACAAAATGGTAATGCTTGAATGGTTTATTAAAAGAATATAAAAAAAATAAAAGAATACTTGCTCGCCAAGCTCCCGCCTTGCAAGCTGCCGAACATAATTTTGAACCTGTTTTTATTATATTTGATGAAAGTAAACGACTACTAAAATAAAAAGTGTCAAGTTCCTTTAAAGGCAGCAAAAACTGTCTCAATTCCGTTCGGAACTTTGGGATCGCCTTAATTGTGGCGGAATTTCGGGCTCGCCTCTGATGGTTTTGCTACAAGAGTCAGTCATTTGCAATGAATTGCCGTTGAAAAATATTTTATGCCTTCCATCAAGACTTACGGAATGTCTCGGTTCTGATTAGCATCGAACCACGGGTAATATTAGCCATCCCTTGAAAAAACAGCCCTAATTGAGTATCATCGATGGTTATTAACATAAGTGATATTGAGCAGCTTTTTGCGAGACCAAAATTGATATATGAAAATAATCGAAATAAATTAATTTGCCCATATCCCGGAATACCTCAACTCGGTACACATCATACGCCGTATGGTTAAATGACATTGTAGAATTTCCCTTTTTTTTATTTCAACTCGTTTAACTAAAACCCATAATTTTTTCTTATCATATTTTTATCGTTTAGTTTACGGAATTCGACCAGCTAACGACAACAGCTAATTTAGCGATAGCCAATATCGTTAAAAAAATAGCTGTTGAATGCCAAAATCGTTAAAATTTTAGTTAGGATAATTTAGCTATGGAAATATCGTTAAAAGAGTTGAGTGAATCGCATTAACCCTACAGTTAGGCTGCTGGCAACTTGACAGGCAATTTTTGTTCCAAGAGGCCAGATCACCAAGGAAACCACATAAAATTCTCGCCTTTCTGCACGTTTTGCCAGAAGTTGTGAATAATTTAATAGAAAACGGTGAAGAAGCGGAAAGTTGTAAGGAAATATTGAATGAAAATGAAACCGCTATTGGTAACGAGGTTAATCAATACTCGTTACTATTATTTTTGGAAAAATTTATTTACATAAGTGCTATTTTTATTTAATAGTATGGAAAGGTGTTTTTCATTGTACAATTGCGGAAGATTCTTTGTAAAAGGAAACATGGAAATTTGTTTACAAAAACTATGTGATTCGCTGTTTACTTTCAAGTTGCATAACGACTTGAAGGAAAAAAATGACATCAAGACGACGCTCAAGTTCGAAAAGTGAGATTATATTGGTTAATTAAAAGGCAACTTGAATGAAGACTTACTCAAATCAGATCAGATTTTAATCCACATATAATCCTTTGTGCGAATGTTTGTTCTATCTTCGCCTTGAGCGGTGAAAGTGTTAAAATTTTTTGTTAGGTTTATATTAACTCTCGTTCATTTATGGTTGTATTTCTTAGTCTCTCGGACATTCACTCCACTCCATCTTATATGAATCGTAAGCCTCAAACACCAGCAAAAGTTAATGATATGGATTAACTTCGATTTGAGATAATAAACTTTTGATTTGGACATGGTATTAGGGTTTTGGCCTAAGAAAACCCCTTATGACATTTTGCGACGTATAATTTTAATTTTAACACAGGGATTTCTGCACTGTTCAGAAAATGCTCAAAACGAAAAGGCAAGACGGAAAATCTTTCCGATATTTTTATGCACATCAACTCTTTACATTTTTGTAAAAGCCGGATAACTGAAAGATTCGCCTTTTGTGACTAGTTTAATGGGGTTAAATGTTTGAATGTGTAGCGGGTAAATAAGGAGTTGATATTTCAGGACACATTATGTTATCTTAATATCTGCTTACAACTACAGCGAAGAAGTTGAAAAACCTTTTGTGTGGTTGGAGGATCACTGCATCGATTGGAGTAGTGTAATCAAAACAACGTCGGATTAATTTCATGACCTTAGGTTTAACAAGTAGGAAGAGGAACACAACCACGCCAAGGAGAATCGAACCGAGCCACTATAATTTAAAAAACTATCGCTCTTTAAAGTGCCTTTCATAGTTTACCGCTATAAAAAGATTTTGAAGAAAAAAAATTACGATTTTTCACTTTTTTTATTTCATACTTTTTAATTTTTATTTTCATAATTTTAATGCATAAATTTAGTTCGCTATTACATTTTTGTGTTTGTTTGTTTTATTTTGTAATGTAAAGTAATTTATAACAAGCAATTTATTTGTTTTGTATTTTCATACTTTGCTTATATCATTTTTTTTGTCTACTTATACTTGTAAACTGCCACTGACTGTACTTCTTTGCTTTATATGTAAATTTAATGCTTTCTTAAAATGTCTGCATTTATTTTGTTTTTTTTTTTTTTATATAATTTTCATATAATTTGTTTTCTCTTTTCTATCATATTGCCATATTAAATCATGCTTCTAATATTTAGTTAGTACATACTATGCTGGTCAGATTTTATCATAATGCTTTTTAATTTTATTTGCATTTTTTTTTAGGATTTTCTTCAATTTGTCATTTATTTTTACTTACATTTTTATTATTTCAATTATTCTGTAACCAAAATGCGCAATATATAATTTAGTTTTAAACCTACGAACGCTTTTATACCTACATTGGTTTTTTTTTTTAATTATTTTGCATGCACTTTCATTTTAATTTTAATTTTTAATTGTTTACTCTTTATTTCATTTTTTATTTATTTAAATTAAATTTTTATGTTTATTTTTTGTTATATGTTTAAACTAATTTCTTTCTTTATTGCAAATATTTCATATATGTATGTATGTATTAATGTATGCGTATGTAATATATATGTATATATTTAATAGTTTGTTGCTTCGCCTAATTATACACATACATATGTACATGCATATGTATGTATTCCAATAAAATTGCTTTTGTTGCATTGCATGGCTAAAAAGAAAATAAATTCAAAAAGCATCAAAACAATTTGTCTCACTTTCACTACATAAATTGCTATAAAAAATCATAGACTAAAACAAATACATTTTTTCGGTAGCCATTTAATTTTAGCGTTAATAATTTAGCTAAATTGTAGTCTAAAATTTAGGAAGGACATGAGAAGAAAAGCGCACAAAAATTTGCGGCAATGCATAGTGGCATAAATTTCATACAAAAATCGTTAGTTTGAAAATTTTGTTTTTTGTTTTTTTTTATTTTTCTTTATTTGGTACCACATTTTGAATTTTTCGTTATACTATGTATGCAATAGCGTAATTGCAATCGTTAATTGTTATTTATTTATTTTATTTTTAATTAACTGTCTTAATCTCACGCACTAATATTTCTACGCAATAATTTTGTATCATGTATGTTTTTTTTTTTTTTATTATTTATCTTTTTTTCTACTACATATTAACCCCACGACTTAATTGTTTTTAATTTTTTTTGTTTTCAGCTTCGTTCGATTACAATTTTATTACAATACAAAAAAAAAAAATTAAATGAAAAATGATTAAGTTAATTTAAACTTAACTGTCGTAAAATATAGAAAAACAATAACAAAAAATATATATATGTAAGTTCATATATGTATATGTATATGTATAAGTTGTATTATTTAAATATTTAATACAATTAATCCAATTATTTATTTATGCAACTATATCAGCAATTAATTTGCTTTATCATCTCCGTTCTCCGCCATCGAATATTACAAAAATGGTATTAATCGTATTAGCGTGAAAACATTTTGCAAAAATGCTGTCCACAATGCATTCAGACGCTTCGAATGCGCCATTAGGAAGCGCCATGTGCAAATCACCGTCATCACTTTGGTCAGCTGATGCAGATAATATAACCTATTGTGAATGGCAAAGAAAAATAATTAGTGACATAAATACTTGTGTATGTACATACAAAAGTTATTTAATAAAATTACCGCATCATACGCTTTCGACACGCAGGTAGCGATTCTGGACGTTGCTTAAATAAGAATTCCCTATAGCCCAACACATAACGTTCCACATAGTTTTCCCAGTTAATGGTACGTACATCGAACACAAACGTTTCGCGATCCTTCTGACTCAGCGCATTGAGGAGTGCGTGCACATTGTCATCCTTGAATTGCCACTGGTGTGTGGCAAAGTATTCCAAACAACCAACAGCTTTGGCAATTTTATTTTGGATATTTGCCATGCTAAGGGAATTCATGTAAATAGAATTACCAACAAAAAAAAAAACAAAAAACAAAAAAACAGAAATAAAAAGAAAAATACATTAGAAGCGATTAAGGAGAGACGGCAAAATTAACTAACGATAATGGCATTTAATTTTTTCCATTAAAAATAGTTTATTACTGTATAATAAATAGAATACTCACAATGGCTTCTTGCCCATTAGTCGCGCAAAGATATCCAATATATAGGCCGGTAAGTAGTGTACGAGGAAGCCATGCGCTGCATTCAATGGACGATTCATGCGTAACACACCCGTCGGATACCACAGGCAGCCCTCTGTAGAGAAGACATACATACATAAAATGGAGTGTGTGAGGAAAAGTTTTGCAAGGAGGGGCAGTAAGCAAATACACATAGGAATTATTAGATTAACTAAATTTGATAGAAGTATTTTAAGTATACAAATATATGTATAAAAAATATTGGGGAAAATCGTAGGCCTGTCAAAAATTCAATCAATAAGTGAGCGGACCTGGATCATAAGAGCATAAATAAATAAGCCCTACAAAATTTTAATATACAACACACTATTCGTTTTTATTTTTCCAAACACTTAGTTCCTTTTCACCTCCCCTTAAAGGCAAAGAAAATGCATAACTATTATAAGAGAAAAGAGCGAGTTAAAATTTTGTAAGTCTTCAAAGACTTTTATTTTTATTCTCATATTATAAAAGTCTACTCATAATAGTTATGAGTGAGATAAAATTTTGTATTTTATAACTATTTCGGTATTAGTTCGAGACTAGTTCAAAATCATTTCGGGATAACTTCTGGACTAGTTCGGTAGCAGATTTGATCAGTTCAAGACTAGTCACTAACTCCGGCAGACATTCAGCTTGTTTTAATTTTAAGTTCTTTCTAATAGTTTTGAATTTAGACAAGCACAGATTTTACGCCAATAAAAAAGTAAATTCAACCGATAGGAGACGCTGAAGCGGGTTGATTCAAAATCAGAACATCTACATACATAAATATGTGTAGGTGGTAGCGAAGCGGGCCGGGTCTGCTAGTATATTTACTATATAAATTAACGTATTTTTTTATGTAAACAAAGCGATACTCTTTTTGATATATATTTTATTTTGATAACAACTATTGTACAAATTTGGGCATTCGCTCTCATTTTCGAGTGCCTATTGATCCAAACTAGTAATAAAAAGTTTTCAAAAATATTTATAAAGACACAATTTAGAACCAAATCGGCCTTTTAGGCATTTTGAAGGGATAATTTTGTTATTTAGAAAGAGTTTTTGTGATCCCTTTGCCTTCCTAAAAATCGATAACCATCGGCTGCTGAGTCTGAGAGCACGAGTTGTCGATTTTTACTTCATTGCAATCACGCTCTTCGAATCGAGTTTTCAGCTCCTAGCTATATAAGAATGGTGAATATTCATACAGATTCACTTACCCAATGGATGCTTTCGCACATGTTTCATGGCATATTTCACAAATTCACCCCATCGTATGGGATGTCGTTGTCCAGTACAACAATTATATATCGCCAAATTATCAGATTTTCTCGTCGCTTTGCGCCATGCTGCAGCAATCATTAAATTAATCACAATATCTACAGGTACCATATCGGCAACATAATTCTTTTCACACATTATTGTACGGAATAAACCTTTGCCGACGGCAGCCACTAAACCAGTTGGACCATTGAAATTATCTACCCAGCCGGCGAAGGGTTCATTCAAGCTAGCAATCACTGTTGAAAGTTGTGAGAGACAAATGAGTTGAGTTTTTTTTTTTTATGGTAATAGTTTACAACTCACCTATAGATGGCCGCACAATGGCAACAGGCAGATTACCAGCTTCTTTGAGTAGCATATGCTCCGCTAAGGCTTTCGTAAATGTATACGTATTGGGGCGTTTACCAATCAGCGATGGTGTCAGCTGAAAATTATGGAAATTCGATTAGTATAAAATACATAACTATGGGCATCTAAATCCTAGTAGGAATAGAAAGCTCGCTTTTACAGGGCGATAGTAACATCAATTCATTTTTTATACAAGTTAGCTTTTTCCGATTGCAAGCACACGAAGTCGAGCGCTATAGGGCGATTCTTAATCAGCTTCAAATGTTAGCTGTCAGTTTCAAATAATCGACTTTTATTTAAAAACAAAAATTAGTCTCTAGTGGTTTATTTAGGTTTTTCAATTTTTTTTTAAATAAGGATCTAAACAATTTTTATGAATGCGCTCATATTGTTGTATTTAAAATTTTAAAATGTTTAAATTATTCAGTTAATCGGCAGTTTCCAAAAAATATTTACCTCATCGAGCATTTCCTCAGGAAACCAATCGATCAATGAAATAATATGGTCGGGATTGTAGGGTGGTGCGTAAATAACTTCTGATACCTCGGTTCTATCGCAATTGCAATAGGCAGTGGATACGTGTATTAGTGCCTAGGAGAAATAGATACACGTAATTCGATTTTTTTTTTAAAGTAGTTATAGTGACTCAGACAATTGATCAGATGGTGATTTTTTTAATAATTGCAATGTTTTACATTATAAAGTTTTACTAAAAAATAGATTTATTTACATATAGCAAAACCCATACACATAAATATAAATTTCAAACTTTTTTTTTACAAAATTTATAAAAATTCAGAAAGTTTACATTGAATTTTTATCATATGTTCAAAATTAAAAGTTTTAGTCTTAGTTTTTTTCCTTTTCTCTAATGAATCAAATTAAAAAGTTTTAAATTAAAAAAAAAAAAATTGGAATTTTCATACATTTGATAGAAAGTTTGAAACTTCAATTTAAATACGTTTTGTTTTATTACAAACTAAATTTTTTTTAAATATTTACAAAAACTAAATTAAATATTGTAAAAAAAACAACGCGTGATCAATTTTTTTAATCACTGCACAAATCAAAATTTTAATTTTTTTTTAGAATTTTTTCCCTTTCTCTAAAACTTCAAATTAAAAAGTTCAATTTTTATAAATGTGTACAAAGTTTGTATAGTGCAAACTAAAATTTTTTAAAACTAAAAAAAAAAAAATAATTGTAAATATTGCGAAAAATTCATTCATATTTAAAATTTTTAATTTCAAAACTTTTGTTACTTACATCTAAGGACTCCATGCGATGGCACAACTCAACCAAACACTTTGTCCCAAGCATATTGATTGTGACAGATAATTTGAGCTTTTCGTCGAATTTGACAGTGGCAGCTGAATGGAATACAATGGATACTGTGCTACATAGTAACTTCTGCAAAGAAAAAATTTGTTATAGTTATTGTATTTGAAACAGTGTGAGAAATAATTGATTCATAAGTTACCAACAATTTCCTCTGTGCTTATATTAAAGCCTTTAGCAATAAATTATCTATATAATATTGAATTATTTACCTGATCATTTTCGCAGATGCCCAATTGCTCGGATGTTATATCACCGGATATAGGAATCACTTTGTTCAATGCCTTTGGTTTCTCCCTTCGCAATGTCTCGAAAAGCTGTTGAGGGTAAATAAAAGTTAAATGTTAAATGAAATAAATATATTTTAATAACTGTGAATTTTCTAAAAGTTTCTTTAAAAAAAATGTCAGAGTTATTTAACAAAATATTTCCATATTCTTCTGAAGATATTCTCAAAGCTTTAAACAAAAACTTTAAAAATAATTTGGTTTATCTGACGTAATTACCAATATCCAGATTTAAGTAAATCTAACTGTACAAAATGGTTAAAAAATTAGACTGTGTTGGGCTGAAAGTGGAGTTTGAGGGAGTACAAAGTCTCAGCTCTCACAAATTCTGCCAAACCAATTCAATCGACAGGGCGTATGAGTAACTTTTAGTATTTATTCTATTTAAATTGAAGCATTTGCAAATAAAATTAAATAGTTGGTGTCAATAATTTGGCGACAAAATAAAATAAGGAGCCTGTGTCTTTGCACAAGTTAAGCTTATCGAGCGAACCACTTTAAACATAAATTGTTATTTTTAGTACATTTATGGCTTAACACCACAATTTCTCAAAACCTTATATAACTATTTTGTTGATTTAAATTTCAATTCAACTGAAGTATTTTTCTACCATTGCAACTAGTTTTACAAGGTTAGAGGGTATGCAAGTTATAAATAAAAACCACTCACATTGACTTAAATTTTTTGGGTTACTGTTGTCCTACTAAAAGAACAAATTTGTTATTTTAAATTCAAATAAAGTTAAGATGGAGTTTTTCCCTGAAAGTTCTCTCAGGTATTTTTAAATAAAAAAAGAATCATATCAAAAAGTATGCCTTTTGAAAATTACAATTGGACCATGTCGCATCATAATCCACATATTTTATTTATTTTATTTTATTTTATTTTTATTACCTATTTGTTTCTAAATAGTTACACTTGAAAAATCTAAAAATAGGCCACAAACTGTTTTACTTGTTGCGCTACAGAATACTTTTCGCTACTCACCGGTGCATTAAGCAGCTCACTCAGCCGCGCTGACACTTCCTGTCCTCGTTTTGGTCGTATTAATAGATAAATATTTTTTATGTCTGGACATGAACGTAATAATTTTTCAACAAGAACCTGGAAAGCGAAGAAAAATAATATATTCAGCGAGATATGCTTTCAAGCAATACATATGTAAATAACTTAAGCTACATATATATATATATATATAAAATAAAGTCACAAATTTCATATGAAAAGCCATAACTTAAAAACTTATGTAATTTGAACAGTAAGTGGCGCATGAGTCGAGATATTCAAAAAATCGTATTTATGCATCGATTTTGATGAAATAAGAAAAGTGTGCGATCATTTAATTGAATTCAAACTTTTTTTTACATGTGGCAACACTGTCGAAAAATATTTCTTAAGTCAAACTTACTTAAAACTTTTTCGTTTGACATCTGCCTCTTAACTCACCATTTAAATCAAATCGTCATTCGGAAAAAGGCGGCAATCCTATTCAAAAATGTTTTCGTATAACCCGGTTTCCTTTCGTACCCAGACGGTTATATTTCATTTACCTAATAAATTTAATTAAGCTAATATTTTAGGTCGATTTAGAGAAAACGAATCTCATAACATTCTTCGTTTGAGTCCCATATCGCAACATTTGATTTAACTGATTATAATTTTAATTAAATTTTGAAACAGCTGGCAACTCTCTAGAAACATATGTATCTTAAGTCTTTTAGTTTGGCACGCATATTATAAAATTTCATTTACTTATTAATTTAATTTAATTTAGGTTTATGTGGGTGGCAACCCTCTTACAAAATATTTTGAAAATGAAGGTTTCGTTTTGCTACCTGGATTACAATATTTGATTACACTGATTACTTTAATTGAATTTCAACTTTCAAAAAGGTGACAACTCCCTGCTTATATGGGAACCCATAACGGGGCATTTGACAAATCTTATTAAAGTCTAGGCAGTCGCCATTTAGCCGAATTAACGTCACGTGTTTAATTGTAATTGAATTGAACTGAAAAATGAAATGTGCGCTTACAGCGTCATCTGTTGAGAATTTTTCGACTTTCCTTTTTTTCTAAACCTTTGCGTAGCAATTGCGAACAAACCCACTGTAGGAGGTTTACAATTAGGTCCTCTCGTTTTCAAGTGTTATGCATTTGAACAAACCACAATGTATTTATATATACATATAAAGATATTATAGCCCGATTTAAAATTAAATTGGAAAAATTTATAAACGAATTAGTACAAACAGTATTTACTTTGCATAAATTCTAAAATTGAAATCGCATGAAAACTTCTACCCAGTTAAAAGGAGATCAGCATCAAACCCTGCTACACCCCCAACAGGCGGCAGGTGCTGAGGTCATCAGGAGCAATGTGCTGACAATATGTATGTACCTACCTAAATTATACTAACTATGTGCGTAGCTATGTATGAGTGCGAAAAAAAATATTCCAAATTCTCACATGTCAACAGCGCCAACAAAAATTAAAACAATAATTCTACTAAACGGAGGCGACAGTAGCTAACTAACTGGCAGGGGCTGTCGTTAAAATGTCAGAAATGAAAAAAGAAATAGATATGGAAAAAAAACAAAAAAATTGCAAGCGAAATTCAGCACGGCGTCTACAACCAAAACAACAAAAATATAAGCAATTAAACGCAATTACCGCACGTAAATGTAAGGTGGCAGTGCTCATAAAAAACAAGCTAAAAAAAAAATAAGTAGAATAAATGAGTTTGGGTCGCATATGAGCGCAACACAATGAGCTAACGCCTAAATATATACTATGTACTCGAAATAATAAGTAGCAGTTATGTTTCTATTGGACTTTCCATCTCATTCCCACTCTCATTCACTCTCACACACTCTCTCTTTCACATAACACGTTTTCTACTTTACCCAGTTGGCTCCTGGCACTTTACATGATTATCAACTTACATAAATGCAATGAGGTGGGTATTGTAATCGATTACAAGGAGAAATGAACAATTCACTTAACGCTTTAAAAAGACCACAAGTAATAGGAATTGAGTAGTGTTGTTAACCGTCAAAGTGTACTGGAATGTTTTGGTTACCGTCAACCATCGCATTGTATCCATTTAGCTCATACAATGCATTTTTTTAGTACGAATTCTTTATTTCGAGGAAAACTAGGAACACAGGACACGTACTCCACAAGTAAGGTTTTTTAGTAAAAACCCGCCCTGTCACACGGACACACACACTACCCTATTAGACGAACACTTGGCAACATCAATGTCCTGCTTATCGACCGCTCATCATCGGCATTTCCAAAGCTACACAGTTCCATATGAACATGTATGAAAATCTACAGCTACGTGCAAAAAAATAGAGACATGACATTTTGACCAGTTTCGGCCATTATTCTTTTGTTTGTTTATTTCAAATTTTGCAGAAAAAATAGGAAAATTCAGCAAAATTCCATCAAACCTTTTAATTCGAATTTTTATACAAAATCTAAGTATGCAGTTTTATAGCACATTAAATATTACTATAACGAAATTCCCTTTTTCTTAAATACAAACAAAAATTTTTCAACTAATTTGTATGGAAGCAAATGTGTGACACCTTAAAAAAAAAATTATCAAAATTCAACGGAAATGTTTAGCTACTTGGGACTTGTAGTTTGTTTTACTAAAAACTTAATGGGCTATAATACTGCTTACTTAGAATTTTTATTTAAATTCGAACTACAATTCAATGAGCTATAAAACTGCATACTTCGAATTTTTATAAAGATTTTAATTAAAATTTAATGGCCAATAAAACTTAATTATAAAAATTCTAATTAAAAGTTTGAAAATTTATGAAAATTTTTCTGAAAAGTTTGAAATGCGCATTTACTCAAGGCTACTATGAAAAAATAACAAACATAATTAGGATAGTCAATCCTGTTCAAAATGTCGTGCCTCTATTTTGTTCTACATAACTGTATAAATGATTGCTGCATTTCGGAACACGTGTGTACTTGTGCTGGTATAGAATTAAACCCACACACACACACCATAGCCAGCCGCTTAGACACGCAAACCGACAATCATTATCGCCATCCTCAGATCGAGGCATATAGAGTCGTCCCAAAGCACCCCATTCCACTCTTCACATGCTACGTACTCGCATTTTGTCCGCAATGTTTTTGTTTTTTATAGCACTCGTTACTTTTATGGTCACAGCGTCGTCAAACCCCATCTACTAATCTACTGATTTACCAACCGGCAAGCATTTTTTTTATGAAGGTTGTAAACTAAACACCCCATTCTCCGTCGTGGCGTTGTACTTCAAGCGCTACGTGTTAAGTAAATAAAGATATCCTGCTCGTGGTTGCATAGCATCCGTATTCGTATCCGCTTCCTTTTACTGGGCCAATGGTCCTTACGTGTAAAGGTGAGAAAATGATTTAAGGGTTTGCGATTCCACTTTTACTGGAATCGCATCAAAGGGAATTGTAGATTTGCGTTAAGCAGTCGGGGAAATCAATTATGGTATTTGACGATATTTGCCACAGAGCATAAATACATTGTTGGCGGTGAGTGGGCTGTATGCAAAATCTTTCTATAACAGTCGTGGAACCTTATTCTTGTGGTGTGTTTTTAGTTATTACTAAGAGCCCTTTGAGTTATTCATTGATATTGAAGGTTTGTTTAAAATTATTGAAAGAGGTAAAGAAAAAATTTTGAAATATGTTTATCATTTTTATTCCAATATTATTTTTTTTCAGATAAAAATTAGTTACAATCAAACTAAATGCGCTTTTAACCAAAAAAAAAATAGATATTTTTATAAAAAACACTATCATAGTAATGAATTCCAAAGAAAAAAGGGAAAATTGTCAATTTTTTGCCGATTTTTTTTTTATAATTTCTTTGAAGCAAAATTTATTACAATCAAACATTTATCAGAGTTATAAATTCCAAAGAAAAGGGAAAATTAAAAAATATATTACTTTAAAATTACTATTTAAAATTTTTTAACAATGTTTTTCAAGCGAAGTCGTCGTTATAATTTTCAAAGGAAGAAGTGAATGTTAAAAAAAACTTATTTTGTCAATTTTTGTAATAATTTTTTAAATCTTTTTTTTTGCAAAAATTTGTTGCAATCACAGCTTTTTAACAAAAAATTATATTTTTTATAAATACCACGTTCGTAGTTATGAATTCCAAAGGAACACAGACAAAATTAAAAAAAATTATGAATTTTAAGCCAATTTTTTCGTTTTTTTTTTTGAGGCAAAAATACAAATATACATACATTTTTTAACAAACAATTACAGTTTTTTTATAAATGCCACTATCGTAATTATGATTTCCAAAGGAAAGATGAAAAATTAAAAAAAAATTCTTTTTAAAATTATGTTTCTATGAATAACACTGCCACAGTTATCAAAAAAAAAAGGAAAAGAGGAAAAATTAAGAAAAATTTTAAATATTAATAATTAATTAATATTAATAATATTTTAAATTTTTAATTTAAGTTCATTTCATACGATTCCTTCAAGAGTGTGCCCAAGCTATTTTGCCTCGCTGCTCTTTTTTTTCTCTACATAACATATTTCTGATTTCTGGCAACCAATTTTTTAAAGCAATCTCTGAAATACAAATTTAGGAAAAAAACTTTTTTTAATTTTTTTCGTTGCTTTTTGTTTTATTTCCTAAAAATCATTATGTAATTTAACAAAAACTAACTGGGTAGATTGCTGATTTAAATGTTTTCGACAAAAAATTACTTTGACAATGTGTAATTGGTTTATAAGTTCATGTTTACAAAATCAAAATACACAGTCATTTGGTTTCACTTTTTTCACCGCTTGATTCATAAGAGAATGGTATTACTTAAATATTTAAACTAAAAATTATGACACTATATTTTATTGCACATACAAAAGTTAAACCAACCTACTTCCATCTCAACGCATATTCGCCATTTTCACCCTATTTCCACCCCATGCCAAGGAATTAACAAAAAAAAAAACACAATAACATCAACGTCTATTGTTGCCTAAATTAAAAGCAGAATTAGAATTTTAGTGTATTCAAAAAATGAATACGAAATATATAAATACGCAACTACAACAATAACAAATATATACCAACAAGAAACGCCCAACAAATGTCTCAGTGTCATTTATCATTTCCCCAACTTTTGTATGCTATTTCAAACCGTATTCAGTATTATATTTTTATTTATTTATTTATTTTTTTTTTTTGCAGTAGTAAAATTTTCATTGTCCCGCGTGGCTTACACCAAATGCTCGAGGCAAAAAAAAAAAAAAACTAATCCTCAAATTAACGTAAACAAACAGATAACAATGGTATAGATGAGCGAATGAATCAACGAATGAATAAAGAAGAAACGAAAACAAATGTTGCAACATGCCAAATGTTGTGAATGTACGCGTCTACATTAAATATTTAGAAGTAGTTATAAATAGTTGTATGTCAAGAAGATAGTAATTACCGAAAAATGCAGGTAGGGTTGTTCTGGGAATATTTCAAATGGGAAAATTGTATGAAACTTTTGTATAGAACTTTTGAAATCAAGTGATGACAAGAGCTTTCTATTAATTTTATTTCTCTCACCCTATTCATAAATTCTTATTTTAGTTCTTTGGTTAAAAACAATTTACCTATCGTTGTGTGATTATCCTAAGCCAAAATAAGATGATCGATTTTCGAGAGCGACCCTACATAGGGAGCAATAAATCGAATCTAAAGTTATGTGCCCTTTTTTAAGCCAAAGCTTTAACTTCAGACTCGACAGCTTTAAAAGCCTTAATCCATTGAAAATTAGTAAGTAAATATTTGTATTACTTCGCAGATCAAGGTTTTTTGTGAAATAATAAAAAAATAAAAATTTAATGGCGTTTTGAAATTCGAAATATTTCGAAGTTATTCGCTTTTTTCCAAATTGTTGGGTTTTTATTTATTTTCTCGTGGTTTTTAATACCGATTCCACTAATTTTTTAAAAATTGAGAAATTATGATTTCCTTGTCACTTAATTTTTTTTACAAATTTTTTTTTAAGTTATTAAATTTTTTTAAAGATTTGGTTGCTATCTCAATCTTTTTGAGACGGCTTTTTTGCCAAATATTGTAGTACACTCTATTAAAAATCATAGCAATACAATGAGACAAAATTTATAAACGTTTTGTTTTCTTAAAGCGCAACATATTTCATGTGGAAAAATAAAAAAAAAATGGTAAGAAAACATCAAAATTTTTTAGTTTCAAAACTTAACGGAATCACGAGAAAATAGTAAATAAAAACCAAACAATTTCGAAAAAAGTGAATAATTATAACTTTCGAAATATTTCGAACTTCGAAAAATCGTCAAACTTATATTATTTCATCGTCGTGAATCAGAAAAAATAAGCTTCACAAAAAAAGCTCGACCTTCGCGACAAAATGATGGTCCACTTCACAAATTTTTACACACGTTGATTTTCATTACCATGCCACATAAATAGATACTACCATCATGTTATTGGTCACTTTTGTGTAGTTCTTTCACTATACTTTCATAACGAATTGCAACAAATATTGTAAACCCCATCAAGTCGTCAGCTTTGCAGAGCTTTCTCCTGAATTTGCAAAGCTCTTATAGCCACAGTCCCGAACTATAGTCGCAATAATGTAGAACCCATTTGCAAATTTTGCATAGCTTTCACTTTTTTTATTTAAATTTAGTGTGGAAATTTTAATTCAGCTTTCACCTTTCAACGCAAAGCTTTCACACATATATTTGCTTTTACATACGTATATTTATTAACAATGTTTTTATTTTTTTTATTTTAATTTTCCAAAGTGCACTTACCTTTCCCATAAAGCCGGTACCGCCTGTTATGAATACACTACGATCCGCATAAAATTGTGGAATGGACATGTAACTGCTCGTTAATATATCATCACCATTGAAGTGATCGGATTTCAAACTGCTGCCACCACTACCACCACTGGCGCTGCCATTTGTGAGACCCAGCAGATGTGCGGCACCCTCGGCGTGCCCATTGAGTAACAACATTTCACGTGGACTATTAGAACTCTCCATTTTGACGCGTATCGTATGCAGAGAATGTGGATATTTTGTAGAGTAAGTAGTAGTAGTAGTTGTTGTTGTTGTTGGATACGGGAATTTAATTTTATATCAAAGAGGTTTACTAATAGTTAGGTTAGAGCTAGTACTTCGTAGTTTACAATGGAATGATTTTGGATTTGCTGCTGATTCACTATTATTTTTTTTGTTTGTTTTTTGTGTATGTGTATGCGTGTTTTTTTTATTTTAATTTCTAATTTTTTTCGCAGACTCTTTGCAATTTGTAGATAATTGCAATTGTTTTAGTGTTGCTTGTGGATTTCGATGAGTTTGCTCTCAAGTTCAAGGTGGTTTGCGCGTTTTGTATGTAGCTAAGAGTAGATGTGGATAGTAAGTATGTAAATAACGTGTGCAGAATTCACTCGTAATTGAAATTGTAGTTTTAGTTTATTAAAATTTTGTTTTTACTTCAATAAACCATTAATTTTGGATTGTTTTTTGTTTTTTTTGTTTTTAATTATATAGAATAATTGATGACTCGTTTAATTGTTGTTTACTTGCTACTTGCTTTAGTTTATAAATAATGTTTTATTTTTTTTTTTCTAAATTAGGAAGCAGATATATTTTCGAATGTGCGCGATTTATATGCCCTTTTATTTAATATTGTATATTTTTGCAGTTATTTAGTTAATGTCTGAATCGTTTGTTCAATTAATTAATTAATTAATTAATTACTTAATTGCTTGGCTTAGCACGCTTGGGAACAATTGGATTTAAATAACTAAATTATTGCTCAGCTGCTAATTATAAATATTTTCATATATATGTAAATATATATTTTTTTAAGGTTTCCTGTCGCTGGAGCGGAGTAAGTCAACTGCTTTGCATTCCACAAAAACGGGCTTTTACCGACAAAAATTTGTTTAAATCTGTGTGTTTATGGATAGTCTTCTTCTTAGAAAACTCTTAAGCGTTTGGTATTATTTACTTCTTCTTCTGCGGCCTTGGAAGCGTACGGAAGATACCTGTGCCAGTGTTGCCAGATTAATTGCAATTTTTTCTTAGCAATTAATGGCGCTCCCTGATTTTGTTCACTATCTCTAAAATTTTATTTATTATATGCCGAAGTTAGGTGTTGAAGAGATTAGCGTTAATTTATGTGGTATAGAGCGAAGACAAGCTTAGAACGGCTAGAATAGGTTATTTTTATATGTATGTAGTATGTACGTAAGAGGTTAACAAGAATATGACTAATTAGTTTTTTTTTTTTATAATAGTTATTTTCTTTTTGCAATCATCGATTTGTGTAGATTTTGTTTTGTTTTTTGTTTGTTTTTTTAGTTTTAGTATTTAATTGTAGAAATTAACGTAGATTTTGTGTCTGTATCAACTGCTTAAGTATGTTCTTTCTACGTTTGAGCGTTTATCCATGTTGTCGGAATTTCAAAAATCCAATCTTTTCGTTCCAAATGTATGTGGGAGCATGGTGTTTATAAAATGCGCGCAATTAACTGTAAGGAGAAGGAGAGATAAAAGAAAAATTTTAGATTAGTATAGGTATTATGACAGTGAAAGCTGATAAATGCATGTTGATATAATTTTTGTACTAGCTTACGATTAATAAATCAATTGGGAGATTCACAAAGTAACGTAACGTGTCGTAATGTGAAATCATAAAATTTAATCCATAATTTAAGGTTGAGTTATTTTAGTTTCTTTTTATCTGAACAACAATTTTTGAGCCGCTGCAAAATTTTGTATGACTATGAATTTATGAAATGTGCGACATCTTGTGAATCCCCTGAAAAAAAACTTTTTAAGCCCACATTTTACACGCTTGAAAACCGCGAGTATTTCGTTTTAAATGTTTTGAACTGGATAATTTATAAAATAGACCATCATCAAAGTTTCTAACTGTCTAGAAAATTTATACAAATTCATCAATTTAAAAAAATATTATTTTATTAAAATTTTAAGAAAATTTTTGAGTTTTTAAAAAACAATTTTTTTTAAAAACGTCACCTCAGATTATAAAGCAAATATGCTTAAAAGGTATGCATAAAAATATTTAAAACAATTTTAAAAGGAACCATTATAATTTTTCAATGATATTTTCAAATCCTTCGAACTCAGGTAAATTTCAATATATTGATGGAAGTCTTAAAATATCATATCTTTTATATTTGGACAGTCTCATAATTTTCCACTACATTTAGATTTTGAGATACAGGGTGCTGAAGGTTTTCCATGAGTTTGTCCCAACATACATAGTATAAGTATTTCTCAATTTTTTTCCAACACTATTGTACGAATCACAATTCTAAAGACAAATCTGAGTTTTACAAAAAAAAAAAAAAAAAAAAAAAATTGAAAAATTTCGAAATTAAAAACGTTTACATTGGCATAAATTTGTTCGCTGTTAGAGCCAAAAAGGGGCTATAAAATCGAACCATAACTTCTGAACCAAAAGAAACTAGGAACAATTTCTGATATTTTGAAGGTTTTTGGCGATAACTGCAAAATATCCTCATATATGTATAAAATTGCTCTAAATTGTTGTTGCTTTGCTGTACAAACTTTTCATTTATCGAGCGTTTCCGGCTTCCAGAAAAAAACGCAACGAAAATTGATAACTACATAATGACAGAATCAAATCTATGTCTGTAACATTCAGTTGTGTATGCTCGCCACATAAAATAAATAAGCTACCAGTAAATTTTTATGAATTATAGTTCTTTTATCTTTTAAAAAAGTTTTTTAGAATCTTTTATAAAAGCTTACTGCTCGAATCAAATGCGATTTCCTAGCTATCAATTCGAAAAATTTTCGAAGAATATACTCTACTTAAACGTAGTGGTCGTGTAAGTGAAATATTTCAGCATTTTCCATGAATTTCTCATTGCATCAACTACAAGCAGTGTTGAAAACTAATATAATTCCACTTTGAATGCCAATTGCCCTTTTTTGCTGCATGCGGCAATCGGAAATTTCCTTGAATCCATACATGCTCGAATGTTAGTAGGTATTTATAGAGAAATAGTTAAATCATATTGTATTTATAATACATACATACTTATGTAGTCTCATATTCCCCAATGTGCGTAAGATATTTTGCGTCAACTAAGTCACATTAGCCTCCCTCTCGGCGTCATTCTTATGCCACTTACTTTTAGAATATTTACATTGTGGTGGCTTTGGTTAAACATTATTGATGTGTATGCAAAAATATGCAAAGTGGGTGATCATAAACTTGTAGAAACTTAAACATTTTAAAATAATTCAAACCAATGCTATTGCTGCCAATTCAGCATTGAGATTTTATTAAATATTTGTAACTACCAGAATGGACAAGGACGATTCAATTATGTATACCTTAAAGTGCGAATATAACAGTTGATATATTTAAAATAAAAGTAAAAACAAAATAAATATTTAAATACTGCTATTTTTTTTGTGAGGTGCTTTGCAAAGCTTCTCCTCTAATTTAGCGCGTGACTTTTATTTCCGTTTGACAAAAATCATTTGATATTTCACCGTATGATTCACGGCTGTCACCGAGCATTGTCCTTGTCTTTTCATCGAGTCAATATTCTCTTTCAAGTCTCTACTTTCATAAGCTAATTTAGAGTTTCTCTAAAACTTTGAATTTTACATACTATTACAATATTATGAAGGAAAGTTTTTTTTCATATTTAATTTTTTCCAGACTCGAAATATATTATTACATCTTTAAAATCGGTTAAGAACAAATAAAAACAGCCTTAATCCAATTTGTTTATAAAGAATTTTCTCATTCTTATACGATTTAAATTCATATTTTTTTAAACAAAAATATTTAAAAAATTAGTCAAAATGTGTTTATTTGAAAAATTTGGGTAATTTAAGAACATTGATTGCGGTTAATTTATTTAGAAAATTGGTTTCTATACTAAATAATTATTCCTATCGTAAAAATGTAGTATTTTTTCAAATAGGTGATAAGTCGTAATTCAAAAATTAAATCTCTTAGAACTTTAGAAATTTAAAATTTTAGGGTTTTATGATTTATGATACATTATGCCATTAATTTACCGATTTAAGAAATTCTGAAGGAAGAAAATTTATTTTTCATTAGTTCAGCGTAGTTCTTGAGAGCTGGATTCCAAGCGTTTGTCTTAAATTAAATTAAATTTCTTTAATTAAATAAAAATTGCAATTCTTTTGTAAAATTAGGTCCTTTGGTTTGTCATTAAAAAACGTGTTTTTTTTATTCTGCGCAAACCGTAAACATACGTGCTTAGGAGAGTAACCTTATTATACCTTTTTACTGATAGTCCTTTCGTAAAAATTCAATAATATTTTTTTTACTTTAAATTGTATTTTTTTAATGCAAAAATAGACTGACATTATCTTGTCTTGACTTAAGAAAATTATTTAACCTCTTGCACTAATTTTTTGTTTTTATTTATTTTAATAAAAACGCATCTTGTTGCTAAACTTGATAGTTTTTTGGCATTCGGAAATGTCGTATTTTAATTTAAGGTTATAAAAGGAATTTTTTGGGTAGTTGGTGCTTTTTGTAAAAATTCCACAATATTTTTTTAATTTCAATAATTTTTTTAATTTGAAAATTTTTTTGTTTTATATTAAAAAAAAATGTAATAACAAAAAATGTTGTTGCTAAATTTGTTTAAGTTTTTTTTCACATTCTAAAACGTCTTATTCTGTATTAGGCTACAAAAACATATTTTGTTTTTATTTTTTTTTTCAACTGCCATATATTTTTTTATTTTCAATTATTCGTTTGCTCATTGCAAAAATAAGTTACCTTAAAAAATTTCTTTCGCTTCGTCTAATTATGTGCATTTAAGCTTTTTTTTATAAAATCACTGTTTTATTAACAGAAATTATTTTTTTTTGACATTCGAAAAAGTCTATTTTAATATTTGGTTACAAAAATTTCTTTATTTTTGTTATTAGTCCTTTTTGTAAAACTGAAACGATCATTATTTTTTATTTTAACTGATCCTTTTTTTTGTCAATGTATCGAATAATCATAATAAAGTACATATAACAGTGATCAATTTAAAAAGCATTTGCTTCCATGATATTGTCAAAACTTTTCATCTGATAAAACACAATTAATTTTTTTTTTTTAATTTTTCACTCACTTCAACACACTGTATGCGACGCTTTTGCGACCAAAAACACATATAAATGGATGGGTTAAATAGCCTGCGAAAGGACTCGGTGGGCGTAGAACACGTGTAAGTAAATAAATTCAAATTCACCAAAAAAAACCAAAAAAAAAAAATCAACGCGCTAACCCGCAGCTACATAGAAATACATACGAAAACTAAAATTTAAGCAAGTGGGTTTATTTAAGTTAGTATGCAAATGGAAAGGCACTTAAGGAAGTACACTGACAAACCGCCATAAACCGCGCATTCGAAAGCCAACGTTACGAATGCGCTGAGCCGCTAGAACAGCGCAGTTATTTGTAGCTTCCGCATCAAATACAAATCGACAAATAAAAATAAGTAAATAAATAAATAAAGTAAAAATGAATGGGTGAAAGGACGGTCTACATACAGAGAGGAGAAGCACGAGGAGAGGTTGAGGGCGAAAAGTTTCGTTACAAAGTAATGAACTTTCGCTAAGTGCAAAGGGCAGTTCAGCAGTTGAGCAGGCGGGTGATGGGCTAAATGTGCACATGGAAAGAGCAGGCGAGCGGATGCTACTCAGCCTCTGTGTACAAAACGGGTGATCTCAGTGTTAGGGGTGCTTTACAGCGCACTCTATTCTATGCATTTATTTTATGTTTTTCCTGTTTTTCTTCGTTTTGCTTTTTGTTTTTATTTTTAATTTTCTACTGTTGTTCTTGCTCTTTTTTTTTACTACATACAACATTAACATTAGCTGTCAAGGCAGTTAGTGCTACGTACGAGTACCGTTTACTTGGATACTTCTTACGGAAATGTACAACTCAACATTTGTTGTTGACAACAGCGGAAACCGGCTTATACTGTGTTAGTGTGTGCGTGTGTGTGTGTGTCATATTGACAGAACAAATACGCGAACGCACAAGTGTACAATACGCGTGTAACAGAAAAGCTTTTCCACACACACAAATACATACACAAAAAAAAACAGCTAAACGGCCGACTGGCGGCAAGAGGTTTTATTGTCGAGCTCCCTGCCCTGCTGCTTTTTCCAACTGGCGTTTTTGCTGCGTATTAGCCCACAGCCTCAACGGAGCTCATAAATATGACATGTCAATGCATAATACTTGTTCGCACACATTCACATTCATTCTTTTCACTCTGTCGTTTAATGAGTTTTTATTACTTTTTAGTAGATGTTTCTACTATTTCTCTGTTTAACTTTTATATTGTTCTTTTTTTTTTTTTTTTTTGATTTTCTCCCCCAGAGTTGTCAATATTTGAGCAGAACTTAGATTTTGCAAAGTTGTTTGGCTGTTTTATTCAGGAAGTGTAATTTAATTTTTGTTGTAAGTGAATTCTAATTTTATTCATAAAAATAATAGTGAAATGTGTTGACAAGTTTTTCGTTTCAATTTTTAATTATTTATTATAAAAAAAATTGCATAATTCTATAACAAAAATAATGTGAGTAAAAGGTTCATACTATTTAGAAAATATATGAAAATTCAACAAATTAAAAAAAAAAATTATCAAAATTTAAAACTTTTTTATCCGAATTTCTGGAAAATTTTTCAATAATTAGTTTGAGCTGGCTAGAAATTGTTGTTGATTTTTGATATTTATTTTTTTGCGACAATAGTGCTACGATTTCTTTCATACAACGAACAAATAAAGTTTCCATTGTATGGAAGAAAATGTGGAACACTGTCGGCAAAAAACAAAAATTATCAAGCATCAACAAGAAGTTCCAGCTACTTCAAACTTTCACTTTTTTATAGTAAAATTAAATGGGTTACAAAATTGCATACTCAAAAATATTCGACAAAGTCGGTTTAAAAAGTTAGTTGATGACATTTTTTTAAATATGTTTAATTTTTATAAATTTTGTAAAAAGTTCAAAACTTCCGACTCCTGGTCTAATATATTCCACACCACAACAACTAGCAAAAATAAACGATAATTATTTGTCAGAAAGTGGGATTCAGGTAGTGAAGTTTTGAGAAGAGGAGACTACCACTTAATTAAGTAGCCACTAGATTATAGAAGATATGAAATTGAATGGATCCAAATGGATCTAAAGTTTTCGCCAATAATTTCTCATATCTCGCTGAAATAGATCAATCAACTTAGAAGAAGGCCATCATGTAAAACCGCAACTACCGCGACTTGAATTTTTAGTAACAGTCTTCTCTTACTCCCTTGGTTTCAGACGCTACAGTTATCCCACTCTTTTATTTCGAAATTTATATTTTTCTACTCTCAAAGAAAGATTCGCTATTTGTCAGAGACGCTAAAATAAGACATCTCTGTAGCTGCATAAGAAATTAACCCCTTCTTTATTGTTTTTTTTAATTTTTTTTTTTAGGAAAAGCGCACTGAGAAACTTCTCTTTCAATTCGCTACTCGCTGCTAAATACGGAGGTCAAGTGATTGGGTGGCAATCCTCTATTTATTCATACCACCAACTGGGTTTTAGGGAAAACAAGGTCTATTTTATATTTTATGAAAGACTTAGGCTTGGGCAAAAAATATCGACACATCGATAGCTTTGTTAGAAAAAAATAAGACAAATATGTCGATATTTATAATCTCCAAATATCAATATATCCGGGTATAAAATTTGTATCAAACTCAATATGTTTTTTAAGGTCTTCATGAGCCCAGCTCAAGTAAATTTTCATATTTTGCGAAATATTTTGACGGAAGTCTTAATATTTTTCAGTGGGGCATTATATTTCTAAGTTGAACTATAATGTTGATTCAGTTTCGAAGCCGTAACAAAGTACGCCGGGTATTTGCTAATAATAAATAAAAATAATAATGCTAAAGATATATTTTCTTTTTCGGCTTATACTTTTATTTTTTTTTAATATTTTTACAATATTTTAGGTAGTTGCGCCTTGAGGTAAAAAAAATCGATATAACGAAGTATCGATATTTTTTACTCTGCATATACTGATATTATTTTAAAATATATATCGATATTTCATGTATTGATAGATTTTTTTGCGTTTGCCCATCCATCTCTAGAAAGAGTCTCAACGCTCTATCACAAAGGTACAATTGCCTTATATATTTTAACTCTCCTAAAGCGCAGAACCCGAGTGCAGCAAGTGAATGTTTTATAAAATATTTTTTAGGAAGACAAAAGATAAAAAAAACATTACTGCAGAAAAAATGATTTTCTTCTCTTCTTTTCCTTAACAAAGTTCAACCGAATCCTATTTGAGTTTTAGTATAAAGTTTTTATGATAATTTACATTTCATTATTTTCAAGTAGCCTTTGGTTCTGCGAAACACACTTTATAACAATTCTTTGAAAAGTTGCAAAGTTCAATAGCTGTGCATATTTTTCCACTTTTTCTACCATTTGCGAGCGGATACGAGTATTCACAATAGCTTGATGAAATCAAGTTAGACGGGCAACATTTAAATAAAATAAACACATTTTTCGCTAGCATATGTAAATTGCATTTCAAGAAGAGTTTTGCAAAAGCAAATATTTGCCGGCGTACTTGAAAGCAAGTACATACATTTTGTATTGTTTTGTATACGCAGTAAAATATGAAAACATTCTTGTAAATATTTGTGAGTTTTAAAAATTCTAGCGTACGCTCAATGTAATGTGCTTAACATGCTTTTCAGATTTCTCTTGTTGAATTTAATGCGCTAATTTGTTTTCTAATTTTTGTAATGCGCTTTCTGAATCAAATTTTATTTTCTGAATTTATTATGAAAAACCGCAATATTATATGCAAATTAAATAATAAATTCCGTAACAAAAGAGCCGCAATCTATCTATTATTATGACAGTAATGTCTGCACAACAATTTTTGGCATTCATGGTTTTGTGGCTTTTTTTATTACAATATTTTAGGTATAATACGCAGTTTACACATCACACATGCGACCATAAATATATGTACGTCTTTATTCTTTTGCGAATTAGGGTGGTCAAATATTTTTCGAACAAGGTACTTTAAATTTTATAGTTTTTTTTTCTACAAAACTCACTCGACTCAACAATTTAATAGACATGTAAAGGCGCAGTTTTTGCAGCATATTTGGGGGGAAAAAGTATAAACAAACCGACAAATGTGAATAGGCAGCCTATATAGTACTTAGCGACTTATTGACAATTTTCGACATGTAATTTCTACCAAATGAACTTTTAGTTAATTTTCTATAAAAATAAAGTTCATTTCACATTAAACCCAGACAGACAACCGACACGGACCTTTTGACCAATTTATTCTTTAACATAATTTACTTTATAACAAAAAACATGTAAATTCAATTCTTAAACATTCTATACGTTTTAATAAAATTCAACAAATGTTAATAAAAAAAATTTAAAATTTCAAACTTTCTAATGATAATTTTTATTGCCCAAGTATAAGAAAGCGCAAGCTTACAGAAGCTCAAAAATCGCATTAATTTTTTATAATTTTTTTACTGAGAGATTGCTCATTTTCGTCATATAACGAAGAAATTAGTCAACCTTGTCAGCAAAAAAAAGATTATTCAAAATCAATTGAAATTTTTAGCAAATTTAAATATGCACTTTATTATACTAAAATTAAATGGGCTATAAAACTGCATTTCCAAATTTTTTTTTTTTAAATTCTGATTAAAAAGTGCAAAATTTTGATGAAAATTTTTTGCATTTTATTAAGATGTGGCCCTGCCTATGTTTATTTATTAATTGTCCTTTGCATGTATAACAAGAAAATGTATTCCGGTTTCAGTCAGTCATATAAGAGGTGGCAACCCTCTCCAAAATTTAGGTATGCACCTTTTCCTCGTCCTGTACGAACAGTGTGATACTCAAATTTTAATACTTTATATCCCTGTGTATAACGTAATTAGATTTAACTTTAAAGAAAGGTGGCAACCCTCTTCAAAATGTATCTTTAAACTTTCTTCAAACAGGTGGCAACCGTATTTTAAGCATAACATATACTTTGCGATCTATTCTTACACCTACTATACAAAATTCCAAAATTCGTCGGAGGCGGTCGACCGCAAACGCCGTGACACAAGATTTTTATATATAGTAAAATTATTAAGTAGCAAATAACGGCTAGCTAGCCACTTGCCCTCCCCCTGTCTTATAGTTATGATAAGCACTATAGTCCCCTTATTACTTGCACGAAAATTTTTTTTTGTGTCTTTGTGAAAGCACATAAATTTTTCAACGCAATTTTTGCACTTTTTATGCCTAATTTCCAAATTGCCATTGAGCTATATGCGCACACAATAGATAAGTAAGCGCCACTTTCATTTCCACGTGCCGAACATCTAGCCAGCCCAACAACTAAGCACCCACATATCTAAAACACTCACACACGTTTTGGGCACCAACCCCCCGCCTGTTTAATGTTTGATGTGGTTTCACATTTGCATATTTCACCAACAACAACACAAATGTATGAAGGTATCCATCTAACTCACTATACATATACGTACATTTAGTAAAGACATGCCCCACCGAATTTCACTGGACTGCCTTCATAGCACCGCAATTGCCGCCGTCGACGACTACAATGAAAATAAGCCGACATTATCATGAAAAATTTATATGCAGCAACTACTTTGAAGCATCCGCAGTGGGCGCACATGTCTAGGCATACTTAGAAAGCATATAAAGACTATGGATATGAGTTCACTGTGCAAAGAATGTCACTGGGTTTATATTTTTCCACTTACATTGCGAGGTCTTTTAAAGGAGGCGAAAAGGTCGTGGGCTGAGTCAAGAAGTTGCATTTGCATATTTTTTTTCCAACTATGTATGTAGTTTACTCAGTGTAAATATTTTGATAGTCACTTTATAGTTATATGTAGTGATGAGAGGTGGATGATGAAGTGGATTAAGGTTTAGGTTTGTGGTCTTTGAAGGACTCGTAAAAAATTGTTGAAACTACGTATATTGAGATTAATTTTGAAACCAAGGTTCAGTGAGTCGGTTGTGAGGATAGTGTAAAAGGTTGAGCAAGCGGTGTTCGACAAGGAACTTCTCATTAGTCTCAAATTTATGCATACAGATTTTGGGCGCAGATGGCCATCATAAAAGAAGCAGTGCGATCGCGTAGTTATTAAGAAGGTCAGCAGCTAGTCTAAAAGTCGATAATCAGTTAAGGAAATCAGTGAGGGTTTGCCGGACTTCTCTACAAAACATACTTATATAACTTTCATTGCAGAGAGCCGCAGAACTGTACAGAACACCATTGCGGTAGTTTCTTCTGGCAATGACCGTGAGTGGCGCTGCAAGTAAGCGCCCGAATCAGCTCAGCGAATGCAGTTTAAGTGGTCTCGCTAAGTGCCACCTTTACTTAAGAAGAATTGCCAGGACTTTGTTAGACAATGAGTGGAGAGGGCCAAAAGTGAGTTCAGTGAAACTGGGTAGATGATCCTTCTGATCTCAAGACTGCTCTTAAATTACAAAAAAAAATTTGTCATTATCGATACCGGTGCTGGAAACCCACATGGTGAGATAGATCATAACAGAACAATGCAACGGAATCATCTCAAAGTCTACTCCTCAGACGTATCGTTTTGTGATCTGCAGGAAGAATGTTTTCTGCCTGTTACAACATAACCGATTTACTTTTGAGTTGTTCAGTTGGTTGCCGAGCACATCCCCAGATGGATTTTCTCATACTGGAAACAAACGCCACAAACTTCATGTTTTTCTATTCGCACGTTGAAGTCATTCATCCAACAGCGTTAACAACATTGATTGAGACTGAACCTTTTTCTCCGCCTTTACCGAATTTTTGGTATTTTTTTTACAGCTGTCAATGGCATTTCATGGGCGACGCGGATATCAAGCTTTGCTCACTGTTAGGTTAGGTTAGATTGAGGAGACTGCCGCTCCACAATTGCTGCGAAGAGGCACACTTAGACCGCTTGACCCATTGTGATGCGACTGACAGATGGAACTCCTCAAGAAAGTATTTCCCAAAGATAGTGGTCTACACTTTCCACTTCTTCTTTGTGCCCGCCGCCCTGTGTTAGCTTTTAAATTAAAACCGATCTTAACCGGCCCTTGCATGAAGATAGGATTGCGGCGCGACTTCCGATGATGTACCTGTGACCAGGACAACTGCTGAGCTGGTACTACTAAAATGTAACGACTTAAAAGCAACTTGGCTGTTCGAATAGATCCTGGTGTATCGCAAATTCAGCTTAGAGTTCTTAAGCCAAGGAGCGGTTTCATATTCTGCAGTCAGGCACTACAGTGATTGGATAGACGTAGGAACAGATTTGGGTGAGAGTTCGCTCGATTGCATCCCACTACCAAACCTGCAATCCAGCTTGGAGTCGTCTGTAAAAAATGATCGTGGTTACTGGGTTTAAGTTTCGGTGGCTTTCTCGATTCATCACTTTCTGGGATACGTGTGCAGAACTTGTTGTTTAAAAAAAGTATAGAGGGATTGTAGTCCAGCAGTGGCCGGGACTACATCCAGAACTAATACGTAACCAAATGTACAATATTTCCTGTGGTGAATTCCAACTTGGCTGGAGCTTCTCATACACCGTTATTAACTGGAAGAAAGTTAAGTGTTTGTAAGCTTTCAAAGCAGTTGCTCAAATGAAAACATCAACCAGCTTAGCAAATCGTAGACCTAAACAAGGTAGGTCTCATCTTAAACTTGTTATTTTTATTTGGCGTACAACCTGGCAAGTAGGCAGACATTGGAGAGCTTTTAAACCGATATGAAGGATTTGGAAATTCTTTTGTTTATATTCCAATAATGGTATCTCTTCTCAACAGTAAGTCTAAAGTCAATGCATTGCACCAATGTACACCGTGAGAGATGAGTACATATATTTCAGTCGCTATCAGAAGTCTTCGATTTTAAGAAATTTCAAGAACCACGGAATGACACTTTACTGATATTCTCGGTTTCACTTTTAATTCCATGTTCCTTTCATTTTGGTTGTTATTCCTACATCCATATATTATATTATATTTTATAACTATTCCTCCCCATACTCTTACGCTATTTATACTGCTATTTTTCCACTTCCTACTCAATACTAATGGCGCTTAAACAAATTGACCGTATGCCTAACCAACTTAACTTTGTAGAAATAAAACATAATGTGGCGTTCACATTTGAACGAATACTTGCATACTAATTTGAATAACCAAACAAATAACAACGCACATCGCCTCATTGGCTACATAATTGCCACACTACGCGTACATTTAGATCAAATAAAAAAATAATAATTCAAAAGTCATACGAAATTATGCGAACTAAATGCGCGTTAATTTAGACATCGTTTAACAAGCGTTTGACGTAGATGATGTTCAGTAAGCAAACCGAAGTGCAGATAAGAGAAAATATATAACATAATACGAGTAATGAAGCTGCGAAGAAGAAATGTCACAATAGTTCGTGTGCTAAATTTTTCACTTAACTTGTTAACAGTTTATTTATTTATTTTTTTTTTTTGAGTAGCTCTTTTTTCGCTGAAATATTTGTTTTCATTTTTTCTTTATTTTGTTTTTGCTTTAGTTATTCGTATCACATTTTTGTTGCTATTTTTAAAGTTTGCAACATCTCTAAAGCGTTTCGTAGTGTAGCCGCGGTGTGAGGCTTCAGCGCGTAGTAAAAAAATTAACATAAGTTAAAATATTTGGGGGGCAAAATGAAGACATCCCAACCTAGCCTGATGACGGCAATAAATGAAGATGGACGTTTAACTAGCATATAGAGCTGTTTTTGTTGATACGTGGCCTGAGTGTGTGTGTGTGTCCAGTTGGTTAGACAAATAAATGCTTCACTTTAGAGTTGGCGGTGTTGTAAGCTAAGTCAGCGCGCGAGCACAAACTGAGGCAGACGACGATTGAAGTTAGTACTATAAACAAATATACTAAATTAAACTGCGTACATATGTGCATTACGATGTGTGTGTTTGCTTGCTTTGAGACAACAGTTATTTACAAATCGCCCACAGAGCAGATGCGCAAATAATTTAGCTGATAGTTAGTTGGAAAAAAATTTGCTGTACCTTTTGAGGCTGGAGTTTTTCTAAAATTAAATTAAAACTGATCATTTCAAACAAGAGCTGTCAACAGTTGGCGAAGCGCGTTGCATGTAACTAAAAAAACAAAACAGCATTCAATTTTTTTTTGTATCATAATTTTTGTTTTACTTGGCTGTTGTTTTTTTTTTCTCTTTAAGCATTCCTATTTCTTTATCTCCTACATTTATCTCATCCATTTTTGCTTTTTCGGGCCCAAGGTTACGACATGTCAAATACTTAACTGCTGCTTGTAGTCGCTTTTGATAAATAAATTGATATGCGAAATAAACAAAAACAACTACTAATTCTTGTGACATTGTAGTTCATGCGAACAGGTTTCAGTTTTTTAGGATTTGCAATCAATTGACAGCGATTGCACGTACACTGCGCCTTTTTAACACAAATACACAATATCAACGAATATTTAAAAACTAATGCGAAATGAGGCGCGCGCGCAGGTACATCAATTTTTTCCTTGACCGTTCATATATACATATATTTTTTTCTATTTGCTAATAATTTTGGTTTTATGACTTTGTTAGTCAAACTCAATGTAAAAGCATATTAAAAATTTCGGAAGGTTGTAACAAATTTTTTTTCGATTACATTTGTACATCGACATGGATATTAACATGAATATATACATACAGTTGTATTCACAAAAATAGCAGCAAAATGTAGTGTAAAATTGTGTTTTCTATCATTTAGTTTTAATTTTTTTTTTATAGAAATTGAGTTACTATTTTAACAAAAACAACGTAAATCAAAGTTTCAACTTTCTAGAAAATTTATAAATATGTGAGAATTTAAAAAAAAAATGTTAATCAAAATTTTCAACTTCTGTTTCTGGATTTTTAGAAATTTTTTTTTTGAGTATTTTTTATTAAAATTTTGAGGCTGTAACATAAAAACAATTACAAATAAAGAAATCAATAACGGAAAATAATGAATTATGGCTATCGATATTTCGGCTATTGTATCGATATCGCTTTCTTGGACGTAGCTGTTATAGTTAAAATTATCGATATCGACAAAGTTAAGCCACTTGCACTCAAAATTTAAATACATATATTTTCAAAGTTTGAAGTTATCGATATTTCTATTTTTTCGATATTGTTATCGTTAAAGTTATCTGTAGTTTTATAATAAATGTTAATGTTGTTATCTAAATAGCTAATAGTTAGTTATAGTTATCGACACAGTTATCGTTATCGCAAACGCAAACGATAAAATTATCATTTTCGATATTGCCAACTCTGTTATAAGTACATTAGGGTGGTACAAAAACGAAAGTCAAAATTTTAATGCTGTTACACACTTGAATTTTTCTAAATTTCTTTTTTGAAAGCTGCCATGTATTTTGCATGAGAAAACTACTATTTTTCATAGAATTGTTATAGAATCGTTGAACAGCAAATGGGTGATTCACAAGATGCCATAGTGCGTCATAAATCACAAAGTCTAATAATTTTAGATTTCAAAAGTTTTGGTTTTGGATTCCATTAAAACCAATAATTAAAACTAAACAATTTTCTACGTTGTATATTTTATGACTTTATGAATTATGACACCTTGTGAATCACCCAAATATGTTTTAAACGGCATACAGTTTTTCCCTTCAGGATACTTCAGATAATAATACCTACCCAATTGTGTTTTCGATATCGTTATTTTTATTTTTATCGCAGTTGTTATAATTATCGATATGATGAGCGTTATCAATACTCTCCGTGACATTAAAATCCCTTTCACTATAGTTTCCTTAACTTTGTATTTAACTTTTCAAAATTTTGTTATTAAATTTTACCCTAACAGAACCAAATAAATTTCATACATATGTACAATAAAGTGTAAAGAAAATAAACATCTTGAATACAAAAATAGGAAAAGAAGATTCAAATTAAAACGGCAGAAATACTGGCAGTAAATCCGAGACTATTTGGCAAACGCCAAAATGTAAGCTATTGTTTGACAGATGAATCATGGCAATGCAAACAACGGAAAGTATGGGGGGGAGAAAACAAAAATAATAATAAGAACTAGGCAACTACGATTAACAAAGCACATCAAAATGCCCAGCTAACATTTGCGCTTGGTTTCGCCGTCACAGTTCAAGCTTTTTATATGCTGATGTTTTCATGCCATTCAAATTCAATTTTTTTCTCCAAACCTACCAAACATTTGAACAAGCAAGCAACGTTCTATATGCACCGAAAAAAAAACTTTTTTTGGCAGCCATTTCAACTTCAAATTGACCTAAACTTATTGTAAACCAGGAACCCAGTCGTGAATATCGTAAATGAGTCACTGAGGAGTCTCTAGATTTTCACTCTTTTGCGAGAGGCTTTCTATATAGCTTCCGATTTATAAAACAATTGATCCTGACTATGAGTGATTTAACTCTATTAGCCCTATTTTTATATGACTCTTAGTTGCCACATTTTAGAGTCTCGAAACTTGCAATATACGTAACCCCCAAATGTTTCATATGAGACGCGATTTCTTGAGCCTAATACTTCACACAAATGAAATACTCATTTCAGACTAACAAACTTTGAGTATTGCGAAAATGTTTGCTGGGTATATGTAATTACTAAAGTACATACCTACAACAATAACAACAACAACCGAAATCCAGCTAAACAGCGGTTACGTTAATTGTTGCTTGCATGCCGCCAGAAAATTGGGTCACCAAGCGCAGCATGACATCGCCAGTGAACTACAACAACGCCCAAGTAAATAGCTGTTGATGGTCTGAATGGCGACAATATTCGCGAAACGCGATGTTGGTAGCTGACGAAAATATAGCAGAACGAGAACGAGAACGCGTCAACTACTAGCTGTAAGCTGGGC
Source organism: Anomoia purmunda (assembly GCA_951828415.1). Lineage (NCBI taxonomy): Eukaryota > Metazoa > Arthropoda > Insecta > Diptera > Tephritidae > Anomoia > Anomoia purmunda. The sequence goes on from OX639997.1 coordinate 114,099,180, forward strand.
AAAAGTATTGCCACCGAGGAGGAGTGAGAAACAGGCAAACAATGAGGATTTGTGGAGGACGATTAGTATGCGCGTAACGACTGTTTGTAATGCAATATAACACAATGAAACAGGCATTGAAAGCCGAGCGGGCGGAGATACGTAGAGAAAGGGAGAGAGGAAAAAATGAGAACCCATAATCAGCATAAAAATTCACGCTAAGCCGCAAAGGTAACTAGGCAATCTTCGTAAGCTAACATTGCGGATTTGGGGTAGAACTGAGAACTGGGCAGGGAAGTGAGTGGATCAAAGGAGTGAAGGTATCTAAAGAGTTGCGGAATGAATGAAGATGGTAACAGTAAGCAGAAGGGAAAGACGCACTTATACTTGTAAAATGGAAATTCATACAATTTCACCTATGACTAAGCCAAAGTTTGTAGAGCAGAAAAGCGTGTGATACCCAGAGCAAGTGATGCATGCCAGCCGCAAAGCATGCAGCTTAAGAAGGAAAATATACTAACTAAAATGCAGTCATGAAATTTGTGAGACTGCAACTTAAAGGGACAAAAATATGTTAACAGAAAAATAGAAAAACTCGTATTTGATTTTGTGCGCGCTTTTTGTGGAGTGGCGCTAATTGATAGCCCAATCAGTTATAATAATTGTTCGCTTTTATTGCTACTTTTTTTTCTTATAGTACAGTTGTTTTGCACTTGTGAAATATTTAGGCGTGACAAAGCAGTTGTGCTCGTGTTTTTTTTTTGCACGCAGAATTCGTTTTTAAATCACAGTTGTTTTAAAATTCAATAATTCAATTTGTTAACCAAGATAAGCGAAAACTGCTGCTGGCCAAAGAGTGTGATTTTTCTGCAGACTTGTTTTATTCTGCAAGTCAGTGGACAGAACACATTTTAAAAAACTAAAATAAGTTTTAATAATTCAGTCTTGGCTGTTATGGAACAAAACTATTTAGCTTTTATTTTTTCAATGTTCTAGGATATAGCACAAGATTGCTGGACCAATTTTTGGCATTATTTTATTGCAACTCTTTGATTCTGAGTGGGTTAGGTGCAATGAAACATGTCGGCTGCGATACTTAATCAAAAATCGATTATTTCTTTTAATTTAATTTTAAAACAAAGCAAAGATATTACGTTTGAATGAACACAAAAACAGTAGCAAAATGTTTTGCCATTTTTTTCTTTACTTACTTAATTTAAATTTTTATAAAAATATAGTTAAATTTACAACAAAAACCACGTAAAAACTTATAAATATTAAAAAAAATATAAAAAAAAAACGGTAAAAAAAATATTTAACTTTCTGATCCGAGTTTATAAAAAAAAATCTAGTATGCAGGCTCGGTATAATAAAGTTTTCAAGTTGCTGGAAATTCTTGTTATTTTAAGTAATTTTTTTTCGTTAAAAATTTTAGCCACTTGAAACACTTGGAAATCATTTTAATAAAATTTAATATAATGCATAACTGCGTACTCAAATAGTTTCAAAAAACTCTGACTGACTAAAAGGTTTAAAATTTTGATGAAAATTTCGTTTTTTAAATTTGTTGAATTTTCATAAATTTACTAGATAGTTGTGAACCCCCATTTTTTCGTTAATCTCAAGTAAATGTCACTTGTATATGCCAATTCAAATGCTAATTGGCTATCCAAAAAATATCTTTTTACTTGCAATCGCATAGAACAAATTTTTTAAGAGGACAAGTTTCAACGAGTGGCTTTTTTTGCCTAAGGGTGTATGTATCTAAAAGAATCCATTTAAAAAAAATGCAGCCAATATATTCTCGTCTTTTTGCCAAAAATATATTAACATAAACTTGTAGTTTTCAAAACCAATCACACAAGCAACTCATTCTTACAATTTCATTCAACTTTTGTAAGTATTTATAACTCTTCCCCTCGTTTTCGGCGCTGTCAAACCGTCAAACCCATTAAAATGCATAAATTATAAAAAAACACAACTGCAGCCTTAAAAAAAAAGAAGAATAATACATATATAAAAAAACAGTAAACACAAACCCAAACAATTTTTGGTGAGTGATCAAAGTCCAACTTGAATGGGTTTTTTTCAATGCCTCTGTGTGTGTGTGTGTGTGTGTGTGTGTGCGTATCTTCGTTGTACGCATACAGCAATAAAAACGTAGCAGAAAATTTCACTTTTCGAATTCCAAAAGACGTCTGCATTTGCAAGTTTGTAGTTATTTTTATATGTAAATGTGTTGGTATGTTTGTATGTATTTTTTATATGCGTATGAAAGTTTAAATGATATTCGTATGCACGAATGTAGGTGTAAATAAATAGTATGCAGTTATAAAGAGCGAATGTGAAATGAAATCAGAATAAATTTATACAAAGTGTAGCAATCACAACAAAAAGTAACACAACACAATAGTTCTATTACTGTAACAACAGATGTTAATAATAAACTGTGTAATAATAGAAATATTATTAATAAAAGTGAAATATGACAATAGCATTCAACAATTTTGATTAGATTGCCACATTGAGAAGATACATGGCATTTACTTATAGGCAGAAATACCAATTGAAGCTGAGTAACTGGAGCTAGTTGACCCTGCTAAAAAATGTGGAATTATATTTACAACGTGGTTAGAGAAAATTAGTTTATTATGCAATATTTTTACATGCTGGCAGTTAGCAATTCCTAACCCCTATGCATTTTGTAGTTTTGCTTGTAATTTGAAATAGAAATATAGTAGCATGTTCAGACCAAAAACTAATCTTAATCGCAATTATCGTAATATCTCAACTTGATTTTGGCAAGATTTCATCACCAATAATATCAGAACTTAATCTACCTTTAATTTACCATTGCAACCCTGATTAGCCCTCTCTTTGCGAAAACAACTGTCACACTGCCATGAAAACCAAGGCGAATTCATATAAGGTGGTATCAACTAATCAGTTGATTATTTCTTCTTTTCCCCCAATTCTGGTTTGTTCTGTTTGCACAACCAAAATACACGAGCGATACTGGGCGAGTTCAGATTTTGACATTTTATTCGCAAAATTTCACACATAAAATACACGAGGAATTCGCCCTGGTTATTTTATTGAACTTAAGCAAAAGGCTCATCTCTGGATTAAAGAAAATGTTTATTTATTTTTAACTGTTTAAAGTAGCGTCATTTTTTTCTTTAAACAAAGATATTTTCAACCGATTTCGTAAAAGTTCCATCAAAATGATGTTTCCTTCATTTCCCAATTCATTCCCACTTTTGGTTTTTATTAATATTTAGTTGTTTTTATTCAATTCAGCCAATTTCTATTTTTATTTTTTTGAGTGTATTAATGTTGCAGTATGATGCGGTTTTTTTTGTTTTTTTTTTTGATAAGCGAAACAAAATGTTCTTACATCAAAGGGTTAAGAATTTTATAGCGGAAGGCAGATAATTTTTATAATAATATTGCGGTATTGGAATAGAAAGGGGAATCTATCACCATCAGCGGTTAGGCGTGACTAAAAAATATCGAAATATCGCATGCCAATACTTTTAATATCGAAATATCGATAATCGATATATATTTCAAGTACCAATATCAATAATTTTCAATGTTTTTTTTTTTTATTAATCCAGCTCACGGAAATTTTTATATTTTTCGCAATATTTCGATGGAAGACTTAAAACATAATGAATTTTATAATACCGGTGAAAACCCCGCATATATTTTTCTATGTTGAGCCCAAGTTTTTTGTTTTTTTTTTTAAATAAATTGTTTCAGCAGTGATTGCACGTTGAGGTAAAAATATCGATATATTTCTTGCTCTGCATATACCGCTATTGTTTAAAAATATCGATAGAATATACATATATCGATTTATTTTTTTATTTGCCCATTCCTATCGGCAGCATTTCTAAATTGAAGAGGTGTTAAGAATTCCTGCAGTTTTTTTTTAACAAATAGAACATAACGCAATTATGCCACGTCTGTCAGTCGAGATTGCATTGGTTGACGTATAGGCTGCTTAACTGATTTTCTCGCCTCAGTGGATGAGGCTCTAGTGAGATAGATGGAAGTCCATTCAGACACCTACACAAGTATACTTTCTACACATGTACTCATGAAAAACTGTATATTGTATACATAAAAATAGTAAGCGTGTATGCGCTTGGACGTGTCAATGACCAAAAAAGTATTACTTGAACGTGATATGTTTGTTAAACATTTTGATCTTTTTTTTTATATTATCATTTCTGGTTGTCATACGCTTGGCTCTCTTAGCAGGTTACTATTATTATTATTTTTATTATGCATGGAAGTGTCTCAGCGCATAAATGGACGATGGCATTAATGGATACACCAAGGCATATAGAGACAAACCTTCGGACATACATACTCTACAAATGTATGGAAATGTGTGCAGACAGCTAGATAAGCAGACAATTGCAAACTACTTACTTTTTTAGTGCACACTATGACACTCTTTAAAAGTCCACTTTAATTGTCATACAATAAGTTTTTAATGTGCAGCCAGCGATTAGTAGACAAAACTGCGGAAAGAGAATTACCAACTTTGTCAGTTGAGGCGTGAAAATGTTTACGAAAATATATTTTTTGTAATGTTAAAATTTCCACTTAACCCCGAATGTAAAAAGGAAAACGAAAAATGAAAGAGAAAATGTGCCGTCTGCCATTGCTGGGGAAAAAAATGACCGCACTATATGGCCGTGACCCGGTGTGAGCGTGTGATATGACCAAGTCAGAGTAATCGTCCATAAAATGGGTTAAACGCTGACTGCAATCAGTCGAAAGAAATGGGCTAGTCAAAAATAAAGGGAAGAAAAAAATGTACGGCTATATTTCTGCGTGTGTGTGTGTGTGTGTATTTTATGTATGTAGATCAAAGTGTTAACTAAACTTTTTGCAATTTTGTTGGCAAGACTCTCTTTTAGTTTTTGCCTACCATTTTTTAATAGATTTCAGAAAGGAAAGTCTTACATAGCGTCTACAAAAATTTTTACCGCTTTTAATTATATTCGAAAGCAAATAAAATTCAAGCAGCAGCGTGTAAAGCACGCACAAAATTTATATGGCAAATACTTACTTACTTCAAATAAGCAATAAAAGAAAAGTTTAAATATTGCTATACTCAATTTCGATACAAGCATAAGCGAAATAAGTAAAGCAAGCGCTGTTTTCGGTCTGCCGAAGCGCACATACCTTTCATGAATATAAAAAAATTGAATCTACTTATTACTAAATTTTTAGCGTAGAAATAGACAATTTTAAAATACCCTTTATTTTCCGCATCTGGACATTGAAATTTTCTTTAAGCAAATTGTTGAAGCTGATGCAGGGAATGTTATAGAATAAATGTGGAAAATTTTTTTTAGAATTATTGTCAGTTTGGACTCACTAATGTCCGAAAATACTGAATGACTTTTCGAGGGTCTTCAACTGGTGACTGGGTAAATTTTCTAAAAATAATATTAATGAAGAAAACAATAATTCTTTTATTAGATCAGTGTGCTATATTTCAAGTACAACCACATGGAGAGACATTTTCTTACGCATATAAGGAAACTACAGGATAATGAGAACTTCTATGGGCTCCAATATAAATATATTTACTTTAAGAAATTCAAAGAAAATCATGATCATAAATTTCATGTACTAATTTTTCATTACACTCAAATTGTTATAAGTTAAATATATAATAAAAAAATTAAAAATACAAATTTTTGTATGTGCTAGCAGATATCAGATTCAGATGTTCCTTTAGATATTTTCCAATTAACCAGATTAAAAATATTAGAATTTATTCATAAAACGATTTTGGCAAAAATATTAATATCAAAATGTTAATTTTATTGCCTTCCGCCTGAAGGTATGCACACAAAGTTATAACAGTTTTGAGAGCCTAGTAATACTTTTTGTACGTAGATAAAAAAAAGCTGGATGTCGGACTTTTTTTTACAAATATCCTAGTAATTCTAAAATAGTTGGATAGTTTTCAATTTCGCAGATTATCATAGTTAGTTTCTAAAACATTACCCAAAAACTAATTCACAATTTTTCTCAAATTCCTTGGAGCTCTTGAAATTATCATAGATTTTAATTTTATCAATCTCCCATTCCCTATCCAAATAAGCATCCCATGGCTAGCACCGAATCCCAAACGGCCTTTCAATTAGCTTTGAAATGCTCAATACTTGTTGCCAGCAGACATGTTAACTGGTTTTAATTTTGAGCTATATAAACCGTAAAGCGGAAGTAGGTCAAATCATTTTTCGATTTTCTTCAGAAGCAAAACAAAAAAACCACAGAAAAAATAAATAAATAATATAATAACAATTAAATTATCGTTTACGCCATATATCGAATACTTAGTTGAGTAGAGAGTCGACTGGAACGACAAACTGGTTACTACGTAGCGGTTAATTGCTTGAGTCTCTGCTGGCGCCGCGCAAGAACGTCTGATGAAAGAGAGAAGCAAGCAAGCTGGAAATGGGCAACGAAAAGTGGGCGCACACGCACCAAATGAAAGTATCTGCGGCAAGCGGTGTAAGAAGTATACTCGTGTCGCATAACTACACGTACAGTTAAGTAAATGCGGCTACACACACACACACACACACACATACGCACACGATATTTAGTTGGATGTACGCAGGCGCAAACGTTGATTTCATTGTGGCAGCGCATAAAGCCGACGACACATTTACGTTTTAACGTGTTGACCTATTAAAAAAAAAAAAGCCGCTATAGCTAACAATACATAACAGGTGGAAGTGGGTCATATCACACACACACAATCACATATGTAATTAATAACACTTCCATATTTCCATGCCACACGAATTTGTGTATATGAAAATTTTAAAATTTTTAATTAATAATGTTTGCTGTTTGTTTGTATGCATTAACTGTTGTCTTTATGCTTCATTGCCTGATTTGTTGCTGTCAAAGTTGAGTTGTTGAACTTGTCGGTTGATTGACTCTCGTTTAGTTGTCCAATCGATCGGTGCATCACTTTGTGGCTTATTCGGCATGGTGAGCTATTGTGATGAATGATTAAGCGTTTTTTTCTTTGTTTTTTTTATTTTATTTTATTTTTATTTTTTTTTTGCCATACCATCTCATCGCACAATCAGTCGCGGTGGCGCTTGCCAGAAGCGCAGATAATTCATTGCGTCAGTAGTAAACTGGTTTGAGAAGTTTTTTGAGAGTTATGACACAAATTGTTTGTTGACTAAGAGATATAAATTTGTATATTAAACCAGTTAAATTAGTATGTATATCGTGAATTGAGGGGAAATTCCGATAGGTGGTACTCTGGTCGAGATATTTCTAAAAACCGTATTTAAAGTCTGATTTTATTCAAATTTAAAACATGTATTAGCCTAATAAATATAAATATTTTATTTGAAAATCAAACAGATAAAAAGTTAGAGACCGTAACGGTTATAATTTTCATAAAAAAGCAATCATTATTTAGCGTTATTTTGTGATACCACATTTTTTGATCACATTTTATCGAAGCTTTGCGATATTTTATTTTGGATCAAGTGTGATCGCTATTTTTTAATATTTATTTTTTCGATCACATATGATCGATTTTTTTTTTAATTTTTTTCGATAAAAAATAATCGATGCTCTTGGGTTTAGATTTCTTCTGATCGTGTTTGATCGATATTTCAGAGATTTTTTTCGATCAAAATAATCGCTATTCTTGGATTTACGATAATAATTGACGCAATCAATTTTTCGGAGAATGGCGGTAATAACAACAACACCAATAATAAAATTTATATTTTATGTTCTATGATCGAAAAAGTAAAAATCACAAAATATCGGTCTAATATAATCGAAAATATTGAAATCAAAGAATTGCGTTTATCTTTGATCAAACAAATAAAAAAAAATGATTATGCAATGACTAAATACAAAAAAATTCTAAAAGAAAATAAGGTCATATTTTCAATTTAAACACAAAATACAAGAGCAATTGTTTGAAGTTAAATATATGTATAAGAATTTTGTATGAGCTCATTTTATGCTAAAAAAAAACGTCCATGAAATTTTTAAAAATTTATAAAATTATTATTTTTTCATTTACTATGTTTATGTCGTTTTTCCAATCTCCCCGATTATAAAATATGGCATGTTTTGGATAACTTCAGAAATAAAAGAGAATAATCAATAAAAAAAAATTGCCAAAACACCAACAACTGTTTTTGTTTACACAGCGAGAAAAAGTAACTCAATCAATTCGTACCCTTTAAATATCAGAATATTGCAAGAGGGAACTTTTACGAATTAAAAAATTCGATGCAATTTTTTTTGTATATTTATGAAGCTAATTTTTGTTTATAGTTTTACGTTTTTTATTTCGAAGCTCTTCAGTTGACTAATTTAAAAAGACAAAAGTTTTTCAGAAAATATTTATATTTATCTTAGACACTTAATGCATTTTTTTGTGGAAAAAATGAGAAAATTTAAATTTTTTAAACTTTTTCGAAATTTCTACATATTAATAGAAATTTGTAGCAATATTGCATTTTTTACTTAATGGCTTCAAAAAGATATAGTAAATATGTGGTCAAAAATTTCAGAATATATTATTTATTTTAAAATTTCATTTTATGTATTAAAATAGTGACTCCCACAACGTTTTGTTTTGGTTTAGTTTTTTATATGATAAAAATTAATTTTGAATCCTTTATAACTAATACCAATGGGAAAAACTTAATTGTCATTTAAGAAAAAAATTAGAAGCTTTGCATAGTTTTGAATATTTTTTCAAAAAGCTGAATGGCGCATCTATGAAAAAAAAAACATATATTCATATATCGATATTATATATTAACTATATTTTTTTTAGAAATCAAATTGATTACATGGTATTTTTATTATTATTATTTTTTTTATCAAGCTTCCCACAAAATATTCAGTATTTTGGCAACGTTTATTTTTTCTATTTTATATTACAATTCATTTCGTAAATATTTACTATTACCAAAATGAATCAATATTTTGAAGGTGAAAAATACGTGAAAATACACACATAAAGTCTTCTCATAAGTCTCAAAAAAATATTTATAACTTTTATCTTTACACTGTCAATCCTCGAAGCATTTTACTGCGCTGTCCAAGATTACATAAAGACTAGTATAGAGATGTGTGCATGTAATCATCAACTCTCCGAGCACTCCTTTGTTTGCAAAAGCAGCAAAGCAGCTAAGATAAGACTCACACACTCTTCACTGCTGTTGATTGTTGCTTTTTTTTTTTTTTTTTTTTTTTTGTTTTGTAATAAAATTCCATGCGCATGCGCAATCTGTAATTTTTATACAACATTTACATGCACGTGTATATAATGATGCTTTACTACTTTTTCTGCAATTTTTTTGCATATATTTGTTTTTGCTTTTTTTTCTGCACACACATTTTATTTGTGCGAGAGTCCCGTTCCGTTCGAAGTGTAAATTTTAATAACAAATACAATACATAACCATGTGCTAACTTGACTATTTACTTAGCCGTCAACTTTTTTTTTTTTTTTTTTGAGTAAGACTTTTTTATTGTTAAATAAATTTTTGAAACGACTCTTCGTTCACGCTCATACTGGGCGCGGGAAAGTTTCATTGAAAAATTAATGGGATTTAACTGAAATTTTTGGATGTATGTAGATGTACATATGTATTTATAAAAAAAATATTAATATTATATGAACATAGATACATAGTCGCATGCGTTTGTAAGCTTGTGTGCGTGTGCGTGTGCGTGTGTATGTTTTTTGTACACTTGTAACCTTGAAAGATTTCGCCAACCCCAGCGCAACATACAATATAAATTCGTAGGTATAAATATTTTAGCTAATCTGGTGATATTCATGTTTGTGGAGGGATGTAGTATGTTGCTGCGGCGCCGACAATTATAATTCATTAACATGTTTGAGGCCTGTTTTTTTTGTTTTTTTTTTTTGTTTTTTTTTTTAATCAGAAAATATAAATAAAAATTAGTTTGTATGCATAATATTTTAGGAAAGGCAAAAATATATGTAAATGGAATTGCAAACAGGGATGAAATTTCAAGTAAGACAATACGAACTCGAAGTAGAGCAAAATTGCAAAAGCACTGTGCAAAATGTTGCTGAAAGAATTTCTTTGATTACCACTGGTCAGTTACAGCTTATTTCTAAAATAAAAAAAAAACAGACTTTGAGCTGGTACTAAAATTTCATATTACCAATCGGTTGAAAAAAAAAAAAAAATTAACAAATTTATCACTAAACTATTTTTCAATCCACACCACTCAAGGCTGTGCGGGGATTCCGAAATTAATATTAATGCACCGCTGTTTTTCACTAACTGCACACTATTTTTTTTTTAACTTAAGTTGACATCAAATTAATTTGTTGCGAGCCTTGAACTCGATATATGTATGTAGATATTAAAAGTATATTTGTCATGTAATTTTTTTCGAGTTTATTTTTTGCACGATTCGCTTTTAAATATTTTGCATAAGTATGTATGTAGGTCTGATTAATTATGTAAATAGGTGTATGATTTTCTAATATTCGCTTATAGTCTATCCTATTTTTTTTTTATTTTTTGCCTTTATCTGTAGTTATTTTTTGAAACTTGTACAGAGCATAGCTCGGGTTTTTACGAGAAGTGGATTTAATCAATGCCGTGTGGAAAATTCTCAAAGCGGCGGAGAAATTCAACTCGGCAAATGCTCAAAAAATTACTACAATAATCAGCAGCTTACCGAAAGTTTCATAGCTGGGAGAATTTCCAAGCATTCGAAAGTTATTAAAGAAGTACTCGAAAGAATGGCGATAGTAGAGAAATCGTTGATGAAGAAAAAGAGTCCCCACTCAAGGGCAGAAAATAATGACAATTACAAAATTTTGGATTTTTTTAATCGCCCAAAAAAAAAAATAATCATATTGCGAGTTTCATTTTTTTATCTCCGAAATGATATTTTGTGAATAGTTTTGTTTTTTTGTTATTAAAAGTAATAATTATTCTATGAGTTTTTTTTCGTAAAAAATAATCATAATTTTTTGTGTCTTATTTTTTCATCAAAAATAATCATAATTTTGTTAGCTACATTTTTTTGACCGAAAGTAAAGCTAAGTTCTTGAGCGTTATTTTATCATTCAGAAGCAAAAATGAATTTTTTATTTATTTTTTATTTTATTGCAGATCGAAAAACTCAAACCAATACACCGCCTTACCAATAACTGTTTAATGTGAAATCTTTTTTGGTATGCCCTCGTTTACAAATGTGTGTAAATAATATATTACGTATGTGTATTTTTCTTATTAAACATTGTTGTTGTTGTCATTTATGTCGACGAGGGCCTATCGAAAGCAATTTACCACCAAACTGTTATTTGCGAAGCGATGAGGCGCATCGAGACTCTGATGAATGAAAATTTATTCTTGCTTTAAAAATAGAAAATTCGTGAATACAATATGTCTCTATTTCTATTTGAATTAAAAAATAAATCAAGCACGCCTAACCTAGGTAGGTAAGTAAGTTCGAAGTGGGTGAAAAATATTCCTTCGGATCATGCAAATTTGTTTTTTCGGACATAGATTTTTGTTGAGCAAATGCTTTTAAAAAAAATTAAATTAGTTGACATTATTATTAAGTGATTTATTATTTAGATAACGTCAATTTTTCTCCTAAATAGATACTGTGGTGGTTATTTCTTTAGCATCAGCATTCAATATAATACCACTACTAATTTATTTTTAATAATTTTGTATAAAAGTGTAGTTGTTTATATAGCATAAATTACATACATAAATCAAAATTTAAAACTTGTAAAAAATTTACTTACCGCAAAACAAAGTTAAGCAATATTTTTCATTTCTTTGTTCATGCAGGAATTCATCTTAATGATTTAAAAAATTGTTTAATACAAAAATCCGTCTAGATGCTATAGCAGCATTTCTGCTCAAAAGCGAAAGTTTTGAAAAAAAAAATGTCGTTGAGGCTTTTTTCGCAATTTGGGTTTGATATTTCAAAAAGTTTTCATCAAATTTTGTAAGTTTTTAATCAGAATTTTTGGAATTTTTTTGTGTACGCAGCCCATTTAAATTTGGTACAATACAGAGCAAATTTCAGGTAACTAAAAATTACCTTGGAATTTTGATAATTTTTTTTCGCCTTTTTCATATGAAAATAAAATGCGAAATATTGTTCGCAATAAAAATTATCAAAAAACTTTGTTATACTGAAATTGAATTGACTATATATAAAACCGCATACGCAAGAAATTTTCCAAAAAATTTGTATAAAAAAATTCGAAGACTATACCATTGAGAAAAAAGAAATATTAAAAAATAAGTATTATATTGAATTTTAGTGCTTAAGATATGACCATCACTGTGTATACTTAATTATTTCGATTGTGCGTTTTTCGTATTCAAATTTTAAGGTTTACTTTATAGATAAAATTCGAAATGAACAACAAAAACATTTCAGTAATTCTTATACACTCACTTTCTATAGACGACAGCTAGCTACTCCAATATATGTATTTCGAAATGCACATATAGACGCGCATATACTCTACATATATAAATATAAATGAATGCACCCAATGGTAGGTATTCAAATTTGTAACACGATATATTTCTTGCGCGACGTTGCTATGATGTTGCTTTTATTTTACTGCACACTCCAAAGTCAACACAAACTACTTTTTTTTTTTTTGGTAATCAGGTAACTTTTTTAATTAGGTCAGTGGCCTTGTATGACTTTCGGTTTTGGTTTTCTATTGAGAAAATCAGTAAGTAACAACAAACATATTCAATACACCATTTTTAAATAATATGCACATATCTTCCTATATGTATAACAAGTATTCATATCCAAGCTTTCATTGACTCAAAATACGTCTGTTTTTGACTTCACCTTTCTCGCGATACAAAAATCCAAACTCTTGTTTTCATCGTCTATGCCTTACTTCTCAAATTCTTTCACGAATATCGAAGAAGACACAATTCTTTTCGTTTTGTCATTTAAAATTTCTCCGCAAATTTCACTTTCTCGCGCAAGGTGGACAACGCACGCGCGCACTCACACACAAATTTAGGCGCTTCGCGAACAGCCAACGCATTAAAAAAACACACAACACTGCTGACCACAAACAATGTTGGTGCATGGGCAACAGTAAGGCAATACAAAAAAAAAAAAAGCCCCCCTCCGTATTACCGATATCAATGTGTAGTATTGAAAAGTCTTGCTACTGATGGTCCTCTTTGAGTTTTTATTTTTATTTTTTATTTTTTATGAATTGAATAACTAAAACGCCGCGGAGGAATGCACGATCAGTGAGTGAAGCGTTCGATTAGTCTGTTCGCTGCTGAATGTCAAGCCTCAGCGACTGCGCAGGCGTGGAAACCGCAAGTTCCAGACTTTATAACAGAGACCGACCAAGCTCGGTAGAGAGTATTGAATAAAAAAAACTATTTTAAAAAAATAAACAATTTTCGCGTTAAATAATCACTTTAGTGAGTTTTTCACGCACTTGCACTGAGACCACTCTCTGTCTTCTCTGCATTCACCAATTTTTTCGCGTTAATCCACACTACTCGTACCCGCTAACGAGGTGGCGTTGGTGAAAATAATTTGTGGCTTGACGTGAAGCCGTTCGAAATTGAACTAAAGCGCTGGCAAAGAAGTGAAAGATTTTTATGTCAAGGTACGAAAGATAGTGTGTGTGCAGATGGCGAGCAATTGCCGTCCCACTGGCTCTTCGAACAACTCACCAATTAGACAGACGGACAGCCACACAGTGGATCCACAAAGAGAGCCGAATAAAAGACAGTTGTGAGAGTCGTCGACAACGGATGAACCAGCGCAAGTGAATGAGAGCTCAGGCGGATGACCAATTGACTGCCCAATGGTGCGTCCGGATTAACGACAACAACCATGTCAATAGCCCAAAAATGCAAATACACAAAGACATGAATATCATATTGTTGCTGTAAAACCAAATTATCCATCCTCACCCTCTTCATCGCCTCTGGTCAGCCAAGAAGAAAGAAACTAGAGTCGAGCTTAAGTACGAGCACCTGTTCAGGCGACTCAAATATCGCAAAGAAAATATATGAACATATAGTAAGTTTTGTCTGTACGAGTAGTTATAGAAAACGGTGAACTTTTTGGAATGAAAGAAGTGAAAGAAACTCGAAATGCAATGGCAATGCTGTGTTGAAGTTGGAGCTCTAGCTGTAGTTAAAATTGGCTGTAGAGCTGGTGGAGATGGTGGAGATGTAGATGAAAAATACGAGCATAACTAAAAATAACAGCTAACTGCGCGAAAGCATAAACGCTGTAAAAAGAAAGCAGTCGTGGCATAGAAGACAAGATGAAATTAAAGATTAAGTTTGGTAAAGCAAAGAACCGCCACGCTCATTGTCGTGAATGAGCGCCTGATGCGGCAAAGCACAGTGAGCGAGCCGAGCCATTCATAAGTCAAGCGAACGTCGTGCGTGTGAGCGCAGAAAGTCAGAAAGCGTTAATTAAAGAGAGATTTGCGTGCAGCTACATAGAGATAGATGTACAGATTTACAACCAGCCATGGATGCGTAACGACGACTAAGTTAGTTAGTTTGGCCACAAGTTAATGAAATTATTTTTTGGCAAATTGCCGAAAAATAAAGATATTTTCATTAATTTTAAGTCCATTTCTACGAATTTAAATCTTGCATAAAAACATTTTTTTCCCCGGCTAGGGAGGCTTGTCTTGAGAATTCTTTTATTTTTCCACGAACATGAGTCAAAGGTGAAATATGAATAATACGAAGGTTAAGGTTAGAAAAGGAAATACATGAAACCTGATTTTTTTTAAATAGGCGTGGCACCGCACACTTTTGTGCAATAAGATATGTATATCTCAGAAACCTTTTTATCAAACTCTTAAAGCTTTACATTTTAACTCAGTAGGCCTAATTCAAAACACTATAGAAATGGGACAAAAACCACGCACATCTCTCATATAACGGTAACTTACAAAAACCAAAAAAAAACAAAACCGATACTTCAGTAACTATAAAAGGTGATTTGCACAAATTTGATATACAGAATTTGGTTAGAGAAAGGAATACGTGGGTTCGACAAATTTAAAGCGAATAGTTATAGCTACGAAACTACATTGCCAAAATCTACCAAATATGGTACAGAATGTAAACAACTTATGAAGCTTAATTTCGGAAATTATAGAATTTAAAGAAACCCGCCCGCGCACTTCTCTGACTAACAAAAAAAATCACACTATTCGATATTTTATTAAATCGTGCAACAAATTAGCACAAATTTGGTACGAAGAATTTAATTAGAGAGGGGAATACGTAAAAGTACAAGCTTTGAAAAAAGGCATGGTACTGAATTTTCTGTATACAACAAGTACAGTTTATTTGAAACAAAAACGAGCGAATGGTTTTTAAAATTTGATTTAAACCGAACTGAGACCCTTTTGTTTTCTATACATTTTGTATTATTTTTTATAATTTTTTTTATTTGCAAAATAAGTTTCATAAAATCTTCCATCTTTTTAAAGCCTTTCTTTTTTCAATTTCCTAAAATAACCTTATGAACTCAACATCTTTATTTGACAATAGCAGATATTTTTTATAGTAGGCAAAAAATAACAAAAATTGTGGACGGCAAGCAATACGCAGCATAATTTATTGAACAGTTTTAACATTTCGATTACGGAAAAACGTGTTCACTTCACAAGACCGATTTTTAAACCATACAAAATATCAAAAACATATAACATGCGCTTAGTTTGATATAAAAATAATTTAGCTGGGTTATTTGCACCGCCAGGTGATCAAATTCAAATACTTAGTTATTAGCTTGCCGTCATACTCATGGAAATAGCTACACATAATTCAAGTTTTTCCAATTATTTCACTTGCAAATGCAAACATATCTACGCCTTTGCGTATGTGTGAAAAATATTTTGGGCATGAGAAACTCGTATGGACTCGTATCTAAGATTTCGTTCAAGACTTGCACGATGTTTTATTTACTGAGGAATGTTGAGAAAATTTGGCATTACCATTAACATATACAAACCTACATACTAAGTAATTCGTCATACCGGAATCCACAGCGATTTATAGATAATTGTTTACTTGACAACCGTATTTGAAATATGTTTCTCGAAATATAAGAAAAAAAACCATATGCACTGTTTCTCTTAAATTTTTGGGTTAAAAACAGACACGAATATTTACTATGACAAAAATTTGCAATCGGTACATTATCCAAAATAACAAAGTAATACTCATCATCTACGGAAAACTCTAACTCTAACCTTTTTTCCAGTGAATCAGACGTGACTTATTTAACTTAGAAAGCATAGTCCCGTTTAAAGTGTACCGAGTGACTTTATAAAAAATCATACAGTTCATACATTTTTTTAACCTTTTTAATTAGAATTTTTAGGATTAAGGATTTACTCTGCCAGGAAAATGAATATATTACGTTAACTATATTTTTTTTTAAATTGTGCACAGCTTTTCGCGGTAAGTCTTTATGTAAATTTTTTATAACATTTAAATTTGTAATACAACACAAAGCATAAAAACTTAAATTTCGTTTTAATCAGAATTTTTAGAAAATTTATGGGTATGCAGTTTTATAGGCAATTCAATTTGAGTAAAATTCCACTTGATTTTTTAATTTTTTTTTTAAATTTTGGTCTTGGAAAACTTTTTTTCATATAACGCATAAAGTTTATATGACAGAATATGTCCAAGAAAAAAATATTAAAAATCAACG
This sequence comes from Anomoia purmunda, assembly GCA_951828415.1. NCBI lineage: Eukaryota > Metazoa > Arthropoda > Insecta > Diptera > Tephritidae > Anomoia > Anomoia purmunda. The sequence goes on from OX639997.1 coordinate 114,115,965, forward strand.
GTGTTTTATAAAAAGTGCGCAAGACCAAAATTAAAAAAAAAATAAAAAACTGTCAAAAACCAGCCAAATTGTTTAGCCATGTCAGACTTGAATAATAATATGCTAAAATAAATGGACATACCCAAAAGTTGTCTAAAATTTCAAATTGATATTTTTTTTATTTTTATGAATTTTTTTTTTTTTATGAAAATTTAATAACGTCCAGCATTTTTTCGAATTTTCATAAACTGTGTGTGTTGCGTGAAAATTTAATTTATATGCTTTTTGTTATGTTACAAACTAAAATTTTATAAAAAAAAAAAATTAAGAAACACGACAAAAACATTGTACACATTTACAATAAAATCACATATTCACTTTTTCGACAGAGTGAGTCCTCAATGGCCTAAATGATATTGTCTGACTTCTTTGAGTTATTAATAACGTCCCGCATTGTACTAGAGCTCTATCTCTTTTTTTAACAGCTTCTCTATATTTAAAACTGAAGTGTCTTGCATACCCTGTAAGAAATTTTTGACCTAGCGATTACACTTTTTTACCAATTTGGCAAAAAAAAAAATTTCGTTTTTCCACTAGCATTATCAATGTTATAAGATTTTAAGACATCTGACAAAAACGGAGTTTTTTATAAATAAAAATTTTTTAAAAATATTAACAAAAAAAAAATTCACCTCAGATCATAAAACAGGTTTAGCCTATAAAACCTGCATAAAAATATTAAAATAAATTCAACAGAAAATATGGAAACAGTTTTTTTTTTGTATGGGTAGTGAGCAACCCTATAAATTTAAATAAAATATATAAAGTGAAAATATAATGTGTCTAATTATATAATCTATCAAATTAAGCTCCAATCGAACTACCAAAAAATGTAATAGGCTCTAAACTAACATTTTCCAAGTCAAACTTCAGTTACTTCTTAAAGTAAATATAGATATTAATAGAAATTTTTGTATGTAAATGTGTTTGCAAGAAATCATATATGTATGTATGTATGTACTTATAGACCACTTGTTGAGGCCTTCAATTCATGGCAGGAACTACATAGAATGTTCCACATTGAGAGCATACATATTGCGAAAATTCGTTATTAGCTAACCGACTGGCAATGACATCGAAACGTGACGCATGAGTGATACGGGCATGCCCATCAGGGTTTGTATGAATGTATGTAGATATGTAAGATAACGTAAGCATAGTGCAATGACAGTGCTTTGCTTTTCCAATGCAGCATTGAAAGCATAAAAAGCAATAACAAATTGTAATATGTTGCTATGTAGCTGCATACGCATTTCATGTTCATGTCCATTTCTAGGTTTTTTTCGCGGCCAATTTCTCCATGTTTCTTTCTTTCGCTCAATTCAATCTAATGCAAAATTTCGCACACATATGTAGGTACAGATGTAGCAAGTACAAGGTAGAGATGAGAAAATATCGATAGTTGATATTATCGTGGGGTTTCAACAAAAAAAAATCGATGTTATCGTTTTCTTCAACGCGTTATAAATGATAGCGATTCTCCTTCACTATTATTGTCATGAACAATACTATATTGAATATTCAGATACAAAGATAAATAAATTGTGACAGTTTTCCTTGAAATTCGCAAAAAACTTTTCATAGTTGTGTTCCCAATTCGCCAAAAACCACTATTTGTAGGAATGAAACGATACTAGTAAATATAAGTAAATACTCGATACCGATTATTTTGATGTCGATAATTTTGTACCGAGTACTGAGTATGTATCCAAAGGAAAGTACTAGTATCGAAATTCATTTCAATTGCAGTAATAATCTTAATAGTTTATACCAGGGATCGTAACGGATATATTCTTTATAAAAAAAATATCATAATATAATCGTTCTTTTGTGGTATTTATTTTTTCGATAAAATAAATCGTTATTCTTGCATTTAAAATTATTTTATCATACAATAATAGCAACGAAAACAATAATACGATTTATGATTTAAGATCGAAAAATAAAAATATCAATCAAATATGATTGGAAAACTTCAAATAAAAAAATAACGATTATTTTTAATCAAAAAAAGTAAATAGCGAACAAAGTTCATCGAAAAAATCAAAATCACAAAATCACAAAATTACGAGTATGCAATACTTTAAAGAAGAAATCTTCTAAAACAAAATAAGGTTTTATGGCATAAGGATTGGATCCATGAAATCGAGTTTCGTTTTGAACAAATTCTTCCCCATTGGTTTTTTGATCCAAAAACAAAAATTGAACAACGATTATTTTCGGTCTCTATTTTTTACATTTGGGTTGCCACTGAAACTCAGCATATTGCGATACGATCGGGGTAATGCCATTTCGACATTTTTTGACTTTATATGCAAAACAAACGTAATTCGAATTAAGTTTTCTTTCAAAAGTTTAATAGTCACATTTCTAAATCAGACAAAAGCTTGCAGATACAACGTATGTGATATTTTTTGATTATATAGGTACTTTATATAGCGATACCAGTAGGTATCGATAATTTTCATTCGATACTTTATTTCGACTCCACTTCCAAGTACAAGTATCGATACATGCACGGTATATTTTCATCTCAGATTATATGAAAATATAGGAAATTCTTAGCACTACTATTCACTATCGGAACCAAAACATCGATAGCATAGCGTTCATACAGTAAATTCGATATACCGTTACTATCGCGTAATCACGCAAACCCAGCTCTAGTACAAGGCGTGATTTTATGTTTGCACACCTAAGCCAGTTCGCGCGAGATTATCTGTGAAACTAACTACGTAACTACACACACACTAAGTATTTCATTTAAAGTGAAATATCCCCAACAACATGTTTGTAAATGATTGCTTAACAACACATTTTACTTACGCATGTGTACTCGTAACTATCTATCTTACATATGTATGTACATATATACAATTTTATTTAATGATTTAATTTAATTACTTTTATAGTTGTGTAGAGTGTAAGTGCACACAGATTTATTCTAGCACATTTCGTTGGCTATATAAATTCACATTTCCCCCATTATTCTAGTACATATATTTTTCGTTACAAAGCGAAGCGTCAGACAAGCAGGCAGAAAAAAATGTTTGGCTTGCACGCCAGCCGCTTGAATCATCGCTGCATGCATTCGAGTGCAACTAAAGGCTTTTGAAGATTTGCAACTAGAATATGCATGGAGCTGGGAAGTTCATTGGCATTGGCAGCAGTTACTAGATTAGATTATTTCTTGCATTAAATAGAAACTGAAGCGTTGGCAGAACGGAGAGTAGTTGCGGTTCATAGGCTCACTTTGTACCCTACTAAATCCCTGGTGATCCTATTCGCAACGTGAACGAAGGAGGTCAGACTGTACTTTAATTCCAACGACTAACCACCCGAAAATTTTGTGAGATGACTTTGGAAGCCTGCTGAGCTTCTTAACGGTTATAATCATAATCACAACTAAAGTACAGATCCACAATAAAGTCCTAAAGTCGTTCTCGAGCTGCACTTGTAGCTGGAGCAAAGGCAAAGAAATGTTAAGCAAAGTGGAGTTCTACACTTTAAATTTCCTGTGAACATCAGTCACTTCAATGCCGTTCATATTCTAACAGGAATTTTCTACGGTCTTAAAACATTCCAAAAGCCGATGCACCTTCTGGTAAAATTTTCGGGCGCCTTTCTTGACGGCTAGCATCGCAAACTCGTCGCACTCTCTATATTTCGGCCTTTTTTTTCTTCGAATAATACATTTCTCTTCCAAGGTTTTCTTTAGGGCTCGGATATGTATGCTAGGCATAAAATCATAGTCTGTAATACGTTGCCTGTGGTCGTCATCAAAAACGTGAGATCTCATTCAAGGAAGGGATATTTCATACTACACACCTTGGCCTCCAAATTATCGCCTTAACACATGCATTATTTTTTATTTTTGAAGTTTATTTATAGCTTCAATTAATAAATCTGAAACGAATTTCTATCATCCATTCCCAAATTCGACTTGAATTGATAAATTAATATCGGTGTTCTTACCTTCAAACAAAATTATACAAGGAATAATGGACGATTTGCGTCAATTAAAAACATCTTCTATGCCGCTAGAAGAAAAAAATGGCAAAACTAAAGTCCTTGAGGTACTTAGGATTTGGTTAGGGTATAGAAAGGACATATGCGCCTAAACTCAAGTATAATCAGATCGTGTTAATCCTTAGCTTAGGTAATCTGTTTACTTAGCTTGCTAAATTAAAATTTATTTTGCATATTGATATTGATTTCCTTACGAGTATTAAATGCATTTGCAGATTTACATATACGCTAAAAAGCCTTGGACTTTCAACCGCACTTAGCCTTAGTATAAAAAATGACAATTTCTGCGGGTTTTTCGCCTTCTCGATTTTTTGTTTAATTTATTGTTATTTTTCTCCATTTTTTTTTTTTGCATCTTAACAACAGCCTTGCTATTGCCATAAAATCGGCGAAAAAAGCTCATGGCTATCATCATCATTGAGCAGAGCATTGTGGAGCACAGACGTACGCTGACTCAGAGAAAAAGTGCAGCATCTTCGCAAATGAACTGAAAGAAAACAAACAATAACCAGAACAAAAACAGTAGCCTGCACTACTGCACAATAAAATAAAATAAAAATAAAAAAATAAAAAATGATAATAATGATGAAATGCTGAAATGCTGAAGTGATGCAATATTGACGATTTCAGTTTTGATTGCATTGGATTGACGTTCCTCTGTACGTAATATATCTTTCTTAGTTTAATTCTTATTTATAGTTTTTTTTATTTATTTTTAATCGCTTACGTTTTTCCGACAGCATCATTGCTTTAGAGTTCCAATTTATTGACTCTCCTTCGAGGTACATTGCGACTGCATCGAGTTCAATGGCAAATAATTTTGTAATGAAACAATTTTGTCTAACAATTATACGCATCTGCTCGTTTGCATGACGGAGAGTACTTAGAAATAGTACGTATAGAAATGTAAATACTTTTAGAAATACTTATTTATAAATCAGCTTCTGCAACTATGCACATAATATCTGTTTTTTTCTAACTGCTACTGTCACATTAGCGTCATTTACAAATTCACTTGAGTGTTGTGTCAATTTTCATATTAATAAAAAATTACAGAAAAAATTCGTTGTGATGATGTCAACAACTGTACTTTGTGACACGTGAAAAGTCCTTCAGATGTTTGTCAGCATTACTAAAAGTTTTTTTTTTTTTTTTGCCTAGCTGATGGGAAGTCAACAGTTTTTTGATACACAGCTTTTGCACTCTACAAAACAAAATTCCACTAAGTAATATAAGTCCTGTTTAAAATTAAAATAAAACCTAATTCCACCTGATATAAGTAAGGTGGTAACACAATAGACTTCTTTACTATGTTCAAATGAGTTCCTTCTGCGAGGACTACCACATTAAACTAACTCTAACTACCTCTATGCAATGAGAAAAAGATTTCTACAGAGCGGTGCAATTTTCTAACCAAATTGATTTGGACTTTATTATGTTGGGATCAAATGATAATATGACAAAATATTGAAATTCTTATTGCAAAGAACTATTGTAAACTATAGCTTGCCTTTTACATCAAGGCCGCCCAACATCCATCGAGACGCAAAACAACGCAAATTCTAGGGCAAATACCGTGAAGCTGATGCCAATGGGGTTTTTTCTTCTTTCGAAGCGCAGGTGAAAAGCAACCTGAAAAGCAACCAAGCTAAGTTCGCGAGTAGCCGTACAATCAAGATGAATTCAAACTAAATACACAAATAAAGCCGCACACCAAAGCCCTCAAACGAAAACGATAAGTACTGAGCGACTACTAGAAGCCTAAGGGAGCTACCCTGCAATTAAACGAATATAGTTCATCTACTCTGACAGCCAAGCAGCTCTGAAAGCACTTGACTCGGAATGTAGCTGACTGTCGCAGATCTCTGTACGAGATGGAAGAGCAGCGCACTTTGAACACAGCAGGTTACCAAGCAACGAAAAGGCATACGAGCTTGGAAAGGGAGGAGTTTCCTCTTAGCTCTTAGCTCATTGAGACCTGCAGCAAATACAAAACTCATATGGCCCGTGTGGAAGACGAAACGATCTTGAAAACTCTACCTCTAAACAGAAATGGCCGAGTGGCTAATCGCAGACCATATAGCTGCATGAGACTATTCGGCTAGCCGATAAAGATATCAAAAGGATGACGAAGATGAACCGGAAACTCTAAGCACATACGCTGCCAATGATCCAAACGTTGGAGAAGGAGAATAAAATGCATGGGATCGGAATCCTCCGAGAATCTAAGCGACTTAGCTGGATTGAGGGTCCAGGTCTCAGATGCTCGTTTAAAAGAAGTTAATTAATCCATTAAAGGGTGGTGCAATTAATTAGAAGGTCGTAGCGCACATTTTCCAGCAATACTAATAAAGGGCCCATTGTTTGGGACTATCGCTGAATCCATAGTATGGGTTTCAAAACTTATTAAAAAGTGATTATTTTTTTAGAGTAAAAATCTAAGATGTTAAATATCTTCTGCTTTTGACTTTTTACCCTGTAAAAAGTTTCAAAGCTCAAAATGTCAGAGGAATCTGTAAGAGATAATAGCTGCTTGTATTCAAGAATCCATTGTACTCACATTGTACTCATTAGTTGCTTACCGATTTCTTAATATCAGTAAAACTACCTGTATTCTTTCATAAATTTTGTAGATTAATGTAACTTTAATTTCCTACAGATTGACGTTTAGAAAAACCATTGACGTGGTAATTCATTTTATTTTGTTTTTCTCCTCTTATTTTATGCTAATGACACCAGTACTGTTATTAATCGTTGCCCTTAGCAAGCCTTTTTGTTGTTTTGGTTTTTTTTTTTCTTGTTCACTCGTGTATGTATTTTAACACTTGTTAATATTTTTTCCATTTTTGCCATTGTCAACATTTACTCTGAAAACAATAGTAAATTGCATCTTTGAACGCTGACGGCATTGTAAAATACATTTTTAATAAACACGAAAGACATATTCACACTCGCAAACGCAAAATGTTTACAAATATTTTTTTTTTTTTTTTTGTAGTCATACAGGCATATTATTACTGGATTTAAAGCGGTTATGCGAAATATTGGAAAAGTTAAAAAGCATCTATTTTCTGAGTATTTCTGAGCAATTTAAGGAAAAATGTTAAGAAAATATTTTGCGGGAGTAATAGGGAAAAGCATTAGAACAAAATATGAGTCGTCATAAAATGTCGTTTTGTAACCTTGATAAGTAGAGGCTTAATTTGCACTGCCTTATATGGCTATGGGGCTTTTACATTTGTATGAGATTTAAGAAAAACACCACTGATGTGTGGAGAAAAATGTTGAGCTTTACATAAACAAATTTTTTGGCTTAGCTCAGATATATTTATGGGGTGTACTGCGCTGAAAATCTAGCGTAAAATTCTGATCAGAAAATAATTTTAAAAAATATTTCTTCTGCTACAACAGTAGTTTAGGATTATTGGAAGGTGAACTGAGCAAAAAAAGTATTATTTTCTAAGCAAACATCAAAACTCAAAAACTGCATGTTACCTTAATAGCAAAAAATTAAACTAAGCATAAAATTAATTTCAAAACACAAAACAGCTATGTATATTTTCCAAGCAAAAATTTAAACTCAACAAGTAACAATTATTTTTAACAATGGATGGCAGTTTCTATGCGAACAAAAAATAAAACTAAAAAAAAAGCACAAGCAAAAATTTAAACTCAAAGAGTAATTAACTAAGCAAAAAATGAAAATAAAAAATGACTGTTATTTTCCAAGCATAACAATACAACTAAAAAATAAGTGTAGTTTTCTAAAAAAAAAAATTTTTACTAAAAACAACAAATTTTACGAAAAAAAAATTTTTTAATTACGCAAAAATTAAAACTAAAAAAAATCTTTTATTAAATAAATAATTCATTACTAAATAAGTAATTTATTCCCTATACAAAAAATTACCGCTATTTTCCAAGCAAAGGAATAAAACTACAAAAAATAGCTTTTATTTCCTAAGGAAAACAAGTAAAAAAAAATATATTTTGTTTCTAAACACAAGATTAAACTAAAATAATAAGCGATTTTTTCCCAAAAAATATATTAAAAAATAACTGTTATTTAAAAAAAAAAACAATACTGTTAATTTCCAAAAAAAATTACTGTTATTTTGTAGTTAAAAAATAAAACTAGAAAAATAGTTATTATTTTCTAAGTAATAAATGAAACTTTTAAAATAATTTGTATAATTGAGTTTTCTAATATAACTCTAACAAATAAAAATTAATGCAACTGATGTTAGTTCATGTAACAAGTATTTTGTTGGTAGAGCCCTTATGCAGGATGTGTTCGCCCTTTAGGCTGATTTTTTTTGGTAGCAATTTGAAAACTTATCATTATTTGCGGTCCGTAGTAATGGCTGGGTATGAAAAATGTATTTTAAATTATTTTTAAATAATTAGGCAGTTAATTTTTAAAGTGGATATCAACACGCTCGACTTACGAATATCTTTGATGAAAGCTTTCATATCTAGTTTATCAATTTTCATAAAAATAATTTTTGATTCAATAATTGTTTCTAAGTTTTTAAATTTTTCTCAGCGTAACGCTGATATAGTGCCTAAAAGTATGCCTCATTTATTTAACTGTAGCTCAACTTTAATGAAAAACAGCGTCAGCTTCCACAATTTCAGGCGTGCACCGAGGAAAACAGTGTGAACCTGAATGAACAGAAAAATTCACACGCACACATGTGTCCAGCTACATATGTAGGTGTACGTGAATTTTTAAGAAGGTAAATCTTGAAATCAGCATGTACAGTTAATGACTACCCTTCTTCAGAATGGGTTGAATAAAATACCTATTGACTAGTGGCACTAAAAAATTTAAATAAATATTTCGAATGGTTTACGCATGTAACATTCTTAGCTAATTTTAATTTTTCAACCACTACAATGTTGATGTAGGAACTTTTCACAAAATAGGAGATCAAAAGGAAGCAGTACAATATGCTTTGCGGTTTAAATATTCTTCTCATTGTATTTTGCTTTTTGAAATATGTACTTAGCGCCAACCATAAACAACAGCAACACTTCAACAGTTAATGATGAAATCAATAATTGCGACCTTTAACAAGAAATATTAGCTGAACTTAAGCGAACGATATCTGTTGCTTTTGATGCTTTGTTTGCTCTCCTTGAAGCGTCTATTGACCCCTCCTGCAAGACAAGGAACTTGGAAATCAATATAGGCTAGGAGTGAGAAATATCTACATACATACAAAAAATACGAACAGGCAGGGAATACGAATATTACCAAAGTGACAAGCAAACACAAACGAAGATGTAGGCAGTGAGATAGAGAGAGATAGAGAAAGAGAAGAAAAGATAATTTATGCAAACAAGAAAACGTTACCTACTACATAAATAAATAATAGCTATGTAAGTGTGTGTGCGTGTGTGTGTAGCACTTCCGTTCCTCATCCGCCATGTCATCATCGACGCATGAATGAGCTGATAAGAAACTTTGAGCAAAGATGAATTGAGACAGCTGCCCAAGTGGCATTATGGCCTGTCGCGCAGAAACCGTAGCGCAGGCACATGACTGTGAAGGCCAAAGAAAGCCGAAGGAAGGGCGAAAGTAAATTAATTAAAATGTCGTAATCTAATAGGCAAAAGAATACCTTATGACATTTACTTAAATTAATAAGTTACTTGCGTACTCAACTGTTTTACCAACAATATTTATAATGAGGCTAATGAAACTGTTGAAAATAAAGGCAAGCCGATAATCAGCAAAGATGCCAAGAGAGACAACTCAATAACGATTAGTTGTCGTTAAGGTAACCGAGAAAAATCTGATAAGCGCACATTGTGCGGCGTAATTATAACTATGGGTAGTGTAATTAAAATGATCAGATAAGTTACATAAATGCTAATGAAAATTTTCTGATATATAATTAATGCTAGAAATGGAATGGTGATTTAAGGGATAAGAAATTAAAAGGAGAGCGTATCAGCTTTTTGTTAAATATTTTTTGTTTGTTTTTGGAATAAAGCTAGAAGTATTTGGGAGAAATGATAAGCTTGCTTGATAAGTTAAAATAAGTTAAAATGGGATAGGAATAATATCAATGCAGTGATTAAGTGATGGTTTCAGTATTTTGAAAGTAAAAATCAGTCACCACTTTAATCTTGAATGAACGTTCTCGTGAGTTGGGAAACAATCAGAAAAAGTCGGCAGGGGAGGCTCTTAAGAGAATCAATGAAAAGTAGATGATTCGATGCAAAGGTTTATGAGAGAACAAAACAAACAATCTCCTTTCAAACTTCATGAGTAGGTGTCTAAATCTATAGAGCTCATGGCGAACTAAAATTTTTTCGTAGTTTGAATTTATTAATCACGCAGTCCTTTAAAATTTAAATGATTCGTACAATGGATATGAAATTTGCATCATTAGATCGATTATTTCATGCTGCTTTCGAACTTGGCAGCTCTTTCTCATCAAATGGGACAGATCATCTTGTCAGAGCATCTTTAATTTATGATATTGTTACAATCACGGACCGAAAATAATCGCTATTTTGATTTATCCGAAACAATAAATCATTGGCAAGAATTCGTTCGAAACAAAATTCGAATATATCGATCCAATTATTATGTCATTTATGCTATTCAAATCTGACCCTATTTTTATTTTGAAGATTTTTTGTTTTAAATCATTGCATAATCGATATTTTGTGATTTTTCCCTCGATAAAAAATAATCGTTATTTTATGATTTTTTCGGTTAAGTTTAATCGTTTTTTTATTTTTTTGTAAATCAAGTTTGGTTTCATATTGTGTGATTTTTATTTTTTGCATCGAATATAACCGTTATTCTTGGATTTAACTTTTTCCCAACACTTTTGATCGATATTTTGTGATTTTTAAATTTTCAATAAAAAAAATAATCGATATTCTTCTTCGAATAATAAATGCCACGAACAGAAGAGTTTAAGTTCGAATATTATTTGTGATATATGGCAATACGGAATTTTTCCATGATTACCGCAGGCGCTGAATCGGAATCAAGATGAGGTCGGTTTCATTTTAATCGTTTTCCCTGTATTTACCTTTGTACTTTTTGAATACCAAACTTCTGATACAAATTTATCAAACTAATTGTGTACAGATTAGAGCAATAAAGACTTATAAATCTTCCCAATAATGTGAATATTTAAATATGAAAGGGTACAATTTGTCAATTACTTTTCATTCCGACTAGTCAAAGGGTAAACTTATCAAACCGAAAAAATTTGGTTGGAATCGAGGCAAAGAACACCAATCCATTTGGAAGAGGCCGAAAAAATCTACAAAGCCTCCCAGCCGGTACTCGAACCAGCGTCCGTAGCATTGTAAGTGGTTTATCAAATTCCAAAGACTCTGCGCCGCATTCCCTATCGAATCGGTATGACTACCACCATTAAACACCAGTTCAGGAACTACTTGTAGAATGTTTTTAAAATAGAATGGTTTTTCACTGTAAGGTGGGACATGTGCAATTTCTTTTTTTTACTCTCATACTTTTATCTTTCGTATTTACTTACACCATGCTATAAACAAGCATGTGAAAGTATTTTCATTTATATATTTGTTGTATGTACGTCTGTATGCACATCGCCGCGTTGGATAATTAACTTAATGAATGAGTACAATACTAAATGAATGAATAGATATAATAAACTAAATGAAAATAGAAGCATACTGCCATCGCCATCGAATGAGGACAAAATGGGTTTTGTATGCGAAAATATGGAAAAGCAGTGGAATGTGTCGAATGTACAACTGAATGGAATGAAAAAAGAACAACAACAAAGATTGCAAACAAAAGGCGGTTTACGCAAACCCATATGAGAGTTTTATTAGTAGCATTAATTCATGACAAATAATAACAAACACTCTTGAATGGTTAAATAAATATGTAACTATATTAAAAGGTATTCATTTATTATTAGCATATTTACCAGGTGATTATATATTCTAATTATTATTGGTTTTGTTTTTGTGTCTACCTGACACTTCTCGGCGGCTTAATGTGGCTTGGTGAGGGTTTATAACTAATTAATAAAATTAAGCCAATGAGTAGATTTTAATAACACAAAACATGTCTGAGGCTTAGTTGCATGATGATTTGAGTATGAAAATTTTTCTCCACAGTAAATCAACAAATCGAAGTTTGCAGTTTTTTGAGAGAGAAAGTAAGAGGCTATTCGTTATTGTCTTGAAATCCGATACATCTTGTTCTAAATATGAGAAAAATCTTGCTCCAAAATCATCACAAAATGCACGTCCGTTTTTTTACATAAAAACGTAGATGATGTCGAACAAAAAATAGAGGGTTTTGCTGGCTTTCAATAGAACTACTCTATGCAACCCTGTTCGTTTGGCAGACGGGTAAAGAGTTTTATAATAATAATTAATGGTCGTGGGACGCACCAGCATTTGATGAAGGCAACGGCACCCACGAACGCTATGAAAGACCCAAGTATCGCCGCAAAAGAGAAAGGCAATTGGCGAAGGTATTTCGCCTCGAAGCAAACCAACAAATGATTGCAACGCCAAATAAGAAGAAGAGTATTTTATTATTTTTTTTTATTAAACTTGTGTTTTAATTTTGGGAAATTATTTGAATGTATGCCCCGAAAAGCGTTTCAAAACTCTCTTTACTGCAAAGATAGGTAAGAGCAATAAACAATAAATTTTCATGGGAAATATTTTCGTTGAACATTTTAACCCATTAGCAGCCAACTAAGAGTGTCGTTTTCGCCCATACTTCAAGCAACCCCTCAAAACACAAATTTGTAAAGCCCTTAGAGGTTTAAAATATTCTAACAAATTATTCTTTAGGAAATTTTACAGGGTTCTTCTCAAGCAAAATCCTTCATACACAGAATGTAGAAGTCCACAGTAAAAAAAAACGAAAAATTACGAGTGATCAAAAGCAAAACAAAAACTTGGTCTGAGAAGGCCTCTAATAATTATCTAGAACATTTTAACCCTCTAGCGACTTTCTAAATTTATGTGTTTGAGAGATTGCTTGAAGAAGGCGTCAAAACGACACTTTTAGGTGGTAGCTAATGGGTTAAAATGTTCTGCAAAAATATTTCCCGTGAGATTTTACTTTTTATGTCTTAAACTTTCATTACGTGCAGCCATATATTTTAGCCATTTTTTGAAAATAACTTCACTCGATAAATAAAAACTTTTGTAGGCTATAAAAAATTCGTAAATAACTAATTTTTCTAAGTACTACTTAAACTCTATCTAACTGTTTTAACTAAATATTAGTTTTATGTATGTTGACTTCCGTTCACATACTAAAAGTTCCATGTAATTTTGGCATGCTGAAAATTTTGTTTCTCTCTTCCACGCTTATGCAACCACATTTTATTCATAGGCGGCTCCTATTTGACTAAGTAATAATTTTCGTTGTCAGCTTGTGCACACAATTAAATTTCCGTTTTTGGATTTCATAAATGAGCAAAGAGAAAAAATAAATGGGCTAACAAAAGCAAGGAAATGGCAGTGGACTGAAAATGCAACAAAATTAGAATAGAATAATGTGGAAATCGGGAGAGGAAAACGAAAAATCACAATAAAAGCTAACAAATACACACATACATACGCATATATATAGTATATATGTATATAATATATAAGTACAATTCTATTGGAATAAAGGACACTAGAAGCTGCACAGTGATGCCTAAATGGTCAAATATTTAGGTTTTGTCTTTCATTGAAAAAATTTGTTTCTATAAAAATCTAATCCAGAGTGTAGTTGCTTAATGTAAATTTTACTAAAACCTGTGCATATACAGTTACTCCAACACGCTATCACGGGGTTTTGTTTTTAATGATTTTCATGACAAATTTTTTTAGTTGATATTTTATTAAAGTATAGTTCGTTAAACATAACGAGTCCTAACCGCGAAAAAAATTTTAGCGAAGTTTTCTTTCAAAATTTTTTCTTTGATGAAGATACATATGTTCCTAGCGCATTTTATAATAAAACAATAATTTGATTGTTATTGTGTAATTTTTATTTTTACGATTATTTTTTATTCCTTATTATTTGCTTTTTATTTTTTCGATCATCTTTAATGGTTGGTATGTATTTTTTTTTAAATTCCATCATCCAATAATAACTAAGAGTATTATTTTTTTTATTAAAATTAAAATTAAAACTCATCGAAAAAATAAAAATCAAAAAATTACAACTTTTAAGTAAAAATCCTGCATCAAAAAGAGAATTTTATAAAAATCTCGCTTACGCTTTTTACAACACCTATGTATTTCCCGTAAGCTATAATTAGAGATGATGATGAGATTTTATGCTTTACCTGTTCTGTTTTTAATACTCAAATATAGTTCATAGAATTCTCATTTTTGTAAAGCATAAATTTTCTGCTTTTATTTTTAACCAACTTCAACGCAAATTCGTTACACTGTGCGGACAGTTGACAGCACAGCAGACAACTCAACTAACGCGCCACGTCGAGTCAAGTCGACCAACAACGTCAACAGAACAATATTAGGCAAACAAACAAACAAGCAAACACACTAACATAACAACAACAAATTCAATGATTATTGTTGTCGATAAAAAGTGACATAATGCATTTGTTGTGCTGCTAACGTCGGCTGGGTTGGACGTTGGGCGCAGCAAATCGTATTGCTTTTTCTTCCCTCATTGAAGAAGGGAACATAATAACAGTAGTAGTCTAGCTCTAAAAAGTACAAATGTAACAACAACAATCAAATGCAGCAACATAAATGTCAACGTTGACAGTGGTGATAAGGAGAGAAAGAAAGAGAGGGTAGGGGACAGCATTGAAAATAAAATGCCAGACATATTAGCAGTAACAAGAACAGCAAGGCTGTTCGTACGTTATCTGTTTTTTGATGAGATATGACGAAGGCGGATAAAAGTAGTGAGATACATACATGGTATAATATGTATGTAGGTTGGTTGGCCCTAACCTTATCTTCAAATCGCTAAAAACTGAGTTCGTATAACATAATTTTTATTTACACTAATCATAAAACACTTGTACAATTCGGGGAAGTATTTTGCGAAACGAAATGTTTATCGAAAACGTGTTGTCCGCTTGCTCATTTCCACCGTTAGTTTTGCTGATTAATATGATTTATGGCAAGTTAACTATTTGAAATAATCTCACCTCGTGCCAATAAAATTGCTTTTAAAGTCATAAATATATGCAATACAAATGTATTTGTACTATTTTGATATAGAGGTTATGGTTTTTTTTTTCTTTCAATAAATATTTGATTAGATAAAATTTATCTAAGTAAGTAAAGCCTTAAAAGATAACAAAAAGTTATCTATTTAGTATAATTTAATGAACTTTGCACCTTCACGTCGTTAAGACTTTTACTTCGTTTGCACATTCGGTCGGAATGAAAGCAGATCAATAACATATATATTTTAAAAATTTAAATAAGAATGGCTAGATATTTATTACAGAAATCAAGAATAATAATTAACTGAAATTTTAGCATGGAATTAAAAAAGCATGAATTAATTGCACAGCCAGAAGAAGTGACTAATCACGAACTGATTCAAAGACGGTCTCGAACTAGTCTAGAAATGATCTCGAATTGCCCCCGAAATGATTTCGAACCAGTTCCGTTTCAGTAACGACTTGATCATGAAATGTTCTTAAGGACGTCAGCTCCTTCAAGATTTACAAAGTTATAATATAAGTTTCAAAACAAGGATCTTTGAAGACTTCATACAATTTTTGTTACCCATATTTATTATGAGAAGACTTTTATATTATAAGTCCCAAAATAAAAGTCTATGGAAACTTTGAAAAAATTTATCTCACTGATGATTTTTATGAAATGACTTTTTTAAAATATAAGTTTCGAAATAAAAGTCTTTGAAGACTTAAATAATTTATATCACTCATAACTATTACAAGTAAGTCTTTGAAGACTTAAAAATATTTAACTCGCTGACAACTATTATGAAACTTGTAGCTTACTATAATAATTGATAATATGTGTGCGTCCACGTGAAAAGGGCTCACTTTGTCGCATCTAATTTCCGAGATATATAGATTTTTCGATACATGGATCGAATTTCGTAATTTTTTATTATGGTTTATTATGAAACTATATACGTCGAATGACACCAAATTTAGCTTCCTAGGTATAATAGAAATAATTAATTTTATTTTTTGAAAAAAAAAAGAAAAGGGCCTACAAGGGACAACTTTCAATTTCAAATTGATTTTTCTCAATTAGTCATTTTTCGGATATTCACCTTCAAAGTTCTATATTTCCCTCAATTCTTCAGTTAGGATGGTCTAATTTGTCTCAAAGTGTTCGGAAATCAACCAGGAAGACGCCTATATGCATAGTAATAGTTATGTCTCTGATTTATATCATACAAGATTTTTGGTCCAAGTGTTGCATAGGAACATAGATACCATGCTAGTAAAAGATAATTACAAAAATGCTAACCACACCCTGTTTTGGATTTAGTGTGTGGCCTATGCCTACTCCTGCCAAGCGCATATCTTAAATGGTTAACAAAAAATATATTTTATCTGATTGTATTAAAGTTTAACAAACAATTCAAATATGCAGACATATTTAAGATAATAATGGCGTGCCTACTGAGCTGATAACAACATTGTACTCTTTTGAAGAGAGTTGTTCAAATTTTGCGAAAATATTTAATTGAAATTATGGGAAATTAAAAATTCAGCATTACTTTTTGAGCGATTTAAATTTATAAGAACAAATTTCAGCGCAAAAATATTTACTGAAAAAAACTTCTTCCACTGATTTTGAATACGCCAATGAATTTTCTCTAGGCTATTTTTAATTAGAAAAGAAATTTTTAAATATTTTACGCTATATCCTTTTTTTTATTTAAAGCTATTAATTTTTAAGTATCACTCCAAATTTCTGACCGATCATGCTAATGAATTTTAAAATTAAACGATTTTCGGTGAATTCATGGAATTCAGCATTTCTTGTTCCTGCAATGAGTAATGAACAAACTAAAAACAAAATCATATAAAAAATATATATATGTGGTTGGCAATAAAGATTTCTTAATAATTTCCAGCTTATCGGATTGTAGGTAAAAGAAACCGATTTCAATTATAAATTTCATTCTACAAATTTGAATTAGTCACTACTTTTATTATTTCTTTTTAAAGGAAGCGTTTAATGAGTCACGTCATTCACTTTTTAAAATATTGCAAAACTTTTTCGAGCGTCAGAAGTTCTAGGTCGTGAAAGAGGTAAATGCATTATTGCATACATTATTAACTGTTATAATATTTGAGCATAAATAAACAAATCATATAAAAGATTTTCGTTTCGCCGAATATTTTTTTTATTAAATGTCACAATATTGATATCCACAAAAAACTAAAACACTATCACCATGGATTTTGTTCTTTGTGTTTACAACTCATTTAAATTTTTATTTTCAAAAGAAAATTGTTCTAAACGATTTCTAGGGGTTTTTGTCATACAAGTTTTCGACATATCCACAGCTTAAAACCCCCAACATCAAATCTTATTCAAAACCTATTTATTCCCACGGCGTTTTCTTTTTCTCGAAAATGAAAACTTTTTCAAAGCGCAGGATTTGCCTAAGGCAAAGATGACACCAGAATCCTTTTAAATTTCTTCTTTTTTTTGTATGAAAACCGAGCTAATCTAACGCATGTGCAAATCCATATAACGCATGAACAAAATTTATTTTTATATGGAAGAAAACCGAAGCATCCAAGGTAAGAAAAATTCTTGAAAATTAAATAGGAACCTTAAACTTGCACTTCGTTACACTGAAATTTAATGGGTCACAAATCTTCATAAAAATTAATTAAATTAAAAAAAAAATTATTTGAGTTTGAAATTAAAAAAAAATATTTATTTGAAATTTTGATGATTTTTTTTTTAATTATTATAACTTTTTTTTATAAAGTTTGAAACCTACGTTTGTATGGGTTTTCCTATAGAATTAACTTTATTTTTGTTGAAAAGTAACGGAAATTAAATTTAAAAAAAATAGATTAAAAAAATAATTTGATATATGATGAACTTATGATTTCAACAATATATGAAACCATAGGCACTACCCCAAGGACTTGTTATTTTTGGTTTACATATATTTTAAAACATTTTGATATTTCTTTAAACAAAGTGTTTTAGGCAAATTTAATGCAGAAATATTTTCAAATAATTTTTCCATTCAAATGGAACAGTGTTTTTTATTTATAATAATTTACTTCTACCCTTCATTGATTTTTTTCCACCTATAATTTCCTAGAAACCGCATCGTTTTTTTTTATACTTTTTTTCTTCGCTAAAGACTCCATGCCTTGCCATTATCTGCACTTTTGTCTCGCCTATTTTGCACACGCACATGCGCTACTTATTTTTTGTATACACCACGCGCCATATATGTAAGTAAATATCTTTCGTTTATGAATCATACCGATGAGCCGCCAACAATTACCACAAACAAATTTGGGTTTTATAGCGCCGCCAGCGACGGAAAAGCAACAACACGCAGCAGCAGTTTTAAAGTGTATTTGTTTGACGACGCGTTGGCGGCATCAATAACGGAAGCAACATTAAAAAAAAAAAACACACCAAAATTCCACAACGCATAGGATATCTACCTTTCAGAGAAAAGCAAAAAATCTATAGCAATAAAAAGTAACCAAAAAAAAAAACGATTACAAACTGACAGCCGCACTAAAGCAATGAGACAGCGTGTGAAGTTATTTGCCGCCAGCTGTTCAAATAAACGCTGGAAATTTTGGGCTGCTGCGAGTTTTTGCCAGCATACTTTTTTGGGTACACGCTGCGTATACGTAACGCTAGGTAGCGAAAGAGGAGGAGAGAAGGGAAACCAGAAGTGGTCAGCGTATTTTTTGATGTTACTTAAAAAAAAATTGCAGAAAAATTTAATTTTTTTTTATACTTTTGCAGAGGGCTTAGTTTTTTTTGGTGAATTGGAGCAGCGCTGCGCGAACAAATCAATAAATATGCAGAGAAATGCAGAGAAATTTTGGTAAAAATTCTGTCAAACGCACACATAGAAATGCAAGCATGTTGCTAGAATTGTCAAAAATTTCTGTTATTTTCCATTTCGTTGATCTAGTTGGCTTGTCAGGCTCCAAACTAAGCTAGTAACACAACAAAGCACGTTTTTGTTTGCGAAAAGTGTTACCAGCGCGAATTTACTTTTATTCGCTTGAAAACACTTACACAGAGATCATACACACATACACAGACACGAACGCAGCAGGAAGCGCCGCTGCTTCAATGTCACTGTTTCGCCTTTTCTCTAGTAACCACTCGATTAGTTGTTTTTTTTTTGTTTGGCTTGTTTAGCTTCGAATTGCAGGCGCAACAAAAAATATTAATTTCCACATACTTCACCGGCTTTCAATTTTCGCATACGAAATTTTTATCATAAGCATTTTTGCAACACTTTGTTTATTACTATTTTTTTTTTTTTTTTTTTTAAATTATTCCCACATGTCTATGCCTTCTGCAGCGCTATATTACTTTTTACTACTTCTTTTCGCTAGTCCTCCCTTTCTTGTCCGCGTACCTGTCTGGCGTGCTGCAGTAACGGCCGCCTTTTTGACATCAACTGCCTTGAAAATCAATGCTAAAATGTCTTTGCTTGTCTTCCATTTTCATTTTCACATTATTGTTGTTGTTTTTTTGTGTGTTATTTCCTCGCACACGGCTACACACAGCTACCCTTTCTTTAATTCACTACACACATACCCTTGCGCAAATTATCCCTACACATACTGTGGTTCTTGTTTTTTTCTTTTTTTTTTTGCAAATAACTTTGCTTGAGTATTGTACCAAATTTCACTCAAATCACTGCAACACACTCACTCAATATAAACACTCACTGCAGTCAATTTACGTACTCCCACTCCTCACAGCTCAGCGCTCGGCCATTTGACACTCTCTCACTCAACTAGTAATTTACCGCTATATAAATAATTGAGCGGTTGTGATTTGCAACCGGCTTTTTCTGCCGCATGTTTAGTATGTGCGCACACATACTACTTAGCATTTTGTTGGTGTTGTTGTTGTATTTATAATATGTACATATGTCTAATAAAGTCTATGCTATCCTTGCATTGAATTTTGTAATGAATCATTTTTAATCAACACTTTGGCATTTATAAATTTTATAAGTAATAAAATTATTGGTAAGCGTTGATACTGATAAGCGGCCAACGAAAGCGGTGTGATGGTCAAATATGTGCCTTAGATTTGCTATGCGTACGCAGACAATGCTAAGTAGATAAATAAGGTAAGGGGTTTGTCAATAGGTAGGTTGTGTGTTTCAAAATTTTAGCAAATTTTACTTCATTACAGCTGGTGTTTAGTAAATCACGAATTGGGTCCCAATGGTTTAGGGTTTTTTTTGCGAAGGAGGACTAGTTGTAGTGCGGCTGTTGTAGTAAGGTCCGGTGCACACTTTAGGAGTAACACAAAGGTGAACAAAGGCGGCGAAACTCTTTCTTAGTACCATCGATCGATTGCAGGTGGGCCCTCAATAAACTCTATGCCTCTGGTCACAAAGATCAACCCGAAAAACGCAATTGAGATGGCTGTAAAGAAGATCAATTTAAATTTGTTAAACGCATTCGGCGTGCATTCCTTGTCGCCATACAAACACCGGGTAAGCTTAGCTGTCATGGAGAATACTGCGGCTGCCTGCTGGATCTGTAATCCGATCTCCTGTGTTTCATTAGACAATCAAATTGGATTCTTTTTTAGACGAGCACACGGCAAATTCTACCCAACTGGTATCACATTGGCCGCAAATGGGCCTAAATGTACCCTCAACCTGTGGCATGGTACGAAGGCAGCCACTATAACCTAATCTAACCTAGGATCGGGCTTAGAAGGGAAATATATACACATGGAATACACTTTTTGAAACACCCTATACCTACATAAATATCTAATACCATAAAATATAAACATGAAACTAAAATAAATACTGTTGGTTATAAAGTTGAATAATTTCTGACTAAGTAAAAGCATTTGTAGTACTCTAAAGAAAAACCCAGGTATGTTATCTGTTGAAATAAAAGATTGCATAGCGGTGGCAGCTTATGTGATAAGTAATGGATTAGATTATATATTGGTATGTCATAGCTACTGTGAATACCATATTTTATATTTTCTTATTTTATTTATAACAAGCAAATAATAAAGACGCCGGTTAGATTTTTAAACTCGAATAGAAACAGATGACAGTAGCGAGCTACGTTAACAACACTTTCTTAATATGTATGACGTCATTCTATAGAGCTAAAGTGGTAAAAGTATGCCATAGATTAGATAACAATAGCTAGATTAGTTCATATCATCCATATTAGGGTGGATTTTTTGAAGTGAAAAAGGAAATGGTTGTGGAGTTGAGCGATAACAAGATGAGGCTAAGTCTTTCGAAAGTTTAGTAGGAACTATTTGATAGAAGAATTTCACAGAGGCTTTATCGAATCTAAAAACTGCGCGTTTATATCTGAGTGACCACAATAAGAATATATACCCAAGTTAAATAGGAGGCATTGGTGGCCAAGTTCCTTGTTGCGATATTTTACGAGTAAAGCTATATAGTAATGTTTTTAGACATCTGGTCGATATTCCCTTAGGTCTAGAAAATTTTATTTGATCCTGTCAGATCAGTCAACCATGACGATCAATCTTTAAGCACTTAAAGTATTTGTCGACCGATCAATGCCTACGAAATCCAATGAAAATGATAAATTTATGCTATGTTTACACCAGACGGAATTTATTATTCCATTCGTCAATCAACCTGCAATTATGTGTAGTATAATTACGCTCATTTCAAAGGAAAATTCTGAGAAACTGATATCGATCCGCTCTGAATTATTCCACTAATTGCGAATAAATCTGTACCTTTTCTGATTGTAGCGGAAATGTATCGAAATTTGGCAGGCAATCAAAACACAAAATAAACTAATGAAAAGATTATAATAAAAATGGAAGCAAATGGAAGAAAAAATTACTATCATCACCTCTATAGCGAAATCTCGAGTAATTAGCGTAATTCGCAAATTACTTAGCGATTTATTTGGAGACCGAGTTAGGCCTCGTGGAAACATGATATTACCGCAAAATTTCGCAAAAAGGGTGTCTGTTGTACATAGTTTGAAATCAAAAGCGTTTTTTAGCCATCCCAAAGATTACTTATAGGAAACCCAAGAAGAATAAAATACAAGATTGCGCCAACCTGCGGTGAGTGAACTTTGCCACTGATTTGAAAACTGTCAAAATCAGCAAAACTAAAATAGCGTAACCACTGACAACACCATCTTCTATACATATTCAGCCTACCGTGGACAAAAGTGACACTGTGAAAAGTGTAATAAAAATTCGCTGGACACAGCAACCCAGTCTGAGTGAGAATTTTAGCTAACAACAACACTGATGGACCAAAGTGAGTTTTGGATGCTGCAACGCCGAGTGCATGAGATGAATGAATGAGCGCGTGGGTAGCGACGTGCATTCACACTCACAAAAATCACTACAACAGACAGATGGACAGAAAATCAGCATAGAACAATACAAACCGAGTCGAGCCTGCGAAAGAATGCAAAGAAAATATAACTAAAGATGGTTGAACGGACGAACGAACAATTGAGTTGCGCTGGCTGGCCACACACACTCGCACACACACACACATACACACATACAGACAGTTTGTGTAAGGCGAATGGGGAGCGCAGATGATTACTGCAAAGGGGGTATGTGGGTTGGTACATTACATACTACATACATATATGGGCATATACAATTATGCCACTTTCTGCATACTGGCATGCCACAGTGTCAGGCGGTGACACTATGTACCTTACATACTTACATTCATACTTATGTACATACATATGTATATAGCGGGGCGGCAAAATGAAGCAGTAACTGAAACCGAAAATGAAACTGTGCTGAATTAAGTACGAGTACTCGTAAGTGGTTGAAAATGGAATAGACTAGTATGATGTGGTTCTACGAATGCTACCACTACAGTACGACCAACATTGTACGGGCATGTACTAAATATGTATGTATGTATGTACAGTTGTAGTCATTTTTGTTGGTATTGATATTATTCATACAATCGTACATGTCGCCGCGCATTCAAGGAATTGTGTAAGAATTTCATAAGCGGAATTTTTTGAGGCAACCTAGAAACCCACACTGAATGAGAGGAAAAGCGAAAAGGAAGAAGAAGAAGAAGAAGAAGAAGAAGGCGAAGAGAAAGACTACACACGAGATGAGCGGAGATGAAATGAGGATGTAAGCAAAAAACTTGGAATGCAAGTTTCGTGGCGAACTCAAAGCGGAAGTGGCGAGTTTGTCTGATGGAAAACAGTTGAGATTTTCTTTATTAATAATGTGTGCAATTGCATAAAAATCAAAAACAAAAAACATTTGCGTTATATCTACATTGTTTTGTATCATCACAAGCTGTTTTTCTTGAGTTTTCAATGCCAATTGCAATGACATAATACTTGCGAGCCAATAATAACTGGAAAAATGGGGAAGAGTATTGCAAGCGTAAAAAATCTGGTTTGAAATTAAAACGGTTTAATTACATAGAAATATTTAAGTAAAATTGCTTAAATATGTTATTGCTTTAGTTGTTCTTCACTCATGTATGCATTGCATTAGGGTGGGACAATATTTTTTATTTTTCATTGAAATTTGGATAAGGTATATATCGCGATAGCTACTAGACATCTGAAATGCAGTGGGAAATGAACTTTAATTGTATATTGAGTTCTGAAAATATTAAAAGCGAATGTAATACTTAATTTCCAGTAAAAAGCAGAACATTATCAATAGATTTAACTGAAGCGTTGCGAAAACATTCAGAATATCCCAAAGATACTCTTTAGCCAGTACATAAATTCATTAAAATAATTTTAAAAAAAACAAGCCTCGACCTGCCCTAATACATATACTAATATATATGTATATAAATTGACATATATGTATGTATGTATGGATATGTACATATATGTAGTGTTTGCTACTACATCTCCGCTATGCTTTTGACATTTTTTTTGAATGCACTAAACAGCCGTTTTCCTCTTTCCCATACCCATCCCATTCATACTTACACACACACACACACACACACACACATTAGTTCACCTCACCTTAAAGGCATTTAAACGCTTCAAGTGCGACGCTTTATGAGTTGATGCTGTCGTTATAATCAGGTCTCATGCGTCTGCGAAGGCACTGGGCAGGGCGATACAGAATAGAAATCTGCTGTGCTAAAAATATCTATTTTGTCGTAGATTTCTAGCGTCGTCTATTGCTTATGGACTACATTTGTATGTACAGTCAGTGCCAAAAGTTAACATACAGCTAAAGAAAGAACTTTTTTTGTGTGCTTTTATTCAATGGAAATCCCGGTGAAAATTACTTAAAATGATTACTATTGATTTTTTCAATTGCATGATTAATATAATTATTAGGTTATTTTTGATAACTTCTAATTAATTAAAATTAATTATAATTAATTAAAATTAATTAGTTGGATTATTTTCAATTATTTTTAATTTTTTATTATCTGATTAACATAACTATTTTGTAATTTTTGATTACTTTAAATTATTTTAAATTTTTTTTTATTACACGATTAATGTATTTACAGGATTATTTTCAATTAATTCTAATTTTTTAATTACATGGTTACCATAGCCTAATAGCTTATTTTTAATTATTTTTATTTTTTCTGAATTATATTTTATTATTGATTTTTTCATTAATTTTGAATTTTTTAGTCAAATTATTAATACAACAATTTGATTTTTTTAAATTATTTTTCATGTTTGCTCTTAATTTTCACCTCCCCAACTATTATTTTAAATTCTTAAATTAAAAATTATGAATTATGACATAGCTAAATAATTTACCCCCATTTTTTTAATATTAGAATTAAGTGGTAATGTTTTTTAGTATGTTGTTGTCGCTTCTATTATAATAAAGTAAGTACACGACAACGAGGTCGGCTGTCAGTCGCGTCCAAAGTGTTCGAAGCACAATTGATAAAAAAAAGTTCAGCCAAACGCAGCTTTATCTACTTGAAAAAAATAATTTTAAAAATTCAGTAATTCAAAATAATCAACTAATTGAAAATAATCAAGTAACTAAAACTATTCGAATAATTAAAAATAATTTAATAATTGAAAAAATCAAATAATTAAAACTATTTGAATAATTAAAATTAATTTAATAATTGAAAAAATCAAGTAATTAAAAATAATATTATGATTCATTTTAATTATTTGATTATTTTTTAATAACAAATAATTATGATTATTTTAGATTATTTTTAATAAATCAAAATAAATATTTTGAATATTGTTTTTAATTATTTGTACGTTTTTAATTATTTGATTATTTCTAAATATTTTTTGAATGGGAAATAACTATGTTTATTTTTGATCACTTTTATTTAATATATATGGATTATTTTTAATTATTTGATTGCATTTAATTATTTTATTATTTTTGGTTTTTTGATTAAGGGCAATTAATTCTGATTATTTTTAAAATATTTTGAGTATTTCTGATTACTTTTTTTTCTACCTTAGTCAGAAAAATTAAAACTAATATTTTGCGAGTCCCCGACTATTTGACTTTATAATAGCAGATTTTGCTTTAAGATGTCCTTCAATATCTGAAGATAAAATCTGCTCTTCATGGTTGACTTAACAAGGCACCCCAAATCCATTGCAGAGCCTCAACCACGTCTACTGGTGAAAACAAGATTTTGTAGATGCAGCTCTATATTTGGTTTTCTCCGGATCTGCGTGCCAAATATCTCGAACTTGCTTTCCCCACTAAGCACAATGTTGTTCTAGCAGGCTTAAGAGTCCGTTACGTGCATGTTTTGGGCTTTCAGACTTGAACAACAGCTGTACAATAACTATTCACGCTGACTGTATGTACGCATGTTTTTAGGTATGTATGTATGTATTTGCACAAGTGTTTTGTTTTTATCATGTTTTTCTAATTTTTCGAATTTCTTTAAATTCATCGCAAATTTGAAGAGGTTGGCAAATTAAACATAAAAATAGTAATTCCCGTAAGTTTTAGTAACAACAATTAAACTAAATTTGCGTTCTTTCCTATATATGTATGTATAATTGTGTATATATATTCTTATTTCCTTAACCCAGTTTAGCTCAGTGATATTTGTGCAAAAAGTAAAATGAAAAGTATGCAAAAACATCAACTTTTAATGAAACCGCTAAGAAACTGTCTGGTTTCTCAGTTTACCGCTTTTTTATGTATACTATGAAAAGAGATTTTGTTGGGTCTTGTTACAAGAATAAGAACGTCAAATTGTAGCGATAGCGATAAAGATGGCAATGGTATATCGATAACGATGACAGTAAATATATCGATAACGATATCAAAGTCGATAGGAATACAAATATCGAACATATTTCAAATTAGTATGCGGGATATAAAAGATATTTAATGTGGCGAGAGTCATGATTCAATTTATTTCGCAATATATACGGTGAGTCAAACAACTAATCAGATGGAGATTTTTTTTTTACTATATTTTTAATGTTTTTAACGCTAAGTGGTTTTGTAACCTTTTTATAAAATTTGAGTACGCAAACAAATAAAAATTCCCAATTATGTATGCACAGAATTTATAAATATTAAAAAAATTTTCGAACTTTTTAATCTGAATTTTTGGAAAACTTTTGGGTATGCAGTTTTGTGGCTCATTTGAAAATATGGTGGAAGTCTGAAGTGGCTTAGAATTCCAATTGATGTTTGAACATTTTTTTTTAAATTTTGGTCTCGGAAACTTGTTTCTATTTAACGCAGCTAATTTATGTGACAAAAGATTTGCAAGTGAAAGAATAACAAAAATTTACAGCAATTTATATCAAATCCATCCGATATATGAAAAAATTTTCATAAAACCAAAGTTAAAAAAATTGTCAAAAATCAACAAAAATGTTCAACCACTTTAAACTTGCGCATTGTTATGCTAAAATTAATGTGTTTCAAAACTACGTACCCAAAAGTTTTTTAAAAACTCGAATGAAAGCTTTTGAAAATTACATGCAAATTTTTTAAAATTTTATAATAAAAAAATTTTATAACATAGTTTGAAAATCGAATTTAAATGCTTTTCTTTAAAGATCGAAGCATAGTTTCATAAAAAATTAACAAAAATGTAGTTAGCGTTAAAAATATTATAAATGTTCAACCTTACTTCCTCACTTAATCCTTTTCGTAGTAGATAATAAAAGTTCCCCGAAGTAATCGACCTAATCAAAAACTACTTCAGCCCCCATTTATCTTAGTTATTTTTACCAGTTTCATAACCATAAATTTCTTATGTTCTTGTGTTTAATCAATACCATGATTTTTGTAAAAAAAAAATGATATTAGAAATATTATCTTCAAAAGTACTACGGAATATTAATACTTTATACCACTAGAAGAGGATTTTTCAAGAAAGTGTTTTGCTACGCATAAAAATCTATCGTATTAGGTATACAAATTGTAGTGCAACTTTACCTTTTACAAAAAGTCTGGACGCGAAACTCCAGAGGCTTACAAAACTAGCTATTGTTCAGAGACAGCACTCATTTTCCTGCTGTTGCAAAAAAATATATGTATGTATATATTTATAATATAATTGAAATTGTAGAGTGATTGAACAATTACTTTATGTTTTCACATTCTTTGGTGGCAATTCTAAAGTTCTATTAAGCATTTTTCGCACAATTACCCTGCAACACAAACTTCACACCTTTTTTCGCATTGCGGCAAGCTACAGTATTTCTCAAACTCTCGCTCAAACTCTCAAATTAGGAACTCGTAAAATTATACACTCAACTACTACTTACTCATGACTAGCCAATGCTGCTTGGACTGCTCTCGAACTCAAGTTCTACTCCGTTTTGACAAAAATTTGCTTGCGACGTTTCTGACACGCTTCCTATTATCTAATATCCTTTGGACAATTTTTCTTTCTACTGTAGCTACGATGGCAACTTTAAAATTGGATATTTTGTTGTATTTCTTTTTTGTTACTTTATGTTTTATTTCAATTTACTTAGTTTTCAAATTATTTTGATTTATTTTTGGCTACACTTCTCATAGCTATTTGGTCGGCTATGTGCTTGCTTTGGCTTGCTCCTTTTTCTCGCTAAGCGTATTCCTTTAGCTAAGCCTTTCAATTGCAATACTTTCCTTTTATATCTTTGCTGGTTTGTCACATAATCTTCTTTTTATCACTTTGACTTTGTGTGTTTTAAACTTTATAAACCGAATCCTTTCTTCTAATTTCTCATCTGCTTTATCAACAATTGCTTCGCACTTTTATTGTGTGCCTTTTTTTGCTTTTCTTCCTACACGGCTTTACTCCTATTTTATAATACTTGCCAACGACTCTTTTTTTCTGCTTCTTCTTTTTTATCGTCTCATTGCCTGCTTTCACATGTTTGTCGTTTCCTCTTCCTGCGCCGTTCTACCGACTTGCGCTTACTTCCTGCGAAGATTTTTTTCAGTTTTCACACTTCATCGGTTTACATGAGTAGTTATTTCACTTTTTGCACTCACTCTTTCGCACTTTGACCGAAAAGATTTTGCCACTGCTTTTTACACCTTTCGAAGTTGCCTTTCACCTTAGATTATGGTAATTCTTAATACTTTTTTTTTAAAACAAATTTTTACTATAAAAAAACTGATTTTCCGCAGCTTACAGACACACACACACACACACTAACATGCATACATAAATATGTAGTATTAGTCGGTAACACAATTTGCCCGAGCCCCACGAACATTCGCATAAAAAAAAATATATATTTTCACACCTTTTTCAATTCTTTCTCCATCAACGCACAATCAAATCAGATTTTGTCAAACAACAGTTTTCTTGCCACCGCACTGCAGTAGAAATAAACTACTTGTATTCTATTTTTTTTTTTTTTTTGTAGGTTATTTCACTCTTTTCATGTTTGCTGTTGATTGTTCACAGGCACACAGCGCTGACCGTCCGATATATACAATATAGTAGTTGTTGTTGTTTTTGTTTTCTTCAGTTCGCTGCTCGCTTGCGCCGTGAAAATCTGCTACTGCTCCGTTTGTGCCGAGTACACGCCAATACTGAATCGAAAAGGGTGACAGCCGACACTTGCTAACCTATAATTTTCACTCTTCAAATATTCTTGCAAATCAAATACGCGCACACTCGCCCAAACACCACACTCATATGCCCGTTTACAAAAGCACCATTGCTCGGCGGCGCTAGGCAATAGTTACCAGCACCAGCCCCAGCACCACCACCACCACCGCCTCCCCATTTATGTAGATAACCTACATACATACATACAGCACTATGATGGTATAGGTGTCGGTGTTTGTGGATACAAGGAAGATATCCGAAATTCGCTCACTCAGCATAAATCACTCACATTTTTACTCTTGCATAAATATTGTACTCTCTTTTTCATACGCTCTCCCTTCGTTAGTGGCCGATTTGAGCGGAATTTAGTCAATATGATGGGCCCGGCCTTTCACCACTTCTCTATCTATCTTCTGCGGCGACATGCTCGCGATGACACATACCCATATTTATCTTTTCACCCCCTAACTTAAGGGGCGGTTGCAGTGTTGGTGCTCATTGAGCATTTCACAAACAATGCCACAATTTTTTTCTAAAATAAATTTACATATGTATCTACGTCCGATTTGATAGTCGCATGTGACACCTGCCCCTCATATCACCCACCTCAATAGTTTCATAATTACATACACAAAATAATAGCCGTCGTTCACCCCTCACATATAATAAATAATAGCGTCGTGCGTGCGTACCTTAAGCTTTGCATGTGCGTGCGTTCCATTGTCATTGCGCGTTTTGGTGTGCGAAAATTGTAGCTGCTGATAGACCAGCAACCAGCCAGTCAGATCAGCTAGTAGTCGCGTGCAGATTCGGTGACATCGCTGTCAGTCGTCGAAGTCCATGTCAAAAAGAGCCAGCGGTGTTGGTGGAAGGCGGCAAAGAGGTAAATAAATGAGTCGGAAGGTCGTTTCTTTGAAACGCATGCGCTGTGTGAAATGAGCGTCGAAAATACCCGGCGTGGCAGCTATTTTAAATACTCAGAGTGTGAGCGTTCGTATTTGCTTCCCCCATTCTAAATTTTGCATAGATCTGAATTGGTTCATCATAGGTATGGCGAGCGAAATTTGAGTGATTTTTCCAACAAGCCAAATGAACACGCTCGCATTCATTCATTCGCACATTCAGTTGCTTGTTCATGGGGCAGTCTTTGCTTGCTCTCACGCACGCATCATTTATCATATACATACATACATACATATGTTGGAGATATGTATGGGAGTGTGGTTTGTCATCGGCCATCGTTTTCGCAGTTTTCACGCCTAAAATGTGTTGCCAGATTAAAGAAATTAGTTATTTTATAG
This sequence comes from Anomoia purmunda, assembly GCA_951828415.1. Classification (NCBI taxonomy): domain Eukaryota; kingdom Metazoa; phylum Arthropoda; class Insecta; order Diptera; family Tephritidae; genus Anomoia; species Anomoia purmunda. The sequence continues at coordinate 114,146,568 of OX639997.1, forward strand.
CTTATGGAATTTAAGTGATAGAATAAATAAAAGCATTATAAAATGAAAATCCGTTTTTGAACAAAAAATCCATCAACTAGAAATAATTGTTTCTATAATTTCTGTCTATTCTTATACCATGTTCTCACGAGACATTATTCGCTCTCTCATTTGTCATTCACGCGCCAATTATGTATTTAATTATTTCTGAGTTACCCGGTTAATTTTGAATAAATTGATGCTTTCTTTAATTTTTGCAGGCATTCATCTACATATATTGTAGAACGGCCTAGTTGGAAGGCGAATTACATACGTATCGTAGTTGCAGTACAAAAGATATAATAATTTTATATTAGCACTATCTCACCTCACTTTTTGTACTCTTACGAACAGATTTATTTGGTTCCTAATTATTTTTAATTATTTTTTTTTTTGCAAAAATATAGTCCAGTCTACAAAAGCCCATATAAATCCAAGCTTCAAACTTGGTGCAAATTTTAATCAAATTCAGTCAACTTTCTAGCTTTTTAGACAAAATTTTTGGAACGTTTTGGACATGAAGTTTTTTAGCCCATTCAATTTTAGTAAACTAAAGCTCATGTTTGAAGTGGCTAAAATATTCCCTTGATTTTTAATAAATTTTTCCCCTGACGGTGTTGCACAGTTTCTTCATATAAAGAATGCTCGAAAGTTTTGTTTTCCTGACGTATAATTGCGAGTATGCCCAGAAATTCTAATATCCAGAAAATTCAGCACCTTGGTCCTCTCTCGAATGGAGTGGAAAAATATCTTATTTTCAGAACTCTTCGCAATATCTGTTTTCACGGATGGATCAAAAATGATTAGAGTACTAGGTCCAGAAATCTAGTCAACTGCATCTCTGGATTTACCAGATTCTACGAGTGTTTTTAGTCAGAGGTTTTTGCCATATGGGAGGCTTGTGGAACTCTTCTGGTGTCAGAGCGACCTAGGTCTGGTATTGCTCTTATTTTAGATAAACAGGCAACAGGGCTCTCAGCTCCAGAAAGGTGACAACGAACCTGGTCACGGCATAGCCTGACTCGGAACGAATCCGCCATAGATACTTCAGACGCCGCAGATATTTTTGTGCTTCTGAGTCTTATCAGTGGATGGATATCCCAACTGTAAGTGGAAGAACTTTGGATATGCAACAGCTTGTGACCCTCTTCTGGGATTGGAACCCAACACCTACAGCCGAAGTTGCAACTCCTCAGGTGCATAAGGAACGGTGGAACATCTCCTCTGTTTTGGGTTTTTTGCAGAACTAGAATGAGATTTCTGGCCAAATCCTTTTTTGGAAACATAAAAGAGCTGGGTAACGTGGATCTAAGGCAAAGCAAGAGGTTTCTTCTATTTTCTCTTCTTGATTCTTTATCCTATGTAATATCCTATTAAAACGGCGCTTTTAAGGCTTATCGGAGTTCTTTACTCGCCACTGCAACCAACCATACAGCCAACCAACCATAGTAAGTTTTAGTTTTATTACGAAAACTAGATTTCATTTAATACAATAAGAGCCTGTGTCAATTGATATAAATTTTTTTACTATAGTCAGAAAATCCTACATTTCCTACAGTCGCTTTCATGCAGACAAAGGCCAGCGAGTTAAGTCAGTAATAAAATGCAGCAATCATATAGAAAATATTTGCCTTTGCTGGTTTCAATTTCTCTGGAACTGAAAGCAATAAATTTATTAGACTTGTTGGCACTATTAGAACAAAAAAAACCATCTTTTTCTTGGTTATACTAATTTTCGAATTATTTACTAGCCCTGCTGATTCGGCAATTTTTTCGCCTTATAGTTGTGAACAAATTATTTTCCTGAATACTTTTTTATCAGAACAATAAAAAGTGCAGTTTATATTTCGAGGTGAGACTTTGCGTTTTTACTGCTGCCCTTCATGATGCTCCTTCCAATATTTCAGTCCCCAATACATTGGGAATCCGAAGCAACTTGCTGTGAAATCTACTGCAACAACAACACTACAAAGTCTTTATTGATACCAATGTTAGTTAACAGTTAAGTAAGTTGCTCTGCTATCTGTTCCTTTGGCTTCCGCTGGTAAATTTCATTACCAATTTACTGCGTATTGCAGATCACTATTATTTGTTTGTACAGTGTTGATACAGTGTCCAAAAAATTACTAGGATCGCTACATTTTGTCCAGTGTTGTTTATTTTTCTGCTGTTTGTTTTTTAATGTTTATTAACCATATAAAAAAGTATAACTCATTTTATAGCAAAATACCGTATAAATCCACATTTAAATTTTTGTAGAAAAAATTGGAAAATTCAGAAAAAGGTCATAAAATTTTCTAAAACTTTTTAATTAGACAATTTAATTTAAAAAAAATCTAAGTTTGCAATTTTATAGCCCATTAAATTTTCGAATAATGGATTTTTTTTAATTTGCTTGCTGATGGTGTCACTCATTTTTTACCCTACAAACAAAAAATAGACGAAAGTACTTTGTATGGAAAAAAATGAATGACACTGTCAGTAAAAAAAAATATCAAAAACCAACGGAAATTTTCAGCTAATTGGAACTTGTAGCTTATTGTACTAAAATTTAATGAGCTATAAAACTGCATACTTAGAATTTTTATAAAACTTCGAGCTAAAATTTAATGAGCTATACAACTGCATACCACAATTGTTTCTACAAATTCTGATTAAAAAGTTTGCAATTTAAATAAAACTTGGCAGATTTTTTTTTTAATTTTTGCCTCAATATTTGAAATTTGGATCTGTATAGCTTCTGATAGAAAATAAGCTATGCTTTTATAAAAAAAATAATAAACATTAACAAAGATTAAACGTAAGAAAAATAGTCAAACCTTTTCAAAATGCAACGACCCTATTAATTTGTCCAACACTGTATATACACACTATTGCCAAAAATATACTTGCGTCGGAATTTCGCATAATGATTTATTTGTATTGCCCCTTATTTTTTTTTTTTTTTGATTTGTTTTTTGCGCTGATTTGTCTTAACTAGCAATTTTTCGGATTTGCCTTATTCTAACAATATTTGACCTTAAAACAAAAACAAAAGTTAATTAATAATAATTCCATTTATGTACAACAACACATCCCATCTATATCGATTTAATCAACTACTGTGCGAACGCATAGCTGAGGATGATGATTGATTAACTTTTTCTATGTGTCAGTTAAGTTATCTGTGTCATATGATTAGCTGCTGCAAACTGATAGCAATTTTTTCATTTTATTTTTTTTTTTATTGTACGCTTCTTTTTCCTTGTATTAGTTAATTATTTGCAAATGCTAGTGAAACTCAAAAAATTATATAAAATAACTTCGTTTTGCATAGGTATGCACAAATGTCTACATATTCGCATATATTAGAACCAAGCAAGGTTTGAGTTAAGGTTAAGACAAAGTTTTATGCAAATATTAGAATACTATAATTTTGGTTGTTTTAATATTTTATTATTTATTCGCTGCGCTAAGTTATGTAGTTTTTCGCTATTTGCTATTTTTTTTTTCACATCAATAAACATTAAACAAAATACTCGTATAGGGACACCAAGACATTCAACTTAATTTGAAAAATGTAAAATTGTATCGAATCGAAAGGGATGCAACACTTTCTAAAGGCTTTGTAAATGAGACGCTAGAAGTTGTAAACTGTGATAAATCTATGGTCGTTGTGAGCGAAGAATCTCAAATGTTATGTAATTGACGTATTAAATTTCAAATATTTGTGTTATGAAATAATTTCTTTGCATCGCTGAGAAAAAAGCAGTTGCGGGTTTTCCGCAGGACTTTTAAGTTTATTATATTTGTCAGGCAAAGATCCAGAATAAAAATTATTTGACCGCTGAGTTTCAAAAAACTCATTCTAATTTTGATAAAGATTACAAAAGTCTTTTAATATTTGACAATTATGAGTTTTGACAGAACTATTTCGGGACTAGTCCGAAAACATACGGACTAGTTCAGAACTCCACGAACTTTTTTATTAATGTTTTTTTTTTTGACGTAATGACTGGGCTAAATTTAAAATTCGAAATATTACAAAAAACTTGAAATTAAAAAAGAATAATCACAAGCTGAGCCCGATCTAGTCCCGAAATAATACCGATCAACTCCAGTAGTGATCCGGAACTAATCCCAATTTGTTTATTTAAAGAAAACTGCTTGATATGATAAATCAATGTAAGCTTAAAAAGTCAGCTCAAAAATATTAAATTATTATAATTAAAATATTTTGAACCAGAATAAAAAGCGCGCGAAAATATATTTTCAATGATATCTTACAAGTCTAAATCGGTCAAGTGTTATCTGAGTTAAATAAGTGTTTCTTAAACACACCTTCGAAACGAGATCAAAGACATTTATTTAAATTTTGAAATATTTGTATACAGAACTTTTAAGCTTCAACTACTTTATGATCTAAGGAGATTTCTTTAAAAAAAATATTTTAAGAAACATCAACAATAATTTTTGACTTCCAGGCATTTTTGATTAGGAAAGTATTGGAAAAAAGGCAATAACAATTAGAGTGGTATAAATTATAGCTGATATTTCGGAGATAGCCACATCTCCTCATCAAATTTCTTACTGGTATCTGCCCGGGTTTAAATTCGCAGCCTAAGGCTAGCCGGTCAAGTACGCAGTCAGTGAACTAAAGCGGCAGACTGCCTTACTTAAATTGTATTGGGAAACCGGGTGGACGCTGTAAAAAATTCTGATGAGGAGATGTGACCAAGTGCAGAGAAACTTGGCTTTACTTGGTGTATTTAGCTGATGCCCGTTAGCAAGGCTTATGGCCAAAATCCCCGGGTATTTAAATAGCGTACACTCTTATTTATTGGTTATTTAATTTTATTATTAATTTTCAAGCCAGCGAGCAAGACCGAAAACCAAGCAGCATAGGCATAGTTTTAACAAAAACCTAATGTTAGCAAACTAAACAGATTTTGTAATGAGAGCCCAAATTATAAATGTTTTTTTCAGTTTACCGCCAGCCTAATACCACCTCACTTAAACTCAAAATAAAGTAGGTAGTCGCTGGTTTTTTTTAATATCTAAGTATTTTTCTTTTTTTTTTGGGTATTTATCTTATTTTGCGCAATTTCTATGCAGTCAAAATTATCATGCACGCAAATAAAAACCTTTACTAAAAGCCTCTAACTAAATGCACATTTAACTACAAAACATATGCACAGAAACACTTAAAGTATTTAAAAGAATCTGCATAACGAAAACGCTCGCGCCTTTTTCCTTTTGCAAACATAATTTCGTATGTTTGTGTGTACAGATATAAAGAAAAAAGAAATGCTAAGTTCACTAATTTGCCAAATGGTAATAAAATATTTATATTTGATGAAGCAAAAAGCATCGAATTTAAAATTGTGTTGAAATCATTGGCGTAACAGCGAAAATAGTAAACATACAAATACACAGAAAGCTATGAGGGCAATTTAACGCGCGAGATGTAAAATATTATTGTAGCTGAAAATGCGACGCAAATTTGTGAAATATAAATAGTAATATTTTTATAGGAATTAAGCTAGCATTAGAACGGGGATTTCTAAATATTTATTTAATTTAACTTACTCCTTTGAAAGGTACCGACGGTATTAAAAAATAGCGATATCGAGCCTACCTACATGATTTGGTTGGAGAAAGAAATACCTGGTTAAAATTTTGTTCCAAACTCTATGAAATTTGGTATACATTTTGCCCTTTAAATCAACAAGCATTTTGAAAATTATAGGGATTCTATAACAATAACGCCTACTTCTCATGTAGCGGGATTTTTCTCAAATACAAATAATATGTAAGATGTTTTACTAATTAGGTAAGAAAAAATAACCAAAAATTCGATATTTGGATTTTGAACTCGAAGTTTTGAAAAAGGGGTGTGTAATCTCAAAGTGATATGAATTCATAAATTTTAAAATAGATTCACGAGGTTGGTAGAGCTGGTGTTCTAAATATCAGTATATGTTGAAATTCTATTGTAAGTTTTTTAAAACCTCTAGCAATAATTTCTAGTCTTTATTACGCGCTTCTTCAACTTCCTCAGAGTTGCATTCAAATTTGTATGACCTTTATCAGATAGTTCAAAAGGTTTTTCAGCGATCAGTAAAAGACTGAATTTTTTTTACGTTAATGAGGTAAATACCGTGCCAACTTTTTCCCAAAGAAAATTCTAAACGGTTTTTCAAATGCCATTTTGATTTACTTATATCATTTGAAAGATTTAATTGCCAGTGTTCGGATTATATGCAAAAAATGAAGCCATGAAATATTTATTTTATGACTACAAGCAAAGTATATGCCAATTTATATATTTCTCTAATAGTTTTTGGGCAAACATTTTTGCATATAAATCCGAACTCTCTTAATTAAAAACAAAAATACCTTTAAATTTGTTTTTGCTGAAAAATCTTTCAGTAATTTTTCTACATTTTTTTAAATATGTGCAAGTGATTACTTTTGGGAAAAAAAATTGTGAAATTTATTTAGTCGAATATTTCTGTGTCAAACGGTATCATTCGTTTTTTGAAATTCGATGAATTAGAAACGGACTTTTTGCCCCCAAAATAACACTGTTCGGCGCTACACCAAATATTTACTTAAACAGAACTGGAAGGAAAGAACAACAATAGAAGGGATCGACAATCGGAAACTGCGCTAAGAAAAAGCTTTATTCAATTTAATAAGCCATTAATTCTCGTTACCCGTTTCAATTTTTATTACAGTTACGGTTTTTATAACAGACTATCTTGGTTTATTTCTCATTAGAAAAAGAATTTTGATGTTATCTGAATTATATTATAATCTGCTTGCAATTACATCAAAGAGCGTAGATTACAAAGTAGATGCATCACTCCCACCGTGACTTTAACAGAAAGTCTCGTCCGATTTCACCATGCCAGAACTAATTTGACTTTTGCTGATTGACATTAGAATCTGATTAGATCCAATTGGTTTCCGGTGTGGTGCAATCGGACGAGAGTTCTTGACAGAGAAAACGAGACATGACGCAACTTCTTTGCACTCTACGCTCTTTGCTACTATCGCCCACAAAAAATTTCTTACAACTTCGCTGCTATCACTGTGGGGTGCTGCTGTTATTAGCGTTGCTGTTAAAGCACCCACCGCTGTAAATAACACCACTGTTATCCCCACAGAATGCTATTCACTCTTTCACTTTTAACTTCAGCGCTGCTGTTGCCTACAGCAAAGCTGGTAGCCATCGGTTTAACATCTGAAACGGCTTTGATATTAACCCGTTTGTGGGCAAGATTACTAACAGCTGGCTGGAGCTGGAAACCACCTGCTTGGGTTTCAATTTCAACTTCGTCAATGATAAGTTAACTGCAGCTTTGGCATCGAATATGGCGCTCGCATCGACAAGTTTTGCGGCAAAGCGCACTGTGGACTTCAGCAGCTGTCGTTGCTGCGTTGCGCAGCACAACTCAGCTAAGTCTTCAGAAACCCTCACTTCTTGGAGCTTTTCGCTGTAGTTATGTACAAATATTGTATTGTATATTTTGCATTTATTTATATTGGGTTTCTTTTTTCTCTTATTGCTTACTTTTTGCTGCGCTGTTTTCGTTTGTTATTTATTCCGCTTTGGTGCTATGGTTAGCGTATTTGCCATTGTGGTTGTTGTTATTCTGCTTCTTGTTAGCTGCTTGCGCGTCTGCGACTTCAGTTTCGCTGATTTGAGTTTTTAATGAAACATTTCTTAAAGCGATCAGTCACAATCGAGCGTGCGGTGGTTAAGGCTGTGTTGAAAGCTTAAGAATTAAAGCGTGAAAAAATAGAAAAATTGGTAAAGAAAAATTCAATGGAAAATTATTAAACAAAAAAACAAAAACCAAACATTATATTAGAGGGAGGAATTCGAATTTAAGAAAGTGTTCTAGTAAAAAACAGATCATTTACTGATTACGATTGCAAAGTGTCTAAGCGCGTGCGGTCTACAATAATTTTGTGTTTGTTGGTTTTTTTTTTTTGCTCGAAACAAAAGCGTAGTGTATTACCAAATTTTTTGCGCAGGCGAACAAAGCTTGCGTCTATGTACCTACAATACAATAATTTTGCTTTTGATTTACAATTTAACCAATCGCCAACGGCCAAATCGCAGAAGAACGCAGACGCGACTTGGACAAATATCGTGCATTTTTTAATGATAATTTAAAATAATATTGAATTTTTTTGTTTTTGCAAGCAATTTGCATTATCAATGACAAGCAAATTTTAACTACGCCATTAATTAAACAGCGCTTTTTTTTGCGCTCAACAAAACAGCTCAAATAACGAAGAATTCATAAAGCGCTTGAATAAAATGGCCTGTTAAAAATATTTTTGATAGAAGAATTAAAAAAAAAAAAAGTTTAGCACTGCAGCGCGTTTAATCGACCCTTTACACTTTTTGTTTAATTTTATTGAGAATTTTAGTTTTTTGTTGCATTAAACTGAAAAAACAAATTTTAAAATTTCTTAAAAAATCAGTTTAAAAAAACTACATTTCCTTTGCATTTGTTTCAAAAGGGCGCTTCGAAATGAATGTGAAATTTTTTTTGAATAAAATTAAAAATTTACCGAATTAAATCGCCACAATAGAAGCGCCCAAAACACAAAAGCGGAAAAAACTGCAACTCCTTGTGTTCACTGCAACTAAACTATTTGCTGTTGTTGATGTTTTTTTTTAGCAATATTTGCCGTCATCCGATAGAAAAATTAAACAAAGACAAAAACAAAATAAGCCGCAACGCATTACGCCTTTATCTGGCCACTGACTGTCATCGTACGTTGTTTGGTGAGTTTTCCCAAGCTTTTTCCGCCACCATATGATTTGTTATAATTAATTATTTTTTCTTCTTTTCTATTACTGCATCTTGACGTTTTTAAATGCTTCCTCTTCTCTTGCCATACTATGCCAATTAATCTTAGCTCGCTCACCTTTTTTTTTTGCTGGAAAATTCGCGCGCTCTCTGTTAGTTTTTCTCACCGCATCGACAATTTTCCAGCCAGCCCGAGCAGCAAGCTACATTGCTAAGCTTTTTTGCTTCATACTGGTTTTTGTGTTTACTTCTTTGAAGTTGTTTTGATTTTCACTCCTTTTGTTTTTTTTTTTTTTGGTATTTTCAGCCACTTCATGTACTATGTAAAGGTTTTTCAATTTCGTTTTTCAATTTGCCATTGTAAGCCAAGTATTTTCGGCCAAGTTATATGCCCACGTTGTTGTATGACGTGAGTTATTTGCGTTTTTTTTTTGTTTTTTTTTATAGCTGTTTTATAGTATAGATATAGATAGTTGTTGTTATCTTTGTATCTTTGCTTTTGTTGTTGTCGTCATTTTTGTTGTCAATGTTGACTTTAACCACTTAAATTTTCATGCTGCGATTTTGAAGGTTTATTTACAGTTCATTCAGTGCACATAGCATTCACGCACACATCGACATACATACCTACATTTTTTTTTGTAAGTATGTAAAAGCCACTCTCGCATGATCGGAAGTTGGTGCGCTTGCACGACTTCTTTTATCAACTGCGTTTGCACTTCAAAATCGCTTGTTAAAAAAAAACCAAAGCCTAAAAACACTAAAAACAATGTTCTAAAAGAGAACCGTCGCGTCATTCAAAACCCGTTTCTATAGAAACTTTTCGCTTTTTTTGCACACAAAAATTTAATTTATTAAAAAAATCGTACCATTCTATGTGTTGTGCAATCGTTGCTGCATGCACTGAATTGATTGCACAATTCGGCCACTTTACTGCTTATTGGCTAAGAAACAACATTCTAAATTTTCGCACTACTATCGTTCAGAATTTTACATAGCCACTACCGCAATTACCACTACCGACTACTCGTGAACTCATATTAAGTGAGAGATGACAGCTGGAAGTAACTCTGAAGTGGCTGTTGGTCATCTAACGACGATTTTAAGACTGACCGAGGAAGTTAAATATCCGGGTGTACCCCTACATAGATAAGCCCATTGAAGAAATGTTAATTTGACCAAACCTACATATTCGGGGACCGAAATTTAGTTCTCGAAGGAGATGAACTGAAATTGTAGCATCGGAAATCCCCACTCAACGGAAATTCAAACCTTACAATGATTACCCATAAGGTCAGAAGAGTTTTTTAGGTCTATCCAAAGGCTTTTTGGTAAAACATCGGGAATGCCACCTAGGTTGGCATTTTAGCTTATGCGACTCTGATTTTGGTGACCCATGGTTAGAGATCTTGGCCATGTGGGTGGCTGGCCAAAATCTTTCGAACCAATTGATCACCCGCAAACTAGTAACGTTCTGGTGCATTTCCGACAACGAAAGGACGGACGGTCTCACAAAACTTGAGATCCATCGATCTCCGCATGGTACAGAGCCTTTCTGTGGAGCATCCAAGAGTTGCACTAGCGAGCTAATAAGAATATGGGACAGGTCTGTCTCGGTTTGTAACTCACTGGCGTAATACAAAGGGAAGATCTCTGAACGACTTCTCAACCTCAGCCGGAAGAGTTTAAGAACTCTTACTGGTTACCTCACAAGCCGCTGCCAGTTAAGACACCATCTTTGTAATATGGGGCTAACTGAAGCAGGAAGGTCATAAATAAGACGCATTCGAGCCAACCGAGACCGAATACTTCTTGAAAAAAATCGGACTGGATGGTGGCGAAATTCCTTCTTAGGCAGAAAAGGAAGGAGTCACTAGCCCGGATTGAGTTTATTACAGAATACAATCCATGGCGGCAGCACATGGTCCTCGATGTGCAAATCTTATCTGAAGGATGAGGATAACACAGATAATTTCGTCTGAATCTGTCCTGCTTTTGCTAGACTGAGATGGAAAATATTTGGATCAAAAATGTTGAGCATGGAAAACATTCCCTATACCTCGACAAGCTTCCCAAATTAATAAAAGTCACATCCACACCTTTATCTCTACCCTTTTCTTCTTTCCTTGTTCCCTTTAGTCTTCTCAGACTTTAAGTGCAATGAGCAACTATACAATTCGAAAGGTCAAAGTAATTTCTGCATTATCTGTCCAATTTCACCACTTTTTGAGTGAATCTGAAAGCTATGTCCGCCAATTCGTCCAAGCCACCATTTCTTTCATTCTGTCGATTATAGAGAAACAAAATTTTGCGATGATCATCTTGACATTGTCAATCAAATTTAGATCCCGCGCGCTATGCAGACGTGCATTACTTTTAGGAGGAATGAAGTAGTCATATAAATTTTCTCTCAACACAAAAAATATGAAATCTGGGGAGGAGTTTTAGCTAAAAATCTAAAATTCCACCATCACCTCGAACAATGTTTTCCAGCTTTGTGAACGTGGTGAAAAATAAGAAATATTTTGGCACAGAATTACTGCCTCAAATTATCAATTGCATCATAAAATACTCGTAAGCATGTATTGTTTGAATATTTCGTAAACGATTTTTTATAATTGTGTTTAATTTAATTACAGAATATTTACAAATTCAGCATCAAGCTAAACTGGTTTTTAAATAACTGGCAATGGCAAGGGGGAGATAAACAGAATGCATTTAAAACTCATAAGAAATCAAACATTACAATCCAAATAAAATTTTGGCACAGTAGGGATGGGCAAATGAAAAAAAAAATATCGATATATATGGTACCTATCGTAATATTTCGGTATTGCAGAAAAAATATCAATATCAATATTTTTTTCTCAAGGCGCAATTACCTAAAGCTATCACCTCGCCAAAAAAAATTGCAGAATCAAAAAATGTGTTATGTTTCAAAACTTTCGTCAAAATGTATCGAAGAATATGAAGATTTACGTGATCTGGGCTATTAAAAATCTTAGAGAAATATCGAATTTGATACAAATTTGATACTCGGAAGTATATATCGAATATTTCTAGATTAAAAATATCCACGTTCTTATTCAATATTTTCTAACCAAAATTTCGATATTTGGATATATCGATATTTTTCCACCAAGCATAAGAGCCGCTTACTTCAAAGGGCAACTGGTGGCTTTAGGGTTCAAACTCTCCAACTAATAAATAAGGAAAAGGTTTTAGTAAAGAATCTGGGAAGTGCGAAAAAAAACGGGAAAAGCATGTACGATTTCAAAATATCCTGCTGCCTTTGAATTAATATTCTTTTTTGCAAGCTTACTTATTTCAAAACATATGTATATACATATGTACATACATATATAATTTGTTTCTATGCTACCATGTGACCTAGAAATGATATTTCTTCTAAGCGTGCTAGCCAGCTCGTCTTCGCTTACCGTTAATGAGTAGTTTTGTTTATGTTCAATGACTTCTAAAGATTTTTTTTTATTTTCCAAAATTATAAAATCTCCAGAAATCATGATAAGCGTAAAACAAGCTTAAACCAAAAAAATATCACAGGAAAAAAAGTTACTCAATTCTTACTAAACTTTTTTTTATTTCATTTAACGCAAAACCAAATGCGAACACATTGGCGTACAGCTACAAATGAAGCGAGTTTAGAAAAAAAAATGCGAAAAATACAAAATTAAATTAGAAATTAAAAATTAAAAATACGTATAGAAACTGAAGCTGCGCTGTTGCTGAAAAGCTGTCTTGAATTTCAATAAGCTATGTCGACTTTGAATTGTGCGATGTCGTATTATGAAGCTTCTATGCCAAAATGGCAGTGTCGAACTTATCACAGAGCTTCAAAGTAAAACACAAAAAAAAAAAAACAAACATGCATACGTATTGTACATATATATATATGTATAATATATATATATATATATACACAAGTAAATACTACAACTAAATCTTCATTAGTATGTATGTATGTATGTATGTATGTATGTACATTCATATTTTTGTATGTGCCTCCGTATATCTTTGGCTACATCAGGTAAGAAGGAAGTTGTTGTCAAAGACACTGCCGCACCGTACTCGCTTCCTTTCCTCACCTTCGGTTATGATTAGTCGTCGCTGACACAAATGGTTTTGAAATTAGCATTTAATTTAGATATTCAAAGATTCTAACATGGCATAAAAAACTACTACACATAAACTAAGGAAAATGTTAATTCTTAACTCATTTGCCAGCTTTGATAGTCAATCTGTAGCGAAGCTTCATTTCTGTGTTCCTTATGTATGGAATTCCTTTATTATTCAAATGTACATATGTGTTAATTCAATATATTTTTATAATTGCGCGTATTAAATGTGGATTAGCTCTACACATACAATGGCACACATTTTGTGGTATTTGAAAGTTTAAAAACCTTGTAATTTTTTGAGAATTCAATTTTAGAGTGAGCATAGTGAGTCTATTTAATGTTTTAAATTATTCTTAGGCTCTTTTGTTCTTTCAGCGTAGTAAATTATTGGCGTTGAAAAAGTAGTGCCTACGCTTGAGGTAGGTTTTTATTATTTCGAAACAAATATTTTCCTAATTGTGGGTTGGGATTTTTTCTGAGTATGAATTGATGCACATTAAATAATGTTCACATTACAACATAAATTACTTATTGTCGCTCAAATTGCTTCGCATAAATCAAATGCGTTCACACGTGTCATTCTTAATTTATCTTGACAGCTCTGTAGCCACAGGATTGCTTAGTTCTTTGATCAAAAGAAAAACTTTTCAGAAATTGTTTACATTTTTAATATATTTAAATTTTGTTGTGATTAGTTTCTTTTTTAATTTATGACAACGAAAGAAAGCTTCTAGGGGTAATAAAAATAATGGAACAATTGTGTGAAATGTTTCAAAATGCATTCAATTATCAATTATTATCGATCAAAATTTTGACACGACACTGATTTGGTTTTTGATTTATGATAAAATATCTCGGAATCGCTTAATTCACTCGTAATTTACGCATAAATTAAGATAGTGTATGCAAGCTTTTAAACTGGTAGCAGTATTTGATAAAATCCAAACCTGGCATGTCGGTGAATCGAGAAGACAATTTTATGTGCCTTTGTAGTTTGACAGATCATGGACCACTTTGAAATCAACCCTGTTTGTGCTTGAAACTCAATACCGGCGAGCGCAGAATTTTCACCCAGCAGAGCGACGACGTTAGGCGTCTGCCGTAGCCGAGTGTGTACGGTATGCGCGCCTCATTCGGTAGGTCTCGGGTTCAAATCCTGGCCGAGGCAATTAATATCAAAAATTATAGAAAAAAAGACATTGTTTCTAATAGCGGTTACCACTCGGCAAGCAAAGGCAAACCTCCGAGTGTATTTCTCCCATGAAAAAAAAATTTCCTTCAATTTTGTGCTGTGCTCCATTCCTTCCGAACATTTCAGAGTTCATCCGCCTCTCTCTGTATGACATAGCGAAGTTCATTAAAACCGCCGGATGGTTTTAGGTTGCATAATTTGTGGAATCAAAATCCCAAATTTGCTAATTGCTTGTCACCCGGGTGACAATCCACTTAAACCAACCAACCAACCATACCTTTAAATATTCATAAAACAAAAGGTTTTTTTCTTTCATTTATTTACCACACACCTTGAAAAATTGCGATTACATTACACCTTTCAAATGAATTCAAATAACAAATGGCAACACGAAAAAATGCATTTCAACTAATCTAATTTATGCCACTGTATGCAAAAATCCAATTGCAAAAACTACTTGAAATTAAAATATAGAACACGAATGTAGTGCATGTAATATAACGACACGCTAATCTGCATAATTACAGCCGATTTATTAGAATTTGCCATGCTTGGGGTCGAAGGCTAAATATATAAAAATACATAGAACACCATAGAACCTACCGACGAGACAGCTAGGCCACGGTTGGTGGAACAGTAAAATGAGTGCAGAGCTCGATAGAATTTTTAGTAGCTTTTTTGAATTTCAAAATAAATTCTCATTGTCATAGTTAAGTTAAAGTCCACTCTAAAGTTAGTAGCTGTGTAGTAGTTGAGTAGCGATCAAAAATAGCTGTAACGCAAATAAAAGTGTTTATATTCCGCATAACTGAATTCTGGCGCCATCTAGTGGGATCAATTGACAAAAAAGTATTTCTTATCCCACTTGCAGTATAAGTTTTTAATTAAATCAAAATCGGACGGTGAATAGAGATTTTATGAACAACTCGACTCTAGCGCCACGTACCGGATTAATTTTTCGCAAAAATGCATACTCGAAAAGTTTCTAGAAAGTCTGAAAATTTAAAATTTTAATGTCATTTTTTCAAGTTTGTTTAATTATGGTAAAAAATTTTAAAAACAAAAATTAAATTAATTTTATGTCTAAAACCATTGAAATGGATTATGTTTATTTTTATAAAAAATTGACGAAAACAAATTAGCTCGAAAAATTTTGTCAATATTGGAAAAACTAACACTGTAACTGTACAGCTATGTTCATAAAAATAATACCAAAATATATGAACAAGTTTTAACAATTTTGCCTTTCCTAATTTCATTTTAATTATTTTTAATAAATATACACGCACAAAATTTTTCTAAAATTAATTAAATTAAATTAAAAACTTATAAATTTTTATGATTTTTTTTTTTTGATTTTTTTTAATTTTTATAAATTTTGGGGGAAGTTTGAAACTGCAATTTGCATAGTTTTTGTTTTAAATTGTTAAAATTTATACAAAATACAAAAGAAAGTCAAAATTGTCGAAAATTTGCATGCAATGCAAATCGTTCCGACCTAGTATACGTGCAAAACGTGAAAGTGCCAAAAATATTGTACGATAATTTATACCAAATTACAGCTCACTAACGGGATATTTTTATAGCTTTAGTCTAGAGCCAAGTCCAAAATTTAGAATGGCTATAATTATACAAGCTGCTGTATTTCTATACTTCGTCGAAAACAAATACCAAATAAAGCTTTAAAAAAACACCGGTCGCCACACGTAGTGATCCCCTTAAATTTGTGCTTGCACCAATTAATACGATGGTCGCACATTTTCTACATATCTTCATTTTCATCATTTCGCGCGATAATTTCACGCCAAGGCAATGGAATTTTACGCGTAAGTTCATTCAGACAAACTAAATATTAATTGCCGAGGTATCTTTTGTCACTCTAGTTGCCTGAACTTTAAGCATTGCGCATCTTTCACTTATTGCACATTGCACTTGCACTTGGAACGGTTAATTGTGCCAAATGTAAACAAATAAATAAATTCATCTAAGTTTGCGACTTCTAGGCAAATATTTTATTTAAAATCAGGAAATGCATTTACTGCAAATAATTTGTGCGCATATTTGCATAACTAATTAGTATGAATACCACTACGTTTCCTTTACATCCTCTCACACATTTAATGCCCACTCGCTGTACTTAGTATGCACTTACATATTTACTCGTTTGACTTAGTGCGCTCGCTAGAAACGATAAGTGTAAAAAATTGTTCGGCCACTAAAACCATTTACTTGCAAGTCACTTGCCATTAATCGTTAACTACCTACTTAAAATGCTATTAATTTTATTTATCTGATGAATGATGTTGACACGTGTACGTGTGTGTTTTGTTGTTTCTTGGTTTTTTTTTTTTTTTTTGCTATGAAAACTGCAATGAAAGCTACCTACCTTCCACGGTGCTTCCCCAATTGATCGAAAACGTACATGGTAAATGTATTGTTGAAATAGAGAGAGCAACTAAATTATTGTGATATGTGTGAATTTGTGCTTTAAATATATCGATATATTGCTATAAATGCGATCGTATTTTTTTTATATCAACTATAAAACCGGTTTAGGGAAATGCGCATAAAATACTTTGTCTAGTAATACTTTTTTTTCTATTATTTTGAATGCATTTTTTGTGTAAAAAAACCCTATACCTGATTTATATGTATAAATACAAAATACTGTAGAAATTCGGTGTGCACGTTTTAATATTTAATAACTTATCTTAAAAACACGTTCCTCACGATTATAGTTTAAATCAATGAACTTTATGTATGTATTGTACTATATACAGTGTCCGGTTTGGGGTAAATATGAATACAAATTGTTAGCGTTAGGATGGATTAAAAAATTATTTCTTTAAAAAAGTTCGAAATTTAGAAAAAAAGTTATCACAACTGCAATTCGTTAGAAGCTTTTTTTTATTAATTTCAAACCTACACGCATCAATTAAGGTGTTATGAGTCATACAATTTAAAATAACATAAAAATGGCGTATTTTAATTTTTTTTTTCTGTGCAATCCAAAAACGTTACTTTGAAAATTTGAAATTTTCTGTATGACGCATTATGGCACTTTGTGAATCACCTAATTATTTTTACTATATTAAACTATCGAATGTGAAATGGATGGTAAACAGAGAATATAAAGGAGATTCACTAAAGCAGCTAACTCTTAGTTTACGACGAATATAAACTCTACGAACTTCGCATATCGCAACTTAAAATTGTTAGTAAAACAATTTACAGGTGGCAACTCTATCAAAAAATACTAGGCTAAAAGTGTTCTATTCGAAAATATTTATACAGTACAGTAGTAATTGTGTCAAATTATTTCATTTATTTCCATAGTTGAGATAGGTGGCAACCTTGGTCAAAAGTATTTTTTTTTTTTTTTTAAATATATTTGGCTTTATTTGATATGTTTGATTAATTTAGAAACTGAACTAAAATAACTATTTTTGTTTCCATAAATATGTAGGTGGCATCCCCATTCAAAAGCATCTGAAAAAATTTAAGCTTATTAAAACAGCTTGCATTTAATGCGCATATGTATTTGATTAATTTAAAAATATCAAACTAATTTCATGAATTTTGATTGTTTAGATGAGGAGTGGCAAACCTATTCAAAAAAAAAAAAACTTGCATATTAAACATTTCTCAAACCATTTTCATATAAAATCGATATTATTTATGTTTTTCAAAAACGTTTTTTTACCCTGGCACTATTTTCTTGTAACCGAGTGCCAAAAGAACACAGCAGCTCGATTAAAATTTACTTTTCGCCGAGCAAGAGCAACCCTGTTAACATAGAAGCATGCGATTTGTTTAGGGTTATTTAAGAATGAAAAATAGTTTGTTTACCAATTTTTTAGTTGGTTTGGTTATTTGTTTAAAAATACCATATCCATCAAAACTGATTTTGTGTTAAACAAAAATTTCTCTACTTTTATCCTAGTGCTCATTCACAATAGTTGTAGGTTACAGAAAATGAGGGTGTCACTCGGGTTCAGTTGATGGCTGATTTGAGTGGCAAGCTGGAGTGACTCCACTTTAAAGATTTTACCGGACGAACATACCAAACTTATAAACAAAAAACTGTCTCGAAAACACCGAAATGCATTGGATTTAATATCTTTGAGATTAGAGTAAGAATATCAATGGCTTTATGTAGGAAATCACTGAGCTTTAGGGGCATAGAGAAGTTGAGTCTCTTCTCAAAAGAGCATGGAAGTAAAGAAGAATTTAACTGGGTCAGACAGAAAGTTCGCGCTAAGAACACAGAAAGCTTCATTATCGTGACATCATCGGCCATCAAACTCAGGAAAGTAGAGAGCGAAAGCAGCGACAGGCAAAAAATGATTTTCGAAATAGAATGCATACAAATCTTATGAGTCGAATATAAGCCACAAGCAACTTGCATTCTATTATGACATAAATTATTTGCATTTGGGTTTTCAATGAAGCAGCGTTCTTCTATGAGAGGTTTTTTAAATTCATCATATGAATACTGAGCTGGTCTCGAAATGACCAAAAACCAAAAAAAAAAAAAAAATCAGCGTCGTTAAAAAATATTTTAGACACTTTTTTTTTAAGTTACAAAACAACTCAAACTTTCTACAAAATGTAAATAAGTTTCTTTATTTGACTCATCTTCATCACCGTTGCTTGATGCTACGATCACTGGCGATCTCTGATTTTGTGTGTGAATTAAACTGCAAAATTTGCTTTAAAAAACACTGGTACAATAAAAACAATTTGTTGAGTCGTAATCGCATGAAATAATTGGAATTACCTACTTAAATTAGTTTTCTATAGTTACAACATGTTGTGCTCTCCAAAGCTGCTGCCAGTCATCAGGAATAAACAAATATGTAAAAATATATACATATTATACAAAAAACATACGTACATGCATATGTATAGAATACAGTATACAGTTTACTTCCATAAAAAATATATATTGCGCGAAATACCTGAAATTTAGTCACATAATGCTGACGTGTTTGATTGTTGCTATTATTTAAAAATTCATGGCAGGTAAGCGAAGATCAAAAAATAGAATGAACAAAAGTCGGTAAAACAAAACTTAGTTAAACAAAATAATCAAAATCAAAAATTCAATTGAAAAGTAAGCAATAATTGTTAATGACAAATCAAAAGAGAATCGACAAAAGGGCAAAAAAGCAACGTCAACAAATATTTGCAGAAATCACTGTGCTTTCAAGCAACAAGCACTGCAGTAGATAATAATTTTTTTTTTTTAAATCAAAAACAAACTTTTTATGACTGATATGTTGCTAGAAAAAAAGAAAAAAAATTCAACGTATTTATATGAATAATTAATTTTGGTTTTTTTTAAATTCCTTAGAAATATATCGAAGTTTCAATGCATTTGTAAGTAGATTTGTTAATAGAATAGAATTAACTTTCAAATTGACTTAAGCCGTTATTATTTGTGCCCTCAAATGAATTAAATATTAAGTAGAAAAAATTGCTATATGCTCGCGATAATAGCGAATGACAGTGCGCAATGGATCGAATTGGAAGTGGAATGATGAACTTAATGAACTTTAAAAGTAGTTAAAAAAGAATGAAAAATATTTGTGAATATACAGTTAATAAAATAGGCATTCTTTTTTTTAAACGTTGATGACAGCAATGATTGTCACGATTGTTTTCTTTGAAATCAAAGTAAATTTGCAGCTTTGTATTGGTTTTTCTACCACAGTTCAGGCTTTCGATTCTATGCTGAATTAGCAGTAAATTTAGGCTTTCGATTTGTTAGCAGAGACTGCGCCATAGATTTTGGATTATTTGGTTTGAACTAGATTTGCCGGATTTTCCGACAATTTAAAAAATCAACTCCACCAATCCACTTGACTCAAAATATACTCGTATTTCTTGACATTTCCAAATTATTCACTAATTTTACAATTTATTATTTTAAAATTTGATACACCAACTGTGATTTCAGCATGGACCAAAAATGACAGTTATTCAATGAAAACTCTCATTGAAAAATTCAATTTCAAGGAAATGTCCCATATCCAAATAAAATATAACAATCGTTTTCGTTTTTCACCAGAAAACAAATTTGACAATATATTTTTATTTTTTAATTTGTACGCAAAATTAAACAAAAAATAGCAGTTATTTTCAAAGATGCCGATTGATAATGATTCGATCGTTGATATTTAAAAACGTTATCCTAATTTTGATAATAATTATGAGTGAGACAAATTTTTTCAGTTATCGATAACTATGCAACGATTTGAAACAAAAAATCTTTTAACAAAACTAAACAACGATAAGTTTTGGTCAATTCATACCCACTTTTCCAAATACTAATCAGATTGCACTTAAAATTTTGGTGGTTTTTTCTTGCATATCTGGTCCTATTATTGGCTAGACTTATATTATAAAAGTATTTCTATAATAATTACCTGCTAGATAAATTTACTTCTTGCACAGACTTTTATTTTGAGACTTAATTATAAAAGTCATTGCATACTATGTACTAAAACTTATTATGCAAAATACTTTTTTAAGTCGGAAAAGGCGAAACTATTTCGAAGCAACTTCGGGATTAATTCGATTTTCAAATTCGAATTTTTTTCTCATAATTATTACGAGAAGACCTTTTATAAAATAAATCTCAAAATATATAGTTAAAAATATTTATCTCGCTGATAATTATTATGAAACGACTTTTAAAATTTGAATAGTAGTTAAAGATTACCCAATAATAATTATAATAATAATAATTATTGAACAACTTTTGCTCTTTTCTCTTATGGCACTTATGGCTCTTGATATTTTCAATTATTTTTGACTTTTAAGTAGTTAATCTACAAATAACAGTTATTTTTTTTAATTTTTATGTTATATATCTTATGATAACAGTTACTGAAGACTTTTTTTGTAAAAGTCATCAATACAAATCAATGAGTGAATTTCGTTTATAAAAGTCTTCAATATAAATCAGTCACTGACTTTTATTTTTCAAGTCATACCTATTGGTCCAAATAAAGTCTTCAATAACTGTTATCAAAAGACATATAATTGAAAAATTTTTAAAAGTCATCGATTAAAATCAGTCAGGAAACTTTTTGTATAGAAGTCAGCAATATATCAGTCCCTGAATTTTGTTTACAGAACAGAACAGAAGTCGTTGAAGAACCAATCAGACGAAAGTCTTCAATAACTGTACAAAACATAGTAAAACTCATCAATAAAAAACAGGCAGTGAATTTTATTTATAAGAATAAAATTTTCTTATAATTTTCCCCAAAAAAATAAAAATATATGTAAATGTTAAAGAGTAATTTTTATAATCATAATTGTCACTGGTCACTGGAATTCAACATTCAAAATTTCCATCGTCAAGAAAACCCAGAAGCTAATTTCAACTTGTTCACTTTAATATTTGTGTGCGTCCACGTGAACAGGGCCCACTTCGGCGGTATTGGAGTTATGCATATAGGCGTCTTCCTGGTTGATTTCCGAACATTTTGAGACAAATTAGACCATCCTAACTGAAGAATTGAGGGAAATATAGAACTTTGAAGGTGAATGTCCGAAAAATGACTAATTGAGAAAAATCAATTTGAAATTGAAAGTTGTCCCTTGTGGGCCATTTTCTTTTTTTTCAAAAAATAAAATTAAATACTTCTATTGTACCTAGGAAGCTACATTGGTGTCATTCGACGTATATAGTTTCATAATAAACCATAATAAAAAATTACGAAACTCGATCCATGTATCGAAAAATCTATATATCTCGGAAATTAGATGCGACAAAGTGGGCCCTTTTCACGTGGACGCACACATTTCGTTGTACTTTTTTTACTTTTTGGAGATTCAAGTTCAGAAGAATACAGCAGAGAACTTAGCTCAGTCATTATTTCAGTTAATATTTCGCAGGTATTTTTGTAAGTGCATATTACGTGGCCTACTTAATTAAAAAAAAAAACAAAAATATGTGAACATAAGCAGTGAAGAGCTAACCCTGCTGTAAATTGATATTTACATTATTGTATATATGTATGTATATCTGTGCATGCGTGCCTGCGTGCATATAGGCCATACAATTTTTTTTCTGCGTCGGCAAATATTAATATTTATTAGGCTTTAGAGCGCAAATAAAGAAAAAAAATCGCCAAAAATCACTTTAAGTATACGTTTTATGCAAAAAACTTTCAACACAATTTAAAAACTATAATAATATTATTGAAAGAAAAAAAGAATATATATGCAAACATATCGAAAATAATGCCAAACATATCAATGCTAATTTCAGCCTAAAAAATTATTCGTATGCCTATTTAATGAATACAAATGTTTCACTTTATTACATAGAGTCGTGAATACGAAATTAGAGCAATCCGAGCGCATAACATGCAAAACTAAAGCAAATAGGCATTGGATTAGTATAAATTTTGGAATTGTGGTGAGAGAGCTCAAGGCCATAGTGTTATATGAAATTTGAAAATTATATCTTCTTTTCTCTTTTTTTCTTTTTTTGTTGTCAACCCACAATGCAAATAGTATTTTTAGTGTGCATGACTTCGAAGTAGTTAATGAAATTAAAATACCTAATGGATATTATGGCATCATAATTCCAAGTTATCCTCAACGCTCAATGTCCAATTATTTTCTATTTAGCAGGTACCAAAATTTTGATTTTGCACTTATTATATTAGCGTCTAACTAATTTATTCATTTATTATTCTTGCCGCCGTATGTGTCACAGTTAAGGGCAGCAGCAAAAGAGCTAACAGACAAATCATTTGATAGTTTAGCAGAACATTTAAATAAGAAGCGAATTTTTGCAGTATTTTAAAAAATTGTTAAACTCAAATTTCAAAAGAAAAATTAAGACCCAAATCTTTGCCAAGTAACTGAAATCTGTTAACCGAAATTCATATGGTAAAAATAATGCGTAATTTTTCGAAGACAAGATTTTTTTTTTAGAACTTTTTAATGTACTTTAGTTTGGCGCGAAATGAAATCTGCTAAGGTAGTATTGTAATGTTTTTGTTGTTGTTGCTTTTACTCATGCCTAATGCTAATATTTAAAGGTGTGTACGGTACTCAAACGCAGACAATATATGTGTATTGTATAATGCATTATTATTATGTTTTTTTTTTGTTTTTTGATTTCTGGTTTTATTTACTGAAGGCCGCGCGTTGTAGAAGAAAATTGATAATTATGCAATTATAAACCCCATAAAAAAAATGAGAAAAATAGTAATAAGAATAGAAACTGACAGGTAGCATGTTGGCAAATAATAATAACAGCTGAGTAAGCGATTAATGGTGTTAAACCGAAAATTGCAATGAGGTGGTGGCCAGTGCTGATTTGCGATAAGTAAAAAATAATCATGTCTAAAATCAAGCGAATGTAAGGTAATAAATGAAAAGAAAAAAAAATGTGTATCAAACAAAGGTAACAATTAAATTGATACAAAGAATTAAGGGTATTAGAAAAAGTGAAACTGAAGATTGAAACAATTAGAATTTAATAAATTAAAGGAAGTATAATAGAATGTAATTTAAGACAATATTATATATCTATATATATTATATATTATATACATATGTATATAAAACAGCAGCTGTTTTCTTTGCGGCCACTTAGCACTAAAAATCGATGAAATGATTTTAACCAAATTCGGAAGGATATTTTTTAGACCCGTGACACGGACATATGCTATACATATTGTAATCCGTTAGGTGGCGCAGGAGTCGATATCAGTATTTCGGATTCGATTTTGATGATTTTGGAAATGTATGCTGCTGGTTCGATAAGAAATAGTTTTAGTAGTAATAAATGCGCTAGGTGTCGCTACGGGCGAGCTATTCCGAAAATCAACATTTGTGTTCCGATTCTGATGAAATTAGAAATGTAAAATCTGTATGGGACGAGAAATACTTTTACGAAAATTTGATTCGCTAGATGGCGCTATAATCGAGTAATTCTTAATTTGCAAAAAAATATGTATTTTTACACATTAGATGGCTCTGTAGTCGGTATTTCCAGTAAATCGATATTTATGATTCGACTTAGTTCAAATTGAATAAGCGTTATGCTTTTGAAAAAACCACTAACAGTTTACTAAAATTTAAGAAAAATTTAATGTTGACATGCAGCTTCCGTTGATTTTTGAGATTTTTTTCTTTACATTGATACATTTTTTTTTAATTTTTCTGTCTCTTTGTTCGAACTCACAATTTTCCATCGAAATAGTTTAGAATCATTTTCATTTGTTTAACGAATTTGAACAATTTTCAACAAAAACATTTACAGTTAATATTTTTTCTTCCTCAAAATACCAGCATTTAGCTAAATAAAACTAAAAAAAAAAAACTAAAAATATCTGCACACCAAATTTGTATTTTTATACCAACTTAAATATCTAAAAATACACACATACATACATAGCTATACATAAATAGTAAAGCAAATTAATTCACTTACAAATATTTTAATGAATGATAAGCGAAAAGATGGCCATATGTCAATTTGTATGCCACCACTGGTGAGTTTCAAATACCCACACCAAAAATGTCGCCCACTCTCTGATGTCAATTGTTACGTCGTTATATAAAGTTCAGCACACATCTACATACATACATATGAAATCCATGCAAATAACAAAACAATCCGAAAGCGTTGTTTTCAAACGAAACAATTACACAATTTTTGGTTTACAAAAATGGTAAAAAGACATTAGCAGAAGATACGTTGCATAATTGAGTTGAATCCGCAAAATGGCAAATAAAAATAAAAAATTTAAAAAAATTTAACTTAAAAATACAAACTCAACAAAATGCCATAAAGTAACAAACGTTTGCTTTGTGCAAAATGGGTCAAGCGAGAAAATTGATAGCCATTGGTTCGTTCGGCTGACGTATTTAAAATGAAATGAGCTCTCAAAATTCATTAAAAAAATCAGTTATTGCAAATTGTTGTTAAAATTAGTGACAAAAAATATTCATAAACCAAAATTTGGTGTGTATAGTGAGTGCTACCAGCACATTTTTCAAATCTGTTGAAATTATGAAGAGTAGTTTGGTGAACTAGTTTCAAAAATCCCAGCTAGGTTTTTGAAACCTGCCAAACTAATTGTTTACTTAGCTTTTGGGAAATTAATTTTAGATTTTCTATAACTTCTATTTATATTAGTCGTTTGCCATGTTAATAAATTCTGAAATATCTATTTAACTTAATAAATAATTCATGATGGCATGATATATATATTTTAGAAGCCAATATGAACATTTTTTGACAAAAATTCAATTTTTTTGCATTTTTTTAAGGCCAATTTCAAACATTTTTTTAACAAAAAGTCGATTTTTTTAATGTTGCACTTAGTTCAGCTTACGAATAAACCTATTTTAAGCCATAATATTTCAATGAAAGTCTTAAAACATACTTGCTTTAAAATAAAATATTTACTTTTAAGGTTGTGAAAAAACTCCTTTTTCAACGAATTACCTAAATACAAAAATTTTGTTTCTATTAAACAACCAGCTATACACAGCCTATAACAACACTATGCTTTAAAAAACTCAACAAAAATAAAAATAAAAAACGCCAGACGCTGATGATGATCAAAAAAATTGTAATCAAAAGAAAAGTATTCTAACCTATTTCCCCGAACTATTTTTATTTCATCAAATATTTTGATAAAATCTACTCAATGTTATGTTCATGATTGATGTCTAGCCACAATCCATTCAGTAGTTTCGGATTTTAGTAAGTTCAAACAGACAACCTCACAGAAAAAAAATCTCAAAATGATACAAATGTATCCTATAGATACCCCTTATCAACTTCGCTCATTAGTCTAAAGGAATTCTCCATACGCATAGACGTCTTTTCTACAGTTTTATTATGGTATAAATGAAATGAAAAAAAAAACCAAACCAATCAAAAGATATTAATTACTTTTTCAATAATAAAACTAATCTACTAAATTTATATACATCCAAATCGGTTAATTTTATATGCGTAGATATAAAAACGGCATATTAAATTCTTAAAAAAAAAAACACAATAGAGACTACAAACCAAATGATTCTTTTAAGGCCGCTTATGCGCCGTTCACAAATTATGCAGATTTTTTCTAACAGTGAAGACACTTCGGCATTTTTGGTAGCTCCGCGACAAGCCTCCGCAATGAATTTTACATTTAGCGGAAGTGTTTGCATAATATATGTACATACATATGTATGTATGTATGTATGTAGATTACAAATGTAAAAATTCCATGTGAATCATAAGCGTGTTTGTACTCGTAAGCATGAGTTTACAAATTTATGGGCATGTGGTAAGGCATTATTAGGAGTTTCCCAAGTTTTTATGGCGGTCATTGTCAATTCGGGTTTTGCTGGAAGGTTACAATATGAAATGATAACATTTTTGGAGTTATAATGACACAATTCATAGGTTTTCAGTTATTCGACGTTTGAAGAACGTGTATGGTAAGTTAAAACCGTGCTCATTGTAAGCAAAATAAAGTTAACAAAATTACTATGCTTACTAATACCAGAAGAGTTAAAATAAATATTTTTTTGGTATCCATTTGAACTTTTAGATTTGATTAAATTTGGTTTGAAATTTATATTATTTTAAGACATTTCCATGGTTATTTACTATAAGTAGTGGATTTCTGGATTTCAGTAAGTCTCCTTTAAAAATTCCACAGTTGTGAGCAATAAATAAAATAAAAAGACAAACTTTTTTTTCTGAGCAAAAAATTATACTCAAAATAGCCTTAATTTTCTAAACAAAAAATAGAACTCTAAAAATAACTTTTCTGCGCAAAAAATTAAACATAAAACAAACATTTATTTTCTAAGCGACAAATAAAACTCAAAAGATAACTTTCA
The DNA here is from genome assembly GCA_951828415.1 of Anomoia purmunda. Lineage (NCBI taxonomy): Eukaryota > Metazoa > Arthropoda > Insecta > Diptera > Tephritidae > Anomoia > Anomoia purmunda. The sequence goes on from OX639997.1 coordinate 114,173,615, forward strand.
TTTTCTGAGCAAAAAATAAAACTAAAAAAATAACATGTTTTTCTAAGAAACAACTAAAACTCAAAATTAATTTTTATCTGCCAAGCAAGAAATAAAACTCAAAAAACGACTTTTATTTACCAAGCAACACCTAAAATTCTAAAAATAACTTTCATTTTCTGAGCAAAGAATAAAACTCTAAAACACTTTTACTTTCCAAGCGACAAATAAAACTCACACAAAAACTTCCATATTCTGAGCAAAAAAAAACTAAGAAAAAAATTATTTTTAAACAACAAAAAAATATAAAATTTCAAAAAATTCTAAAAATACCTCTTATTAGCGAAAACTAGAACTCAAAAAATAATTTTTGTTCGGCAAGCAACAAAAGTTAAATCTCTAAAAATAACTTTTATTTTCTAAGCAACTAATAAAACTCAAAAAATAACTTCAATTTTCTAAGCGAAAAATAAAACTCAAAGACTTATTTTTATGTACCAAGAAAAAAATTAAACCCAAAGAATAATTTTTATTTTCTAGCGACAAATTTTCTGGGTCAGAAATAAAACTAAAAAAAAAAATTTAACTGAAAAATAATTTTTATTTGCCGAAGAAAAAATAAAGCTAAAAAAATAATTTTGATATTCTGAGTAGAAAATAAATCTCAAATAAACCTAAAAAATAAATAATATTTTATTTTCTAAGCGGCAAATGAAAATCACAAAAAAAACTTTAATTTTCTGAGCAAAAAATAAAACGCAAAAAATACTTTTAAAAAGTATTTTTTAAATAAAACTTACAATATTTCCGGCACTTGATTCCAAGGAATCTTTCCACAAAATATAATTACGTTCTTTGAATATGGTAATTTAGTTTGGAAAGGCTTTTTTTATCATTTACGATTACAGTTAATCGATGGCCATAGTTTTTCAGACAATCTATCCCAATATTCTAGTATTTATGTAGATGTTATGTTTGAAAAAAAAAATAATTTCTCATCCGGTAAGCAGGCGGGTGAAGGTCGATTCTACGTCGCACCTTAGACTATAAGTTAAAATAAAGATATATTTACTACTGGTGAGTTAATTAACTGTTGAATTTTTTCACTTTCCATTATTTCAACATTACGGAAAAACATCTTTTTTAAAATTACAATCTTCCACCCAATAAAACTGCGCCATGCATGAGAAAAGTATACGACTTGTTCTTTTACTATGCAATATGCGAAATATGTTTTCAACTTCGAAAACGTGCGGTTTCTTTCCTTGGAATTTTTCCTCACTCATTATTTGTTAGGTACACCTTCATACTTGACACTTCCGAGAAATTCTCAAAGCACTTTTTTGAACTTTTTTTTGCTCACAATTTTTCAAAATGCATTCCATAAACAAATGACCTTATTTAAAGCAAAATTTTAAGTATTTAATTCTTTTTTGCCTGTATGCATAAATGTTTAGCAATTATTTTTTGTTATCATATATTTTGTTATGACTTTGATGCAAATATACAAAGAATTAAAAGTTTTTAACGGAACTGTTTTTAATTAGCACCATAAATCTTGCTTACTTATCATTTTTTATTTCGAATTAACATCCATGCATATTTTTCAAATAAAAATGTCTTCTTTTTTGCATTTTCAATTCATCCACACATTTTGCACCTTCATATAGATGCAGTTTTTCAATAGTAAACAAAAAATAAAAACATTGTATTGCAGACAAAATTAGTATGAGAATAAAAAAAACGTTTGCATCGCGGAAGCATATTTTTCGCATTTTTAAATGCGCAAATCAAAATTTAATAAAATGATAATAAAAACTGCCGCATAGCGGTCTCAAGGAAAAAAGGTAAATAATAAAGTTTTTGTTAAAAGAAATATAAATATTTTCAATTCAAGTACGCATGTATGCTAATCATATACACTTAGCCAAATTTGGAGCCTCGTGCAGTGCACAAGCGCACTTCGCGGCTATTGTTTTATCCGGTCAGAAAAATTAAAAAAAAAAACTAAACAGCTTGTACTAAACATAGCTGTATATACTTAATATAATAATATTCAAAATATATAGTAAGCTTGTGAAAAGCATGAAATTAAGTGAAAATTATACTTTTAATTTCGTACAGTCCTCAATTAAAAAATACCAATGAGAAATAAATAACACAAAGCTCTTCTTTTTTTAAAGGTATTAATCTATATCCTAGCTACACATATCTGAGCATTGCCAAAGCTGAGACAGAACATAAGTAAAGGGATAGTTTTTTTTTACTTAGATAGACATTAAAGTAAAGACTATTTGAAAAACTCCGAGTAGAAAATAACCGTAGAAATGGTATTGAAAGTAAAAAATAAGATTGCTTTTCCTTATCGTTTTATTGCGTTCGCAGTTAGAAATAAATAAGTGGTTTGTGTTAAATAATTTGTTACAATTTTGGGGAGTTTTTTTGAATAATAATTGTTCGAATGTTGAGTTTTAAAAAATCCAACATAAGTCTTTTGATAATCATTATGAGTGAGTAAAATTTTTAAAGTTGTCAATATCTATTATTTTGAGACTTATATTATAAAAGTCTTTCCATAATAATTATCATCGATATCAATTTTTTACGTCTTTCAAAGACTTTTATTTGGAGACTTATATTATAAAAGTCTTCTCATAACATTTATCAGCGAGATAAAAGTTTTGTACGTCTTTCAAAGACTTTTATTATGAGATTTATATTATTTATATATCAAAGTCTTCTCATAATACTAATGAGTTAGAAAACTTTATTTTAGTCTTAAAATACCTAAATAGTAGTGGAATTTTCCAGACGCTATGCCGAACTGCTTCTGAAATATTGTTGGACTGGTACCGAATCTCTCTCGAACATATATCGAAATTTTCCTGAAAAATACCTGTCGCCTTCCAGGCTTAAAAATTTGTTTCTTACTTATTATTATTATGGGAAGACTTTTACGATATATGTAAGTATCAAAATAAAAGTATTATAAGATTTGCAACTTTTTATCACGCTGAAAATTATTATGAGATGGCTTTTATAATCCCAGTCATTGAATAATAGTTAAAAATTACTCGAACGATTTTTATCTACTATAAATATTATTGATTAACTTTTTCTCTTTTCTCTAATACCCTCCACCACTCCTACATTAATTCAGCTAAAATAAATGGGGCGCAAACAAAGAACAATTCTCTCTATTTTCGTTTAATTCCTTTGAAAATGCTATCTTATCGTTTATATTTTTAAACGTTTTCATATGAAGTGATCATATTTTATCGCAAAAATAATGACTGATGCCGTACAGCAAGTGGTCTAAAAAGATAGCATTAAATGTTCGTCCAATCGCGTCTACGCATAGAAATTTCTTTGGAATTCCTACATTCAGATATTAAAGAAAATTTTAGGCGAACAGTGGTGGCCTCCAAACGAAAATAGAAGCAGAACTATAGACCTTATGGCGGCCAGTTTCGTATCTCGACTAAGGATATTTGCAAAAGTTGACGGAACTTATCAAAAGACAGAGTTAATTTAAATGCAAGTAGTGATCGAATTTGGAAAGCTTTTTCGAGGCATCTTAAAATTTGTCTGTATTGTTTGAATTAAATATCCATACCTAAGCTAAATTTGTGGAGAAGAAAAAGAGGCAATATTCAGAAGCGCCTTAAGGGTAAAGACTTTTGATTGGGCTCAACTATTTTTGCATTCAGCGCAAATTGGTCATTTTTGAAAATTTGACATCTCTATTTTTCAAAGAGCACTGCTAAACTAATCATCCAAATTTCTCTTCCACACACTCAAATTCAAGTACTGATTAACAGGTTCGATTTTGATTTGCATCGTTCAAATTTTTGCGCACGACAACGCCTGAACCTACGTGACCCCAGACACGATTTGTGCCAGCCAATCATATACTTCTTAATACATGTATGCAATCCTTTTATTTATAGAAAACTTATACCAAGAATATAAGTACATGCGTATCTATCTACACATATGTAGCAGAATTTATAGTTAAATTTTTAAAAAAAGTAGTCTCATTTGCATAAGACATACGCCGTGAAACGCAAAATTTTAGCACTAATTCATACGCATACATACAGCCGAAAAATGTGCGTGCATGTATTGGCATCAGTTGCCAAATATAAAGTCTACAATCTACTTTCCGTTGCACATATGTATAACTTCAGTTGAAAAAATTTGCATATCAAATTAACTAAAAGTAAGTTTTTTGACAACAAGTGAGCGCTTTAGAAATGAAGAAAAGAACTTTAGGAGAATAAAATATTTAGTGAAAAAAAATCTTAGTCACCTAAAGAGCTAATTTTACATTTTTCGCGCCAGCCATGTATTTATTTGTGCGTGCTGTTGAAATCTTCTAAAATTTGTATACAATAAATAAAAAAAATACTTTCTAATTTATAGTTATTTTTACTCTGTATGTATCTGTGTAACTGTGAATACCAAAGAATTAAAAAAAAGGAACAGTTACTCAAAAAATTGACCACAGCGTGACATTTTTATAATATTCACAATGTTTTCTATTACAATTTTTTCATAAATTTTTTATTAAAAAAATAGTTCGTTGCATAACAAAAATCTTGTGAATTCAATTTTCAAACATGGTGCAAATTTTTTAAAAATTCAACAAATTTCCATCAAATTTTCAAACTCAGAATTTCCACAACATTTTTTGGGTAAGCAGTTTTGCTAAAAATTACTGTTTATTTAAACAAAAAATTTGAAATTTTAGGCAATTTACTTATGTGGCAGAATCAACAGGAATTTAAATAAAATCCACGCGTTAAATAGAAACAAGTGTGTGAGACTAAAACTAAAAAACAAAAAATCAAAACCCAACCTTTTGCCACTTCAGACTTGCATATTATTATTAAAATTCATATCAAAAAATTTACTAAAAATTCAAATTTTACATTTCGAAATTTCGATGAAGTTTTAAAAATTTAAATTTTATTTTTAAAAGCCAATTACTTCGCAAAAATCGAAAAATGCAAAACTCAAATCTGATTTATAACCTGAGGTTATTATTATTTTTTAAATATTTTAAAAAACTATTTATATTTGTAAAAAAAATGTAAGTTTTCGGTGGTACTTTCAAATTTGTACATATATTTTTTCCCATTTATTTAAAAACTGGCATTTCTTTTTCACTCCACACTAATGGCATAACCGTTTTAAGACCTTAAATTATAAAAAAAAACAAAAACGGTCATAAAAAAAAAATAAATTTTTAGCATTCCTCACTTTATTTCTCAAATATAATGTACTGTTCCTTAGTCATTGCCTATGGCACTAAATTTTCACTATATTTTCACTATATTGTAATTCACTTTAACCAAAAACTACTTATCCTCCTAGCTCTTCACATAATCAACACACACAATCCCACAAATCGGGTCATTGTTCTTTGCACAACCAATAAATAGCAAAACAATAGCATATTACATACTTGCATGCTTACATATTTTCCACACAATTTTTTCATACACACAAAACTGTCAATATTTACTTAGTAGTCTAGTTTGGTCAAGGTATATTCGAAATTTTACGCATCTTCAATAATAAAATAGGCTTTTTGAAGCATTTCAGCGTGTCAAACAAACGAAAGACTTAAGCAACGAACTTGCTGGTGGGTGAGCGTGCTGTGGCTGTGTGTGTGTTATGTGTGGGATAATTATTTGCGTAGGTAATAGATTTGAACGTAAAAATGTGAAAACTGTAGGCAAGTGGGAAACATTGTTGAAACAAATGTTATACATATATTTTTGTTTTGATTGTAAACAGAATGGTCGCAAGTGAAAGCTGTCACGAAATAGGCTTTGATTTTGCTCGTTTTTTTTTTTTAAATTTTTTTCTTGCATAGCGTGATGCTTTTGAAAATTAATATTGCTGCTAATTTACAATACAAGCGTTGACAGATGAACTCAACACTTATTTAAAATATCAACGTATGTGTATGAAACGAGGCAAAAAAAAGCGAAAATATTAAACACAAACAACGGCGGCGGTGTTATGGCGAAGTGTTAATTTTTATGATATGAAAGAAATTATATCAGTTTGGTTATCGCCAACAACACGTAAGATTTTTAAATTTGTACGGTTTGGGTTTAAAGTGAAAAATATGTATTGACCAATATAAATTGGGATTAATTTGATTGGGTAAGGTGAGCAACAGCGGTAATGTGTGGCGAAATCTTTCCATTTAAATAATTACATAATTATAATATGGCAAAAAATATGCGCGATAAGCAATCGATGGAAAACGATATACAAACTGCGGTATTAGCAAAAAAAAATTTACGATTTGTAAAACTCTACCAAAACCATTGAGGCGGTAAATGGACATTAAGTGAAACGCACAGCAGCATTTAATGGCAACGATATACTTATGTTTTGTTGTTGCAGCAGCAGCTTGCTTACACGCTAAGTTTGCGACTATATTTTAACAGTTTTGTAATCAATTAAGCGTTAAAAGAGATACATGAAGAGTTAAAAAAAAATTCATTTAGTTCCGGGTATAGCGACGTATACTTATACAGTACGTATGTATGTAGGTAAATGTGTAAGTAATATGTGTGTGTGTGTGTTGATTTGTATTGCAAGCATTGGGCTGTTATCGTTATAATGAAGCGGCACTTTGTCTGAAATAAACTAAGTGGACCTTGACACAAATTCCGGTTAAGCAAATTATTTACAAAAAACTAAAAAATAAAACGCACCAAAGAAGGAAACCCCCGAAAACACATATCATACCTACTGCATTGATTGGTTACACATACTCGCATTTATATGTAGGTCGCTAAGGACTACAGCGTTTAGTTGCTAAGAAACAGGTAGTGGTTGCCCATGGAAAAATTGCACTCGCAATCTTTTCATTGGTTGTATGAGTGCAAGAGAAAAAGAAACTGGGAAAATAAAATAAAATAAAAGTTCCACAATATTTCTTTTCCAAATTTACCAGCGTTCTGTTCAAATATTCATTATCACAATTTTGTCTGCTACCGAAAAGATGATTTAAAGAACTGAAATTCATTTGATAAAAATCTTTTACCTACACATCCTTATAAATGGCGTGCTCGAAATGTTGCCAAATTGTTTACGCTGTACACTATTGCACCTGACACTTTTAATGAGAAACTTTCGGACGAAATTTTCTTCCTCTATGCATTCAAAAATCAATCTACATATATCCAATTTTCTTAGAAAATTAATGTAAATCAAGCCCTATACTCTTTAACAACATTCACTCGCTCCTTTCTTGAAGTTTACTGCCCTTCGTCTTCAACAAGGGATCTGCAACTCTACTCATTTTTTTTACTATTTATCGTATTATCTACTTACTGATACAGATGAAATTTAGTTGACTAAATGGTTGTGGGTGATCGACATTGTTCAGATGATAAGGTCATTTATCGGTACTGACGCTAATTTTTCCCCGAAAAAAACAAACAAAGAAACAAATTAAACTATTGTACACGAAAAGTTATACAAATTTATATACCAAAATTACAAATAAAAAATTACAAAATAATCAATATAAAAAAAAACCGCATTGAAGCAGCTCAATATCAGTTTATGTTGCTTTTAAAATTGGAATAAAATCAATTTGTTCTAAAGCAATAAAATTGCGCTAACCCAGGTCAAAGTCAAAGCTTTTTTTTTTTTATTAAAAACCCTGACACTGTACAACTTGTTTTAACGGTATTCAATATTTTCGCAGCACCACAAAAAGCCTGTTATTAATTATACATATATACTCGTAATATGTTATTAAACATAAACGTTAAAAAAAAATCAACAAAACAAAAATCCAAAAAAAAAAATATTCAAAAAATCAAACAGAGCTTAATGAAAAATCACAACTTCCACACAATCAACACCTCAATCAAATTCGAAGGAAAAGACCGAAAAAAAAAAACCATTTGCTCTCGCGCTACTAGTTAATTCAAACGCACGCACCAAGGCCAGGGTTGGGTGCAAACGCATGCGCCCAAGGTCAACTAGCGACAAGTTATCGCCGCGTCAAGCCAAAGACCTATGTTTAACGCTGTTTAGATATATTGCTAGCGTTAACGCTTTCGTCGACATCGGCAATGGTCAAGTGCAAATGTTTTCCGTAAGATATTTTTTTTTTTTTGTTTTTTTTTTAGTAGCCGTTACACTCACAACAAAAGCAATCACGAGCTATGCAAGTAATTCAATTTTTTGGAATTTTATGAGAATTAAAAAATATATAAATAAAAATTCATTTCACGTTAGTCATCCATTTGTTTGCACATACCTTTTTGTACAGCGTGTGCCAAAACTGCGCATTTTGTTTTTTAGTGAGGGAATAGCGAGGAATTCAAATTTGATTTTAATTTTAATTTTGATAACGCGACGAGAGTGCGGAAATCAGCAGAGTTGGAGAAGAAGTTGCAACGTGATTTTGCATTATTTTCTCACGCTAAAAAATATTTTTTTGCAGTTTTGAGGCAACCTATGGCCAAGTAGCTGTGCATTTATAGGAATATTAATTTGCTAGAACTTTTTTTTTACTTGTACTCATTTTTAATTTGTTGTCATCTTAATTCTCTTTTCAGCTACCTCTAGTGATCCCCATTCCTTCACCGTTTACCAATCACCTAAATAGTTTTTGTCGCCCCCCCGGCATTGCATAATTCTTCACATTGGCGCCGCCTACAAATCTCAATTACGCGATGGCTGTCATCAGCGAGCATGGCAGCAGTACCGAGGAGTTGGCGATCAAGGAACAGAATGAGAAGAATATTAAGAACACATGCACTGTGCCGGAGTTCTTTGCGCATAAAAATATTTTTATTACCGGTGGCACTGGCTTCCTCGGTACGGTGTTGATTGAGGAACTTTTGGATACACATCCCGACATTGGCACCATCTATGTACTAGTCAGAGGCAAGCGCAAGTTTGATCCTAATGAGCGTATCAGCCGTTTGCTGGAGAAACCGGTAAGTGAGGGGGAGGGGAGGAAAAATTGCGTTGGAATAGCAGTAGAGTAAGCGATTAAATATTTTCTTTAGTTATATAGTGATTATTATCGATTATTGGTCAGTACGAATTTGCTTGCCAGTTTTATAGATTCATCGTTATCGACATTCCAATTGTTATTGATATTGATGTTGTTATCGTTATCGATTATCGATTACCACAATCGATTTTTTTTTTGTTATTATCGATCATTATATCGTCCTTAACACTACTATTTCTACCTATATTGACGTTATATAATGCTTATCATAACTATACGACTATAGGGGTTTTTCGACAAGTTTCGACGCTTTATTTGTTAGTTACTAATTTTTTATTAATTTTTTATAAGAATAGTTTATTCTACATCAAAATCTCAGAAATTCAATGCTAAAACTTTGTGCAAATTAAAAAAAAATCAAAAAATTTTCATAAAATTTCCAAATTTCAATCAGAGAATTTTTCGGTATTCAGTTTTATAGCACAGACAATTTTAGTATAAAACAAAGTTCCAATTTGCTAAACATTTCCATAATCATTTTTTTTTTGTTTTTGCTAACGGTATTGGTCATTTCTCCGTGATATGGATATGCAATACTATCACCAAAACAAATTATCAAAATTTAACGGTAATTTTTAGCTGCTTGAAACTTGCACTTTATTATTGCAAAATAGAATGGGCTATACAACTGCATACTCCATTTTCTTAAAACTTTGATTTTACTTCTATGAAAATTAGCTGAATTCTATTAAAATATACACAAACCTTAAAGCTTGTATTTGAATGGTTTTTATTTTATACTGGACTGTATTTTTATAAAAATTAACTAAAAATTATTAAGAAATAAATTAATGGAATAAAATAAAATAAAGCGAAATTAAATTAAATTACACTAGAAAAAAACACAAAATTAAAATAAACTCAGACATATGAACTTAGTTTCAAACTGAAGGTAAACATAAATACATTATATGAATCCACATATAATTATCCATAATTCACATTTTTCACATTTTTACTCAACCATTACAAACTTAGTATTTAAAAAAAAAAAAGCGACAAACGCTCGAAGATATAACCAAAACCACTGCGCAACAGCACCCAGCCGTAACCGTCAACGAGGTACACTGCGATTAGCAAGTAGTGAATTTCAGTGAACTACGACATTTGCCAAAATGGGCGGATGTGGACAAATGCGCTGCAAATTATAAGAAAATTACTCAAGGAAGTGAAAAGGAAATTATGAAGTTTATTAGCAAACAAAAATTAAATAAATATGTACACATGAAAAATATGAAAAGTAAAAAGTTCGCTTGCCACTCAAGCGACACAGTAAAGTTATTTATTTAAATTTTTTTTTTTTGTTTGTTTCATATCTTTCTTCATCTATCCATTTGCGCCGGTGACACCACCCACATGCATTAAAGTCACTGACCGTTGTCCGTTAATCGTTGGTGGGCGCTTCGAAGCGGCGCATGTGCGACACGCCACCACACGTTCTGAAAATTTAAAGCAGCTACCAACAATAATACATAAAACATAAACAAAACGTTGGGTAGAAATGCACAAACAAATAGTGCCATGTAGCGAAATAATTGCACGCTTAATGGCACGCGAAGTGCGATTTTCGTTGTTAATTAATGCGACTACATGGCACTATTATTGTTGCAAACGCAATAAATTTAAATGTAATTGCAAAATTTGCAGTTCACAAATCATTCAAAAAAAAAACAGTAAGCGCATAAGAAGGAAGTTGCCGCCGCATGTTGAATGGCTCGAGTTGCGAAATAAAATTATGAGAAAATAAAAAAAAATGAACGCTGAAATGAAACTGTTATTTAATTGCAAAAAAAAATAATATTATTCATTTTAATTTGTTTAATTTGTTACCAAAAAACAAAAAACACATTTAATCTTATAAAGCTTGCGTGCTTCTCATGTCAACTTGTCATAAATTAGGTCAGCATCAGATGAGCGTGAAATAATGCGTATGAAATGAATTTTGAGCTCATTTGAGTTAGTCTACTTATACCGACAGCGCCAACTTACTAATTGGATTTAAATACAAAGTCGCATTATTAGTTTATGTCAAAATATTTGTGGCTTAGGAATAGTGAAAGCGAGTTTTAGATGAGAGAAGTTGGGAATAATTTCAAGAGTTGTGCATTGCAGTAGTTCAGACAAGTGCGATTTAAACGCATTTATTTATTTGGGTACTCAGGATGTCAGTATGAGTGAATTTTAATGCATAAAGTGCGTTTCATAATTGGGACATTCCACTGTGACTGGTAGACAATGTTGCCAAATTCACAAATTCTAAATTGAATCTTTCTAGACATCTTGCTGATTTTTTGAATTACCTGATAATACAAAATATAGATTTTAACCAACTTCTGATTTGAACGAATAAAATAATTTTTTTCATATTATTTTTTTGAAACTGAATTCCATTAAAACAAAATGTGATTTAAAAATTCTGGTATATGAAGACTGTTTTTCTTTTGTTAAGTATAATTAACCTTTTTATGTCACTTTGTTTAATATTATCGTTTTGGATGTTAAAATTTTTCGCTCGAAAATACATGTTTTTTTTTTTGAAAATTTAAAGTTTTTGAAAAAAAAAAATCTGGCAACGCTGCTTTTGGGACATTCGACACAAAAATTATATTTTTTTTATAATAATTATATCATCGGCACTTATGCAATAGTGAAATATATTTTGTAACATACAGTGCCGGAAAAAAGTATTGCCACAGTATTTTTTTTCAATAATCCTAAAATTGTTCATACTAAAACTTGTTCGTTACTTATCAAAATATAGTCCATTCTATAATAAAACCCATATAAGTACAAATTTCAAAGTTTGTATAAAATTCACAAAAATTCAACAAAAATTGAGCAAAATATTCTACCAAAATTTCACACTTTTTTTTATAATAAAGTGATATGAAATAAAAAATCATTTCACGTGAAATTTTAAACTTGTCAATTTTTATAGAAAATGGTCCATATAATACATACTGGAATGTTTTGTACAACAAATTTTCAGAAACAAACGGTAATTTATAGCCACTTTTAATTTGTACTTTATTTCACTTTAACTGAATGAGCTATACAACTACATTCCCAAAAGTTTTCTAAAAACTGATGAAAATTTGTTGAATTTTGATTTAAATATTTTGAATTTTATTAAATTTTACAAAAAGTTTTAAGCTCATACTTATACTATTTTGATTGAAGAATGAAGTCTGTTTTTATAAAAACCAAAAAGTTAGAAATAAATGAAGTGCCGAAACTTATAAAATAAAATCCCCGTTGTATAGTTATGATAAGCACTATATTTATTAGGAAATTATTATTTCCAACTAAGGAGTGTAGGAGAATTTCGGAAGATAAGAATTATTAAAATAATTCTCTCGAAATCGTATTTGGGTTTGTGTCTTAAGTCTTTTGTTTTAATTAACGGTAACCAAAATTGCCCAAAATATCTATCTATATCAAATATTTAAATAATTTTTCAATACCAACTACTATTTTGAACATAATTTTATTTACCATTTTTAATTATCCTCTTTCTCCAATTTGCTGTTTGTTTATCCCACAGATCTTCCAGAAGTACAATGAGAAAGCACTCGCGAAAGTGGTGCCCGTCGTCGGCGAGTTGAGTGAAGTGAATTTCGGTTTCAGTGAGTTAGTACTCAACGAACTGATCGATAAGGTGAATGTGATCTATCATAGCGCAGCTACAATTAAATTCAGTTCTCCATTGCGTACGGCCATCAAAACCAACTTGACTGGCACAATGCGCACCATTGAATTGGCAAAGAAGTTGAAAAATCTCTCCGCCTACATTTATCTATCGACTGCCTTTTGTAATAGCAACAATCAGGGTTTGATCGTCGAAGAGGTTTACAAATCACAATTTGATCCATATGAAATGATGACAATTGCCGAAGATGATGCTTATTGGGAAGATTTTACAGATAAAAAATGTAAAGAGATCTTAAAAGATCATCCGAATACGTATACGTTCACAAAGAATCTATCGGAGAATTTACTAATAGCGGAAATGTCGGGCTTGCCAGCGGCCATTGTACGGCCATCGATTGGTAGGTTGAAACAAAAGTACATAGAACGTAAATATGTACATATGTATGTATGTATATTAGAGTGTTTAAACGTGTGTGTGTTTCTGTATGTGTGCATGCATGTGTGTGAGCTTGCAGATGTGTAGATTTTAAATTGAAGAGCTTAAGATTTGATAAATGACCTTTTGTGTCAATAGTAAATTGCGAAGTTATGTAAAATTTGCGGATACAAACAAAAACAAAGAACACATTTTAAATTTGCGCATAATGAGACTTGCCATTTTTAATTTTTAAGTTTTGATGTGCAAATTTTTTTTAGCTTGCATGAATTAAAAACAAAAACTGCCTGAGTTTTAGCATTTCTTGTTATATATGTAAATAAAAAAAGACGTACAGATTTGCTCGGTGGCTATCAAGAAGCTAATTTATTTTTAAAACACATGAAAAATGTGAATACAAAATTCATATAACATTAGATATTATTCCGTTTTAATTTAGCCAGTGTAGATTTCTACCTTATTTATTGCTGTTGTCGATATATTTATCGATATCGAGAAATGCATTGTTATCGTTAGCGTCAATTTATCATTATCGCTCAATATAATTATTGTCGTCGTGATCGTTATCGATATTTTACCCTGCTTCAAATCATAATCGTTATCGCTATCCGTATCGTTTTAATTTTACAATCATCATAGCTCATAAAGTAGGGATCGTAACGGTTATAAATCATATGAAAATAAATGATTTAATCTTTATTTTTTAATTTTTATTTTTTCGATCAAATTTCATCGATATTTTGTAAATTTTTGTTCCCGATCAAAAATAATCATTGTTCTTGGATTTAAATTTTTGTTGTTGTAATTTTTATTTTTTTCGATCAAATTTCATCGATATTCTTCGAATTAAAATTTTGTGTCGACTTAGCGAGTGGACTTGAACCATGAACCAATTTTTTTTTAGGGAACTACCACATCGACCTAACCTAACCTAACTATTATTGAACTACACATAGTAGATGGGCAGGGGGTTCTACCTAGAGAGAAAATTAAAGCTCGGAAAGAATCATAAATTAGGACTTCTATACTCAATTTTACGAACTTTCGTTTACAGAAGGTTTTGTTATCTTAATAATTATAAGATCCAACTTTGGAAAAAAAAGTATCTTGTGTATTTTAGGCAGCTCTCCATTTTACCTATGCACATTGAACAAATAGTAACAGTAGAGCAAATACAACAATCGCAGATGCGAAGAGTCAATAAAAAGTCTCACAAAAATCTCATCAATAAATAAAAATTGAAAACTGCAATCAACATTTGACAGTTACGCGGTTTCGTAAAATCAAAACAAAATCGAATTAGCTACTACCTACTACCTGTTCTTTAGTTTTTAGAACACCAAAAATTGCTTTTACCACATTATTACACGATTTGTTATTTTTTTATTTCAGTTTACGGCACATGGGAGAACCCGATGAAAGGTTGGGTTGGCAATGCCAATTCCGGCCACCTTGGCTACTTGGCCGGCTTCATCAAAGGCGTTTTTCGCACAATGAGTGGTCGTGCATCCTCAATTATTGATATCATTCCATGCGATTTTGTGATCAATTCTTCATTGGTTATGGGCTGGTATGTGGGCACACGTCCCATCGAACAACCCGAGGTGATACATTGTACATCGGGTGAGGTTAATCCGCTGACATTGCAAGAATTCACCGATATTACGAACGCGAGTGTGAAACGTCATCCACCGAATAGTTTTGTGTGGAAACCGAGCACAAAATTGCGTAATGGCTGGCGTTACAATCTCTTCTTCTATCTGTTTCACATACTACCCGCACTGGCGTACACTATACCGGAAAAACTATTTGGTCTTGGAATGCCACAGCATACGTGAGTTTGAATTGAAGGGATATATAAAAATCGTAATAATATTATCTTCTTGTTTTCTTTCATGCTGCATTCTTTAGCGCTTTCGAGTATATGCGCGTTTTCCATAAGGGCACAAAGGCGTTCGATTACTTCCTTGACAAAGATTTTCGCTATTCATTCAAGAATTCTCTACGCATTATATCTCAGATGCATGAGAGTGATAAGAAACGTTATAACTTCGATTCTAGTCTATGCGATTGGTCTGAGTTCATAGATCGTTGTTTGATTGGTGTGCGTCGTTTCTACTTCAAAGAAGCAGCAGAGACCACAGAATGGCATCGCATCTATTGGAACGTGTTAGTATTTGAATTTTTAAGCAAACTCACTTTCGTTATCATTCTAATACTAGAAATCAATGTAATATTATTTCACTAATTCTCTCAATTTATATTATAGCTTCAATGTCATCCACTATGCCGGTTTTGTGGTGCTCTTCCTCGTCATCTTTGGCGTTTGCGCATTCCTCTTCGGTCTACCTATCGGACTTACATTGGCGCTGGCCATTTGGGGATTTTTAGTCTGGTTATAAGCGTGAACAAATCGAAGCCCTAAAGCCAAGACCAACATTTTATAACTCTGACTTTAGCCACAAATTCACCTCACCACATTGATAAACTACACAAAAACAAAAAACAGCTATCATTTAGTATTTAATTTAATTTTGTAATGCGTTTGTTCAATCAAGACGCTATTAATGGCGTTTTCTATAGACAATAAAATTAAATTCATGTATAAAAATTAAAAACAAAAACTAGTACAAGTCATGTTTAGATGACAAGGGAAATATGATACTTACTTACTTTTATGATTTAATAAAAATAAAAACAAGGAACCTTCAAATAAAAAAAAATCAACTTATACCAAGACACAAGTCGAATTTATAGAAGGTGCTAGCATAAGAGCAGCTGATTAGATTTTTTTTTATTCACCTACGTGTATTTTGTTTTTGCTTTTGGGTATGAGTTTTCAAAAGCCGTAAGAGGAAAACCAAAATGTATTTAAATTTTGACAACTCTTACGCACAAACAAAAACAAAATACATAGGAATTTTGTAGTTGTATTCATAACATCACTTTGTATGGATTCGCCTTGCCAAGACTCATTAAAAAGGCAGTAGCGGTAGAAAAAAATGCAATCCTTACGTGTATTTTGTTATTGCCTAACGACGCTGAAATGTCAATTAAAAGGCGCACACAGCCAATCAGATCGCTCCAGATTGAAATCTATTACAATAAAATGCAAAATGTGACAAAAGTTTGACAATGCAGCGGCTTCTTGGTATGAAAGAAATTTAATTAGCTACTCTACAGTTACTGCTTGTTAGATGTGCCTTGACTTATACCAACTAATTTTGTTAAGTGCAGAAGTTTATAGAAAAAAAAAATAGAAAAACAAATTACTTATATATTTTGGAAAGGCAAAAAAAAATAATAATTTTTTCTCAGAAGAGTAGAGCAAAAAAATATGCAAAGCTTTTAAGAATACATAGACTTCTTTAAGTGCGAGCTCTAGGCATTTTAGTCACTTTTAGTAACCAATTTTGTAAGTTCCGTGAAGTGGGAAAAATGTTAAATATATTAATTTTTAATTTAAGTAAATATATATGATAAAAAATTTTATGTTGTGCAATTTATTAAGTAATAAATATTTTATTATGGATAAACATAGCATTTTTCATTTCATAGACGAGCATAGAAATCAAGCCCTCAAGAGTGCATACAACGCCGCTAGGCCGTTCCATGCTAGTTTCACGTCTTAAATTTGTCACATAATTTACTATTTAAAAAAAAAACACAGAAATATGTGAATGTATTTTTAAGAAATGAATAAGCTTTAAAAACATAGTTTTCTCCAGGGGCCGAAAACATTATCGGTTTGATAAAAAAATTATATTTATTAAACTTTTTAAGATTTTAAACTTTGCAATCGTAATAATAACAATTTCTGGGTTTTTTGTTTCTTTATATAAAATAAAAATTATAAATACAGTTTAACACCAAATAGTTTATAGAAAAGTGGTATGTCATTTTGAGTTTTTTGAACTGCCAAAAAACACAAAACTTAAAAATTAATTTTTATTACTACGATCAAAACAAAAAATCAACAAATTTTTGATGACAAAAAAATATATCTAAAAAAATTATGATTATTATTTGTCATAAAGGTAATTAGTATTTTTAATCAAAAAATAGCAATTTATATAGAAATTATTATTTCATCGGCCTGTTGTGCTGAGTTTTTTGATTGTTTTGCAAAACAAAAAACAAATTTAACGCAAATATTATTTTTTTTCCGAAAATCAAATAAAAAAATAAAACTTAAAAAACAACGATTGCTTTTGATGAAAAAAATAAGACTCAAAAAATTATGATTAGTTTTAATGAAAAAAGTAAAAGTAATTAATATTTTTATTCGAAAGATAATAATCCATAAAAAAAAATAATTATTTCAGAGCGAACAAATAACGCTTGAGAAAAATGAATTTTACTATTTAAAAAAAACAAAAATATCTCTCTATATATGACTTGGTTTTCTATCTTAAAATTTTTTCATTTGATGTCCACAAATTCATGAATAGCATAATAATTGGCTTCAAATAATTGGCCAACAACTACAGCTTCAAAATAATGGTCAGGAAAATTTGAAAATCATTAGCTAAATTTGGGTAAAATTCTTTGAAACAAAGCCCAGCGATCTTTGGGTGTCCAGTTTGGAGGAATCATCAAAAGTGAATAAACTAAATTGCTGTTCACTTTCGTTACATCCAAAGAGTTTTTCATGAAACAGCCGTTAACTGTACGGATGATTCATCCAGCGTGAAGAAAAAATGAAAAATCGAAATAGTTCGTCCATTTCTTAACTTTCGATGTGCGAAATTTTTCGAGAAGATATGCCACCTGCCCCTCGCTCATTCACAAAAGATTCCTTAATGTCTCAGAACCTTTTTCTGTCAAATCCATTAACACCGTCGAGGATATGCACCCTAAGTTACATTATTTATTATTATTTATTTATATTTTCCAACATTGAAAGCGGAAGAAGTTACAGCTGCTATTTCGGAGAACACCACATCCTCTATCAGACTTCTTAGACTTAATCAGGCGTCTAACCCCTCAGGCCGATTTTTGTTTTTGCTGACCACAAGGCGAATTCATATAAGATGGTGTTGAGAAAGCAGCTGAGCGAATTTGCTCGTGTCACAATTATCAATAAAAAATGTTCCACCGCATTTGAATATAACGGTTCCCGCATTAATTTTACACACAACGCTTCTAATTAGTTTGCCCCTAAATTTATGCAATAAATTTGAGGTTAGTAGCAGGTTTGCATTTCTTGGTACTTGACAGGGAAGATATTGAATGTATTTAAAGATGAATAAAAGTTACACTGAAGAATAAATAGATAAATATTAAAAGTTTTCTTTAGCACAAATTGAAAAAGAAAAAATCAACTGAAAATAAATAAATTAGTTATAATAAACTAGGGAAATGAAAAACTAATATTTACTATCAAATTAAGTTACAAATAGAATTAACTTTATGTTAAAATTATTTAAAAAGTAAGGAAATTAAAATGGAAAGTTATACGTAAAAAAAGTTACAATAAAATACATGCAACAAAAATAAGTAAAAATAAAAACGATTATTAAAATACATATGTAGGTATATGTATTTTATGAAAAGTAACACTAATAAATAAAGTCACGGGTTATGAAAAATAAAAAATATGCCTAGAACTAAACTAATGTATAGTATAAGTTTAATAAAAAAATACAAGCTTAAATAATTTTTTATCAAAGTAAAAGAAATACATTTTTATTTTAAAAGAAATATTGAAAGTGGAATTATAATTAGAGTCTATTGATTTTCTGATATGCATATAATTTTAACATTTTTTGAAAGTATCTTTGTGATTTTATGTATACAAAATGCTCCCATCAAAACTGGCTAACAATTTTCTGCTACTAAAACTACGCCACATCCATTTGCGCCGATTCAGTTCAACTTTGGCCGCGGAACGTGTTGGTTCTGTTTTTTGTGCGGAGTTAAAGTAAAAGTTTACTGCTGACTCACCACGAAAGTATTATTATTGTCGCTTATTTGCATTGCCGCAGTGTACTTAGATAAAAATACAGAAAAAAAGGTAAAACAAGAAGTGCTCGTTTACACAGCACAAGCTGCACAAAAATCCAAACAACAAGAGCGGAGCGTTGTCAAAATCATTTGGCGTAAATGTCATAAATATTTTCAAGTTTTCTACTTTTTGTGTTTAATTCTGTGTTTCGTATTGTTGCTTATTTTTATAATTAAATTGCTCCTATTTTGTTGTTGTCTGCTGTGCACCGGTTGTATTGTTGTATTAGTGTGGTGCGACTTGTCGTGTATTTATCAAGTTCGTTCACACACACATAATATGGCTGCCTGTAGAAAGACAGCAGCGAGCCAACAAGAACACGGGGAGGAATAAACAAAAAAGCGAAGAATAGTGGAATCTTGTGAAGCGGAAAAAAACGCGCGCGTGTTAATCTTTTTACAGCGAGCTTAGAAAAATACTTGATTTTGTTTCTAGGTTTGTTTTGGAGACGTGCAAGTTTTATAAATTTGGATACCTGCTGAAGAGTCAAGACACACAAGGAATAACAACAAAAATCCAACTCAAAGAGAGCACGCACTAATATCGGCACAAAAATGACCAAGTAAGTTAGAAAAATTAATTTTGTTTTCTTATTTGTTCTCATTTGTTTTCCTTTTTTGGGATGGGCACTTCCAATTGGTAATTTGTTGTGTTTGTGGGCGGGTAATGAAGAGATAATCGACTTGCGTTTTTGGTAATTGCAATTCTATATTTTTTTATTTAAATTGCAATTTTTTCAACTGTATTCCAACGGTTTGACAATACGTATCATTAATGGCTATTTTCGGTAAATGATTGTTTATGGTATTTTTCCAAAGCTGCTCACAAGTACAGACATACATATGTACATACATACGTACATACATATGTATGTACATACATGATACTCGACTGCACAACTTTTTAGAACGGAGCGACGATCATGCGTTGTAGTGCAACACGTCAAGGTCGGTCAAAACTGGCTGCTGAGAAGGTCGCGCTGATGGGGTTGAACTGTAGAAAATGTCTGTACAATGAGCAAGATCACCATTCCCAATATGCACGTACATTCAATGTAAAATGAGAAGTCATCAATCAAAGAGGCGTTACAATCATTCACGCTAAAATAAAAATCAATTAAACTGACTTTTGTCCATACGTCTGTAGATATGTAGACGTAGATTTGTATACAGGCAGTGTATGCACTTAATAGATTTTTTCAGTACCCTTTTTCAATCTTTGCAAACACTTATCGTCAGATAATTGGAGCGGACATTTACCGATCCTACTTATTATTTGATCTGTTGATAATTGAATATGATCTAAAATAACAGAGGTCGACAAAAAATTTAAATATTGGATATTGTGACTAAGGTTATCCGGAGTACGCATTCAAATTTGAAATTTTAAGTTCAAAAATGATGGAATACAGGATTGTGCCACGCTATGGTGAGTGCCATATCTCAAGTAAAAGTAAACAAAGAATGTAGGGAGAAAATTATGAGTAACTTTCAGTATAAATATTAATAAATAAAACTGCAATATATTAACGCTTTGCCGCTCATTTGTAAAAAATAATTGTTTACTTTTACTCGAGAACTGTCAAAATCGCAAAACCAAAGTAGCGCTACGGTGCCACCTTGCCACCTGCATTCTGGCCACCGTGGTGTGAATCGGTAGAAAAATATGCGGGTATTTGGCAGTTGTGAGAAAATTTAGATAATCACAAAGATTGTTGTTGTTCATTAAATCGCCTAACCTAAATTTAAGTTTTTATCCAGCCCCAAGAGTCGCTGTTCTGCAACGGTAGCTGTCAAAATTGATTTACATACATTTAATATTGATAATAATAGTTTTTGTGCTTGGAACATCTGCTCCTTTCATATAATATCGCAGTTTTGTTAATTATAATAGTGAATAAAAAATTAAGTATTAAAGTTTCTAAAAAGTTTTTGGACTTCCCACAATTTTGCGGTTTCTTGCTACTTTGAGATTTTTCGCTCAAGGTGAAGAAAATCCGAACTCCGTACTCCGAAAGCAGCATTAACAGATGCGACCAATATAATGGGTGCCCAAAATAAATGAGTGAGGTTTTTCAGCTTGAATCTAAATTTAATTTAATTTTTTATAAATTCTCGAAAACTTTTTTCGCTTGCGAGCCCGACAATGTCTGGCAGTTGGCTCACATATTGAGTCCTTTAAACAACAATAAAAATATTTCCCCTGGTTTGTTGATTTTTTAGCAGCAATTTTTACTTTTTGAGCGAAAAATCTCGAATTTTTATCGCTGCAGGTAATTTTTATTGGGCTTTATCTTATCTAAAGACGTGCCAGAAGCACATCGTTCGAAACCAAATTTAATTTTGGTGATTAACAAAGAGATTTGTGGGGCAGGTAAACAGATAAGTATTAGTACCTTTTAAGTAGGCAGTCTTTTTAACTCGTTTTTTGGTAATTCAGAAGTGGTATAAAACTTTGAAGAATCCCTTTTAAAAAAGAAAACTAAAGTCAAACAAGTGAAGTTCTGAGAAACAAAAACCTCCATGTACACTCGGCAAATTTGATTGAAATTTTGAAGCAAATTCACTTGCGCTTACGCTCTTCAATTGCCCAGAAATAAATAGTCGAAAATTTGCATTAATTAGCAGCAGATTTACCGAAGGAATGAAAAATGCTGGAACCAAGATGGTAATAAGACGGCCCAGCAAAAAGTAATCAAGTTTATAAACATATTGCATATAACTCCATTAAAGAAGCATGCAGTGGCAGTCAGTCTTCGGTCTGAATTCTTCAGACTGAAGACAACTACAATAAAACACGTCTGAGCTAAGCTCATTAACATATCTTAATAAAGAAAAGAGCTAATCTAGCCACTAGTCCATGTCGCGATTAGTTAATTATATAATAATTAATTTACGAGTTAATGACCTCCTCCAACAAAATAAAAAAAAAAACATAGTATAATTAATGAAACTCAACTTCATGAAAGCCTTCTAATATTTACATAACATACACCGTTAGTAATGCTTGTGTGCATCTAATTGTAGCTTTCCAAACTGAAAGGTAGGAAACAAACCTCCAACAATAGTTACGTGCTTTAACATTGACTAGTCTGCTTATCGGCGAGCCGGCAACTACGATTATTCTGCAAGAGAAGCCGCAAATATTCCACATAAACATCAGTTTCTTTTTTCGATTCATACCTATCTATGGTAGCAATTTCCACATTTATGTTTGTGTTCATATTTTATGCTTTCTTGATTATTTTTTGCTATTTGAGATTCGCTATTACATACTTAGTTGTTTACCGGTTTGCTAATCATTGCCTGCAAGCATTTGTGGCGGTTGGCTAGTTGGGTGACGACTTTCTGCTTTCACTAGCGCCACATCGAACGAATCTACACGTCGTCATGGTTGTCTTGGCTGCGCAATGGAGAGTTTAGCGAGCACGCAATATGTGGATAAGGAAATGCTTTTTACAGCTGCAATTTTTACTTTTTTTTTTTTTTGTTAACTATATTTCCTAACACACGTTGATTTCGCAGCATAATGAAATCAGTGAAGCATGGTGCACCATAAATTAATGACATCATTTTTTATTCATCGAACATTGAATCTTCAAAATTTCAGTTGCTTATTTCGAAAGCTACAAAAAATTTAATTTTTGTACCGAGTCATCTGCTCTGACATGGAATAAAATATTGGTGCTAAATGCGATAGAAAGGCAGAGCCTAAAGTGGCAAATGCTTCCACAAAACATCTAGTTCGAGAGATTACAACACACCTTAAATAAATCTACTAATTGTTTGCAACAATCGCTTCTTTCTATTTTCCAGTACATGAACTCTGTCGCATGATAAAAATATTTATAAGGTAAAGCCAGTCTAAATATTTTTAAAGTTTGATAGCAATATAAAATATTGCCATACTCTCCCAGTAGAACTAGGGATCATCGCAAGGCGAAGTCATATACGGTTGAGCGATTTCGCCTCATGGTTAGAAATGTCAAATCGAAATCGCTCAGCTGATCATTCAACTACACCATATATGAATTCGCCTTGATTGGAGTATAGAATTCAGAAATCTCTTCAAAATCATGTCAAAGAGAGTACTCATCTGTACATCGCTTGGGGAGATCTGACTTCAAGTTCAGCTAGGCTGATTTTGACGCATACAAACACACTTTTAGTCTAAATCAAGAGCAAATTTGATTATTTTCCATGGTTTATTTTTAATTTTTATTTCGTTTGGCATTGGAGTTGCGCCACGATTCAATAATAAAATATTTCGGCAACTAATAATCTGGCACTTTTATTGAAAAACCGTGTTGCTTCTTTCCTAATTTATGTTTGAATTTTGTAAAATATATTGCAATAGTGGTAGAAAGTTAACTTAATAAAAAAAATGCATTTAACGAAATCAGATCTTTGTTTAAAATTTCAAACTACAAACTTTAGATTTTACCCTCATAAAGAAGCGCCCCCCTAATCAGGGGGCTGCATCAAATTACACATGGGTATAATATCTCATATAAAATGTAGTGATTTCTCCGAAAAAGTTCATCATTGTGCAATTTATATTCTCCCAATTACTACCTACTTTGTTGCCTGTTTTTTGGCAAGGCTGACGTTGTGAGTTCGAACCAGGCAGAGTCTAGAAAGAAATATGAGAAGGAGATGTTGTGATCTCTGTAATAACAGCTATAGTTTCTATCGCTCTAACTGTTGTTGTTTTTTTTTCCAATAATTTTCAAATATAAAACCTGCCTTGTGCTCAAAAATTATTGTTGCTTTCGAAACAAGTGATGTTTAAAATTTTATAAACGCTTCATTATAATACCATGCCTTAATTTATTCTTAAATCGAGGTGATTTTTGACTTATTGCGTCACTGCTATAGCATACACATACTACATAAGTATATACATATTTGCATACTTATACTTGCAATTGTGAGTTATTAATAATTTACGGATGTGTGTTTAATAAAAAGATAAACACTCATTTGCTTTATTTATATAACAAAAAAGGTAAAGTTTTAATTCAATTTATTACAATGCAATCATAAGAAAATATAATTTTTTTTCTTTTTCTTAATAATTTTTTTCTACTACTGAACGTTAAATCGATTTGGTTCGAACTTTGTAGTTCGTACTGGATTTGGCTTGAATATTTTATGTGCGAAATGAGATAATTATACGACTAACTGAATATGTTAAGTGCTGCCTTGCACCTAAAAGATAGCGACGCTTAGTGGAGTTCAAAGCCCAGTTAGTATCAACTGAACTTAATATTTTGTCCAGTCTGTTAAATTAAAATCTCTGTTGGTGGTTGATCAAAATTTTACTTCATTAAAGAAACGCGGTTTTGAAAATGCAAAACAATCATTTTCAAAATGCATGATACTGAAGATTGCACAGCGCCGAAAACGATTTGTCTGCAAACGAAATCTTATAAGGAATGACGAAAAAATGTCCAATATACATACATATGTATGTGCATACACCAGTAATCACGAAAATAATAGCAAAATATCACCAACTGTTTTTGTTTGTGACAATTTTGTTTTTTTTTTCTGTTATTTAAATCTTATAATTTATCAAAAAATGTATTTAATTCTATAACAAAAACCATGTTAGTCAAAATTTCTAGCTTTTTAGAACATTTATGAAAATCCAACAAATTTGAAAAAATTATCATTAAAATTTCTAACTTTTTATACGAAATTTTAAATTTTACTTTAATAAGGTGTAAGTTTTAAGTGGCTAAAAATTTAATTCTTGATCATTTCATTTCGCTGACGCTGTTCAACAATATGCAAAGTGAAATTCGCTTTAGAATTTTAAAAAAATAATTCAAGTTAAATAAGTAAAGACAAAATTACAATTTGTTTCTATTTTCGTGCGCACAACTGTACACACATAAATATAGTCGCTCAAACATAACCCATATAAATCACAACCAATTAAAATATCATCGAAATTTCAAAAGCTTCAACCAGAATTTTCCAAAAATAAATTTTGTTCAAGCGTTATGTGGAAGAAAATGTGCAACACCATCAGCAAAAAAAATTCGCACAAATTTGCCCTCTATTAAACTAAAATTAAGTTGGCTACAAAATTTGCATACTCCAAAAGTTTCTGAGAATTTTGATTACTACATTAACCATTCACCCTAATAAAAAAAAAAACCAAAGAACAAAACGAAACACTATATACATTCATATGTATTTATTGATACCCATGACTTTGGTTTTATAACAGATTTTGTTTACGGCCTCTGCTACTATTCTCTCCTAACTTTAAAATTCCAGTTATATACCTACTCGAAAAATTTCAAACTCCGACGCTTTTTTTGTAACTTCAAAGCTTTATTATAGTTTCATGGAATTTTTTTTTTTTTTTATCTATTTCATCTTATTTCTGTGCGAAATAAAATTAATTATTGTACAGTAATTTACTAATTACTTTTTTTCAATAACAACTAATTTCCATTCCCTACAACGAACTAAACTATTTAACATGGCGATGTCATAGGAAGCAGGCAATTACTCTATCGTTCATATGTGTTCAATTATTTTTTTTGCAATTTAAATTTAGCAACTTCAAAATATATATGTATATACATATATCAAATTAGCATATCAAATAAGAATATAAAAACGAAACTCGCTAACGCTGCATTTGTATTAAATTAGTTTAAAAGTAGTTTGCAAAAAACTGACTTATTTTTTCCGACAGGGAAATTTCTTCAATAAGCGTCAAAATATGAAGCTATATTTGCATACAAAAACTGTTTCTCAACTACTAGTGGCGTAAGCAAATCATCTTACATAATCAATATGTCCGTACGTCAGATACATGTGAACGACTTTTTTTCTTTTTGTTTTTTTTTTTTTTTGTAACCAATGGAACAAAATATTTTTAAATATTTAACAACAAACATAGCAGCTATTTGTTTGCTTGGCATTCGCATTACGCTAACCTGTAATTTGTTGGTAAACCTATTGATGAAAAACTTGTTCAACTAGCCGCTACACTCAATTGATGATAGTTTGCACTCTAATCAAAGTCCAAGTGGCATAAAATCGACAGACTAAGAAAGGTTACAAAAAAGCACTGGAAAAAAAAAGAGTTGAATAGCATAAAGGCATAGCAAAGAGCATCACAGCGTTTGACATGCAATACATACAAACAAAGATATGTATTGTACATGTAGACTTTCGCCAACTCAAATCTTTACAAATCTCGCTACATTTCGTGGTATCGTCATAACCAAATTATCATTTTACGAGTATCAATTGATTGCAACACACTTTCGAAAATGTAGCGTTAGGGTAACAAACGCATTCAAATTTTTACGTAGCTAAATATGAAAATATTAGTTTAAGGTCAATGATTGTGAATACATTTGAAGAAACTAAAATCTTCACGCATATACAATAGACCTCCGCATCGTCGTAATCTGGGAGTGCGTTTCGAAGAAAATATCTTAAATATTTTAACTTTTATTTTTGGTCGAAAAAGGAAAAGAGTCAGATTGATACTTTTATTTCTGACCGAAAAATAAAATTCAAACTTTTACTTTATTTTAGTTTTAGAAAAAATAAAAGTAAAATTTTAGTTGTTATTTTTGACTGAAAAAAGTCAGATTTACACTTTTATTTCTGATCGAAAAAATAAGAGTCAAATTTTAACTTTAGAGAAAATAAAAGTCTAATTTTAGCTGTTATTTTTAACCGAAAAAATATAAGCTGTGATTTTTTAACGCAAAAATAAGTCAGATCCAAACCTTTTTTTCCAAAAACAATTAAAGTCAGATTTTAGCTGCTACTTCGTACCAAAAAAATAAAAGTCAGACTTTAACTTTTTATTTTTGACCGAAAAAATAAAAGTCAATTTGAACTTTAGAAAAAAATAAAGGTCACATTTTTGCTGTTATTTTTTGCTAAAAAAAAGTCAGATTGTAACTTTTGTTTTTGGCCGAAAAAAAATAAAAGTAAAATTTTAACTTTATTTTAACTTTAGAAAAAATAAAAGTAAAACTTTACAAGTCAGATCTAAATTTTTGTTTTTGACAGAAAAAATAAACAGTAAAAGTCAAATTGCGAGTATTTCATTTTATTTTTAACCGAAAAAGTAAAAGTCAAAATTAAACTTTTATTTTTGTCCAGAAAAATTAAAGTCATATTTTAGCTGCTACTTTTGACCGAAAAAATAGGTCAGATGTCAACTTTATTCATAATTTTAACGGTTTTTTTCTGTAAAAATATCAATCAAAAAATAACGGTTAATTGCTGACTTTTTTGAAAACGTCAAAAAAATCAAATCATGTAGGATTAACATTCCTTGGATAACAAGCATAATTTTACTACATATATACAAATTTAAAAAAAAAACAATTTCTTTTTGAGTGACTTTTTGAATTATAATTTCAAAAATACCTAACTATTATTTTTGAGCCATGTAAGAAAATGGAAATGGTCAGGCAACGATTGCTTATTTTATTCACTAAAACTGTTAAATTCATAATTTTTTTTTGATTTTCATTATTTTCGCTCATTTAACAATCAAAATATTGAATACAAAAATTAAGATTTTGAAAGTTTTAACGTACAGCTATTTAGCTAAATGTAGATAATCCTTCAGCATAGCATAAAATTAATTTTCAGAAAAATGGCGATGAAAAGAATTATTACCTAGTATAAGCATTTTTTTGGCAGATTTTTTTGGGTATAACTTCATTCAAAATTTTTTATTGTTAGGAGTTCCTTGTACCTTAAAAGGTGAATTAAAATATTTTTTGACGGCATACTTATAGTGATTGAACTAAAACTCGGCGAGCTAGCTAGTCTAGAATAATTCAAAATATTGTAGATTTTTTGCATGTAAAAGTAGTAGTAGTAGTTATAAGAAGTTCTAAAAATCTGAAAGGTTTTATTGATCAAATAGTGAACTATTTATATGCAAACATACATACTAAGCCTAATTTTACCAGCATTGGCTGAAAATTTTATTTTTGAATGAAAAACGCAAAATAATAGTTATTTCAAAGACCTGCCCCTACAAATATTAAAAAATAAAAGTCTGTTTTGAAGTCATAAAGTTCATACAATATTCTCTCCTGTACATAAATTTCTTGGTAATTTTTTAAAATAATTATTTTTAAAGCAGTGTTATCAATGATATCAATATCAATATAATTCTATATTATCTAAACAACGTTATAATGGAAAATGTTTTGAGTGTATTCATTAGTTGTAATATTCATCTTAGTTTACTACAATGCAAACGAATTATCGATAATAATTTTCACGAACTCTAAAATCAGTTATTTTGCTGCCCACGGAGATTATAAAAAATAATTGCGAGGAGTTGCCATAAAAAATTAAGAATTGCAAAATTATTTTTACGTTTTCTGTATGTACATTGTATATACTTGTGTATTCAAATTCATATACGAAAGATTGATTCAATTTAATATGATTTTTATTACAGTAATTTTAAAACTTTAATATTGCATGTTGAAATGCGATTTGATTGGAATTGCTTAGATTACGATAAATATCAGTTTTTAAAATTGGCATAAAATTTGTGTGCATTAGGCTGGTGCAAAAGTCGGAATTGTATTCTATATTTAGAGAAATAATACCCCTTTTTTTTAATTAAAACATCTTTAGAGATCGTTCGAATTTTTTTTTTATGTATGGAACAAATAATAATTTTGTTCGAAACGGTAGGGTATTTAACCGTTTTTTAATATTCCCTAATTTTTATTTGTCCATTTTAAAATTTTTTTTTTTTTTGGATCCATAAAAAATAGTTATATGAAAAAACTGTTAAACAAACAATTATGTATTTTATTTTCAAGGATTCTATACCATTTCTAGGAATTATTGCTATTTTCCCCCTATCATGTTTTGGTTAAATTTTGGGTAGAATTCTGCACAAAGTTCATTAAACTTTTACATTTATGCCAAATTTCTAAATACTTTTTAATTTGAAAAAAATAGAGTGTTTTTTCGATACACTATAGAACTAATTCCGATTTAACTTCTACCCATGCAGTTGTAGCTTAGGGATGTAGAGAAGCCCTACTGAAACTTAGATGAGTCGATCGACTTCTCAGTTAGCTTTTTTTTTTGGTCACCTCAGATGTGGGCCTAAATAAACCAATTCATACAATTCATACAAAAAAACAAAAGCCAGAATTTAATATTAGTAGAGAATAAGATATACCGGAGAAGTTGCACTAATTTTATTCGGCCTTTTTTTTTCATTTCACTTCCAGCAATCTCACCTCGCCCATCAAGGCGTTTTATAAAGGCAAAAATGTCTTCATTACCGGTGCCACCGGCTTCGTAGGTGTCACCATTGTTGAAAAGTTACTACGCGACATACCCGAAATTGGCACCGTCTATTTGCTGATGCGTCCGAAAAAAGGCAAATCGGTAGCACAACGTTTGGAAGATCTACGCAAGAACTCTGTTTTTGATAAATTCAAAGAATTGAAACTCGATGAGAAACTTTTCGATAAGATTGTGCCCATCGAAGGTGATGTGGGTCAAGAACATCTTGGCATCTCCGAAGCGGAACGTCAGATATTGATCGATAATGTCCATGTGGTTTTCCATTCTGCAGCAACATTGGATTTCTTTCAATCGCTCAAAGAGACGACCAACATTAATTTGCTTGGCACACGGCGGGTAGTGGAATTGTCTAAGCAGCTGACAAAATTGGAGGTGAGTTGGGGAGGGAGGAGTAGGACGATGTGTAAGTTGCGAAAATAAATGAACAAAAACTATACACTTTTGCTTTGTTACTTCAGGCTCTCGTCCATGTCTCTAGCGCTTATGTCAATTCGTACATTACCGAAGTTGAAGAAAAATTATATCCCGCCCCAGATGACCCAGAAAAGGTGATACACTTGGCTGAAACGCTAAGCGATGAGGCACTCAAAGAGCTAGAGCCAAAGTAAGCGCCAATTTTTTTTTTTTGTTTTTTAATACAGTGTGAAATTAATTTTAATTGCACAATTTATTAATTTTTTTTGTATCATAAGATTATTGAAAGATCATCCGAACACGTACACGTTTACCAAACACTTGGCGGAGCATGAGGTGGCCAATGTGGCCTCAAGTTTCCCATGCGGCATTGTGCGACCAAGCATGAGTAAGAAACAAAAATTAAAAAATTAAAAATTAAACTAGTTTGCTATTTTATTATATGTAGTTATATACAGTGCCGAAAAAAAATATTGCCACAGTAATTTCTTTTACAATATTCTCAGTGTTTCATGCTAATTTTTTTATCAAAATATTGCTCATTCATAGAAAGCTATATATGTACATATGTAAGTACAAATTTCAAGCTTTGTACAAAATTCACGAAAATTCGGAAAATTAAAAAAAATGTTCCATTAATATTTGAATATGAAAAAAATGCTGTGTCGATACTTTTTTTCTGGCACTGTACAAATTTGCGTATACGTTTGATTTCTTTTACTTTGTTTTATTTAATTTATTTTGTTTCGTTTTTTTTTTAATTTGTGTTATTTACAAATTTTTCTTTTTAACTTTGATTTGTATTTTATTTCATTTCATATTTTTTTAAATTTTAGTTTTGACTTTGTATTCATTTTTTTGTCATTTAATTTTTAATTTTTTTATGTCATTATGTTTTTTTTTTGCTCTTCATTTAATTTTATATTTTTTTAATTTTAGTTTCAATCTGTTATTTATTAATTTTTTTAAATTTCATTTTTAATTTTTGCAGAATTTTAATTTTTTTAATTTCTTGAATTTATGAAATCTGAACTGACAGATATTGGGTTTTTTTTTAAATTAGCTATATTTGCTAAAAACAAAACAAAAACTTGAAAAAATTTTGAAAACATTAAGAATATAAAAAAAACTTACTGTGTCAACACTTTTTTCTGGCACTGTACAAATTTGTGTATATGTTTGATTTTTTCTACTTCGTTCTTGTTATTTTCGCATTTAAAAATAAAATTTTTTTATTTCATTTCATTTTATATATTTTTTATTTTAGTTTTGACTTTTTTCTATTAATTTTTAACTTTAATTTTTTTTATGTATTGCATTTCATTTTATTTTTTTTTAATTTTAGTTTTGATTTTTTCTATTAGTTTTTTTTTAATTTAAATTTTAATTTTTTTCAAAAATTGATTTGCTATTTTTTTTTTTAATTTCCTGAATTTTTGAAATCTGAACTTATGCGGTTTTTGTTTTAAAATGAGCTATTGGCGAAATAATTTTAGCATGAAAAACATTGTGAATAATATGAAAAAAGTACTGCACCAATATTTTTTCCGCCACTGTACATATGTATGTATGTGTACATATTTCATTTCTTTTACTTGGTTTTATTTTCTTTAATTTATTTGGTAAATTTTTATTTGGTGTTTTTTTTTAATTTTGGTTTTTCGTTATAGATTTTTATTTTCCCCCTTTATTTATAACTTTCAGCAATAGATCTGCTAATTTATTATTTCATTTTTTTTTCTTTTTTGTAACTAATTTGCTCTCGCTCCCAGTCACCGCTGCCTGGAAGCAACCCTTACCCGGCTGGACAATTTCAAAGAATGGCCCGCAAGGCTTCTTCATGGGCGCCTCTCGTGGTATTTTGCGGCGTTTGCCTTTGGATCCGACCATTATCATGGATTACATACCGGTCGACGTAGTAGTGAATGCAATTATCACAACCGGTTACTATGTAAATGCGTTGAAGTAAGTAAATTTGTTTAACTACATAGTACAAATGCGAAAAGCAAAGTCATTGCCTATTTAAGATGAGAAATACATATACAGTGTATTTACATCTCCAAAGCGGTCACGCAACTATTTGCAGGTGGCTAGTGGACTATTTTTGTATACACACACAAATAGTAAGTGCCTATCAAAATGCCGGCTATATAAAAAATGCTGGAATTAGCGTAACAGATTTGAATGGACTCAAAATTAGATTTCTACCAGATATCTACGATAACTACCAAAAATAAGTGAATAATAAATTTGGATTTATGTTGCGGTTATTTCTTTAGGAACCCTGGCCATTTTACTTCATTCTATTCCGAATTTTTTATGTCTTATTATTTTATTCTGTTAGTTTGTTTGTATTATTTAGATTCCATTTACATAATTTGTTTTATTGAAATTTAATTAATTTAATTCCCTTTAAATTTATTTTATTGCATTCAATTTTATCTAACTCAATCTAATTTATTCTTATTTTATTTAGTTCATACTTTATTTTATTTTATTCATACGTTATTTTTTATTTTATTTTTTTTTATTTACTGCCATTCTTGCCTTTTCCTTAGAATGTTTACTTTTATCAACTTTTTCCATTTCATTACAATGTGTTATTTCAATTCAACGTACTCATGCCTAAAAGCTTGCTACATTTTGCACTTTGTAAGTCAATTATTGTTGTTTTTCATTCTATGGTGAATTTCTACAAATGTATGTATAGTGGTGCATTGATAGCAGCCATATGATAGAGGCTACTTTGGCTCATCGTGCTAAAATGTTGCCGCGAATGTCTTACTGTTTGAGAGTCGCGTGTTCGAATCTCGGCGCCGCACATTGAAAATTTTTATCTGGAAGTGTGTAAGCCTCTCTATTTGGCCGGATTTATCCATATATGGGAATATCCGTTAATGCAAGAGCAGGCAGATTGAATTATGGAGGGAATTCGCCTTCGGTGCCCAACAACGGTCTTAAATCCGTGGGTTAACTATCATCCTTGTTTCCCGCTACAATATTTTTTTAATGTAATAAAAAAATAAAAATCGATACAGTGTACAGTGTACAAAAAATTATGAACAAAAGCATTTGATATCATTGAAAAGGCTAAATTCATTACAAAACAATGTTTTGTATTCGTTCCTCATATAATATTGGAATTTATTGTATTATGCAAATACTAGATGGACTATTTTTAAGCATTCATATTACTTTATTTTTTCTCTTTATTTTATATTTCATTGTTTATTTATTTTGTTTTTATTACTTTTTATTTATAATTATAAGTTAAATGGCTTATTTTGTTTTTTTTTTTGTTATTTTAATTAGAGGTCAAATTTGTGTTATGTATTTTTTTAATTCAAAATTCAATTTAATATACCTGCTATTTTTGATACCCATTTTTTAATTAATTTCTTTTTATAGCAGATGATTTGCCCGACTATCTTTTACATATTTTTTTTTTCTTTCATTGCAGAGTCAAAAATGCTGGCAAGCCAGCTGAGCTACAAATTTTCCATCTCACTTCGAGCACCTACAAACCATTCCGTTTCGAGTTTTTGATCAATCAAATAAATGCATTCCTACATGAATATCCCTTGGTTTCTGCTGTTTGGTAAGTTTTCCATATTCATACACACAAAGTATAGATTTTATGTTTTTATTACTTTACGTTTTGCTCACCTGCAGGTATCCAAATCTAAAACTGGTCAAAAGTCTATTCCTCTTCCGTTTGGGTGCTATACTCTTCCACTTTATACCAGCTTTCTTTTTGGACTTAGTCACTAAACTAAGTGGCGGCAGACCTATGTAAGTAGAACTTTGCCTTTCAAATCGTATTTAGTGTCTATTTAAATCTACTCTTGTTCATTTTAGCCTCATTCGTCTGCACAAAAGTGTTTGGAATTCATTGAATACATTAGAGAAATTCATTTTCACCGAATGGCATTACGACAGCAAACATACTTTGGCACTTTCGAAGCAATTGGATCCACGCGATCGTGAAATATTTTTCATTGATATTGGTGAATTAGCTTGGGATGATTACTTCCTCAATACCATTATGGGTGTGCGTCAGTATTTGAGCAAAGAGTCACCAAAGACATTATCGGCTGCCAGAAGAAAGGATAAGATGTATGTGTAATTAAATCAAAATATTTTTAATATGTACTCATTACATTTTTTTTATTCCGCAGTTTGCTTGCTTTGCATGTCGCTCTGCAGTTGGGCTTTTACTTCGGCCTTTGGAAGCTGTTTATCGCATTTGGCCTATCTAACGCAAAGGCGGCACTGATATTGCCAGTTGCCTACTTCCTCATTGGACTTATTTAAGCATCATTTAATATCAATTCAAAACAAACAAAAAACATGTATTCTTTCTTTAGTTGAATCCTGTTGGGAGTTCGGTGTACGTGAACAAATATTTAATTGAATTATAGAATTCCTGATTTTTTAGTTCCACTTAACTTTGAGTTTTGGTTTACAGCAGAATTAATGTGCTTATTTGAATACTAATGGAATAAAATATTTTTTTTATATATATATTGAATGTGCAATTAATAAAAAGTAGGCAAACAATTGATGTGTTAAATTATCTCTTTTCCGCACTCCATTTATTGCTTTATTTTTTGTATCTCACTCAGCACCTCCTTGTGTTGTCGCTCGGCGCGTTTTTGTTTGAAAGTCATTTTGCCCTTACGTTGCTGTGGTCTTTTATCGACTGGTCGCCGTCCATGTTCCAACCAATCCCGTATTGCGCTTTCGGCTTCTATATGAGCTGGTAAGTGTATTTGTCGTATCATCCGTGGTCGCGCCATAAACTGCTCGAAGGGATACTGCAGTCCATTGCGGTCAATAAATACGGCATCTATCAGGTTTATATTCATGAAGCCATCCGTTCCAACGGCATCAATACGACCTGCCACAGAGGTTTCGTTGCGAAGATCTATCAGTACTGAATGTCCATTTAGCAGGAATGGTATACAGTTGAGAGTGTTGGTGACAAGGTAGGTTTCCTTTCCGCTGGCTTTTTGCATTTTGATTTATTTTTGGAATGCAAACACTTGATTTGAATTTAATTTTATAAGAATCGGACTTAGGTATTGGCAAAAAATATCGAATATATCGATGTTTTCTTAAGAAAATGAATGCATGCAACGTTATTTTAATTCTCGAAATATCGATATTCGATAATTACTTCCACGTATCAATTTGAATAAAATTCGATATAGTCTTTATGAGCCCAGCTCTGAGAAAACATCACATT
Organism: Anomoia purmunda; assembly: GCA_951828415.1. Lineage (NCBI taxonomy): Eukaryota > Metazoa > Arthropoda > Insecta > Diptera > Tephritidae > Anomoia > Anomoia purmunda. Next base: position 114,208,763 of record OX639997.1, read on the forward strand.
CTTCGAAATATTAGTGTTACAACATAAAAAATGTTTGATTATTCCGGTGATTAAACCGATAATTGCCAGTATTAAATAAGAAGAATTTAAAAAAAATTGTATTATTTTTTCGGTCTAGAAAATTTGTACAAGACTAGGTAATTGGGCCTTGAGCAGATGATATCAATTTATGTATATATATTTATGTCTTACTCTCCATATATCGATACAATGCATATCGATTCTTTGTCATGTTCATTCCTAATCGCGCCCTTTTACAGCTGGGCTGCCTGACTGTCAACAGTTCACAAAACTTGGCAGCATTTGTAACGATTGACAGTAATGATAATTTAAATGATCAAATTGTTTGATCAAATTTCGCGTATGTGTACTTTGATGGTTTGCCTTTACTCAAATCAAACAAAATATAAAGTATCAGGTTTCGATTTATGTATATTTTAAATATATATATATATATATATATATGTCACAAATATGTGTCACAAACAAACAAAATTAATCGAAGAATGCAATTTGATAAAACTGTGCGTTACATTGTCTATAACGCCAGTCAAACAAACATCAAAATTGGCAACCATCAAGCTCATGCATAGCATTCTAAATTTGTACTGCCTCCTTCGCGTAATTTGATCAAACAATTTAATCCTGTAAGGTGGCTATAACGCACCAATTGCTAATACCATTGTGAATGTTTGTTTTTAAAGAAGTAGAAGTTAATATAATACGCAGGTATTAAGACGTTTAACTTTTTATAATCACTCAAAATTTAGGAAAATAAACATTTTAAGAGATATTTGTGCGTCAATACTTCAAACGAGGCAAGTACGAAGTAACGGAAGTGATTTTGTCGTCACCTTCCTTTCTCTGCATCTCGCGGAGAACCCAAACTCGAGTAAAACAGTAAAATTAACTTCATGAAATTTTAAGCTCTATCTAAATCGTAAACAGAATGGAAGCTGGAAAGTTGCCTGAGAAAACGGCGGCCGAAAAATTAGAGGAGCGTAAGCAACGTTTACGCGAGCTGCACAAACAACGACAGGAGGCACGTACACAGAATCATCAGGAAGTGATAGCGGAAGATGCACGCAAAAAGTTACCCAACAACTGGGAGGCACGCAAGCGACAAGCAGAGTGGTTGCTGGCTGATGACAAAGCACGCGAAGAAGCAAAAAAGCAGGGCAAAGATTATGATAGATTAAAACTTTTGGCCGTTTCAGCAGTTGATGCTGAGCGCATAGAGAAAAAGCAGCGTAAAAAGAATCCCGATTTGGGGTTCTCCACATTCGAAGCACAAACAGCGCGTCAATACAATCGCTTGGTAAAGAATTTGCCACCACGTGATATGACCAAATATGAACAGCAGAAAGAGGAATTGGGAGAGGCATTCTATGGTGGACCCAATACCATTTTGCAGGGTGTAGTGAAAGATAAGAAATCGTCCATTGATAATATGGCAAAAGATCTGGAACAACAAATCGAACGCAGAAAGAAATATTCTCGCAGACGTACCTACAATGATGATGCCGATGTGGATTTCATCAACGAGCGCAACTCGAAATTCAACAAAAAACTGCATCGTTTCTATGGCGAACATACAGCGGAGATCAAACAGAATTTGGAGCGAGGCACTGCCATATAAGCGTGTATATATGTGTGTATGTACATAGATACGTATGTATTAAGGTATGAACTCAAGAAATTAGCATAATGATTATTATATCTAATATTTAAGTTATTTCTTGGATTATAATTTAATTAAATTAAGAAAACTAGATTATTCTACCAAAAAAAAATGTAATTTAACAAAAAAATAAAGACGAAGTCAGTTGTTGCGCAACTAGAAAAAAAACAAAACACTTTTATTTAATATATCGGTTGTTCTTTTTAAGCAAAAAACTGGGAATAACTGAAAAACTAGGTAAAATATTTTTAGGGGAAAGCTTTCGAGCTATAAATGATTTAAAAATCAAATTAACACATTTGCATTACATTCGCTTTGCTACGACGGATTGTTTCGCATTCGACAACAATAAAACAAATAATTTGTTGTGTACAAATATTATTTATCCTCAGTTTTCTTTAAATTAATGATCATCCATCCTTTCTTAACCAACAATTATATGTATTCAGTATTATTTTTGTATAAAAAAATCGACTTTCCATATTTTTTTACAAATATTGAAAATTCTCCAACGATAAACGTTCGGCGTCTTTGTTTATCTGCGCTATCGTATCCTCAGATATAATAGGCACCACACCTTCCTCCAAATCATCATTAGGACTGTCATCGAGCACACACAAAAGACTATCGTCCTCATAGGTAGGAAAAAAGTACTCTGGCTTGTCCCATTGCTTCTTAGTGCCACACCCGAAATGTTGCTCAGACGTCATGTGTTCAAGTAAAGTATCCTGAAATTTTTTTTCAATTTATTCTTCCCTTTATACATTTCTGCAAAACTTACTAGATTGGCGCAACGCAAATCACAGCTAACACATCGCAGCAGGCACATCTGTCGCCGTACATAGTTTACAATTTTAATTTTCTGATAAAAATTCAAACCTTGCAACACTTCGCCAAAATTGACGCCATGCGCTGTGAACATATGACCCTTCAAAATATCAAAGTTTTCTTCTTGTTGTTTGCAATACAGGCAATTAAGTGCCGTCATTTTCCCCATATCATCATCCCAATCAGACCAGTCTGAATCACTCTCATCACTCTGGTCACGCACTGCAAAGCGTCGCTCAAAATCAGCCTCTGGTGATGTTGCCAATTCGGGCGAACGTACTTCCACTGCCGTCACCTGCTCCTGCCGCCGCTCTTTGTGCACCTTCCTTTTGGTCACTTGTGGTTTACCCTGCTGCTGTGGTTTTTGCTTCTCATTACGATAGTTTAACAAGAAGTAACGATCATAATTACGATTATTTGGATTTATACGCTTGTGCGCCTTTTTTCGCATATGCTCTTTTAATGTGGAGCGATCTTTGAAAATCTTCTCGCAGTAGAGGCACACCAAGTTTTCCAAATTATCTTGCACCTTTGCCAGCAATTCATCTATATAAACCAAGTTTTCCGGTTTACCCAATTGCAAAAAGTGTTTGCTGAATAAATGCTCGAGGAAGTCAGAACGCAATCCGGTTATAACATCGCGACAGTAAAGGCATTCTTTTGTGAAATTACGATCGGTGCGTTCGAACTGATGTTGTGCTAAGGCGCGTTCTAGGCGTTGCTGTTGCAGTTTGCAGCGCAATTCATAATCTTTAGGTAATATGTCACTGAGTAGATAGTATCTTTCATTTTTCGCAGGTGTACCATCGGGTAGTTGATCTAAAAGCATGGTGGTGCAATACTCTTCCAGCTCATGATCTGTGACAAAGAAATTGCTATTTATTTTATTATAATACAATAAAAAATTCAAACAAACCAGTCAATTCTTGCTTCCAATATTTTAAGTATTCGTCTAGCAGCGCCACATCCTCCACATCGGCTATCACCAGGCGGTGTTCCATGAACAGGTGTGCTAGGTAGTCATCTTTGGCAATTGGGAATTGATAAGCACAACTACACTTCACGCATTGTATTTTTGCAGATTTGGAAGTGATTTCGCAAGTCCTTGTTGAGTTTCCACCAAAGGTCAATGCTGGCAGTACGCCACTTTCCAAACTACGTTCGTCCATTTTTAGAAAGGAATAGCACTGTGACAAATTTCAGATTAGCATTTGCAAACACAGCGTGCAAAAATGTCAACAGAAAACAGCTGAGCGTGAGCCATTCACAATAGAATATCCTCGACGCGAATGAATGCGAAGTTTTTATATAAAAAAACTATACCCATTGCTATACACATATATATACATATATATATACATATATGGAGTAAAAACATATTTATTGCAAGAGTTTCTTATTTAATTGTTATTATTTTTACTTCGTATATTTCTTACTATTAAATCCTTTTGGTGAATGGCATTTGCTTCTCTTCCATTTTCGCTACCGATCGCAACTCTCCAGATTTTTGTGTAGAGTTAAAACGTCATATGATGACAGACGGACAGCAACAGCAAAAATAAAAACTTTTCATTTAATATCCATTGTTCGAAATTTTATTTCTATAAACGAAATACTCTTTTAATTTCTTAAAAAATAAGCGCTAGAAAGTTTGTGAATTTTCAAATTTGATGAGAATAAAATTAAACAATCAAATTTTGGAGCAAAGTGTTACAAGTGGAAAAAAGAAATCGCGTATCATACACGCAAAACGCAATCGCTGCAAAAACGGCAAGTGTTAAAGATAATTTGACGAATTGTGAAAGCAACAGACAGCAGTGATAAACTAAAGAAAAAATTCCAAAAACGGGATATTAAATTGGAAATTCACAGCTATATATACATATCCAAATAATACAGGAGACACCAATAAGGAAAATAAGGTAAATTTTCCAACATACATATTTGTCCGCAAAAATTTTTTTTATAACGCTTTAATTGTGTCTTCTCTGCTAGGTAGATAGTAAAATTTCTTCTAGTTAAATATTTCATTTGCAAGTGCAAATTATGGCATCAAAATTACACCCACTACTGATTCCGAAACTAGAAACAACGGCAACCATGTTGTTGGTGGTATTACTTTTCCAATGATCACAAATTTCTTAAATTGGTTTATGATCAGCACACCCCCGAGGGATTAGTTAGTTGAGCTGGAGGTAAACATTTACTTATAAAGTCAAAGCAAATTTCAAAAGTGGAATTGCAGCCGTCTTTGTCTTTAAATATTACTTACTTCAAATTCCGTTTGTCTTACACTTTGTATACTTTCCAACGTCATTCAACAAAGGGTGTAGCAGGAAATAACAGACAGCGATAAGTTGTCCGAACGATTTGTTTTTAACAAAGCCTTTTTCCAACCCCTCACACCCTACCCTACCTACTTTCCAATGTGTATTGCATAAAAAGTGGGGTTGTGTGAAGTGCTTACTGTAGAGAGGCGTTCGTAAATATTATTCGAAGTATGTCGCACTTATAAAATTGTTGTGGAAACGTTTCACGAGGCCGATGATCTTACACTCATGACCCTAATGGGCCGTTTACATAGAACTTTCCTCGCTTTGCTTGACAGTTCGAATTTTAACAACAAAGCGTGAGGCGTAGAAGGTCAGCTACATAGAACGCTTTGACAGTTTCTGCTGTTTTGTTTAAAGATAGAATAAAAAAATGAATTTTACTGATATGATGGAAGTAGTAGTAGTTATGCTACTAATGTGTGAAATTCGCGAGTGTTTGTAGTGTGTATACGCACGCCAAAATAAAAATAAAATGGAAATGATAACAGCTGATTGCCAAAGCGTACAAAAGTTGAGAGTTGCCCATAATTTTGCTTCGCTTTGCTTTGCTCTACTTTTCTCGCATTGTATTTAGCAGGACTCATATAACATCATGTATTGAACTTATCTGTCAAAGCAAAACTCTGAAGCAAAGCAAAGCAAAAGTCCTATGTGAACGGGCCATAAGTATGAGGAGTGTGATGCATTTTTTTCTGGCCTTTGTGGAATAATGAAATCTCTTACCTTCATTCAACTCAAGTCGTTATCAGTTAAATTTCTCACATTAAGCTGACCAACCATCCTCTGAAAAGTGTCCCTCTAAATGCTCTCCTCTTTCATATTTATCCTTCTGATATGCAAAAGCTTTTAGGATATCCAAAAGTAAGATTTCGCCTCGGTAAATAATTGTTTCAATGGTGGTTTTCTTCGGACAAATATTGGATTTTGTGTTAAGCTTTTATCTAAAAATAATGCAGATAATAAAATAGAAGATAATTGTTTCTTTGAAGAAATTAGAAGTATGTACCTATATTTAAATTCTAAAAAGCATATACAATGTGAAATCAACACGTTGAGATTTAGAAAAGCTGGATAGAATTTTTCAGGCATTTTAAAAAACGAACATATTCCACCTGAAAGTTGTTTATTCTTGTTCATTAGAAATCATTTATAGAATAAGGAGAAATATAGATAGAATGTTGACATGAAGCATATGCATATCGCTCGGATAATACCAATATTTGTTAGAAGACAAAGTATTGGTAAAAAAATCATCCAAATTAAAAAAAAAAAAACAAATTTACAAAATTTAGGAAATTGTCTGACCTACGACCTTTTTATATAAATTCTAAAATTAAATGTTTCGCTGAATCTGACCCATCTTTGTTTCAGGTTTAAAAACTAATGAAATTTTGCTATATGTCAATCATTTTTATACTTTTTTATATGCTGACTTCATATTCAGATTCAGTAGAAAATTTTAAGATAACATAGTTGTTACTTTCACTAATCTTCTTGCAACAGATCGGTCTTTGTACTATCTGCCGAAGGCATATCTTGATTTGGTAAATGACATGCAGTACGAGTACATGTCTTCCATTATTGTCGTAGATTAAACTTATAACGCGCCAGAATGTATGATTCAAGGCCAAGTACATGCATTTGTTATAAAGTGATAAGGGGCGTACATATTGTTTGTATTATGAACATATGTACATATTTATATACATATGTATGTGTATATGTATGTACACATGTACGTATGTATAGCTGTGGTCCTAAGCATACAAATTTTAACTCCATTACACTTTTCTCCAAAAGCCGTTCAGACTTTTAATAAAATAATCATCGCTGTGATAAACCAGATTTTTATATAACTAAAAATGGGATGTAAAATATTAAAAGATACTATCGCAAGACATCTCCACATTTACAGAAAACTGAAAATATAGCTTCATTAAATTAATTCAATGAGCAAAGTGCAAAAACTTAAAAAATTAATATAACATTTTTCTACCTGCCACCACAGTTATGAATGTATGTTATGCATATATATAAATATTTCTATGTATATGCTCCCTTATCTAAAATAAGCATTGAAATAATGATAAAATTTCAAATATTCACATAAATAGCGCAAAAAAAGTTAACAAAAAAAAATGTATGCATACGAGTGTAATCAACTCATTAATATGGTGGCATATGTTTTTTTTTTTATAGTTTTGCGATAAGAAAAATTCTCAGAATCGATAAAGCTATGCGAGCACGAACAATTACGATGGCACAGCTAGCACCAAGCGGTCGATTTCAATTCACAAAAAAAAATTAGTTTTTTCTTATTAATGCTTGCCATATGTTTTGTCAAAATTGAAGATTTTGTTGTTGTTTACCTGATTTGTTTATTTTTTAATTTTATAACTTCTCATTACTTTCTACGTAACTATTCGTTTGCCTAATGGTGATTGTTGGAGTTAAGAAAACCTTTTTTTTTTGTCATTCGTATTTATATCTTTGTAGTCTTCTGTTGCTAAAAGCATTTATTGTTTTTATTGTGTTAACATTTACGTATTTTGATTTGAGTTAATCAAGGGTATGGTGAGGATCGGTGCGATAGCAGCATTGATATACTAATTTTGCAGGAATATCGAACCGGATTGCATTTCTTATGACACTACACGTCGAAATAAACTTTAAAAGATAAGGTAGAAGTTGCATATGTAGTATATGAAGTTATTTATAGCAAGACCGCGCTTTTTTTTTGTTTGCGAAAGTTTAACGCAAGGTAAATATTTATTTATCAATTAATTTCTAAAGCAACCTATTAACTAAAGGAATATCAAGTGTTTTTTTTTAATTTATATTAAAAAAACTTGTGGTTAACTAAAAAAATATAGAAATTTGTACTAGAGTACCGTACAAAAAAAAAATGAATTTTTTCCACCGGAATTATTAAATTTATTATGCGTTAGGACCACTGGTGAACGTTTTATGCTGTTACAAGAACAACAATTTGAAATGCTTTTTTTTAACAAACCGTTTTGTTTTTAATATTTTTTTCAAAAAACCCCACTTCAGATTATAAAACCGTGTAGGCTAAAAATATTTCTCCATACAACAAATTTTATGTAATTGTATATAGGTTTTTGCTGTCTTAATCGATATCTTGATCATTTCAAAATTATATATATATGTATATATATATATATTTGAAATAAATTCAGTCCAAAATTATAAACTAATAAAAAATATATCTCTTCACAATTTCGCCATTGCCTCTTGTAGCTCTCATAAATGTTGTTTTCGTACATCGCCTCCACAAATTCGAAGGAAAAATGCTAAGTCCAACAGTGCCTTGACATTCTCACAACAGATAAAAAAGAATTAAAATCAAATAGCAACTTAGTGCAAAGAATAACACACACACCCACACACACACAAATATTTTATTTACGTACTTTATTTACAATAATACATTGCTTTTTATGCGGCGCCAACGCCCTTTACTCCTCTTAGTGATTTCCATTACATTTCTATCTATCTAACTACATTCAATGCTTTTCTTTCTTAAACTCACATGTAAACATAATCACACACATACATACATTCATACATATGCAGAACCAATATTATTTTTGTTTTTGTTTTTTTTTTCCTTTTTGGCACAATGTGAAAGCTAAAACAGATCGCTTTTCTCCAACCGCGAAAGTAAGTCGAAAAGGCGGTAATGTAGGGTGGCAGAAATTCAGAAAAATAAATATTAACAGTGGAAAAAAATTGAAAAAAGAGAAATAAGAAAATATTGTGTCTAATGACGTCAGATTGGTATTTGACTGACGTCCGAAATTCCGCAGAACGCCTCTTCAAAAATCGATCGCCAGCTATGTAGTAGTAGCTGCGCTGTTCTGTTCGCAACGGTTGATCGGTTAGAAGGAAAATCGGTCGTAATAAACTTGGCTGTTGGCGTTGATTGTTGTTGTTTGCGACGATTTTTTATTCCTGCATAAATGTACGCGCTTGTGTGTGTAGGCGTGTAAATTTGTGTATTTAAGTAAATTTTTTTGGGTTTAATTTCTTTTTATTATTGCTATTTTTTGTTTTTTGAAATATGTTGAATTATTGTCAATGTTTGTCGCTTAAAAAAAATGTAGATTGAATTTATTTTAAAATTTTCTGCGCATTCTTATTTGCTCGGCCTATCTAGTAAGTATATTTTGTATTCAGTTTTTTACTAATAACTTATTTTGAATATTGTCTCCTGAAACGATGGCGAAAATATGAGGCGCACGACAGCGCCAACTTTGACACACCCCTCCCTCGCAATGCTGTCCGTCTTCATGATCATAAATTATCACCACTACGCAATTTTGCCGTCTTAATTTACTTATCATATGTATTTTTTTTTGTGCTTGTTCTTTTGAGTAGTCGAGATTTTTGAAAACATATTTTTGAAAATACTAACTGTGTCGTAGTTTTCATCAGTTTCCGGTTAAGTACCTAATTTGTTTTTGAGATATTTAAAAATACACAAAATCAACTGCCCGTTTCAATATCCCCTTTCATGCCTTTTTATAAAAATATAGCTCTTTCCGTAAAATAAACGATAAAAATCGAAGCTACAAGCTTCACAGAAATTTAAAAACTTTAAAAGAGTTTTCAGAATTTTTTTACAAGTTTGCAATTTTAGATCATTCGATTTTAGTAATAATAATAAGGTGCAATAGAAAATTAGCAAACATTTTCAGTTGAATAATTATAACTTTTTTCCAAACCGAAGAAAAAAATATTGTCAAAATTCAGCGAGAATTTCCAGCAATCTCAAGCTCAGAAAAAAACTAAAAAAAAATATTTAAAAAAGGGTGAAAATTTTGTGAAACTTGTGTTTATGAAAATTTTTGTTTTAAGTTTGATTTTGAATTTTTATGATTTATTTTTTGTTTAGTATTTCGCTTCTCTCATTTTAATAGAAAAATTAATTCCAAGAAAGTATTTATTACAGTTTTTAGATTTTTGGTAGAGTTTGAAACCCCAAGCATCCCCACTTGTGTGCGCCAATGCCGTTAACAAATGTTTCACCCTAGAGTGCTATAATTTACCGACCATTTGACCAAAGATGACGACTGCTAGGAATTTGTGGGGGGTGGTCGGGGGCGATATTTATGCGACGTTTTTCAACTAAGCACAAAAGCCTTTTTATCACAGCAAAAATCTCTAAAAGACTTATCTCAAGGCCTCTTCTGCATGGCCGCGCCAATCTAAAAATATTTTAAGAATTTGAATTATTTCATTTTATCTTCAATTTATTGTACAAGCCATCAATTTCCGTTTTTTTTTTCTTAAAATATTCACCTGCGTCCTTCAGCACCTTTTGCGATAATTTGCCACTACTTGTTTGCTTTGATCTTCGCATTCCCATACTAATCCAGTCTCATTAACTTTTGTTTTAATCTGAATTCCCTTTCATAGTTATAATTCCAAACTTTTTTGTAATGTAATTTTTTTTTTTTTTTTTTTTTTCAAAATAATAAAGATATATTTTCCACTTTCACTTCCACAGCTGCTATAATCTAAGGAAAACACACATTATAGAATTACTTGAATTTCTTTAAATTTTTCCTTTGTTTATTGCAAACTCTCGTTGACAAGATCATCGCTTATTTTTGGCTCATCATTCATTTTCCTTGCTTGACAATTGCATGGGAAGACAGCGACAACAAACGAAAATCTGCACAAAACAAAAAACAAAAAAAAAGAAATCATATAATTCTCCGCCGCTTTTAGCCAACTGTCCAACTGTTGATGGAAATGTCCTGTTGTAGAAAGATTTGAAGAGAGATCTGGTCTGGTTAATTAACTTTTGATAATAATTATTTTTTATTTTATTTTGTTTTATTTTATTTTTTTTTTGTTTATCTCTAATTGTCAGCCATCGTAGCCAAGTGTGTGATGTCGTAGCTTGGAGTATATCACCCGCTTTGCCGCAATTCAAATTTCGTATGGGCTATATTATGTCAATGATCGTGGAAAGTGTTTTTTTTATGAAATTCAAAAACACTTATATTCAGGCTCTATGCAAAACAGATACCTTGAAAGAAATAAAAAAAGTGATATTTCTAAGGGAGATTAAATGAGAGCAGTCTAATTTTATATGATACTTAAAGTATTCAATTCAAGTGGAAAAGTTTTTGTTATATTTTAAAAAAATACCAAAATAATATGACCACTTATAAATTCGGTGACGCGAACAAGTGGTCAAATAGTGATTTTTTATAACATTCACAATGTTTTTTATGTTGGATTTTTTTTAGAATTTTTCTATTTATTCTATTTTCGTAATTTGTCTTCCTTATTTAATCTTAATAATCTTTTATTAAAATGTAGTTAATGCTATAATTTATATTTATAAAAATTCGACAAATTAAAAAAAAAATTTCATCAACATTTTCAAAGTATAAAACGGGATTTAAAAAAAAATTTCAAGAATCAACCAGAATTTTCAGTTACTTGAAACTTTTTTTTATTATAGTAAATTAAATAGGCTACTAAACTGCATTTCGGATTAAAAATAAAGAAATTTCGAAAAATTTTGAGGATTCAGTTTTTTAGGTTATTCAATTTTAGCATAATATGCAAGTCTCAAGAGGTTAAAAATTTCTTTTAAAAAAGTGCAAGGCTGTCGCGAAAAAAAACAACAAGGGAAATTTTTATGAAAGCCATCCGGTATATGAAAAAGTCAAAATCAACCGGAATACCCGAAAGCTTTTTAAAAATTCAAATTAAAACGCTTTTGGTTGAAATGCTTTAATTTGTACTACGAATCAAAGTTCTATAAAAAAAAAAAATTTGGAAAAAAAATTTATCATGAGTAACATTTTAAATATTGTACCAAGTATTCAGTTGCTTGAGTTAAAAAGTTTAAATTTTTATCAAAATTTGTTGCATTTTTTTAAATTATTCTGCACAGTTTGAAATTTATGATACGATTCAAAGTTTCATAAAAAATGACTTACGTAAAGAGCAGCTGTGAATAAATAAAAAAATTAAACAAACCCAGTTTCTTGTGGATTGTGTTTAGGTTCTTTGCAAATCGTTTGCAAATATTCGCCTGCCATCTACAGAACCCACATTTTTTCTGTACCAGCAAGAGCTTTTATCATTTCAGTTGTTAATATACGATTGGAATTACCAATTTATTGTATGAGATCGATGTCAATAGTTTTAGCATAAAATAAATTTCGAATGAAATATTGATATTAGGGGTAAAATACCGATAAATTCGATAAAGCTAGACGGAAAATATCGATTTAAACAATTTTTATCGGGCAGTGAATTATCGGTATTTAAAATAATCGATATCACATCGAACATTCCCATTGAACTGTTGAAAAATTTGAGCCTAGTGTTTTTAACGCCTAATTGTTTTCTTTTAATAAAAAATTAAAGAGGGATTAAATTTTAGAAATTTTCAAGTTAGGTGGCTCATTGTGATATAGTTAAAATTATTTCTGTGTGGAAATTGTTAGCTAAAATGCATTTATGAAAAAATGTCTGTGTACTTAGCGTTTTACCAAGGTTTCGAAATGAAACACCTTATTACCAATATCAAACGTGTTATCAGCATTGATATTGTTATTAATATCATAGCTTTTATCAATATAGATTTGGTTATCGACATCGTTATGATTGTCATAATCGATATTAATAATAGTATCGATATATGTTGAAATCGTGCTATTATTATCAGCTCTGCATTTTACTCGCATTCATTCAAAAATGTATATTTAAAATTTACACAAAAACTGCATGCCATGCCATTTTTCATAAAACCAGATTGCCCAGTCGTTCAATGTCATAATTCCGACGTAAACAGGTGAGTTTATTTCACCCGCCCTCGCGGAGCACCTGCCATTCGATTTCCTGTCTTGTTACACATTTTGCAGTTGCCGACAGGCTAACCCCACCCACCGTCTAATTGCATTGTATTTACTTCCGAAAAACACAATATTCGAAGCAATTTGCATTTATATTTATTTTTTGTTTTAAGCAAAAATGCGTTGCAATTTCGCGTTTCAATTAAAAGAAAGTAACGCTGCAGCTTTTAAAAAAATAAATACTATTGAGAATTTGAAAAAAAAAATATTATTTATATTGTAAACAATCGGCCGCACCGGGCGGCCATTGATTCTGGCTGCTTGCTGGTCTTCGCTGGACTTCTGTTTTACATTGTTGTTTTTCATTTTTGTTTTTCAATTTTTTTTTTGTTTTGTTTTGCAACAGCCCCCACAGACATTCGGACGTGTGCGCGTATTTGCGGTATTTTTGTTTATTGCGCACCACCGTCGAAGAATAAAACAACGAGTGAAAAATAAAAATTTGCGAAAATATAAAAGCAACAATAAATAAAATTAAGTAAAAGCAATAAAGCAAATAAAATGTTAAACGAAACGAAATGAAAAGAAAAAAAATCAGCAAAACTTTTGCCACTAAAGTTAAAATTAAATTTAATGAATGGGAAATTTGCTACATGAATGTTGTTGTAATGTGTGGCTTTTTTGAATTTATTTGTTCTGCAATTTTTCGATATTTTTCTTTCTTTCTTTTAAAGCGAATTTTATTTGCTTTTGGATGCCTGTATGTGTACTTGGTGGGAGTGTGCGTTAGCGCGTGCTCGTGTCCCTCACCCTCTAGCCTAGTTGGCAACAATTCTCGAATGTTTATGGTAGATACATATATCGTATCTATTTATTTCAAACGCCCGTTTTGCTGCTATGCATTTTATGCATTTTATTTATTTAAACTGCAGCTGATTACTTGCACATCGCCGCCACCAGCTCAATCAATCTTTTCACGATGCACGCTTTTCGCGTAATTTCTTCGCACCGATTACATACAGATCTTTCGCCTCCACACTTCATGTATGTATGCTGTTTGTGTACACCCTTTAAAAAGTAATGCAGCAACAACAAAAACATGATATTTGTATATTTTTTGCCAAAATTAAGTCGCTGTGTAAATAAACTTTTAAGAATCGTTGGCCTAAAAATAACCAAGAAATATTGAATGTATTATTTTTGTCGCTGTAGTTGTGCTTTGAGTTTGTGGCTGCGCGCACTTTTACGCTCATAAAGTTTTTGAATTGAATTCTTGTCTTCGTCCGTTGTTGTCGTGGTTGTGTCGAATTGCTCATTATACTGCTGCTTAACGCTCAGCCATCACCTTTGCTGATTTGCTTTAGATACGTATATTTCTTTATTGTTGTTTTGTGTAAACCACACCGAAACGTCAAGTTTTTTCTGCATTTCATTTGACATTTCTCAATTTCAGAATAACTCAATTTGAACATGGAATGATACACAATAGAGCAACGTGTTAAAGTTATTCAGGCTTATTATGAAAATGGGCGTTCAAATCAAAATGCACAGTTCACCTCACAAAGGCACATTTTCACCTCAGTGGATTTGTCAATAAGCAGAATTGCCGCATTTGGGCGAATGATAATCCAAGAGTGATTGTCGAAAAACCAATGCACCCACAAAGAGTGACTGTTTGCTGGCGGCATCATCGGGCCGTATTTTTTCCAGAATGAGGCCGGTCAGGCAGTTATCGTGAGATGATAACGCACTTTTTATGGCTCGAATTGGAACATAAGGATGTGGACGATATGTGGTTCCAACAGAATGGGGCCACTTGCCACACAGCCAACGAAACAATGGCTCTTTTGCGCGACAAATTCAATGGCCGTGTTATCTCACGTGGTGGCGATGTCAATTGACCACCAAGATCATGTGATTTGACACCGTTAGACTACTTTCTTTGGGGTTATTTTAAATAAATGGTGTACGTCGATAAGCCAGCAACAATTCAAGAGCTAAAGGATGAGATAATTCGGCACATTAACGGCATAGAACCTCAATTATGCCTCAGCGTCATCGAAAATTTGGACCATCGGATGGAGGTGTGCCGTCGAGGTCGCGGCGAACATTTGGCTGATATTTTGTTCCATACATAATTGAACCACACCATATTATCATAATAAAAAGAAATTACAATAGTTTCCAAAATAATTTGTGTTTTATTCAAAATCAACATCGGCCCTTAAAATTTAACCACCCTTTATCTTTCTCTCAGTAGGTTTGCTTTCTGCTTGGTTGGCGCTGCTTACGAAACGTCTGTCCACTTTGCCACTCGTTCGTTCGTTTGTCTTGCATTTTGTCCAATATTTTTGCAATGGTCTTTTTGCCGCTGACCGCTTTGACGTAGAAAACACGCTGTGTCGAAAATACACCGCCAATTGTGAAGGTCGTTCCTACGTATGGCGTGCACTTGTCGCGTAACCAACATACCAAGGGGCAATAAAATACCTTTGAAGCGCTACAATTATGAATGTGTTCATTTGAAATTTTTATTAAAAGTTTTATGAAAACCTAACATTAGTAGCACGGGTTCGAAATATTTCCTTTAGAAAAGAAATTACTCGCAATTACAAATTACAAGGAATTATAATTAGTAATCAATTTCTTCAGTTCACAGTAGTAATTTCAAAAGTAATTTTTTTTTTTACTTTAATTGCAAGAAATTTTATTTCTTAATTAAAATTAATTATGTGCTGGTAATATAATTTTAGTAATAAACGAATTGATTACTTTTACAATTCCTTTGGGGAATTAAAATAAAACTAAAATACTGATGCAATAAAATGTGATGGGATGACAAGAAAATCGAATACGTTTTCGGTTACTTTCGAAGGACCTAGAAACAAAATTACATTACCAACACATAATTAATCTCCAATACAAAATACCTACCATTCCTTGTAAACGAATTAAAAAAAAACTTTTGAAACTACTTCCAAAGAATGGGAAAAGTAATCACTTTGATGTGGACTGAAAGAGTTGATTACTAATTTCAGTTCCTAGTAATTTGTAATTACGAATGGTTTTATGCCTATAGAAATTATTACGACACAGCTCGTTGGGCTTTCATAAAACTTTTAATTGAATTATCACATAACCAAACTCATAATTGGAATTGATAAAGTAATCAATTCCGTTAGTGCGGGCTGCAGTAGTTGAATACTAATTTCAATTACTGAGGAATATAATTGTAATGTAATTGGATATAACCACCTCTGGCCATTGATATAAACGGTGAGCGAGACCCAAAAAATCCAGTGATCTATCCTTTAAATATTTATCCGACGAAACCCAACCACATTTAATGTGGCACTTAAAAAACAACAACAGTAAAACAATATCTACAATATATAATGAGAGGGAAAGCTAAAAAAAATAAAGAAATAACAGAAAAAGTTCAACTGGCGAACATTAAATGCAAAATTGAATGCCACATTGTTGAACAGCAAATAAATTTTTCGAGATTTCCACAAAGAATTTGCAGGAATGCTTAAAGAATTCAGGGAGAGTGTTGTTATTATTTTTTTTTGCTGTGGCTTATGGTTTTACATTTTTGTGCTACTAAGTAAAAACTTAAATAAATTAAGACACAATTTTATCGGATTTAAAAGGTAATTAAAATTTATCAGGCAAATTTAATTGTGCATAATTTCTAATCAAAAATGTCAGTTTTAATTTATAACATTCGCCTTTTACTTTCTTAATTGCTGAATTTAGTTACAATGTAGGTAAAATATCAATTCGTAAAATATATGTATTAATAGTTTTGGCGGTGTTTATTCATAAATCAAAGCCCACAGCGGTCGTGTGTGTGTGTGTATGTACGACGTAGGTTCGTAAGTGTCGGAAAACCACTAGCAGCATGAATGTAAATGTCGGATATTCGCTTTGAGTCCAATGTATTTTTATCCACATTGGATATTATCTTAATCCGCAAAGCGTACGCGGTTTGAATTGATATTTATTTTATAGTACAATAAGAAATTTTATTCCATTTCCATCTGAAAGATACGCTCTATGCATACAGTTGTGTTCATAAAAAAGGTTTGACAATTTTTTTGTCTCACCTTATTTAATTTTAATTATTTTTTATAAGCATATAGCTAATGCTACAAAAAAAAAATCATGCACATAAGTCAAAGTTTCCAATTTTCTAGAAAATTTATTGTATAAAAATGCGACAAAAAAGTTGGCTACAAATTTTGAACTTTTTAAGTTTTTGGAGTACGCAGTTTTATAGCCCAGAAAATTTTAGTATAATAAAGTGCAACTTTCAAGTGGCTAAAAATTATTTTTGATATTTTTTTTTCAATAAAGCACATGAACAAAATTTCCTTTTGTATTGAAGCAAATGCTGAACCACACCGTCAGAAAAAAATATAAAAAAAACTAATAATTTTTAAGCCAGTTGAAACTGGCAATTTATTATAGATTTTTTTTTTTATTTATCGAATTTTCATAACTTAACTATATTTTTATTTAAAAAAAAAATCGTATTAAATAAGAAAAGACAAAATTGACAATGTTGCTACTATCTTCATGATCACAGCTGTAAATATTCAGACAGCACACTGCTTGTGGAAAAAATATCCACGCATGGTTCTTAAGCTTTTGAGTCTTAAAAGATATCAGATTTTAAAATACTTTTTATTTTGTTTTCTTTTTTATTATATGTATTTCCTATAATTTTTCGACTAAGAAAATATTGTCGTTTTGTTTTTGTACATGCATAGATGCTTTTAATCCGGATTATACAATAATCCTGATAGAACTTTCCATACGTCTATATTTCTGATAAATTGCAGCTTTTAAGTCAATTTTTTTTATTTATTGCATTAAACTTTTTTATGAATTGATATTTTAATGTGCAATAATGTTTTTCTATTATAAAGCGCTAGTAGTTGGAGAAAAGAAATAAAAATCAACAGAACTTGGAAAATGTGCACACAAATTTGAGCGTCACTAATGTACAAACTTACATATATACAAACGGTTTCCCTGCCTTTACGCCTACATTCTATGGTTTCTTGCTTATTATTTATCTCTTTACACCTACACGTTTTCGATTATTTTGGCATTTTTATGTATTTTCATATTTAATAAGGATTTTCTTGTATGTACGATTATTTTCTCTGAAATTTTTATTTTCGAAAAGAAAAAACAAAAAAAAAACACATTATCCACTACGCTTGAGCTCGTGATCTCTGCGAACGGAAGCAATGTAATCATTTCACTTTTGTTTGGCGGAGTTTCGCAATTGCATAGTAAAGTATATTTTTTTCTACTCTTAAGGCTAGTCCTAAGCTCACAGCTGTGAAATTTCGCCTAAAAGATGCCGCATAAAAATAAATGAAATTAAATAATAGTTAAACCGTTGCTTAATTGAAGTAGCGAACTGTCACTTTTCAAGCAATTTTAAATGGCAAATGCATTTTGAATGCTGTGAAAAAATGTTGCTGGCAACATGTTGCCAAGATGTTGTGGAGTTTTTTCACAGCGCGTCAAGTATTTTTATTTCATGTTTTTTTTTATTCCGCAAATTTTTACTTTAATTTACTTCGTATTATGCATTTTACTTCATTAAAATTTGTATACTTTTAAATATTTTGTTTATATTTTTATTCTTTTTAAATGTTTATTTTCAATTTTAATTAATTTTTGCAGTTTTTAATAGATCTTTATTTTTTTAATTTGTTGCCTTTTTAATTTTATTTATTTTAGTTTTTATATTATTTTATTAAAAATTAAATTGTATTTTTAAATATTGTTTGTTTTTTAAGAAATGTTTGCTAATTTCAAAAAATTTTAATTTTTTTTTTAATTGTTGGCTTCTTAAATTTTGCTAATTTATTTAATTTATTTTAGTTGTTACATTTTATTTTAATTTTAATTTATCGTGGCCCATGTCGTATACGTAACTTGTACAAAAGTCACTTTCACAGGCATTCACGCATAGTTTGTTACACATACGCCTTGTTGTACCGATACTATCTACGACCACACTCTCTACACTTATCGCTCTTAGTCGCCTGTTACGCTTTAATTGTTTTTGTATCACACTCCCTCTTATCACCTGTTCATTAGGTATTAAGTGATATTTTTATCTTCTAATAACACATTCATTTTTTTTATACAATTAGCATATTTATTTTCGATTAATCAACGGTGCAAAGCCAAAAATTGCAAAAGCAAATCTCAATTCTCTCCCTTGCACCCATTCTGTTGTGTGTGTGTGCTCGCGCTCGCCAACGCTCTTCTTCGTGTTTTTTTTTCTGCTCACAAAATATTGGGTTTTCCGGCTAATTTTCCAACTTTTATACGTAATTGGTTAATTTATTTATCGTTTCGCCTCTCACACGTACACATACACAGTTACGTCTATGTAACTTTTCGTCCAACTCGGCGCTAGTGTGTGTTTATGTGAGTGTGGGAAAGTATAACTCGCTTGTTTGGCGTTAGCGTCGACCAAACAACAAACCAATTCGACAAACTAAGTCAGTCAAAATTCAGCATTTAAAACGAACGCACGTAAAGTAGCGCAGTGGAGAACGCTCGCTGCTCATTTGTGACGCCGAAGCAAATCGTAGAACGAGCTAATCAGTGTTATAAATTAGAAAAATACTTATTCAAATGAATATTATATATTTTTGATTTTTTTTTTTTTGTTGTCGTTCGCGATTGCTGCGCGCTAACTGCGGTTTTTAATTACTTTTCGCGCGTCGTCAAGCACTGGCAATAACAACAACAACAATAATATTGTACTATAATTTCATAGTTGACAAGTTAATAAATGCTGTTATTTTGTGGTGGTGTTTTTGTTTTTGTTTTTACAATATCCAATACACCGTCACTTAGCCGCGCTGCAAGCAAAAGTGAAAATTCAAAGTGCAAAGTGACTTTTTCGCCTACATAGAAACATCAGCTGTAGCGATTTTACATCGGCGCTTGTCGCTCTTCGCTGATCGCTGATCGCTGATCGCACGAATGTGAATGACATTGTTATTTTAATTGAATTATCTCAACCGATTTGCTTGGGAAAATTTATGAATATGTATTTTATGCATATAGCAGTTGTGTGTTTGTTTGTTTTTTTTTCGCAAGAAATTTAATAAAATTACAATGAAACAACAAATAAATAAATAAACGATTAATTGAACGAGCCGGAAAAACCGTATATATTGATTGCATGTAAACTGGTTGCGTGTTACGAAAAAGTGCCAAGTGCAGAATTGAGTATATCGAACGAATCGAATCGAAGATTTTTAAAAAAGTTGAAAATATTAAAAAACAAATGGAAGAAAAGTAAAAAAAAAATATTTATATTTCTGAATCAAAAAACTTAAAAATTTTCTGCAAAAATTGAAAATATAAAAACATATACATACATACATATATGGAAGAAAAGTGAACAAGAAAAATATTTGCAAGGGAGTGAAAAAAAAACTCAGAAATTTTCTGCAAAAACTGCTAGAGTTACTGGCTGCAACTGAAATAAAAAATGTGAGTAGTAGTCTAATATCGAATAATTTCCTTTTCGTTGAAAACAAAATTCATAGTCGAATTTTTAGAAAAATTTTGGGTATGCTGTGCAAGTTTCAAGTGACAAAAAATTAACGTTGATTTGTTTTTTTTTTTACTTCGATTAAAAAGTTTGAAAATTTTGATGACAATTTTTTGAAATTTGTTGCACTTTTGTGAACATTGTCAAAAGTTTGAAACTTTGAAGAAAAAAAAATATGTTTCTAAAAAAAAATTAGAATTTTGAAAAAAAAAAAAAACAAAATCTTAAGAAATGTTCATCCAAAAACTTTAAATTTTTAATCAGAATTTTTAGATAATTGTAGGTATGCAGTTATGTAGCCCATTAAATTTTAGTGTAAGCTTTTGCCGCCTAATAATTCGCGTAGATTTTTGGTATTTGTTTTTTTTTTTTTGCTGAAGGCATTTTCGACACAATTTCCTCCATACAAAAATAAATTTGGTTCATGTGATAAGTCACTATAAGACTATAGACTTCTACTCGCTAGTGTACGCATTTGATATGAATTTATTTTTATTCAAAATATAGTTTTTCAATTTCATTTCCAATTTTTGATGTAAATTTCTTTGGCGAGCACCACGGCTCCAAAAGTTAGGAAAGTGAAACTGAGAAGTTCGCCTCTATTTTTCGTAGAGTTTTTCGAGCTGACTACGACTAATTTGCATCTGTGCTGGTTTTTGGCCAAGTTCGTACATTTTCTCTCGCATCAAAATTAAGCGACCTATGAGATTTATTCACTCGGAAGAGCTTTCATTAACTTTTGGGTGCCTAAATTCTCTTACCGCGCAATAATGTACAGTTATTTATCGTTATTTTAATGCTACGATTTAATTCAGTAATTTAAATACGCAGTTTTCAAAACCGGGACGAAATGGAGCCATACTATGCAATGTTTTTCATGATCATTTGCTTCATAAATTTTTTATAAAACTTTAGTTTATAGTATTACGAAAGGCAAATAAATCTAAATTTCAAACTTTTTAATTTTAGTTTGTAAAAATTTCTTGGTATACGGTTCATTACATTTTACATAAAAATGTGAATGTCTGAAGTGCCTAAAAATTCCGGTTGGTTTTTGACACTTTCTTGAAGTTATGGTTTTTTGTACTTTTTCCATATAACGGATGGATTTTATACAAAATTCGGTTAATTATTAATATTTGTTTGAACTGACGAGCTTGCACATTTTTGGCCCTATAAAATGAATGCCTTAAATGAGAAAGTTTCCAAGCTAAAATTTAATTTTTAAATATTGAGCTTTTATCAAACACAATGCCACTTTAATCCCTTTCAAGGTCAGACGCGTTCTCAATATTTCACGTATCTGGAATTTTTTCATAAATTATCAGTATATACATATTTACTTAAGCTAATTTATTTTGTTATCATTTTTTTGTTTAGAAACTCATTTGCTATTTTAATTTTATAATTTGTGTTTTTGTGTTATTTTAATTCGAAAATTTATTTTCACTATTAATTCACAACTTATTCGCCATGATTTATTTGGCACCTATCTTGTATTCTAATTCTCCACCTTTTGTTCCTTTCATTTTTAGCTTTTTAAGTCATAAATATTTTTAAATATTCCTGTCATTTGTTTATGAAGTGCTTTGTATAATTTTTTTTTTATTTTCTATTCCACGTTATCCAAGCTATCCACTTAGCGCAAAACAATCCCCAGCGTTCCCTAACATATTTTTGCAACGCACATACACAAATGTACACGCGTCAATTAATATTTATGTACTATATGTAGGTATGTAGTATGTACGTTCTGTTCAATCTCGCCGACGCATTTGTTTCTAAGTAGCGGGGTTTATTTTCTATTATTTCTAGTGCTATTTATGTTCTCAGTATCACGCCTAGTACGTTACGCTAATTCTGGAAGTGAAATCAGTTTTGCCATTTTGTGCAAAAACAAAAGATTTGTATATTTATGTTTGTTTTTCTGCGCTATTCAGTTTTTTTGTTTTGTATAAAGCGTCATAGCTTGTATCTGCATTTGCTTTAGTCTTTTCATCAACTTTCTGCAATCCTTGCTTAACAAAATTAAAAATCAATATCTGAAACATTCTTGCGTTGTTTTTTAATTCAATTAAATGACGGAAAAAGTATAATTTAAGCCATCATAGGCACTGGCAATGAGATTATATTCAAAAAAAAAAAAAAAAAAAAAAAAAAAGAATTGACTAAAGAGATTGCAATGAGTGTAGCTGCACTAAAATTAATGAACATTCCAGAATCTATTTTTAAACGATGACAACAACGTCAAAGTACACGCAAGCTTAAATCATCGTACGAGCAGAGGGAACATAAAATCAATGTCAAAGTGCTCAACATGGTAGGGCTAAGATTTCTTAGAAATCTAACCCTAATGACTAGGGTATATTAGGCGCTTAAAGTTATTATTTTGAATATAGAAAGTGCTGAAGAAAATGCATACAGATACAGTAGGCGAAGGTTCATAGAAGGAAGTTAGGTCACTGAGGGAGAAATCCGAAATCTAAGCATCCTAAACCGTCACTTCATTTCTTGAGTTAAGCAGCCTGAGGGGGGATAATGCTTGCTGATTGTAAGTTTTCGGGTCATCTGTATCTGGATTCTTTCCTTACTATAGGAGAAAAATCGCAAACATATCTGCAATGCGTTCCTACAGAGTGCGGCAGAGATTTACATATGTACCTATAGATGTTTCCGACTTTTTGTCCGCTTATCGGAATGTCGATGGATGGATGGATGGGTTTCCTATTTAAAATTAAATTTATTTTTCAATAGAGCAAAATCAAAACGAATTCAAATTACATTCATAAAATCAAAAATACAAATACGAAATTGTTCGTTCCCAACAAAAAGCCCGCTTACGAGAGATGTCCCCTCGTTCACGCGTGCTTGCACTGTATGCCCTCGAAAACTATGAAAAAAGTTGTAGTGATCGACGTGAAAACCATTACTCATTATGCTGGGATCTTGATACGCTCAAAGTAGGGAAATTCAATAGTCACTGTTACCTTATCCATTACATATGGAGCACATGCAGTTGAGTCCCTCACTTTCCTTCAATTTCCCTTTTCAAGTGTTTCTCGCACAGTTGAAAGAAATCCATGTAAATTATTTTTGGTTTCTATTTATACATCCCCCAATCGTAAACATTTTTCTAAGAGTTTTTCTTTTTTATTTCTTATCTTCTTCCCTCCAGGTGCGTGTTCGTGGCAAATGATGGCCTAAAATGGCGGCTAAACCCCCAAAGCCGCCAGCTACTTTTCTGAAGCAAAATTGTCACAACAATAGCGATAACAGCGCTAACCAAATCAATAACACCAACGACTCCAACACTTCGACTGCTTTTGCAGCAACAACACCCACAACGCCTACGTCCACAACGGCTAATACACCCCTCGCTGATACGTTCAGCAAGCTGGGTATACGACGCTATAATAGCCGAGACAATTTACTGAACAACATCAGCAACGATAATATTAACAGTGATAACTCTACTGACGCTTCCGGCAGTACTTCCGAGGGAGCGGTTGCCGCACGACCTGCCTGCAATTGCACCAACATAAGTATTATGCATCTCTTTCATGAGATGAAGCAGGAATTCCCCACCATACCCGATCCGATTGTAGCACAGTGTGTGAACGAGAATTGCCATCAGCGGGAGAATTGCATACAGATGTTGAAGAATGAGTTGGCATTGAATCCGATACCGGTGCAAACGTACCCGGCGAAGGTGTTGCAGCAACACAACATCAATCAACAACACACCAATCATCAGCTATCAAAGTCTTTGCAACAACAACAACAACAACAACATCACTACCAGCTACGACAAAATAGTCCGCAACAGCTGCCGTCCGCTCAGACGTCGCCGCATCCACAGCCGCGACAACGTCTTAAAAACGCAACGCCGCCGAAACCTACTACTCTGTTGCGTCCGATACGTGCCGCACCAACGCAACCGCCACCGAGTACGTTGCAGCGGAAACGAATTGACGAGAAAAATTGTAGCGTTACACAGCCAACGAATTGTGATAGTGTTGAGTTAGTGCAAAACAATAATAATAGCAATAATAGCGTTAATAATGGAAATTTATTGAAAGATGTTAATAGTGTTCAGTCACCGTGCAATAACCACAATAACATCACCAACAACAATAGTGCCGTTGAGTTCGCGAATCGAAGTTGTGATATGCCCGCGACCGCTTCCGTTACGGCAAATACACCCGCTGAGTGTGTTCGCTCAAGTGATTTCATAGCCGCGCTCAATAAACTAGCAGCCACGCCGCCAACGCCGCCAATACCGGCGCAGTTAGCAAGTACGTGTCCGCGTGCACGACCCAATACGCTAAATTTACAAGCCTCCCAACAGCAATTACAGCGTCAACAGCTGAACAAACAATTGCAGCAGCATTTACAGCAGCGCAACCAACTACACCAGCAGCAGCAGCAGCCAGTGACTGGCGTGTCAGATGATTCGGCGCAGCAGAAGCCAATACGCAAAGCACCGCTACCACCGATCGCGCCGAAGCCCATATTTCACAATCACATCAATAGTATCCACAATCAACATAACAACAACAATAATAACAGCTGTGGAAATTCACCACAATCACAAAGCGGCGGCAGCTACTCGACCGAATCGAATTTAACGAGTCCGATAAGCTCGTGTGGCGAGAGCGAAATGGCTCCCAATATCGGATTGTCATCACAAGCTTTTGCACTTGCACACAACAACAACAACCACATAGCTGCTGGCGCTGCTGCTCCAACTTATCAGCAACAACCTTCATCGCCACTCAAATCACCGATCCGTCACCGCTCAGTTATCACAGTACAACCGCAGCCGCCATACGCGCGTGATTTTCTACCTCCCTCGAAAGTAGGCGCTAGTGCTATAGCAACTTCTACGGCTGGTGGTAGTGGAAACAGTACGCCCACAAGTCAAAAAAGTTTTACCTCAGTCAATTTGACATTGCGTCAACCCACCGCCACCGTACCGCAATCGACAATCGATATATCTGCCGGTCCTGCGTTGAGCGGCAACGGCAGTGGTCTCACCTATTCCAGCACATCGTATGACGCGCGGCGTGGCTATCAGCAAAATTTCCATATAACGGTCACCGATAAAGGTGGCGTCTTCAATGCGAGTCGCATACGGCCGCGGACGAGCAGTTATTACAGCGGCGTTGAACTGCATGACGGCCCAGGTAGCTCTGGAGGCGGTGTGAGCCAAACGACAGCTGCGACGCAACAGCAGCAGATATCGCCAACATCACAAGCACCGTACATGCTGGGACACAATACTGCGGCGCAATTTACTCAAGCAGCAGCAACGACGACAACAACAACAACAACAATCACATCACCAACAAGCGACGAAATGTGCCTGCCATTGGAAAATAGTGGTAAGTTAAGGGTTAAAGAGAGTTTCACCTAGCACAGCAAGATAAAAACAATAAGTTTACGACCAGTGCTTAGAATATACAGTGACGGTAAAAAGTATTGACCCAGCAATTTTTTTCCTATTATTTACAATGATTTTCGTGCTCAAACTTTGTCGCTAATTTTTTATCAAAATATAGCTCATTTTGTAACAAAACCCAGATTTCGAAAATTCACAAAAATTCAGCAAATTTAAAACAAATTGTCATCAAAATTTTAAACTTTTAAATTTGATTTCTGATAAGGTGCAAGTTTTAAGTTTTTTTTTTTTTCAAAAACAAAAGTGTAAAAAAAAATTGCCACGCTCAAGATTCACACTACCTGTTGTTGAATGGATCAGCTATGTTTGGCACAGAGTGGTGTGCCCCTTATATTTTTTCTTTAATATTAAATTTTTTTTTATCAACATTTTTTTTTATTCAATTTTTTTTATATACTTGTTGAAAGAGTCTCCTGGCGAAATAAAAAATTGCAATTTTTTTTTTAATTTACTGAATTTTTGTACACAGTTTGAAATTTAGGCTTGTAATGGCCATATTTTGATAAAAAATGAACGAACAAGTTTTAGCATGAAAAACTTTGTGAATATAATAAAAAAAATGGTTGAGCCAATACTTTTTTCTGGCACCGTAGTTGGAAGCGTCCTTGTTTTTAATATGAATCAATAGCTCTTCTAGAAGAGTTGATGATGGCTGCCAGGGCAATTGAATAATTTTAGTTTTTGTTCGCTTTTTTTTAGAATATTAGACGATTGTCTGCGTTTTTGTTTTTGTAGTTCCGGAAAACTGAAGAGGGCAAAATATCCGCAAGGGATTGAAATTGTATTAAATAGCAGATCACCGAAATTGTTGCATTAAATGTTTAATACCAAAACGAATTTTCCATTTCATTTTCTTTTGTCATCTGTCTGCAAAATCTTTACTTGTAACTCCTAGCTTCATAATAATAAATAATCAATTCCTTTCTACCATCACAAGCGCGCACATCACCTACATGTATAAATATTTACTGCGCAATAAATATTGTTAAACGTAGCAGTTGTTTTCTGCTTTTGTTTTTAACCAAATGTTTCGCCAACTTTTGAAAGACTTAATGTTGAATTTAAAATCACTTACTATCCCTCGGTGCTACTTTCTTGGCAGCTTTCTAAGCGACGCTAGTCTCTCTCTTCTAATGTAATGGTAATGGTATGATTGCCTAAAAATTAAGTACCTAAATTAAGTTTTTTTATTATTCTTATACTTCCTGTCTATAGCAAAGCTCACCACATCAAAAACTTTCTACACCAATCAAAATTACGATGGTAAAACACTCAGCGTGTTATCTTTCAGATTGTTACGAAAATTTCGATTATCGATTAGTTGAGTATACTATATGGTAGTATTTAATATGTTTACTATATAATTTTTCAATTTCTTGAGTATACGCGCGATATTCGCATTTTTTTCTTACTCCTTTCTTTACCTTTTCCTCCAATCAGTAAATAAAGTATGTCTACGTCATTTCGGCTTAAACTAAAATAGTTTATAGATTGTGAAATACGGAGATTGTGTTTTATTTTGTTTTTAGTTGTATTGTTTGTTGTTTCATTTTGTCGCCTACTTTTGTTTTGTGTTCGACGTTCTAATCTAATTTACGTGCTATTTGTTCAGTTTGTGCATATGTTTGGCTCTGTACATACATATGTGTGTATGGATGTGCATATGTACACTGTAAAAATTGAAAGTGTTACTCAAAGTGATAATTAAATTTTTTTTTTAAATATAATGTAATTTCTCGCCATTTGTTATTTAGGAATCAATCAATTTGACCCATAATAATTCAATACAACAGGTTTTTATAAAGGAGCATGGCATGAAGCTTCTACTACAATTTGTCGTATGTGTTTTGTTGTAATTTTTCTGTAATGATTTTCAATTGTCAGTAATAAACTCACTACTTATCTACCACTAGAATAGTAGAAGAAGTAGTGTAGTAAGATGCCCTTTTAATACTTGACTGGCTCCTCAGCTCAAAGTAGCCCTTCTCGCAATGAAAAACTCTCCTTTTGATTTTCAAGGCACTTTTTGAATTAAAGTTTTTACTATTGAAAAGAAGTAGGTCTTATTACGCTCGAATATTTATAATTTATTTTACAAATTTGCATCGGAAATGAACTCGACGCGAGTAAATTGTCAACAATGATATCAGTAAAGCGATCTGTAAGATATGATAACAATTTCGAAATTCTCAGTATGCCCGATTTCTAGAATTGTTTTGAAAAGTTGTTCCATGGAAATGGCATGTGTTTTGAAATTTTTATTTAGTCTGCTACGAGTACATATGTACATATGTAAATAGTATTGGAGTCCATATATAATATTTGTACAATTTGTTTTGTTTTAAAATTAACATATTGTATTTTAAAATTTAAAAACAAAGTTGTCTACATAATTATCATTTCAATTTTAATTGATATATTTTTCTTGGTAATTTTTCAATTTAAATAAAACGAATACTAGCAATTGTAATACTAAGGTGTTTTGAATTAAAAACTTCCCTTATATTAAAATGCCAAAATATTTTAATGCCATTTTTTTTTTAATTATAATTTTTTTTTAATAATGAAATTTTGTCTAATCAATTTTTTTTTATACTTGTTCAAAGTGTCCACTGATTAAATAACGAAAATAATTAATACAATTTTTTTTTTTATTATTTATATACTATTTTCATGATCAAAAAGCGCAAGCTTTCAGGATTCACGCGTCTTGTGTTTGAGTAGATTAACCATGTTTGGGGAGTGGTGTTTCTTTTTAGATATATTTTTTTAAAATAAAAATTTACAAATATTTTTTAAATTTTTATACCTTTATCATTCTCAAAAAAAAAAAAAAAAAAAAACGAAATCTCTCAAATAATTCGACTTGTTTTTGTGTAGATTAATTCTCTTTTGGCGGTATCCCTTGCTCGTTGAAGGGTTAATGCGTCAGGTTTGCTTAATTTTTATTCAGCCTTATTTTTTCGCATATTTAATTTTTGTTTGTTGCATATTTTCCTTCGCCAAAGTTCCTTTTGTTTTATTTTCACTTGTGCTATCGACGATTCGCAACCCACTACTTTTTTTTATATATGTATGTATTTTTAATGGTATATTTTTATGTGCGTCTTCTTGTCGAGACTTTCTATTTTTTAGCGGCACTTTTTCTTTGCTCATATTTTTTGAAGTTCACGGCTATTTATATGACGATTTGCTTTATTGCACAAGTATTTTTTTTTTGCTTGTTTTGTGTTTGATCAAAATTGTTGATACAAATTTTTATAATTTTGATCGGGTTTTTTCTGCTTTTTATCACTTTTTCAAATTTATTTTTGTTTTGTATACTTTGATCTGCTTGCGTTCCTTTTTTCAATATTTTTTTTTGCATATACGACTACACAAGCAGCATTTTGTATAATTTACCAAATTTTCTCTAAACCATTTCTTATGTTTGACATTTGATCACGCGACAGTTGTTGCTATTCACGTCCGCCGCCTACCATTACCTGCCTATCGCCCTTCTACCCCCTCCACACTTGCTGTGACCAACAGCATGCTGTCGGTAGGGGATGGGAGGTGTACACAGAAAACGGCAGACAGTTTATGACGCTAATTGCTGATCTTCGCCAAAAGAACATTTACCTCAGCGTTTCTATGTTTGTACGTCGATATTTCATTTGAAAGTCACACGTTTGTAAGTGCACACCTAGTACATAAATATGTACATATGTATGTTTGTAGGAAAAACAGTTTTGTACTTAGATCAGATCGGGTCGGTTCCTAGACAAAAAAGTTTAAAAAAAAATGGCCGTAACTTTTCAACCTTACCTGACATAAAAATGTTGACACTTAGTACGCTCTAAAACAGTCGAAATCGTTTAGTTTAGTTTAGCTTAGAATGGCGGCAAAGAAGCTCAATGCACAATTAGCAACTGCTGTTGTGATACCATAGACCCTCTGGATATTTCGTTAAAACCAACTAGCGCAGGTGGCTGGCCGATCGACTGCCTCGCTTCCAGCTATGTTGCGATGCCCATGAACCCTAAATAAATCTACTGAGAGAGCGCGTTGCAGACTCCATTCAATAGAGTCATCGCTTATTAAAATTTTAAACTGTATGGAAACTAAAATTTTTTTACACTGGCTTCGAACGTGCAGAAATTGAGTTATTTGAAAATATCTGGGAGGCGAAATATCTTCGGCGTAGAGTGTAAATTTGCTAAATTCGATTTTTACAATCTAATGCCCTATTATTCATAAAAAATAAAATGGATCTAAAGAGCTTTAATAACTGGCATTTTCTCAAAAATTTTCGATTTACAGAGCTGTAAAAGTTGTATTTATTTTTTATGAATTTGGGTGTAAGATTATAAGGTCAACTTGCAGAACATACTGAATTTAATTTATAAATAAAGTGTTGCATTTGTAAATTCACAATACACACACCATGTCAAACCAGTGAGATTAATTACTAGTTAGATTATTATCGGGTTATTTAATCATCCGAACCGTAAAGTCCGGACCGGTTTAAAGAAATCGAAAGTGGATTTCAAAACATACGAAAAACGATTAAAAATAAATCCATGGTACTGCAAACCATTAGAAAATAGACCTCGAAAGAAGCAAAAACGGATTCAAAAAACAAAAACAAAAAATGACAGACAACATTAAACAAATCAGATTTTTAAAGGGAAACATAACTTTGTTTTAAATAACACCTGAATGTGAAAAACGAGTAGATACTGAAATTTAACTTCATGTATCTTATTTTTCTTAAATTTTTGTCGCACAAATAGCAACTAAGGAATCAAATATTATTCTTTGATTTTTTGCAAAAAATATAAAAATAAATTGAGTGTATTTGGCTATTTCGATATGGCCTATTTCCATTACCACATTTTTGAGAACCGAAACCAGAACAATTACCCGGTTCACCCTGGAACCGGTTCTTTAAATACTCAAGACCGGGCATCACTACTTCTCGTAATTACGAAATTTTTTCGCGAGCCCATCTAATGTATGTACATACATACCTACATACATACATACATACATAAGTCGATAGTTATAATTAGATATTTGTTTGCTTTCCGGTGTGCTGTTAAATTTAGCATGAAATTTTTAAATTTAGGATAAAAATCAAAAACCAAAAAAAAAACAAAAAAAATTGTGCGCGCCTGCATGTGTACATAGTACATGCTGAATTCTTGTCAAATTATATCTTATTGCTCTGATGCAGCTATACATTTCCGTCAATATTTGCCTGTTTAATTTCCCGTATTTTTTTTTTTATCAATATAAATTTAATGATCTTATAACTTGCTGTTATGTCATGTGATAGTGATAGTTTTCTTTCTTTTTGGTTGGAAAATTTTGTGTTGTTGCTTTTTCTATAGTTGATTATACGCCGTTCGCGCTACACACGCGGCTACGTCGATGACCATTAGTGTGTTGAAATTTCGCTTTAACGAGAAATTAAGGTTCTTATATTGCCTGCCAAATCCCAAACTCCCAACTTGTTAAAAGCAATCTATGAGTTATGTGATGGAAATCGTACGATTTAAAATCGTTAAGCTTTCGAAAATATTTTCGCCGAT
Organism: Anomoia purmunda; assembly: GCA_951828415.1. Classification (NCBI taxonomy): domain Eukaryota; kingdom Metazoa; phylum Arthropoda; class Insecta; order Diptera; family Tephritidae; genus Anomoia; species Anomoia purmunda. Next base: position 114,240,092 of record OX639997.1, read on the forward strand.
TTTTTTTATCAATATTCTTTCAAACAACTTGCATTGTATAACTTATTTATTTATTTTATAAAATTGATTTGTATAAATGTTAATCTCTTGAATCGGGATAATCAAAAATATTTAGCGATTTCAAATCGTACGATTTTCAGCACATGTCTCTATATCTATTATATTCCCTCTTTTTATTCATTTAAGCACTGATTTTGGTTTGGTTTTTTTTTTTTTTTTTGTTCTTGTCATATGGTGCCTTTTTCTTATTCTTGATTAACCAAATGACGCTCGATACACCGATTCGTCGTCGATCGTCAACCGTCGATCATGAGCAGCGCTGAATGCAACAATATTTGCGCTATTTCATCGCTGCCACCTCAACGCCATTAATTTATTATTAGAAAGCAGATAAAAATGTACAAGAATGTTTATTAATTTGTTAAATATTACTGCTTGCTTGCTTGCTGCTTTTGTTTTTAAGAATGCCCACGGTGTTCTATTTTCGCAACGTCAAAAATAAAATGCTCACAAATAAACCATTTAAAATAACAGCTGAAAAAAAAAAAACGAAGTAAAAGTAAGATTTACGATGATACTTTTCCAAGAATTTCACTTTTCGATGGATTTTCTATAATATATATGCTTTACAAATGTCTCAAATTCTAATTTGTTAGCTTTTTTTTAAGCTAAATGATCCGTAGGGAGCAGTAGAGCATAATTTTGCGGCATTTTATCGGATTAAAAATTAATTTGTGCTGTATTTCACTTATAGATCCGATGCTTTACGACCTGTTGTCCGACACGTAGTTAACTCTAACCATATTATTTGTTTTATAGCATCAGTGTGGGGGCGTCGTTTCGTGTGCTCTGCAATAAAGTGGGTGGGGAAAGGGGCACACTCAACAATTTTTGACGTACGCAAAATATGTTAAGATTTCATTTTACATATTTACATTCATATGTGTATTCAATAATGGATAGAAACTTTGCTTTGCTTTCTTTTGCAATAAATACATTTTTATTGGTTTTCATGTTCTTTGGTTAATAAATTCTAGTTTGTTGACGCTCAACATGAAGTATGTTTAGCTAATATCTTTGGCGTTGAATATTTTCTATGTCATATACATATCTTTAATTCGTCTTTTTATGTCTAATTATAGTACTGAAAATATTTCAATAATTATATAGTCGTCGATCGAGTATTTGTATCGCGCACTGAATAGTTTGGTCGAGTAGCTGGAAGTATTTTTTAGAAATGTCCTAACCAGTTTAGATTCAAAATAAATATGGATAGAGTTTAGCCACCTCCTTCAAGAGATCGGCGAGCGTGGAGCACAGTACTACAGTGGCTGAGAAACAGAAGTTTAGTTGCAACGCCACTTTCGATCGAGCGAATCAAAGATTGGAAACAAAATTTTAATATTCCCAACTATACAGATCCGAAGACCTCACCTTTATATTTCCTATTCTCTCAGCAAAATCAGTTAATTGTTTTATGGTATTTATGAGTTAATTGTTGATCAGATGCGTTCTTTCTAAGTACTAAGTCGTAGAAGGCAGTTCTCTTTAACTATTTAACCGATTTTAGACTACAACTGTTTGTGCTGCTTGAAGGCAATTTCCTGTTTTAAAAGCATAACAGACGACAACGATGTGCATTTAGACCAGTGTCAGGGGAACCCATACGCGCGGATGCACACAAAGAAGCATTGTAGTGTTGAATGTTAAAAAAGTGAACGTGTGAATTGCGCTTCGTCTCTGTGCGACGCACTCGGCGAGGTGATGCCCATTAGTATAGGGATAGTTCATGACATAATGCAACTTAAGGTTGTTAATGCACATTAAGCTGCCATCTTGGCTATTAATACACGTTGTTTTTTTGTCACCGAGGTCTAATGGTAAGAGAATTTAAATGGCCTTTATCATTAGACGTGGTTCTAATAATAAAACTTTTGTGGATTTTTCATATATTTAATTTTTAAACGAATTTAAACTGATTTGTATTTCTATGTTTTGGCTATCAATGCTATCATAAAATAAATCCTTCTCTTCTAATTACTACTTTTCTTTTCACAGCTTTTGTCGAGACGATAAAACGTCAGAAAACACGTCGTGACAGACTGGCAACGGCGCTGCGGGAGAACAAGAATAAACTTTGCCATGTCGAAGAGGAGATCAACATGCTAACCGAGTCCTTGAACCCCAGCGAATCTGAAAGACTGGATGGTGAAATAGAAACATTGCGCACTGATTGTCAACAAATGTTGAATGAGATCGAAAATATCAGACGATATGGTAGTTACTCAAGAATGATAGAATAGAATACAAGATTGCGTCTTCCTCAGTATAGATGATGAGTGTGAATTATGTACTACGGCATCGTTGAAAGAACAAGACGAAATCAAACAAATAATAATTTAGATAATAATAAAGGAATATCAAGAAACACCGAAAAGTTAGGTTAGGTTGAGTCAAGTTTGGATATCGTAAACTTTTGCGAATCACACATAATTTTTGTTAGATTTTATTAATTAAAAAAACTTAAAACTCCGTTTAAATAAAGTAAAAGAGCACAAAAAACCAACTGTGGCTTTTGTGAAATTTAGCCAACTATGTTGACGTAGAGCCCCAAATGATTCTCTCAAATGTACTGAGCCCCATTAGCGGTTCTAGGATGGCGCAAACTTCTATAATATCTCCTTATTTATATAAAAATTCAGCAACAGCAATGCAGTCGTTTACAGTAAAATTATATTTTTTGTTTTTCAAATATAGGTCAGCTTAACGAAACCGAACGACTGAAATTATTACAACAGCAGCAACAACAACAAGCATTCCCACGGCAACGACCGCCACGACCACTACCGCTACCACAACAACCGCAACCGCAACCGCAACCGCAAACTCCCTACCAACACCAGCAGCCAGAGTTAGATTATCTCACACAACAACACAACACTCCGGGCAGTGGTCACAATAGCGCCGCAAGTACACCTAACTCTTCGCACGTGTTGCAGTCATCCGGAAATTTTTATCAACACCGTCCAGATTATGCCAACCAGCCATCATCATATCAACCACAATCTACCGATGAAGAGGAATATTCCGATTCGAATACCGATGGCGGTGATGATGATGAACCTCTCGAACTCTGGCCCTGCTCGATGTGTACATTCCTCAATCATCCACAGCTGAATATATGCGAGGCGTGTGAATGTGTGCGCATTTTACCCGGTACGGTACGCATTGTGCCCACAACTAGTGCGGCAGCAGCAGCAGCAGCACCGCCAACTGCAACATTCATTAGCAATCCCTCAGCGACAGCAGCAGCTGCTGCGGCAGCATTAGCTGCAGCATCACCTGCCGCAATTGCTCATGGATCGGGTGGTGGTGGGGGTGCAGTAGGCGATAATGTGCATTCGCCAAACACGTCGGCTGCCGCACGAACAGTTGCTGCTGAATAGCGGCTGAATGGCATGCCGCATGCATGGCGTATTTTGCTTCATGTGTTGAGTACTTTATTTGTTTTTGTTTGCAATAATAATGTTATAAATTAATTATCAAATTAGTGATTAAGGTTAGATGTTAGTTTATTATTTTTATGTTTTTCTTTCTTTTTTTTTTTTTGTATTTCACTGTTAACCCAATATGTTAATTATTTGTATGCTTGTAAATATAGTATATATTATTAAATGTCTGTATTGCATGGATGTTAAAAGCTTTTACTCACATTTACAATAAATAGTCTGAAAAGTTTGCAAATTTACTAAAGGCAAAATAAAATTAATCACAAAACAAGAAAAATTAAGACAAATATCGATTTAACGAAATCTTAGTTTAATAATAAAATTAGGTTAGTGGAAATTGTCTATTGCAAAATTATAATAAAGTTATAAGATATCGAACAGTGTTTTTGTATGTCCTTTATCGAAGTAATTGTTTGACTTGGTTTTTTTTTTTTAATATGTTAGTAAATATCAACAAACTAAGCTCTTTTTTGCGCAAAGAACTGTTAAGCTAATCTGCAATAATTCTTATTGCTTTAGCATTGGAAATTCAGAGTATGAAAATTTACATATATTTTTTAATTTTTTGCTCAGTTTTTATTGAGTTATGTATTTATTCATTGCTTAACTAAATGCCGTTAGCATACCATTCGCTTGAACTGCATGTGAATTACATACTTACTTAACCATTCGCTGACCATGAAATCGATATTTTTGTCTGGTCTTGTGGGTAGATTTCTACCCATATGCAGATTTCATATTTTTTTTTTTATGAAAAAATTTTAAAAGCAGTGAATCGTTTGGATACTTCTGCAGTCTGCTTTTTAATCAGCAGGAAAACACTATTTTAGATTAAAAAAATGTATCTCTTAAACAAAAGGTTTTGGCTAGCAGCCATTTCGAACATGTGAAATGTGTGCTTTCTGATGTGAAAAAATTAAAAATACACTTTAAGAGAAAGTTAATTTAAAAAAAATAACTTTTTTTCATTTTTCCGAAAAAATTTTTTGGAAATTAATAAAAAATTTTAAGTTTTGATAAAACTTGTTAATTTTACTTTAATTTCGCGCAAGCCTTGAAACTTGAATTTCATTGTAGAATAAACTATATTTCAAGCAAATTATAGTATTTAAACTTAATTGAGTTGGATATTTTTTTTCCTTCGCATTTTAATGTTCAACTAATTACGAACATTTCACAAGTCGTGTTATCAAAATAGGGCAGTTTGTAAAGAAGTTAAATGCATTTAAAAAACAAAAACACAAAAAATTTAAAGATGGAAATATACGATTTTTAAAGCGAAATTAAAATCGCCGAGAAATATCAGAAAATGTTTTTCGGTTAAAAAAAAATACGTGTCTGATCATTTTGAGTATAATAAATTGATCTAAAACTGGTTTCATATTAAATTTCTTATTTTACTTTTAACTTGCTACAGCCTTGACGTATTCCTAATTCAAATCTCTAAGAATTAACTTTAAAGTAAGTTTTGCATTGTGTTTCCTTTATTTGTTGCTTGCTGTTATCTTCCTCTCTCTAAGTGTGCTCAGCTTTGCTTCGACGAAAAACGAAACATTTTAATTTTCTATAAAGTATATTTTTCTTGTAATATATCTTTATAGAACCCATATTGAGTCGAGAGGATATACACATCACTTTGTCTCCGGGTGAGAACAGTAAGTATTAAAAGTATATTCATATACAGTGACTCAAACAATTGGCCACGATTTATTTCTATAATATTCGCAAAGTTTTTCTTGCTACATTTTTTTCTTAAAATTTTTATAAAAAATGACTTCATAATATAGCGAAAAGCTTATAAATCTAAATTTCAAACTTTGCACAAAATTTATAAAAACTTAGCAAATTTTCATTAAAATTTCAAACTATTAATTTTGAATTTTTAGAACACTGTTGGGTATGCAGGTTTGTAGCCCATTCAATGTTTTTTTTTGAAATTCCGAAATTCCCGATTCATGATTAAAATTAAAAAAATAAAATTGCAAAAATGAATGTACAGTAAAATTCTGTTTCGTGCGAATTTTGTTATAATACCAACTATAATTTGAAATAAAATATAAAAAAAAATCAATATGTGGTCAATTATTTGAGTCACTGTATATTTATTATGTTCACAAATTATTTGCTTACCAAAATTTTTTTTTTTTTTTTACTTTGCAGGAATTGTGCATTCTTGGGTCGTGTCATGACAGTCAACGCGTAGGCCATCATAACTGCTGTGTATGTTGGTTGAGGAATAAAAAAAAATATTACAGATTTATATGGGACTAAAAGGCAACCTTAAAAAGTACACTTTATGGAAATATCAGAGCTCAACAAGAGCTACATACATATGTATGAATTTATCACGCTTCTACTCCTTCGGCGACTCCTTTGACTGCCAAGAAGCTATGGACGCTATAAAAGCATTTTCTCAGTATATGCTTACTAATTTGAATGCAGATTCGAGTTGGAATATCGAGATGGCTATTGGCGCCAAAAGCAATACTGATACTAATTTGGAAACCGCGGCCTTTAAATAGCCGGATGAAACTGAGAGTCATTCTACATTATCCGAACACCCCAGATTTGTAATTGTCAAAAAATGTTCACCTCAGCAGCAAGCTCTGAAACTTAAGTGGGACACAAACGATAGTCGGGACTATGAACTGTCACTTCAGTAAAAGTTTGTGGGGAATGTTTTACGCTATTACAACAACAAGGGGGCTTACATTTAATGCTTTTACAATCAGATCAATCAAGAAATGAATTTTATATGCATCCCTACCCACTTGAGCTACGATTGGAAGTTCCACGGTCATTAATGAAGATAATTAGGCGAGACCTCCATAAATTGCAGCAGTACAGATAAAATCTAGTTTTAGCTAGGAAAAGTAAAATGAGAGTCTGCGACGTTTTGATTGTTGGAAAGTTCGCTCAATTTAGTAACCAAAAGTGGCCGCAAAAAACCACGGCGTCTGCATAAGCAATCGAAGGATTTTGAATGGCAATCGGCGATGCTTTTTGGTCTCGACTAAAATCGTGGAACGGTTGTTGATACGCATTCTATTAATGCTCGATATCGAGGGTATCTAGACAAATTTTAAGGCATACAGCCGCAGAATTCCAATGCCACAAAAATTTAAAAACTAATTTTTTAAAGACCAATAGCCACAAAACTAAAGGAAAACTGGTTTGCTTTAAACCAAATGTTCTATTTCTCTCTCTCTCTCTCTCTCTCTCTCTCTCTCTCTCACAGTGACTCTGGTCAGCTGGAAAGTGTTACCAAATTTTTTGGTTAGATTTGAGAGTGTTGTCAAAAAGTTGGTGCTTACGATTTTTTTTTAGTATGATGAGCAGCTATTTGAGTAGTTTTGAGAACACTCAGTATTTTATAGTGTACGGACACCTACTATGTGCATATACATACATATATAAAACATACATATTTACATATATATATGTATATATATATATATGTGTATATATATATGTCTATATAAATATCAATTCATTAGCTAACGCATTTATCAAGAAAAATATTTAGTGTATAATCAATTGTATGTTATTTAGTAAATATTATAAAGTAATTTAAATGATTTCGAAACAAAACGAAAATTTTATATGACGAAGCAAAAACATGTCTCGGAATATGTGTGGAATTGCTGCAGGCAGCATAGCAACAGTTGTTAAATGATTTTTGTAATTTTTTTTTTTTCTAATTTAATAAAGCTAAATATTTCACTAGAATATGCCAAAAACAAAGAGTTGCAAACAAAACAAAAATCATGTAAATATGTATTAAAAGACTTTGTAAATAAATAAAAACTTAAGATAGTTTATTTTAAGTGAATTTATTATTTTACTTAGCACCAATACTACATACAGCGTTTACTATTTAGCTTATAGTTATGATCTTTGTATGTACTAGTAATATTTCAAATAACTGTTTTATAACGTAGCGTCACAAAAAAAATAGCTAATTAAGTGCGAAGTGTACTAGAACAAATAATTTTTTGGTTAATTTATTGTTTATTAAACAAATGAATGTATAAGAAGCTTGCATTACGTTTTCCCGTGTGTGTATTTGAAATTTTATTTTCAGTTGTTTTTTTTTAGCTAATACAAAAACGGTAACTGTATTTTTAATTTCTTTGACTTCCTAAATTTATGTGTGTAGGTTTGTATGTAGTTTGTTTATATATAGCAAACATTTTGGATATACATAATTTGTAGCTTAATTTTGATACAAAGGTAAATATTAAATATATTTGTAAATAATTAGAAAATAACATTTATGCAAATAAGAAATAAATATATCCAATGTACTTACTTATACAAATGGTGAGAGCGCGTTTTTTATTTTTTTTTTCGCTTGTGAGAGACTTCGTCAGCAAGTGAGCATAGGTAACACGAATTACCCCGCTAGGTGACGCTGGTAACGAAAGTCTAGGAAAATCGTATTTATGGTCCCAAATTTATTATACAAATATATTAGCCATGGAAATAGAAAAGTTAAAATTTTTTTAAATATTTTGTTTTTGTTTGCAGCAAAGCACAGGATTTCAAATTAAACTCCTTGCTGAAAGACCATCGAAACATCTCGCTAACGGACTGAGTCTGATCGACCTCGACGGTGGCCGAAACATGGTCGTATGTAGTACAAGCTTCCAAAAACGTACACCAATCCACATGACTATCTCCTTATGGAAAATCTTGAAAGCAAATTGTCCATTTTGTCTTAGCCGCAAGGCATGTTTCTACATAGTATCTTCGAGATATCGGGAGTTGAAGAAGGAAGCGAGGCATATCTTCCGAATGAAAAAGAGTGAGGCCGAGATGTCTGAGTGCAAGGAGCTTGCGATGCTGGCCGATAGTGAAAGTGCCCAAATATTCTATCAGGAGGTATGGACGCTTAGAGAAGGTTCAAAGAACGGGTTAATTTCCTGAAATAATGAAAACGGCGATCTTATGGCCGACATCGAGAGTATTTTGAAACTGTAGAGGGGGCACTTCTCCACGCTGGCTAACGGTAATGGCACGGGAAATATCGGAGATAATGAATCCGAAACTCCAATCAATGTAGATGGAGCCACAACGTCCCGTGCCAAACTCGAATTGCAATAGCATGGTCAAATAACAACAAGGCCTTCCTACGAAAGGCTTCCCCATGTCCTTTTCATAGGCGTTACGCATTCTCTGACGCTCATTTTCGAGCCTTGCTTATTAGTCAGTTCTTCCCGCACTGCAAAGGTCCAACTTTATCAATCTGTAGTTAATACAAAAATAGGAATTTTAAATAAATTTCAACTTTATTTCTTTATTGCACAATTGAGTCCCTTTATGGCACATATAGTATATGTAGCTTTCTACAAATGTATAGATATACATGCATACTATATGGTATATGGCCTTATGGTATCTACTCCTTTTTTATTTCTTTTTTTAATATTTTTTTTATTTTTAATATTTATTTTTATAGCTCCAACCTTCTGGCAAATCAAAGAATGGAGTTTCTCCAACTTCGTTCATAGCATTTGCCCAAAAGTCATCCAATTCACAGCAGAAGGTGTAGCCACGGTTAGATTCAATAAACTTGGCAGACTCTCCGAAGCCATATTTATCACAAACGTTCTTACAAAATTCCACTTCCTTGCCAACATTGACGAATGGATTATTCAACGAAATAATGACAAGATCAACTTCCATTTTAGGATGCATCAACACTTTGTAGTACCATTTTGGTGCAGGGATTAGATTAGTTTTCTCCAAGTAAATTGATGTTCCCTCAGGCTTACTGCTATCAGTTATCTCCAATACGCCCAAAGTGCCAGTTAAGGTTAACAAATCGGAAGCGTATGAAGAAGCCAACTTGCGTACCGCATTCTCTACACGTACCCAATTACCAGCGTTCACCACCTGCCACTCGGGTGCACAATTCGCATAGAAATAAGTGGCCAATTGTTCATAGCTGAAAACAAAATCAGCATCTGGTGCAAGATGACCGCGCGCCAAAAAGCTGCTTGTGTCAACATAAGTTTGGTCGGCGCCAAAGAACTCCTCGAAGCGTTTGCGCTGACCTTTAACCGTATAGTAGTTGTTTGTTGCGGTGGTAGTGAAACGAATGCCATCGGCACGGAACGAGCGACGCGTGCTGTCGTTAATTTTAACTGTAGATAAAAGAAAATTAGTTTATAAATTGATAAAAAAATATAAAGAAAATACGGGTTGGGTACAATATGATTTTGGTTCAAAATTCTGTATTTAAAATTCAGTATTCAATATTCTGTATTCAAAAATCTGTAATTCAAAATTCTGTACTGTTAAAATTCTGTATTGCGGAACACTGTAATTTTAAATTCTGTAAATCAAAATTATGTATTGGCAGTATTTTGTTTTGCAAAACTCTGTATTGAAAAACCGGAAGAGCATATGAATAAATAAAAAAAGTGCGCAGTACAGAGTTTTGCAAAACAAAATACTGCCAATACATGACTTGTCTTGAGCCATATGGTTTCCTATAGTATCAAAACAGATTTACATAAAGCAAATGTACATATGTTTGTATGTATTTATAGCTTCAGAAATTTCAAAATGGTCACAAAATTAGTCAAACGAAGAAGGCTGTAAAAGCAAACAACAGAATTAAAAGAATAACAAAAAAAGGCTTATATTAAGGCATGTTTCTTTTCTAAAGCGAATTGCTAAAAATTTAATAATATAATAATTGTTTCGACATTATAATGTAATAACTTTTGTTTTGAATGAATTTTTGAATTTTTCTTTAATTGACGTATGTATGTATGTATATATACCATTGATTCTATAAAATCGGAATTCCATTATTCATAAAATAAATGTGCTATTCAGGTAAGCGTGCTTATCAGGTTATCTGCTTATTTGGTTATATTTTTACAGCATTTTGATCGAAAATAATTTTGATTCCAGAATTTTAATATACAGAATTTCAGTTCTCCATCATTTTGATCATACAGAATTTTAAATACAGAATATTGAACCAAAAGAATTTAGGCTGGACAGAATTTTTTTTTTGATTTTTACAGAATTTTCATCCAGAAGAATTTTGAAAAGCAGAATTTAGTACCTCTCCCAGAAAATACCACACACATTCAATTAAACTTACAATCTTGTGCAGCACCATTCACCACGCTTGTCGCATAAATAGCACGCTCGTTCACAGTATCGTAGCAAGCCGTCAGAACGCTCAGAAAATCACCATTTACTTCGAAGCCCATTTTATATAATAGACCAGCGCCGTTTGCGCAAGTGGTTTCTGTTACCAATAATTCGGCGGTCGGTATGCTGGAGCATTTTAGATCAGTTAGTGCGTAATTCTTTTTTGTTTCGGAATCATAGAATAATCCACTTTGGCACTTCAGAGTGGCTGTTTGTATTTTCAAATTAACCAACAGATTTTTTTTACCCGCACAATGCAACGTAATACTCTCGTCCTCTGCCACTTCGGTCACTGCATTGGTTGGACGGAATAGTTTGTCGTTTAACACCATAACCGGCTGCGGGTCGGGCAAATCCGTTGGTATGCTAATTGAGCAAGGACCAGCTTAAAAGGGAGGGGAAAAGTTAGTATTTTTCATTTGAGGTTTTCGTAAAAAATAATAAGTAATAGAGATACTTTTTCACGAGTGCCTAAATTGTCTAAAATATGATTGTTTTCAGCGATCAACAATTGTGGATAATCAGATGGATGTCAAGAATTGAAAAAAAGAAAATATAAAAAATGCTCGTGGAACTTTTATTAAATATTATTGTTTTCCTTTTCGAAAAACCAGCGCCTTGCGGCATTTGTAAAAGGTCATTATGTGATATGCAGAAAAGAAACTGCAAGTAAGCATACTACTTTATGTTGATATTCACATCGGGAGTAAATATCTGAAATGGTTGTAAAATTTGTGCAAAATTGTCCATAACTCCTGCATAGCTAATAAGTCAAAAATCCGACTAGAAAACTACATTACTACATTTTCACATTTGCAACAAATACATTTTAATTATAAAATTGACAATTTAAATTATTGTGTTGATCTCAAGGTAGCACAAAAAAGTCCTTTCGTTTTCGGGCAAGATAAAAACATAAATTACTCGCTCAGAGGAACTTTGATATATTTTTTTTTTTTTGCTAACGCATTTTCTTCTATACAAACAAATTTTCGAACGCATCTACGTTTTATGGAAGATTTTTGGTAATTTTTTTTTTTGCTAGCGGTATCAAAAATCAACTTGATTTATTTTACTAGAATTTAATGGGCTATAAAATTTCGCCTACTTAGAATTTTTGTAAAATTTTAATTAATAGTTTGTTGTTGTTGTTGAAAGTTTCTGTTTTTTTTTCTACGAATCTTAATATATGCACAATAAGGCAAGCTTTAATAAAAAATAATAAAAAACATAAAACAAACATAAGAAGAAGAATAGCTAAAACTGGTTAAAATCTCGTGTCCCTATTTTTGACACATCATTCACCCATACGTGTTTGGTTTCGTGATGGAATTTATTAACAAGTTTTTTTATATTAAAAAAAATGGTTGCTTTGCTTTGCAAGATACTATAAGGTTATAGTTGTTAAATTTGCAATAGACTTTTCGATATTAATACCAGAGACCATGCAAATAGTAAAGGACTTTTTCCAAAAATAATGAAAATTAAAAAAAAAAATAAGTTCGTTTTGTGAAAAAAGAAATGATATGATATTATGTAAGCAAAGTTTATTATCACGTGACTTAAAAAAGTTTATTTTCATAGTTTTTTTCTAATTTTCAATTTCGTACGGGTACATAGAAAACTTGAAAGAATTAAAATTAAATTAAAAAAAAAAGTATTATGATTATTTTTAAAGTATATTTTATATCACTTAATTTTTTAATAATTCACAACACTGCATAGCTTTCACATTTACCCAAAACGCCGCTTACAGCCAGCAACAATTGCACTTTCAGCCACAACTTCAACATTTCACTGGATTGGTTCAACTGTTCCGAGCGATAACTAATTAATTAATAAATAGTAACTATTTAGAATTTTGCTGATTTATATAGGAAATTGTGGCGTCCATTTGAATATTAACCCGTTGAGGGACATAGAGACATTAATCGTATGCTCGTAGATGTAGATTTATAAAAAAAAATTTAAAAGTTAAGGTCTTCCGTAAATTTGATGTTGCTATATATGAGCTGCTGGGTATCGAACTCAGTTTTGTAGGTCTATTGCAGGAATAAATATTAAAGTATAAAGTAAAGTGGTTTGATGTCATAAATGTCAAATATGTAATTTGAATCTTCTAAGTTTACTTTTAACAAATTTAACGGACGATTAGAGAGTTAATCAAACATATATACAAACATATATTCGTTTATCACTTTTTCCACATATATTCATTTTTTTGTTCCTTTTACTACAGTTATATTTTTTATTTGAATTGTCTTTCAATGCAAATTTAATGCTACTCGTACTCTAGCCCGCTAAAGTTGCGTATACGCCCCGATACACTTGGGCAAATAGCCGATTAGAATGGCGTCTGAGAGCGTATGTTTCGCAGAAAATAATAAACTTTTGTACTCGCACTTCGGTGTATCTCGCTGAAAATGGCAATTTTTTGTTATTGAATGAAAAAAAAACTAAATTCAGCTTCTATGTAGTTATCAGAATATTTACACAGCATCGCCAGCTTTAAACAAATAAGTACAGCGGAGAAAGTGTTTGCACTTTTGTTTTAATATAGACATTACATACGTAGGTACATATATATACATATATTTTTGCATTGGCATACCCATGGGGGGCTTTGGGGTTCAAAACCACAGAAAATCTTAAAACTTTCTGCAATTAATTTACTGCCTTTTTTTTTGTTAAGTTAACGTAAAATCTCCTCCAAAATACTTTCCTGTCTGCGCCTCTGCATAAATGGCATACATACATAAGGCCATGTGTAAATAAATACTTTTGTATGTACATATGTCTACATAAATAAGTGTACACTTGACGTAGTACAATACATATAAAGAGACACAAGTTTCCATTAGCGGAATTTTTTCCCATTCAACGCAATACTCGTATAATATAAAAGGCATAATTAGAAAAGTAACGCGCTACGTTGTGAAATAAAAAAATAAGAACAAGTGAAAAATTCGTTATGCTCGTATGGTATGCTTTTTTTTTTGTAAAGTGACGTAAGAATTGCTAGATAATGAGAGAGCGCAAAAAAAACTTTTTAAAAAGGATGAGGAAGAAGCGTACAAGAAGTGGACACAACACGACAGATCGTTCGCGAGTTTTGTTAGTATTGTTTGTTTAAAATATTTAAAATAGAAGCAAAACGTTTTTATCTCATCCGCGAATGGGTGGATGCTGTCAAATTGACAAATAGAGGACTAGCGGTCTGTCAAAAAAAAACCCCTAACGAAATACAAGTTGACCAGACGGTTGGCATATAGTTTACTCATTTACACCAGCACAGAGATCGCATATGAGCTTCGCTCTCTCTTTCAAAATACATCGTAAAATATACTAAGCAATATTCGCTTTTAAATAGTTTTCAGTTTTTGAATTTATAACAGAAAATCATACATATGTATGCATATAAAATTTCGAATCGCAAATTACAGCAATTTGCTTAGGAATTTTATAGCTCACTTAACTTTAGTGCAATAAAGTAAACTTCAAAAAAGTGGTGGAAAGTTCTGTTTGATTTTTTATTATTTACTAGCTATACCAAGCGTCCTCTGCTACGCCTAAAATAAAATAACTACAAAAAATAAACACCGGCAAAAACTAAATTTTGTTCAAAAGAAAATTATTTTAACCTATTTCTAAGGGCATTTTTCCTCCACATTTAATATTTTGATAAAATATGCCCTATATTTTATCCGAGTGTTCATACAAGCAACCAGAGATACAAAACTATAACAAAATGCTCCAAATTTGTTCTATTACATTCCACGCATCACCCTAGGGCATTCTTTTAAAGAAATTTGTATTGTAGAGACAAGATTTTTCTACAGTTTTAGTATAGTATACATAGTAGATGTTGCTGACGGGAATTTTCAGCTACTTCCACTTTGTTGTAGTAAAATTAATTGTGCTATAAAACTGCATACCCCTATCTTTTAAAGCAATTCCGTTTAAAATTTTTAATTGATTTTTTTTTAATTTTCTAAATTTTGTTTTAGATAGAAAATATTATATTAAATTAGTAAATGTATAAAAATTAGTTTATTATTTAATTCGAAAGAGTTATAATAATTTCAATCACTGTGCCTTCCCATATCAAATGATTTCTGCTAATTTTGTATTTTTCTTACAGTTTTTAAAAGTTCGCCATTGAATAACTCAGCTGAGACTTTTCCCGGATTTGGAAAGGTACTAACTTACTTTTTTATTTATTTGAAAGTAACCCTATTTACGTCACAGTTTTCTTTTTCACAAACCTCATTTAAGCTTACACTGTTTTATCATCGTAATTGGTTTTTGTTTTTATATTTAAAATAAAATTATATTTATAAAAGACTTCAGTAATTTAATTTTTTTTTACCGTTGATTTTTGGAATTATTTTCTGACGGTGTTGCGCGGAATTTTATGGAGAAATTTCTTTATTGTTGTACCGCTCACTAAGACACTGTCAGATCTGCTTATCATCAAATTAATCTACAGGCAGGCACAAGAACACACACAGTTTCGACATGTCTGACCAAAGAGAAAGGGGCTTAGATGAGTTGGTTTAAGAGTATCCAGATCGTAGTTAATACAGAGTGCTATTAGCGGTGGTTTCATCCCAATGATGGCATTCACAGGGCTAGAGTTGACGAAGGTGGTGACTGACTCTCGAGTCTCTGAGTCGTTTATGACCACTCGGTATGCACTTGGGCCCAGTGAGTTTGTTATGTGTATCCAGATCTCGTCCGTCAGTTCGAAGAGATCCCTTATAATGCGTCTGAGAGGCGGGGCTTCGGCAAGCTGTTGCCTTATAGATGACATCCGACTAGCGTCAGGCTATGCTCCTTAACTGGGAGTATTCATGCCTCTCGGTGTAGCTGGTGTTCAGGTGACACCAGAAGGCTTCCGTCCGGAGTACTGGGTTTTGGGTGGTCTGTAATTGCGTACACTGTGTCCGAATAGTCACAGGCGACCATGTTCGCGCAGCATAATTTAGAACCAGACGACTAGCGATTTTAGGACTTTGTTGCGGCTTGACGATGGGATGGGTGTTCCACCCCTATGAATATTAAGCTCCAGCCAGGCATCCTTCGTCCAGGTTGTGCATAGGATCACTTAGAACTCAGTATGGGAAGTGGTGAGGGTTCGGCCAGTGAAAAATGGGCAAGGCAAGGTCGGCAAGATAACCGTTTACCATTACAGCACTAGTCATGGATAACATTGCCGTATACCATTATCGGAAAGTCGTCTGCATATTAGATTACGGTAACTCTCTCGTATGACTGGGGCAGCTTCGACAACATCGCGGAGAGAATGCCATCGTGTCTCTGGACCTGTGCACCTACTCAAAGACATGTCGATGCTTTGCCGGGCCCAGGTGGTGGGTTAAGTAGGGTAGCAGCAGAGCTTACAAGTATCTGCACCGCTGGGCTAAAGAAGAGAAATCGGTCGAGAGGATTCACCCTGGTCGCTCCCACGACAGTCGGTTCTACGATACCGGAACGACCCGGATTTATATCCGTCCGAGGACTGTCATTTCAGCTGCATTCTCCAAAATTTGATGGTCTACGTTTGAAATTTCTGCTCAGTCAACGTACTTCATCAGATTTTGACAAGGGCCTTACAATGGGCCATAGCTTACCCACATCCGGAGTCAGGTTAGAGAACTTTAGGTGGTGCTCCTTCCACTTGTCCCGCTTGTATAGTTCTTGAGCTCTGCGATCAAATCCCTGATAAGGGGGATACAGGGAATCAGATTGGCGAATAAGAATCTCATATTGTTTGGTATCGCTTATCGTGTTCTGTATTTCCGTGTGAAATTCCATTATTAACTCATCTGAATTTGCGGGATTAAATTTAAAACGAAATTCGAACAAAAATGAAAAGTTTGACTATTCAAGCTCACTTTAAAAAACGCAAAACACATTTTAGCTACATATATAAGTATTTGTTTTTAATTTACATTACTTTTATTATTTAATATCTACAATATCATAAACGACTACAATGCACATGTGTGTGTGTGTATGTGTGTGCACAAGTGACTTTATAAACAAATAAAACTTATAGCATTAAATGTGAATAATGACCTCTTATCAAAAAAAAAAAAAAATTCATAATTTCTTTTTATAAATGTTAAATACTTTATGATGAAATTATACTTTTCCAAAATGTACACTTTTTAGTTGATTCCCGTTACATGCCTACGTAAAGGCCTATTTTACAAATAAAAATCATTTACATATGTACGTACGTTTGTCGTATGTACTGTAAATAAAGGAATTCCGTTTTTCTCAATATGTTAAAATACCCATACAATAAAAGATTTATAAACTAAAGCAATGTGAGAGGTGGTGGCGATGGTCGACATGTGCAGATGGTGGTGGTGATGATGATCGGGATATATGCACAGATTATTGTAGTTTTTTTTTTTTTTATATTACATTTTTCTATGTCGGCTTGGCATATAGACCTTCCAGTTGTATGCTCAAAATGAGCCAGAATTTTCCAATTTGAAATGTGGCAACTGGCTATGCTCCTCCATGCCAGGTAGCATGTATGTGTGTAGCGTTTCCTCGTGTGTCGATAATGAGGTGCTGTTCCGTGACACATGCGATACAGATGCCACAACGGTCTCATCTTCTTCTACGACTCCCATTTCGAGTTCGATATTCATGTTGTTGTGACTATTCGATGCGAGTAGCGGTGAGAGTTTGTTGGTAGTTTGGATATCCGTTTGTACAATGCTGACAGCTGCTACCTCAGCTACCTCAGCTGCGGCTGCTGCTGCAGATTCGGCTGCTAAATCGTTGATGTGTTTTTGGGGTCGCTGTGCTGCCTGTTCAACATCCGAACGCCGCAGAGATATAGTGAAGTCGTGGGGATTAGTGTGACCAACATTTTGCCGATAGATCTCAGCGATTTCCTCTTCAGTGAGATCGCATTGATGTATGCGGCGGGTGTGCTTTCGTAAGCTGTACAGAATAAAAGTAATAAATATATTGAAAGGGTTAATAGGAAACAGTTGACGTTCAGACAGAAGATATGTTTTTTCCGAAAGTATGATTAACAAAAAATATAAATGAAAATTCAACGGATTTAAAAAAAAATTTTCATTAAATTTTGAAACTTTTTACTCAGAATTTTTAAAAATTTGTCAAGTATGCAGTTTTGCAGCGCATTAATATTTTACTATAATAAAGTGCAACTTTCAAATGACTGATAATTCAACAGATTTAAAAAATTGTCATAAAATGGCCAATTTTTTTATTAAGAATCTTTAGAAACTTTTCGGGTATGCAATTTAGTAGCGCATTCAAAATTACTATAATAAAGTGCAAATTTCATGATACTGAAAATTCAACAGGTTTCAAAAATATTTTTATTAAATTTTCAAACTTTTTACTCCGAATCCTTAGAAACTTTTCGGGTATGTAGTAGTTTTGTGGCGCATTAAACAAATTTTCAAACTTTTCACTCAGAATTTTTCAAATTTTTCATACTCACGATTCGCGTTTCTTGAACGAATGTCTGCAATATTTGCATCTGTACGGTTCATTGCCGTCATGTATCCAGGCGTGTATCTTCAATTGGGCTTGTGTTGTAAATGAGCGTCCACAACCTTCGACGGGACAACGTGCACGCTTGCCCAAGTGTACGACATCATAATGCCGTTTTAGATGATGCGGATAGCGAAATTGTTTTGTGCACATTTTGCATTTGTGTGGCTTCTCGCCGGTATGTGTAAGTTGATGAGATTTCAATTCGCTACGATTGATGTAAGCTTTCGGGCAAATGCTGCAACGAAATATGCGTCCAGTATGCCTTTTCATGTGATGTTTAAGTAATTCATTAGATTTGTAATTACAATTACAAATGTCACATTTGTAAAGATATTGTGAGCGTTCGGTTATTATCAGACCAACTACGTCTGTGGCACTACTTGATGCTTCAGTGGCAGTGGTAGCATTACTAACACCTCCTCCCCCGTTACCATCACCATTACCACTGCCAGTACCAATTCGAACGCATTCGTGCGTGTGCAGCTCAGCTGCGGTGCGCCAACTTTGCGAACACATACCACAGGCATATTCATCAAAGAGTTCGTTATTTTCATTCAGCTGTTGGCAAATATTGTAAGTGATTATATTGCCAACAGAATTAGTTGCACTATTTCTTCTTGTTCTCGTTTTGATTGCATTTGCTGGCTTCTTAGCACGCTCCATACTCGCCTTGGTTTGGCTTGTGGCGGTTTTCTTTGTGGCCTTTGTGGGAGCAATTGAATTGCAAGTATTCGATTTATTTTCATGTTCCATCACTGCAAATAGTTTGGATAGTGGCGAAGCTTTAGTTGTGGGTGCCAATTCATTGGCTGCATTAGGGGCATCATTGTTTGTGCTGTCGTCCATGCATCCGCCGTCGTCGCCACCACCACCACCACCAGCGCCATTATCCTTGACATAATTATCATCATTGCTGCTGTTTTTGTTGTTGTTGCCGCCGTCGTCGTCGTCGTCGCCGTCGTCGTCGTCGCTGTTGTGGTTGTAGTTGATTCGATATGAATGCGTTATTATGCCTCGGCCTGCATGCAGAGTACAATTGATTGTGTTGCTTCACTTTATTTATTTATTTATTTTTTATTTTTATTTTTATTTTTTTTTTTTTTCATGAATGATATTTTTTTCATATTGGTTTGTGTTTTGTTTTAGTCATTACTTAGCTAGTTGTATATTTCGACACAAACACACACTTTTACATACATACATACATACCTATGTATGTAGAGTAGGTTAATTTGCAATTAACAGTCTGTATCAGTTTCAAGCAACATTTTTAATTTCTGACTTTGGGTGATTTGATTTTTATTTAAGCCCTTTAATACCTTACCGCAACTTATGCTCGTCGATGCTGATGATTCTGTTACTGCTGCTAAGGATGTGGATACGGATAATGCAGCTGCTGTTGTTGTTGTTGCAGTAATTGCGTCTTTTATTGCAATATATGGCTGGTAATGTTGTGTCTGTGACTGTGGCTGTTGTAGTAGTTGCAGTTGATTACGCATAGCATTATTTACCGTACGCTGTTGTTGTATTATAGTTGCCACCGAATGGCTGCGTTCCAAATGCCGTATGAGACGCGCTCTCGTCGCATACGAACGTATACAGCGTGGACATTCGAATGGCAATTCTAAAAGTGAAAAAGTATAGTGGAGAATGGTATTTTTTATTTTAGTTTTGAAACAATTGCATTTATCTATTCTGTGCTCCTAAGGTGAAATATTTTCCATTTTATCTCGTATACCAAATCTGAACAAAGTAAGTACATACTTAAACTAAGTATTTTAATATCAGAAAAAAAACATACATGTTAGCCTGCAATACACAGTCGTAAAACTTACTTTCCATTGTAGCTTAAAAGATTGTGATTAAAATAGCAAAATAAATTTAAATTTTAAAACTGATTAAAAATTTGTGAAGAGGGCGAATAATTTATCGAAGCTCAAGCTTTTTTGTCAAATTGATTTTTTCTGGTTCACTACGATAAAAAAAAATGTAATTTTGACGATTTTTCGAAATTCAAAAATTTTAATTTTTTTTCGAAATTGTTTGGTTTTTAATCACCACCAAAAACCAAAATAAATGAGTAGAATCAGTATAACCAATCGCGAGCAAATAAATAATATCCAAAAAATTTCAAAAAATAACTTTCGAAATATTTCTAATTTCGAAAACTCTTCAAACTTATTTTTTACCGTTGTGAACCAGAAAACATCAATTCCAAAAAAGGAAAAAGCTTGACTTGTTATCAAAAATTGGTATACGAGCGTCCAGGCATTTTTTAGCAAAAAAAAAATTTGAAAACTAAGTGGCTGTACTGATCTATTTAAAAATCATATATTGCTGTGATCGGGGAATGAGCACTACGACCTTGGAAACCGATTGAATCGTATACTTACTTTGCATGATGTAATTTTCTGTAAAGAAAATAAAGTTAAACTAATTAAATACAGATTTTAAAATTTAAAATGCTAAACCTTGTGAACCTTTTAAAGCGCTTACTATTTGTAATATAAATTTGTCACTCAATCATCATCATAAACGCTTTTGTCGGCCATAAATAATTTTATTTTAAAATTCAATCAAAAGATATGTTCCACTTACCATCCACAAGGCCGTGTGTGGTGTTCAAATGCAACTGCATTATGTGCCGATCAATCGACTCAAATGGACATTTGGTGCACATTAAGGTGACCGCTAAAAATTTGTTAAAACAATAAATATAAGTGAATTTCAATATATGTACATATGTGCTTTATAAAATGTGATAGATATGCTGAAAATCGGATTGCTCAACAACGTAGAAACTTTAATAATGAAATAGAAAAAAAAATCAGAGCAACACACTCACCAACATAACTTAATCCAATTATGGTATTTTGGCAAAAATAATTTATTAGCAACTTTTCGAAAACGAAGTTTTGTAGTACATGCAATTTTACAATAATAAAGTGCAACTTTCAAGTCACTTAAAATTCAACAAATTTCTAAAAAAAATTTCAAACTTTTTACTCAACTTTTTTTGAAACTTTTAGGGTATGTAGTTTTGTAGCGCGTTTAATTTTACAATAAAAATGTGCAACTTTCAAGTGACTGAAAATTCGCGTTGATTTTTTTCTGATGGTTTTGTGCATTTTTTTTATATAATGCATGAACAAAACTTATTTTGAAATTGAAGAGAACAAATTTTATAAAAAATCATCGCGAATTTTTAGCCTTGTGGAAATTGCATTCCATTTTTCTAAAAAAAAAAAAATCAAATTAATAAGTTTGAAATTTTGATGGCAATGTTTTTTTTTAATTTTCTGAATTTTGTGCAAAGTTTGAAATTTGTGTTCTTATAGAATGGGCTATATTTTGATTAAAAATTAACAAAAATATTTTAGCAAGAAAAACATTGCGCATAATATAAAAGAAAACCGACTGTGTCAATACTTTTCTTCGGCACTGTATGTAACGAATTGTAATAGTATTTTATTAGAGCAGAAAAGAATTAAAAAATAATATGTTTCGTTAAAAGTTCACCGCAATTGGCAATAATGATTTTTTTTTATAACACACCTTTTTGTTCGACAAGATCCAAATGTTCAATGGGTGTATGATCCACGATAGCTGCATTAGAAAACAGATATATAGATACAGAACGTAGTTTACTTTTACTCCCACATTTTGTTTTCAAATAATAAAAAAAAAAAAGTGAAAATTTACTTACCCTTGTCTCCTTTAGCTTGAATCATATCTCTGGAGGGCATTTTCTTATGCACCGCACGGTAGTGCCGAATCAATGCACGTTTTGTATTATACAAATTGGTACACATTTCGCAGCGATAAGGCGCCAAACCTGAACAAAAACATAGCCACCATAGTAACAGTGAATTTTAAATTTGTAAACAAACAAACAAAAAAAATCCAACTTACCACGATGCACAAACATATGATTTTCAAATTGATATTGGCTTAAGAATTTCTTATTGCAGTGCACACAATATGGCTGATAGCTATTACTATTAGCGGCGTCGCTTTGTTGGTCCTGTAATATATCATCGAAATCATCGTCACTTGTAAGCAGCAAGTCTTGAAAGTCTGTGCCGTCATCTTCTTCATTTTCTTCGTCCTCATTTTCATCTTCTTCGAAATCTTCGAAAAGCGCATCGTTAAAAACGAAATCTAATTCATTGTTATCTATAGTTGTGTCCGTTTCAACCACTTGCGGTATAGCATCCGACGGTATTTGCGGACAGGCGTAGCCCGCCATTACAGCAACCGATTGCTGATGATGTTGATGACCATGGACGTTATTTGCACTGCCAATTGCCGTTTCCATTGGTACCGTAGTAGTGGAAATGGTGGCCGCCACTGGTATATCCATAATTATATCCGGCGCTGGTGCATTCAATTGGACGTTAAGCTGTAAGGCAGCAGCATGCGCCTCCGCTACTGCAGCATCGACAATCGCTTGTGCGTCCATCACTGTCGGTTCGCCATTAGTACTGTAGTTGTTGTTATGGCTGATGTTAGCATTTAGCATAGCATTCACATTGCTAGCGCCATGCGTGGTGGGCATGTGATATTGCAATGCATTGTGTTTGAGTAAACTTGTGCCTGCTGAGTTGTTGCCCACAGCATTTGATATAAAAGTTTCCCCGATAGAGTTATCTATGCTATTACCCTCCTCCAAACTGTGTTGCCTATAGTGATCTTTAAGTTTCTCACGCCAATAGAAAGTTTTAGAACACTTTTTGCAATTCAAACCTTTTGGATAGTCCGGACGTAATGTTTTGCTATGTTGCGCTGGTGGCGGCGAATCGGGCGGTGAACCTTGTGATAATTGATTCAAAGGTGCTGAATCATCTGCAAATATTATAATTACTAGGCAAAAGGACAAAAAAGAGTAAAAACAAAAAAAAAATGTACCAATTGTAGGTCTCAATTGCACTTCGGTCGCCTCCTCTTGATGCTGACTCAAATAGTGGCGGCGCAAGTGCGATTTTATACGCGTTTCATATAGACACATATCGCAAGCATATATATGTTTATCAATAGGCTGTTCATTCAGTCGCACCTTGTTTTTCGGCTGTAATTGCTTTTGTGTGGGCTGCAGTTTGTGTTTGGTTTTGTAATGCTGCGTTAAATCGATTTTGAAAAATGTATAAAACGTGCATTGATCACAAAAGAAATGCGGTATTTCTGAAAGTTGATAAAAAAAAATATATATATTAATAAATCAGGGACCACAACGGTTATAATTTTTATTTGAACACAAAAAAAGAAAAAAAAAAATTGTGATACTTAATTTTTCAATCGCATTTGATCGGTTTTTTTGGATTTTCATTTTTCCAGTTGGTCGATATTTTGTGATTTTTATATTTTCGATCAAAAATAATCGTTATTATTGGATTTTTATTTTTCAACATATGATCGATATTGTGTGATTTTATTCTTTCGATCTGATTTGATCGATATTCTAAAAATTTTTCTTTGAGGAAAGTATTCGATGTTCTAGAATTTTTATTATTCCTTTCATTCGTGATCGAAATTTTTAGATATTTATTTTTTGGATAAAAAATAGTCGTTATTATTGAATTTTTATTTTTCCGATCATATTTGATCGATATTCTGCGATTTTTATTTTTCCGTTAAAAATAATCGTTACTTGATTTAAAAATTTTCTATCATAAAAAACGCAAACGCAATTTGTAGACGTTGACAAGAAAATGTATAAAAATTAAAAAAATTACAATCAAACTTGGTCGAAAAAATTGAAGTCCAATAATAATGATTAAAAAATTATGTTTTTGCAATAGTTCAAAACAAAAAATCTTCTAAATAAAAATAAGGTCAGATTTGCATTGCATATGGCATAATAAGGATTATATCACCATATATTCGATAAAAAATAAAAATATTAATTATTTTCGGTGCCTTTAAAAAATATATTAACTTTGAAATATTTCTTGCATACGAACCGTTATGTGTTAGCATATGGGTTTTTAGTTGATCTTGCGTGTGAAAATTACTGGTACATATCTTGCACTTAATGCGTTTTGAGAGAATCACACTGTGAGCTGTAATAATTGATGGCGGCGGCATTTCATCCTCTAAATTTTGTAGCGCTATGACAATGAAAAATAAAAATTTATTGCAAATTCCGGAAATAAATTTGAATGTTAACTTACTTTGTACAGTAGTTTGTGTTCCTGTCATAGCCATCATACTGGGCACGGACAAATCATTACTCATTCTTTCTTCAATTATTATATCATCTACATCTAAATCCATAGCGTTAACTGGCTGATCGTCGACTTCTGTGGAGTTTTCTACTTGCATTATATTGTCTAGGACCAGTCCATTATCTAATGTTACACCATCATCAGCCGCATTTATATATTCGATTACAACTCCTAAAATATGGGAAAAATTCGATTAGTATTTTTTTTTTTTTTTTTTTTTTTTTTTTTTTTTTTTTTTTTTTTTTTTTTTGAAGTGGTAAATGCGAACACATACCATTGCCCATTACTTCCTCCACCGTACCGTCTGCCATAACAATAAATTCATTGCCGACACTCAATTCATTCGCTGCAATATTGAACTGATCCGTGCCATATTGTTGCAATTCAGTTGATGTGCTTAGCCTGTGCTCGTCTTTCATAGGCGAGGTTGCTCTAGCGACTGGTTCGTCAAATACATCCGCCGCGGTTGCCGCTGCTGCTGCTTCAACATATGCAGCAGCTGCTGAAGCATTGCTGCTGACAGGCGTTAGAAATAGATGCATATCTAATTCTTGTTGTGATTCTGGTTCTTCATTTTTTATAGTTTGCAAATAATTTTCGTTTGTTTGAGAATTATGTATTTTTTCCATTTCCTGTGAAATAGGATCCTCTATATCTGGTTCTTGTTCTTTCTTGATATACGTCTGGCTTGGTTGTTTTGTTTTTGGTTTTAATTGTTCGCGTGTGGGTTGCATGTTGTGGACCAGCTTATAGTGGTCAAAGAGCAATGTGCGTTTCCTACATTCAAAGCTGCATAGCTGGCAGCAATACGAAATCATATCTGCAGTGACAAAACAGAATTATTTCTTTATACCTTTTTAATGTAAACATTTTGCTATATTTTACCTAAATGCAGTTTTACGTGTTCTTTTAAAGTTTTCTTGGTTTCGACTTTTTCATTGCAAATTTTGCAGCGAAAACGCATTTTTGAACCTTCCGTTTCCTTAATATATTAAAAAAAAAATATATATATAGATACAAATTAGTTTAGAATTTTTAGTTGTATTTTTTCTTTCTTACCACCCCATCTTCCACACCCTCTCCTACTATGCCATTTTTGCCATTTTTACGCTTCGCTTTCGGCGATCTCTCCTTCAAATCATGGCATTCGCCTAGCTTTTGCCGCAATATTTCATGGGCCTCGAGTGCATTTCTTATGAAATTGTAAGACACTTGCAACGATGCACTACATTCTGTACATATGTAAATTGGAAATTGCAACATTTCACTCTCACCACCATCGCCCAAGCGTGTACAGTAACGCAGGCATTCCATGAAGCTCACTGGCTTCTCATCAATATCATCATCATCTACGTATATAGGCGAATCTAGTTTGTAAAATTCTGCATCCGATACTAGGCATGTTCGACAAACGAGCCTGTAATCCATTGGCGCCGTTTCCTCAATTACGGCCTCTCCGTCCATTATACGGCGTCAAATATTCTTTGGCCACCGCGTGCTATGCACTTTTAGCAAAATAATAATGAAAGTAGCTAAACTTTACGATAGCACTCAAAAACGTATAATTTGATTCGGAAATATTTTCAATTGGAATAAAACAATATTGTTTTGCATAGCAAAATGACGCACAAACGTACAAATTCACAATTTTTCACAACTATTTTTTTGTTGCTTTATGAAGAAATGTAACCAACTGTCAAACAAGCGAATAGAGACGATAACGAAAGAATTGAAATAAATGCAATTAACAAAGGGATGCCAAGCTTTATTGGTTTTAAAAGCTGGCGTGAAGTGTTGCCAAATTTCAAAGGAAAATAGATAAAAATTAATCTCAAATAGATTATCTAAGCTCTTCTAAATAATTACATAGTTTTAATAAATATGGATGTGAATTTATACAAAATCTACGCATAAAGCCGAATTCCTATAATGTGGAGTTAAGGAATTAAACGAACTACTTAACGTAGGAACAAAAACAAAATTCATGTGAATTTGGTTGTTAGCCATTCGACGCACGGTGTACTGAATACTGAAGGTGACGCCTTTAGAAGTACCGCTACTTTGGTTTTGCCGGGTTTGACAATTCTCAACTTCAACTAGACAAAGCTTTTTTCACAAATTAAGAAAAAGAGACACTTTTTTTAGTATTTTGCGAATTTATTTATTAAATGTCTGCCTATAAATTCATATTTTACACTTTAGAACAATTAGAACACGTTTTTCAATGAAATATTGGAAGTTGTTCAATTTTCTCTCTCCCGTATTCTTGTTTACTAAAGGCGAAACCTGTCATTTCACTGCGGGAAGGCGCAATCTTGTATTCTATCATTCTTGCATTCGACGCCATCTGATACAAATTCGGTTTGCAACACACCAACGAATATAAAATTATCGATAACTAAGGTATAGATTCTTTAATTGGGAAACACCCGAGAATGTATATTTATGACAGCGTCTAATTCAGTCTCTAAAATCAACGAACATGTGAATGAATTAATCTTTTGAAGCTACCCATTGTGAAAATCTACGCTGGCAATACTGCACACGTACAGAAAGCCGAGAAAACCTGAAAATGCGAATAGGAATCAATAAAAATAGGAAATAATTTTCACATCATAAATCGAAATAAATCCATGTTATTCAGTTTCAAATAGATTTAATTAATTTTAATAGAGCAGGTATTTTTTATGTGCAATAACAGTTTTAAAACCCGTAATGTTCGCCTCTGATTGGAGTTTCGTTTTGTTATCTACATCTTTGAGGAAGAGTGTGGAAAGAAAAATGCACAAAGCGCTTTGTAAACAAAAACTACCCATTTCGGGTTTCTCCTTGAGGCACAGCTTGCAATGGATGAATGGGCGGCGGCCAACCACCTTGTAAAATGTTTACGTTGCGGATGCTACAGAATACAATTTGTACAGCCCTTCAGAAGCTTTACCCCTTGCATTGTTTTGGTGGTTACCACAGTGACTCCAATGGGTAATGGCATGTAGGACGCTGGTTAAGACACCCTCTGTTCGCCCGCAGCTTGCAGCGGGAGGGCGGTGAAAACAGAGCAGCTGTAAAAAGATCTAAACAAATTCAGCAACTTAAAATACTGAGCTTCAAATATTACAATTGAAGGGGCAACGAATGTTTGAATAAAACTAAAACCTATAAAATACAAAAATGTCTTTATTCAGTCGTTTTTTTAAGGACGATTACGATAGGTATTTAGTACTAGTTAAAATAAAAATGAATTCCATTAATTTTTAATCGCATTTAATGTATAGTCTTTGAATTAAAAAAAAAATGATAAAAGTTTGATTTCCCGCCGACAACTAAACGAAAGTTCATACCGAATCGCAAACGCAATAGATCTATAATTAAATCTAATGATCATTTTTGGATTGATACAATTAATTTAACAACGTTGTTAAATGTTTGATATACGAAAAAATTTACATTTGTTAGTAAGAAAAGTAGTACTAAGTACCGCAGGCAATTTTATATTTCCTTTCTCTTGTACAGCAAGGAAACCAATATATTAAACATAAATTATTGTTTTATATTAAAAAAAATACATCTAAAATATCACGATCTTCATCGCTGCTACTTTCCTCGTCTTCGTGCTCATAGTCTGTATCACTATACGAATCACTATCGTAAAATGTTGCACAATTCAACTCAGTATCACTTATATCAAAGACACTACCCTCGGTAGTAAGACCCTTTAACGGTTTTTCGGCATGAAATAATAATTTCAAAAGATGCTGGCTTTTATTGTATGTAGCGTCCTATCGCAGAAAAAAGCATTTATATAAACCAACTAACTTGAAATGCTCTTAATTACCTGCAAAATATCTCTTTTAATACGTGTACCAAATACCAACATAACAAGTGGCTGAAATGCTGGCTTTCCCTTCGTTTTTTGTTCCGCCGTTGTTGCAGACGCACGTTTTTGTAAAATTTGTAATGTGTTCCACACCAGAGTTTTTGTAATATATCGACACATTCGTAAATTAATACGTTTCAATTTGGAACATTTCTTAATTAGCAGCAGCAAATGTTTATCTCTTATGCG
This sequence comes from Anomoia purmunda, assembly GCA_951828415.1. NCBI lineage: Eukaryota > Metazoa > Arthropoda > Insecta > Diptera > Tephritidae > Anomoia > Anomoia purmunda. The sequence goes on from OX639997.1 coordinate 114,268,618, forward strand.
CGTGGAATAATGTAGGCTGATCTCCTCCAATTCGGTAAGGTTAGAAATTAATTTTATAAGTTCCTTAGATACATTATATTCATGATCTCCCAACCACAATGTACGCAATTTGCACAGGCGTGCAATATTTAAAGCAATTGAGGGGTATATTATGTACGATTGTCCAGTTAGTTTCAATTCCACTAAATCATCAGCATGATGTTCGGCTAAAGCATTGTAAAATGTCGAAATCATCTGGCAAGCGAAAAAGAAAATGATTTGTAAACCAGTGCAAAATTATTTTATGAGAGTAATTATTCCAACCATACATATGTATGTACATATGTATGTATGTGAGTACCCAGTGCTGTTAGCAGGGACCGAAAATAATCGGTATTTTAATTTTTTCTAATAAAAAAAAATATCATTGGGAAGATTATTTAAAACGTAGTTCGAATATATTGATCTAGGTCTTATAACATATGCTATGCAAAACCGACGCTATTTTTATTTAAGAGATTTTTTGTTTTTTCTAAAAAAAAATTTCGCTAATCTTGAATTTAATTTATTAAAAAAATCATGATTTAATTGTTATTTTGTGATTTTTAAATTTTCGATCATATTTGATCGATATTTTGTGAAATTACTTTCGATCATAAAATATATCGCCGACAAATTTTTTTGTGTTTATTATGATACAAATATTTCAAATTACAGTTATATGAACGGTAAAATTTTTTTAATCCAAGAAAAACGATTATATTTTATCGAACAAATAAAGATCACAAAATACTGAAAAAATAGGATCGGAAAAATTTAAATCGAAGAATAATGATTATTTTTCAAAATAGCGGTGTTGCTTAACAACTAAAAAAAAAGAATCTATCGAGCCACTCCACTACTTACCGCCGAATTAAAATGAAGTACTTCTAAAGACTTTAAATTTGGCAGTTTTACAATATTATTCGGATCGGCACCATTAATCCCTGATAATCTTAAAGTTTCCAAAGTATTACAACACTTAATGGACATTTCCAGATTCCGAAAACTATCAGTTAAACGTACATCCAAATAGGTCAGCTTCAGATGTCGGCAACAATCCATTAGGGCTTCGTGCGTGATACTCTCGCAACCACATAAACTCAGTTTTTCCAATTTACGTAAATACTTTAAATTCATGCCATGAATTCGATGATTTCCAGCAAGGCCAAGCACATTCAGATTTCGTATTTTACGTAAGCGTTCCAAATCGGAATCACATAAATTGCACATATACAATTCCAACTCGGTTATGTGGTCCAGTTGCAATAAATTAAGAAAGTCATATTGCCAAGGATATCTTGAAATGATATGTAGACGTTTTATGGATAGATTGCATTCTTGCATAAAAGTGCAAACGCTTGTCTTAGTCCCGTATGTGGGGAATGTTTTCCCCACAACAATACTCTCCAAATATGCGCCAACAGTATGGAAAAATTGGCGCAACTCCCACGTTGAAAAATTCCAAAGCTTTTCAAAATCAAGATTTCGCTGTAGCCGTGGACAAATCATATGCACAAATACTTGCTGCAAACGTGGGTGACATAGTGACAAGCGAATTTGGTGAAGCAGATCAAGTTTTTGAAAAATCATCTCCAAACAATAGTCGTTAAGAGAAATTAAATTTACATTTTTGTAATTCATTTGAGAATTTTCAATTTCGAAAGGCTGCTCCCAACTTGGGCATGGCTTAATTGTTACATACTGAGAGTTTATCGAATGATTTCGTTTCTTCAAAGCGCTGAAAACGAATTATATATATTTTAATAATAATAAAACTGTTGCAAAAATATATTGAAATTATGTAGGCTCACGCGCTAGCTCCTTGCGTACTCTGGTACTTGATGATGCATTGAACTGGTGTGTTGCGTCTCTTTCCGTACATTATATGTATATCTTTAATTTGGCCAAATTTGGAAAAATGTTTCCTGATCTGAATTGGTCTGAGCTAAAAGGAAAATTAATCCAGCAAATATTAAACAATTAAACAATTATAACATTTTCAATAATCAGCTTCACATTGAAACAAGTTTGAAAAGCTTTGTGAATATTAAAAAAAAATTACTGTACTAACACTTTTTTCCAAACTGGGCATAATATGTTCATATGTACATATGTACATACATGCTTATCTTGCAAACTTCCAACCTTTGTTTGAAAATACTGCTAGCTAATTTAGTTCATAATTTTCAACGTCTTCATCGAAGTTGTATGTACATATGTATATGTACATATATACATACATATATGTATGTATGTACGTACAGTCTATATGTCTAATATAAGAGACTTGACCTTGTACCAACTTGTAAATTAGCAAGCAAGAAAATATGAGTGATTTATTGCCGAAGGAAGAAGTGATTTATTGACATGAGTAAAATTATGTATTCAAAAGGATATTTTCAAATGCAACAGTGCGGGCTTCCTTGCAATTGTTTACTAATTCCTGTGAAATCTGTGGAACCACAGTAAACCCTTATCGTAGCATACGTTGCTCCGTATAACTCTCTAGACCTCCTTCAATTATGAAGCTATGCTACTTACATTTCTTGGCATCCTTTGTATAGTCACATTATAAACTGGCACACTGTCCTCCGTGTACTCAATCGAATGTTTTATCCTTCTTGAATTGCGGAGCGAATAAACTGAAATAAAGAAAAAATACTATTCTTCAAAATCGATCGTTTCAATATTAATGTAGTTTACTTCTAGTTTCCATTCTAAATTTAGTAGAAGTATTTATTTTTAATTATCTTGTATATTAAACTGCTTTCTCAAATTTGAATGAAAAACGAACTTAATTTTTTTGTTTTTCGATTTGGATGTCCATGGCCAGCTGGCCATATTGCCAGATCAGTCAAAATAAACCCCAAATTCGTCCATATTAACAATATTTTTGACAGATAGATAAAGTGTTATTATATATAAACCGAAGTGACTTACATATGCACATCGAAATTACATTTCATTAGACATGGAATTTACGTACTATAATTTTTTAAATGTTAGAAATCAGATTTTGTTTATTAAATTAATGATTATGGGATGTTATTATTGCCCTAAATGTTACAGTTTTAACTTCGTAGTCTCTACAAAGTCAACTAATTTAGAAAAGTGTTGAGATTTCTTAATTAATCAAATTTTTTTGATGAATTTTAGACTTGAGAAAAATACTAAATCCAGATCTGGCCAAATTATACTTAACACAGTTTAAAACCGAGTGTTCTATACTTTTAAGAACAGTACATTGTATTCAGAACAGAGCTTAATCTTATTTGTTATTGTCCGAATTTACTGTTATTATATCAAATTAAATTTACTGCTTTCTCCATTCCAGGATCTGGCAACCCTAATATGTGCTGGTTTTTCGCCCTTGTCTTGCATTCCGTGCTGTGCACAACAACAATTTTTGTGGTAGAACCAGGCCTTAACTCCTTTCTACACCTTTCACAAATGATTTTAAAAACTTGTGTTAATTTTGCAAAGGGAATTAACCAAAAAAAATTTATATCCTCAATTCATTTTTCATTCACATTTTCTTCATATCTTTAATAAGCATGGAATAATATGCTAAACCTGCATGTGCTCATATAAGATAACGGAACAAAGTTCTCACTCCTGGCAACCCTAAAGAATAATTTCGCTGCTAATTCTTTTGTTCATTTGATCGTAAAATTTCAAAGATCGCGCCAAAACTCACAGCTGTATCGAAAACAAACACTTCTACGATGCATTCATTCTTGAAACATTTCAGTCTCCATTGTGAACAGTTTAGAAATATAGCTGAATTGAGAAAAGCAGGTATCGCATAAAATTCCACAAAGAAAATAAGTAAAAAGCACGATTCTATCATTCTTGTGTAAAAAGGATAATTTTGCTTTTGGCAGTCCGACTCGTTGAGGGTTGGAAACTTTTTAGGAAAGAAGACGTTGTTAAACTCTTCATTCACTAATTGATTTCTGTACGATCACGATGTCGTTTTTCGATATTTTAGAATTACGTGAGTACTGCCGCGCCGTTTTGATGATGTCTTCTGTGCAGTGTCTTAAAAATTTTACACTTCCAGAATCTTCGAACAATCGAAATTATATCCTGAAGGATAAGAAGGCATACACCGAGGATAATGTCCTGGTATACAATATTTTTGTATATGGCATTCCAATAAGGGTGAGTTGACATCGCCGCTAGCATATGTACATATGTGTTTTTAATGAAATTTCGGGCAATACTCCCAATTTTAGTTTACTGAGAATGAAATACGATGCTATTTCTCGAAATTTGGTACGATTACGAAGGTGCGACTGGTGGCTGATAAAAGAAAATCCCAACGTTCAACACTCAAGATTGGATTTGTGAATTTTGCTGAAACTTTTGGTGCCTATAGGTAAATTAACTCATCTAGTATAGCCTTCTTGGTTCTAATGAAAACATTTAGTGCTTTGGCGAAATCCAATCATCGCTTGCAAGGATCACGTATTGGCGTTAAAGCTGGCGATAGCTGGAATCAGCCCAATGCCGAAAAGGCATGTAGCCTAAAGCAAAACGACATTGAAATGGCGTCTACGTCAAATCAAAGCAAGCAAACGGGTCAAACCCGTACTAAAACGAAACAAGAGTTCAGTGAAAATTCCATTAATGACTTGAATGTGCTCTCGCTAAATGATGATTGCTTGGAGATGATATGTAGTCTTTTAGAATTAGGCGATCAAGTACGTTTTGGACGGGTTTGCCAACGTTTTTGCGATGTATTCCAAATGGTTAGCAAACGCGAATTCAAAAAATTTCAATTAGATAAATTGGAAAGTTTGACTTTATGGGAGATGCGCGATTTATTTCGATTCGTTGGCCAAAATATTGAAGAAGTATCTGGTAGTCTACCGGAGACGAATCGTGAACGTATTATTGAATTTATAAGAACATTCTGCCGTAACTTGAAATGGATCAAATTGTTTGATTGCAAAATACGGCCAAATTGTCTTAAGAGCCTACTGCGTGCGCTTCCCCAACTGCAGGGATTACAATTGCATGATTGCTCATTAAATGATAATTCCATACTGGCGTTGCAACATTTAAAACGATTAGAGTCGCTGGCGGTCTCCGAAAGTTTCGAACTAACAGGTAAAACAGCTGAAGTAATAATGAAAAACTTACCCTTAGATATCGAACATTATATATACCTTCTTTCCCCCCGTACACTTAGGTAAACACTTAAGCGAATTGGTGCAGCTGAAGAGTCTGAACTTGTACGGCTGTAGTAATATACAAACTTCGAATTTGATCAACATTTGCAAAGCATTGCAAGATTTAAATACGCTTGATATAAGACGTTGTGAACGACTATCGGCAAAGTTTTTCAACGTCATGGTGGATAATTGTAAACAGCTCGAAGTACTAAAAATGTCATGCACAGATTTTAGTTATGAACGTGTAGCATTATTACCAAAATTGAAACATCTCGAATTAATGCGTATTTCCTCAGGCCTTTTAAACTTTACACCACTTCTTGTGGAATTAGTCGCACACAAGGCTGATCAATTTGAAATTTTAAAACTTTGTGCTAAAAATTCGCTAACTGCAGAAGATATAAATCTAATATCGAAGTTGACAAAATTGAAAAAACTTTCTTGCATCGATAATCAAATGGTCAATGATGAAGCGCTTCGGAAATTTTCGCAACGACTGGAGCAACTCGAAGTATTGGTCATAAGCGGATGTAGTGATATAACAAATGAAGGACTGCTAAAAGTAGTGCGTAGCTGCAAACATCTACAATGCTTAACTATACAATTTTGCAGAAATGTTACGTACGAATTTATTTCAAAAGTCATTACTATTTTAAGAGGCCGATGTGATGCACGTAAGAAACCCTTTGAAATATGGGCATATGGAACATCTATAGACCAATATGGAATGTTGTTAGTGCGTATAAAAAAAATTATAGTGAATCAATTTTGCTAGCATATACATACATATGTACATACATACTATAGTGTCGATCTAACTAATAGGGTCGCAACATTTTGTAAAGTTTTGATTATTTATTATTTATTTTTTTTTTGAGTATAGACCATTTTCTTGCAGAAACTATATGAATCCAAATTTCAAACTTTTTAATCCGAATTAGTAGAAACAATTAAATCTTAGGACAATAAAGTGCAAGTTTCAATTAGCTGAAAATTTTCGTTGATTTTCGATATTTGGTTTTATTTACGGTGTCACGCATTTTCATCCATACAAAGGACATTCACCAAGCTTTTCTGTAAGGGAGAAAATGAGTGATACCGTCATCCAACAAATTTTCAAACATCGACGAAAATTTTCAGCTAATTGGAATTTGAACTGTGTTATTCTATAAAAATTTAACGGGTAATACTATAAAACTGCATACTTAGAATTTTTATAAAATTTAAATTTTAAACTTTAAAAGATTGAAAATTTGATGAAAGTTTGTTCATTTTACCAATTTTTTTCTACCAAGTTTGAAATCTGTATATATACGGTGTTTGTGATATAATGAGCTATATTTTTTATAAGAAAAAAATTAATAAACATCAAACAAATAGCAGAAAAATAGTAAACACTTGTCAAAATGTCGCAATGACACTATTAATTTGTCCGACACTATACATACACTATGTACATCTATATTTCCCACTTTTTTTTAACCCTTTTCTTCATGTAGTGTGAGGAGTATACAACGGCTGTGAAAGATTCACTTATTAAGGTAGAATTCCAAATATCATATGTTGATCTGACCTTTGATAAACACATGGAAATGGTCGACTTCTGGCATGGTGAAGGTTGGCTGTATGATGAGTATGATGATGATTACCCCACCGATGAGGATGATGATTTCTATTTTGCCGAATGGGACGAAGATGATGAAGACAATAACGCTTACATATTGGGAGAACTTCTTGATGGTTAGTTGTAGTTGTAGTTGCTTAATTGTATTGCTAAATAATATTTCCAATTCATATATTTTTTATTTACAAACTTACAGAAATTTATTTTGACAATTGGTAAGTTTTTGTCTAGACGTCGAGGAAATATTTATTTCCGTCTTTTGTTGCTGTAACAACGCATAACTACAAATATTCATTTAATGTTTAAGTCTTCGAGAATTTTCGCAAAAGAAATAAATTTGAGAAATTAATTAATGTATAAGTTCTAAGTTTGGTGCTTCAAATATGAATTCCATGTTAAATTCGAAATTAATGATAATTAATTTCTACATATTCACATCACTGTATAATCACATTGTATAGGTTAAGGTCACATGTTGCAAAATATTGCCAATGGCGTAGGCCGCAACTAAATGAGATGTTTGTTCGTAAATGCAGTATTATGGTAGCACTGCTTGTTTCATGTAAGCAAAGCGTTCGTGAAAAAATGTGCGACAGTACTAACTTTCGTTAAAGTTTTTTTTTAATTCAACCAGTTGACAGTACTCCGGAAAATTTCTGCAGCTATTGTATTATTTTACAGCTGCGAGAAATTGGTTTTTTTTTTCAAACATGCAGCGCAATTATAATATTGCGTTTACGAAAGAACCGGAAACCTTTTTGATATTTTAAAAAATACAATTTCCATAGGTTCATAGACTCTAATGAATTCCAAATATAGCAAATGAAAATGAAATCGAATGAATTTAATTTTTAAATGTATTACTAATTACTTTCGTTTTTTTTTTTTTGAAATTTATTGCGACTAGTAAAATTTAATAACATTTAATATACAAATTTTCTAATTTACGCCTTGCAAGAATTTCGATAAAAAGTCAGTTGGTTTGGGATCTTGGCTTTCCTTCCAGTAGCGCATTATGTGACCCTTTTGCTTCCAGATTTCAACACTTTCCTTCAGTTCCATTTGACCCTGCAATAAAATATTGAAAAATATTTCAATTATTACCTATAACAACAAATAACTACAGTGGTCTTACAAGAATAAATTTACCGCAAAGACTGTTTAATATAGCCAGAATAAAGGGTTCTCCGAATAAAGTTTTGAGTAATATTAAAAATATTTTTTAAGTTCTATGCCAATATTGTTCTTTTGTGTTCAGTTGTTTTTTTTTAATTTTATTAATGTTTTGGATTTTTTTGTTAATGTTTTGTTTCTAATTAAAAGACCACCACTGTATGTATGTATGCAAATATATAAAAAAACAATTTATAAATGAAGGAAAAAAGAAAAATTTAAAAATCCGCTGCGGACAGGATTCGAACCTGTGCGGGTAGAACCCAATGGATTTCAAGTCCATCTCCTTAACCACTCGGACACCGCAGCTACGGGGCCGGCGTGTGCTAAATGACACTTTGATTATGAGTCTAAAGAGAGCGCACTCTTACGAAGAGCACAGCAATTTACGTCATTGCCAACAAGAACAAAAACAATTGAATTTTATAGCACTACATGGCAGCACGAAAAATTTGTATTTAGCGCAAGTATATCGACAATTTCCAATGGCATCGGAGGCGCTAGTTAAAAGTAAAGTATGTACATATGTACATATATACATGAATAGAAAAGATTGATTAAATAAAATACATAATTAGAAACAAATGTCAATAAAAGTATTCCCTGCAAAACTGAAAATTATAAAAACGCGTGAGTGGATCCTCGCTTTTTTTTATACAATTTACACCTGGGAAGATTATTTACTAAGATTTAATACGCAAGAATGACCACTTCCCCAAATACGTCCGAATCGGATTTTTTCTGACATTGGCCAATCAATTTAGGAAACGCTCTCCACATAACGTGCGCCCATAATATAAATACAAATAGGATAACTGGAAATATTTTCAATAAGTTACTGAAGTAAGGCCACTTAACAGCCGCTGGAATGAATGCTTTCCATTTTTAGCGGTACATCTTCTGCACTGTTTGATTATAGTTTTAACTTCGGCAATTTCGTTTTCAGTTGCTTACCTTTATGACCAGCATATCAACAACGCGCACATCTGTCACATTGCGATGCTTTTCAAATTCCTCGCGCAGCTTAGTGCGGCATTGCTGTACCGTTTTGGGGATGTCATAGTCCATAACTATAGGTAGGAAAGCGTAATTTTAGTTGATGTTGCAAACAAAATCGTATATTCAAATTGTCTGTGCCTGTGGTGCAAGCATTGTGTACCATTTACTAGCTGTGGCCGATGACATAACAAACATTGTGAGTGGCTTTATGCACTTACCGATGTATGGAATTTGGCGATACCAAGCTTTATAGAGATTAAGCGCCCGCTTGCGCGCTTCTTCCCGATCCACCGACAAGATTGGACGCACTTGCTGGACAGTTTTTCTTACGGCTTCACGTCCGGCCATGGCTTCGTTTTTAGCAAGTTTTCTTTTTCAAACACGAAAAATTTCGTATAAACTTGGAAATGTAGCAGATTGAAGTTGACAGCGATATTTAATAAACAGCTGATTGTGAAGATTTAGTGGATGGTGCTACCACCACGACAGAATTTTTTCTAAAGCCGATTATAGTTTATCGGTTATCTAGAAAAGTAAAATATCGGATAGCGTTTCATCGGACGTGAAACCAGTTAATTCAAAGTAATAGCTCAAATCGAATGAGCTTCAAGTTTATTCCGTAATACACGCAAAAAATTATAACAAGTCTGCTTTTATACGAAAAGTTTTATTTTATCTGAAGAATCACGTAAACTTATATGATGGATTTGTTGCTAGATATACCCAAGGTGGATCTATAGAAGGTGATAGAAAGATAATCAAGTTCAATTCTGAATTCGTCCAAAGCAGCTCAGGCGAATTGGAAAAGAGAAACAAGCAAGGCGAATTCATATCAGGTGGTGTTATAAGTACAAAAACAAAAATTTGCACTAACAAAATATACGCACAATGACTGAATGACTTACAACAAACACACCATATTGGCTTAACGTTCACCAAGCGAATTCAATCATCTGCTTGAACAGCTTCACCTTATATGAATTCGCCTTGGAAACAAGCATTCAGCTCATTGGATGGTATAACCCAAGGTGGATCCATAGAAGACGATAGCAAGACAGCTAGATGAATTCGCCGTTACTTTGTTTTGTGTAATTTGGGGAGTCAAAATCTGAATTCGTCAGTGTTACTAATGTATTTTGTTTGTGTAAAGAAACAGCACAGGGAATTTGGAAAGAAGAAAAAGAATTCAGCTATCACCTTATATGAATTCGCCTTGGATATACCCAGTGTGTGATGCTACCAAGGCGAATTCCTATAAGCTGGAGTTGAATAAGTAGCTGAGTGATTTTGGAAACGAAACGCCATACAACGTCTTTGCACTTTACGTTCTGTGGTTATTCAACACAACTCATCGAATTTCCTACAGACGTTCAAAGCTAAATAAAAGCTCAATTGCGAACATGTGTACATATCTACATATATACTACAAACATAGTTAGTACGTTTCCACACTTTCCTCCTCCTCAACTTGTTTTTATCACCTTTTTCGTACGCTTACTTTTACACAGCCACATTTTTTGTGGGTGCTTTACGCTGCCATTGAAGCCACCTCTTGCTGGCATCAGCGGTCGCTTGGTAGGTCGAGCTGGCTGGCAGGCAGGCTGACTGGTTGGCCAAGTGGGGGGCTTTCTGCTCGCTCGCCTGGCTTAGCTACAGAGAACGACTGGTGGTGTTTGGCTTTGGCGCGTGTGCACCAAGCTGGAGTTCAATTTGTAACGTCGAAGTGATCGGTCAAAATAGTACGGACGCGGCTGCGCAATCGCCAATTACGAGAAAATAACATACATACATTCATGAGTGCATCTACATGCACATACAAACAAACATAATAGTTGTAACACAACGTAAGCAGGTAGTTTTGCTTGTGAGATTATAATCGCGAAAAGTTTTCTTGAAGTATTGTTTTTTTTTTAAATTTATTTGTGTTTTCTGCTCCGCGCGTAATTTAGTGATAATAAAAAAAAAGACAAAACAATAAATATTGAAGAAATACTTTGGCAAATACCTATGTACATACATAAATGTATTGTATAACAAATGCATAGTTAAAATATTTTACTACAATAACACCCCGCCTTTATCGTCTCCACATGCAAACATCCATTATTATTAGTCGTTATAAAAATAAAAATAAAAAAATTGAATTAATTATGCAAATGAAGTTCAGAGAATCGGAAAGTCGGTATCAAAATGTCAAATGGGAAATTGATTTATAAATTTGTTTTTTATTTTTAACTGAATAACAACAGCAAAAACAAGTTGCGACAACAACAAGAACTATGCGCAGAAATTCAAAATAGAAACAAAAACTAAGAAAACCAGTGGCAGTGGCGACAACAAAAACAATACATTTTTTCTATACTTTTGTTCGAAGAAAGTTCGATGGTGCGTTTTTTTTTATACACCGGATGACCGGAGGTGCTGAAGACAAACGTCTGAACATATTTACATGTATACGAGTATATGTATGTATGTACATATATGTTAGTTTAGACGTGCGCTAATGCTTACATGACTGACTGTATACATATTGTTATTAGGGATGCCCTTATCTGTATAGAAAATATTATTAATGCATTCTTTGTCGAAAGCCGCCCGTATACTCTAAGCCTAAGTGTGACTTTAACAGTAAAATGCACACTGTAGGAGAGTTAAACTCATTTTAAGAAAGTCAGCAGCGTCTACACTAAAAGTTTAAATCGAAAATGTAGAGTCGATCGGACACCCTTTGTGAGAAGCGACAATCTTAAAAAATCTTTTTATTCTATTTTTTTGTGTGAATAATGAATTTTAATTATAAATATAGTGCCGGTAAAAAATATTAGTAATTTTTTTATGTTATTCTCCATTTTCATACTAAAAATTTTTCATTCGTTTTTTATCAAAATATACCTCATTCTATAACAAACACTATATAGGTTAAAATTTCAAACTTTGTACGAATTTCACCAAAAATTATGCAAATAAAAAAAATCTCAACAAAATTTCAAACTTTTTCATAAATTTTTTTTTTTTAGAAAATTTTGTAGTTTTGTATCCTTTTTGTATGGATTTCTAAAATTTTTTTGCTGTCAACACCGTCACGAATTTTTATTTCTTTGAAATACACCAATTTGATGGGCAATAAAATTTAATACCCATTTTTTTTTAAATTCGAAACAAAAAGGCAAAAGTTTTTATAACTTTTTAAATTTCTTGAGTTTTTGTGAACTTTGTACAAAGTGTGAAATTGGGAGTTATATAATTTTGGTTATATAATGCGCCTTATTTTGATAAAAATATTGAACAAGTTTTAGCACGATAGACGTTGTGAATAACATAAAAAAAATACTATGCCAATAGTCCAACCAACCGGGACATAATGTAAATAATTCTCCGTATACAGTTTCCTTTTCAAGAAAAATTTTCTACAATTTTTCTGATAAGAAAATAAAAACCACCGACTTCTTATTTTTTCTAGTGGTGAAGATGAAACAGAACTCTGTGGTATCTTGAAAAAAAGTCGATTGAAAAAAATCCATACAACAAATCAAACTAAACTTTATTCCTTATTCTGCTATAAAACAGAATTTCTAGCAAAATTCAACTTATGACCTGAGCCAATTGTTAGAAAAGTCTTATGGTAATAAAAACTTACTTTTGCTTTTCGCTAAACTGTAGAATATGAAAAAGTGACACTTTCCGGCACATTTGCGTATAACGCTTGTTCTACTTGGACGTGAGAACTGTCAAAATCGGCAAAACTAAAGTAGCGGTACCACTGACGGCGTAACCTTCTGCGTTTAGCCCACTATGGTCTTCTTCTTCGTTATGCTTGATGTCAAATTTTTCACTAGCCCTGCTGGCTGGGCAAATTTTATTCAGCCCATAGTTCTCAAAAATTTACCTTCCAGAGTACTTTCCTATCAATTGGCCCTAGGAGACAATCCGGTTTTGACGTTGTGCCATCTTCAAGCAAACAAGAAAGAACATCAAGAAACTATGAAATGAAAAGTTATCCTTTACTGCCGAAGAAGATTTTGATTTTCCAAATTAAGGACACCCTTAGTGTACATACAGATACAAGTTGGTCAACAGGTAGACGTGTTGTCAACTGAGGTTTACCAGCGTCGACTGCAACAAACAGAGGTTTTGCTTGCAAAAGTTATATTAATCGAAATTTCGTTTGGGTATTTTTGAATACAAATACATGCAAGGATTTTTGGTAGTGACAGAATTTCACTTTCGTAGAATTTTATCTACGTTTTTAAGCTTTTATACTCGCTCGCAGTGTGCTCGTATATTCAGTGTGATCAAATGTTTAAAGCTGTTTCGTTTCGAAAGTTAATTCGGCTTAGAAAACATTTGAGTTGTTCATTAACTTTAAATGCAGTTATCGTAATCCATGAAAACCTTAAGAACCACATAAATGGCATTTTTGACTTTCTCAACCCAAACTGTTCGGGCTGAAATTTTATATTCACCATAGGTGTATTCAGAAATTTTGATAACATATTTTTAAATTTGTCGAATTTTCATACATTTTCTAAAAATTTTGAAACTTTGAATTACATGGTTATGTTGTAAAATTAGCAATATTTTTACTAAAAAAAAAAATTAAACGGCATATAATTCAACATTTCAACTTGTTATAGCTCACTAAATTTTGCAAGTTTGAAGTGCCTCAAAAATCACATTGAGTTTTTTTGGGTTTATCGTGGCCAAAAAAAAAAAAAATATACAAAATTAACGGAATTTCGTAGGCACTTGAAACTTGAACTTTCGCCTATTAAAATTTAATGTTCAAAAAATTTGAAAAAAGTTTAAAGTTTAAATTTGGTGAATATATACATATTAATTTTCTCTAATTTTTGTGAGTGTAAATGTTGATTTGCATGCTGTTTTTTTTAATGAGCTAAACTTTAATAAAAAAATATTAAAAACTATATAAACCCAAAAAATAACATTACCAGAACTTGGTCTCTGTTAATTTTTTCTGAAATATTTTTGTGAAATAAGTTTTTTAGAAGACCATCCTGTAAAATTTCCGACTGCTGCTTTAGGATTGATTTACTATTTTACTAGTTGCTTAAAATTTTCGCAATTGAGGTTGTGGTTTTCTCTTCTACTTCGTAATAGACTCGCCCAGCCCATTTTGTCCGAGTTCAACATCGCTCGTACGTCGATACTGAAATACCCAGTCAACTGAAGTCGCTTAGTCTTGCGAACGCATAGATGGATTTAGCCGGCGATTTTCCAAAACTGCGGACGAAATGTCAAGAAGGTGAAACGAGGAAAATTACGGTTCATAAAAAGTCGCATATTGAGTTTACACATCGCTTAAGTTTTGTAGAATTTATCATCGTTCTGTTTCCGTGTAATTTCGTTACAATTCCACTGCGCCGACATTGCCACACCTCACTTTCCTTTACGCAGCTTTCGCTTTGTTCCGATTTGTTAGTTGCCTTTTCTTATTAACTAGTCGACTTGAGTTTGTAAAAAAACGCAAAAATCGTTGCTTGGATCCAACGTCAATTGACATTCAAATCAAATTAGTTCCAATCAAATTAGTGAACACAAACTTGTCGATTGTACTCGATGTGAATATATAACTATGCGAACTAAACATATGCCCCTACAATTGCTTGTACATACAATATACTATATGAGCTTCTTTAATTAAAAAAAAAAATACCTAACTTTGACCTTTCGCTCATTTACATTTTTATAAATTTCCGGTGAAGTGTTTTAGTTTGCTATTCTTTCTCGAATAAAATAAAAGGAATTACATAATTGATCGGTACACATTCATATCTATGTAATTTGTAGCTGTAGTTAACTAACTTATTTACTACTACCTCTAAAATTTCAATTTATCATTGGCTGTTTACTTTTTACACATGTTGGTTTTTTGCTATTATTACACTTGACTCGTTGCTTTTTGTAGTTGAAGTATATTTTCTTAACACATTTTGTCTCAATATTTGTTATCTGCATTTGAAGTTCAAGTACTCGTTTTTTATAGCTTCATTTAATTATTTTTTTGTTAAACCTTTTCATTATTTTTTATTATCGCTTTTTTAAGTCCACCCATTGTGTTGTTTTTTTTTTTTGTATTCACATTTATCACTTGCACTCGCACATTAAAAAAGTGACTGCATGTGTGTATACGGATTTTTATTACACAAATTGACTTATGTGTTTCTTAAATCATATCTGACAGGCATCTTCTTTTTTTTATTTGCAAGTGCGCAACACTCGAATATAACTTACGATTTTCAAGCAAAATCATTTTATTTAAAAAATCTGATGTTTATTAGCGGGCGGTATTTTTTATTTATTTTTTCTTCGAATTATTTGCGTAACATTATCTGCAATTTGTTTAAGTTTAAAATTCCTTTTATTAAATTGCACATAAATTTGAGTTCAATGACCAAAATTAATTTAACGAATGCTAATTAATCAAGGAAGCAACTTGTTTTCGAATCAAAATTCATTGATATTTTTTTGAGCGGCAGCTGTGCAGGTTTCAAGGTTTTCTTTTAAATTATATTTTTTATTTAAAGCGTGCAGAATTTTTCATTTTTGTATCCAAATCGTTTTTTTTTAATCGTTGCTGCACTTTTATGAAATAGGTTACGCTAAAACTTGGTTTTAGACAAAATATTTATTTCCCAGACTAATTAATATTCAAGATATTTTTTCTTAAATTTCGTATATTATAGCTCAAAAAATTCGTTTCTCAATACAAGTATTTTTCCTAAATTTTAATTTTAATTCTAATGGTATTGGAGGGGTTTTCCTTTTCTTTTTTCTGACGTCATCGCAAGGCGGCAAACTAAAGGCTATATATCTCTCTCTCTCTCACTCCACAACAAATACATTGATTTTTATTTGCAATATTCCAGTAAAAATAACAACAGAGAATTATCCAAAAAAAAACACCCAAAAATAAAAAGCAAAAGTAGCAGAAGAATTTGCAAATATTCATGTTAGCTGTCTATGAGACCTTGTCTCTTACTTATAAAATATTATTGGTAATAAAAGTATGACAGATGACCACGATGAAGAGAAGCTGATTTTCCTACGTCACAATACAGTTTGTTTACAAAAAATATTCTCATTGGCAGATCCTAGCTTTATGGAAGGAGCGAAGACAATAGTTGCTCGAAATTGCGGAAGGTGAAACCCATTTGCTTAGGTTAGGTTAGGATGGAATAGCTAGAGAGATTAACTACTCTTAGGCCAATGATAGGCCCATTCTGATACCCTATGTAATCTTCTCTCTCCTTCTTCGGAAGGATAAGGGCGGTTGCTCGCGGCATCCAGTGAGGAACTTTGTGCTATCTACACATGAGGTTGGAGTACCTGCATTTTCTCTTTGGGTATTTTTACTGATGTCGACTGATCTTCTGGATAGCCAGCACCTTTGCCCGGCATACTTTACCGTGGTCAGGAAACGCGACAGATATTTTTAGTTATCTGGAGAGAACACATCTCCTGCGACCTTCCCAAATCGCATTCCGAGGCTCAGTATATGTAGAGCATAAAGTTTCGCTTAAGTATAGCTCCGAACTCCTTAGTACCCTATAAAATTATTAGAGTGCTGTCGACTTACTGAGAGTAATTCCATCCACCAGGCTAGGGCTTCGTAAAGCACAATCGGGCGAACGACAGCCGTTTAGAAACAGTGAACTAATCCAGAGCATCTTACTTTCGAAAATTTATTTCAAGACAATTGAGAGTATGTTTCAATTTCAGGCTTCAAACGTCGAGTTTATTGTCTGGCAAAGGGAACCAGTTCAGTTTTAACTGGGTTCACGTCAAGACCGCACTTTTTGGGAGCTGTTTGATTGATTTATATATAGATAAGTTAGGTACACCCTGGAACAATTCTTGTGGGCAGGTGGAGATGAATTATAACCCAAACACTCGGGTTCGAAGGACCTTAGGTCTAATTGGATCAGGATTTTTATGAAATTAATTGTCAACAATTAAATTAAATTAGATTTTTCTTCAAACCAACAAGAATGTTTAGTCATATCAGTATTTCGTACATCATGACAAGCGGAGAGATGTTAGAAAAAAATTTGCGGTGGAAAGTACCGAAAAAAGAGCACCGAAATCTTCGATTAACCGTATTTTATCTTTTGCTTCGGTACTTGTTATTTTTCAAAATTCTTTGCTACTCTACAGTTAGCTCGATGGATTTAAGCACCGAATGCTACTTGAGTTGGGTGAAACAGATGATTTGCAAGAAAATTTGTCATATCACTGTGAGTGTGACCGTTAGTTAAATTGACAGTTAGACGACAAGAAAATGCTCTTGACAATAATCATAGAAGACTCCATCATCAAATAGCAGCACGATGGTCTGCGTGAGTAACATAAAAACAGCTGCCAGTATCCATAAAAATAGGTAAACAAAAGCATGAAAACTAAGGAATAGCAAACACCAAAAGAGATGGTGCATAGATTGCGCTATAAAAAATATTAGTGTCGATGTTCCGCACTTCACTTCCGTGTGAATTTGCTATTCACATTAATTTTTCAGGAGTGAAGTGAAAAAATCGAGGGGAACTGAAATACAGAACATGCCTGATAAAAATTCGAGTTTTTCTTGCAACTCATTCTAACTAGAGTTAAGGTCGATGATTTTTTGCCCATTGTAACATTGTAAATGTGAACTCGAATAGCAATTGTCAATTGAGCATCATCAGAATCTGAGTTACGCTCAAGTCAACGCACAAGAACTAGTCCAAATTGGATTTACCAGTAATGAATTTCGCAAACGCTCGTGACGGTTTTCCATCCAACTATCACAACTGGCTGGATTTATGCAATTTAGTTGTCTTTGAATTTTGTGGCTTACTGCTGCAACTTTGTTTGCTTTGGGTGCATAAAAACAACAACAATACCAACGTATGGTGAATGTACATTAGGCCGGGTCGATCACCGTATGAAAGAAAAAAATTTGCAGCTACTCCATCTAGTTTGAAAGCTTCTTGGAGAGGATTTTAATGTGATAAAAATTTTCGTTCTTGGCGTGTTCTAAAAACATCCTAAATCAAATTTCCCTCTTAACTGTTTTTTATTACTCCATTCAAATAATTTTGAGTACTATATATGCTTCTAAGTTGAAATAATTTAATTTCTATCCTCCCTTAAACAACTTCATTCTTCATAGAATCAAATTAATGTTTTTGTAAACGAAGAATTTCTTTCTGAAGAAACCTTACAATAAAGTACTAAAAATTATATTTTTAACAATATATAAAGCTTTTGATTTGAGTAATAAGTAAAAAATTTTAATTTAAGTTTTCAGTACCAATTTAAAAGCAAGCTTTAAAAGACAGCTCTAGAAAACAGCGCTAAAGATTAGTACTAAATTGTTTTAAACCCATTTTTTAACGTGAAATTTTAGCTAAAATATTTTTAGTACTAAATATTTTAGTAACGTTAAAGCATTTTCAAACGACATTTGAATTGCATTGTACTAAAAAATTGAGAATAAATTTTTGAAATTTTTAGTAAAGTAGCAAAGAACAAATTTTTGTACTAAGTTGTACCAAAACTTTTAGTACAAAAATTTTATATAATATTTTTTAGTAGTAAATATATACTTAAATCACGCTAAGTACTAAAAAGATACTAGTATTATTTGTAAAAAATTCAAAACTATACAATTTGAAATTTTAAATGAAATATTTCAAAGTGTTTCTTAAATTTGCAGTAAAGTAGTTAAGAACAAAATTTTAGTACGAAATTTCTCAGTCCAAAATTTTTAGAAAAAAGATCTTATATAATATTTTTAGTGTAAATATATACTTAAATAACGCTTGGTATCAAAAAAACCGATATAATCATAAAAATTAAAAACTATACTAAAATAGCGGTATTCAAAAATTTTTGTAAAACTTTAGAACCATCAAATATTACATTTTTAAATAGGCTACAGTATACAGTACGAAATTTTCAATACTTAAAATTTAACTTCCATTTAAGCTAAAGTATTTAAAAAATTCCACCAATATGCCATTGCCAAATAGCGTGCAAAATATTTATATCCAAATTAGTTAATTTTTGATTTAGCACAAATTTAGAACCACCAATTTAACATACGAAATTTTCGTTACGAAATTGGTGGCACTAAACAATTTTCTTTCAAGTAAAAAACATTTACTAAATATTAAAAAACACAAAAACTATTGTGGCAATCGAGACCAAAACTTTAGTACTTCATTTTAATTGAATTTTAGTTTTTATTAAATTTTGAAGTATTTTGGGTTTCACATATTTTTTAGTATCGCATTTTTATAACTAATTTTATAAAATCGAAATTTCCAGTTCAGTATTGTGTAGTTTGCTGTACTAAACTCTTTAGAGTGGTTTTGTGCTAAATTAAAAAAAAATAAAAATTAATTAACAATTACTAAGTTATTACTCAATGTAAACAAAAATAAAACAAAAGAGTACCAAAATTTTGGCGATTGCCCACATGAAATCAGATATAAATTTTCTACTAATTAGTTTTCTAAGTTTAGTACAAAATTTTGCAAGTAAACGGTTACAACTAAATTCAAATGAATAAAACCTATAATTTATGTACTGAATATATACAAAACAGTAATACAAATCATTACAATTTTTTAATAATTTGTTTTGGAATGTAACAGTGTAACTGTATTTTCTACTACAAGGACGAACATTTTTTTGGCCCTGGAATTCTCTCAAAGCTAACTTGCAAAAAAGGGGGGGGGGGGGGGGTAAAAGCTAACTTTTTCCCTTTTCATATGAGGACCGAACCGGTCTAATGTACATAAATACAATCGTACTTGGCGCATCGTTATCGTTCAGCGACGTAACGTTCCAGCGCCGTTGCCAATGCCAGCCGTCAGGCAGACATCCAAAAAGTTATTGTCGCTAACTTTGTTGGCGTTTGAACGGCTTTTCTTATAGATATGAATTTGCTATTGTTGTTGTTTTTCTATTTTTTTTTGTATTTGCTATTGTTGTAGCGCGGTTTTCGCCTCTTTTATCATACACGTACCTACATATTTACAACGGACGAAATTTGCTTTTATTGTTGGACATTGAACATCGCGCTGTTGTTATCGCAAAACTTTAGACGCCTTTGTTGCTTTTGTTATGTGTGCGTGTGTGTATTACCAATATTTGCTACACACACACACACACACACACACACTAGTGTCTTAGCCAATTCACTACCAACGCAATGTTTGCTACCGCAGTACACACACATACACGCGCGCTCACACACAGACACAGTGAGCGACAATACAATTTTTCCTTTGATAAGTACGCTGCCATTTGCCGCTTTGCTATGTGTACGCGAAATTTTTCAATAGCCGTTTTTTACGTTTTTTGTTGTGTGCGTGTGTGTGTGTGAGTTGTTTCGTTGTATGCGAATTACCTCAATTCATTCTGTCTTTCGTTGCGCCTTTGCCAGCTAAACGCGTTAACTTTTTCGTCTAACAAAATTTCAGTTAACTCTCAGCTGTGTGCCGCGAAGCTCGTCTAAATTTTATTTGCTGCGACTGAAGTAAAGAAAGAAAACAAAAAGCGATTGTGCATAAAAAATAAAGAAGTCAATAAAAGATATAACGGCAAACATTACTCGTAACAATAAGGCGATTAATTAATTTTTTGAAAAAACAAAACAAACAAAAAAAAACACAAAAGTGCTTCGCTCGATAAAAGTGTGATTTTCAAAGCCATTTTCACTAAAAAAGTCTTAGCAGCATTTGCCGCAACAAGAGCGACGAATAAGCCTAAATAAATTGTTAGTGTAAATCAATTTCTGTTTAATTGTTAAATGGAAATTACAATTTTCTTAATTGTCATGTGTCCGTCAAATATTTAGAAAAATATAATTACTACCACTAATGCACTATATGAAAAAGTGCTTTTCAATGGACACAAACACACACACGCACAAACACGCACACAGTAGCTAAGTTAAAATCAAATATAAATGTAATAAAAAAAAGGAATAGAATAAAATTTGTCTACTGCTTTCACATTTGACAGTTTGGCAAACCAAACAGAGCGCCAGGCAACCAACAAGCACCATCCAACCACCCCACCCACCCACGTTTTGGGCTTGGCAGCCATTACACACCCACGCTGCTCGGCGGTTACACACAGTGCCAGCGCTGCCCATCAAATCGGCTTTGTTGCAGCGTAACACGTCACTCATACGTCCTGTGGCACGCGAGCGGCCATTACATTGTCTATTTGTTTATTTATTTGTCTATTTTCATTTGCAATCATCAGCATGACTTTCATATAATCATTATTTACAATATGCACGCAATATTTTCATGTTTTTTGCTACAATTTTGTTGTTTCCACGTAATTTCTCACTTCCTTAAGTTGTTGTTGTTGTTTTTTTTGTTTTTGGTTAACTTTGCACTTTATTTTGACTGCTGCGTATAACCTACATATTTTTGACCGCTATAGTCGAGTGTGGTTGTGCAAGGCAAATCAATTGATGGTTCTGCGTTACGCAACGCGTAGAAGAAGTTCAAAGCGAAAGGAAATTCTGTTGTTTTTTTTTCTAATATTAATCTCCATTCAGTTTACAGTAGTTTGCCAAGTTGGTTGTTTATAAAGCTTTTTATTTTTTTTTATTGGCCGTAAAAATGTGGTAATTAGTGAATAATCTCGGCCTAAATAGCTGTCCAAAATTTAAAGGACACTCTGTAGTCGAATTTCGTTGCATTGCAGTGAGCTGAGCAGCTTTGATTTATACCTGACATTTGTTGTGTTTACTACGCAAATACATGCAATCCGCGGGGTATAAGATTTAAGATACTAAAGTTTAATTTAGTTTGGTATTTAGGTTTTCAATTAATTTATATTTTCAAAGCACACTTTATATGTGTCGGGTGTTGCTAACTTAATTGGTTGGCTATTATCAAAGGAAATTTATACTTTTTTGATTAAAATACAGACTATTGATATTTCCTCAGACGCAAACATTTAGTGGTAATTTTCCAACATATATTGGGCAATATCCACAAAATGAAGGGTTTCAATTATGCTGATTAATGAAGCATATAGTAATTCAAAAACTTATCAATGAAAATGCTTTGTTTTAAAAATGAATTCAAATATTATTCTAAAAATTTTTAAAAGAATAACCGGAGAAGTTCAAACACTTCTATATATTTTAAGATTACTTTTAGAACTTTGTTAGTAAAAATTTTATTCACTTAAAATTTGCTAATTTTTACCAATGCAAAATCTTTTTTTATTTTTTGTTATTAATAGGCACATCTTCTTGTTTTCGTACGAATCGAACATGTTGTATAATGAGATACACTTTCTATATTGAAACATTTTCGATTTTCCGACGAGAATAAGTCCTATAATATTTAAATTTATATAGACAATAGTTTTTGAGCTCACGGCCAGTTTTTTATAAGGAAGGTATTGAAAAGAGGCAACAACGGTTAGAGCGATAGAAATTATAACTGCTTTTTCGGAGAATACCAAATCTCCTCGTCAGATTTCTTTCTTAGCTCTACCCGGGTTTGAATTTATAACTTCGGACATGCCGGACAAGTACGCAGCCATAAAAAATAACGCGTGTTGGAAACAGAAATATTTTAAATATATTTTTAACCGAAATGTGGGAACCGCTATAGAGCTTTTTTTTTGGTTTTTTTTTTATATGAAACGCTAAATATTGAATTTTTTTTTCCTTTCAAGAGCAAGTTCAAAGAAATTCATCGATGGAACCAAGCGCCTGAAACAAAAAATCATTGAGTTGAGTGGTACAGCATTTCGTGAAACTTTCCGCAAAAAAAAGAAGATAATAAAAAAAACAAAAAAAAAAATTGAATGACCATTAAAAACTCCATAGCCAAAAATTGCCTAAAAATCTGGTAAAAATGTTTAAAACTTACTTCATCGTTTTTTTTTTAATTTTTCTAAATTCTGTGCAAAGTTAAATATATTAAAAAAAAAATTAACCGAAAAATGTACCATGACAAACGTGTTGAATGTCCTTGAATTTTTTTTAATATCTATTTAAGCTTGAACGATTCTACCATTTGAAAATATTTTTAGAAAAAATATTTTAAAAACCAATTTTTATTTATGAAAAATTTTATTTTTGGGGGCATTTGCGAAACGGCGCAGCTCACGTAAATCTTAATATTTCTTCAAAATATTTTGGATAATAAATATTCTACTTAATTTCGATTGTTTGTTGACTCGAAATTGTCTACTGTAAAATTGTTGGCCATAAAGTCTAACATCGCTTTAAAAGAATTTCAGTATTTAAAAAAAAAAGATCACCCTTTTATTTAATTCTGCACATTTTGCAATATTTTTTCATTTAACGGACAGCTAACATTTCGTTTGTGTTATTCACTAATTAATTGTTTCCCATTTTTTGTAAACATCTTCATAATTTTTAGCTCACGGGATTGTTTTTTTTTTATCAATTTCGCGTTTATACTGTTTTTGTTTTTGCTTTTGAAATTTTTTCCTCTGCTATTTCACTTCACCCATTCCCTGCCCAATCATCTTAACTTCCGCTTACAGTTAAATTCTATTTGTTATACGTGCCTTCTAATTGTTTGTGTGTTTTTTCTTTGGGCGTTTTTGTTGTTGTTTTGCACTCATTTGTAAAGTCTACATATTCGCCACTTGCTGATATTTGTCATAACTGATATGGGTGTTTTTGGTGTTTTTGGTGTTTCTGTTTTTGTGTCTTGTGCTGTTGTACTTTAAAAAAAATGCTGGAATTAATATCCCGTTGACATTCTCGTGCATTCGATTTCTTTAGTTAAGAAATTCCTAACCAATATGTACAACAATAAATGTTTTAATTGTTTAAAATTTCAATTACAGTGAAAACTTCGCGCGTGATAGATATTAGCACAAAACGCCAGGCAGCGCAAAAGTGGAAGCAGAGATAAAAAGGAATTCGAAACAAGCGGATATAATTGGATATTACCGATAGTGTTTTTGAGCGAGAAACGGTGAGTTCTTAAAAAAAAATGATTAACTAAAATTGTACTTTCTTTATGTTGCGAGTATTATAACTGCTAAAAAAATTTACAGTTCTAAAAAAAAAAGTCACAATATCTAAATAAGATAACTATTGCACGTATTTTTCTTGACTAAATCTACGGCTAAAAATTTTCTTAGTTCCGTAGTGAAATTTACTCGTTTCATTGCTTGCATCTTTCGTCAGTTTTATTAAGTAAATATACAAAGTAAATATTTTTGTCATCTTCGGTAAACTTGTCATTATTTTTTCCGTATACGTTGCGCATTCGAAAATAGTTGAAACAAATTTTTCGACAAGTTTGTACAGCATTGGGGCATGTACCGCAATCTATTATAATTTTAACTTTGCTATGTATATTTTTTTTTCTACATATGTATATGAAAAATTCATTGCACAACTACAAGTCATTAGGAACGAACAATTGCTAATGAAATGTTTCATTAAGTAGAGCAAATAGGAAAGGAAAAATATTGAAATAATAAAAACACCTTATGACTAAAAACTAACAAATTGGCAAAAGCAACTCATTGAGTGTCTCATTAATTTTGTTAAACGAATCCACAATTGAAAACCAAATATAAATAATATTAAATGTTGATGTGACACTTCAAATTTGCATAGCTGATTATCCGATGCATTTAGAGGTACTAGCTATGTAGCTAAAGGCGTAGAGTTGGAACATTCGAGCACATACACTGGTCGAAAAAATAATAGCCGCACATTCGCTTGGATTGGTTTACATATATTATTCTGTTTTTATTTATTCATACAATTCTTTGTTTCTTTACCTACAAAAAATCTGCTAAATTAAATCTTCAACTTAGAAAAAAAATTAAAAAAAAAATTTGTTTTTAATAATTTTTTAAATTTTTTTTTGAGTAAGTATGCAGAAACGAAGTGCAAGTTTAAAGTGACTAAAAATTTCTGTTGTTTTTCATAAGCAAAAAAAAATTTGTATTAAAAACTAGAAAACAATTTTATACACGCTTTTTAAATTCAACGAGCGACTATTATTTTTCCAAACAGTGTATGTACGTTTGTATTGGTATAGAAATATTGTATTGGTAGTTTGGTGTTATTTGTACTTCCGTTAGAGCTGACTCGGTCTCGAATGGACCACGTGATCATACAAATGTTAGGTGCAAATTTATTGCCTAAAATAAAGTTAAAAAGAAAAAAAATTAAAAAATGCTATTTAAAAAAGTTATAGAAGATAGATTCAAGCAATGTCAAAAAAAAATAAAACCAAATAAAAAATTTTAATAAATAAAGAAAAATTAGATAACAGAAATAAGACAAAAATTAAATAAAAGAGGACTTTGATTGAATAAAAAACATAATATGAAATGAAAAGCAACAAAAAACGAGCAAAAAAATGAAGAAATTAATTAAGAAAATAAACAAAGTAAAACAAAACAAAAAAAAAATACAAATATGAAAAAATAAAACTGAATAAAAAAAAAAACGTAAAAACAAAATTTAAATAAAATAAAATAGAATGAGATAAATGAAAACAAACAAAAAAATATCAATCAAAAAAATAAAAATTATAACAAAATTGAAAAAGTAAAATAAAAAACAGCAAATAAAATATGCGATACAAAAATTAAATATAATAAAATGAAATAAAATAAAATGCAAAAATAAAAATATAAAATAAATTGAAATAATACAGTATAAAAAAATGAAAAAAATTAACACAATAAATTAAAGCGAAATAAAAACGAATAAAATGAAACAATAGAAAAATTAAAATGAAAAAATAAAATAAAAAATGCAATACAAAAATAAAATATAACAAAATGAAACAAAATAAAATGCAAAAAATATATAAAAAGTAAATTAAAAAAATATAAAAAGTAAAATAAAATAGAATGAAATAAATTAAAACGAAATAAAAACAAATTAATAGAAATATATAGAGTGAAATAAAATAAAACCAAAGAAAAATAAAAATGAGATCAAATAAAAAAAAAATTAAAAAAATGCATGAAAGTAAAATAAAACAGAAATATCTGCTCCCAAAAATGTATTTTGGTGTTGAATCTTGAGACAATGGATAACTTGATGAGTCGCTAGAGTAATAGATTAGATACATTTAGGATCAATAAGAATTTTACCTCATACATATTTATAAATACATAAACAAATTTAATTTATAGCTTTATTAAAAAAAGTTTCTTTTGAATATGATCCAAATTGGAGCATTAAAAAGGCTTCTGAAAAAATTCGCAGCTTACTGGTTTCAAATGGATTGTATCGCTTCACGCACAATCTATCGAAGATCAAAGAGCAGCCAATTGCATATTTTGTCACTCAAGAAATTATCTAAAATATATTAACACCCCTACAAAATTCACGTCTTTGAAAAAGTAAAAGTCCGTTAACAATATGCTAAAACATCTATTTACACAATGAATGTAATAAATTTACTAATTTGTCGATTGAAATTTGCATTTTTTCTCTGGTTTTCGATCGAATAGAAATGCGCCGAAATACTTTCGATTTAACTTGACTTTCTTTCACATTCAGTCGATAGGAGCTGCGGTTTTTAATTAATACACACATTGTATACATGTATGGGTGCATAATAAATCACACACACACACGCTCTCACGCACTCACGCCTGCCTATAGCGTAAAGGTAGCGGTTAAACGTCGTTGAACTTCTTTCAACAAAACTATGAATGTGTAGCCTCATTTGATCTCATAATCACTTTGCACCCGAACGATGAAAGGTCTGAAGGTGTCTTATTAGTAAGCGTTAAACGCACACATGTACATATGTTTGTGTGTATATGTATGTGTATATATTTTTGAATTAATATGCGCTTAATTATAATATCAATATTTATTAGTAGATATATAATGCTTTTGCGTGCAAGCTCAAATTTCCATTTCCAATTCCCCTTTTGAATTTCTGCGTTTATTTTGTTATTTTGCTGCTGTTGTTGTTGTTGTTGCTGCTGTTTGTAATGTCGCACCAACAGCTAGTACCAACTGAAGCTGCATCTCTGCATTTGCTATTTCATTATTGTTTTTTTTTAGTTTAATTTTTCGCTTATGTCAGTTTATGGTTTTCTCTCACACGTAGCGCGTATGTATGTAGTATGTGTTGTGCTTCCTCTGCGTACTTTGAACCGCATTACCACATTTGCTTAGTTGCTAGTTCATTATACCGGCCAAAGATGCAAGTGCGCTCTATGCATTCAAAATAGAGAAAAAATTTGCAAATTGAAAAACGAGAATGAATTTACGCACCAACGTTTGATGTTACAAGTACCAGGTGTTTTATCAATCAAAAGTTAATATTCGGTAGCTTAATTTTTTTTAATATTACTAAAAAACCAGCTCGTTGTTCCTGCTAATATTTATTTATTAATTTCACCTACCATGTACCAGAAAATAAATTTCGGCCTTTGTCACATATTTATAATATGTAGATGGCAACCTTCTAAAAAAATTTTGGTATTTTAATATTTTTTATCCTTGAGTATAATTTGATAAAATTTTACTTTTTTATATAATTTATTTATAATTAAATTAAATTTGACTTTTCAAACAGGTGACAACCCTCTCCATGATATAAATATGAACTTTCTTCTCGCTTCGCACCCTATTCTAAAAGATTTTTCTAAGAGTTAATATTTTACTAGAAAATTTTCAGCATTATACTCGATCGAATTCAAAGCTTGCAAATTTATCTATCAACGTATTAAAAAAGTCTTAGGTATAAGGTCGCAAATTGTAACTAAATTTTTATTGTCAAGAAATTTAGAAACAATGGCTAAATCCACAATGTAATTGCTATTTGATATGTAAACAAAATTTTATCATCAAACAATGTTGACTTTATAAATCGTAAAAGCATTGTTTTTCATATTCCAGTTACGATTTAGACAAGTGAATATAAAATATTGATTTCCTCAATTTATAAATTATCTTCAAGCATACTTCTTTGAAATCGATAAAAAGATAAGGTACACTTACAAAGTAGTAAAAAAACAACAAGAACAACAACAGCGTTAAAAGTAAAATATTCTTAGAAAAGTTATGACACTTTATAATTGTCGCAATATTTTATTAGCTCTATAAAAAAATCTATAACATTGTTTTACGTTCATAAATGACGCAAATATTTCCAAACTTTTATAGATACAATGTTTGCTAAAAAGTTTAATTTACCTAACAAAAATATAAAAAAGGAATTTCTAAAACATCTCCCTTAAAAACTAAACGAAAATTCGACGAAATATTCCCAAACAATGCTCAGGACTAGAGATGGAAAATTTCGCAGCCACAAAATTATGCAATAACCATTTAAAATTAAAAAAAAAAATAAAATAAATTATTTGTGAACAAAATGAAACTTTGATTTTTTTATTTTTAAAAATTATCTATATATAATGTTTCTAGTTACGAAATAGGTTATTTAGGAAACAGATTTTCTTGCTGACAATGTGATTTGTAACATCCACTTGTCATTCAAAGATTTTTTTTGGGTTTAAAATTCTTAAAATGTTTTAACAAATTTGCACTATCACTATTTTTCAACACTATTCCGACTGTCTTAGCGTTACAGTGATTTGTCTCAGCAAATAGCAAAAAAGAATTTTTCTTCAATCTTTGAGAAATTTATAGTTCTCAAATTGATAACAAACATTACTGAACAAAATGCAAATATTTCTCAGTATCAATAGTTTTACTTAAAGAGAAGCAAGTGAAAAATGCCAACAGCTAAATAAATTCCAGGCGCCACTTTTACACTAATTACAATTGAATCTTTTAATCATCAAAATTTGTTCTGTATTTTTTCGCGATTTCTTTATCTGAGATCATAAAGATGTTTACAAGTTAATGTAGTGGCTTGAAAAGTAAACAGCTGTGGGCAAAAATTAAAAATACCTAAAAAAAACAATAATCAGAGGTTATTAAACTGTAAAAATTGCGAACTTTTTTTTATCTCTAGTAAATTTATATTTTTTGTTGTTAAGTTTTCTGTATGAAAAGAAAACAATAATACTCGTAACGTGCCAAAAAATTGTCAATACAAGTAAGCAAAACTGAATGCGTCAGTTTAAGAAATAGGTTGCACAAATAAGAGCAACACAATTGAATATAATTTATATACAAGTAGTACATATGCTCGAAAACGGGAGTGTTTTTCGGTCAATAGAAACAAGCAAACAAAATATTACTCAAAGTTAAATAACAACTAAAAAAAATATTTTGACTTAAAATGCCAACGCTTAGCTAAGCGCTCTACTGTAAACAGGTATCGGAGCCGTGAGCTACAAGTGTGTTATCGATATATTTGCCTCAGTAATATATGAACGCCTACAAAACGTTTACAGTCGGATATCGAACCTTTTTTGTGGTGAAGTTAAACTTTAAATTATTTATCTAAAGATTTTTAGACAAAGGGGGAAAAAGTGGTAAAATCAAATAACTCACAGAAATCTCACATTAAGTAGCAAAATTTTATGAGGAACATTTTTATAAGAGGCATGTTGAAAATCCTTCAGAAACCCGCAACAGTATGTATTCCACTGGTCGCTAGAGGCTTAAAATCAAGAATAACTGTTATCTGGAACTAAAATAACTATTATCTGGAACTTACAAATTGAAAATGTCGCCCGTATTATAAAATTTAAAAAAGTTGTTTCATAATAGTTATTAGATGAGAAATATAATAACTGTTATGCAGGATAACTATTTTTTCCGTTCCCAATGAGAAATACTTTCCAACATTTATTATAAATATAAGATTATAAGATTTATTTTCCAACATTTATTTTTTACGATAACTGTTATGAGGGAGAAATATTGGTTCCCTTGGCAGTAAAAGTTATTTTCCAACATTTTTTTTTATGTTGCCTTATAATTGTTATGCAGGATAAATATTTTTTTTGTTGCCCATAGGAGTTATTTTCCAATGTTCATTGTTTGTGCTATCTGGTAACTGTTATGTGAGAGAAAAATGTTTTTCGTGGCCAAAAATAGTTATTTTTCAATATATCATTAACGTTGCCTAATAACTGCTAAGAAAGATAAATGTTTTTTCGTGAATTATAAAAGTTATTTTCCAAAGTCAAGTTGTTTTATAACTGTTACGCAGGAGAGATATTTTTTCCATCGCGAATAAGAATTATTTTCCAACATTTATTTCTCACGTTGCCAGATAACTGTTAAGCGAGAGATTTTTTCTCCGCTGCCAATAAATCTTATTCCATAATATTTATGTTTTACATTGTAATAATAGGATATAACTCTTATCGGCGAAATAAAAAAAAATATATTTTTCTATTAACTATTATGTATTAACACACTTGCAATAGACTTGTAACTGTTATGCCCCTACTTAAAATGCTCAGGTAGTTTTTTCTTACAGCTGTTAAAAGCTTAACAGGCGTCTCAATGTTAATACCAGAGCAAAATGGCACACTAAGGAAGCCAAATATATTTCTCAACAATAAAACGATTTGTTTAAACGGCTTTGGTGGAAAAGGGTGTTTTTTGTAGCGATTTAAAAACAAATAGTCTACAATTAGTTAAATCTAGGAAGTGTTACCAAGAAAAGTGGTTTTAATTTGTTTTGCCCTGCAGTAACTTGATAAGCGTTAACGTCGCTAAAAATTAGATTTTAATTGTACTATACAAAGCCACTACCAAAAGTGGCATGAAAAATAGTTAGAAACAATTATAAAAAGTAACATATCGCCAAGCAAAGACAACTATTACATGTGAAGTTACTTAAGCGCATGCTTGTCTTTTGTTTTTGTTCAACAACTTTCTCATTTGCTTTTGCACCTACAAATCGCGCCCATAAATAATTTCATTTTATAAGATTTGCTTAGAGTTGGCAGTAGAAGGGAAAAGACAAACAAATTATTGCCATTAAAAAGTTTACAAAAGTGTTTCTAGTTGTGTGAGGATTTGTGGGTAAAAAAAGGTAGTGCGAAATTTTTATAAAGTGTTTTTTTTTGCGCAATAAATACAGAGAATTTCCGTTTTGCCATTTACGCAGACATTTTTGCGCAAAAATTTCGCTAGACTTTGCATCTAATGCCATACTTCCTCATTACTTATTTTCATACCATTTATGGCATTACTTTGTGATAATCCCATAGTATTAGACAATTTTTAACCACAGTTTTGCTGTTATCGCAATTTTTTTGCTTATCAATGGCGCTAGACGTGGTATGCGAAAAACCTTTGACGTAAGCGCAGTTATTGCAGTGCAATCTTGAGAGACTGAAAATTTCAAATATAGAAAATAATTTTTTAAATACTCGTATACAAACTTGTACATATATTGCAGTTATGTTTTTAAATTCATTTCGACAAATTTCCAAGTTGTGATTTTCACTGATTATCATAAACATTTTGCTGCTCATTGGCGCCCGCAGATTATTCATACACCGCACGCATACACGTATACAAACATATATACGATATAAAGAAATAGTTGTGTTTGCATCTGTGTACGTGTGAATATTTCAATAGCTTTTCGTTGCCATTTATTTGTACATGCTCTGCATAGTTACTACAAATTTACTATTTCTATTCGGCTTGAAAAAAAAGAGCGCGAAATCGGCATCATTGCCGTTCCCAGGCCGTATCGCAGCCAAGCACAGTTGAATGTGTATGTATGTATGTAGTATGTAAAAAGCAGGTAAATAGATAATTGCCGACGTGCGGCAACGTACCAATCAGGCGAACAATTTTATTATACTCTTTCATAACTGGAGCGTAGTTAGTGGAGTGGTCAGAAGAGGGTTGGTGGAGCTTTCGCAAGTTATAGTGTTTTTTTTTTTGTATGCGAGAGTGTTGGTGTGTTTGTGTGTGTGTGTGTGTGAGGGTTGTAGTGTGCCTTAACCTTGAAAACTTTGAATTGTTGCTAATGATTTGAATTTATTTTTGTTTTGCTATATTTATTTATTTGCTTTAGGTATTTTAGTGGCTTCGTTATTTTACCAATTTACTCGGTTGCTTTTGATTTATTTCTATCAATAATGTTTGTTATTTGTTTTTATTATTCGGCTTTTGCCGCATTGTTTGCATTTGTTGTATCTTGCTTCATTTTGTTTCAGTTTAGTTTAGTTAATTTAATTTACTCTTTTTTTATTTTATTGCAATTCAGTGACCAAATTGAAAACGTTGCTCGAATTCGGAAATTTAACAAGTGATGCTGTTTATCCGCTGCCAATAGTTGTTATTTTTCAACGCTTATTTTTTACGTTGCCCGATAACTGTTATACAGGGAAAATGTTTTATTCATTGCCAATAATTACCCGATAACAGTTATATAGAGAAAATACGTTATCCTTTGCCAATAATTGTTATTTCCCAATGTTTATTTTTATTCGCCCGATAACTGTTATACAAGAAAGATAGCTGTTATATAGAGAAAATACTTTATCCTTTGCCAACGTTTACTTTTACGTTGCCCTATAACTGTTATACAGGAGTAACTATTTTTTCCCAGTATTCATATGTCTATGATTTTTCGGCCTGTTTTTATGTCTATGATTTTTTATTTTTTTTATTTATTTTTTACGTTGCCCGATAACTGTTATACATGGAAAATATTTTATTCAATTCCAATAATTGTCCGATAACTGTTATATAGGGAAAATTTTATATCCTTTGCCAATAATTTTTATTTTCGTAGGTTTATTTTTATTCGTCCGATAACTGTTATGCAAGAAAGATATTTTATCCCTTGCCAATAATTATTTTCCAACATTTATTTCTACGTTTCCCGATAACTGTTATACAGGGGAAATATTTTATCCCTTGTCAATAGTTGTTATTTTCCAACGTTTATTTTTACGTCGCCCGATAACTGTTATACAGAGGAAATATTTGATCCGTTGTCAATAAGTGTTATTTCCAAAACTTATGTTTTACGTTGTCTGATAACTGTTATACAAGACACATGTTTTATCTTTATTTGCGCCCGCAAGGATTCGAACCGGGACAACCCGAATGAAGCGCACGCACGCGGCCACAGCAGCCGCCTATTCTTTATGATGGGACTTTAAAAACGTGGCAGACGCTGTCCTGCCTATATTTATTTAT
The DNA here is from genome assembly GCA_951828415.1 of Anomoia purmunda. Classification (NCBI taxonomy): domain Eukaryota; kingdom Metazoa; phylum Arthropoda; class Insecta; order Diptera; family Tephritidae; genus Anomoia; species Anomoia purmunda. The sequence continues at coordinate 114,301,727 of OX639997.1, forward strand.
TAATTGCCCTTTGCATTTGAACCAGAAAGCTAATTTCAATTTCAATCACATAAAGCAGGTGACAACCCTCTCAGAAATATAGGTCCTTGGCGAGTCGAGCAGTTTGACACTAATACTTTAATATTATATATTTTTGTTTACAATTTAATCAAATATGACTTTTAAAAAAGGTGGCAACCCTCTTAAAAATGTGCCTATAAACTTTCTTCTAGTGAAGCGAACGGTTTGACGGCTATATTTTACTATTTCACATAACTTTTGTATAATTTAAATAAATTCAACTTTTCAAATAGGTGGCAGCACTCTAGCGAGCATAAAATATACATTACGATATTACGATCATCAGTTTCAGAGGAGTGCTACCACAAACACCATGACACGAGATTTTTATATATACATGAGATATAATCTCATCTTGTTCCTTTTTCCTTTGCATTTAGGTTAGCAATCGCTAATAAAACTATTTTTCATCAGAAATCGTGCAAGGTAAAGTGATTTTTTTTGCAACATATACGCATGAAAACCTCCAAAAAACAAGAGGTAATCAAACAATACCCAAGCCGAGTCACGCGCAACTAATCGGTAATGGGAGCTACAGGGCGTATGATAAACTAAACTTCTAATGCAATGCAAGGCATTTGTGTGTCAATGTTGCACAACTAAAGGCTGCACGTACAATGAAAACCAATTGAATTAGCTATTTAACTAATTACTAGAGATATCAAAACAAGTACAACATTAAAAATATACAAAAACAAAAACTAACAACTGACTTACAAAAATACAACGTTTATAGAACTCCAACACATCATTTTCGCCTGTGACAAAATATCCAATCACCTTGTTAAATGTGCGTGCATACAACAGTTATTTAGATATATACCTACTATATATGACAAATCAACAATATTATAAATAAAGTAAACTCAGAAAGTAAACAAACGATAAGTCAACAGCAATTTTTTAAGTTGTTATATTTGCTAGCTACCGCTAAATACTGTAATAATAATGTGCCAAATGTGGCGGGATGTGGGTGGAGGTGCGCCAATTCGACAGCCGTTAGACTTTAGACATAACTCAATACAGTCACCAATTTGCGAGTGCTATTCTCCAGTTGCACTGTTTTATTTTTTTGTTTGCTTTTTGGTTTCATTGTAAGCGCCAATCCCACTGCAGGCTGACTGCCTGTCTGCTCGGCCGCTAGCTGACCTGCCTGCCTGCCTACCTGAATACCTACACTGCATTCTATTTAACTGCCATGAATTATACTCATTCGCCGCTTTTTCTGCTGCTCAAGGAACCAGCTAAATATACTATATAAAAACAAATAACAACAATCGTTGCTACATATTAGTGCCAAGTCAGAGCTTAGGTACAGTTGCTTAGAGTCAGCGCGGCGTAAGTTGAATGATTAGTTTGCCTTAAATATGTCAGTAAGGCAGTGAGTTAGTGTGTCGTTGGCGCTGTTCATAAGTGAGTCATTTGATTCTGTGCGGAATGTGCGGGTATCAGAAAAAAAAATATATATACATATATAAAATTAAATTAAAAAATTGCGCAAAAGATAACATTTTTTTATATATTCTGGTAAAAAAACAAGTTTTCGCAAATTATTTTGTCAACCAACGTAAAAGGCTGTGAGTAATAAATTGATAAATAAATGTGTAGTATATAAGGCGCTCAATGGACCTTAGTTATACTAAACGCTCAAAAAAACAAGGATGCCAAATAAAATGAAGAATGCGTTGAAAGCGAAAATAAAAAAAGCGTGGGGTAGTTAAAGCTGCTTATCAAATAAGAAAATTATTTTAAAATGATAGTCATAGAAATGGCAATTAGTCACTTCAGCGAATATTTTTTTTTACGAATTTGCTATCAGAGTTGAACTCACTTAAGACTAAAATTTAGGAAAATTCTCTTCACATATCCCTAAGTGCTTAGGGCGATGTTCCAGGAAAAAAGACCGATTTTTGTTTTATAAAATTGGTTAGAATTCACAAAGAAACCAATATTTTTTTATAGATTTTTTGTTTTTTAATTCTACTATGCTGCTATTTTTTTTTTATTATTTTCTATTTTAAAATGGCAGAATGAAGTCTGAAATGATGGATAGTTAAGCAATGGTTATTAAATAAAAAAAATTATAACTAAATAAGTTTTACTAACAAGTAAAAAAACTCATAGGCTTTGTTTTTGAGTTCTGTTATTTTGAAAATGGTAAAAAAATAAAAAAAATACTTACAAAAATATTGACTTCTTTTCCAGAGTTTCGTTATTAATTTAAAAACAATAAAAAAATTCGTGACCGTTTTAGACTTTTTTTTATAAATTAAAAAAAATTTCAAAAATTATAGGCTTCTTTAGAGTTTCCTTATTAGTAAAAAAATTATAAATTATAAGAGTTTTAAAGGCTTTGCTATTAATTAAAAAATAAATATAGGGGTTTCTAGTTTAATTAATAATTAAAACAATAAAAAAAATTAAAGAGTTTCGTTGTTAAATAAGAAAAGATCGTTTTTCAGACTACTCATTGGTTAACGGATAGTCGAAAGCGAACGGTTAATGCTATTCGACTATCAATCATGAAAAAGTAGCTTTTAAATAATATGGGACAAATAGTATTTGAAATAAAAATCCGTTATTCTTGAACTTACAAATTTTCGATCATAATAAAGGTGGACAAATTTTTTGGCGATGGAAAACATATTTTTTATGAACGAAAAAAAATATAACAAAATACCGATATAATATATACAAAATATGTTATTATTTTTGCAAACACAAAATTGAAATAATACATTTTTATCTAATCATTTAAACCACTGACTTAAAATTATTTAAGAAAGTTCCAAGGTTCATAAATATAATCAGCAATTTTTTGAAATAGCCATAAATAGCAGCGCTATTATTCATTCTATTTAATTAACTGGGATTTTTGTATTTAATTAATTATTTTCATTCTCGTTTTTTCGCATATTATATAATTTATTTTCTCACTGATTAATAATTTATTTCCCTATTCATCAAAATTCTCACAGATAATAACTATCATTACGCTACAACTTAGCACAGTTCGTACATGTTGAGTACAATCATTAATCAAATGTTGGACGAGTGACTGACTCACCACAAACGCGCCAACCAAGTTATTCCCCAAATGAAGGCAAAGAGTGAGAGAGAGAGATCGAGGGGGGAGCTAATTGGACAGACACTAACTCACATTTTAAGCAACAAATATACATAGCTATCTACAACTTTTTGACGTTAACGTTTTTTTTTTATTTGCCTTCATTTATGTATATTTATAACTGTATTTTTCTAACATTCAAACAAATATTCTTCACCTTTAATTCTTTTTGCGCTTAGAAACGCGTCACGAGCTTCACTTTTCCACATTTTATGCAAATTTGCGTATTCTTTTTAAGTTTAAAATTGTGGGTTTTTTGCAGGCAGTGTGCAGCTCCTCAACTAAGTTTTCGAATATAAAGAATATTATTTAATGTATAGTGCAAAATTGACGCTTCGTTGAAGTTTGTAAATTTTTTGATTTCATATTCACATTTCAATTTTTTTTTGCAATTAATTAGCGCTTTTCAAAACCTGACTGACATTCAAAAGATGTGAATATTTTTTTCTTCTGTCAGTGTAAGTGTTGATTAAGTACACAAATTTACATTGCCACCTACATACTTGCTGCTCGACATCCAAAGTAAACAATTCAGTTTTGTTTCAAAACATCTAAGTGTATTGCAGCTGTATTATTTGCAAATTTTTATTGATAACTTAATACCCATAAAAACAATAAATAATTACTTGTATTGGTTTACCATGAACTGAAAAAATCGCGTATACGTTTAACAAATATGAAAATAAAAATAAAAAAACAATTTTAAATTATCAAAACAAGATATGCAATCAGGTATTCAGTAATCGTATGAGTATTTGATATTTTTCATTACTCATTTATTTGTTTATAGCTCTTGTATTTTTTGCTCGCTGTTCTTGTTGTTACATAAAACAATACACTGCGAAAAGGTGAACTAGATTTTATGAAATTGATTGATGAGAACTTGTAATTGTTGATCGTTTGGAAATTGTCGTTGAGCTTCGTAAGACTCCAAAAAAATATATATCTACATATATCAAGCGGAATTAAACAAAAAATTCGAAGTCGAAATTTGAATATTACTTATTCTGTTCGAAATTCTCGACATTAGTCACAGCGACAGAGACTTTCGAAGCACTTCATTCCTTCCCCTTGCTTTTTATAGCAGTGGCAACAGTTTGAAGGGCTCGGTTCTTGAAACGATGGTTAGATCGCTGAAACAAAGGTTTCTCGACCAAAACATCCTAGCTTATTGCTTAGCGTAGAATCCAGTGTTTTGTGACCGTCCTAACTGTACATAAATTTAAAAAATTCCCTCTTATCAGGTTCCAGCGATGGTCTGCGACTAATCTGAGTTTCACCACTAAATTTGAACTTTAAAGAAGTTTAGGTTTTGAATTGTAAAATATATTACCTATCATAACAAGCTATGTATTTTTTCTAAATTAGTCCAAGTACCTACTAATCGCTAATTAAATGTAAACGAATCAAAAGTGAATGGAAGGAACTTCGAACGGCTTTGGAAAAAAATCAACAAAATGGGGTATGCAATGAAAAAATTTTACACACAATCAGTGAGGTCAGTAGATATAAATAGTGAAGTGCTTGAAAATATACAATAAAAAAAAAACCCGAAACAATCATCAAATAACTACAACTATCTGAAATAAAAGCAATAAACTGAGTAAACTTGAACATATACGTAAAAAAGTTCAAATAATCAGAGCAGTCATGGAATTCGCTTATAGAAAAAAATTGGCGCCATTACATTCCCCTTCAAAGGCATTATCGATGAAAAAAAAACAATAAAACAAAGCAACAATAACAACAGCTTTTAATGAGAGATTCACAAAAAACGGCTAACAACTAATATATGGAATTGCATCACCGAAATATACTATTTGTTTGCACACGCGAAGTCAAAAAGAAAATATTTCGAAATAAAGCAACATAAAATAAAATAGAACGAAATAAAAAATAAAAAAAAAAATAAAAAACCATTGATAATTAAATTAAATACAATTAAATGGAATGAAAAAAAATAAACAAAAATTAAATACGGAAATAAAGTAAAATAAACTAAAACATACAAAAGGAATTAAAAATAAAATGAAATAAAATAAAATAAATAAATATAAAATAAAATAAACCAAAACAAGTCAAATAAAATATTATAAACTCGAAATAAAATGAAATAAAATCAAATTTTAATGATAAAAAAATAAAAGCAAATTAAAGACAAAATAAAGTAAATAAAAACAAAATAAACTAAATTTAAAAATTACAAAATAACATAAGAAAATGAAGTGAATGAAAATAAAATAAAGTAAAAAAATAAAAAAATTGAAATAAAAAAAAATAAAATAAATTGACCTTGGTGAAATAGAATGAAAACTATATTAAATTAATCAGAAAAAATAAAATACTATAAAAAAAAAAAATTATGAAATAAGAGAAAGTACATTTGAAAAAATATTTGAAATTAAAAATGAAATGTTATAAAATAAAATAAATCAGAGCAATAAAAAAACAACAAATGTAAAAAGATGAAAATGTTTAAAACAGATCAATTCAAATTAATTAAAATAAATTAAAAAAGAAAAAACAAGATGAAATAAAATAAAATGGAATGATATAAAAAATTAAGCAAAAAAAAAAGATAAAATAAATAAAACAAATTAAAGGAAACAAAATGAATTAAATACAAATTTACAAAAATTAAATAAAATAAATTATAATAGATAAATATGAAAATAATGATATAAGAAACAACAATGAAAAAAATTTAAATAAAAGAATTAATTTTTGCTTTTTTGGTTTTTATTTATAACTGATAAAAGGTTATAAAATGAAATCAAATGGGATGAACCAGGAAAAAAATATATTAAAACAAATTAAATGAAATAAAATAAAATATATATAAACCAGATAAAATAAAAACCAACTAAAAAAGAAAATGAGGTAAAATAAAAAAGAAATAAAAATAAAAAAGCAAAAATAAAATTAATTCAAATAGATAAAAGTAAATACAACAAAAAAACAATATAATAAAATAGAAAATAAAACAAAATAAATTAAGAAACGCAAAGAAATAAACTTAAATAAAATAAAATAGAAAAATCAAATAAACTAAGAAAAAGAAATTGAAATAAAATAAAGTAAAATAAATACAACAAAATAAAATAAAATAATATTAAATCTAATAATAAAAAAATTAAATAAAAAATATAACATAAAAGAAAATAAATCAGCAATAAATGAAATCAATTAGAATCAAGGAACTAAAATCAAATATATATAAATTGGTTCACTACTCGTATTATTTTTTATAATATAAATTTTTTATTAAAATATAACTCATTCAATAATGAAAGCCATAGAAGTAAGTACAAATTTCAAACTTTGTACAAAATTCACGAATATCGAAAGTTTCAAAAATTGCAAACCTTTTAACTAGAATTTTTAGAAAAATTTCGGGAATTTTCTGCCACTTAAAACTTGCACCTTGTTATACTATGAATGTACTACTAAACTGCGTACTCCAAATTTTTGAAAAAATTCGGTTTAGGAGATTTGAAATTTTGAGGAATTTTTTTTGAAATTTGCTGAATTTTTGAAATGTGTACTTATTCGATTTTTGTTCAAAAATGAGATATATTTTGATTGAAACTTTACATACATACTACATATGAAGTATGCAAAATCAAATAAAATGAAATATGTAAATACATGAATAAAATATATATAAAAAAATAGAAAAAACTAAATTTAAACTGGGTCAATTAAAATGAAAGAAAAAATGATGAAAAAGAAGATGACTCTTTAATTGAATTAGTGCAAAATTATCCTGTTACCACAGAAATTGTGCAAAATTCAACTTGAATAAATTCAAATGCATAATTTTTTGCCAGCGCCCAGCCAACAACAAGAATTCCTTCTGTAAACGAGTTAACAATCTTTTCGCCGCTATGACGAGTTTACCACACCAAAAATGCAGTAACAAAGAGAGCGAGAGACCGACCGCCAAACGAGTTATGAGCCGCATCGGTACTTGGGTAGATGCGGAAGTAGAACACGAGCTTTGTGAGCGAGCGCATTCGGCGTGCCGTGGAGGTGGGCTTGGCTGGGGCTCTATCAAGTTGCATGCCAGTGGACGCGTAATTGGAGTAACGGATTGTAGTTAAAAACAAAAAAAAAAAACAGAAAAAAGATAACAACAAGTTATGATAAATCAAGTTATTGAAAAACTGCAGAAAGAAAAGAGCAAAACAATAATGAAAACAACAGAGAAGGCATTGCACGCGACAACGACGTAATTGGGCGTATTAAATTAATGTAAATCGTATATGGAATAGTTAAAGTGACAAATTGAGACACAAGAAAAAAATATACAAAAGCAAAAAGTAATGTGTATAAATATTAAATGAACTAAGTGAAATGCGACTAATATTACGAAAACAAAAAAAATATAGCAAACAACGCTTCTTCGTGTGACTTATGCAAAAAAAATCCCATTTCTTACAAAAATAAACTCGTCCGAGTTGCATATCAATGTCATAAAAATTTTTTGTTTTTTTTTTTGTGTTGACATTTTGTAAAACTGTTACTTCATACTCACACTGCATAAAATTGCAAATCAACCGCTTTGGCTGGCCATCCACCTTATCGCTGTATGCTCATAAAGTTTATTAAAAACTTCATAAACGCATCACCACCGTCGGCATGCTGTACCAGTCATGCAAATCTCAGCTCAGCTGATAGTCACTGTACTTAGTTAAATCATTCATTGACTTGTTGTTTGGCAGCAAAACAAGTCGCGTATGGCAAATGAAGCAACAAACTGTCAAATTGCTTGCACGCTTAGCCAATGCGATTTAAAGCGAGTGAATGGCTATTTAAATGACCACTGACCATGGGCTATTAGATATGTATGTAGATATCACAATGCACACTCACTCGCATGTCTGCTCAACTCAAGTTGCATGACAGATGATCAAATGATATCTTAATGTGCAAAAGAAAATCGTCGAAATATATATAAAAATTGCAGACGCAAGTGTATACCCCATTTACGTATTTGAATAGCTAGCTAGTGAGTTAGAAAATATTGTTGTTTACATGCCAATCGATAGACTCCATTATAACCGTTGATATAAAATCATAACAGAAGACCATAAAATCTCCGCAGTAGCAAGAAGATAAATTAGCGATAGGACTAATCATTCTAAGGTTCTTGATAAGCTTCTCACTTTGGAAGTAAATATGTGGAAACCACTGTAAAAAATTTGAACATCGTCTTCCACGGAATGTTAAGTACAGCCAACGCAAGTGCCACCAGACGGTGCCTTGCTAAGTGGCGCCAGCTAGAGACCCCAAGTGAAGCCAAGTCCTTCTCCATATGGTCTTTCCTCTTTCCCTGCCACCACCAGCAGCTACCGCGTTGAATACTTTCAACACTGGAGCATTTTCGACACTGAATCTTCATCCACTGAACTATGTCCGTGTCGCTGTAAAACTCATTCTGCTCATCGATCCCTCGCCTGTAGTGTTCGCCGTCGCAAAGGCGTAAACTTACAAAATCTTTTGGACAATAATTCTCTCGAATACTCCAAAGGCCATCTCATCCGATGTTGACATTGCCGATGTTTCAGCGCCATAAAATAGCACTGGCCTGGCGAGAGACTTATAGCGTGTGATTTTGGTTCGTCGAGAGAGGGCTTTACCACTTCATTGCCTACTCAGCGCAAAGTAGAATATTTTTTTAAGAGAGATTCTAGGTTAGCTTTCGAGGCTGACATTGGTGCACTGGTCTAGGTGCAGTTTATTACTGAGGTTACTTCTTATGCAATGAGAGCGGTAAATTAAAAATTAGCCCCCAGTCAGCAGGGCTATGTCGAAAGAAAGTTAGCTAAATCGGTATTCGATGTGATAATGTCAAATAAATTGGAAAAGGGACATTCTTAGGAAGGTTTATTAAATATACATGTTTTAGCTGGATTTGAGCCTGCTTTTATTTATATCGAAAATAATTTTCGAGCTCAAGGCCACCTTATTATTTGGAAAGCCAACAGTCTAAGCGGTAGACATTATAGGCGCTATTTTGGAGATCACCACATCACCTCAGATTCTTTCTAGACTTTGGCAGGAATTGATCCCCGGACTTACTAAACATTAAGCTGTATGATGTGGATTTCGAATTATTATTAGTATTATTATTATTACTATAAAGTTATGTTGACCTAAATAAATTACCTTCTGCGGCAAGTATACTAAATTTTTTATATTTTTATTAAACAAAATTCAATTTTCATTTAAGGCGATTGCGGCTGCTTTTAAAGCGCGGCTAAGATGGAAAATTATCGTAATATCTACTATAATTTACTACTGGTTGTCTTAACGAACTGTGTTTTTGTTTTTTTTTTGTAGTTGCCAACCCTGTCTAATGCTCATCCCTAAAATTTAATATCATTCTTAATCGATCATTCTGTAATAACATTACTTTTACTTTCTGATCTTGCCAAATAAGAAACTGACTGATTTGAAGTTATTATTTCCAAAAGGATAAGTCAGTGTACTCTGTTTGCTTTTTCCATCTTCCTATTGCCGAACACAATATACTTTTGTTGTGTTTTTCTAATACTTTTCCAATAAAAAACTGGGCTTGATCTCAAAAACTATTGTTAATATAAAACAAAAAGGAAAAAAAGTTAATATCTAAGGCATTTTAAAAAAGTAAGTCGAAAATATCGATTAATCGATTAATATCTTTTTTGTGTGGCATTTAATCATTCCATACATCCCTATATATGACCTTCATTGGAAGGAGGTGGATACTCTGACTGGTCTTATTTGAAAATCCTAACCATACTTTTAACTTGTCTCATCGTGTACGGCATAGATTCGTCTCAGACGATTAATGCACGCCACCTGTTGCCACTTGCAAGACCACTTTGCGCAATTAAATGCCAACATGCGGTGGAAATGCAAAAAATTTCTACAAGCGTAGTGTTGCCACACCTGTTGCATTGCTGTGTTGGCAGTTAACAGCATTGCCAATACAAAAGCAAACATTCAACTGCAAGCAATTACATACCGACAGGAGTCCACAAAGGCCGTTTACTAAATACTACGCATGTATGTAGGTACATAGGCAATTTTATGCATTTTATTTTTATTGCATAAACTACACACACGTGTGTATGTGTGCTTGTGTGTTTGTTTGTTTGTTTGTAGATCTGTGTGATTACCCTATCCACATACTGTTATTGTATATATGTACATATGTAAGTAACTTTGCATGTAACATCTGGCCAACCATTCACCATTTTACTCACACTTGGTGCGTGAAAAGGTCGCTTTCAGCATTGGTTTTTCTACGCTTGTATTTATTTAGATATTTTATGAGTGCGATTTACCAAACAATTTCAGCATTCCAGCAACACACAAACGCATCGGCTGTGAATGCTACCAATTTGCTTGCCGCCGCAAGTAAACTCGCACAACACCAAACACCAAACACCAACAACAACAACAATGATGCCCTTCCCGAACATTCAGTTACTTAGTCAGTTACGTAGCCATTGTTGTTGGCAATGCGTTAGAGGCGATTGTTGGTTTTTACATTTGTTGCTGTTGTGTTTGTTGTTGTTGCACGAAAGCGTTAATGAATTGAATTTTGAAATATTGCCAAGTTGAATTGGCGGCCATGCTGCTGGTTTGATTTGACTCGACTTGACTGTCGACCGACTAAAGTGTAGCAGCTGTGTGCGCGCGCGCCTATCCCATGGGTTACAAGAAAGTGGGAGTTGTTGTTAATGAATTGTACTGTTTTCACTTTTCGCTCGGCTTTAATTGAAGTAATTTCTATAGTAGTGTTGTTTTTGTTGCCGCTCAGTTTTTTTTTTTTAAATATGGCAATTTATATGCATAACAGCTGTTGTGAATTAGTATTTCACATACATACATACGTACATTCTTAAAAAATATCTACATATGTGTGTGTGTGATAGAAATAACGAAAGTAATGCCTAACGTTGAGTGATTGCAAGGTGATCCGGCTGCGGGTAGATGCAGTAAAATAAGTCAATATGTATGTATGTATGTATGTATTTGAGTTGCCACATTAAGCTGAATTTGGTAATCACTTTTGATTGCAAGTTTGATGTACATATTTATAGCCGGCAAATATTGCCTATAGAAGGAGGCGATTTATAGAGTTCTCCTGCATTTGTTTCTTATTGAATTTTGCTTAATTTAAAAATAAATATATTTTATTCAACCACAAAAAAACTTCAAATTTTTTGGATATAAAAAAAAAAAAAAATTTCATGCAAATTTCAAATATCTTGCGTACGTAAATAGTTTTATAGCCCATTCAGTTTTAGTAGTTAGTTTAGTTTAAAAAAGTTCCAAACTTTTTGGCAATAAAAAAATTCAAAATATGTTCATAAAAATTTAAAATATTTAGGGCATGCAGTTTTTTTAGCCCTTTCAACTTTAGTATAATAAAATAGAAGTTTAGTGTAGCTAAACATCGCATTGAGTTTTGTCAATTTTTTTTTTTTCGAATTTCAATTATTCGTTATATGGCAACACTGTCAAAAAAAAAAAAAAAATATCACCAAAAATCAACGCAATTTGTGAGCTACTTAAAACTTATAATATTATATAAATTATATTATTATACTTATATGTAGTCGGCTAAAACTTACATAACTAAAAAAAATGTAAAAAAGTCTTCCTAAAAATTTTGAGATTTTTATGAAATTTGTTTGAAGTTTTACTAAAATTTACACAAAGTTTTATGCTTGGGTTTATATGGTTTTTGTTTTGTAGCATGAACTATATTTTTTGTAAAAAAATAATTCAAATATCATAAGAAATAAATTAAGTGTCGCATCTTGATAGCAAATGTTACATATTATTTGGTTTTTGGTTTGTAGCATGAACTATATTTTTTGTAAAAAAATAATTCAAATATCATAAGAAATAAATTAAGTGTCGCATCTTGATAGCAAATGTTTTATAGCTATGAAACGCACTATATTAATTTATACATTTATTTATATAGGCAGAAAATATTCAGTAAGTCATGCTGATATCCGAAAATAAAACCTTTATCTTTTGCCCACAGATTTGGCAAACATTTTTTTCTTCACAACTTTATTTTATTTCGATTTGAATTGATCAAAAATCGTTGGCCTTGTGTCTACTCTTAGAGCGAAAAATAAGTTACAACTGTAATTGACTGCCACAAAATTAGCACGACTATAAGTGGTGTAAAAACTGTGGAGGCTTTGAAGGGATTATTGGATGAGCCGATTGAGAATTTCAGGCTTGACAGCATGACCTATGAAATATTATTAAATTTATAAAAAATACATAAGCAATCAATTTTTAAATCCTTCCTTCAGTGTTGCATACAGTGAGCTGCTATATGCTTGTATCTCAACGCCAACTAAATGGTATTTACAAGTATGCAAAATTTAAGATAAGAAATATTTAAAGCAACTAAGAGAGCTGCCAATCATCGGTAATAAAAAAATTATAATAAAGTACATATCAGGCTAATTTGTTGTTAGCTTTTGTATCGTAATCTTGATAAGTTGACATTTTTACCTCAAGCCAACTTGGTATATTTTAGCGACGATAACTTTTGACATATTCTTGATAAAATCTTAAGGTTTCGTAAATTTGTTTAGATGCTTAAGGAGTAAACAAATGTTAGCACAAATCAGGCATGTGAACACGAAACTGTTTGCGTTGTTTTTATTAAACAGTTTACATTTAAAATCGATTTTATTGGCTATATTGCATCACTTGAAAATTGGCAACGTAGCAATCAAAAGTGAGGGAGAGAGCGATAAATAGAGTGAACTACCAAATCTTCTAGATTATTTAAAGGCGTGTCATTTTAAATATTTCCCGGTTTTGATTTTATGTTAGGCGCTTGAAAATTGATAAAATCTCAACTAAAAATATAGACAATTAGAGAAACTCAGTTTAGGTTAAGATCTCAGAATATCGTAGTTATTATTATAAAAAATATTACTATCAATATTTACAGTTTACTTTTTGGATTTCAGATAACGACAAACCAAAAATGTCCGACACTTTGAGCCGAATCAAGCTACAATTGCGTCCTGTGAACGGCAGTGTCCTCAATGGTAGTGGTGACGATAAAACACCAACTTCGCCATCCTCGAAATTGCTAATTAACCATGGCAAACCAAATTACACCATCCAGCGTTCTCCAAACGCTCAACGAAATGGCGATACGAGTCCGTTGAGTGACGAATTACAGAACAATAATCGCAACAATTACTATCCATACAAGAGTGCTGGCGTTAAGGGTACTACTGGTGTTATTACAAATGGAAGCAACGGAAAATCTAGTGTTGCTATAAATAACAACAATAACAACAGCAATGGTGGTGACGATTTGATTATACAGAGTACTAAATTCAATGGCGTCTTCAAACCCGCCAACGTACAGAAGGTGGAAACCAAAGTTGAGACAGACAATCAAGTTTTGTTGAGGCGTGTACCAAAACCTGAAGCTGTATCGGCGCCACAGAACGACAGCGATGAGAATGTACCCGAGTTCATATTACGTCAGCGTCGTATTCAAGAGCGTTTGGCCAAGGAGAACGTCTTGGACTTTGAAAATCGCCGCAGTGGCTACTTCACGCACGTTGTCATCTCGCCAACATCACCGAACCGCACTTCCTTGGTTGAGACGATGTCCAGTCCACCGATTGTGCCATCTTTGGAAATCCCACCACCAGCTAAGGAAGCGAGAGAAGCTTCCATTGTTGAGGAAAGCAGTGTTGAAGTGAGCGCAGCTAAGGGAGAGGCACAAGCACATGATGAGAGCCAAACGGCGACAACAAACGGGCATGTGGAGGAGGAAGAAGTGGCCAGAGCGATTGAAGAGGTTAACAAAGCCGTCGCTGGTGAAGTGGACGATGAGAAACCGGATGTGGTGGAGGATGAAAAACCGGTTGAGAGTGAGAAGGTAGCAGATATAGTAAAAGTCGAAGTAGCACAAGTGGCAGAGGCGGCGGTTGTAGATCAAAAGAGTGAAGAGTCAAAGGTTGTGGAACAGAACGATGAGGAACACAAAGTTGAGGAATCCAAAGTTGAAGAGGCACAAATATCACACGTTTCGGTGGTGGCCACGAGCCCTCCTGTAGTGGAAGCAGAAGCGACCCATAAAGAAACGGTCGAGTCCACCCCAGAGCCAGTGGTAACCAGTGCGCAACACGTCGAAGCTGTTGTTGAGCCACCAACGCCAGTCGAGCCTCAACAGTCTGTTGTCGAAGAGCAACCCAAAGAAAACGGTCATGCCGACGTCGTAGAGCCGCCAAAAACTAATGGACATATCACTGAAGATGTAACCATTTCGCACACGAATGGTGTGGCCGATGCACTTGTTACACCCAGCTTGCCCAAACCCGATCCCAGCGGCGCTTTGGGTGTCAACTACGAACCAAAGACAGTAGTATCATTCTCAAAAGATTTAGGTGAGCCAAACAAATATCCTGACACTGTGGTCAAGACGGAAGTGGATGGCGTTGTGCCGGCGAGTGATGAGCTGAAAGATTTGGCTAAATTGAAATTCGACATCAAAGCCGACGATACGGATGTACAAGTGACGCCTGTATTGCGAACAGAATAGAGAGCGAGTAGAAAAGGAGGTTCAAGCATTAAGTAAAGCAAAGAGTGAGGAATTGGGGGTTGGCCAAAAGTGTAGTAAATGTGGGCTGAGAGTTATCTTACAATGCGGGAGGATTACTTTGAATGCCAATTCAAATTTTGTGCAATGGGGATAGACGCTTCGAGTATTGAAAATAAAGGGTGTATTAAAAGCGTCACGATCCTACTAAGTATGCCAATGGATGAAAATTAAGCATTTGATGGTATTAGTAATTTTTTTTTCCATGCGTGGAATTAGTGCATTATAGCCATAAGTGACGACAGTTTATTAGAGCATACTGTTCGTTATTAAATACATATTATAATTATTATTATTTTTATGTATGCAAATTGCAATATGTATTTAAAATGTAAAATTATGTAATTTTGTTTTATATATTTTAAGTCAAAAAGTTGCCAAATTCATTTATTCATTATTGTATTTTATAATAAATTAAAAAAAAAAATATATATATATGTATATATATGTATGTATATGAGTCGTTTAAGCAAACAGCGTAGGAATGATCGAACATGGACTGGATTAGAGTTTGTTAATATGCTTCTAAATTCTAGATTTTGATGTTGATCAACAGAAAGTGGTGATCATAAGAAAGTGGAAGGAAAATGGTAGAAATGAGGCTTAAAATGCGAAAAATGTTGAGGAACAAATTGGAATTGAAGGGGAACTCTATTAGAATGAAACACATAAACGGAAAAATGCTATATGAAATTGAGATACTATTACTGATCATACGCAATTTGCGTTTTACTACAATTATTTTATGAATCCCTATAAAAAATGGTAAAAGACGATGTGAAATTAGAACAGTTGAATTAAATGATCAGGTTTTGAATAAACAGAAAGCAGCTAGAGGCGTTATGTATTTAAAATCCATTCGAGTTGCACAGAAAACAAACGGCAATAAAACGGAGGGATTAATTGTTTTTGATTATAAATAAAAATTTAAATTCTCTAGAAATGTTGAAAATAGAATAAATATTAATAAATTTCTTTTATAGATTAATTAAATAAATTTCATACTCTTTTCTTAAACATTTAAACCAACAACATCGTGAACTGTATCAGTGCTTAGAGGCAAATTATAAGCGTAAAAAAGTTATAGCAATTAAAGTATTTCACACTAGCTGCTTTGCAATTTTTCTTGTACCGTTTCCAACACATTCCTACGCTGTTAGTTAATTAATAAGTATGCAAATAATTTTATTGTTTTCTGAAAAGTAATGGATTTCCGAACGATTTCCAAAATAAAAAAGTTATAATTTTAAATATATATAATTTTAGTTTAATTAAACTACAAAAGAAGTAAAAACTGTAAAATTTTTAGAGCAAAGAAATTTTGTGATTGATAAAAAAAATTGTAAAACAGTAACTCTGCACATTTCTTTGTCACATATTTCTTTTCACATAATTTCCGTATTCATGTCTCTTCGCTTCAAAAGTTTTGTTCTTTATATTTGTTATGTTAAATATTTCTATAATACCTAATTGCAAAAGATGTACACAAATTAACGCACAACTTTGGCGAGCATAAATTATTTTTAGCCATACAACTTGCTACTAAAGCTCTTACACAACAATTCTTTAGAAAGATGTTGAAAAAAAATGAGCAAATTATTATTAGCAAAGTATCAAACTCCTGCATATCCACATAACAATATCTTCTTGCTATAAATAAGCTTACTGTATTATATTTTATTGTAAAAGATTTGTTGTATGTAATAAAGTAAACGATTTCGTGAAAGACAGCCAAAAAATGCAAATATTTTTTTTTTGGTTTGGAAATTTACTAGCAACTGCTGAATTAAAATAATAATAAGCGCGAAAGG
Organism: Anomoia purmunda; assembly: GCA_951828415.1. Lineage (NCBI taxonomy): Eukaryota > Metazoa > Arthropoda > Insecta > Diptera > Tephritidae > Anomoia > Anomoia purmunda. The sequence continues at coordinate 114,318,381 of OX639997.1, forward strand.
AGTAAGAGAAAGGGTGTTTCGTTTTTTCTTCAAGAAACAAAAAATTCAACACGTATTGTCTTAGGTGAATGGCAATTGTGGCAAAAATCTACATAAATCCATGCAACAAAAAATCTTTAACCAATATAAAGCCAATTTTTTTTAACACAATGTGAGTAAAAATTTGGTTTAAAATGTATGCGCAATTTTGTATGCAAAAAATTAAGCAAAAAATTGCAAACTGGCGGCTTTTAAATGAAGTTACATAAGTAACAAAATTTGAAATTGTACCTGTTACATTTGTTTCATATCAGCAGCCAAATTTTCGAAATCATATTAAGGGTATTCGTTAATATGTCAGTTCGTTTGTTGACAGTGTGTCAAAAGTGTTGTACTGTGAACGGCCTTGCTTCACTTTTTTAAATAACAAAACTAAAACAGCATTGGCACTTCGTTATTTGGCACTTCGGCGTTTTTGTTAAAATTGGCAACGTTGCACAATCAAAAGTGAGGGGAGATAAAGAGCGAGAGAGCAAGAGCTTATTTAGTGAGCTTCCAAATCTTCTAGATTAGTTAAAAGCTTGACATTACCAGGTTTTGATTTTATGTTAGGCGCATGCAAATTGGCAACACCGCAATGAAAAAGATAGACAATTATAGGGAGTCTTTAGGTTAAGATCTCACAATATCATACATAATTACTATTATTAAAAATTTTATTATCAATATGTACAATTTTCTTTCTCGGTGCTTTTGTTAGATTTACAAAAACCAAAAATATATATTAAAGTGCCAAGTAACCAAGTAATGAGCTTGGTGCGAATAGCCGAATGAATTTTTATTAGATCGGATAAGGCTTAATGTCTAATGATGTATGAAATAATATCAAAGCCGGGGAGGAGTGGATTTTTTTAGCTTTCCCCTTTTCGCTTTTCAATTTTAATCGAAATTTCCCCACCACCTTCGATTTCGTTCTATAAAATTACCTGTTGCTCCTCGGATCTACTGGATTTTTGTTGAATTTGGGTCTGTAATACAATTTCTACATATACCGAATGAACGAATTTTTTTTTATAAAGGGACGAAACTTATCAAATAGTCCCTATCGAACACTATATTATCATCATATAGTGAATACGATCCCTAGGCTTTCGTTGTGATGAGTTTGGGACTCTCCGACACGTGAAATCAACGAAAAATTGATGACGACCACAGACAATATATTAAGGGTTATGATTTTAGAGCTTGCACCAGAAATATCCGAACCCTTAATATGGAAGGTGCCGCTGCCTGGCTGGTTGGTGTTCACGTAAGACGAAGAGCTGAAATCACCGCCATCTAGGGAATGGAATGCATGGGCAAGGCAAGAAACCCATATGACCTTGAGACGTTTATTAGCTGCCCTTAAAGGGAGCGCAAATTTGGTGTGGCAAGGGGGTGGGAGAGAGATTTTGTCTTCAAGTGCAGTCGTTCACTCAGATGGACGAGTGTCTTGCCAAAATTCGCATCAAATTGAGTTTCTTCAACATCTCGCTGAGTTTTGCCAATTGCCAGATGGAAGAGAAGAATGACATGACCAAAGATCACTTCTATGACTGCCTAGAAAGCGATACCGAGCGCTATCTTCGTACCGATATCAAAATCGCGCTTGCCGACTTCAATACCAGGGTGGGTAAAACAGGGATCTATGGTCAATCACTACTATAGAAGTCATTGGCTTTCAGCGACCCCGCAAGAACGACTGCCGCAGAAAGAAGAGTCCGAAATGCGAGAGTACGAAGAGCTTGAGATGCTGGCCGACATGAAAAGTGGCCGAAATAGTCTGAGGTGTGCCATATAAGGCATCTGGTGAACAGAGTGCATCATTTCTCAGTTAGTAGAGTACATCTATATTTGCAAGATTGCTAACTTCTTAGAGATCTGTTGCTTTATTTACCTCTATACACAAATGGAACTATATGAACGGCGGGATGATTTTTAAAGTGCTGGCTTTGATTAGTTCGCTGAACAGATTCTGCTTACTGTTTTGGAATCAGTTCTGCCTTTAACGTGATACGAGATTCTGAACGATGGTCTAGTCCACATGGTGGTTTTGTCTGGCTTATATTGTAGCAGATGATCTTACGAACAAGGCGAGCCTTAAACTAAATATGGTTGAGTCTACTTGGGCAAGGTGGTCACTTCGACGGGTTACCGTTACACATAACGCCTTTCCTCCCTAGTAGGACATGGCATATATTATATGTATATCATTAAATGAGTGCACTTATGCTTAGAGTGTTTTACGTTATTCAAGGCATATAAAAAAAAGTCACATGAGAAAATAAGATCTATTATACCAACAAGGCTTACGCATGCGATAATGTTGCCTGGAATATTGGTTCCCTGTATTTGCACTTGATCGTAAGTTATATAACCCCTAGCACATGTTACACTCTTTTTTATACTATGTATCTTAATGGGCGGTCATAAAAGCACGCGCTCATTCAAAATGACAATCCATCAAAAATATATAGCAGGTGATTTTCGTGACATGCTTTCAAGTGTGCAAACAGAATGTTGTCTGTTTGGGATATGCACTGCACATTTTCTTCGTTTTTTTCAGGTTTTTTTATTAGGCGTTTGCCGCTCGAGGGTTATTTTGTTATTCATTTTCTATACCGAAATTTGCTTAGTTTTGCTGTTGTTTTCAAGTGTGGGTGTGTGCAAAAACCCATGAGCGACAGCAATTAATAATTGTCGTGCCATCAGCAGATAAGGGCGTAACGTGACGATATATACAGTTACTGTATGTAGATAATGATTGAATGATTTTGTAATCCTTTATATATTGAGCGAGTTAAATTTTCACTTACTAAAATTTTAAGAAAATTCATAAAATATCATCGAGATTATGAAAAATTAAGACTGTTTTTTAGAGTGGTGCCAAAATCGCAAAACAGCAATTAAGGTCTGTTAAAACATGTCCAGGACTCATTTAAAAAATGGGAGAATAATTCTCAAAATTGTTAAGTGACAGCAGCTGTATAAATTTGAAGAGTTAAGAAGACAATTAAATATTAAGAGAGGAAAGTCAAGTTCAGCGGCTCGGCCGATATGATGTGAGAAAGCTAATCATATGACTTAAAAGAAACAAGGCTTTTTCCATCAAAGCTGTTTAAAGTCCACCGCGAAGAGTGGTTAGAGTAAAGCCATCAATGAACTTTGATAGAACTCCACCCACGACAGCCGAGTCTACGATATCGGAACCATACGGATTTGTACTACTCCGAGAACTGTCACTTAAGAAATTCTCAACGCAAGCCAATAGCAAATTCGGATAAATATAATTTAAATGCTTGCTCTGTATTCTATAAGAAAAATTATTCTAAGGCAATGGTCATAGGCGACTCGCTTTGGAAGATCAAGATCAAAACTTTTGAAATTTACCATTCGAAAACTAAATAAAGCCAAAACCAAACAAAATCGTATAGTACTACCTTGTAGTTTTGTGCTATGATCCACATAAAATCAGGACACTTTTAGGAATTAACAAACAAAGTACCCATAAACTCACGACAGTCCGCAAAAGGCTTTGCCCCGTAGGGTTGGGTTACCCCTCAATCCTTCAACAGGTTATGTTGAAGTTACGAGGATCGGGGCTTAAGGGAGACAGTCGAATAATGGTTCTCTCTATAAGGCGTCCGGAAATTTATCGAAGCCGCCTGATGTGAAATCAAAATGACAAAATTTGCTTATTGCATGTCACTAGTAAACCAACCTCAAACCTTCATGCCAACCACGGATCAATCAAATAATTAATTAACAGTGTGATTCTATTTAGAGCTGGGAAAACGAAAAAAGGTAGTCGATTTTTAAAGTACATGAAATTGATATCTAGTTGATCTTTTGATAGCTTGAGAAGCTTAAGAAGCTTTTAAATTTCAGCTTCGACCGCATTTAGGAGGAGCTACTTCGCGTAGTTCGAAATCAGAGAGCTTTTAGGTAAAGCGAGTCACTCTGGTCGAACTGCCTGATTTACTGCGAGACAGCATCATCACCACTGAAGTACACAGTACAGAAATATTTGACTTTAAAATGTTTGACTATGTAGTGAAAAATTAATCCCACTGTATTTTAATTAATATATTCATTGCAGTAGTTGGATTCTTGCGTTCGCTTTCTATTCAAAATTCAAAACTATGAAGCTGTTTCGTTGTTTCTTTCCATTTCCTTATCGGCTAATTCCTCAAATTAATTTAATAATATTTATTTCGCGATTTTTGTTTGTTTTTATAAGTTTTGGTGTGCCATATTTTCATTGTTTTTTCATAAGTCACATTTTCACTTGGTGGCTGGCTAATCAGCCGCTCGTACTCAATTTGCGGCACTTGATAAAGACAATAAATATAATAAATGTGTAGAATGGAATGCTGAAATAAGTATGAAACGCGTGTACTTACATTAGGGTGCCTCACATCCATCAAAATATTTCGAAATTTGCATATATGCACGTCTAAATCGAAATTTTATGATTCTGTTGAAAATTATGTTAAATATTTGTATGCATCTGAGGGGATTTAAAAAAACGACATAAAAAGGTTTAAAAATCTGCATTTTTGGAAGCGTTTTCGCTCCATTCCACGTAAATCTATATATTTTTTTTAATATTTTGGTGGAGCGATTTGAGAATACCTTTAAAGCTAAATTTTATAATTCCATTGAAAATTGTTTTAAATATTTTTATTCAGCTGAGATGAATTTTTTGGAAATAAAATTATAAAAAAAATAAATTTATTTATGAAATATGAAATTTTCGAATCGGTCCAGTTTACGAAAATTATTTAAAATATAACCTTTTTTAAATATATTTTATCATTTGATGTAATTTAAAAAAAAAGAAGATTTTAGAATAATTTTTTATACACATATAAAAAACTGCAAATTTGAAACTCACGTAAATCTTGCGATTTTTTACCGAAATATTTTGGGGGTCCGATTTGAAAATACCACTAAATCTCAATTTTTTGATACCGTTAAAAATTATTTCAAATATTTTTATTCATTGAGATAAATTTTTTTTTTTTTGAAAAAAAAATGATTGAAGCAAACTTTTTGTATTTATTCATAAACAACTGCATTTTAGGAGGTATTTTCGAATCGTTTCAGCTCACGTAAATCTTAATATTTTTCAAAAATGTTTTGGTGAATTGATTTGAAAATGCTTCTGCATGTTAATTTTATGATTTCGTTGAAAATTATTTAAAAAATTTTTTTCAATCTGAAATGATTGTTTTGAAAAACAAAATAAAATATTGAAATAATTTTTTACTAAATTTATACATTGAATCGCGTTATCTTCATATTTTTCCGAAAATAATTAAGAGAAAAATTCCTGAGAAAAGCCGCTCTTATTTTTTTTTTTTTGAAAGAATAGTGATACACCCTAATGCACACTTATGTGATTGTGTGCATATTTCTTGTATAGTACACTTACTTTTCGGCTTTGACCTTTTCGACAAATTTCAATTTTTCGAGGTTAGATAATATGTGGTTTTTTGTAAATTTGCCTACATACAAATATTTTCACACATACATACGCATGTATTTATAATTTTTCATGTTCCCCATTACTTACTCCAAAGCTAATAAGCTAGCACTCATATGTGAGCATGTATGTACATAGCTACATACATATGTATATAAAAACCGTTAATCAATTCGTTGAAATTTTGTATTCATAACTTTTAAGTATTTATGATTTTGTTTTTTAACTTTTTGATTGATCATTTGGTGTGTTTTGAAAATAAATTTTGCATTGGTGAAGCTGATTTTTGTCACATAAAAAATTTGCCAGTCTGATGAGTTATCAATTTAGACAACAGTATTTTGCTAATATCTATATAATTAACGAGTTTTTAAGCCAAGCTACGACTTGAGGGGGGTTTCTTATTTTTAAAAGAAAGCAGCTTTCGACGGCATTTAAATTAGTATTCAAATAATATGAAAATCCCCTAAGTTATTATCAACGAAATTTTCATGGAAACATGGAATCCTCAGATCGAGTCTTACTCATTAGAATTTACATGGCAACACGACAAAAACAAATTGTAAGTCTGCTTTGCACGTTTTGTTACAATACAATACTATATAGATATCATTTGGTTTTGCCCCAATATTTGCATACTCTGTCTGTTGTTTAACAATGGGAAATAATTTAAAGCTTTTCGTTTTCGTTTTTCGTTTTTTTTTTCTAATTTAGTACTCTTTCATAACTGAAATTTTTATCACACTTTCTGTGTAACTACACAGAGAATAAGGAAATATGTAGGTAGCCTTATGCCCACTAGCCTGCGCAGGTTATTCTAAACAAAATGCACCTGTCCTACTCAACAATTTTTGGTCATGGTAACAGCTGGATTGCTATGCCCCTGCAGTGAAATTGGAGCGCTTGTGGAAAATCTAAATTTGTCTTTCTAGTCTTTCACATTCATCACTTACTTCAAAAATTACTTTATGTAAGGGTTGGTTGGTAAGTCGGCATTTTCGGAATGCACACTCCCACGAGCCAATGTCTTGGTAACCCTGGTAATCCATATGGTCCCACCTCTGGTTGGCTTTCGGATAGTAAATTTTGGCAATTCTGTTCTTGATCTCCCTAAGGGGAGTGTCCATGTCCACCGAGTGGGACACATTATAGGGTAGTCTCATATTGGTCAGAAGCCGTGGCCAGAGAGAGCTGGTTGAGATCTAACCGAGGTAGAAGAGAGTGAACTTACTGCCTCCGTAATTGCAGAGCTTTCGGCTTTAGGGCGTAACTTTACATGCTCAATGGAAATCGCTTCGCCAATCTCGCATTCCCTCTTTTGACCCGTCAAAAAAAAAAGTTAAATCCTTCAAGATTTGGACGCTTCCCTGAGTCCGGTACATGCGACTTGGGAATTTCTTAAGTGGTTTTCGAAAGGAGTGCATAAAGGTTGGAGTTGTGCCTGCAGGGTCTTTTCCTCTCTATCCCCAAGGAACGCAGTAGGAGAACATTGTTAACAGCTGAGTTTTCGATAAAAATGCCTATCGCTAATAAATCGAGCAGAATCGATGGGATAACGATAATAGTAGAAGTCTCCATAGGTCGGAATAAAAACAACGACATCGATGTCTACACCAAAGACGTTACCACGAACGACAGCGATTGCGATTATCAACTATAGCAACTATTGCCAACTATAAGAATGCCGATAATGAATTTATAGATTTAAGCATGTCGATAACGATAACTCTGCTGACATATATATAATATGAGAACGATAACATGTTCGACTGCCAAAATAGTTACAAACTTTTATTCAACTTTTTTTTCGTTTCTTTCATCTTCATTAATTTTTAAATATATTTTATTACTAGTTACTAATAAAAAAATTTAATCGAATATATTGCAAATTTTTCTATTGGCACGTGGTTTCGGCTTTTATCTATATAATGTAAATTTAATAAAAACTAGAAAGGTATTTCCAAAGGCTCCCTCTTCACGATCCTTAGCCGGTTGGCTTAAGAATTTAAACTTATTCATTTAGTTTTCTTTTTTCCCCTTTGGGTAGTTTCACTAAAGGATTAAAGCACATTTTTTTAAAATTATTTTTTGCCTCTGCAAATACAGGAGCTTTAATGGACGTTTCAAAAAATATAACACTACACAATTCAAGGAATTTTTGGTGTATAAATGGGTTAATCTACTCAAAAGTAAATTGGAATTTCCATTTTGTTTAAATCACTTAATTATGATATATTTCTTTGTTCTTTCCTTCGTGTCGTTTTTGTAAGAAAACAAAAATAGTACTAAAAAAGGTAAACACCTACAATTTAAAACAAATTTGTATTTTTTTACTTGCAATTCCATAACTTCGATTAAAAGGATTAAAAACGATTTGCAGTTTCGTATTGCTCTTTTAAGACAACTGATATACAACTATAAAAAAACAAGGCCCTACGCTACGTTGTCACCAGTAATGATTACTTTTTCTAGTTAAATCAGATATTCTGGAATATTAAGAAGAAGCTCTGCATAAATGTGTTGTGGTTTTACATATGTACATACTTATGTCTACAGATATAAACCACACTATTATTATTATTATTATTAGAATTCCATTCTTACATTCGTATATACAAAAGGAAAATGTAAATCCATCCCTGTAGGAAATGTGAGCATTCCGTAACACATAACGAAAGCGTTCCCCTGAATTTTGCAAATATTTCTCTCTCATTGGTGGAGACATGAATTTTGAAATGATGCGATACATTATAGGTACTTTTGCCTTTCCATAACGATTTGTTTAACCGAAAGTTCAGAAAAAAAAAAAAAATTCCGACATGATAAAATTTTAACAGTCAAAATGAAAATAGCACACAATAGGCCATACTGTCAACTTTGCTAAGTTATGAACCGTCCTAGTGGGAATGAAGTGTCCAATTACGAAATGAGTTGAAGAAATTAATCGATTTTAGTACAAAAGAAACAATCCATAGGAAATTCTGGTTGAACTTTATCGTCAACAAAAAATTGATATTTTATGTATTGCGTTCTTTTAATTTGATGCCGTCTACTCCTTCTTTTTGTAGAGCGATAAATTAAATGAATATCTCATCGAAACTTTTCTTTATTACTAAATACCAAATTTTGGACATCATTTCACAAAGCTGTCCACAAAATGAATGCGGAACCTTCCGACAATGATGAGAGAAGTTTTCACTTTATTTCCTATTGGAAGTTTTCCAACACATGTCGGTCGTAAAGTAATCAAGTCATCAAATTTTTAAGTAACTTAAAATTCCTTTTTGTGCTGATTGTTGGATTTTAGAGAAAAAAAATTAAAATTAAAAAAAAAAACACAACATTATATTTTTGAATTTTTATGATTTCACGACATTACGACACCTAACGACATCTTGTGAATGCCCTAGGTGTAAATTTCCCAATGTGTTTTGAGTTTAGCTGTTCATTATTTTACTACCAGCTTTCCTAGCGGGGATAGGATGTATGTATGTATGAAAATATTTGTTTCTAGCGAAATGCATACTCCCTACGAATAAGGCCAACTACATGCTCCTTGAGTAGCCAGCCATAGGGTAGGTTTGTATAGAAACAGGTATTATGTGCATGCCTATGTGTGTGTGTGTGTGTGTGTGTGTGTGCGTGCGCGAAAAAGTACCGCGGAGCAGGGTGACTAATAACAAAAAAATAAACAACATATTTACTATTTTTACGCTGACCAAGTGAATCCAACACGTGTGCAGCGTTTAATCGATATTCGTAGTAAACAATAACAAAGTGGCAAGAATGCCGGGTGGCTTGGACAGGGGTTGATAGAGTTCGTCAACAAATTAGATTCAAGCGAGTTACTAACCAACATGTAAAATGGCCAAAACAAAGCGTAGGACATCTGCTGGTGCTACGCTCAGACGAGTTTTAGTACTCAAACGGAGGAGTTGATTGTCAGCGAAGAAAATTACAAAAAAAAAAAAAAATATGTACTTTAAATTTTTCTGTCAAATAAATAAATTTGAAAACATCAATTTATTTATAGAGAAACAAAACTAATTGAAAGAAAAGCGAACGCCACTTTTCCTGCATGCGCTTGGACTGCGTAGCATGGATTTTTGCCTGCGAGGGTCGCAGGTAAGACTCACGGCCTTTTTAAACAGACGAAAACAGTAGATATACAGTGCATACTAATTTCAGATAAGTTTAGTTGAGCGGCAGAAACCGCGTCCCAAATACAACTCCCAAACAAATTTATACCACCCAAGTGCCAACAACAACAACAGCAGCTGCTTCAACAACTACAGCGTCCGCGCACGTCCACGCTCGGCACAATTCTTTGCGAAACGCAGTCGCTCATCATCATTTCTCAATCGTCCACATTCGGCGGAGCTTAGCCAGTTTAGCGTGCATGCTCTTGGTCACAATTCGGCCAATAATTCTAGTCAATATTGTGGTCGTAGTGGCGAGTACGTGGCCGACAAGTTAGGCAAGAATGTAAGTAGGCTATTCGATTACGTAAACTCTTAACAAAAACAGCCTTGCTTTATGTTCATTTTAGAAGCGTTATCAGTCTATTTCTTCTTCGAACTTGCTGAAGCTATTGTTGGACGAGCCAATTAAGCGTTCCTGGTTGTGTCGTGGTGGCGGTTTCTCGCCAGAAACACAATCGGAGCAGAGCAGCGCTAGGAAGACATCGCCAACCTATTACGATTGCAGTAAGCGTACGCGTACAGAGTCAGCGGGTGGCAGCAGCGTGGAGAGTGAGAAGCTGAAAAGGCAGCAGCAGGCTAGCGTGGAGAATAATAGATTTAACATGAGGTAAACTCAACCTCTTTGAGCTGTGGCAGTTTTTGAGACAACCGGAAAAGTGTCTAGAACCCGCGAAATTTTTAAAGTTTTTATTTTTAGCCTCATTTTTTTTTCTACCCCCACTAACTTGCTTACTTTCCACGCAGTGCCTCAACTTCACGACTGTCCAGCGCAACTTCCGCTTCCAGTTTTTCACGCGAAAAGTCCGCCGGCTCAACTGCCTCCACCTCATCGTTGCGCGGCACAGACTACTGGCAGACCAACACTGCATCGACGCATGCCACTATACTGCAAAAGCCGGCCAAACCTGATCTTCCGGGACGCGTGTCCTTCAGCAAACCCAATACGGTTGCACAGTATGAACCGGAACTTAGTCTCAGTGACTATGAAAATGATAAGCAAAAGCCATACGAATTTAAGTCAGCTCAAAATCATTCTCAAGCTGAGTCGGCTATTTCCGCACCAGGCCCCGCGATGCTGTCAACTACGACCAACTTCAACACCAAACATGATTTCGCCACACCAGTATCTTTCTCTGGTGAGCTATCCACCTCGTCAGGCGCTAAAAAATCGGTGCATTTCGGCGCGACTGCCAGTGGTGAGGGCATACTCGCCGAGACGTATGAATATCCTAAGTGTCCATCTGAGAATTGTTCGTGCAGCACGCGTAGTTCATCCACAGCGAGTAGCTCACAAGACGGTGGTGTGGAGACGAAATGCGCTTGTGACTCACCGACTTGTAAGTTTAGCGCTGCTGGAATGTTGAGGAGATCGAGTCTAGCAGATGTAGAGGAAAAAATAGATTTTGCTGCTAAAGAGGAAGCACAGAAGAAAAGTTCACCCATAGAGGAACTTAAAGTGATACGCGATTATAAAAGTGTCATTGGCGATCAGCTGGAAAATTCAGTCGTTAAGCAGATACTCGAAGAAGACAAAACGACATTTGGTAGCTTTGATAATTCAAATAACACTGTAGAGTTGCCAACGTATTTAGATAAGTACGTCTCGCCAACCAAATCGAATGTTTACTCAGATAAGCCGAATAATTTATCTGAAGTCAAGCAGTCAACGAGTTTTAAAAGTGGCACAAAAAAAAACTTGGCCAGCAGCACTTCGAACGAACTCAACAAGATGGATAACAATTTGGAAAGCAACTTGAATAAACAGAGTTCGTATGCTGGCACAAGTGAAACGGTCATTAATAACTACCTGAAGGTAGCTGCGACCACACCTTTAATGACCAAGAAAAAGGAAAATAACCGTCCGAACTCTGGCGATAAACAGCTGCAAGTTAACGGTAAGAAGCAGCCAATCTCAGTGCTAGCATCAACTGGCAACAATCAGCTGCCGAAGAGCAAACTAAATGGCAACGTCAAGTTGAAGAAAGCCACAAGCATCGGTAGTTTGCGAGAGGATTCTAACCTTGCAGAATTCAATATAGATAAAGTAGATAGCTGGATGTCCATGAATGGTGGGAACATGAACGGGCATAATAAACCGCTGGGAAAACACAAATCGCTGGATGCGGATTTTGAAAAGTTAATAGGAGACGGGATGGGAGCTGGAGGTCAAGATGAGGATGAATTAGAAGATCGTGAAGTTGATGCGCAAGCGGACAGTGGTTCACAAGGGTCTTCGAAGTCAGATGGTGAGTCGACCTATGACGAAATCGTGTCCGTCATCAAGGAGATAGATGAAGACAAAAAGAAAGGTAAGCATTTGGGGCGTAGAAAGGAAAATGGTAAAGAGACCCCAATATTGCAGATAACTACGCTGAACGAGCTGCTAACGAATTGGAGCTCAAATTGAATACGCATATGGATACGGTGGCTTTGCCTACGATAAACAACGAACTAACCAACGATACGTCCAAGTCCCAGGATAAGTACAAGTGAGTTTTTAGTTTGCTACTAGTGAAGATTTAGAGTGCTGTGCTTTAGAGCGTGCAGCTCCTAATTTCTCTTTTACTACGCGGCTATTTATTTTTTTTTAGAGATATTCTCAATTACTTAGACAATGTAGAAGATAGCTGTGACCGCACTCTGCTCGAGACGCGTCGCTCCATACCAGAATCGAATCGCTCAGAAATCGAGTTCGTCGTGGAACCCGACATAGCCGAGGATGTACCTAAGTAAGTATTTTCTTTAACTGCTTCGCTTTACAAAACGGATATATAATCGACCACTTCTTTTCTTCGGCCACATCGGTTCGTCTCTCTCTCTCTTCCCCACGCCATTCAGACTAGCTGATTTACTTATGCTGCCTAATCATCAACTCGCGCGTCGCATCGTCGCACTAAGCTTGCGCGCCAACGAGCTCGCCACTGCCGTTTATCTCGCCAAAGAGCATGTGGTGAAGGTGCGTGCCGAGAAGCAGAAACACGTACGAACTGAGAAAGCGAACGCGGCGAATCGCATGCGTGAGCAGAAAAAGCATTACGAGACGATTGTGAAGCGGCATCAGGGATTTATAGAACAGGTGAGTGGATAGAGGAACTTGTAAAACTTTTGCTATGACCTTCAACATCTCTTCAAAGTTGCTCAAAGATAAAGGCTCGCTATGCGAGAAAGTCGCTGCACTTACGCGCCGCTTAGAGAGTCAAAACCAAGCGTGGGAGCACAAGCTGGAATCCGAGGTGCAACGAGTTAAAGAAACGACTTTGGCTGGCGAGAAGATCAGACGTGAACGTTGGGTGCGCGAGAATACGAAGAAAATTAAGGTAGTTTGAAAGAAAGTGCTCATTTAAAAAATGTGATTGAGTTATGTATATGTTAACTTGTCAAGCAGGAACTCACAGTGAAAGGTCTGGAAGCGGAAATCAATAAGATGACTTGCAATCATCAACGTGAAATAAACGAGTTGAAGCAGGCGCATCAACAGCAGCTGCTGGATTCACTCGAGGAGGCGCGTCTCAAACATGAACAGATTGAGCACACCATACGTGAGTCGTGCACACAAGATCGTGAGATGATAATTGAAAAGGAACGTCTGGCTATACGCGAGAGGTGAGAAGTCTTTAGAGTTTACCTATAAAACTTTCATAGTTTTTATTCGCCATCTCCACTTTCATTAGATTCGAGCGCCAGTTGGAAGAAGAGCGTAAATGTTTCGATGAGCAGCGGCAAAAGCTGATTACAGAATTTGCCGCCGAGCGCGCACGCCTACAGAATGAGTTGAAGACAAAGGATGCCGACTTTCAGGTGCGGCGACAGGAACTGCAACACGAGAAGGAAGTTGAACTGGAGCAAACGGTGGTCGAGTTGCAGGAGAAAATGTTCAAGCAGGAGGAAAAGTATCAGGTCGGTCGTTATGGTTTACGAAAAATTGCATACGATTTCATTAAATTATATTTTTTTGCTTCAGAATCGTATCAATACCATCGAGAAGCAGTACGAAGCAGACTTTGAGCTTTGGAAGCGTGACTATGAGAACGAATGCAAGGTAGTGCAAGTAGAGAAAGAGAATACTATTAGACAACACTATCGCGCCGAGCGTGATCGACAAATCGATGCGATTGTCAGTCGTATGGATGCGGAGGCGTTGAAACATGCCGACGAACATGAGTCCAAGTTGAAGTGAGAGCGAGAGTATCCAATGATGCAAATAAAGATATAATTATATTGCTTTTACAGTCGTTTAAAGGAGAAATATGAAAAGGACTTGCAGCTAGTAGAGAATGCTGAGCGTTCATTACGTGAGAAATATACGGAGACGCGTAGCTCTTTGGCGGAGGCGGATGCGCAAGTGCGGAACTCTGAGGCGGAAATTAAGCAGTTGAAAATGGAATTGGAGCATAGCAAGAAGGTGAAGCGAAAGATATTTTGTGGAGTTATGTAAAGAGGGAGTTAAAGTGAGCACGCAAGAAGTGAAAAATGCGAAAAATTAATTTGGAACGAGGGTTCGAGAAAATCTTTTGTGCAATGGTATCGTTAACCTTTTAAGCTCAAAACACTTTTAGGTTTCTTAGTGAAGGTATCGGTAGCCAATTTTCCAACTATTTAGGCACTGACCTTTTAGTTTTTAAATAATATTAATGTCTGCAGCTCAATTCGGCTTCACTCATTTGGTTTATGACTTACAGGCTGAAAGACTTTCCAAAAAGTTTCGCCTACTTGTGGCCATAGGTTTTAATACTATAAATTCTTGCTCTTGCATTTTCCAGATGTGCAATGACTTCCTCGTCGAACGCGATCAACTACGTGATAATTTGCGCAATGAAATACAGAGCGAGGTAACGGCCATCAAATTGGAGCGAGACAAAGAGATACAAAAGATACATAAAAGGTTAGTGAGAGAAGAAGAGGAGATTTTATTTTAATTATAATTTTTTTTATTTTCTACACACAAAAGAGTACAACAAGCGATTGAGAAGAAGGATGCCACTATAGATTTGTTGCAGAAAGAAAATGGCAGCCTGCGTGAGCGTTGCCTCAAACTGGAAGCTGTCATCAGACAACAAAGAAAGGACTATTGTGTGAAGTAGGAGTATGTGCAGTCATAAGTTATCTATAGGGATCATTTCGATACAATGAAAAGTTAGAAGTAAAATGTGGAAAAATACGAAACTGTAATGGGGTTTGTGGAAAAAGAAGAAATAATATTTAATGTTAAAATACGGCAAACTGAAAAAAATTAAACTTTGCAATACACTCCGTTGCAAATTTAACAGCGCGCCCCACATATTGACACATTTTTTTCGAATTTATTTTACTTTGTTTAGTTTCCGCTACTTTTTAATTAAACTACATTTAATTCTCGAACACAAGTTTTTAAAATGTAAAATTTTTAATATTCATTAAAATTACAAACTTAAAAAAAAAGTATTAGAAAATTTATAAAATTTAAGAAATTTTTGAACAAAGTTACAAACTTAAAAAAAAAGCTTAGGAAATTTATGAAATCTAAAAAATTTTCACCTAACAAAAGTTTTTACCAAATTCATCAAAATATCAAGCTTTTTAAAAAATAGCTTTAATAAATTTAGAATATTTTAACAAAGTTTGAATAAAAATTACGAAAATTTTTTAAGTTATAAATTTGCTAAAACTTTTTTTATGTTTGTAATTTTGAATTATCTAAAAATTTTTTCAAAAAGTTTCTTAACTTGAAAATTTCTAAAAACTTTTATAAAAAGTTTGTTATTTTGATGAAAATTTGTTGAATTATTATAAATTTTGCATAAGTTTAAAGCCTTTGTTTGAGAACGATCTGTATATTAATGGAAAACTTACAATTGGAATTAAATCATATAAATATAAATTTTAGAAAACTCGTCGAAAAATTTCCGAATGAGGTTTAAAATGAATGAATAATTAAGCTTGGAGATGCATCAATTAAATTGAAGCGCCATAGTTTTTTTTTATTTTTTTAGTTTTTGTCAATATTTGACAGAATTTGATATATACAGTTTTTTTATAACTGAATAATTTACATAAAAATTTAGATATTAAGAATTGAACACCATGCTTTCATTTGAATCTAACAGCACTAACTTAAATTTTGAATTCTTATAAAAACACCGTACTGCTGTATTGTTTCTTTATATTTAAAATGCATTTCGAATTAATGAAATAAAAATTATTTTTCTAATCCAAAAATTTTAATTATGCGTACAATAAATTTTCAATTTTTTTAAACAAAACTTGCGGAATTAAAATACATAAATGAAAATTTTGTGGAAATTTTGCAAAAAAGGAAAAACATATTTACTGACGTAAAACTATTTGATAAAATTGTTTCTTGAACTAAAATTAGTGTTCAAACTATGTATAATTTTAACTTAATTAGTAGTTTTTTTTTAGATGGAAAAATCTATTCCCCAAATCTAATAAGTAAGATATGTTGCAAAATATGAAATTATCATTCACTAATTGAATAATCTAATTTTACAGCGCGCCTAAAAGCAGGCTATGACAAAGCTCGAATAGTGTGTTGTGCTTACAGTCATGGGTAAAAGTATAAGGTCCGATGTGTGAATTTTCTCTAATAACACCAATAAATCACTTTAGGACCGTCAAATACATGTAGTAACAATTTTTTTCTAGAGGCGGCGAACATTTACATAACAGGTTTGCTAAATACGATGGTGCTACTCATTAATCTTTTTAAATTGGCTCACACAAGAGAGATTTTTGACTTTGAAGTTTCATCACATGATCTGATGATTTCATCATTTGCATGTATGATTAATATAATTTTTATTGGTCAAATATCTGCTGTACAATGTTATTATTCTGGCAAATATGTAAACGATTTCTAAATCTGTCAAATAAAAAAAGTTGTGACCCCTGTATACGGTGTATCATATGATGGGATCATGTGATGACATGATGTGATGGCATCATATGATATGATGAGATATAACGTTCATTCTAGGTAAGCGTGCTCGCTATTGGGCATCACCAGATGGACCGTACAGCGAATTTTAGTGAAGGACTTAGACATGTTCTCATACAAAGTGCAAACAGTGCATCAGTTAATGTCCGCTCCATCCACAATCTCAACGACGAAGAGGACGCTGTATCGACTCTGACGGCAGTCACTTGAGGTATATCAACTTTCCCACTTAACAGAGAAAATTGTAGGGGTCCAAGTAATGACTTTCATTCCTCAAAATTATTATTTTTTCTTAAGTAAAAAATTTGTTCAAAAATAAAATTAGATGATTAATTTTGATCCGCCTTGTATAACAGCATAAATAAAAATCTTCCTTAAGCCTCCTAAAAAATTTTAGGCAAGAAAAAGCGGAATCGTGGACTATTTATTTACACTGAGAACTGTGTAGATTTTTCATTCACTGCAGTGAAATACGAGAAATAATAAATTAATCGCCAATCTGTTTTTTCGCTGAACTTAATTCGCATTAATATGAGTTCAGCTTTTATTTTCTGCCGTCACGGAAATTAATAGCTTCATCGTTTTCAGTATGCCTTAACTATTTTGTTTAAGAAAGTGCTATATTGGGACAGTACAACATTTCAACGTTTCTAAATGTTTTCATACAACCCTACCCTACCTACATATTTGAAAGTTCAACTTTAGAGAGGGCGCAAGTCAGTTTTAAGTACATATGTAATTGGGTCAGGGTGATGGTGTCATTGTTTCCATTATTTATTTGTTTGCAGAGTTTGTACAGGATTAAAGAAATGTAAAGAAAAAAGAGTTGAATAAATGAAATTCGTATGGGGATTATCAGACACATACATACATAAATGAATATGTAAGTATGTATATGTAAAATCTTTCTTGCGAAATCCTATTACCAAACAGTTTCCATTTCCCACTATTTGAAATATATAACAAAACAGCAATGATAATGATATTCATGGAAATCATCAGCTATTCACGATTGGGAATTATTTTCCTTTTACTATTACGCAATAAAACTGGCGGAGCATGCAAGAAACTTGTAATGAAATGAGCGCAAACTGAGATTTTCATGAGAATGGGGTGGGTTGTCTACTTGTATAGTTGCCTACCAAAATGTTGAGTGTGATTCCGTTCGGTAGAGGGTTGGAATTTGCCGCCACCAAAGCAAAACTATGCCTCATACGCAGTAGTAGTCTTTATTACAATAAAATACAAATATTTGCACCAAGGTTTAGTAGAAGCGTCTGCAATGTAATAGTAAATGTCTGCGCGTTGAAAAAACTTTGCTGGGTTGTATTTATTAACTATTGGCGCCGTTCTTGCCACAGCGATATTGAAATTAATGCGTTGTTCTTTCTTTATTGTGACACAAATTCAAACTTTCAAACATATCACATACGATATATGTAGTATGTGTGCCCTGTAGAGAAAAATTGTATTTAATAATCCTTGAAATTGGAAATCGCACTTGATGGGTTGGAAGAATAGTCTAAGGTAAGTGATATTTCTCCATTGATGAAGTATAGAAAATGAAATGATTTTGATTGGAATACCGTGAAGAATCTCAAATATTTCATTCGTTAACATATTCTTTAGAAAGTGAATATTTTTGGTTTCGATAGGACTGCTATGTCAAATGTGTAGATAAAAAATAATACCCATGAATCGGGGGGAAAATAACGAATACTACACCAATTTCGATAACGATATTTTATCGATATAGATGTCTACCGATAACGATATCAATAATGATACTAATATCGAGCACAATGCAGACAATCGGTTCTAAAACTGAATCCATCGTATCTCGAATTTTCGTGAATTCTACAAAAGAACTATAGCCGAATCAATCGCGATGCGAACGTGGCAGATAATTTGAATGCATTCTTCTTCTTCTTCCTTGAATGTATTAGTTTGTAGTTATTCGGACACAGCCTTGCTATTTTCGTAAAAACTCCAAAAATTGAGCTTCGATTATAATCGTATGTATTATATATACGAATACAAAAGCGATGATGAAAAATTTAAAGCAATCATTTTTTTTGGATTTTCTTAAGTTTGCTATAATTCAAAACGTCAGGGTTTGGAAGAAATCGCTACCAGGCCTTGGAATTCATTCTCATCAGAGTAAATTTTGACTCTGTCATTGGGATACGATAAAAATCAGCTTTTTTACTTTCACAAATAAATTCAAACGACTTTTTTACCGTTACATTTATTATGCACTTTTTAAAATTATATTTTTTTTTACTAAAAATGAAAATCTAGCACGAAAATTTTGATTTCATTTGCCTTTTCGAGATTATTTACTCTGAAATCAATTTTCAGAAATCCGAACGCGAATCGAGACCCTCATCAATTTATAACCGATTATCGCAAGTAACGGGACAATCTGCTGACCACTGAACTACACTACATTAAAAAAGTTTCTTCAAAAAAAAAAAAAAAACAAAAAAAAAAATACTGATGTAAATTAAATTTTCGAATGAATTAAATTTTCAAATCTTCACTGAAAAAAATAACCTGAAAAAAATAACCTAAAAAAAAATGTCCTTAAAAAAATGAAGGCTGTTTCTCCAAAAGTAGTAAATATTTCACATGCGCCATTTTATTCTCATTTTTTTTCTTTTGGTAGCTGCTTTCCTTCAATCCAGATAAGTTTTTCGGAGTATAAATTACGGAGAAGGAAATAAGGGATTATAGAGAATTGCAAGGAAAGGCGACCCCAGTTTGACGTTTCATATACATATGTACCATATGATGAGTATCAAATTCAGAACCGACCAGATAGGATACGATTTTTGACACTTCTCTTTGGTCTTCTGTTTTTCGGACTTTCCTACAGGGTACAAGTAGGTGTTCACACACACACACACACACACTTATACACATACATACGTACATATGTATGTACAACTATTTATGTATGCGCATCGCGTAATATCACTTATAACATTTTTACTGCGCCAACAACAAAGTTGAAATGCCACTGACGTTCGGCTGCCTTTTGATTGTTGCTATTTTTATACGCAATATTCGTATATACCTATAGTATATGGCGAACTGTTAAAGAGTAGCAAAGCAGCGTATTGCTGCTGCCACATACTACTTCTTTCACTGTTGTTGTTGTCGTTTTTTGTTTTTGTATTGCTGCTCATTTATAATTCTAACGTTCTTGAGTTGTATTTGTGTTTTTGCTTTACGCTTTTCATTTTGTATGAGTCACTTCTGCGTCGCATTGGCCCAGCAAAAAGTTGTCTTCCATTGTCAGAATAGCGCAAACCTGTTGCTTCAATTGTGGTGTGAGTGAGTATGCCTGTGTGTGTGTGTGTGTAAGGATGGGTTTTTGTTGCGTGCAACATTGTTGCTATGTGGTGAAATGTTGCTATAGCTTTTGATTTAAGCTACTGGCAAGAAGAGCTGGTTTTTATATTGACGATTGGCGGCGAGTGATTTTAAATAGATTTGAAATGTTTCAAGCAATAGCCTGTTAGGAGATTTTTTCTCAATTATGTTTACAGGAATCTTATATGTATGTATATGTAATGAATTTTGCGGCGGATTTCAATTCTATCAAGCTTTCTCCATAATATATTCTAGTATTGGTTCTTCTTCTTATTCTTACGGTGTTCTTCCGACGAACCATATAAGGCTCTCAATTCCAGTTATTTTGCGTTGAATTATTTTAATTGTTTTAGCTACTTCTCGCTTTTGTTCCTTTATTTGGATTGCTTATTGATTTTTTCTTATTATTAACTTCTAAACTTGGTGCTTCTTGTGCGCTGTCAGTCATAATGATATTGACTATGTATTGATTTTTATTATTTTTTGTATTTGTATGAAACGGGTTTCAGTGACGTGTTGCTTCTTTTGCTTTGTCAACACTTTTGTCGTTTAAATGTTTTTGGTTCTCGTACGCTGGCGGATTATTCGCTGAGCCACTTAGAGCGCGCGCTATGCTTGTCTCTGCTTTCGATCATCGTTTTTAGAGTTTTATGCGGTTTTTTGTATTGCAAGGAGTTCACTGCTGAACTTATTGAGTAGTAAATTAAACAATATGTGGGCAATTCCATGACAAGTCAACCTATAATTTTAATCGACCACTTTCGATTTTGATGAAATTCGGTTAGAAGCATTCTCTCATTTTATAACGAAGTTATACTAACCGAAAAAAATTAAATAATTTATTTCCAGAAGTTATGCAAAATTTCAAATTTCACAATTTTTCCAGTTTTTCAATTTTATTTTTTACAAAAATCATCCTAGAAAAATATAATATTTTTAAATACAAAAAATATTTGTATGTGCATGTAAAAAAATTAAAAAAAAGTACAAAGTATTTTAATTTTTTTTATAAAATACCTCTCGAAACATGCAAAAACTTTCGAAGTTTCCTTTTCATTTAAATTTTTTTGAATGTTGAAAACAATTTTTTTTACTCTCTCTTCATATACTATTGAATTAATTCCTTCCTATTTTTTATCGTTATCGATATAGTCATAGTCATGGTTATCGATATCGTTCCGCATATTTTGATTGGCACTGGAATTTCTGAAGAATTTGTTTTTGTTATCGTACCTTATTTCGATATCGAAATGCCTATATATCGATATTATTCCCATGATCGGTAGTCCTACCGAATTTGTTATTGTTATCGTTTGTAATCGTTATCAGTGCAGTTATCGGCATTTATATCGCTATCACCACTGTAATAAAAATCGATATCGTTGTGACGTACATCGCTACGATGTCTTCGTTCATATTTATCTGCCGCTATCTTTGGCTTCAAATTTGTGTCTGTATTGGTCTTAATTTTCCTAATTTTTAATTAACACCATTATGCAGCAATTGTTTCGGATAAAATCGATAATTTATAAAGTTAATACCAGACCAATGTTGTACCTAGATAAAAAAAATAAAACATGTTTTCGGTACGCTTCATAAAGCCATAGCCCCCCAAATAACAACCGAGTAGTACAGCTGGACCTAACTATTTTGCTCATTTACTAATTCCACCGAAAACTCGAAATCCTTATTGCTTGCGCAAGTAATCAAGCACTTTGCTAAAGTTTTGATATTGAGTGAAACAGAAATTCATTCTTTTATTTTTCTTTGACATTTTATCTTTAAATTTCTACAAAAATTTATTAAAACAGAAAGCGTTGTCTAAAAAACGCTGAACTATTATAAAAAATAGAAACCCAACGAATTCGCAAAATTTTAAGTCAATTTCTTCACTGCAAAATTAAATACAGCCGCTCACTTTTAATATTTATCGACAATATCAACTATTTCGTGTTCGCCAATCCATCAATTTGCATTAACAACAAAGTGGCCCCAGAACCAATTCAAATACTCACAACATGGCCTATCCCTACATGCGCAGTCCCCAAATGGTAAAATTTCCAATACCTTATCAAAAATACTTGGTCGAAGTTGGCAAGCGTGTCGGGCCGCATGGCAGACGAGAATACATGGAAATGGAGTTGATTTTGCCAAAGCAACCAGTGACACAGCCCCCAGTGAACCCAAACAAGGGTGTAATGGCGAAGGAAGCGGAAATTGATGCTTGTATGAAGATAAAAAGGGCAGGCAAGGGTAAAAAGGGCAAAAAGAAGGGCAAGAAGGGTAAAAAGAAGAAGTAATAAATAATGGAAATTAGTTGGTTGGAAAATTTTAAATTTGCGATGACCCATGAAATGAAATTTAAAGATGTAACAATTTTATTTGAAATTTCGTCCTGAAAGTATAGTCAAAGTTTCGTGTTTTGTATTTGTTTTAGTGAAAATGTTTTAAGTGATCAACTTTGTATATCTTAACTAAGTTGCAACGAAACTGTACAAAGCCTTTTGTTTAATAAAAATTTGTAATTTCTGTGATCTTTAAAAAAATTTTTATTTCATGCTCTACAAGAAAGTTTGCATTGACAAATCGACCATATCTATTATTATAAACATCACAGGCACGCTTTCCTCTCGGTAGATTTCAATACTGGAGCTGCAGCGAGCTCGGAGTTATCGTCGGCTAAAGAGGCAGGTGCGCTAAAGCAATAAGAACCAATCGCCGAAGTAGGGAACTACTAAGATAAGTACTTGCTATTCTCAGCCTCTTAGTCTCCAGACGGGTCGCAATCCTAACACAAACCACCATACCATATAATCTTCAAAGACTGTAGAGGTCTTCAAAAAATTTAAAAAACTACAAGAAATGCCACACCCATTATCAACATATTGCAGAAACAGCATGCAACAAGTTGCGGAAAATAAAAATCAAAGCAACAAACCAATCGGCAACTTTGGGGAGACAAAAACGAATGCGTTCCACAAAAATAAATTGAAAAAAAAAAAGCAAAAACAAAGTAAAATAATGGAAAACAACAATTTCAAGCTACCTAATCCGAAAGATGCCGATACGCCAGCCATGCCAGCCGTAGCCACAACGAAAAACCACGAGCGAATGTCTGCCAGCCGTTGTGGCTGGTGTTGGCGCTGGTGGTGGTGGTGGCTATTGGTTCTCCACATGTTGCTGTTGTTCTTACTGCTGGTTTTTGTGATTAATGTACATATTTATTTTGTTGTTGTTTTGGTTTTTGTTTTATTAGCTTGGCTGCTACTGCTGCTCCTATTAGTAATATTCGTATTCAGCGTCAGCGTCAGCACAGCAACTTCTTCTACAGCGAGCCACTGCCTTCAATCGTGTTTATGCTGCCAACAGCTCTGGACGCAACTAAATAGAGACGTGAAGAAGATTCATTCATAGTGTTGAATAAAAACAAGATAAATTTTAACAAAAAAAAATATATAAAAAATATATAATATATTTTCTGAAACGATACAAATTTCTAAAGTGCATTTCATTTTAAAACGGAAATAACGACCATTTTTTTGTGGTAATATTTCGCAAAGCAAATAAATATATACTGTATTTACGTGTGTTTTGGAAAGTAAATTCCCTTTTATACATAGTAGCAACACAAACGGCAACAACAACAACACCCTGTAACTAGACCACCCACACAATAAATTGCGACGAATTTTTCTAGAGCGCAGCAAAGCAAAGCGAAGCGAAATTTTTGAATTTTTGTGGATTTTCAATTGCAACTGAAGCAACAACAACAAAAAGCAACAATATGTTCAGCTCATTCACAGGTAATGTGCGAAAATTTAATTAAATTTTTGACCATATTGATTTGCAAACAAGGAGGGTGGGAATGATTTTTTGCTTAGATAAAAATATATGTAAAAAATGCGAATACCAAGTAAATTAAAATGAAAAAGTGAACAAAAACATATTAATATATTTTGAGTGGGGACTTTTTATAAAGCCTTTTGAAACAAAACAAAATTAAAACACATACATACAATAAAAAAAGTGGACTAAAAAATTACCAAAATAAAACAGAAAAAATAGAAAATTAAGGGCAATAAACTAAAATGTAATAAAATAAAATAACACAAAACAAAATTAAGTTAAAAAATATTTAAAAATGAGCAAAATAAAATGAAAAATAATATATAAAAAATTAAATAATATAAAGTAATGCAAATAAATTGAAATAAAATGAAACAAATTAATATAAATTAAAATATTAAAAAAAGAAAAAAAAATGAAGCGAAATAAAGTAAATTAAGGCAAAATAATATAAAATGAAATGCAATAAAATAAAGTACAAGGTAACATAAAACATAAAAAAAAACAAAAAAAGATATTAAATTAACAAAAGAAAAAAAAGAAAAAAGTAAGTAATAAAATAAAATTAATTAAGACAACAACAAAATCCACTTAAATACAAGAAAATTTAACAAAATTAAGTATAAAGTAAACGAAATAAGAGTTGAATAAAAAAAAATTAAACGAAAAAAATATAAGAAATAAAATATAAAGAATAAAATAGCGTTATATGAAATAAAATAAATTAAGCTAAAATTTAATATTAAACAAAAAAACAAATAAATTCAATGAAATGAAGTGAAATAAAATCAAATAGAATGAGGTAAAATAAAAAAAATAAATAAAACAACACAAAAATAAAAATGAAATACATATAGTATATATAAGAGAACAAAAATAAAAAATAAAAATAAAAAAGTAGGTGGCACAACATGAAATAATTTAACGTAAAATAAAATAAACTAAAATAAATGCAAATAACAAAATATGATATAATGAAAGTAACTGAAATGAAACAAAGTATAAAGTGAAATAAAATAAAAATAAATAAAGAAAAAAAATGAAATAAAATAACATAAATTATAGTACAATAAAATAAAAAAAAAAACATTTTTTTTAAATAAAATAAAATGAAATAAAATAAAGTATAAGTGGAAATAAAAAAAAATAATAATAAATGAGAAATCTAAAACACAAAATTTGAAAACAATAAAATGAAATGAAATAAAATAAATTAAGGTAAAAAACAAACTAAAATAAAAGAAAATGAAATATAATTATATGAAATAAAATAAAATGTAGTACAATAATGCGAAAAAATAAAAAAAAACAAAATTTCAACAAAAGCATTCAAATAAAAGAAAATATAGTGAAATAAAATAAAATTAGGTTAAGAATGTAAAAAAATGTTAAAATAAAATTAATTGAATTAAAATGAAGTAAAAATAGATAAAAAAACAACATTAAAAAAAATAATAAAAAATGTAACAAAATAAAGCATAATAAAATTATTAAAATTATATTTAATAAAACTATAAAAAAATAAAAAAAAACAAAATAATAAAATTATAAATAAAAAACCATACATGAAAAAATAAAACAAAATATAATAAAGTAGAATATAATAAAATGAAATAAATTGGAAATGATATCAAACAAAAGAAGTAAATTTGCAAATGAAATTAAAAAAATAAATAAATTTAAAAATTGAAATTAAATTAAAATGAAACGAAATGTAAATGAAACGAAATAAAAGTGAGTGAATGAATGAAAACAATGTAATTAAATAAATTTTAATTAGATTTTTCAAATATCAAAAAACTTATAGTAAACTAAATACACCAATAAAAATTTGTTTGAAGTTTAGTTTTGTTAAATGCAATCTGCTTAGCAGAGATAAATAAATTGAGTGGAAATATATTTAAATAAGTAAATTATTTTTAAAATGCAATAATTATAAAAAATGAAATATTTATATTGGAACTTTAAACCGTATTTGTACAACATATTGAATTTAATTTGTGCACACACACACACACCCAGTCACATCTGCAAAGTATATTAGTCATCATACGCCAGCCACCATTTACCATCATTACCTGCAACATGGCGCACATGCCACATGCACAACACATACAACAATAAGCACAGAAACAAAAAAGGCAAACCAAACAATAACAAAAACTTCAAACGTACATACATGCTATTTGTACTTTTACTTGTATAAACTCAAAAATCATATACATACATACACCTCAATACATACAAGAACCAGAAGAGCATGCATTTATTGAGGCACACAACACAAGCAAACAGATATATGAAAAATACACACATACACTGAGTCCGGCAGGCCCATGTGGCAAGGAGATGTGGAAATGTACAACAAGAATATCTGGCTCTTTCTGTACCTACGTTTTCCACAACACTGCAGTTTTAATCCTTGCCACTTGCCGTATTGCACATTTTGTTTGGACTTTCACAACACTTTGCACTTTTCTTGCCAACCTTATTTGTTTTGTTTGCGTTTTTTTGTTTTTGTTGTTACACTTTTTATTGGCTTTCCTTTTTGTTGTTTTTATAGTGCTTCGTTCCACTTTATTTGCACATTTCAAGGATGCGCCAACATTGCCATCACACCTAGCACTTCCACTTCCACTTCCACTTCCACTTCCACCACCTCACACACTCGCTCTTTTCTGAACTCTCGGGGAGTTGAATTCACTGCATATTCTGTAGTGTATTATGTCATCATTTGTGGTAATTGCTTAACAGGCAAACATTAAATTAACAACAAAAACAAAAACTATAAAGCGCTATTAGCTGAGTGGCGTTAACCCCTTTCTTGGCAAATAAAAAAAAATATAAAAAAATTGAAAAACAGTCAGCTAGACAAATATTCTCTTGGCATCTTGATTGTTGGGCGGTTACTTTTGTTTGTATGCGTGTGTGTGTGCATTAGTGGTGTATGACTTCATTTTCATGCTAGTTTGCGGTGGTAGCAAAACATAAAAAATGGCACGCAATAAAATAAAGCAAAATATTACACACAAAAAAAGTAATAAAATAAAAATTAATGCAAAATTAAAATGAGCCATGTGTGTTTCCATCGTTTGAATAGACAGACAGTTAGACATTTTAGGATTTTTTTTTTGTATATAAATTTTACGCGTATTTAGTTACTAAAATTTCCAAAAGTTTGCACGCCCCAAAAAGTACACCTGATTTCCTGGTTGATGAAAAAAGGGACATCAGTGCCACAAAATGCTTTGCTTTGGGGTATATTTATTTTCAAATTTACCTAAATACGCTTTAGCCTTTGCCATTTTTGTTAATAAGAATAATTTTTACTTGCAAATTTGTTACTTTAATCCCAAAAACTCGAAATCTAAAATATAATTCACAATTTTTTACTATGCAACTATGACCCTCAGAGGGTTAAATAATACCTTAGAATTATTAATTATTGATGGAGTTCTTCTTAATCCAATAATACTGTATCTCGTCTAATATACCAACGCTTTTAGGAATTCGAAGGTGGTGGTTGGCGTACGAACGCCCTCCCCAGGCTATTAGATCCTTGGTATCTCTGTCTTGTATTCTCAAGATGACGTCACACTTGAAGAGCAGATGCATCGGGGTTTCCTTGGCCGTATCATTCTGAGCTCTTGCCGATGACTTCGTAAGCTGCAGTGACCTCTGAGCAAGTTTGTCATCATCCTTACGTTGTTCTTTGATTGTAAATATACTGCCTGAAGTGTTGATGATTTCATCCGCCCAATATACACTTAGCTTGACATAACCCTGCTATGTAGTGTCATTTCCTTGTCGTAGTTTCTTCTTTTCTAAGCTTCTTCTTAATGAACTGTAGCTTAACGAGTTGAGATATCGTCGAGTTTATTATCGAGAAAATACAAGCATAATTTCAAGTACAAAAACGTCGTTGGTTAAACCTCGCTGATTCATATGTTTCGGACGAGCATTTATTAAAGCGATGAATTCACAACTCTTCGAGAAGAGTTTAATGGCTAGTAACGTCTCTACACATGTACGTACATAAAACAAATGACAAATCGACGACTCATTCGTGTCAAAAATTATTATCAGTTATTTAATTTAGTCACCAAAGTCCGTCCATACATCTGCCTAGCGTCTTCAGCGAATGTCTGCTATGCCACCAAGCGCTCAGAACTCGGCATAGTAAGTGACAGAGAGATATGTAGTTGCCTGAAAATTGAGTGCATATTGTTGTACAATAAAAATACACGCTCTTTGCAAGATTTACAGCACCTTAACCTCACATTAAACTTGCCACACCCTTGGGGCACTTAATGCTAACAAATGCCGCTTTAAATAGAGACAAATAAAAACAATTTTTAATGGAATTTCAAAATTGTATGGCAATAAAACCGAAAAATTGCTGGAAATTTTATTTTGGTGGAGCAAGGCGAACGTGGAGAAATAAAAGCAACAAGAATAACATCAATGTGCGACGCGAATAACAGCAGTGCGAGAGTAACAGAAGCAGATAATTGAAGTGAGTGTCCGAAAGTTTAGAATTGAATAATTGGTTTCAAAAGAAATTTCTAATCAATTAAATTTGTTGCATCTTTTTTTGTTGCTAAAAGAGCCGCTGAATTAAATTGATCCATTCCATTTAGCGGTGCTGTTGTACTTTTTTTCTCACACTTTCTAAGAGGCGAGGAATTGACTTTTGTAGCACGAAATGAAATTTTTTCACCGTTGTGTGTATAGATTCGATTTGCTTAATATTTTTGTTTATTTCCAAGCAAAAGGAAAATTATTTCTTATAGTGGTCTTGCCTCGCGCTCAATATTTATCGGGTTATTTATGATGATCAATATTTGATGAATTTCAAAAACAATATTTTGAAATCTATATCATGTTTGAACCCCAAAACCCCTGCTCCCCCCGTCTGGGCTGCGCCAATGTCTCTGATACATGTGCACATATATATATTTAATATTTATTATTCTTTACCAAGAAATTACAAGGCCAATAAAGTAGTATAATCAATTTAAAATATCGGGGTTTTTTCCAAGTTTCTATTTGGAATTTTCGAATTTCAAAGCTTTCAAAATTTTTAATTTTCACCCACCACCCACATAACCAAAGTGCCGACGAATAAATGCTATACAAAGTTTTCAAGGTCAGCGCGTGCCTAGCAACGAATTGCTATGAAATAGTTAAGATCTGTATTTAGATATATTTGGATTTGTTTTAAAAAAAAAAAACAACAAATAAAATTGCGTAAAAATTTATTTTGACTAAAACATTTAAGACGCAGCGCGCGTGGCTACCAATGAAAATCACTGAAAATATTAGCCCAAAATTTTCACCTCGAACAAGCAAATAAAAAGAAAACACAAATTTACCATCAATTTTTGTTTGTTTGTTTGTTTGTTTGTGTGTGGCTTATTTTTGTAGAAAATTGGTTGTATGTGCTTCGCAATCCGATACACTCGACGCTTAAGTGATTAAATATTGCCTTTGTTGAAAGCATAAGCCTTTTTGTGAACTATATGAAAATTTTAAAAGCTTTGTACGATGAAAAAAAATTTCTTATATTTCATACGGAATTTTCCCAGTGAATCAAAATTTTGCCTGTTCATACTTCCCGCCATCTTGCAGATTGCTTTCTATGACATTCCAGATTTTCTATAATTTCTGCTTTAATTTTTTACTCATCTCACTTGCTTCGCTGCCTTTATTTAAAATTCCAAACACGCGCTCGTTTCTGCAAATTTCATTTGGCGCTCAAATAATTCATAAATGTTGCTTGAAATTTTTTTTTCATTTTTTGAATTCCAACATGCACACATTATGAACGCTCTGTTTTTAAAACGATTATCTAAAAATAATGGCGGAAAATTTAGCCTATATTTATGATCTTCTATAAAAAAAATTAAAAATCTTGTCTATAGCACAAATCAAATTATGCCTAGTTGAGAATTTTGAAAAAAGCTAAGCACTTGTCTGAAATTTTTATTTAAACAAAAAACTGAAGCAGTAAAAATGAGTTGAAATATAATGGGTGTGGCATTTGTTGAAACAGCAGCCAAATTATGATATGATTTAGTGCTGTAGCTGTTCTTGTATTTACGTAGATGTGTGAGAATACACGAAGCAGGCGCGCAGAATATTTTGTTTACAAATTCTAGGAATTTTACAAATATTTATTTATTTTAATGTGCCAATTCATTTGCAATCTGTACACACAGTCGTAAGAATCTGAGCAAATAAAAGTAATAAATAGAAAACCTGATGACCAATTAGAGAAAAATTTATTGAAAATTGCAAAATTAAAGTAAATAAAATTATTCATAAAAAAATAAAACAAGGCTATATAAAATAAAATCAATATAAATGGAATAGAATGAAATGCAGTAGAATAAAATTAAATAAAATGTAATAAAACAATATAGAACAACATGAAAATAATTAAAAGAATAAATAAAATAGCATGAAATAAAATAAAACTTAACAACTTAAAATAAAAAAATTATATAAAATAAAATTATAAAATAAAACAATATGAAATTAAATTAAGTTTTAAAATTAACACAAAATAAAATAAATGTTAATTAAAAATTGCAAAATAGCAAGATTTAAATATAATCAAATAAATGAAATTAAATAAAATAAAATTATGTGAATTTCAGAAAAACAAAATAAGCAAACATTACTTAAAAAAGGGGAATAAAATAGAATAGAAAGCATAATTTTAAAAAAATATTAAATAAAAAAAAACAAAAAAAAAAAAATAAAAAAAATACATTGAAATAAAATAAAATAAAATGACAAAAACTGTAATATAAAATTAAAGTTAGCTTACAAAATATTTTTTTTAGGTTTAAAAATTAAAGCAAAATAAAATAAAGATAAAGAAGAGATAATTAAAAATTGCAAAATAGCCAGGCTAAATTAAATACAAAAATAAATAAAAAACAAATAAAATAAGGCTGTATAAAAAAAAAATAAAATAAGAGTAAAGAAAGGGAAATAAAATAGAATAAAAAGCATAATTTAAAAAAAAATATTAAATAAAATAAAAATCAAAACAAACAAATAAAATACAGTGAAATAAAATAAAATAAAATGGCAAAAACTGTAATATAAAATATTTTTTTAAATTTAAAAATGAGAGCAAAATAAAATAAAGATAAAGAAGAGATAATTAAAAATTGCAAAATAGACAGGCTAAATTAAATACAAAAATAAATAAAAAGCAAATAAAATGAGGCTATGTAAAATAAAATAAAATAAGGCAAAAGAAAGGGAATAAAAATAGTTAAAAAATATAATAAAACACACAGTAATAAAATAAAATAGAAGAAAATAAAGGCAATCAAATAGAATAATAATTGTTTAACGTTTTAAACATTTCAAAAAAATATGCACTAAAATTAAAAACAAAAAATAAAAAAACAAAGCAAAATAAAATTAACTTGCATAAAATAAAGTGAAATGCCAAACCAAAATAAAATAACAAAATAAATTAAATTAAGTAAAATATAGTGAAATAAAATACGGTATAGGTTGTGGAATAAACTAAATTAAATTAAAACAAAATTTAAAAAATTAAATGAATTGAAGTTGATTCAAACAAGTAAAATCCAATCAAATAAAATAAATAATAAAAATAGAACGTAAAGCAAAATAAGAAAAAGAAAGAAGGAAGAAGAAAATGAAATGAAAAAATATTAAACAACTAAAATGATATAAATAAAAAATTGAATACAGTAAATAAAATAAATAATAAAATACGTTTTACTAACTCCAACAAATTTAAAATAGGACTCGAATTAAATGCTGTAACAAAATTGTATCAACTAAAGTTTTAAAAACCATATTGAACTTTTCCTAAGTTTAGATTGGGTAAAAATTCATAGTGTTTAATATAGTTATTACATTTTTCTAAATAAATTCTACAAAATAATTTTTTAAATCTCAATTTTCGCACCGTAAGGCTATTCAACTTATTCATTTATGCAGTACTTCTTTTTTATAGCACTGACATATTTAATTTATTTATTACTTCATTCTATTACATACAAATAGCGAAACATAGTAAAATTTACAAGGCTAAGAAAAAAATGCAAATCATTACCATAGAAAAACTCTCGTTAAAACCAACACCACTCGCTGATTGAGTATAAAAAAAATTTTAAATTTATATTGCGCCACGCTCACGCACTGCTATAAAAGTTATATTTAATTATATAAATTTTTAAAGATAGGGATTATTGTACTAAGAAATTATTTGATGCTCTCACCGCAGGCTGACCGTGAAAGCTGCGCGTCGAAGAAAATTTAATAGCTCTAACACGCAATGAACACTACATTTTTTTTTATTTCTAAAATTAAATTTCTATTTTTCTATAGCTCCACAGAAATCAGCAGCAACTAAAACCGAAACACTTTATATAAAAAAATTACTATAAATACTTAAGCAAAACCTCACCTACTGTGTTAACATATTTTCACTGCCATATCGTACGGTTAAGTCAATTCAATATTGCAGAAAGTCACAACTTTTTACATTTACCAACAACATATCAGTGATATTTGACATATTTAAAAACCGCATAACTTTATCTTCATGAAATATTTCCACCTGTGGTTAAAAAAAAATGACACAAGTTTTGTTAAAATATTTACAGAATTTGTTGCTTTTTCCTTGCTCCCAACATTTATCTCTTCACGCATGTTCTCTGATATTTCAACACATTTCTCTACATTTTCCTAATCTATCTAGCATTTAAAAATAATACCTAATAAATTTCTTTAATTTTCCGCTGCTAAAAAATGTTTCAAACACGCAGACAGCTCCAAATGTAAGTACCTCTAACTACACAACGGTCTTTAGCGTTTTGCTACAACGACCATCTATCTTTTCCCTATTATGCTCTATTCACACGTTGCAAAAACTAAGCATTTCTCACAGCCACTATATTGATATTTTTGCACTGCCAGTTAAAGAAGCGAAACTTTTAGAATACCTCTGAATGGAAAATAAAAAATGTTTGCTTGAAAGAAGTAGTGAATAATTTAGTAGTATAGAAATTTACTAGAATTTTTTTTATGCGCGATTTGAGCAAAATTTGCATGCTTCATAAGCTTAATTGGATTTAAAAAATATCAGTCGGAAACATTTCTTTGTTCACGATATTTTCTAAATACTATATTTTAATGAAATTTTTAAAATTTTTACACGTTGCTTTGGATGCTTGGATGTTTTGAATGCCCTCAGGCTTCCTTTTGGAAAATCATCCTCCATTTCTGCGTCTTCTATATTGAGATTGATATGGAAGTGTGGAGAGTTTCAAATCAAGAGTTTACTTTAATATCAAATCCTCTAAAGTAACATTTATTAATTGATGAAGTGGATTTGTGCAGTGCATTTTATTGCCAATAATTTCTAGAATCTTTTGGAATCGGATGAATGATTTAAAAAAAAGTGACCAGAACAAAGGCGAAACCGATCTGGATATAAAAATTTTTAAAACTATTACTTAATATATATTTACAGGAGCCAATTTCTCCGTTTTTTTATTCATAAAAAAACCAAGCATTTTATTAATAATGTAAGCACATTAAGATAACCCAACAAAGTGAAGTCGGAATTTTAATGCTTTCATCCCCTAGGATTGTTATATGTCGGAAAATCAATAACACTATTTTTTTAAATATTTAGAAAAAATAGTTGATAAATATGGTTTTTCCCTCTTTAAAAATTCATAGCAAACTTTGAGCGACATAAAAAGTATTATTTTTTCTATAAAGAACTATCTATAAGTTTTTTTTTCGTCGGCGACGACCATATTGTGTTTTCTGATTGAAAAAAAAATTTCACAAAATATCGATATATATGTTCTAATAATTCTAAATCCAAAAACAACGACTATTTTTTATCGAAAAAATTAACATTACAAAATATCGATCAAATATGACCGGAAAAAAAATCAAAGAATAACGATTATTTTTGATAGAAAAAAAAAAATTAAAAGTTAGTGTTCAAACTTGATCGAAAAAATAAAAATCACAAAATTACGATTGATTTTATTTGTTATAAAAATTATAACCGTTTACGTTGGAAGGTTAGATTTTTCTACTATACAAAAGCATTGAGCTTGGGCTTTGTTAACTCATAACCTACAAGTCTTTTATAAATTTTACTAGACCATTTTGGGCATGATCTGCACTTTATTGTCGCTTCCCAATTTAGCTTTGAAAAGATAAAAGCTACTAAACAGCCGTCTGCAATTCTTTGCTATTGTAAAAAAAAATCCAGACAGCACAAAGCTGAAAAATAAATAAGTATTTAAGCGAAAATTAAAAATACTGTGATCGAAAAATAAATAGAAAAAAATTTGTGAGTTGCGAAAAAGTGTTGCTTACATTTT
The DNA here is from genome assembly GCA_951828415.1 of Anomoia purmunda. Classification (NCBI taxonomy): domain Eukaryota; kingdom Metazoa; phylum Arthropoda; class Insecta; order Diptera; family Tephritidae; genus Anomoia; species Anomoia purmunda. The sequence goes on from OX639997.1 coordinate 114,352,653, forward strand.
TTTTTTTTGTATAAAAAGTATGTGACCATAAAAACGGTGCGCAAAATAAATGCTAAACAGCTATATAAAGTCGAAAAGCTAGCTCATAAATATTCGCATTTATTTACGTGTTGCGCAAATTCGCAGAAAAATACATTTGTAAAAAAGAGAAAAAATCACAACAAACAAAACAAAAAAAAAATTGCAGTTAAGAAGCAGTTAAACAAAAAACTATGTAAACATAGAAGTAAAAAGTGTACAAAAAATTATTTATAAATCAACTCAAATACTCAGAAATAATTTTAAATATTCAAGCTTACCTTTTTCGCCATCTAGTAGATTAATCACTGCCTTGCTTCATTTTTATTTTTTTTATTGCATGAACTGCGCGCTTATCACTTTCGAGTTCAAGTTTTGTTTTGACTTTTTGGTAATAAAATACATACCTTCTAGTTTATTAGAGATAGCTGTTCAAATGCGAAAATAAATTCCAATAACAAAAATTAAATAAGTTAAATATAGAAATTTGTTTACCAATTCACTGGATGTGCAATTACTTCACTTCTCATTTGAATTTTGCATGGATGAATGATCAGTTTCATAATTAGTCATATTCTTAAATATAATTTAGAGTTTTTGACACGTGTCTGAGATCATCGATAATAAGTATTTACCTATAAAGTACCGCTGAATGATTAATAGAAATTATTTTAAAACTTCCATTCACCTTTTTTTTGTATATTTCTGCATACCAAAAATTATTATAATAACGTTTCTTTTCAGGAAATATTTAACATGTTTACTTAAATATGTTAAGAAAATATGAAAGCGAAAAAATAACATAAACCAGAAAAATTTAAACTTCAAACTTTTTAAAAATTTTACTATCATAAAAATACTTACTTATATTAATATTCTCAATTTTTCAGAAGTGTTTCGAGCTCACTGCTTACATTTCTTTCGGAATTTTTTTTGTAATGTATTTTGAATTTTTTTTTTTATAATATATTCAATAACATAAATTAGAAAAATCAAAATTTTAAACTTTTTACAAATTTGAATAAAGTTTCACAATCATGACAAAATCTACATATGTTACAATTTAAAATTTTTTTAGCAAAGTTTTCAAAAGTTTTTTTCGAGCAGAAAATTGACGCTCTCTACGGCACTTACGAAGTACATCGTTAGTCTACAACATATGAATCTGGCATTCTTACCTAACAAAGTTATGTTTTTAAGTTGAACTTTGTTTGAAGTGCCAGCCAGCAAAATTCATCACTAAATCATATGATTCCATCGTATGATATCATCACATGTTTGAAATGATGACATCGCTAACTATTTTTTTTGTAAATTCCAATTCAAAGCGCAATTTATAAAAACAAAATTATTTCCAATCAAATCATGTCGATATTAAAGCAATAAATATCTAATGTAGCGCTTGCGATGCATCACTTGATGGAATCATTTGATGATACAGCTTTATATGACCATATGATGAAATTCAATTTTTACTTGAAAATATTATAAGTAAACCATAAATTTTACATTATTTATGGAGCTTTATGTTACTACTATATTATTTTCCAATCCCTGCTTATAACAAATGAATGAGGAATTTCCGAATACAGCCCTAGGCTGCATCAAACGAACGATTTTTTGAAATTTGTCCTAAATGGTTGTTTGCTCTGATCATATTATCTTCACACATGTTTGAGGATAAAACTAGTTCAAAACTAGTTCATGCTTACCAAATGTATGCTGATTTTTTATCACATACGTAAGATTTTCGCTTATTAAGACATGATATGATATAACATCTCATCATATGTTCACATCACATGACTTCATCATATGATGTAGAAGAGGTTCGACATCTATTGATTTGATATCTATGAAAACAGGAAAATAAATTGATTTTTGTCTTAACTACACTTAGTAGAAATTTTATTTACAAAAAAAAAAAACAAACAATAAAATAATGGAATGGAACACGCCAAACATATGTATAGGGACATCATATGATGAATTGATGCGATGATACATAAAAGCCGAAGAATTTGTTAACTGCAACCATTTTGGGTACACACAAAATAATTGGTTTCGATATCGATGAGAATATAACAAAACTAATTTTTTAAGTGCACTGAGTAGTAGATATTTTTCAAGAAAAATTATTGAATTAATCATATGAAATGTAATCCGACATCATATCATATGATGGGATCATGTGATCAAAAGGCATATAAAATATAGAAATGTAAAAATCGTTGAATAGGTCAAGCAAATGAATTTTTAATAATCTTCGATAAACAAGGAAGTATTATTAAGCAAACTCTAAAAGAGCAGATTTAAAATTGGAATATAAAAAAAATAAATAAACAAAAATAAAACACACAACAGAAATAAAACAGACTGCTGTAAATAAAAAGCAAAGCACAACGAAAGTGAAATTTTTTTTATAGAATTGCAACACTGAAAAGCCAAAAAAACTATAGGCATAAAAATAGAAATTCAACAAATAAATGCAACTCACGCACAGCATGGCGAAGAGGAAATGAAAAAAAGTTGCAAATAAAACAATTAAAGATGACAATACAAAATTGGTGTTGCATAAAAAAAAACATACTAAAGATAAATTGAAAAAACTAAATAATGTTATAATGACTGCAACAAAGTAGTGTAGTGCTAACGAAATCACAACAATAAAAGCAATACAAATAAACAAACAAAAAAATTACAACAATTAAGGCGACACAGATTTCCGATTCTGCAATTAAGCAGCTGAGAAAATGAGCTGAGCAACAGCTTGGGAAGGGAGCCGATGGTGGTGATGGTTGGTTATACTCGTAAAAAGTCAATTGAACACGTAGTAGTAAAGAAACAGTGGAAGATGTGGGTTAGTACATAGCGGTGATGAGATTGAGGGGACGTTACAGAAAAGAGGCTGAAAGCTGTTGGCATTTATGTGAAACCGCAAATAGCTGTCTGCCTCTACTGAACTGCCAAGAGGCAGCGACGGTGGCGACAAGTTGCAAGTCACTTAGAGCATGTGGGTTTTATTTTGTATGCCTTATTTGCGTGGTTGTTGTTGTTGCCGTTGCCGTTGTGGAAAGGGCGTAGAAGGAGGAGGAGGTATGCATGTGAGTAGCGTGAAAAAAAATTTAAATTGGGTACAAGCGGAAACGGTGTGAGTTCAATGCACTGCTGTAAAGTTAAACGAAGTGCTGGTGGTATGAAAATTTGAATGCAAAGAAGAAGAGCAAATTGAAATTTTAAATTAACTAAAGCTTTAATTAACCATATGGAAAAGTTAAGCGGCAATAAGTAATTCTTTGTACACAAACTGAATATTTCTTTGCCGTATCATTTTCAATTCAATACTTCACAGTCAATCTAAATATGTACAAAAAAAATGTTGCGTTTGGCACGCCTAACATTCAGGCACATCAATACACAACCTATCTACATACATGCATACATAGATATTTCAAAATAAAAAAAAATAAAAAATATTGCCCGGCTATTAGCTGGAAGTGGAAAGCTGAACTGACACACGCACTTGGGTATTTAAATATAATATGTTTGTATATACATATGTCGCTATGCGTGTAGCTCCATGTGTGCGCCCGAAGATGAATGCGCATTTCAATAATATATTTGGCTTGATTTTGGGTGTGGCGCATTTGGAAGAAATATTTTTGTGCAGCTGCAATGCATTTTTCATATATTACAATTTCTTTTATTTGAAAGCAAAATAAATAAATTGGGGAAATGAAATAAAGAAAAATTGTGCTACCAAAAATGTTAGTATTCGAAGAAATATGCTAAGCAAATTTGGGGAGTTCGAGTCTAATATGAACGCATCGATGTACACTTTTAATTTTCTATTTTGCCTTCAGAATATTTCTAAAATATTTTTTTTATTAATATACATAAGTGATTGGAATTTATGTGTTTTAAATGCGCAATTTTTTGAAAAATGTATAATTGAGTACAACTAAAATAATCCTATTTTTTATACATATTCGTATTATAAGATTTTATATGGCCATTTCATAATCATAACGCACTCACAGATTAACATATTTCGACTATTTAGTTTTATTTTTTAAAAACAGAATTTTTAAAAAATTTGATTCTAGTATAATAAAGTAAAAATTTCATACGGCTAAAAATTTTATGACATATTTTTCAGGTTTTATTCGGTGTCTTATATAATAAAAATATCGAGCAAGGAAGAGATTGTGGAATAGCGTCAGAAAAAATTTTAAAAATCAAATTAAAGTTTAATGGGCTATACAACTGCACATCGACATTTTATGCATTTACTTTCAACACTCCTTGTCTTCATCAACAATTTTCTTTGGCCCTTTATGATCACATTTGGCTTGCGAATACGTCAGCTGCAGTCAGCTACCCAACCAAGAACGATTGAATATAATACGGTGCCTTCCGGGCGCCACCATCTTTATCGATTTGACAGTATCCACTCATTCGCTGACGAAATTAATTTTTCTTCTATGCTGACAATTTTTTTAAACCAACAAAATTAGCAATATTTTCAATCATTATGTCATCTGTTCGCTCTTACTCTTCTTCTTTAGAATTTCTTCTTTGCTTTGCTTCTTTGCTTTCAGTTGATCTTAGCTCGGAAGGCGCAGTGTTGTATTCTATCATGATTGTACTCAATAGGAGAGCGTGTGGACAGTTGTTGCTGTCCTCTCACTCGTTTCTCTCCGAGTGGCACATTTGTGGCTTTGCTTACGCTCTTTGCTCTGTCAATCGTCGACCATCAAAGTCTGGGCATGGATTTATATGATTACTACATCGAAAGCATTTACATCATTAAATCCTGCTGGCTGCTCTCAAGATGGTTATAGAACAATCAACTTCTGCCGCATACAAAGAAATAAGTCGATTATATGCAACAGAAGTAGATAGTAGTAGTAGTGAGCTCGACTCACTGAGAAGCAAAAATCCTCAGAGATTTCCAATCCACGAAGGCTGCCTACGATCAAATGAGTCTAACATACCGGTTGATGGTTTATTTTGTGATAGTCTCACATTAGGAGCTCTAAACTAGCCAAGTGGCTAAGAATACCAGCCTGGTCGACTCTCAAGAGTTCCTGAAAATGAGTTCAAATTGAGGTCGAAATAGCGACGAATAAAAATAAAAATAACTAAACAGTTGTTTTATTCAAGCCGGCCTGAAGCTTGAAAATTAAAACACAGTAACTATTTGTAGGCCAAAAAATCATTTCGATCAAATTTAAAATTTTTAACGATATTTCTTTCGGTTTTACTTATTTGCCATCAGAACCAACGGAACTTTATATACATATTTCTTCTTTGTAACACTCCACCCTCTTCCTGTTCAAGGGTCTAGGGTTACATTGCGCCAATTTGTTTCTTTTTTTTTTCAAAACATCTTGGAACTTTTTTCAAAAACAACAACACTAGCTCAGTCGCCACTAACAGCTAATGAATGACGAGCTTTGTACAATGCCTGCGGTCTATCATCGCAATGACTTCATTCAACTCATTTCGCGCCAATGACTGCAATTATATTAAATTGGTGAGCACATAAGGTATATAAAAAAATTATATTAATGCAAAATAAAAAAAAAATAAAAATGCGACAAGAATGCGGTTCAGTTCTCGTTTTGGTATATGAAATTATTTTTTAAACAGTTTTTTTTTTTGCAATTTTTTTAAGACTGTGAAATTGTGTGCTTTGTTAATATTTCACAATTCCAAAGATAAGCGAAGATTCGCTCTGTCCATTTCGACTAGCTACGAAGCAATTAAAAAGTGTTTACCTCACAGTTCTGCACATGCTGTGCAAATATATTTACAAACACATAACAAAAAAAAATTTTTATTAAAAATATAAAAATTAAAGCATGTACCAAAGATATATGAATGTCTTAATGGCAGTGCAAATAAAAACATTTTATTTCTTCAGTGATTTGATGAGATCAGTGCGAGGCACACCGCCTACTTTTCTTTTCCTCTCTCTTAATTCTTAACTCCTACAACTATGCGAATTGCTTCCGATTTTCTCCCGTTTATTCCCCTGCGAAAAAGAGCCAAACTCTTAAATCAAAATCAAACTAGTTCATGAACTGGTATTTATTGGTTTATTGAAGGTAATCACACCAATTAGACAGCGACTGCGTCTCAGCGACATCTGGTGAAAATTCCAACGCCAAATTGAAAGCCCTCTATCGCCCTATTAAGTTACTTGCATTGAAAAACGTAGAGGGGAAATGGTTGTCAAAAATGCAAGAAAAGTCAATTTTTGACTAATTTGTATAAATTTTTGTAAATACTTGAAACGCACAAATAAAGATTTTTTTAAGGTGAGAAGACGCATTTTTTTAAAACACAATTAAGCTAAAAGTACAACTTTTTCGAAATTTGTGAATACGATTCTAAAGATCATTAGAATAATAACATTGTGATACAAAATCGGGAATCATGTAATCCGATCAAATAAAGTTTATTCTGAGAAGCTATGGTATCTTACTGTTTTTTGGCAGCCGAGCATTTAATTTCTGATGCTGATTCTGACCTAAAATGTACGCAAGGTGGCGCTGTCGTACAATTTTTGTTATTTTTTACGGAAAAACCGTGGTCTACTGTTTTTGAGGCTGGGGAAGTACATTTTTTGATATCTATTTCATTGCATATGTTTTGCAGATAAGGGATTTCATATTCAAAGTGACGATAATATAAGATATGAATTTACAGGTTCAAAAAGTGCAAAATTGTAGTTTTTAACTTCATTTCTTTTTGCAAACTTTTTTTTTTTTTGTAATTTTTCCGTGATAAATAAAAAACGTGCTTTGCAATAAAAAAAAAAATTTTTTTAATTAAAAAATCATTTTCTCTAATGAAATCCTATTTTTCTCGAAGAATATTTAACATGTACTTTTTTCTTAGGAAAATTGTTTTATTTCTAATAAAAAACAATGCAATTTTCTTTATTGCGTCGTCAGTATAAAGTTGGCAATGACACTGACATCAAAAATTAATATCTCAATAAAATTACTATTTTTTAGTGAAATAAAATAAAAATAGCAATGATTTTCGGCAATGCCACCTAGCTAGTGTAAGTTTCAGAGAAAGATAAACGTCAAACATTAAATTTTCGACTTCAAAAACTATAAAATACCATCACTTTCGTGAAGAGTATCTGAAAAAAGTATAGCCACAAAGCCAGTACTATAGGGTAAAAATTCTTTCGGGATTTCCTTATGAGAGTTGTAAATTTGCATTTATTATTGCACTGTGAGAGACTTTCAAATTCATCTCACACATATTGTATCCACAAAAATTCATGAGGTACGAGCTTTGGATACCAGCCGCCATATTGTACCAGTCATTTGGAATTTCACAATTCATTATCAGAATCGTATTTACCGGCCTCAACATTCCACGAACCCTCTCTCTCTCCAAGAAAAATATTTCATATGGTTTGATTTTTTCTTTTAATTGTCAAATCTTGACTAAATGAAGACGCTACATGGAATACTAATTTTAAGCTCTGCTAATATTTTCAAGACAATGCGATGTCCATCCTGTTATTCTAAAATTTATTGTTATTAATTGACCGCGCCAAACAATTGCCTCTAGCAACTTCTCCACTCAAACATATAGTACTGTAGTATTTTAGAAATATATTCCATCATTTACATTTAATTCAATTAAAGCAGTATTAACAATTAAGCGGACACACTTAAATATGCAACTTGTTTATAAAAAAAAACGAATATATGTTTGCATTTCGAACAGTGCATCCCGTACATCATTTGATGAACCCCACCGCCACCGACTAGCAACCGAAAATTCTTGAACTTCAACTTGGTCTTTCATAGCAAATTAAATAAATTGAGCTATTGGCATTCAGCAGCAATTGCACATTGCCGTGATGAATTCATGCAAAATGCCACAAAGCATCTTAATCTAAATAGCATAAACATATAATTGAAATTGTAATAAATGACATTTGTGGAGAGAAAGGAATGCATTGTAGAAGTGAGTCGGAAGCTACGGCAAACACATTGAAATAATTTAATAAATTGGGGGTTTATTAACGTCAATGGCTACTTGAGCTTGTACATACAGTGATTCAAATAATTGACCAAATGGTGATTTCTTGATAATATTCGGCTAATAAAAGTTACAATGTATATTTTAAGGTTAAGCTGAATACTTGCCTTTACCAAATTTAAATGTTAACAATTCCTTTGCAACTCTACCCTTTAAATAGTACGGTGATGCCATTCGCTAATCTACTCGCAACCTATCCCACTGCTGAGCAGATTTAACTGCTCATTTGGCCCCAAGTTTCAGCCAAAACTATTTCGCTTTGTCAACATCATGACGCCTTAGCTTATCAAATAAATCGTAAGTCAGCGACTTCTTGGCGGCAACTTTTATTGCATAGTTTAGATAGTAGGTTTTTCTTTCTTTTTTAATTTGATGCCTTTACATGCCTTCCCACTTTACGTTTTCATTGACTACCGTATTGGCGTAGGGCCAAGTGAATTTCGCAATAAATTAAAAGTACAGCGAAATATACTTTCGCTGAAACAAGCAAGGAAATATGGGAAAAACTTGGCAAACTTATTGTTTTAATATATTTCGTGATTTTATAGCAGTCCTTTGGAGTGGGTCTTATATATAGGATATCATTCCTCTGATTCGTTTACAAAATGCGAATAAATTATAAGTGCTATCAGTCTCAAACCATCTGTAATTTTTGTAAAATAAGTATACATAATCGTGCGCAAAAATATCGTTCGATTTATCAAATCGATTTCTATACTTCCGAAAGCTTTTTAACACCTTTAAAAGACAGTTCCAATGAATAGCCTTATTACGTTTCACGGTTTCGTTTGAAATTAAAGTGTTGTGAAATTATTTATCGCATATTTTTAGGTCCCTTTGCATTGCAAAATAATTCGGAAACAATAATACTGAAGTTTTGATTTCCCAGCCATGCTATGTATAATGACTGCATATTTAATTATTCCACGTCAAAGTGGCTCCACATCGAGATACGTGATTAGGATGGAAGCTTTGCTTCCAAAACGTTCTCGAATTACAAAAAGTTTGCAAATAACATCTTTTAATTTAACCATCATTAAAAGTTTGACCTCTATACTGTATTGTATTGAGTGTCCAATTAATCTATTTGGAAAATAGTATCCCTAACCGGTTAATGGTTATTCTATGCTAATCTCGCTTTTTCTATCAGCATTTTATTACCTTTTCCCACACCCTTACATTGTTTGGTAATTACAAATAATAAATAATTATTTTCTCCACCTCTCGCCTGCCCACGCTTTCCTATTTCTTTGCCACCTTAAAGGCAAATATATAAAAATGTATACAGAATATTTAATAAAATAATTGATATGACCTCAGACCTCAGGCAAATAGCACAGAAAGCGGGCGCTGATAAAGTACAAGTAAAACCAGAAAAAGTATACATTTTGTAAGTATTGAATGACGACAGCGGCGATGGGCTGGCTACACGGGGCCATGAGAGTCAATGAGCCAATCATTTGACCTTGACACGCGAACTGGTCAGAATGGTTGAATTACAATGAACACGTTGTTGTGGAGCTTAGGTGCCTAACTTACTTCAGTATTTTTCATTTTACTGGTTTCTACTTTATTTTACTTATTTTCAAGATATGCAGCCTTTCGCTTCAATTTTATTTGACTTCTACTCTGCTGCTTTTCAGTATTCTCTGCCTTTCACTTTTAATGATTGCTTAGTTCAATTCTATTTTCACATAGCTATTATTCCTTTTTCGTCAATTTCGTTTAGTCCTTCCAAAGTGTGAGACTTTAGTTTTGTTCGTCTGCTGATTCATTGTATTGCTGTGAAAACCTTGACAAGGACATGTCATGTCGTTAACCGATGACTAACCTGCTGTAGTTTTTTTTTTTGTAGTCGTAGGCAATGGTTTGACTTTTTGGTTGTTTCATTCACTTGTGCTGATAATTACATACGAGTTTATGATATGCATGTATTGTAAAAAGGTACTATGGCTTTCTAGTTTGCGTCGTTGCCACCTCGCAGATTAGTAATTACTGAAATTGGAAAGTGTGTGCAATAATTAAAATTTATTAGTTAGCTATGTATGAATTCAAGAGAAAACTCATGCAGTGCTATTTTTTACAATATTCACAATATTTTTCTTGCTAAATATTTTTGGTAATTTTTTTTAATAAAAATAAAGTTCATTTTAATATCATAAATCCTATAAATCAAAATTTTTTTCTTTGTAAAATTGTTGCGTATATTTAACAAACGAAAAAAAAATACCCAAAACTTTTTTTAATTTTTTTTCTCTGTAAAAATTTTGCAATAATTTAAGAAACTTGAAAAAAATTACTTTAAAGTTTTAAGTTTTAAATCTTCCTCTCAAAATCCAAAAAATTTTTAAATTTTTTTTCTCTGTAAATATTTTTGTTAATAATTTAACAAACTTGAATAAAATTACTTTAAAGATTACAAAAAATTTAAATCTTCCTCTCAGAATTTTTAGAAACTTTTCAAGTATGTAATTTTGTAGAATATTATAAAGCGTAAATTTCAACTTTCTAAAAATTTCCATTGGTTTTGATGATATTTCACGATTAAAACCCAATGACAATTTTTGGGAACTTGAAACTTTAATATTTATGGTGAAATTTTTTTGAAGGAGGATTTATCGCATACCAGTGTTATAATTCGTTCGGATAAGTGGCGACTTTCGCATTTAACTTGTGGAAAAATTAATGAATTTACTGGCAGCTACTTTTCATTCAAAAAATTTAACTCAATCAATCGTTTCAAAGAATTCCTTTGACATTTATTTACTTCGGAGACCATCAATGGGTTGCGCGCCTAAACGAGCGTCTCACTTATGAAAAAGTGAGCTCATGGTTTTGTTGAACATTTTTGGGTAGAGTCATTCTACTCTTTCGTAGACCAAATTCCAACAGTTGGATTGCTGAATTATTCATTTATCATATACACGAATACTTATTTACATCTTAAATTGTTCGAAACAAACTATTTGTTTTTTTATTGAGGCTATTCCTATAAATAATAAATTTTTTCACAAATGAGCTAATCTCATGACTAATCAGTGAAACAAATCACGATAAAACCTTCAATAAAGCTCACTTGAAAATCAAAAACAAAATATAATTACAGAGAATTTAAGCCTACTAACAATTATTGATGAAGTGTGAAATCAAATTATTGATGTACGAGTATTGCTAATTAAGTAATAAAGGTAGCCGAAAGCAAATAAACCAGGCCTACATCAACAAATAATCGTAGAATGGAGATAGAACTAACCTACAGTATGTAAATAATAAAGTGCTAACACAATTGTATGAGTACATATACTATCTATGTATGTATGTATGTATGTAATTCTGTTTGAAAATAACTGCGACGTAGTATCATAAAATTTACGACAAAGTAAATAAAGAATGTCGATGGAATAAAAACAAATAAAATATAAAATTAACAAATAGAACAGATGAAATGGGTAGCAAAACAAAAATGTGAAAATACATTAAAAAAAACAACAAAAATGAGCAGGCGCACAACGATATGCAAACATAGTATCTATAGAAAACTCATTTGCATCCCATTAAATAAGTAATATAATTGTGTAAAATATTCTGTTTTGTACGTTGTGCGAAAATCTAAGGTTACTACACAAAATTTTTAAAATAATTCTGTTCAACTAATAATATGAGGTTTTTGCAAAAAACTACATGAGTTTTGCTATGCAAAACGAAAACTGGATACAATTTTTTTAAATTCTTAAATTCTTTAATTCTTAAAAAAAAAATAATGTACATCATTTCGGTCCTTGATGAGAAACATAAGAAGTTTAGAATATAAATGAATTTTTTTCTGTGAAATGCAAGCAGAGTTTTTATTATTTTCTTTCCAGGAAAGTTAATGTAGAAGTTTTTTTTCTAACTTTAAAATGCAAACAATATTTTTTAGTAAAAACAAATTTTTTTTTTCAAGAGTACAGCAAAAATGTGATTGAGATTCCTGATATAGAAAAAGCTTATAATTTGTAATCGTCGTTATTAAACTAAAGAGCTCTGATTAAAAAAGAGAATTTTTGAAGATATATTTCTTCGAAAATATATTAGATTTTTTTTTGTAATTGTATCTGACAACTCTTTCTAATAAGGTTAGAAACATTTGAGATTTTTCGATGGCCTGTATGAGAACGTGTTTCGTTGTTGTTGTTGTAACAGCAAAATATATTCCCATTAAAACTTTTAGGTTAGTAGGTTTTGCATTCACCGGGTTGTTTCGGTAACGAATTTAAATTTGATATATATTTTTTGAAAAAAACCCAGAGTTGGCTTTCAAAAAATTTGTGCCTCCAAAAATTTCAAAAAACAAGAGAAGAAAATTTTTCAATAAAAAAATTTTAAAAAAATATATTTTGAAAAATTTTCAAAAGTAATTTCTTTAAAAAATACAATTTCTAAGAGAAAAAAAATTAGAGAACAATTGAAAAAAATAATTTTTTATTGGCTGTTAATCTATTCGTAACTTATCAAAAATTATTGAAAAATAAATTGCTGTTCAAATTTAGAAATTAGCAAGAAAAAAACCAATTCAAATGCTGATCATAATTCTTTTTAAAGAAAAATGTAAACAATTTTTCATATACAAATTAAAAAAAGTAAATTTTTTTAAAAAATTTGCAAAAATAATTTCTACAAAAAAAAGATTTCCATGAGAAAAAAAGTTTAATTTTTGTCATTAAAAATTATTTCTAATTTCGAAATGAACTAAAAAGAAACTTCATTGAATGGTTTATCGAGAGATGGTTTAAACCCACCGTGCGATGATTTTCGAAACATATGACCTATTTCCATGGGGCTCTTTTCAATCGTCGATGTCGTCATTTAATTGAAATACAGAGTTGTACGACTCTAGAGTTCCAGCAGTAACTTTCCATACTCGAACTTTTGTATAAAAAATCTTAAGACCGCTACACTGTGCGATGGAAATAATATATGCAATATGAGTGTACCTACTAAGTGGAGCTAGAAATGTGAATTTTACCACAATTACGTAAAACTAATTCTTTTGTGAACGCCCGCACGAGTGCTCGTTTCCCATGCACGAATGCAAATACAAAAGTACTACAAACATACCTACACACTTTTGTACCATCATGCAATCTGTCATACTCTGTGTGCTCAGTTACAGAGTTGGTGCAGTGAAGCGGGAGTTTGTAACATGAGCAACGCAACGCAACGAACAGCAGCAGCAGCAGCCACAGCCGACAACTCGCCTGACTTGTGCCCTTGAAATATGTACATATGTATGTATGTATGTACATAACAACACAACAATAACAACAACACCAAAAACAACAACAGAGAAGTGTGCACGAGAACTCCAACTGAAAATGCACAACAAGATAATGAAGCAAACGTGTAAACTTATGTTTCGGATGGAGTCCAAATGATGGACATTTGCTTGGTTGGACGCTCGAGCGAGTAGTTGATCAAAATGCAGGGAATACACAAGCAACACTTTGCCAGTTGGAGTCATCAATTGGAATCCATGTGGGGAATATGTGGAGCTAGCAATGGCAGGGTAACCGGTGTCAAAGTTGCTAAAATTGCATACAACCAGTTTGTATTCAATCAACGGTGTGTGTGTGTGTGCGTGTGTTTCCTCTTTATTTTTTAGTTATGCTGATGTTCTACATTCATTCGATACTCGTCGCATGACATCAGCGCTTCCAACAATCGTCAAAGGGCTGAGCTCTGCCAGAGCAACTGCGTTGAGAAGAGCGAAATGGCGCAGTGTGAGCTTTGATGTTGTTCGAGGCTTGAATTTGGTTTGAGGTTTACTTTGCTTGCGGTTAAGGTGTGCTTGCTTGGTGTCATATATATGTGTCTAGCTTTTGTATTGTATGGTGTGCTTGTAGATCAAAATGCTGTATACAGAACATCGAAAATGCAGGCAACTCAGTGGTGGTGTGTTACCAACGTTTGCTTGATTGCCCGCTGGTTGTTGTTCGACGTACAAACAGCAGCAACTTCATTTATTCATATGAATTCTTGTTTAGCAAATTAATTTGTGTACTCTATGCAAATGACTTGCATGGTTGGTTGATTTTTTTTTTAGCTGCAGTGTAAAGTAAACAAATAAAGTTGGACAAAATTAAAGCGAAATTAATTTAAAACCACAGAGCACTAAAAGTGTGGGACTAAATAACTATGTTTGGGTTAACTTACCTAGGCCACTAGTTTTTATATGATGTATGGCAATAGTGCAAAACATAAATAAATATGTAAAAAAACGATAAGCGTGTGAGATAATAATGGCATTCAACACCTACGGTAGTAATAACAACAAAAAAAAAAAATACAAATATTTATACTGCTAAAAACTTTCGTTGTGTGAGTTGTCTAGGTATCTTCAAATGAAAAAGTTGGTTAGGGTAGAGAAGTAGGTTCACTTTGACAAGTGAAGAGCAGCTTTGAGAATTAAATTTTTTCCAGTCAAGTGACGTAATTTTTATATAAAAGTTCTAATTTTTTCCTATTTATTATTCATATTGAAATTTTTGGGATCATACATATAAATTTCTACCATTTGAATTTATCGACATACTCTATGATATAAATTAACGAAAATTCGGTATCTGAAATAACACTAAAACTTGTGCGAAGAAAATTTCCCAAGCAACATCGCAAAAATAAATTTTACATAAGAAAATAATTTTTTTTAATAAAGGAATTAAAAGTATGATCGAAAACTAGGACAAATAAATTTTGTGAAAAAAAAATTATTTTTAAAAATTAAAAATATCGAGCATTTGATTGCAAAAATAAATTTAGCAAAAGTCATGAAACTTTATAAAAAAAGGAATTTAAGGTTAAATTTATAATAGGATCCAAAATAATAATTATCTAAAATAATTTTTTATTGTTATCGAAAAAATTAAAATTTCAAAAAAATGATATGGCATAGCTCAATTTTGATCGAAAACTAAGACAAATAAATAAAAAATAGCATAAAAGATAAAAAACAAAATTTTGTAACAGATAACATGATCCAAAAATTAAAAAAATTTATTTTGTAAAAAAAAAAACTTTTTTTAAATTTAAAACATCGAGCGTATGATCGCAAAAATATATCTAACAAAAGTCATGCAATTTTCAAAAAACGAAATTTAAAATTCAATTTATAATAGGAAACAAAATATTAAAAAAAAAATAGCATGTAAAAAATAAAAATCGATAAAATACCGAACAATTATTATCGGAAGTTAAAACAAAAAAAAATTCGTAACAAATAACATGATCTAAAAATTTGAAACTTGAGAGAAAAAATATTAAATATCGACTAATTATAAATAAAAATAATACGAAAAAATTGCAATTTCAAAAATCTATCAAATATCAAAAACTTATGATCGAACACTTAGACAAATATTTTTTGTAAAAATGGTAATGTTGAATTAAAAGAATTCGCCAGTATAGTTGGGGTTTATTTTGAGCGACATCTGCATGCACAACTAATGGCATCGAGTAAACGTGCGAAAATTTACAAAGATTTTTTTTAAAAAGGATTATAGAAAACGCAGAGCAAAAAGCCATCATGAGAATACCATATAATTTTTCACGCAACACAAAATTCCTGTGTGTGAGAGCAAAACTAATCAAGAATTTTGATAAATGTTGAGACCTCATATTTATCTCATTATTCTAATCTTCCGTTGACTCAAATTAAAGCATCACACAGTGGTATCATAAAATGAACCACACGTGCAGCTAAACACCCTACTGCGATCACAAATTTTTGATCTTAGCCCGTTTTAATTCAAAAATTTGTAATCACTTTTATAGTATCGATTCGTATTTGAAAATTTCGCGCACTTCGCCAGTTTTTTACACTTTACACTTTCCGATTTGTCTCTGAAACTTTTGCACTTTGTATGAAACTCATATTTGACCAGCGGCCAGACAACTCGCTAACCCACGCGCAAAGTTTTTATGCTCACGTAGGTACTTAAATTTTTTGGTTTTGTTTTTTTTTGTGCTCCTCGCACTTTATGTTTGCCGGTTGCGAGCTGGTTCTGTTACTTTCAACGCCTATTTTGGTTGCGCCTTTTACTGCTGGTCTCACTTTGTTTTTGGTTTTATTTTGTTATTGGCTTTAATTGTTTTTTTCTTCCGAAAAAATTATCGATATTTGCTGATTGGATTCTGTTGGCTTTCAAATTTGAAATGCGTCACTAAGATTTTTTTTCGCATAATTTTGCTTAATGATTTTCTACTTCTATTTTTAGTTAGCTTCAACTAGTTTACAATGTTCTTTTTTGGTACTTGATCGTCATATGTTTGTATAAATTTCAAATTACATAGGTAGTTAGCAGTCAATTCGCCTCACTTTAGTTGTGTTGGTTATTGCGTTTCAATTTCTCGCATTAAAATAGCAGGAAACTGAGTTCTCGCAATATGTATCTGTGCTAAGTTGGCTTTTGTTTTAGAGTCTATTGTCTTCCGTGCTACATACTTTTTGGTTATACTTTATGGGTGAAAATAATAATGATATTTTTTGTTACATAACAGCCGCACTCAGATTTCATTTAATTAACAGTTAAAGTGAGCAGCAAAGCCGTATCAAATTTTCAAAAAAAAAAGAAGTGAATTGAAGTTTTACTGTAAAATATGTACATATATCTAACTAAGCTATTTTGGAAGTGAAAAAAATGTATTATTTTCATCTAATCAACTGTATATAAATCTTCTATTGATACTACCCAACTCCTGACAGAAAAAATCACAAATCCTTTTAAATTTAAGCGAACTCAATGTGAGCAGCTAGTTGCCGCGGTTATGAAGAATGGCTGTAATTTCTATATCGTAGTACCGGTGGCCTCTCATCGGGTCCATTACATCTGTTATCATAGGCAGTAACTGGTCAAAAAGCTCACAAATTATCATTCCCACTAAGTGCTCTGGATAGGTGCAAGAATTTGTTGTCTTGGTACCATGGTTTGCATCGCGATGGAGAAATGACTCACCGCCTTTCAAGCCGAGGTGGTGACAATTTCGACTCAAGGTAAAGGAACCCCAGGAAGGGCCTGAACCGATTTGCGGTCTTAACTGACCCTCCTTCAAAGAATTAATTAATAAAAGGGTCCACTCAAAAGGGGAGTAAGTGCTGGGGAACTGGTGGGGTATCCGAACCTTCCTTCTAAGTTTTACGGTTATCCTTTGAGCAGAAGAAATACATCGCTTAGTAGGTCTGATATCAGACTTCTTGCCTGCATTCTAAACGATCACAATCTTCTGGATTTCCACAAGCAACGGCTGGTTATGTCTACAGAGATCAGATGCCGGCTATGATTTGAGGATGAAAACATATCGAGGCATAAATTTTGGACATGCCCAGACTTGGCCAGACGGAGGAAGAGGTACTTCAACTGCATGATCCAGTGTGGATGAATTCTACCAAGTCTACCCATAACCTTCTAGTGCTCAATAGGGCAGCTGAAGTCTTGCTGAGAAATTACGCTTAGGGTGGTGCTTCAGGGATGCAAAAGAACTGTTAGGTCGCTGTGCCCCTTCATTTCAATTTTTCGCTATCTATCTATCTAAGCTCTAGTAGAAATCTTAATATGACCTCATATATTAATTATGGAAATCATGGTCTGAAGCGCAGATTCACATCAACCTTACTTTTCAGTGTTGCTTGACTTTCGTGGTTTTTTTGATTCTCTCTCATTCGCTCTACGATAAAGTAGCAAACAACTTGTACTCAGGGAAAGGCGCAATCTTGTATTAGATCATTCTTGGCATACAGAGTATCCAGTTGTGGGGAATTAAACCTTTGACCAGATGGTCATATCGTATCAGAGTTCAATGGACCACTAAAAAAAATACCTACTCTTTCTTTTCCAACTACTTCGTCAGGCGTCCAGCGGTTCAAAATGAACACATCTTATCTCGAAGTAAAATTTTAATTCGTAGCTGTCAAAATTAAGAAAATCGCTGCAGATATTTTGAAATATATGTACATATATATTTACGCAGCCCATCACTGTCACTTAAATTAAATATAGCTAATATTTACGTTCCCTACTGACACAATTTAAGGCGAAATTATTTTAAATATTGACACTGAATTATTGCTCAAAGTATTGCGCATAAAGACAAGTGGCAATCGAAATATTTAAATCTGAAAAATTGTATACCCGTACAATACAAGAGTACACATATGTATGTATGTACATACGTACACATGTACGCATTTACATGCCGGCAAGTACGTGTACTTCATTCATTCGATTATATTTATAAACAAAACCACAAACAGCTGGCCGGCTGAATGGTTCACATACATATGTACTACATATACCTATACACACACATACATACATACATACATACATACATAGAATATAGTATATACATATGCGCTAAGCGCTGAAAGCTAAAATGACATCATACAGAAAGAATTTTCTCTACAAATCGTGCACTAACTGTACATGCTAATTTATTAGGTACAAAAACAGAAAAATGCCGCGGGTCTAAAATAATATTGAATAGAATAAAGTCGAATGTATGTAAATTTTGCAAATATGAACATGAAATGCGCTTAAGGTTATTTGTAAGCAAAACCCGCGCAGAGTGGCTTAGTGACAACCGAATGGCAGTAATAATAGAAGCAAACGTCATCTTTGAAATTAGCAAAAAATATGAAATGCCAAAATGACCCTGTGTGTGTGTGTGTGTGTGTGTGTGTGTGTGAGTGAATGTTTTATTATTGCAAAAATTTAGCAACACCAATTGTGTGTGAATTCGGGCTTTGTCTCTTTGAATTAAGTATACAACCGAACAGGTGACTAAATTAAATAAAGGGTGGCCCCAATTCAGGGGAAATAATTATTACGTGAAAGATATCTCAAATAAATTTCGGTTGGATATCCTATCAAACAACGAATGATTTTACTTAGATGAGAATAAGTTAGATTACTTTTAAAGTGACTGGTAAATTGAGCAAAATTATATTATTGAAAGTAAATGCATACAATTTTTGTTTGTATATTTCAAGGGGCTTTATTAATTTTTTTTTTTATATATAAAGATTCTATCTGAGAAAATGCTTAGTGAAATTTTCTGGCGAATATTTCCCTGGAACATTTTAAGCCTCTAGCGGCCTGCCAAATTCATTTTGTTCAGTGTTTCCAAAACACGGGGCCAAAACGACCCTTTCCGGAGAGACTTAACTTAATTGGCGCTATAACATCCTACGAGATTTTGGCCGGAGTGCTAATAGGTTAAAATGTTCTACAAAATTATTCTATGGGAAATTTCACACTAGACACCAAAACTAAATATTTCGCTTAGATATGAATTTTAACCCTTTCTAAAAAACCAACTTCTACCTGAGAAAGCAATAAGATTTGATGGTTTTACTATGTGGGCCTTTTATTCTGATATGGAATCATTTCACTACCAAAATTGTTGTAGGATTGTCTACAAGTAATTTGCGTACCCTGTAAATAAATGCATTATAATCGTAAGAAAAAATCGTATACACGTTTCTAGTATTCGAGCTTTTCTTGTTTTTTTTTTGTTTTTAACACAAACTTTTTACTGTGCTGTAATTAAGCGCTGACTTCAGCCACATTTTCATCTACCTATTTCACATATTATATTTGCATAAATACCTACATACATATATATGTACGTACATATGTAGTACACGAAAAAACAACAATACGTAGCGCCCGCACGCATGAGTTCATTCAGCCGTTTGAGTGAATGCAGTTAAGTAAATGTTGCCGTTCGTTGCCATAGCTGCTGCGCATTTACATTTGTTCGCCTAACCTCACAGCAGCTTGACGTTGAAAAATCGTGCCCATCCGTTGGCGATTGCATTCCACTACGAGTATATGCCGGTTAAGATTCCAATACTTTTCCGCTCTGCCGCCGCCCCTACCACC
The DNA here is from genome assembly GCA_951828415.1 of Anomoia purmunda. NCBI lineage: Eukaryota > Metazoa > Arthropoda > Insecta > Diptera > Tephritidae > Anomoia > Anomoia purmunda. The sequence continues at coordinate 114,372,668 of OX639997.1, forward strand.
CACCCAAACTAAGTGGTTTTGTGCGAGATATTTTTAGCTTGAATTTCGCAAAAATGCGACGCAATTGCAATTATTCTATTTTTTCCTAATTTTATTTTTCTCTATGTGAAGATGTGCCCCGTGCATTTTCTTCTATTTACTTTTGTTACTTTTCACCATTCTCTCGCGCGTGTGTCGTTGTGGAATGTGTGCCTTTGCGCGGCAATTTAGTTTAATGCAATCAAAGCTGTTAATGATAATAAAAGTGGGCGTTCAACTAAATGGGCGATGATGAGCTGCACTTCCACTTTAGTGAGTTTGAGATTTCGTCCAAGGCTTGCTTGCGAGAATTCGTTTTTTTCGCGAAAGCTAGATTGTATTTGAGAAGTCGGTTAGTTGTGACAAATGTTCGTTAGTGGATTTGATATATTGCAATAGTCAATGTGATTTATGGCTCAACGATCGCCTTAGAAGAAAAAAAATAGGGAGAAGTGACTTCCATTTAATGAGTCTCCGGAACCGAGCCCCTCAGCAGGGATTGACAAATCTACACTTCTAACAGTAAGGGTGATATCTTTACCAAAGCCTAATTAACCCATATTATGTGAAAATTTCAAACTATGAAAAATACTCTTGGATAGACAGTCTAGGCCTCTCTGTATTAGACGAGTTGGAAGCTTATTTATTCTTGGTGAGCTTAAAACTGGATTGTGGTCATGTTTTTCCTTTTACGGTGGTTACCTTTGCCTCTATCTGAAGTGAAAACAAAGGGCGATTAATGTTTCAAAAGATTTCCGCAGTTGTCTGTTGCGTTATTGCCCAGGAGATGGGCTCAAGCTGCGATTTTTCAGTGAAACCTTTCTCTATTTTAAAGAAACTTCACTACTTTCTGGTTTTCATTAATTTGTGAGATTGGTCAAAGGAATATTTTATTCGCTTTCATTTTTCTTTAAATTACTAAATTGAGCCAGACTCTGACTCAACTTTCTGTAGTTCTAATTTTTAACTACTGGTTTCATATGAGAACAGACTCAACAGACTCAGGGTACTCACAAAGCTTGAGCCAAGAAAAAAGAAGTTGTTTAACCTTCGAAAGTGGATAAATATGTATTTTATATTGCAAGTGTATTTGAAGTGGTTAAATCTTCTGACGGTTATCTGTCCGTTAAGTAAAACGTGCTGCTACTCACCACATATCGCTCAAACTGATAACTCCATTGCATTCAGCCTGAAAGTAGGCATAGAAAAATGATAACAGTTTTGATATCTTTGTAATGCGTTATTTATGTGAATAAATCAAAGCTTCCTGACAGTCAGAGTAATCAGATCGGAAATGTAGTAAATTTATGGTAAGATTAGATAAGGTTGGACGAGCTGCTATTATTCAGTTCGCATTATTGAAAAGGATTTTCTCAGATCTAAGGTAACATAGCCTTTAATTTTTCCGAACTGTTGCACACGTCACAAACGAACCTTGTATTTTAACCATCCTTTGGGAAAGTTATACCCGTTTATTTCACAGTTTTTCTTACATTTCCATTTAAAATATACTGTGTTATTTACGACGGTTAAATTGAGAGTTTTAGCAATGAAATTCTTTAAGAAAAATTGTGTTGCCTCAGGTATTCTGTACAGTCTCATATTTTACACCTAGGATGATCCTTTATTGAAAGCGATCAGCTTAATATTTTATGCACGTTATTCGTGATTTATTTTTGTCCTTTTTATACGTTGATACTATTACAAATATTATAAAACTTGTTTCGTTACAACTTGTTTACATAGATTTGTTTACCTCCGTTTCTTTCTGCTAGGAAATTTAAAAAAAAAAAACTATTGTACGCATCAATGAATATGCATTATATTATTAATTTTAAACGAATTGTTGATGCGTTAAAAAAAATTTAATTGAAGCCAGTATTAAAAAAAATTGTTTAGTAAAAAAAATTGGGACTTTAAATTAAATATTTAAAACAATTGTTTTCATATTTGCTCGTTTTCACCACCGACACAAACGAACTGGATATAGTTTTTCATAAAAAAATCGCTAAACAAATAGTCATAAAGCAATTTAGCTTGTTCTAAAATCGGAATTTTGCACAGCTTCCAATCAACACTTTGCATTCCGTTATTCACCCAAATGAAAACCTGCCTCCATTACAGAACTTCTACACACATTTGTATTTTTGCAACCACATTTCTTTTGTTAATTAGTTCAATCTCTCATGCTCCAGCGCGTTTGCCGCTTGGCCTGTCTCATTGGCGCGCTAAATTGGCGTTTCAAAAAATAAAATTAAAAAAGTAGTAACCCATAATAATAGAAGCACGAATAAAACTAAGTAAAAAAAAAAAAACAAACATAAAAATAATAAAAATAGTAGAAAAATAACAAAAACTTGCAATTTAACTGCGCGCTTCACCTACATACATACATACATATGTACATATGTATTTAGTATTGAAGCCGCAGCTACATTTTTATATAGTATCTAAATATTTAGAATCAAGTTTCGCCTTTTTCCACAATGTTGTGGCAAATCAAGTTAGAAAGCGCCAATTTAGTTCGCGTTTAACAGCTATCGAAGGTGGTTCGGTCATAGAGGACGTTCTAGGAATATTTCGGGAATTATTTACATACATATATAAATACATACACCCCGTTTACTGGTTATTATTGTGTGACTCATTGATTTTCTCTAGCGCAGTTAAAAATAAGTCGTAGTGAAAAATGGCTTTCAGCGGTTGCACGGGTAATAAAAATTAATTTGGATTTAGAAAAATACTTAAAGTTAGTTATCAATACAACATTCCTAGTTGAATGCGAGTAGTATGGGATATTACTTGGAAAGGATTATCGCTTTCTGCCAAGAAAAGTGCTATTTTTTGTATACATTTTTATGGTATAATTGGCTTGATTTTAAAAGGAAAAAGGACATACTATTTACCAGCTAGATGGTTACTGCGAATTAAGTAGCTATGAAAAAGTAAAGAAAACTGAAAACTTGGAAATGAAATTTTTGTAAAGTTACAAAAAAAAAAAAAAAAACTTAAATTAATATTGTATAACAAATAGTTGCACCAAAAAAAAATTAAATAAAAAAATTTCATTTATCGGAATACATTTGGGCCGAGTATATAAATATATTGTGATAAGGAGCTGCGTTTAAAAATTATTTGGAGCCCGAAAGGTGAAAGTTTCGTGTCATAGTTGGAACTTCGTAGCTACATATAATGCAATGTATTCTGAATATATGTATGTACATATATATGATACATTGTATAAATGCGTGACATGGCATTTGTGGAATATAAATGGGAATGCGAAAAATTGTGCGGTTTGTGTTTTAAACTAGTATTTATAACTTTAGATAGATTGATCAAAAGACTGCCTAAAAAAGGAGTAACAACACGATTGTCATAAATAAAAAAATAAAACTTGACTATTAACCCTTACATGCCTAAAAGACACTGACACTTTTAGAGTTAATCTGCTATGAGAAATGAATGTTTGCAAATCTTTAAAGAGTTTAATTTGTTTGAATGCTTTTATAAATTTTGCATAGGTTTCATTCATAACAAAAAATAAAAAAGAAGTTTTAAAAAATGAATTTAAATTTAAATTAAAATTTGGTGATTTTGGATAATAATGCGTGAGGTGTATTTTATATTTGCACTTCTGTTAATTCAATCACAAATCGACCCTTATCTGAAATTCAAACTTTTATATAAGTATACATACTATACATGCATTTATAATACTAAGGTACTGAAAGGGTTAAAATACATATAAAAAGGTTTGCTGTACAAAAATAAAAACAATTTGACACTAATTTCAATTAAGTTTTATAAAATTTGAGATAAATAATATAGTTGAAATGGACTAAAACTTTTAACTGAAATTTAAATTGAAAAAAAATAGTAGCAAACTTTGGTTGTACACTTTTTAGTACACATTTTCTGGTGTATGCTTTGGCATTTTTTTCGGATGTTAAAAAGTATGCTTTTGATTTTCCTTTGAGCTGGTAAATCTATGAATTGCAAAAACAAATGTTTGCACAAATTTTCTTACTAATATTAGCTATTTAGCGATGCATATTTCACAAAAGTTTTTGTTGATATTTTTTAGTACAAATTTGTTGCAATGATTTTTCAGTATACTTTTTACACTTTTATGTGCACTTTTAATCTAAGAAATTTAGTACTAAATTTTAGTACTCAATGTAGAAAAGTGTAACAGTTTTTGTACACTTTTTTCAATGAATTTAAGATTAACGTTACCACCATAATATTTCGGGTCTATTTTGCGATTTCAACTGATATGCAATTTTTGTTTTAGTAGCTATTAGTTCATTGCAATTTCAGCGTTGGTAAAGAAGCACTGCTTATTTATTTTTTCAAACTATTTTTCAAATGTTATTCATTAAATAATCCTTAGATCACTCGGCTTAAAAGTGAAGTTAGTTTTTAGAACAAATTTAGTACTAAATCTTATTGTTTATATTATTATTGAATTGAATAGTTCTCCATTTCATTACACTCTTAGTACTGTTAATTCAATTCTCAAGCAAACAAAATTATTATAAAAACCGAGCTTAAATTAAGATTCAGTTTTTTACTTCGCTTCAACCGTAGAAAACTTGAGTTTAAGCCTAAGCTCATATTTTACGCATTCGGCTTACTGTTTTAATAACTATAGCTCGGCGAATTCATGAAGATATACTAAACTTGCATTAATTTAGTAAATCGTTCTTTTATATTTTTTTTTGTTTGATAAAATTTTTCGAACAGTTTTAGTACACACACATATTTCTGATTGCTTCAAAAGCTTTAGTATATACTTAGCATCATGATAATAGTTCGAAGCATCTCAAAAATTTTAGAACACTTTTAGTACAAATATTTTTCTGAACGTTTCTAATACCCTAGTAAATGCGATAGTGTATTCCTCATAGCTCTTAGATATCTTGCCGTATTTTTCGCTATTTATTTAGTAGATATACTAGTACGAATATATAAGTACAATTTTTGTCCACATATGTATATTAATTATATATTCCTTTTTCTTGATTTTTTAGCATCCCTCAAGAGCTTGGGCGACAAGACCGCCAATCTCTTCAGCCGCAAGAAGGAGGATGTTGAGAAATTGGCCAAAGAGAAGGCTGATAATGCCGCCAAAATGGCGGAAGAGCAGGCCAAGGCTGTAGGCCAATCGGTGCAGCAGACCAAGAGTGAGGCAGAAAACTTGGCTGCCAGTGCTGGTGAGTTGAATTGCAAGTAGCCCCTGAAAAAAAAAATTAAGGAAACATATAAATAAACTTAATTTATTTCCGATCATTAATCATCGACTGTCGTCTTTGCAGCCAAGGAAGCCGCCGATTTGGCAGCTGCTGAAGCCCAAAAGGCCGGTCAGGCTGTTAACTCCAGTGTAAACCAGGCTCAAGCTGCTGTAGATCATTCTAAGCAGGCCATCGACAGCACGGTGCAACAGGCGAATGCAGCGGCTGCAAATGCCAAGCAGGTGGCTGCTAATGTCGCTGAGGCATCACAGAGGGTAAGCCAAAATGGAATGAAAAGTAGAAAACAAACAAAATAAATAAATATGATTTGAAATAAATATAAGAAAGCAGATTTGCACAGTAAAAATAAAATTAAAAAACATAGTTAAAAACTGGGCACAAAATTTGAAAATTTTTTAGTACAATTTTTAGTACATCTAAAATTTTAAGTATAAATCGCTTTTAGTTCTTTGATTAAAAAAAAAACATTTGAGTCCATTTTTTTTGCGATTTGAAATAGTTTAGTACACATGTTTCATGAAAAAAAATACTTTACAAGCCTGAAGTTCGCTGCCAAGGGGTGAGTAGACTGTGCAGGAAACACAAAATTAAGAAAATTAGCTGAACTAAATTTTTAGTGATTTTTAAAAAATGTTTGGTACAATTTTTAGTACAGACAAAAGTTTTAGTAGAAATTAATTTAAGTGTATTATTTTGCAGTGGAGCTTTGTAGTACATATTTTGAAGTGAATTGAAAAAGTTTAGTACACATCTGTTATAAAATATATAATTTGCAAAACTAAAGTTAACTTCCGAAGTCTAAGTAGAGGTGCACTAAATACAAAATTAGAAAGGAATCAATTAAAAGGGGAAGTAAATTCTTAGTGAAGTATCAACATTTTTTAGTACATTTTTTGGTACAATTTTTAGTACATCTAAAAGTTTAAGTAGGAATTTGTTTTAGTGTCTTATTTTGAAATTGAAAATTTTAGTACATATTTTTAGGGGGATTGAAAAAGTTTAGTACACAAGTTGTATAAAAAATATAATTTGCCAGTCTACTGTAAACTAAAAAGCGAGCAAATACTATTGTACTAAAATTTAGTACTTAACGAAAAAGTTAATATTTGATATTCAATAAATTTCTTATTTTTCAGGCCGCCGCCAACGCCGTAGACCAGACCAAGAAGGCCGCCAACGACGCAATCAACAAGAGTGTTAAGGCTGCCGAACAAACAGTCGATACGAAAGTAAAGGAAGCCGAACAAGCTTTCGATGGCGCCGTAAAGCAGACTAGCCAAACGGTAGACCAAAAGCTTAACGACGCCAATCAGTTTGTCACTCAGAAACGTGAAGATTTGGAGAAGGTGCGAACGAGCTATTTTAATTAAAAAAAAAACTAATTTAAAACATTACTTTTTTTGTATTACAGACCATCCACGACGGCGCCGTGAGCGCTCAAGACTCTGCCGGCAATCAGGCTGCCAATCTGCTCGGCAAACTGCACATCGGCAAGTAAAGAAAGCCAGAGAATTTTTAAGCAATCGAAGGAAGAAAGGCAGCTGTGAAGGAGTAATGAGAGAAATTGAAAGGCGTTAGGAGTTTAGTTATATAATTTGTAATATGTGACAGTTTTTCAATAAGCAGTTGGTAGAGATTGAGTGGAATACATTGAAATACACAGTCTATAATAACAAGCATACACTTAAAAGAAAATGCAAATACACATAAACTGACAGATAAGAAAATAAAGTGAGAAATAGAAACAGAAATATTAAAAATTTCATATTGCAAGTAAAACGCTGAATACAAAAAGAAGTAACAAAAATATTTTTAAACAATACGCCGTCAAATAAGGGAAGCTTAAAAATAAAAGTCTGCGCAAAAGAAAAATTACCTGTTTAGAAATTTTGTGAACATTTAAATAATAAATAATCAAGTAACAAGTGCCAGTTTTGTGATTGTAAAGCCGAAAAAATCTATTTTCAAAATGCTTTTATAAATATTTATATCGGCAATGCATATTTACCGCAATGAAGGAAAAGTGAGAAGAGAAAGATTTAATTTCTAGGAATTAGATATTTACAAAAAAAAAAAAAAAATGCTAGACTTTTAAAATCATTAATTCAGAAAAATCAAAAATAAGAAATATATACATACATACAACAAGCACTGCTGTCTAAATAATTAGCAATTCTAAGAATTATGAAAAAGAGAAAAAAAACAAATATCTAAAATTTTAAATGTCCAAGAACAATTGTGTCCATTATTTAAAAATAAATTCATGTAGGTTCAAATAATATGTAGAAAAAAACCGAATGGTTAAATTTTCAGCAAAAAATAATATGCGAGGAAGTTTAATTATTGTGCTGAAATTTTTTGACTTGCATTTTCGTTTTATTTAGGCATGGGAAATAAAATTACTTTTTTATTTTATTTTTTTGTTTTTTGCACAAAGTGATGGCAATGCAAATAAGTTCCATATTGTTACCGCACAAAAAAAAATATTTTAGGACATTTAAAAATTTCTTGAATATCTCCGAATTTCACTTGCTTTATGAACTAACTTACGAAATGAGAAAATAAACTTTAAACACTATAAGTTAGCAGCTTTTCCACACACACACACACACACACACAGAGAGACGCTCTTACTAACTGTTGTACTCCTTAATACATACATACAATCATTTAATTTTATCATTCTTCCCTTTTCTACTATATTCTGCTAGTATGTAAATTATTTTGTACAATATAAATTTACGAATTTCTTTTGTAATGATTACGCGTAAAAAATGTAAAAGCAAGCAAACAAATTCAATGAAACAAAAAATGATATTAAAAGCAAACGTATATTTTAAATGTAAAGAAAAAAAAAAAGAGAAAACACAATAAAATTGTAAACAGCAAAAATGCAAACAAAAAAATTAATAAAACTCTAAAAACAAAAAACGAAAGCACACGATATTTGGATGGTGACCTTATGGAAGCAGTGGTAGTAAAAGAGAACATTGTATAATTTCAAAAAGTTAGTGATATTTTGAAAAATTAATGGGTGTATTAATTTAAGGAAGAATTGAAGTTACTAATCTCTCAGATATGCTTAAAATTTTAAGTTCAAACTTGTCTGGTAGACAAGAAGCTGGAACTTCACTCCAGTCCAGGGCCTGTGGTTTTCCGAAGTTGTTAGAATTTAACAATTTCACACGATAATTTTCGGGCATGATATTTTTTCGCAATGCTTACATTTTACAAAAGGTCTATTCGAAGAATGCACTAGTTCAATGGGCGGGAATACACAAGAAAAACCAAACCAGAGGAAGTAAATTGAAGAAATATTGAATTTTCTTGACCGAATGGAAGATTTGATTAAATTGCATAGTTTTCTGTTCGTTTGGTTTCTTGTACTAAACTGCTTTGAGCTCTGCCCGATGGTTCGTCTGCACAGCTCTATACTTTCAGTGCATTCATCGAACAGAAACAAAAATGAAAGAAAAATTTTCAGTCAAGTAATTTATCGTTTAAAAAAATCTGAACTCGATGAGAATAAATCTTCTTATTTTATATTATCAAAAGTTTATGTTAAAAAGTGTTATCGATTACTTCCTTGTCGTATCAGAACTAAAATCGAAACAGCTGTTTCTTAAAATTTGGCTACTTTTAGGCATTATGGACTTTTCGACTAGATTCGACAACGAGACCTTGTATTCAGGTTAGAGCATGAAAAATACAATTCAGCGCATGTAAAAAATTAGATACATAATGTGATTTCTCTTTGAAATAAACTTTTCCCCCATTCATATAGCATACGATAATAAAATGTAAGCTTCCACAAACAATTTATTTTGCGAATTTAAAATGAGCTTGGAGTTAAAATTCCTTTATAAAAGTAGGTGATTTGCCGAACAGCCACTTGACCAAATAATTTTTGTAACAATGTTTAGTGCCAGGATATTATGTTGGATATCCGAAAATGTTCAAAATCTTATGATTCGCTAATAAAAGTAAATATTTTTGAATTGAAGGAGAGGCACCTTAACCTGCAGGTTTGCTTGTAGCCCATGCCCGGACTTGAATCAGAGATCTCATACTTCCCAGACAAGCACACAACGGCTGACCCAAGCCGACGTGTGAACTGTTTTTGCCTCTCCCCCTTTCCATTTCCAAACACAATTCGAGTACGGCAGTCTGCCGCTATGAGAAGTCGTGGTGATCTCCAAAATAGCAGCTATAATTTCAAGCGCTTCGACTGTTGTTGTCTTTTTCCGATACTAAAAAAAAATTACCTAAAAAACTGTTCTTGAGTTCAAAAATGTTTATTAGAATTTTGTTTTGAAATAGGAAGATAAGCACCGTTGACACGGATTACCTTTCCTTCTGTAAGTCGTAAGAGCAAATATTGGTAAAGAAAAAATTCCCCTTGAACTCAAAAATTACCTTACAGCGGCCATATTTGTTACACTTGGTATTTGAAATCAATAAAAAATAATTTCACAATTGTCGCGAGCGACATGTGAAACCTGCGGAAAATAAAATAAAGTAGGTGTAATTTTTAAGAATTACTTTAATCCTTTGGTTGAAGGTTAGCGACTAATTTTGATATGCTATACTTTCGAACTCTTATAATTTGGCTGGCTAATTTTTCAATTCTTATTGTAATCGCAAAATAAGTGGCAATTCTTAGATGAGTAGAGATAAAGAATAAATTTTCAATATTACATTTCAACTGTGACAGGAAAAAGAGAATACTTTGATTAATTTCTTGGTTTTTGTTGTTGTTTCTTCCGACAGCAACCAATTTCGGTCATTCATTGTCAAATTTTGTTTGCAGACAAATCGCTATCGGCGTTGTGCCATTTTAAATATCATATTTCGGATGATTTTTTGTAATTCAAATATCATTTTTTGATTTGCTTAGAAAGCCTTCCATTTTTTATGTTCATTTTGTTTTGGATTTTCATCAGCTGTCGCCAGTGTACGAAATTTTACAAATTCGTTCTAAACTCTAGTTTTCGCTGACTCCGAAATGACAAAATGAAGTTCCTCTGTTAAGAGATTCTACAAAACTCATGAGATAAAATATGTAAAAATCATTTTATTTATTTAAAATCGAAGTACCAAGGTTTCCTTTGGTATGGATTAAAAAATTACATAGTCCAAATAGTTACCTTCAGCGGCGATGCGTATTGGGAGGTGTTCATTGAAATTTTACTTAATTCTTGCCAGCAGTACTAGCGGAACTTGGCGATTTTCTACAGAACCCCATTCTTCAGTTCGATGGTGATGTTTAAAAACTTCTGCCTCTTTGTTGTCGTTTCATTTTACGATCATCAACATTCCCGTTTGGATTTAAATTGAAACGCTTTAAAGTCACAGAACGTTTTTGAAAAAGTTTTACCGCCGCCTCTTTTCTTAAAGAATAGATTACATTATACCGCACGTTGTAAATTCTCATTTCATTAAAAAGTAAGTATTAATTTTTTGAAAATGAAAAACTTAAACGCGATATATACATATGTATATACATTTGTGTAAGACAGAATATGATTCAAGCTTTAAAATTAGTCCATTTTGTGCTTAGTGGGTGTGATAATGCAGTTTTTGCACATTCTCCCATTACTGAAATTCACACTGTCACTCGTTTTTTGTACCACCACTGTGTGTTCCAAATGTGTGCTAAATATTTTTTTTTTGCACTCTTTCGCCTTCCACTTTGTCTATGCACACTTCTAGGCGCTGAAAAGTTATGTAAAATGAAGTCGCATTTCGTGGTGATAGGATTTGCAAAAAAAAAAAAAACAAAAAAACCAAGCACAAAAAATGGCTGCCTGTGTGTCATTGACAACCAATTATCGCTCATCATCGGTTATCTAAAATTGAAATCGCGTTTGTTGAGTAGTTGTGAATTTGCACTTTTTCTGCAGAAGTATGGAAATAGTAGAGCAAAAAAAGTGAAAGATATGCGCGAGTGGTGATTAAAATGGTTACAATGGGGAAACGAAATCCATGAAAAAATAATCTACGGTGAAAATGGAAGTTATGTATATGCGTTGAGAAAAGGAACCTTAAATATTCCCCTCCACATATGTCATACACATTTGGAATTTTAAAATTTTATTTTCAGTATCATATTGAAAAACTTCAAAACGGTAATTATCTTCAAAAAAAAAAAAACTAAAATTTTTTAAATGCAGACTTAGAGGATGACCCTAAAATCCATTCCCATAAATTAAAGAAAGAAAACATTCTAGTCGGACAAAATTTAGCAGTCGTTAAAAAAAATTATGCCGAAGCAAAATTGAAGTATACTTTCCATAATTGTTCTGTACGATTTATTTATTTAATATTTTTGTCGCTTTACAAGAAATAAACTAAAAAGAAGGTCACATTTGTCCTGCAAATTGGTTTGAATCTGCTGTTATGAAATTAAAGTTACTCATACGCCCCACCGAATAAATGCGGCACTCGACTATTTTTCTTACGTTTATTTTATTTCCTTAAATTTCTCATAAAACCAAAGATAATTTTTAACAAAAATTAAATACAGCCAAATTTGAAAATGTGTGTAAAATTTAGTGAAATTCAACAAATTTACATCAAAATTTCCAACATTTTAAATGGAGTTTTCAAAAAATGTTTGATCAAGCAGTTCCATAGCCTAATGAATTTTAGAGCAAAAAAAAAAGAAGAAGTTTGTAGTGCTTAAAAACAGCTGTTAATTTTTGAATTTTTTTTCTGCAAATGCTGTTTCCTTTTTTCCTCTATATATTTGAAAAAACTGCATACTCAACATTTCTCCACAAATACTGAACTAAAAAGTTTTTTAAATTCTTTGATTTACTCAAAATTTTATATAAAAATTTAAATTTATTTTTATAGCAAGAATTTATGGAAATTAAATTAACAAAAGCACAATTATAAAAACTAGTTAAAATGTTCATCGTGTATCAAATCCTAAAACATATATATCCTTTTTATACCTTTCATGAGAATGAAATGGTATATTAAGTTTGGTCCGATGTTTGTAAGTGCCAGAAGGAGAAGAGATAGACCCATCAAAAAGTATACCTAAATGATCAGGACGATGAGCTGAGTCGATTTAGCCATGTCCGTCTGTCTGTCCGTCTGTCCGTCTGTTTGAACGCAAACTAGTCCCTCAATTTTAGAGCTATTTTGATGAAATTTGGTGAGCAGGTGTCGTTGTACAAATGATTAAACATTTGTCGGAATCGGCCAGATCGGGTGACTATAACATATAATACAACCGATTATTCAGATATTGCATTTTGCACCATAACTCCTCCATTTAAGCAGCTAAAGGCTTGAAATTTTGCAGAAATATCAGCCATTATTAGCTACGTATCAGTATTGAAAATCATGAAGATCGGAGAAATATAACATATAGCTCCCATACAACCGATTGTTCAGATATTGCATTTTGCACCATAACTCCTCCATTTAAACAGCTAAAGGCTTGAAATTTTGCACAAACATCAACCATTATTAGCTATATATTAGTATTCATCAAGATCGGAGTTCACAGTGTAAATCGGCAAGATAAATTCAGGACAAATATTTATTGCGAAAAGTAATAAGCTCAGCGCAATATCACATGAATCATAGCGTTAAACGTTTGGGAACTATTTACGGATCTGATAACTGTTTTCAAAGACCGACATATGTAGGTCTTACATATTAATACTTAATTATTTGTATTTTTTAAATGTTGAATATCAAGCGTCGATACGATATTAAAAATATTCAAAAACCATTCCCTTCTTAAAACATAGTTCTTTTTAATTACATAAGGAAAAGCATTAAATAATTTATAACAATGCCTTTACTAGAATTATTTTTATTGATTTGAAGGAAATTTTCGCTTTTAACTATAGGTAATACGAAATTGTAATACAATAACACGTTTTTTACTATTCTTCCATTCATGAAAGGTATGAAGCCTTCGGCATAGCCGAAGACAGCGCTGTTTTTACTTGTTTGTTTTAAATTAACTTTTTCAAATGCAGAAATACTGCTAGTAAAAGGAATGTAAATCCAAATTTACCTTTCGATGGCCTACAGCCTTTTCTGTCTACCTCAGCTTTCATAGCGGTGATTTTTTTAAATTTAATTTTTGACAGTGACGCGAAATTAGGCAAGAGGAGAAAAAAAACATGCATGAAAAGTCTTTTTTCACATGAAATAAGCAATGCATTGTTCGGTATGTAATTTTAGGCTGTATCAAAAAAATTTAAAAAAAATTCAAATTATCATTAAACTCCTATGCAATATGTTGGGAAATGTGTTTGGACTTGCATGCCAGTTAATTAACAAAGTTTAAACCGCCGTCTCAGTTTAGCTACAGTTTCAGGTATTGAGCTCACAAAACTTTCAATAACTTAACTGCAACTCTAGAAAGCAAATACCGTTCGACCAACGCTCAGCCATAAGTGCCACCTTGTAAACTCAAATAGAAGTATTGCATTTGCCGTGGCTCTATCTATAGATACGTCTCTATCGAAAACAACCACATACTTAGCCCAACTAACTATCTTCTGCAAAGTGTAAAGTTTCCTCATTTTATGCTTTCATCAAGTGGCGGCGCACCGGAAGCCGCACCAACATCAATATTGAGTTCGAGTATGTGGAAAATGAGAAATCACTCGTCGAGTTGACTGTGAAGAGTAATTAAAATGTCAGTGTGAAGGGAAGTCAATTCAGATTTTTAGTTAAAATGTTTAGCAACTTTTATGTTTACCAGATTTTGCCAACTTTAGAAAAATATTCACTTGAAAATAGGCTTAAGTAAACAAGCTGGAAGAGAGAGATACATAGTAATTTACTAGGCAATCACTTGCAGTAATGAATTCACTTCAGCGAGCGCTACAAAATTTCAAATAATCTTATTGAGATTATAGTTTTTAGCAGGGATGGAAAAAAAAACAATTAATTGCGAAAATTTTTCTTAAAAAATGCAATACGAAAGAAATATTTTATAACTACGTATCAAGTGTTATAATCGATTTTTTATTTCACCGAGAATCAAATTTTAAAATATTTTTTTGTTGTATTTTTATGCGAAATTAAAAAATCGTTAAAAATCACAAATAACAAATAAGTGCCAAGTGTACGAATCGATTTTTTATTTCACCGAGAACCTAATTTTAAAATATTTTTTTTTTTATATTTTTATACGAAACTAAAAAACCGTTAAAAACCACAAATAACAAATAAGTGTCAAGTGTTATAATCGATTTTTTATTTCACCGAGAATCAAATTTTAAAATATTTTTTTTTTATTTTTAAGCAAAATTAAAAAAAAAACGTTAAAAAAATTTATGATTTTGATGCTATAGTTAAACGTAAAATAAAAGTTATTGAAGACTTTTATTTATAAAAATCATTAATAAAAATCAGTCACTGGGTTTTACTTTTGAAGTCATACTTACAAAAGTATTTTTAATTTTTCGCAGAAAATAAATTGTGATGGAACCAAAAAATGATTTATTACTGATATTATGTTCTGCGAAAAATTTTAATTACTTCAATAAGTATGCTTGAAAAATAAAAGTCATTGCATCATTTATATTGTTGGCTTTTATAAATAAAAGTCTTCAATAACAGTTATTTTAAATTCATAGAAAAAAAATTAAAGCAAACAATCAAATATGATTTTTTAAATGAAAACAAAAAAAGTTAATTTGGTTTTATAAAATATTTATAAACCAATGTGTATGTGAAATAAAGTGAAATGAAATGGATAACCAAAATCGAGGTTCTAAGCACTCAGACAGGATAGGAGAAGAGGGCATGGGAAAAGGTAAGGATTGGGATAATTTCTCTTCGATAAATCTTCCACACATTCCTTAATGAACCTGAGAGATAGATAATGAACGTTTTCTATTCTCAATATATCTGACCCAAGTATGCTCAAAATCAGCCTATCAAAAGCAGGACGGCAACAAAACAAATGCTCAACCTCCAGCCTGTTCAATATCTTCAGGAAGCACTTAGTTATTTTGCATCAACGGTTCTCATGCGTCTTAAATATTCATGTCATCCCTGATGCAGCTAATTGTCCCTGGTTTGCTTGGTCCTATAATTGGCTGTAAGTAGCCAATTCGTTGACCAATTCCTTCCAGGCAAAAAAGCCATTCAGGTGCTAACCAGACATCAAGCAGTTTCAATTCCAATTTTTGTCTTAGACACACTAGAGGGAACAATTTTTACAGAGCCTCCCAAAAGATTAGATGGACCCCTCCATTGGTCACTTGGATGGATCTCTATCTCTATCTATCAAAAGAGATTCTCGGTATCAGTTGGGCATTTGGAACGAAGGATATTGCTCTGACAACCTTCCAAACTACTTTCTGTGTCCAGAGTTCTCATCGTCGTGCCACAAGCCAACAGAATGTGGTCGACACATATTTTCCAATGCCTTTTCTTGGATCGTTAAATACAGGGGCAGCAGGTTCAACATAACGCCCGTAAAGCACCTCTGCAGTCAGTTTAATGCAGGAACCGTGAATTTAACGATTGCTTTAGGCCACTAAACTACAGTAGAATACGTGGTGATTGGTCTGATTAGGGCTGTGTACACCCAGAAAAACCACAACTGGTCTCGGACCCCAAGCCTTACTAAAGATTCTCCCACACTATCCAAAAACTTTCAATGCTCGATTTACCGTCTGTTCGATATAAGCTTACCAAGTACTTTTTTTCGCAAAGTCTTAAGTCTATGCCCTTAGGCACCGAAAGGTTGAGCGCTTCCAAATTTCTTTTCCTCGTAAACAATACCAGGGTTGTCTAGCTGGGGTTGAGAGAAAGATCCTGCAATCTTATCAAGCGTTCTCTGTATGTTTCCACAGAAATCGCGAAGAGATCTTGCTGGCATTAGCCAGCTTTTTAGCCCCCATTGGTAATAATTTTTAATTATACTATTCAAGGTCATTGCACATTGCGTGACTTCTAATGATATATTCCACATAGCTACATTTCAATATCATTTTTCATGTACCTCGCAATCGCGATATTAATGCTTAAAGGTCAGTTGTACAAATACAAATTTTATGTAAAACCAATACCAGTTTATATCCTCGTACAGAGATAGGTAATCACTTATACAAACATACAGTTCGTTAATTTTTCTGATGACCTGCATTGTGCCTCCATATTGTGAACTTTATGAATAATTTTCCAACATTAATAACAGTTGAACATTTTTAATTAGTACTTTTAATCAGATAACAAATTTTTACATGACACATAACATGCGGATTAAAAAGCGCACTTATGACTCCACTAACACACGCACACATATGTATTGTATTAAAACGCTAAGTATATAAATAAAATGTCCACTTAGCTTGATATTTAAAAAAAAAAGTTGGAGGTTTATAACACGAAACCCCAGTGAAGGTAAGAAGGGAAAGAGAAAGAGGGAGTGAGAAAAAAAGTGGGAGGTAGAGAGAGTTTTGCGCATTCAAAGAGCGTCCATTTCATTATCCTTAATTCACACTATCGATGCCATGCATGCAAATGTATTGTATAAATCAAGCGAATTACCAACTAAATGTACCCGCCCCCACACACGCACGCCGGCAACTGTTGCAACAACCAACTCCATCGAAGCGCAAGTGGTGTCAGCGGTTTGTGGTGTAGTTTGATTGCGGATTTTTTTGTTGTCCAAATATGTTGGTTTTGTTGGTTTTATTTTTCATTTCTACTGCCCACTTGTGCCTTTTGGGGCATAACATTTTAATTTATGACAATGCCACGCGCGATATTCGTTTTTGATATTCTTTATTTTATCCACGCTTTTGTTTGTGTGAATTTTTTTTTTATGACATTAATGCTCGTGAAAGGCGTTAAAAATCGCTTCTGACTGCATTAAACTTGTTAGCCATGTGATTTATTTGGTTATTTTTATGGTAATTAAAAACGTTTTATATAGGAATAGCTTTGCTTATTTTTAGGTGAAAGATTTTATTTATTTTATCATAGATTTTCTTTAAACTATTTATCGGAACTAAGGTTGAAGGACCTCGAGGGCTAAAAAGTTTCTATGAATTATATGGGAAATTTCAAAAGTAAAAAGTATGTTTGTGCCTAAATCTGCCTATTCTCGTTACATATGTTTTTTCCAGAAATGAGTGGCGTAAAGGATTGTTAAGTTTCTGATTTTTTTTTGTTAAAGGATCAGGAAATCCTTAATTTGTAGATGAACGAAAAATCCAATTTTCTGAAACCAATGAATGGTGCAATGTGACCCTGGCAAGTTATAAATTATATTCAAAAATAAACTTTGAAAGTCCTAAGAGGATTAAAATGTTCTAGAGAATTATTTGTAGGGAGAGATTTTCTTAAAAAATAACAGCTATTTTGAATTTTATTTTTTTCTTAAAAAATAAAATTTTTTTCTTAAAAAATAAAAGTAATTTTTTGAATTTTACTTTTGGTTTGGAAAATTAGAGGTTTTTTGAGACTTAAGTTTTTCTTAAAAAATAATCGCAATTTTTTTAGTTATAATTTTTGTTTGAAAAATTGGAGTTATTTTCGAATTATTTTTTTTTTCTTAAAAAATAAAAGTATTTTTTTTTAGAATGAATTTTTGTTTGAAAAATTTGAGTAACTTTTGTAATTTATTTTTTTCAATTTTTGAATAAAATCAATTTTTTGAGTTTCAATTTGTGTTTTAAAAATAGAAAAAATTTTCTGAGACTTAAGTTTTTCTTAAAAAATAACAGTAATTATTTGAGTTTTAATTTTTGTTTGGAAAATAATAATTATTTTTTGAGATTCATGTTTTTCTTAAAAAGTAACAGTAATTTTTTGAGTTTTGATTTTTATTTAAAAAATAAAAGTTATTTTTTGAAATTTATTTCGTTCTTAAAAAATAACAGCAATTTTTAGAGTTCTGATTTTTGTTTGGAGATTAAAAGTTATATTTGGAGATTTATTTTTTCCTTAAAAAATAAAAGCAATTTTTTTAGTGTTACTTTTTGTTTGGGAAATTAGAGTAATTTTTTGAGATTTATGTGTTTTTTAAAAATTGACAGTAATTTTTTGCTTCGAATATAAGAGTTATTATTTTGAGATTTAATTTTTTTTTGGACAATTTGAGTTTTTTTTTCATAAAAAATAACAGTTACTTTTATGTATTCTTTTTGTATTGAAATTAAGAGTTATTTGTTTAGATTTATTTTCTCTTAAAAAAAGTTAGTTTTTGAGTTTTATTTGGGAAATGACGTTATTGTTTTTTTTCTTTAGTTTTATTTTTTGTTTGGAAAAAAGAGTTATTTACTGAAATTTATTTATTGCTGAAAAAGTAATGGTTATTTTTTTAGTTTTATTATTTGTCTGGAAAATAAGGGTTAGTTTGTGAGATTTATTGTTTGCAAATAAGGACCATTTTCTGAGACTTATTTTTGCTAAGAAATTAACAGTTATAAAATGAAAATTCGTATCAAGTGATTATCGACCGAGGTTAATACGCACATATTAAAAAAATAAATTCAAAGTATTTTCTTTGGCATTCATGTTATCCACGCATTTAACTTACAGCTCCAACGCCTCTTCAAGAACTGAAAACACCTCGTAGTGGTACCACTTCAGAAATTTATTCTGCTGGCTGCTGTTGACCCGCCTTTCCGGCTTGGCCTGTTGCGCTGTTGCTCTGTTGCTGGTGCGAAAAGGGGAGTGAATGATGGCATAATGAAAATGTAACAACTATTGAACCCACCGCATACATGGACACAAACACACACGCACACACACAAAAATGTTTGTACAACACCTGCATATCGGACATACATTCGCACAAATATCCATAAAATAACTTTTGTCAGATTCGCTGTTGCATGACTTTGCACACTCGATTGTTGTTATCCTTGGTGTTGTGACTGTTTTTCACTTTTTTGTGTTTTTTGTGTTTTCATTTTGTTTTTGTTTTATTGCAGTTAGTTGTCGTTCGTTATTTTCGCATGAAAGCGCTTCGAACAACAAAGAATGACGGCGGACGCAACGAGTCCAGCACATAAAATAAGCGAAACGAATTGAAACGAAGCGAACGAACGAACCGCAACTAATGCCCGGCGACATGTGCAATTCCGATTAATACTCGTTGATAAACAAGTTATTTTAATTAATCGTTAGGTGTTGCTGAGTCCTGAAACAATGCAAGCAGCGTTTGCCCACATCCTTACACACACACCCGCTCACACTCACACATGTGCGTGGAAATATAAATGGAAACAAAAGCAACAGGCGGAGCTTGGTGTGAGGTGGCAAGGTAAAGTTATTTGTAATATTGCGAGTTTACCTGAGTTAGTCCATGGAAATCGTGGTGCGTGTGTTGCATTTGGGCATTGAAGAGCCAAAAGTCGTCTAAACGCATTTATGTCTAGCTGTTGGGAGCATTAAATTTATTTTCTTTCAAACTAAAATCGCATTTGGTTTAACGACTAAAGAACTTTTTTCTTGGTTGCTTATTTGAATAGGTCTTCCGAGAACATATTTATTTATTTTGATGCAGATTTAGTCGATTATGTGCATGGATTTTGTTTGCTTTGTTATCTGTTGACCAGCTGTTATCCGCGTTCCAAATATTCCATTTAATTTTGCTTCACTCATTTGTAATAAATGTTAGCCACTGCGTATACGCAACTCAAGTTGATCATTTTGAAAGTCTTTCCTTTGTATATATCATATATCGCGTACGTTCTGAAAATGTTGTAGAATAAAGTTTTGTGATACTAATCTCTGGAAATATCTGTTAAACCATTAGACTTTGTCAGAGACGTAACTACTCGTAAGAGAAGAGAATAATTAATATAATTCTTACCAAAAATTGAATAATTTTAAGGAATAAGGTTCAGTTGAATGGGCTATAAAATGCATACCCAAAAATTTGTGTACTTAAAATGAAATTTTCACAAAATTTAAAGACTGCATTTATATTGTTTTTTTTTTTTTTGTAGCAGGAACTGTATTTTTATAAAAAATTAAGAAAACATTAGTAGTAGCAAAGTGGTGATTCAAAATTTTCAAATAGTAGGGAGCGCTTTTGCCTCAGCGTCACTGTTGCGGGGCGTACTCTCGTCGATGAACGGAACGGGGTAGAAAAAAAAAAAATATCCGTTGCACTACTAGCGTCACAATATCCGTGCTGATTTTATTTTGTAGGTCCCGTTCAGGAAATTGGTGTATCAGCAATCTAGCTGAAGTCCTTCGATCTTCACAAATTTTGGAACTTCAAAAGCTGCTAAACATATTTGGTAATCGTAATCCGTCTGATTTTCTTTGTTTTCTAAACATAGCGGAATTAAGAGGCGATGCCCTTCCAGTGAGTGATTTCTTATTTTATTGCAGTCCCTTGTACGAGTTGTCAGGCATCTATGAAACCCATAATTGGCTTGGATCTTCTGGCGTAAAATCTAAATTTGGCCGAGTTACTCACATGATTTGGAGGAATTTCAAAAATGGATCTCCTGGGTGATGTCTATGAGGTCTATGGTGACAATATTTTGAGCATATGGATTTTGCCTACCACCTTTTTCGCTTAAGTGTTTGATGGCAAGCTTTTATCCACATCTACCACTCATATCTTATTTCGTTTACGCCGAAATCCGATATCAACTTTCTCCGCCAACTATGTTTTGAGGGAGTTCATTTTGGGAGATTTGCAGCTCTTATCAGCTTTACTGCTGCCACAAACTCTGCCGCTTACTTGAGAACTGCAAAAAACTTACGAACTGAAATGCACTAGGAAATTCCCCAAACTTATGTCGAGCTTTGTTTTTCTTCAAGCCGTCGTTAGTAAGGAAAGTTTTGACGAAATCTGGTATGGTAACTTTTGAAATTCTCTTTTGGTGTCTTCCGTTGAAAATGGAATAGCGTATTTTGTTTGTAATGATACTAAGGGCACTTACAATGAGCTCATAACTTCTATCAGAAATTTCACTTACATTGAAAGGCATCGACTCTTCGAATAACTGGGCAACACTATGGTTTTTTTGCTCAGGCTAAATGCCAATACCAGCATGGAGAAAGAAAAAATACTTATATCTGTTCCGTCATTTTGGAAGACTTAAATTTTTCAAAGTGAAATTAGTTTCATTAAAAGTTAGGCCAACTAATTAAATTTGCGCGTGCAAATAATTTTTAGTAATGCATTCAGCATGCCTATAAGATAAGTTTCTTAAGTTAACAGAGTGATTCTCATCATTTCGCCGCAGCTATGTGGTAGGCATTTCCACTACGAAGGTCACAGCCTATAGCCTACTGTTTCGTTGTCAGCAAAATGGACGGCAAGGTTGAAATCAAATAAGTTTGATAGTCAAGTTTTTACACAGCAATATTAAATCTGTCGGACTACTATGAGAATTGTCACCCTTCATATTTGGGAAATCTTTCAATTTCACAATTTCTCTGCCAGCTATGAATGGCCAATCAAAACGAATTTTCATATTTCCACTAAAACAATTATAACCCCATTTGGCCGCAATCTACCGGGAACGGCATTAGATATTTATAAAAATACTCGCAAATGCCACAAATTGCCATTTCGCATTTAGAAATGTCCCACAGCGATAACGATTAGTAGGCAATGCACGATTTGTTGTTTGTATAACAGAAACCACAAACGTCATATATTATGTGGCATGCAACAAGCTAAGAAGGAGGAAAAGCGTACGTTGATTTCTGTACACAATTTGGGTGGAAAAAGCGAACTATGTAAATATTGTTAGTTATGAGTAATGAACTGACGAGCGGCGGAAAGCAACTGGACAGCTGACAGAGGATTAGGACGTGTGTGGCATGAGAAGAGGCAAAGTTAGAGTTTGTGGGAAAAAGAGGTAGTGGGGCAGAGTGAATGAGGATAACAGCTTCAAAGCTTAGTGAATGCGCTTGAGTGGTGGCAGACATGCAACAAGCGGCAGCCGCACAGAGTTGAACCTTAAATGGAGGGATTGGAGTGAGAGCGGCGCTCAATGAGTATCATGTTTTGATACATTAAGCGCAGATATTTTAATGGTATGATGAAAAAACTCACAAGGTATCACCGTCGCCTGGCGATTACCAATCTAAATGTGTTGCATTTGCGTGCGACGAATGTCATGCAACTCCAGTTGCATATGTATTTATGAAAAAAATGCGCCACAAAAAAAAACAGAAGAAAAACAGCGCATTTCGATGACAATCAGACAATGCAAGTTAATGAAATGACACTTTCTGACATCGATGCACACCAAGCAAGTGGTCGAAAGTCATAGTTCATAGTCAGTACCCTCGGCGGACTCATTCAGCGCGGTCATTCAAGCGGATGTACGATCGGTGTCACAGGGCGCTGTTGAGTGCAACGCGTCACGCACAACAATTTCCGTTTGCAATATAAATAAGTTATTTTAAGTGTGAAGAACAGTAGAAAGCAAACGCTATGCTAGTTCGTTGCAACGCCCTGCACACCCTTTGCAAAGGCACGCCACTAACGCGCACAAACGCCTCGCACACGCCGCTGCGCGCAATGGTGCTGTTGTTGTTGCTTTCAACGCAACTCTTTAACGCAGCTCACGCTCTCGCCACAGACAAGTCGGACGGTGGCAGCAGTTTGCTGCAAAGCGAGTTACCCAGTCAGCCGTTACTCGATCACACCCAGCCACATTTTTTGCCAAATCGCTCTGGCATCGTACAACTGTTCGAGTGGAAGTTTGCCGATATAGCGACGGAGTGTGAACAGTTTTTGGGACCGCATGGCTTTGCGGGCGTACAGGTGTGGCATTCGGCTATTGCACATAATTTTTTTTTTTACTTTTTATTACACAAAACTTTTGTCTTGAATTCACTCTCACTCTCTAGGTCTCGCCTATCGCAGAGCATTTGGTCGTACGTTCCGCTGCAGTCGCAAACCCTTGGTGGGAGCGGTATCAGCCTGTGAGCTATCAGATTGCTTCGCGCTCGGGTAGTATGGAGGAGTTCCAGCAAATGATAAGCGCCTGTAATGCTGCTGGTGTGCGCGTTTTTGTCGATGTGGTGCTAAATCATATGGCTGGCGCTTACGATGAGGAAACAGCTAGCGGCCGACGTTTGCTTGAGGGTTACGCTGGTTCGACCGCCAATGGCAGTTCGTATGATTTTTCAGCGGTGCCATTTACCAGTCGCCACTTTCATAAGCCGTGCGAGCTGACAAATTATTTGGATGCTCATGTAGTGCGAAATTGTGAGTTTAATGGTTGGCCGGATTTGAATCATTATCGTCTGGATGTGCGCGGCAATCTGACGGAGTTTCTCAATCGAGTGGTGGACATGGGTGTGGCCGGGTTTCGCGTGGACGCTGCGAAGTATATTTGGCCGATTGATATTAAGGTAAGTGGGAGTGTGAAAAACTAATAATTATGTGGCGCCAAACCTTTTGGATAAAGAGATGTTGGAGCCTTTGGAGAATTTTTCTTTTGAGCCACGCATTTTTGGGCACTGACAGTAAAAGATAAACTAAAGAGTGTCACAGGAAAAATTCTAGCTTAATTTTCTACTAAAACTGCAGTACGGAACGGATTAGCCAGCCAACTTTTTTGTTTTACCATTCATCCTAGGTAAAATGAAAAGTCGTGTAACCAGAGGAAAAAGTTTAGGTAGTTTTAATTAAGGTGAAAGCCTACAAACCAATTGGCCCTAACAGTATATAGATGATGAGGCTTTAGTTTCTGCATCCAAAGAGAAACCAATTACACTCAGACCTTTACTTTACCATCCTACTCATTTCTGAACTGGCTAGTGTGGTTGGTTTCAGCCCAGCGTCCGGTGTGTTTTGCCCTAACCCATCATAAGCGCAGGATATCAAAACAATGCGTTGATCAGCGCCCCGAGATATACAAGAAGGTGCGGAACCAATCGGATCGTGAAACGGGCACCTTTTTTTTCTGGTTTCTGCAGTAGTTAAATCACTGAGCTCCTGTCGAAGAGCAGAAAAATATGCCCATGAATCTGGGTTCACTCGCTGCTAGCTGAGTCGTCCTTTGAGTACAACAGAAGCTGGCTGTTAAAGCTAAAAGCTCATGACCACGGATCGACATTCATTTATATTTCCTCTTGAAATCTGTTGTTGTCTTTTGTAGTTTTGAACTCACATACGTCGAAACTCAGGATAAGGTATATTTCACAAAACCACCGCACTCTTGAGTCTACGTAGAATCTGATTTTGTTTTCTGGAATGCACCCTTCATTAGAAGAAATGTGTCCATTTCTTTTCCAAAATGACTGAGACAGTTGAAGTCTCACTTAAAGCTCATTCACTCAAAGATCCAGCGTAGTGTCTTGTAATCTATCTCTTAGGATTCTCTTACATAAATTACAAAAAACTTTAATCAAGTTCGTTTTTTCTGTCCATTTCAGTTACTCTTCAAGGATGTCAAAAATCTCAATAGTGATGAATTCGATTTTCCTGAAAAGTCACGGCCATATGTGTATCAAGATGTTGTTGACTTGGGAGTTGATGCTATTTCGAAGTAAGTCTTTTAGATATCTCTAGGGATTTCTGCGTAGTGCATCACTGTTGGGCGTTGAAAAGTGTTAGGAGTTTCCAACTTCCAATAAATGAAAATAAGATTTTGGTGCGTTATAGTTTAATGAGGATTTTCTAGTTTTTTGATCTCTTAAGTTCCAAGCATCTACTGATTCCCAAAATTTTCATCTCCTTATGTCTTTCTTTCAGAACGGAGTACTCCAGCTATGGCATGGTTAGCGAATATCTGTATGCAGCCGAATTGGCCAACATAATCAACGGTAAAGCCCCGCTTAGTACGCTATTAAATTGGGGGCCAGCAATGGGGTTTCTGCCACATCAGCAAGCGGTCGTCTTCGTTGACAGCCACGATGGGCAGCGTGACTCAAAATTGTTAGGTGCTAATCAGCTACTCTCCTACCGACAGCCAAGAAAATATATCATGGCCACTGCATTCATGTTGGCACATCCATACGGGCGGGTTAAACGGATTATGAGCTCATATTACTTTACAGCAGAGCAGCCAGAGCAAGGACCACCGATGGCGGAAGGCGAACCAGAAGAACAACAGGAGGATGAGCAGAAGGAGGAAGGAGAGGCGGATGAGGCTGACAATGTGGATGCTGATGCTCTGGTCGATCCAGCTACGCCCGAAGAAGAGGAGGTTGAGGTGGAGGAGCCAGTAACAACCGATGCACCGCCGCAAGCACGAACCCGTTCGCCGACATTTGATCCGGCGACTAGCCGATGTGAGTTCGCCTCCGGTTGGGTTTGCGAGCATCGCTGGCCGCCTATCGTGCAAATGGTGGAGCTCGCGAATACGCTTAATGATGTAGAGGATGGTGTTTTAAATTTCCAAACAGATGGTCTAAATCACATAGCTTTCTGTCGTGGTAACAAAGCGTTCTTTGCGTTTAACAACGATGCGCAGTTGGCATACGAAGCCGAAGTGGAGACTTGTCTGCCAAGTGGTGTGTATTGTGATGTGATTAGCGGTGGAAGTGCGGATAGTGGGAAGGTCGCAACAGATTGTGTGGGCAAGCATGTTGTGGTCGATGAAGAGGGTAAGGCGCGTATTATGCTGCCGGCCGCTTTGGGCGTGGGTGAAGAAGGTATGGCCGCCGGGAGTGATTATGATACTGCGGATGTAGAGGCAAATGACGCTTATGGGATTGCGCTTGGCGAAGAAGGAGAATTTGGTGTGTTAGCCATACATGAAGGATCGAGATTAGAAAATAATGTAGCGCCGTCGAAACAGGATGCTGTGAAAGAAACTGATGGAACATCGGTGGATCAAACTGAAAAAGATACTGTGAAGGAATTGGCGGCGGAAGATAATGCGGCGGAGACCGAAGTTGCGGAAGATGCGGAGGATGCGGAAGATGCTAAAGAGATAGCCGATACGACTGACGAAGATGCATCGCCTGAAGCATTGGAAGACATGACGGTGGGAAAGAATGCTAAATTGGAGGAAGCTGCGACTGATGCGAGTGTGGAAAATGACGAAGGTGAAGCACCAGTCGAAGAGGGAGATGAAGAAGCGCTTGGCGAAGAAGACGAAGAGACAGCGGATGAAAAAGTAGCGGCGGAGGTGGAAGAAGCAGAACCTCCTGTAGAAGAAGATGTTGGCGAAGAACCGGCAGTAGATGAAGCAGAGCCGGCCGTAGAAGAAGGCGAAGTTGCGGCAGATGGAAACGAAAATGCAGAAACTGGTGAAGCGGTTGAGGAAGCAGCTGACGCTGAAGAACCAAATGAGCAAGCAGACGCAGCAGTAGTTGAAGAGCCCGAAATAGTAGAAGATCCTTCGGAAGCTGTGGATACAGCGGATGCCGCTGAAACTGGGATGGTAGATGAAGAAGAGGAAGGTATTGGCGATGAAGGTAAAAGCGCATTGGAAGAAATTGAGAATGAAGTGAAAGATGCTGTACGTAAAGTGGAAGAAGAAATTGCTGAGAATATTAATAAGGGAGAATCGGGTTTGGCCACAGGCATTAAAGCGGATGTGGAAAAAGTGGCTAATAAAACAAAGGAGGTGAGTGAGTAGTTGAAATTTACGAAATTTATTTGCAAAAGAGGGCAAGGTGTTAGCAAAGTTTTATCCTCAAATATTTTTGGACAGAGTTGCCACCTTTCTATATAATATACAACCCAGCTAATTCAATTATGGCAATAATTGACATTTAACATATCGCTGAAATATTTAATAAATATAGCAAATGAGAAATGATCGCGAACTTTTAAAGTTGAACTTTTGCCGAATGAGGTTGCCACGTATTTAGAAATTGAAATTTTAAAATATATTCCACCTTACTAAAATATTGAGGAGTTCGTATTAGATAATTGGTATTCGAGAAAGCTTTCATTCTGATTTTTTAATGGAGTTGCCACCCTACTTGAAGAAATCCAAATTAATAAAATATCTCGGCCGAATAAAATATTTAAAAAAATGCAGAAAAATTTAAATTGTCATCTATTAATTGTATCTATTAAATATGCACATAAATTTGGAAAAATAATGAAGCATCAGTTTCAAACGAAAGTTGATCTAGAAAGCTTTAATATAGTTTTTTTTATTAGAGCTGCCCTCTATTTATAAAATTAAAATTAATTAAATATGGAGGTTAAAAGAAATATTGCAAACATTGGTAATAAACGAAGGGTAGTGCCATACTTTTTTTTTTTGAAAGATTAAAGATTTCGATTGAAATTGGATTAAGCAAAATTTTTGAAAATTACTATAAAAACTAAGTAAAAACAAAACTATTGCGCCACTTCACTAATCCTTCTGTTTAATATCCACAGGTCATAGCAAAAGCTGGCTTCAATGTAAACGGCGCTGGAACTTTACAAAGGTATGAACTTCCCTCGGCGAAATCATCGCTTACAATCAATCCACGTTAGCTAAATAAAAACTATACCAAATGAACTCTCTAATGTATTTGCTCTCTATTTCAGCATTCAATTGTGCAGTTTACCAATTTTAATCAGCACAATTTTAATAAATTTTTATAGCACTTAGAGTAACATCAACAAAGCATGTGCGTTTTTTATTGACAAAACCAATGGCAAAACTCATTTTCATTTTATTTCATTTAATTTTCATTTCAATTGATATATGTATGTAAGAGCACAGAAGTAAAGCAACTTCAAATGACAATTGGTAAGCAGCAAATGGTGATCGGGCGATAATGTCCACTAAACACTTCAAATAGAAAGACCAAATGGAGCGCTTAAAAAAAAAGAAACAAAAAACACAAAAAGAGGAATAAAAATTACACACTTTGAGTGTAAAAATAGTAGAATATATAATAGAAATAGTAGCAGCCTAGCAGAAAAATGGCTTATCGCTCTGGCTTACCTGTAGCCGCGCCGCGTAGAAAAGTCACAGAAAAGCCGCCACACTTTCCTTGCCAGCGCTAAATCGCGATTGCCGTTACACTTACAAAATTGCAATAAATTGAAAACGGAAATGAAATGTAACCAACTCAAGGCGACCCATACAGAGCAGTCCAATAGCCCCACCCACTAAACGAAAATGTGCAATTCAATTCCAAAGTACAAGCACACCTACACACATATCACACTCACAAACACAAACAAATGCAGAGAGTTTAGCAGTTTAGCAGGCTCATGAATTCAAGTGCTATTTAGTAGTAGTATTTTTGTTGTTATTGTAGTAAGGTGACTTGAGTTAGTGGTAGGTGTATGCGAATTGCTGCAACTTTACCTGCCTAGTTCTCGGCGTCTTCCTTCCGCTTACCTCCTACCATTCCCTACCACTCAACCCCTGAATTACTAGTTTCACTATCGTTAAATTCAATTATGGCTCTTTTCTACAACATTACCTTCGAATATTTAGCTCTTGCCAGCAACTAACAAGCACAATCAACATCAACAACAACAACAGCAACAGCAAGTGAAATAAGTGTTGTTCCTCTCAAGTATGTTGTCAACAATTGCAATCTCGTTCGGCCCAAGTGCCTAAGTTACTACGACTATTCGAATGGTGTTTGTAGATAGGTTTGTATATTTGTGCAGAATGTTTATCTCACTATTTTCCAGTTAGGCAGTGGTACAAAAGTTGTTAGAGATGCTATCACTAATCGGTAAGGACAGTGCAGGTGTGAGTTGCGAGTTTTAGAGGTAATTCTTTAGACAATTTTTGAGTTATTAAATGGGGGGAATCAGCGTATATTTCAAGCTGACAAATCATTGCAGATTTTTTCAAACAAAAAACAAATGTTTTTTTTTTAGGAAAACAAAAGTGAATTTCAGAACAACACAATTGTATTTTAGAAAAGGCCAAATGAATTTCAGAAAAATATAATTGTATTTCAGAAAAATGTTTTTCGAATATTTTTGGCTAAGTAAATCTGCGCATATGCCCGTTTTAGGTTGGTAGAAGATAACGGTTACTAAATCTCCATATTTTGGAAACTTCAAATTAGTAAAATTTTAATCATGAACCGTTTCTCACCGAAAGAATGCTCCACATTAGTGATTAGTACATTGAAAATAGTCGACAATCGAACGATTATGCTAAATGATATCGGTGGATGCTGGCTAATTTCGTGTGCCCGAAAATGAGTAAAAAAGGCGACCTTCAGAGTTCTGGTTTCAACAAGACGGACCGCCATGCCACAGCAACCCAAAAAATGTGGGTTTTGTAACAAACATTACCTCGATACATGGTATCGGAAAAAGGCGAACAAGATCTGCCCACCAAGATCCAACAATTTTACTCCGCCCTCGGACCTTTTCTGGAGTTATTTAAATAGTAAAGTTTACGTCAGCTGGCCGAAGCCTTTGACGAGCTTAGGGCCAATATTCGTGCAGAAATAGCTGGCATACCGACCGAGATGAAAATGAGCCTAGTTTGAGGTGGTTAGCAGAAGTGGTAATTTAATCGATATTTTGAATTTTAATTGTCTTATACTCTGCTTAAAGTCAGATATCCGCAATTTAAAAGTATTATAGGTTAGGGTAGCTTAAAACGGCTGCTATAAAACAAAAGTCAATTGTGGCACCTCTGGTGGTAAGCCTTTTATTTTTCTTTCTTTACCTTGGAAGGTGTTCTATGATCTCCACTTCCACTTCATCCCTGCAGCTGCGACTAAAGTCTTTAGTTCGGTATCCCGACCTCTTTCCATATGTGGCCGTAAGGCAGTGTCTAGTTACTCCCAATGAGAGCTTTAGATTAATTGACGTCAACTTTTACCAAAATTTGTCTGATAGCTTGACAGGAAGTTAGAGTTATACCCATGCCCTAAGCAGAGTTGACCTGCGAACTCGTCGGCCATGCAGTTGCCGGGAATGTCTCTGTACACAGACACCCATACAACCGTCACTGAGCATTTGGATGCAAGCAGATTGAGCGTCGCTCGGAAACAACCTGAGCTATCTAGGGAAATAAAACCAATACAATTATGAAAAGAGATGATGCAAAATCGCTACAATATATACCGACTTTCTAATCTGTCGGAAAACTAAAAACAGCATAAAAATAGGTAATATCTTCAAAGAAAGAAAGAAACGTGGGCTCCTTTTATTTCTCTGATATTAAACCAGCTTACTCTCTATGCTACTCTCGAACTACTTTGAAATCTCTCCACCTACTACACCAACTGCTGAGAATTAATCAATTCTTACAAATTTTCGCAAATTCAACTAATAGTTTTTGCAACGCCTCTGCATGCTTCCCTTCATGGCAACTTTAACTGACATTTGAAGTAGAATATGCAAATAGAATTCAAAAATGCCGGCAATGAATTTGTTCAATGAAATGCTGCCACAGGTGAGCAATTTGGAAACCAACTGGCCTTTGGCTATCAAATACACACCGTAATTTAGTTTGAGTGTAGATGACATCGGTTGTGTCAGCTGTGTCCAATATTAAACGATGAACTAGGCAAATAGAGCAAAAAAAAGCAAAAAGAAAAAATCGACAAATAGCAGAGAAAAAAGTGTATGTATTTTAGATAACAACTGTTAGAGAAATATTTACATGCAAATATCATTATTTATTTATGTTCATATGGGTATTATTGTACTGCTGGTTATCTTGAACTTTTTTCAATACAGCCTCCTCTTCTCCATTTCTCTTTTTCAAAACCAGCTACTTACTAACCCAATTTCAAGTACGTCGTAGGGCAAATGAGTTTACTAAAGAGCTCTGTACTTGTTGCTACACAGAGATTTTCCTGCACTAGACACAAGAATGAATCTATTGGCTTTGGCCACAATTCTTGCAATTTTTTTTCGCTATGCTCTTTTTTTGTTAGCAACACAGCTTTTCCACATTTTTTGAAATTGGTTTGAGTTGCGATGGAAGTGATTGCATTTGCTAACACTTGTAGTCAATTTGGAGACATATGTACATACATTTGTTAGTGTGTGTGTGTGTGTGTGTGTGTGTGTGTGGCTAGTAAGTGGGAAATAGCT
Source organism: Anomoia purmunda (assembly GCA_951828415.1). Taxonomy (NCBI): domain Eukaryota; kingdom Metazoa; phylum Arthropoda; class Insecta; order Diptera; family Tephritidae; genus Anomoia; species Anomoia purmunda. The sequence goes on from OX639997.1 coordinate 114,403,859, forward strand.
CAAGCTTTTGTACGCGTTAGAGTATTTGGTATAACAATTTTTAAGTGCATTGCTTAGGCAGAATAACTTTGGTCGACGCTGAATGGCGATTGAATGGAAGCTGGAGAATAAGTGTAGGATTTCTTTGGTTGTTGTTGGTGTTGCTGCTTTGGAAAATTGACGGTGTACCTCCTCTAACAATTCTTGCGGAAATTACATACATGAAAATTCACTGGCTAATGATGGTGCTGAGGTGCAATTGAAAAATTAAATAAATATTAAGAAGTACCTTGAGCGAAGAAAATGGTGGATGATCAGTGGGAAAGGTGCAAAAATTATTTTGTTGAATAATACAAACTTTAATATCAGGACTACTCCGTTTCGAGCTACCAGCATCGAATAAGTAATATAAATTACGGGCTGGGCTCTACTAAGATTTTTTCTTCAACTTTGGTTCGAGCTCTCCATAAATTTGCAATAAATCGAGCTTATTTCTAAAGAATGTACACAGAAAATTAGGGTGGATCGTCAAAGAAATTATAAAATTTATTATGTTCTAAGAGTTCCGCCAAAATGTTTCGTAAAAATATTATGTTTTACGTGAGCTGGATCATTTCGAAAATACCTCCAAAAACTTTATTTTTTATAAATAAAATCAATTTTAATTTTTATTAGAAAGTCATGGTTTAATCGTTGATTTTTATTTTTTCGAACAAATTTGATCTTTACATAATGACTTGTATTTTTCGATAAAAAATAATCGTTTTTGACGGGTTTAAAATTTTCCGATAATTTTTATTTTTTCGATCAAAAATAATCGGAGTCAAGAACTGTCGATCATAGTAAACGCAAAACAAATTTGTCGGCGCTGACAAAAATATATTTAATGATGGAAAAAAGTATCACAAAAATTCATTCAAATGTGATCGGAAAAATTTAAATCGAATAATAACGATTATTTTTGGTATGACAAAAATCGCAAAATATCGATAAAAATCGATCGAAAAAATAAGAATTTAAAAATAACGAACAAATTTGATCGCCAAAATAAAAGTCATGCAGTATCGATCAAATTTTATCGAAACAAAGTATCGATATCAAAATTGGTCGGCAAAATTTAAATTCAAGCATAAAGTTTTTTACCGAGAAAATAAATATCACAAAGCATTGATTATATGTGATGGGAAAAATAAAAGTAAAAAAAATAATTCACATTAACATATGGCATAAGAATACTTCCCAATGATTTTTTTATCCAAAAAAATAAAAATGGTCATTCATTTCGGTCGCTCAAATGTTTTTTTTTTAGATTTTTATACAGACCTTCTAACCTTAGACTGTTTTATTATGTCAAGTGATTTTTTTGTAATCTTTTCAAAAACTATATAGATTTCAAAACTCCGTTTTTGGGGAAATTTTTAAATCTGTACATCGTACGTTAATTTTATTATTTTTCCGAAATAATTTTTTAAAAATACACATAATACATTTTTTGAATTCAATGAAATACTATACCGATTAGTTTTTTTAGGTAGTGAGGCAGCCTAATGTGTATGTTGTATGCACGTTTGCATTCCCAATTTTCTCGGCTTCTCCTCACAATCAACTTTCACACCACTTAATGCACCTATAATGTTTATAGTAAAATCGAATTTACGCTGAAAATGGCGATTTGAGTGGTTTATGGCGATTGCATTTCAATGCGCCACAAAGTATGCTGTACGCTTCATTATGCGCATTCGGTGCAGCGTTGCATTTGTGGTAATAATATATTTTGTGCTTTTTTTTGTTCGTGTTGTTGTTGTTGCTTCAACTACCTTTAGTGGCTGTTTAATGTTTGGAGTTTTCTTCGTTGGAATTTTTTTTTGGAATTTTTTTTTACTATATTGTTGCTAAGTATGGCGTTCAAGCGTGCGTGGCGTAATAGCACCGGTGATTTTATAAGTTGTAAAGTTTTTACTGGAATAGTGGAAGCACTGATAACGCCTAAGTAGAGCGCGATTGGTTGGTTTTAAATATTTTTCTCTGGATGCTGTGGGACTTTTATTTTTTTTCTTTTAGTAAATTTGTGTTTATTTCACGGCTGGTTGAAACGGAGATTTAATTGCTTTATTATAAAGCTTGCATTTTTATGCGAGATTTTACTAGTTTTTTTTTTAACAAAAAAAAAATGAATAGGAACCAGTGGCGCACACAGAAAGCACAGAGGTTGGGCTAATTAGGCTAGTTTTATTTTAATTAAAGTAACTTAGTTTCAAGATAGTACTACAGTTTTAAGATTTTTGTAAGGTATGCTTGTGAAGCGGTCGTTTCGTTTGTGGAGAAACATCAACTGTAAGTCAGAGGGAAAGTCCAGCCGAACACCTGCCTGAGGATTTACTCGTAATTTATTATTAACTTGCTGCTATCAATAGGTACCTCCGTCTACAGATTTTTATTAAATCGTTAGTTTGAAAATTTAAATCTCAGCGGGTAGGTAAATATGTTCCACATATAATCCACATGTTTGTGACATGCGTAATAAAACACATAACAAATGCAACACTGGTGCTGTTATTAACCCTTAGACGATAAATGAGTGAGGGACAGCGTTAACTGAAAGTATGTTATTTTAATTTGTGCGCACAAAGTATAATTTATCAATTTTTTTCTAGAAATTTTGATTAAAAAGTCTGAAATTATGTTGCAAATTTGTGGAATTTTATTCAAATTTCTATAAAGTTTGAATATTAAATTTTTACAGTTTTCATTGTAGAATTAACTATATTTTTATAAAAAAATTAGTAAATATGAAATAAAATGAAGGATCGAAACTTGTCAAAAAGTATCTACGCTAGAGATATGATAAGCACTCTACATATACTCGTTTTATGAGATTAATTTGAGTAGTGAATTGGAAAATGAAATTGAAAAAAATTCCATGAAAATTTAAGTAAATTAATAGTAGAAGAGAAAACCTTCGAATAGTTTATATTTTTCATTATTTCTAAGAACTACACCTTTCATAAAAACCACATTTTTAGTTTGAATTCCGGTTTAATTTAATTTGTATTAATCTGGACTTCAAGAAAATAATTATTGTTTGTTTAGAGTTTTATATTTTTTTCGGTAAGATCATGTTAGAAAAAGAAAATCATGAATCAAAAAAAAAAAAAAAAATTCGCGGTATATTAATATAAAAAAATCTGAATATCAAATGCTAATTTTATGAAAAAAATTGCTTCAGCAATGTCTCTCTTGTTTCGGCATAAACTTCAAAACTTTTGTTTTCTTTGTTTTTATATGCAAACCGACCCGGCCTATTGCGCACATCTGTTGCTATCAAAATCGCCGCTTAACATATCATCCATAAAATAATCTCACTTCACTTAACATAACTGTTAAAACGAACGTTAGCCTTTCCTTAGATGGTTTCGGCAAAATGCTAAGTGTAACAAAACCGAGGTGTAAAGGCGATAAGATTTCAGTACGATGACGGCAAGCGAACGAGTGGTAAATGCGAAGCAGTTAAAATAGCGCGTTGCTAACGGTATACAACGCTTGATAACGGTATAGCTAAGATCTTATCTGTGTGTGAGTGTTAAGTCAACAATAAGAGTGGGTTGGGTGTTAAGTGTCTGAAAAAAAGTTAAATAAAATTAAAAAAATTTAAAAAAAGTATGAAATTAAAAAAATCATTTTTGAAAGAAAATGCACTTTCAGTTCTGCTGCAACCGTCTAAAAGCAAAAATAAAACTAGATAAATAACTGACGCAAAGTAAAAGCTATGCATTGTGCACCAAAGCAACGCTGTGTTTTGTGTTGTGTGAGGTGAAGCGCCAAAAAGTATGCTACACAATTTTTTGTTTGTTTAGCACAGCGTGTGGGCGGGAATACAGCGTATCCTTGAGTAACCCCTTTTGATGAGCAGAACAGCAAAGTAGTTGGAAAGGCTTTGAATTATTAAAATGAAATGGTCTTTTATTTTCACTCATCTACAGAAACGATTGTGTGCGTTGGGCGACGCGCAGCAACAACAAACATAGCTAAGTGCAAAATATGCGCCTGTGGGATATGCAGTAAAATTAATTCCAACTTTTTTTTAATCCAGTGTTTGTTGCAAGTTTTTTTTTTGTGAGCGTTTGTGTAGTGAAAATATCGAAACAATGTCTATCAGCTCATTTCGAAATTATTATGGGGAAGATATTCAAAGCATGTGTGCTTACTAACCTTAGGTGAGCGCAATAAATATGCAACATTTTATTAATCACTGCACATCATCAGACACCGGAAGGGGTTAAAGATTTAACCCTCATATATTCTGCTTGTGGTTTTTGCATTGCAGTGCAGCACTTTCTACTTCACTTTGCAACCCATACTCTATTCACAGCCCATTTGCTTAATAGACAGTAGACAGTAGTTGTAACGGAACTTGAAAATTGAGGGCATACTTTCAGATGCTTTTATTATTCTTGTTAAACATTTACACACATCCTAGCATGAACTATTTGGCAGTTGACCTGATAGAGCAGAATGTGTATTTGAAGCATATTTTTAGTGTGTGTGTTTTTTGGGCGGATGTTAGTAGAGAGGTGATTTAAATTTTAAAACTATACTTTTGGAAGCTGTGCTAGCATCTACAGTAATGAGAAAGTGTTTTAAATTTTTTTGAATTTAATAATTTTGTTGCATATTTTAAGGCTTAACAAATATTTAACAAATATGTTATTATTATTTATATTAGATATTTTGTAAGTTTAAAGTAAATAATATCTTCTACTTGATTTGCTTGGGAGTCTCTTACGCGATTTTGCGTACATACCTTATAGAAAGTATCAAGCGTACTTACTTAGGTCCTTTTGTCTTTCAAAAGTTCATTACTTAAGCTTCCTATTGATTTCATTTGATGAAAGTAATCGTGCTAAGGAACTGTAATTTCTCTTGGCATTGAAGTTCATAATTTTGGCTATGTGCTTCTCAATTGCAGCGAAATATTTGGTGTTTGAAGCTTTGCACTGCCTACTTTGAGGCTCTTTAAAATTATTGCTTGCATCTTAAAATATGCAAAAATTGTCCGTTGTATGAATTAAATAGTTATTTTCTTGCAAATAAATATTTTGCATAGTCCATCAAAAAATTATACACTTTGCAATTTTGTACATGAATTTAAAAGTTGTGAAAAGGTATTGCTTTAGTAACAGTAGGGGTTTTAAAAAATATGTAGCATAATTTCAGGGTTTTGACGTTCTTAGGATATACAATTAATAACCGACACATCTGCTAACACTTCTTGCATGGATTTATAATATCAAAAAGTAATTGGCTATTTTATTTATACTCGTCGGAACTATAAATTAGGTTTAAAAGAATTTTCGAAGCTATACTTATTTGTTTTGTAAGTTTTTGCAAATTTCATTTATTTCCAGAAATTTAAATGATTTTCGGAGATTTGAGGCCCTATTTCAATCCTAATGACAATATTCATCGCCTGACTATTTGCATAACTATTGCGCCTAGAATTATGACGTGGAATTCTCTCATGCATTCGCCCTTGTCACGTACTCATGACAACGACAATTTGATAAGAATCGATAACGAATTTATGTACCATATATTCAATTATTCTATGCCAAGACGGAATACAAACCAAATTGGAGTAAAAAATTTCATATTAGAAATTGACGTTTATTTTTCAACGCTGAAGATGAGGCTTAGATTAAATTTTTTCTAGAATAGATCACTCATTGCATAATTATTATTTTTCGACTTCTATTTTTTCGATCAAAAATTATTGTTGGACTTAAATTTTTCCGAACATAGTTGATCGATGTTTTGTGATTTTTATTTTTTCGAATATAAAACATAAATCGTAATATTAGTGTTGTAGTTATTATTATGTTTTTCGCCGAAAAAATATTTTGCGTTTGTTATGATCGAAAAACGCTGAATCTAAGAATAACAATTATTTTTGAATAAAATTAAGAAAATACCGATCAGACTGCTTCGAAAAAAATAAAAGCCACGTAATATCGATGAAATGATTAGAAAAATGATTTTTTTTCTAAAAACTATAATCGCTACGGTCTCTGAAATTTTATTATGCAAACGCATAGAAAATAAATAATTTTTTAAATTTCCGATTAAGCATACTTAACGATATTTAAAACATTGTTACTCCGATTTGAGATCAGATACCGCTAATTTGTTAATTGTTTCATATAATTAGTACCTCGATTACAAATCGCTGCATATTTTACAGCGCTTTCATTTTACTAAAGTACGATATTATGACCCATCTTAGTAGATCTTGCAAAGCATATTTTTAAAACTATTGCATATTTAAAAGCGCGCGGAAATAAATTTGAATTTGTTACATAGTCAGATTTGGGAAATTAAAATACTGTTACTTATAATCTTTAAAATGTATGCCAAGCATAAATCCAAAACAAGGAATGTTCTATTCTTATAAAATCACAAAGCTCATCACACCAACAATTCCATAAATTCTTAGTCAGAAGCTAAGCCATTTGACTATATGAAAAATAATATGTTAATAAATTTGCAAATCGTTTATGAATTTTTCAAAATTCTTGATTGTAAGTTTTTGCAGCATACATTTTGGCTCAGCATTCATAACGATACTGACGAGATGACTTTGAGGTTGAGGCCAGACTAGATTTGTACGCTTGTTATTTCCTTTTTTAAAAATCGCCAGCTTGATGCGCGAAACTCCATTGAGTACTTTGCCCATTTTCAGGCGCATTGACTTATCAGCGTCAAAGTAAGTAGCTGTAAATGAACGAATAAATAAATAAATGCATGCATAGACGAGCAATAAATAAAACAACAGGGGAAACTAAAAACAAAACGAAATAAAAAAAATATACAAAACATTCAAACGCAGTTGATCAGATAAGCAAATGAAGCGATTGCCGGATTGTAGAAAAGCAAACACGTCCATTTCCGGTTGAATTATTGCGTGAGCGTGCAAGGCAGTGTTGTTGCTATTTTTCGCATTTTTTGTTTTGTTTTTCTGTTTTTTTTTTGCTAAAGGTTTGTATCGGCGTTGTTTTTAGGCAATCCTATTGGTAAGTTTTTTTGTTTTTCGGCTGCGCTCAGCCATTTCGCCACTTTTGTTTTGCTGCTAGCGACGTGCAAATTCGTGTTGTTAGTGTAAAAAAAAAGAACCGCGTTTCAAATCAATTCAACCATCAAACCATCAGCCAACCAATTCATTTCAAGCCGCCGATAGTGCTAGCCGATGTGTGGCTGTGTGCGTGTGTGTGTCGGTATTTTGATTGCCTAAATTTGGGCGCGCTACTGAAAAATTGATTTCAATTTAGTTAATTGAAATTTACACTGTGGCATTAAAATTAAATGTGTGATTTTTCGGCGTTCATCGGGTGTGTGCTGGCAGAAAATGGCATTTGTTTCCTGATTCACTGACTGCAAAGGTAAGTTGCAAATTGGAATTTCCCAAATTGTACAATAGAAAAAAGGGGCATAAAAATCAAAAATGCACATGTAAAAAAAATCACATAGCTAAATAAATGATTTTTTAATAGCTTGAAAACTGTTCTTTTCCTGTAACAAAAAAATAGTTTCTAGAGAAGAAATAAATTTCAAAGGGTTTTATTTTATAGATGCGCGCACATAGCTATTTTGATGTACATATGTAAATATCAACACACTTTTCAATACAAACATTCAGTCATTTGGAAAATTAAATAGCCGCCAGCTGTTTGGACTGCGTTGAGTGTTGAAGCCATTTGCCAGGTTTGATTTTTTTTTTAAATTTATTTCAGTAATCGAATTGAATGCATTGAGTTCACTTTGCTCTGCTTCTTTTTATGGAAATGTGCGGATAGTAAATTTAGAACAATTTTTAATACTCATAAATACACCGAAAGTTATGTTCCAAAAACAAAATTAATTTACGTGGAACTCTTGAATTTTAAAATTTATATTGCTACTAAGCCAAATCAGAATGTATTTTGTATTTTTTTTCATTTTGCTAAAACTTAATTTTTCAATGTCACACAATTATGTAATTAGGCAGGGCAAAAGGGAAGATTTTAATAACTAAGTTAAAAAATTACATCAAGATATGCTCGGCAATTAAGCCGCTCAAGTGCCTAGGCTGCGAAATATAAGCCATATGGGAAAGAAAAAGAGCAATGAAAATTGAATGAACGAAAATTACGGCTAAATTTATTTTAATTGCCGCACATTAAAATTAGAAAGGAAAATAATTTACCCAAGTGCTGGCTGATTAAAGTGAATAAAGTTGGCGGTTAGGCCCGAGTGTTGATGATAAAAAGAAGCAAAGAAAAAATTTGGAATTAAAAATAGTAAACGTTTTGTGGGTTTCGGAAGTCGTAAATAAAGTGTCAGATTGTTGTAAATAGTAGAGTGACAAAAAAATGTAATTGACTTATAAAATTAATGGCCACCATAGGATAATAAATTTAAATTTATATGAAAAGAAGAAGGATGTTATTTTAGCCTAAAAAGTGGAGCAAACTTTGGCGTTTTATCCAAAAATGTAGAATGTTGAAAAGTATTATTATCTGTTTTAGACTTTCACTTTGCTATTTGTTTTTTTAGTTTACTTTAGAGATTGGGGCGTCTTTAAATTGGATACACTTACTTAGCTCATTTTACATTGCAATTCGAGAATGTATCGCGCTACGATTCTCAAAAGTTCTGAAACCCAATTGGGCGGAATATCATTTTTCCAAAACGAACAAAGTCCAGTAGTTTAAGCTTCGTAATATAGCCATTCATGAAGATCATCTTCTCGAAGCTTAACCCCTCATCTTTTGCGCATATTTCACTCTTACTCCAATTCTTTTATAGTCATAGAAGCAACACATTAGATGACTTGGAAAGAAAAAGGCTAATCATAAAAATAATCCCAACTTGATGTATAAACAAAATTTGGCAAAAGCACACAAAAAATCTTATCTCTGCGGCAAATACTCAGCCTAGAACTATGCTGAAGAAAATTCACAATTTGATAAGTATATTCAAGAAGATTTTTTATTTTATTGTATTTCTTACGCTTTAAAAATTAAATTCTAGCCACAAAAATTAGCACTATAGAATTGAGAAGAGAATAGTGGGACCGTATCCTTATTCTCACGCTAATGACAATATTAATCGTTTGACAGTTATTATAATTACTGCGCCTAAAAATATGCCGCAAAATTTTTCTAAGCGCATTAAAGATAACAACTGTCATTTTTTTTGTTATGACGGACGGCGTCAGAGTTTAAGACGCCATATCTATGACAATAGCCATACAATGATCATTGGCAAGTCTCTGTTTTCTATCACCATGACAATAATTTTTTTTAAATTTTGTGCTTCCAAGTTAAGAAAAAATTAGACCTCCAATAGGTAGCAAAGGAGATTATCTACCATTACTTGACGTGCTCTATTCAAAATCTCACTAGCAAATACATTTCTTAGAAACCCTAAGTTATCTAGATTTAGTTAGAGCTGATAGTAGGTAGTGGAAATACGGAACGTTTTCAGAATTTTATCATGAGACTTTTATCATTTGAGTCACAAAATACCAACTATCCATGTCCCTAAAAATTTGTTCCAAGCTATAACAAATATTAGTACACTTTTATAGTTCTTACTCAATCATCAAACAATTATTATTTTGATTCTCTGATTTTCAGTTTAGCCGATACCAACGTTAAAAAATAAATCGAACTCATTAGCGGATTCTGCTATTCTGCATCCAGCGTGGCAAGAGAGTTTTTTTTGTCAATTTGTGCTAACCCTGAGTAATCAAGTGATTAGATTTTGCTAAAAATACTACTGTACGTGACATTTCTTCAACTTCGTTTGTTCTCTCTCACCTCTTTTCCCCTTGCATTAAATTGTTTTTTACCTGAATTATTTAATTTTATTTCACAGCAAATGGCTTTCAGAACTGAAGGTGTTTTCCATTGTTCTTTCATAAATAGATATACGTAGGTACATAAATCACACTTTGTTTGAAAATGGCAGAGAAGCTGATAATATTAGCTGTATACAAATAAATTCCAACAAATTATATTTCGAAGGATATAAATAATAAGAAAATAACACAGCATTGAAAGGTAAATATTGTAGATTTAGTGAGTTGTCAGCGAGCAACACGATTGCAAATTTAATGAACAAAGAAAATATTTGCGGTAAAAGTTTCTACAAATTAAGTCAAAGCGTACAAAAAATAAATAACAGCTGACAACAAAATCCCCACCACGTTTTGGTTTTCAGCGAACTTACTTAATGTGTCAATTGAGGCGACATGCAATGGCACTTAAGTGTCACCTTTTGCGTTCTAATATTTTATTTATGAAATGATGGCATGATGGAGTGGTGGCCAATGGCGAAGAAAATGAAGAAGTGAAGCTATGTTTTGGTAGCTACATAAGTATTAGTAGAAAGCGAAAGAGGAAGCAACAATTCGTTAAAAATCATATCAAGTAACAAACAATGTGTGCATTCAAATGTAAAAGGCGGCAAGGGGCATAACATATTTACTAATGTCCTGCACAAGTGAAAGATTGATTGCCGATATGGGGTGATATTAAGGAACTCGTCCAAATAAATTACATTCACTCATTAAATTCAAAAGTGTCATATGTTTTTCGAGATTACTAATTGATTGTAGGGATGGGAAATTAAAAAAAAAAATTATATCGATATATATCGTATCGATATTTTTGAGCAATAAAGATATTTCGATATTCTCACCTTAAGACCTAAAGTGTGGAAAAAAATAAACTGATGTACTTTTTTACACTTTCAAAAGGACAACATATTAATTTTTATCTTAGAAATATATATATATATATATTTGTATGAATGTATATTAGGGTGTTCAAAAAAGAAAAACAAAAATATCAGTGATTATAAAATTTATTATGTTTAAAAATTTCGTAATAACAAATATGAAGACTTACTTGTTTTTCAATATATTCTTACAATAAAACAACTTGAGATGATAAATAAGTGTAAGCTTAAATGGTCTAATTCAAAATAATTAAAAATTTGTTAACCGGAACTGAGGTAATTTTTTTTTGTGGAAAATATTTGGAAAAAAACTATTGTAATTGTAGACTTTTCATTCTTACGACACGTTCGTTGATATACATCGAACAATTACACTGAAGATGGCACAACGCCGAAACTGATTTGTCTCTAAACCAAACTTGATACCGACTTGTTGAGCTCTTACGCCATCACAAAAATCGTCACAAACTTAACAGAGCTATTCTTATAACCAGCGACAAGACGCATGCATAGAACAAAGAATGTTATGTCTTTGTCACATGTTCAGTAGATCATCTCAACTTTAGTGACAGTTGTCTTCACTAGAGGACTACAACCAAGATTTTGCGGCATTATTTGAGGCGCAGTAGTTAAAAAAATTGTAATACAATGAGTCCATAGCGTGGGAAAAGCCCTTTTAGTATATATTTTTCATACAGTTATAATACATAGCTATAGACTTTTTTTTTTGCATAAAATTCGAACTCATCTCATTGCTATTGTGATAATTACTACGCCTAAAATTATGCTAAAAGAACCTTAATTTTATTGAACAATTTATAATTAACCCTCCAATACTGACAATAGTCAGATTTACTGCGCCTAAAACTATGTGGTGCAAATGATTATCCAATGATGACAGCAGTCATTGTAGTTGTTGTATCTTACTGAGAATTCGACAATGACGTTATATTCTGTGTCATAGTTTCAGTAGACGTAGAAAATCTGACAATTGTGAGGTTGGTAAGTTTTGTCAGCGTACCAGTTGATTAAATTTTTGAATTTTTCAAGCGTTTAAATTTAAGACTGTGCGGCATTCTTTTAGGTTTAGCAATTAACACAATAGTGATGAGATAATTTTTGTGTTTGCGTAAAAATAGGCAACTAAACTTGATCAAAATAACTAGCTTTGCTATATAAGTAAACTTTAAGACTGACACAACTACATAGCAAAATAAACATTTAATAAAACGAGCTATTACAAAAATAAATATAAGTATATATAATTTATATACATATACACACTATCTTTATTTCTTTGCATATCCTTGTATTACTCTATCCATATAAACTGCGTTGCTACGCCATTAAATATTTCTATTTATGCGAAACGCTATATAATTGATAAAATCAACGTTGATGACCGAGGGTGTACTGTTTGAAGCAAATATATCTGTATAAAAATACTCATGCTGCCCAAGTTCAATTATATATACATACATATGAGGATTATGGATTTTTTGTAGGTCATTTGTGTGACAGCTAAAGCAGTTTATCTTTAACGGCTATCAGATAGCTTCAAATGTGTGCAGCAAAAAATTATGTCAAAGTTGCGCGCCTAAAAATATGCTAATCGGCTGTCAAACTTAACCATTTCAAGTAATCTTCACACTCTCTTTCTATACCATTATTTGCCGCTTTTGTCTATTCATTTAATTATTAATATAGCCGGCGTGAGTATAAATAAATGTGTGTATGTTTGTGTGCGCCCGTTTGTAGGCGTATGTGTCAGCTATTATTACAGTTAACGGATGTTAATGTCAAATTAAATTTAGCAGCAAGAATTTATGACCAACAAGGATGACCTAACGTACATAAAATAAATTGTTAAAATATGTAGACAAACGAAAAAACAAAAATCAAAAAAAGCATTGAAGGCCATTTGGACTTGCTGGGCAATGGAGAAGAGAAATAAATTTGTATGTCAATTGTATGTCCATGTGTGTCTATGTACACTCACACGTGTGCTTCGTTTGCTTAAACAAAATATTTCTCTGTAATATTAGAATGTGATAAGGGAGGACATTGTGCGTTTATTTTCAGTGTGCGTTAGAATATGTTACGTATACGCCATGTACTCTAAGTAGAATAAAGCGTCATTACTCGTTTGTATGAATTTATAAATCTATTTTCGAATAAATATGTATTTTAGATAAAACGTCTATGTATGGTTGGAAGGAATTTTGAAAGCTTACTGCTTTATGATAATAAAAATAGACCTAAATTCTGAAGTACACATTTTAACCTGGATAGATTTAGATTTCTGTTTTTCTAGGTTTTAAATTTGGTAATTTTAAAATAATTTATCAAATAGTACTTTATGTTTTAAATGTTGTAATGGCACACGGAGAATTTTACGAATTTTCCAGCTGTCGAGTAGCTCTTAATGGCCCGATCATTAGTCAATGTGGCAGTTTTGGGCTATCATAACTTACCGATAGATTTCTACCTTTCATTTAATATTTACTAATTTTTCATTAATTTGCTATAAAAATATAGTTCATTCGGCAACGAAATCCGTATAAATCCGATTTTTAAACTTTCTAGAAATTTCCACGTAATTCAACAAATTTTCATTAAAATTTCAAACTTTCAATAAGAATTTCTAGAATCTTTTTGAGAAAATTTTAGTTAGTACAGACTTTAATTTGAATATAGTTAACTTTACAACAAAGATCTTATAAATTCTATCGCCCCTATTGTGAAATAAGTACATCAAAATATCAAACTTTTTTTTTAGAAAACTTTTAGGTATGCCATTGAATTGTAATGTACTAAAGTGGAAATTTTAATTTGCTAAAAATTCCATAGATTTTTGAAAATGATTTTTTTTTGCTGACGGTGTTAGCCGCTTTTTTTTTCATATATTAAGAAATTTGTGCATTCGCTATATGGAGAAAATGAGGAACGCCACGAGCAAAAAAAAAAAACAAATTATAAAAATTCAAAGCGCGTTTTGTCTCACGCAAAGTTTCATTTTGCTATACTAAGATTAAACAGGGTATAAAAGTATATAGCCAAAAATTGTTTGAAAATGCTGACAAAAATGTCGACTTTATTTCCACAAAATTTTATGCTTGGATTTGTATGGGCCTTATTATATATTGGAAAGTATTTTTGTAAAAAAAATAACAATATTTTTTGAGCTCAAGTTCAGTTTTTGATCTGGAAGGTATTGAAAAAATGCAACGCCAGTCAAAGCGGAAAAATTAAAGCTATTATTTCGGAGATCACCAAAGAAAAAAACTGGCACTGAGCTCAAAAATTATTGTTGGTATAAATAAATTATTAGTATGTTGTTAAACAATGGTGTAAGGTTTCGGAAATAAATAATTAATTTGAATTTTAGTATAAATTGCGTTGCTTTAAAACTGCTTCTTGTGCGAAGTTCAAGTATGATGGACGATGCTATGAAATTAAAAAAAAATAATAATTAGACGAAAATATTTCAGATAGTATTTAAGCAATTTTTACAGCAAAAAATAGTCGACATATTCGGTAGAACTTTTATAGTAGATGGAAGTAGTATATGATTTTTTTTTAAAGTTTGAATAAAGCAAATTCGTTTTTGGTAAGTTTTTGAGGGCTATGAGCCTTTGGCTAATAGTGTCTAATATATTAGTTTCTTAAAAATCAAAACTTAATTAGTAAAATAGCAAAAAACGAATTTTGTATCAATTCGTTCATAGGAACCAAACCAAAAAATAAAAATAAAATATTATGTTAGTAAAAGTGCCACACGTTGTCATAGTAAATATTATTATTTTTATAAAAATATTAAATACATAAAGGTTGCTGCAATACTATAGAATATAATTATAATTATATTACCAATAATGGACACGCAAATCAAACGAACATATATTTGAATAGTAAAATTCAAGACAAACATAAGAAAATAAACAAGAGATGGTAGTAAAAGTTTGTGTACTTATTTATTAAATATTAAAATTCTTTCTACAATATAAAATTTTACACTCTCAAAATATTACGTCGTCTTTGCCAAATCTTAACGCTCGTGTTAGAAATATCCAAATAACGTAAAACAGCAATAACAAATGCTAAGCGGATGACTATTAAAATAATGAATGCTTGTGACGTAACTCGATGAGGGAGTGCTTTCAGTTTTATAAAGGAAAAAAAGAATCATGCAATTAGTGAAAAGTGAGGATTTCCTCTTATCGAATAGAAGGATGCAAATTATGTGAATGCTTTGCGTTGACAGTTTCGCAGTAGCTTTTGTTATTAGACTGCAGCAAAAAATAAAAAATTTACGAAAAACAAAATAAAAGACTACAACAAAAAAAAGAAATCAAATAAGAAATACTTATTCTGAAGTGCTAAGTTATTACAGAGCACACATGCTTTTGTCATTAAGATGATGAGGGAAAATAAAGGGGCATAAAAAGTGAAATAAAATAGCGACTTTTTATATACAATATTTGAAATTCAAGTACGCACGTAAATATCTCAGGAAAACAAGTGAGTAATATGATAATAATGGTTTTGAAAGAGGCAGCAAAATAAAAACGAAAACTGTAAAAAAACAAATAACTTTAAAAGAGTAATGGAAAAAGAAATTGGAAAGCCGTAAAAAAAACCAGTACGTCAACCTTAGATTAATGATGAAGGAAAGAGTGATGAGCAATGTTAGTTAATGTGAAAGGAAAACGGAATTAGAGTTAAATTCTAAAAAAAGGGATAAAAAAAGAAATACTAATATAAAAACGAGAAATTCCCGCATATATTGGGGAGAAGCGAAGGAGCGCTTTATGCAAAGATTTAAATACAAAAAACCATGTGAACTGTGTATAGATTTGTGCACGCATAAGTTGGCGAAAAAAAATTTTATATAGCTTTTACAAAATTAGAATATTTAGGCTGATTTCTCTCTTCCATTTGATCACTGCGAAAAGGCTGGTGGTATAAATCTCCGCTGCAACCAAAAGTTGATTAATGTAATGGAATTAGTGTACAAATTTTATTTTAGAAACGCGGTGCAAGTTTTAATAAGATCAAAAAAAATTTTTTAAAATTTAAAAAAAAATTGTATCAGAATTTTTCCAATTAAGTTTTAGTAAAATAATGTATACATTTTAGTTTGTTAAAAATTCCCTCTTTGATAATTTTTTTCATTTGCTGACGGGTTCGTAATTTTTTCCATATAAAAAACAAACTCTTGCAGTCGTTATGTGGTAAACGCGAGCAACACCGTCATAAAAAATTTTTTTTTCAAAAATTAACAAGATTTTTGGCCTTCTTCAAACTTAACAAAAATGATTTTTATTTAATTTGAAACAAGTTTTACATTTTCTGTCTAATTTAAAGCCCTAACGTCCACTTTTTTGTAAGAAAATTGTCGAATCATTTTTTGTTATTTATTTACAAAGTTTATTAGCTAAAAATAATGAACATATTTAACAATTTTCGAAAAACTCTCAACTTTTTGCTTGCAACTCAAAAAGTACTATTCCGATTTACACAAAAATATATATCAAATCAATATATCAAAACAGTGGGCACACAAAATTTTATTTGCTATTTTGGAGCCTTCTTGGCAATAACTGCAAAAGGACCCAGAAAACAGGTTGTTTGCCTATATCTCCAAAACGCTGCTATGGAAAAATAAATGAAACCATTTCCATGAGCGACCAAAAACTAATCTAAAAAAAAATTTTGAAATATTTATGCGCTAGTGTTACAGTTGGTTTAAATTTTAAAGCTTTTATTTTATTTTGAGTATAGAAAGTTTTTTTAACTAACTAATTTATTTTTTTATTTAAATACTAATTTAGTTTTATTTTTATACATTTTTATAAACTCTACCTATGAAATTCTATTTCGTTTTTCATTTTAAGTAATTTTTTGCCATAAGTTTTGTTTCCTTTATTTGCAATACATTTAAATTGAAAGCAAGCCAACAAAGTAATACAAATGAATAATTGATCAAATCTGCCTATTTCTATTTATAAGCCACAAATCGCAGTCGCATAGTTCATTGTTTTTTTATACTTTTCTTCAAATACTTTGCTTAGAAAGTTCCGCAAACTTTTGAAATTTTATTTCCCAAATAATTCTTATCACTCGAAAAAACATTGAAATTGGTTTACGTGCAGATATGCTGCAGGTAGTTTGCGCCTAAAGCTGAGCTAAATAGTAGACCACAAACATTTTCATGAATGCGAATGTGAGCGTGAAAGCTAATTCATTAAAATTGCATAACAACATGGCAAGCAGATGAGAATAAATACATATTTGAATTTGAAACAAGCCTGTAGGTAAAACTTGTACGAGTACTAGTGAAATAAATTTCTGGTTCTGAACTGCTACTATATTGACCCATTTTGCTACACATATTGCCCTCAGCGCCATCTGTCTTCGAATAAGAGAAGTGTTAAATTTGAAATGGGCATTCATGTTTCCTAGATCATTGGAAATTCAAATTAGACAGTTGCTTACATTACAAGCAGAATTAACGCGAACTAGGCATGGTTCTAAATAAACTAGAACCCAATCAGTTCAACACCAGTAGGTTACCCTCCAGAGCAGCACTGCGAATGAATTTTTCTGTTTGTGGTAGTGTGGAATTTAACAAATGCTCGATGAGACAAAAGTTCACCTGTCGTACGCAAATGAAAAATTCAACAAAACGAAATACAAAAAACACACACACACACACACACACAAAAGCAAGGAAATAAAGCAGAGAATAACAGGCAGTGATTGAAATATTTAGTTGAGTGATAGCGAAAAGTATGTAAAGTGGCAAAGATTGCTTTTCCAAAACACAGGAGTAGACAAATTTGTGTTGCCTCAAACATTACTATGTATTAGTGATGTACACATACACACACACACACACACACCCAGCTCATATCGATGCCGTGCATTGCTGGCGCGCAACAATTGAAAAATGGTCGCCGCGGAAATGGCATAACGGAAGCGGATATGACTGAAATTTTGTTATTGCTATGGTAGCACTAACGAGATTTGCATGTTTTAGATGCACACAAAAGCGCCGAGTGGCGAACGATTAGTTGTTTTTGTTGTTGTTGTTGTTGGTGGAAATTCAAAAAAAATGAACAAGAAAAAGCATATTGTTTATTAATTGAAAATTTCAAATATTTGCTGCTTAACAATTTTTGACTATATCCGAAAATCGTTATAAATTGCATTGCATTCAAGCCACATTTTGTCCTCGCAACGATTTTAATCAAATTTCGCGCCAATTTGTCTATTCATGCCCACTTAGGTAATGAAAACCGCAGCGTAATCGATGCTAGATGTAATAACGAATGTAAAAGCAAATAAAATTTCAAAATTTTTTTAAAAGCATAGTGTTATGATGCGCGGCGCAAGTTAATTAAACTAAAATGTACTTTTGATAAATGGGCGAAACTTTAAAGTGCGCAAATATTGAATAGTTAAATCACAGCGTATAAAAAAATTTATTTTGGTTTTAGTAGTAGAAGAGCAAAGCAATTCCATTGGAAATGTGGTGCTGAATAAAAAAATAAATGTTTGGAAAAAACTATTTAAAAAAGCGTAAATCAATTTAATTGACATTTCAAAGCCATGTGCTAGTGTTTACCTATTGCTGTTGTTGTTATTTGACATAATTGAATTTAAATAAATATTTTAATTTCGATAGCTTTCTGATAGGTTAAAATATGACAAAAATATTGTATATATAAAGCAATATTGCTTGAATTGCTTTCTATAAACAATATTGTTAGAAATATTCTAAAAAACTCAAAATATAATTTGTTTACCAAAAGTGGCACTCGAAAAGCCGGTTTGTCAAAAATTTTTAATTTAAATTTAATTCAAATTGTATTAAAATTTTTTTGATTTAAATTTTTCATTTAAATTTTTTGTGGTTTTAATTTAAATTCGGCAGAATGACTTTAAATTTTTGAAATTTATGAAATTTTTGAAATTTTTGAAATCGCAAAATATTCTTATTTCTCCTTAAACGAAATAAATATTTTGTTACACTTGTCAAATTAGTTGACAGAAATTCCTTTGCTTTCTTTTCATTAAACCTTTTTGTTTTTTTTTTTGAATACGCATTTTTGACTATGTTTCTGCATCCGCAGTTTTGAATATTTAATTATTTAAATAAAAACTTTACTCCAATTTCCACAAAAAATTGTGTGATAAACAAAAACGAAATTAATTCAAAAGAACGTATAAAAACACTTCCATTGCTTAAAAGATCTGAAATCAAAATGAACTGAATGAAGCTTCGAGAGTTGCTCAGGAATATGAAAAGCCATCAGTTTTATATCCTTATTTTGACTTATAATAATATTGCAATAATTTTAAGCAGCTGGCTATGTGCAATATTGAAAATTCGTAAAAGTACGAACTGAAGAAAATTTTTATCAATATATATTCAAAGTAATTTCTTGCTCTTTATCTATTCATTTATAATAAAGTTTTCATTATAACTCTTGCAGTTGTCTATATTTACGAAATAATCCATCTAATCAAGCGACATCACATCGCTTAACCAAGGCGTTGCATCACATAATATTCAGCTAAAATTTTTCGTTTTCACTAAATTAAGTAGTTCATGTCAAAATCCCCACATCACATCACTTCATAGCTCATTTATTGTATATTAAATAATTTCATTCCTAGACTAGTGAATTCATCATTTCTTGGATTGAAAATGGTATTCTTGCAAGAGCTGAGGGATACATTCATTTCATGTTATTTTGAAAATTCCTAATGAAACATATCACATTACATGGGGTCATATCGCATCACATCACATCATATTATATCATATCACATCAACTCACATGAAATCACAAAACATCATTGCACAACGCATTTCTTTTTCTGTGTGCAATAGAATTTCAACAAAAACATTCATACCATCACATCATACGTCATTGATTTAATTATAGTAAGCTAGATTGTAAGAACTGTGACAGCATGAAAGGCAGGCAGGTGATATAGGTATTGAGCAAAATTTTACTAGACAATTAACTGAATGCCTACATATTACCGTTAATAATTGCCAGTTAAAGAGCACCACGCAACCCGACATCAGATCTCATCACTTCGAGATTTTAGGAACCAGCTTACTTTCATCTCAAATACAAATTCGGTACTAGCGATATACTAAACTGTAAAAAGCGTCATGATTTCGCGAAATTTCTTTTTTCAAAAATTTATTTTCGATACAAAAATGTGCCTAAATAATTTAAATACATTTCTGGATTAAAAAATTTTTTTTCTTTTTAAATATGTCACTTACGTTTTTTTCGCGGTCCGGGCTCAATTTGTAAATTACTTTTCGTAACACTCACTAAGTGGTATTTTATATGGCTATTATTACCTAGAATAACTTTCTGCCACCTAGTTAATATTTATGCTCCTATAATCCCGTTATTATAAGTTCATCATCCCTCCATTTTATCAGTGCACTTCTCTTTATATAATGCAGGAATTTTTGCTTCTGTCTAGACTTGCCGTTTGCATCTTCAAACCCTGTCTAACGCTCGTCAAAAAAAAAAATACCAATCTAGCAACATGAGTCTTGAAATATTCGTAATTTTGCATGCTGATTTTTATCTTACACCTCCACCCACTATTTAAATTTGTACACAGAATGCACACAAAGAAAGCGCTGTTCAAAAATATCCACCAATTTTAATATCTCCCCATCGTCAATGCAAGGCAGCATTTAATTAAAAGCCATCGGAGATCGATAGCGCTTTGGCGGCTGCGAACAGTTCGCAATTTGATTAGCATTATTACATTAAATTTTAATTCACTCTTATCTCCGTACAGCAGGAGCAAATAAAAATCAAAAATACTCTGAAAGCGTTCTCACAAAATCAACTAGCAATTAGAAAGCTTAAAGCAACTTCAAGCGCAATCGGTTTGTACAAAAATATTTGTGTAAATTTGCAGAGTCACCGGCGATAAGCAAACAAGTGTCTGGGTCATACGATGTAAATACATACAAACTTACATACAAACAGCACATATAATATAACACCATCAGCCAAAATCCTGAAATGGAATACTAAACACCTTTGTCTGGTGCCTGTGTAGATATGTAGGTCTTTCTGCGATTTGTGTGAGTTTGTATGTGTGTTTGTTTTTTCACTCGTAAGTAAAGTGTACGCTCTATATCCTAAATAACTCCAATGTGTGCTTTTATGTCTGCTCGTAACGCTTTTTGTGTGCCATTGAATAGGTCGCCTTTGTTGCAGGTGTTTTCGTAATAGCGAGCTTTTGGAATTCGAAAGCAGATTTGTGGTACTTTAATTGGGTCAGTTAGACTATGCGTGTGGTGCGCGGAGGCAGTAAGGTCTTTGGATTTGAAACTAATTTGATTGGATGTAGTTTGTCTGATGTGGAGAAGAAGAAAAAAAAACAGACAGCTAGAGTTTTTACAACAGAATTTTGAATAAGAAAAACAAATAAAAAACAAGAAACAAAATTCGAAAATTTAAGTACCCAAATACCCAGTATGATTTAATAATTATAATTTAATTAAAATTTGTTCGATAAAATTTAAACGTTATTTTGGGATTTTTATTTTTCGAGCAAAACTGCAGTACGACTTAGTTAATAGAAATCACCAGATATGGGTCAAATGTGATCCGAAATATTTAAATCCAAAAATAATGTTTATTTTAAATTTGTTTGTTTAAAAATTTAAATATGACGATAAACTTGTTCGACAAAATGCAATCGGAAAAATTTATATCTAAGAATAAAAATTTTTTTTAATCGGAAAAAATAAAAATCACAAATACCGATCTATTAATCGAAAAAACCCAAAATATCGAATAAAGTTGGTTCGAAATATTTAAATCCAAGAATAACGATGTTTTTATCGGGTAAAATAAAAATCACAAATACCGATCAATTAATCGAAAAAATAATAATCACAAAATATCGATCACATGTGACCCGAAATATTTAAATCCAAGAATAACGACAATTTTTGATCGAAAAAATACAAAAATTTAAATACTGTGATCAAACTTGATCGAAAAAATAAAAATTTCGCAATATCGATAAAACGTGATTATAAAAATTTGTATCCAAGAATAACGATTTTTTATAGGGAAACATAAAAATCACAAAATATCGGTAAGTAGGTCATATAATATCGACGCTAATAATAGAAACAACACCAACCACACGATTTAGTTATTGTGATCGAAAAAATAAAAATCACATAATATCGATCAGATGTGAACCGAGATATTTAAAAACTAGTATAACGATTATTTTTGACGGAAAAAATAAAAATCACCTAACATTAAATTAAATTAAAAACCATTAGTTAATACCGTATTCGGGTAGGAGTTTGCCATGGAGGACGTGGGTTCGATGCCCCACGGAAGAAGTTCTAAAAAGGAACTGTGGCGATCTCCGAAATACAGCTATAATTTCTAATATTGTTATTTTTTCAATTACTTGTTAATAAATAAATGGCTTTGAGCTGATAAAAATTAGTGTTTATATAAAAAACTTCTAAATAAAAATGAGTTCTATAAGGATTATATTGGTACATTCGAGCGGGATTTTGAACGAATCCTTTCCAATTATTATTTTTTTATTCGAAAAAATTAAAATCACGATTATTTTCGGTCTTGAAAATATTGCGCACAAAATTTATAACAGCAAACCCATTTGTAAAAAACAAAAAGAGAGACGTGTTGGTATTTTAGGAAATTAATTTGAACAGCAGATTAAGTGGTAAAGGATTACAACTCACCACAAAGTTTCCATTATCCCTCCAAATGAGCAGCACACAAAAGCGCAGCGAACCCAACAACTAAGCTAAAAACCGGCAGTGAACGGAAATTTCAATTTCCTGTTTTGGCCTAAAATTTGATATTAAACAGCACAACGTTTCTTGCCCTCCTCTAATCCTTAGAAACACTTAAATTTACGGCAACACTTTGTTTATCTTGAATTGCAATTGAAATTCTCCCTTAAATAAATAATGCAAGCTAAGCACTTTCCAAAATTCTACACACCGAACAGCTGCGCACAGGACCTGGATATACTACGAATTGAAAGCATGAATTAGTTAAGCTTATAAATTTAAACTTATCAAAATAAAATAAAAGCAGCAACAATGCGAATGGTAAGCCTACAAAACCTATAGAAAATCGAACATAAATTCTCTAACCCGACCATTTTGATTACAGTTTCTTCATTTTATTTTAAATTTGTATATTTCCTGCGCTACTAAATACTTTTTAATCTCCCCCCCCCCCCAGGCACTTAAAAATATTTCGATGCCATGGTGTGCGCGCTTTCAGCTACTTGAGCTGAGTATTTTACGCCAAAGTAAGCCATTGTTGAAAACTGTTTAAGTAAATTCACATTTTCGCGGCCACCGCGTCGCTACACCAACAAAAAAAAAAGTATTTTAAATTGGCTAAAGCATCCTCCTTACTGAAATTGCGAGTGACTTTAAGAATTTATATTTTGGTTGAAAGTAATAAGGTCCTTAAAACTCGAACTGATGAGATACTTGCGTCATGATGCGATATGACGTCGGTTGGCATGATGTTCTTTATCTGACAGTTTTTTGACGGTAATAGCCCGAATTAGTGATGGAAGTTTATTGCAAATAGAAGAGGAAATGCGATGCGCATTGATTTTTGCTTTGTGATTTAATGTGATTAAATGATATGATATTATGTGATGTGATGTGATGCGTTGTGATGCGATGTGATATGATCAGTTGTAGTGCGATATGTTCCACTAGACATTATCAAGACAACGTGAAAGAAATATTAACCTCAATCCTGAAAATTATTAAATCTAGGCTCAGATAATGTAAGGAATACTATTTGTAATCCAGAAAAGACTAATATGGTTACTCTAGGAATGAAATTATTTCATAACCAACAGATGAGGTATGAAAATATGTGGATTTAGTGTGGGTCTTTTTATAGTTGTCCGGTAGGATATACTATTAAATTTGGGATTTGCAAGTGCATTTATAATAAAAGAACAAAGTTACGATAAGATGAGAGCAACAGTAAAACTTTGTGATGTGACCCCTATGCTAAGTGACGTGATGTCATTTGATAAGATGGGCTGTTTTCATCAGAATATCATAAAAGCGGCATGAAAATCCATACAATTTTTGTACCTATGTAAAAAATTTATAAAAAATTTACAGTGAATTCAGGCTCAGGTCGAGTTTAAAAATTCTTCCCTTTTAATTTTCCGCCAATTTGAATCTTTTTAATGCTAACGCCAATAGTAAAAGCATTTGACGAAGCAAAGACACAAAAATGGCAATCAGAATAGTACAAAGAAGGAGGGGAAAAAATCAAAGCGGCAACTTAACTTGAGTGAGTCAACTTGGCTGTGGAAATGCATTCATTGGCACTCACAATGACAAAATGCAACGAATGGAGAGGCACTACAGCGACCGTTTAGAGAAGTAGAGATTTGAAAGAAAGCGGCAAAAGCAATTTGTTTGTGAGAAAAAGGAGAAAAAATGAAAATGAAAAAATAAAAGTGAATGAATGGGAAGATAAATAAAAAAGAGACAAATACGGAAAATGGGACTGAAAGTAAAAAACAAAAAATAAAGGTCGGTGTGAGGGTGCGGAATAAATAAAGAAGCAAAAAACAGGCATTTGAAGGCCGTAAATGCGATAAGAAAACGCTTGGCGGTTAGAACCTAGGCATTGAAAAATGACGAAAGTGCATGAAAAGCGTAGTGAATGGGCGCGAATGGCGGAAAATGATTACGAATGCAGCAAGAAAGTGTGGCACCGAAAGTAGTTAAAATCTTGAAAGGCTGATGGAGAAAAAGCGTGAAGTGTGTGAAATGGAAAGCTGCATGTGATAAGAGGTCTTAGTAGTAGCAGAGTTGAAGTTGAATAGAGCAAGCGATTTGACAAAAAAACAAAATGAAAAGCGAAAGCATTCATATTCAACGGAAAGTGTGGGGAAAAGGCGCAGCAATGCAGTAAGTCTCATTTTCTTTGCTGAATCGTCACTTGCACCAACGCCATGCCAATTTATTGCTATTTTAAATGCAACATTGCATTTTTCTTACGATTTTTTGTGACATTCATTATTCACAGCTACGCTAGAGGTGATTTAGCGTGAAAATTTAATGAGATGTATGTAAAAAAAAAGTGAAGAGCATAAAAGCCAAAGCCAAAGCAAACATAAACTGCAATTTTTAAATGAAAATCATTTTTGCGCTGAATTTAAAAGCAAACAAACAAATTTCAAGCACACAGTTGAGCTAAAAAAAAATTTTCAAAAAAAAAACACAAAAAATATGAAGAAATTCAAGGGATAGAGAAAAACAACGCACAGCACTGCAATGTAGACACTCTATTAAATTTATATGTAGGTCGTGAAAGCGCCAAGCGCCATCAGCGTATCCCTATAAATTTCTAGCTGGTGAAAAACTTTATTTGTTTAAAATAAAAATGTAAAAAATTAGACCTGCTGTACTGTAAAAAATCTCGGCAAGGATGCATAGCTATTCGTGTGGCTGAATGTGGTAAATAAAAATATAGATACGTGCATTTGCACTTCACTTTTGCTTCCATTTTCCTTTTTTTTTGTTTTTTTTTTTTGTGAGTTGCCCGAACTGCAACGGCGGAAAAATGTACATATTCTCGTCCTCTACAACTGTGTAATTGTTATGCCAATCGTTGGCGCGTGCATCGCGTGGTTTCTACGGCAGCGTCACCGACTCATCACAAGTGTCAATAATGACAAAAATGAACAGAAAGTAAAAACACAAAACAAACCAAAAAATAAAAAAAAAACGAAATATAGTAAACTTAAAAATAGTAAAATGCAAAAATAGCGGCAATAAATTATTACGGCGTGAATGCGCAGACGAGTTGCATGCAACCAAGCGACAGATAGAGTGGAAAAAGTAAAAAGAAATGAAAAAAAGGAAGAAAAAAAGGCAGTAAACAAAAAGCAACAAAAAGTAGAGCTACAAATGGCTCAGCGATACAAAAAAAAAAAAAAACAAAACGGAGGGCCATCACTTTAAGCGCAAAAACAGTTTTGCAAATATAAATTTAAAAAATTTGTTGTTATTGCAAGAGAATCACTAGCGTAATGTGCATGCCGATAAATAAATTAGAGCAGACAAACAATGAATGAAAAAAAGTTGTGTAGGTAAATGCAAATATTAGGAAAAACAAGAGCACTATCATTGGAGAAAATTCCGCGGCACTGCAGTGACTGAGAAAAAAAAAAATTTGCTGACTTCATAAGCAAAAAATGTTCCTAAAAATTATAACTGCTAGGTGGCGCTTAGCTCAAATTATTTTGAAAAACCAATACCAAACATTTTTAAATAGCAACACCAATTTCACCTCATATTTTTATACCAGCGACAGAATCTTTAGGAGTTCTATAAAAAACATTTATTTATTTAACATTTTAAAATTTTTAATTTTGCCATCAATTAATAACAATAAAAAATTTCCAGCTTACCTTTTCTCAGAAATAAAAAATATTTATAAATATTTACTTTTTTAGACACAGATTCAACTCATTTTTCGAGTGTGTTCTGTTTTTTTTTTTGCTTTAAAAGAAATGAATGGCTAAAAAAAATTATCCAGATTTTTTGAGTTTGATACTTTTTATGAAAACTACTTCTTTTAGCTCTAAAACAATTTGTAATTTTTTTCTGTGATTAAAAATATTTTTTTAATTAGCTTTATTTTTAAATGAAAAATTTTCAGATTTTTTTTCTAGTTATAATATTTATCGTAAGTAAAACTCAGTCAGTGAGCTTTATTTTATCCCTCAGATGTAAAAATTAATTTTTTAATTTTAGTTTTTTTTTGCCGGATCGGAAAATTTAAAACACCACGCCGCGTTTCTGTTAATTGGTTGTTGGTATATTAATATATATATTATAAAAAAAAAAACCAAAAATTAATTTTTATTTCTGAGAGAGCAAAATAACGGTCAAGTAAAAAGTTTTTTCTCGATCAATATTGGAACTCCAAACAAAGGCGCGAAAGACGCCGAATCGCGTAGGAAAAAAGGAATCTTTTGTTAGCTTTTAATATAATCAAACTCAAATAAATCTGATAATTTTTCATAAAAAAAAAATAAAACTTATAAAAAAATATTTTTAATCACTAAAGAAAATTACAAAATAATCAATGTTTTAAAGCAAAAATATTGCACTCCATATATTTTTAATTTTTATGAAAAGAATCAAATTAAAGAATTTTGACAATTCTTGAACAATAAAAAAAAATAAAATTTTGTTTTTTAATCACAGAAAAAATTACAAAATAGTCATTATTTTAGAGCAAAAATATAACACTCGAAAAACGAGTTTTATTTTTGTTCAAAAAATTAAAGCCCTATACAAAATTTGTATTTGTCTTACATAGGCCTCCTTACTTTTGTAGTCCGAGTCGAGGTATTTTTTCATCTACAAATTATCATCTATATATATATATATATATATATATATGAAACGTAAGATTCTAATCAACTACTTCACAAATATATTTTACTATCAGAATCCTTAATCGAATTAATGAGAGATTAATACCATTAACCTGTTTTGTACCGAGCTCATGGTCTTTTAGCATTTCCGCCATGTTCATTGACCCTACACTTTTCCGGTGCCTAATGTATTTGCACTGTGAACCCATATTCCTAATTTGATATTTGAAATAATCAATCATTTTTTCCTCAGTTTATTTACACGCATACAGCGCCAACCAATTGGCAATCAGCTTACGGAACAGCACTTATAAAAAACTTAACATTAAAAATAAAATAAGCCTAACAAAAATATAAAAAACAATTCATTTCACTTTCAAGTATTTGTGCGAATTTTCTTGTTATCCGTATGACCAAAACAAATAGGTTGGAATTTTCTAGAAGCCACAAAGTAAATCCTTAATCATTAGTCAAGTGAAATGTATTTCCAATTGGCAAACAGTGGCATTGTGTGTGAAGGCTATTTGTAAGAGTGCTTTGTTTTTGTCAGTCTACACTGTTAAATTGATGAGTGAGCTATGTTCGACATTGCTTGCTTGTGGGCAGTTGTCTGAGTGTTTTTTTTTAGATCGACCATTTGTGTGAATGCGTGTGAGAAGATTTATTGTTGGTTTAAGTTTTCCATCGCCACAAATGCCTACCATTAGCATATCGACAACGAGCCACAGAGAGTAAAGAAGCACGAGTGTGTATTTATTTATAAGCTAACGACGATAACTGCCAAGAGAGAGCACACTACGTTGAGCGTATCCTTAAACGAGAAAAAGTTTCAGTATTGGAATAGTTGTTAAATTCTTGGAGTATATATTTCAATTACTATACTAAAATCCTCTTGTTGGAAAAATATTTGCATACCGACATATGGCTCACACTGATAATCAAATTTGCTCGCCTCGTACATCTGATTACTTTTATTTACGAACAATATCTATAGTTATGGGCAACGATTACTTAAAAATGCCAGTGATGGTAATAACTATGATAACAACTCTGCTAACGATGACGATTACGAAAACGATAACTACAGCAGCAATAACAAGAAAACAGCAAACGATAGCTGTAAGATAATCGATAACTGCAATGAAATCAACGAAGAGTATTTTATAAGAATAAAAGAAATAAACTATATCGCAATAATGTTAACCCTGATACCTAAAACAATATCGATAATTGCAGAAATAACTAAATATAAGGACTTTCGTAATAATCTCGATAGTCAATGTATAAAAATTCAGATAACAATTACGGTGCCAATAAAAATATTGCTAACGATTACGATATCGATAATAATAGGAATTTATAACGACGAAATCGACTTTAACGATAAAATTTTGGGAAAATGGCGACTCTTTTAGAAATTGCTTTCAAAAAAGTTTTGTAAATCAAATAACAGTTTTGTAAAAGATCAGGCAACTACACAAAATTTTGTCGAGCCCAAAGCTTCCTAAATCTTTATCGGTTTACACCTGATTTAAATTTTTGAAACATGTGGCAACCGTCTAGAGAAATATTTCAAACGAACCAAACTTTCTTAAACTTATTTCTTTTGACATCAGTATTGAAGAATTTTGGTTAATTTCTTAATAATTAAATTAAATCAACGTTCGATAAAAGGTGACACCACTTCTCAAAAATCTTTCGTATAAACGTTTTCCTCACGTATCAATACTGTTATATTTAATTTACTTTATAAATATTATTAAACTAATATATTTGGATTGCTTCCTTTGTCTCATATCGCAATATTTAACTGAACTTATTATAATTTTATTCATGCTTTTAAACTGGTGGCAACCTCCTGCGAAGATTTTTCAGTAATTAGGCGTTTTGAAAGTTTTCAATACTATAAAATTTCATTGAACATATGAATTTAACTTTATTTGCGTTGCAACAGGTGGTAACCTTCTTTGGTTTGGTGAATTGAATTTCAGCTTTTAAAATGGTGGGAACTTCCATTATGCAAATCGTATCCAATTGAATTGGAAATTTGTCGACTTTTGTTTTTTCTAAATCTTCGCGTAGTAATTATGAACAAACCTTTAGAAGGAAGTATCTAATTTGATCCATTCGTTTTGAATAAGCCACTATCTATTTTTCCATGCATTACAAATAAAGATATCGGTGATTATAACGATGAAACTATTTTACTAGAAGAAATGCAAAGGAATAGAGCAGTACAGATCCAACTCACATCTTTATTTTTCCTCTTTGCAGCACACTGTGCCACGCTACATAAACGATTTCCATCTAAATTCGTTTCCAATGACTGGCAAAGGTCGGCATGTGGCAGAAATCGATAATATTGAGTTGGCAACTGACAGCACATAGCATTTAATTTATAATTCTGACAAATAGCAGCCGTAGCAGAAACCATTAGACAAGGAGAGCACAACCGAAAAAAAAATGGAAACAAAAAGACAAAAAAAAAAAAAAAGAAACAAATATGACAAAACCAGCATGACAACCGAATTCAATCGGGTGATTTCTTAGATGTGAATGCACAATATTACTTAAGTTTCCATCGAAACTAAAGCGAGCACGAATATCGAAGGATATTACTCATAATACGTACTGGTAGTTATAACTAAGCCTTTTTCATCGCAGGTGGTGTGAATGTGTGCGTGTGTTTGTGTGTGCCTGTAGGCTTAACCCACAAAATGTTAGTCACATACTATAAGCACTTAGCTGTCCTCATCATCATAGTTTCATCATGGCCGCACAAACAAAACTTAAAAATGCTCTAAAGCGCGGTAGAAACAATGTCCTTGAGCGAATATGTGTATAGTGAAATTTTTGCTAGAATGTATTAGTCACCTAGGACTCTCACTCGGCCGTTTGTGCTGAACTGACAAAATAATTTATTATATGCGTTATAAGATAATAGGAAGAATAAGCGGGTAAAAAATGTTCGCTCTCACCGTTCCTTTTCAATACGGCGCCTATTTGTTTTCTCAACTAACATGAATTTTGCATACATCATTATTTTCCTGCTTTGTTTGCTATACAGGGCTTGTAGCTGTGGCTTTATGTGTGCAAGCTAAAATCTGAAGTGTCTTGTAAGGAAAGTTGAAATTTTACTAACCCAATTTGGTCGTATGGCAAATGGATTGGAATTGAATTACGAGCATGAGAAATTTTGTAGGTACATCATCCATCAAATGTTAGGGAAATATTTGAAGGTTCAGTAGGGATTTGTAGATACCATATTTGGAAGGTGAGAATATCATTTATTATTGCATTTAATTTAGCTGAATTTTTTTAAAAATAATTTTCTTACATTTTTTTTTTTAATTTAATTTTTTTACATTTTTCTGTTTGTGTTAGCGTATAAATTTTTCACCTACAATACGTCCAAAAGTTAGCCTGTTAACCCAAAGTTACAATCGTTCACTTAGCTCGTTCCCCTTGGTGTAGCCGCCTATATCCTTTTTTCGCATTCACCACATAAACTCAACTAAACTCCAATTTTGGCTATTTCTCTACTCTACTGTTCTTAGTCCTTATATTTTTGTGGCTTTTGTTGACCATAATGCTGGACAGCACATAAAAATGTTAGATTATTATGAATGATCGCACGGTGAAGTGTAGCTGGGGTGTTGTTTCGCTTGTAAAGTAACCAAGCTTGGCCCAATAACTTTGTGTTTGCACTGCTTTATGAGTGTCATAAACTCTACTTTCCAGCCTTCATGTAGGTTCTTTGTTTTTGCCGGCTTTTAAATTTGGCTCATTTGTTTCCCGTTGTCTGTTCTTTTTCTTTGTTTACGGCTTTTAAAGTCATTATATATTTTATGTGCCTGTAGCCAGCGTGATTTTTAACACATTTCATACATATAAAGTTCCTTTAGAACACCGAGCCATTCAGGCAAGTTGGTCAGGTTTGATAGCATTAATGTTTTGTAATTTGTAGAGTGTAGTCATAAATTTGACACTTGAGTGCTTCGTGATTTTTATTAAACACACTTTTGTATTGATGATACAGAGAGTCATTAAATACTAAGAAGTTAAGGCCACATTTAAAATTTTAATTCAACTTGACATGAGTAATTCGCTTGTAAGTACTTTTTTAAGGTTTTAAGGTACTTTAAAATATTATTGGAATAATTTATCGACATTTGTTTTGAATGAAATCGAACGAAAACTACACAGCACTGCATATATTCTTTTTTATTTATTTAGTTATTACACGCAGTTTAGCTTTGATTTTTTTCAGTTTTCTTTTTTTTTTGGCTCACAACACGTCACAGAACTCCGCTAATTAGTCGCAATTGAAATAACTCCAATATTTGCTTTCTAGTTAAAGTTCAGCCTATATCCTTTTTCACACATATTATGATTTTTAAAAATGTTTTATCTACGAACATCTTTTGCTACTTTTCCAATATTTTGAATTCAGGTGTTCGCCATTTTTACTTGTTTTTATAAAATTAAAATGTTTAATTATGGCTCAGAAGCAAATATTTGTTGCTTAAATATTCACTGGTGATATGACATTCCAGCTGTTAGAAAGGCATACATTGTATTTTCTGCTAATTTTAAACTAAATTCTTTTGCTATTTTACCAAAACTTGAAAGTCAGATTTTTGGCTTGGTTTTATAAATTGAAAATTTTTTCTTATTGATTTAAATGCGAAATTTTTTTGCTTACAATATGCCAAAAATATACACTGATTATATGCCATTGCAGTTATTAGAATAGCATGCCCCGTTTAAAATGGCTGCGTATATCCTTTTTTTCAACTTAGCATGCATTTTCTGCTAATTATACATTTAAACTGTTTCGTGGAGTTCGCTTGCATTTTATTTTCGTTTCCATCAGCTTTCCGTTGATATAACTGCCGAAAATAAAGAGAATGAAGAAATCTATTAAAACTATTTTGTAATCATAGCTCAATGTATTGAAATAAATCTCTTGCCAAGATGCAGAAATTGCAAGCTTTTAAAAATAATATAATAATATTACAAATCAACACTTGGTTTGCTTTTGCTGAAATCAAGCTGCCACAGATAGCTACGCGGAACATAGTACGAAGGCACCCATATAAAAATCAGCGAATTTATGGCAGTAATCTCTGCTAGCTGCCATCACGAACCGCACTAACTTTGCAGTTTTTTGTGATTGTTTCTGCATTTCTTCGGGTTTTTTCCATTTTTCATTTAAGATATTCACTTTATTTAATTTTTCTTGCAGCATTTGTGCGTCCTTAGTGACTGGCCGCTCTCCACCCAGTAACAGTGCTATATTATAATTCCCTGGCTCTTGTGCTCACTTGCTCCGATATGCTTTCGTTTCTCTGCTGCTTTGCTGCTGTTTTATGGCCATTAAAGCAAATTGAATATAATTTTATTTGCACAAAATGCGAGTCTTTCTTCAGTTGAACCCCTTATCTGCTGTTGACTTACGATTTCAATGCTTTGCTTGCTTTGGGTTTCATTTGCAGTCACTATATAAAATTGTTGCATATTTTGGGGGGCTTAAGCTCTTTTGCGAGTTGAAAAACGTAGCATTTCCTATAGGATAAACATATTTTTATTTGCTGCTTCATTTTTATTCACTTCCCATACAAGTCCTTCGTCCTTGGCTGTCTCTCTTCTCTGCCACTTCAGTAAGCTTACTTGCACTTAATTTCATTTGCCTGCAGCTACAGCTTACGCTACACCCTTCGACATGGGTTTTCCCCAGCGTCTACTGTGCCTACAACATGTTGCAAAAAAACGAAATTGGCCTCTTAATTTTCCAACATCCTCCGTCACTTCAGTCGCTTCATGCAACGCACATCCTTGCTGTCTATCAAATTTGCGTCAGTTGCGAAAAAGTGAATCAAAAAGTAAATGAAATAAGTTGGGTATAAAATAAATTAGGCAAACGCAGAATATTTGTCTGCCATTGCGGAAGGCTGGTGGGAGGGGAACCAAAAAAAAAAAGAGAAAAAAGAAATTTACGGTTTCTCCGGCTGCCTAAAATTCGAAAAACTCAATTAATTGTTAACAACTGTGCAATGTTTTTATTAACTGCCCTCTGTTGTGCTGAGAGTTTATTTATTTTCCGATTTTATTATTTCTCCCTCGCAGCATTAAGCAAAAGTATCACTCACTCTACCTCCACTCGCTCAATTCACAATAATTCGCACATCATTTGCGTTGACTGTTTTAGTGCACCCTTGTTGGGTCCCCGAAGTCCGAAAGGTCTTTAATACCAGCAGCTTTTTGTTATTATTTTTTCGATTTCATTATCTTGTCGAAATGTTTTCTCTTTTCTCTTGCCGCTTATTTTTTCTATTCATTTTGTTCGTTGGTATTTTAGTGTGATTGCTTTGAAAACTCTTTCTGCTTGTTGCTAGTAATAATTATTTTTATTTCTACAATATTTTCGTTGTTCATTCCGTCGATAATTTGATGGTATATTTGGCGTTTAATGGCATATCCCTTCACACAGCGCGCAAATCTGTGCACTTATATTCTCTGCTCACTGTTATGCGTTTTATGCACTGTGATTAGTAGTACAAAATATTTTTCTTGATCATAGTGAGATGGGGTGTAAGGACGATTGCAGAGTGGCATATGAGATGTGACCCAGAGCTTTTGATGTGAGCTCGTTTATTTATTTATTCCTTGGGGTTCAATGACACCATGACCGTGGGGCATGTATGTGTATAGAGTTTTAAATAAACTCGTTGAGAATTGCAAATAATCTAGTACGAGCGAATGAAATAATAGACATAAAGTACGAAAAGAGTTCAGTAATTATTGAGTGGATAAAATTAGATTGCAATAAGTATTTACTTGGCATCGACGTTTTTGATGAATAAAAATAATGAATAAATTTTCATTCATAAAAACTATTTGAATTATTAATAAAAATCTCTTCGTTATTCCAAATTAATTGAATGATGAATGAAAATCTATTCGTTATTATAAAGTTATTTCAGTGATAAATAAAAATCTATTTCTTGTACAAAATAATTTCAATAATGAATGAAAAACTATACGTTATTGAAGGTTATTTGAATGATGCATGAAAAACTATTTGCTATTTAAAATTATTTGTATGATGAATGATAAACTATTCGGTATTCGAAAATTTTTCAATGATGAATGAAAATCTATTCGTTTTTCAAAATTTTTTGTATGATGAATGACATTTTATTCGTTACTTAAGTAACGAATGAAAAGTTATTCGTGGTTCAAATAGACTGCATTTGCACTTCCAATGGTTTGTTTTTTCAGACAGAAAAGAGATAGGCTAAGTTTTGCTTTAATCCTTTCTAAACTCCATTGGCTCTTAAAAGCACCTTTGTGAGCACGCAAAGTTTGTTACAAAATTAAAGCCATTTTGGCTATCAATGCTTCCATTACTACTGGAGTAAAAAGGGCCTGCTATACATCTTTCTATTGCTTCATACATTCGCTTGTATTGTTTTCACGATTCAAAAAAAAAAAAAAACACTAACTCTGCTACATCTCTGTTAGAAACGAAAGCAAATAAAAAGCAATTTATGTGATTCCAAAACCACCAAATCGCCGCTCGCTAACCAAAAGAACCTACCTCAACTATTTCTTTTCTCCTGTTCTTGTCATCCGTCCGTTGCGTATTGTAGCGCCATGCAATTCATCATAATTGAGGCATTTGCTGTGTCAACGTTAGTCGTCGCCAGTCCATCATTTCCACTGTACCT
This sequence comes from Anomoia purmunda, assembly GCA_951828415.1. NCBI lineage: Eukaryota > Metazoa > Arthropoda > Insecta > Diptera > Tephritidae > Anomoia > Anomoia purmunda. The sequence goes on from OX639997.1 coordinate 114,438,847, forward strand.
GCCTTCCATGTAACACCACGAAGTTCCTGCCCTCTAATTTAGCCAACCTTCTGCGTTGTTTTTCTCTAGTAATATCGCTTTCTTTCTTTATTTTTTCTCCACAATCATTCGCAGTTTATTTGTCACCCACTCTTGTCGAGAATTTTCGTTTTTTTCTCGTTTACTTTTGCTTGAACTTTTGCTTAGGTGAGTCAAGGGTTGCATGCATTGGTGCTATAGTTGTTGTTTCGGTTATGCTCGCACGTTTTCAAAGTGGCTGACAAATATTTCAACAGTCGCGCTTGGGAGAAAAGAAGAGTACTAACCAAAAAAAAAATAATAATCTAAAAAAATGACTGCCTTTCTTCATTCCGTTGCCATAGGTCTCGGTTGATAAATATTTTTGTTAACATTTTTGCACTTTGATTCCCTGGCACTCCTTTAACCGTCTGGCTGTTGCGAATTTTTTCAGTTCACTTGCTTTTTTTTATTTTTATTTTTATTGTTATTGTCGTTGTTTGATCGCTAGTTGCCCTGGGCGACCGCAAAGTCTCAAAGATGATTTGACGATTTACAACGAAACATTTTGCGTGCCCTTTTTGTGCACCTTTTGTCAAATTATGATAAAATATTGTGAAGAGTGGGCGTTAGTGTGCTATTGAATAGCGTAAAATTGAATCTATTAAAAAAGTTGTAATTTTTACTCTTTTAATTGGTCAGACAACTGCACGAGCAGTTCAAATGACATTCCCAGAATGAAGATACTGAAAAAGTGTTGAGAGTGAGCTTTCGTTTGATGTGAACTTTTTTATTTGTAAATTTGTATTTTATATTTATAATATATGGTAATTAGCTTTGTATGTATGTGTGTAGAATGTAGTAAAACTAAAAAGAAAGATAACTTAAATCATGCCATAAAATAGCTACTTAAAAATAAACTGGAAGATCGACTTGACTGGCTGGACACGCATTATAATTTTATTCATCATGGATGGGTATTTTAAGAAAACTAAATAATTGATTGAATGAAAATAAAGAATACTTTTCCATTCGATATTTAAATAGAATAAAGTTTTAATCGTCATGTAAGTAATTTTTTATTCGCGAATAAATTCTCAAATATCGTACAAATAATTTTTCTTGACAAATAAATTTCCATTCGTCTTTTAAGTAATTTTTAATCACGAATAAATATTCATTCGTCATACATATCATTTTGAATGACGAATATATTTTCATGAGTCCTTTGAATAGTTTTTTAATCACGAATACATTTTAAATCATGATATAAATTGGTTTGCATACCGAATACATTTTCAATCGTCATTTAAGTAATTTTTTAATAACGAATACATTTTTCATTTATCATACAAGGAATTTTGATTGGCGACTAAATTTGCATTTACCATACAAATCATTTCGAATGACGATTAAATTTTCGTTCGCCATTTAAGTAATCACGAATAAATTTTCAAATAATTTTGAATGACGAATAATATTGGGTTCAACGTTAAGCCAATTAAAAATACTGATATTGATTTTCAGTAGATTTACACGTTTGCTCAAACTATTTATACAAAATTATATAACGGACACTTTAAAACATTGAGAATAATAAAACACACTTTCTTGGATAGAGTGTTAGGCCCACTAATGTAATTTTGTAGAATGAAGCAAAATCAAAGTCCAGTTCAAAGTTACACATGCGTGCTGGTTGAACTTTTTGAATGTAGACTGAATTTTTTGTAGATACTTTGCAATAAAGGATTATTAATTGTGAAGCGCACGTGTGATATACATAGGTTCTGTGTTTTAATATGCTGCTATTATTGCAATATTTAGATAGCTGTAGAGCGTTAAGCATAATATAAATCTTTTTAAAGGGTATGAGGAACAAGCTAATTAATGCTTCGGGGCAAAAGCGATAATTTGTAAGCAATTTCAGTTAACTAAATGCAAATTGTTTTCATAACTAAGCAGTTGTTTAGCTTGCAGCTCAAAAAAATATGCGAGCTAGATATATGTAAATGGAAAAAATTATGATAAATATAATTCCTCTAAGGGTTTACAAGTAGGTATTTATATATTAGCGCACATATGCGGCTATGCATCGAAAGAACTACACATAAAATTTGCTGAAAGCCTAAAGCCACAAAATAATAATAACATTAAACTACTGAGGCGATTAAATGAGCAGAACCGGATTAAACCGCAAAACTATATAATAGTTGGAAGTAAAGCAAGATAAACATAAGCACATTTGTCGATATACATAAATGTGGAGCATTTTGTGTGCTTGCATAAACAATCATATCAAACTTACTTAGAAGCAGCTTTAATGCTCAGATAATCACTAGACTTATAAGCCAAACTGCTAGTAAAATATAAATGTGCAATAAATGCGAAAAGGACTAAAAGGAAGTGAGTTGCGTTGTGTTGCGAGCGGTTGCTGAAAATAGCTTACAGGCTTTTGAACTACTCAAAATTTGGGGCATTCATTTTTGTTAAGTCACATATTTTGATGGAAAAGGGCAAAACGCCTAAGAGAAGTTAAAATTTGCTGTGCGTAAGATTGAGGATGTACACATATACATACAAACGGGTTGTGATATAGATACATGATCGCACACAGCCACTGTGATTGTGTCTCGCATGAGCTCGACCGTCATTTCGACGCCTTAATCCTAGCCATAATGTGTATGCGAGGAGGACATATGGAGCGAGCGTTGCATTGTTTAAATGTGCCGAAATATGTGTAAAACGAGAAATAAACATAATGCTAGCAAACACGACATGGTAACAAAAACAAAAACACAAGTAGTGAGTATAATAGGGCAATAAAAAAAGAACAAAAAGCGCAATAAAAACAAAAACAAGCAATAAACATAACAATAGTAATAACAAGCACTCCAACGCTCCAGCAGAACACACACCAACACAGAAATACGCACACAGCTAAACCGCAAACAATAGCAATTGAAATATTTAGCATACAAATAGGCGGCGTAACAGACAAAACAGTCATTAGCGTGTGTGAGTGTGCAGCTGGGAAACAAGTAGTTGAAATACAGTGGCTCAAACACTTTTTTTACAATATTTAAAATGTTTTTCGAGGTAGATTTTTTGTAATTTTTTTTTTATAAAAGGTTGGTTTGTAATATAATAAAAAGCGTATGCCAAAATTATGAACTTTGTACACAAATTTTTGAACTAAAAAAATTTGTTGATCAATATTTCAAAATTATTTATTTGTATTAAAAGAAAAACAAATTTTAAGAGCATACAAAAATAAAAATTAAAAACTTGATACAAATTTAAAAAAAAGATTTTTAAATTTTTTATTATAATTTCAAACATTTTTAATTGAATTTACAGAAAACCTAAAGTTTTGTAGCTCATTAAATTTTAGCATAACAATATATATGTAAGTCTGAAGTGGCTGAAAGTTTTAACTGATTTTTGAAATTTTTTCATTTTGGTCTTAAGCAATTTTTTTTTTACATATAACTACGGAAGTTTACATAAATTTGCATTGATTTTTAATATTTGTTTGTGCTCTAATAAATATAATAGCAAAAGTTTCCAAACTAAAAATTAAAAAAAAAAGATTTGATTAATGTTAAAATGGAACCATATTTGAATTTTTTATAAATTATTCTATAGCTGAAAGCATATAAATGAGAATTTGTACGAAATTCCACTAGTTCTTAAATTTTTTATCAGCATTAAAAAAATACTTTTGGGCATAGAATTTAAATTTTTTTTGCAAATTTCCAAAAATTTTATAAATTTTGTACAAAGTTGGGAAATTTGATAAAATGCTGTTTGTTAAACAACGAACTATATTTTTTTTAAATTAACATAAAATATGATCACGAAAAATATTTCGAATATTATAAAAAAAAAAATGTATGAATACTTTTTTGTTATTTAAAACTTATGTACAAAATTTGAAAATTTGGTTGTGTGATTTTTTTTAAATAACGAACTATATATTTTTGTAAAATTAACGGAAAAATTTATGAAGAAAAACAGTCCAAATATTGCAAAAAAAAAAAATAACCTGTGGTCATTTATTTGAGTCACTGTATATAATTGTACATGCTTATATAAGCGAGCATATATGTCTTTAATTTATAAAGGGTGTTTCAAGACTATGTACTTCTGATCTAAGAAAAAGTTAGAATTTAGTCTCAAAATTATATCTTACTTCGTCGGTCTAAGTTCTGTTACACAATTTCGAAACGGTCAAATAGCAAAATTCTCAGCAATCTTCAATTGAGAAATAGTTTAAAAACATCAATGTAAAAATTTAGGTATACCACTTGTTGGCACTCGAAAAAGATTACTTGCAAAATCATAGCTGATTATTAAAGTGATTGGCTAAATCCATACACGAACAACTTATTGACATCGTGTAATGTTGGCGACGAAATATCAACTCTTTTTTTATTTCGGATTTTGATTTGCTTTTCTGATTGCTATACCGATTTGGAAATAGGTAAATTTTTTATAAATAAAATTTGTTTTCAAAAATATTTTCCAAAAAATCTACTTCAGATGATGGAACTGTTTACACTTAAATGGTCTCCCAAAAAAGGTACCCTAATATAGATATGTTTTATAAAAAATGCCAACGTAAATAAGTTCGTAGCGCGGCCTAATCACCAACCTCAGTGCCACGGTTTTGCTGCATATTCTTCTTCCACATGTAAATTCTGTACGCTTCCGGCAAGCCGCCATCAAAAATTATACATTCTCACAAAAATCTTAAATTCGTATCATTTCAAGCGTCTGAAAAAAAGTTTATGCTGCTTTTGTCATCATATTACTCTTTGTTGGCGACGTGAAACTAGCGGCAGTAAAGTTTATGGAAAGATATGTATTTTATTACTTTTATTTTGTCCCTCCAGAATTCACTCGTTTTTATTCTGCAGCCCTTTGAATTCAAAGATAGTGTTTTTTTTAATGCTATTTTTTAGTCTATCTGAATAGGGGAATGCATATAAAAGTAAGCTGACCCAAAATGCTACTTGAAAGTTGAGTATCTTTAAGAAAATATTGTGCAATATAATAAAATAATAAAAGTCAAAATATAATAAGCAAATAGTTTAAATATTCTATGAAAATAATTCATTTTGTTTAAGTTTGCCACCAAACGCTAATAAAAGAAGTTGAATGTATGGGATGACTGCTAAATCTACTAATATTAAAATCTACATCCTATTTATGCATTCACTGCTGGAATTTGTTAAATTTTTACTTTTATTGCTAATTATCTCCTGTAAGCGAATATGACCATAACCAACGCACATTTAACAGGTTGCAGCATTAGAGAAAAAACAACCCTGGCATGAATGTAAAATTTAAGAGAATAATAAATACGGAATTTACATATGTAACTTCAGTGAGTATGATTTCATTTTGTTAAAATTAAGTAGTAGTTTTATGCAGCCAGGATCAGTCGTAACCTGCCAACCTACTTTCATGCACCAGAATCTGCTAAAACGCGGTCGAATGCAACAACAATTTATAGTCCTAACCTTACGAAATCACAAAAATCGACTTCCCACTATTGTGTTGATTACAGCGCCTTGCAAATATGCTGACAAAAATTTTATCAAATATTTTTAATTTTGTTTGCATTTCTCTATATCTCAAAATCAATTCTTTGCGGTATAATTTTGGGCGCAGTAATTGTCAGAATATATACGGGACAGTTTTGAGATGGCGTATGAATTGGGAAGTGAAAAATGAGTCGGAAGAAAAAAAAAAGAAATTTCAGTTTAATACCTAATTCGTTTTTGTTAGCATAGTATTTCTAAATATATGTATAATTATGTCAACCAAAAATTTGTTTGCATAGCTATTTTCCGTTCACAAATAGCACTAAACCAAGCCCATCTTTGATGAAAGATCCCAAGAGGGTTGCTTTTGCAACTAGAGGAAGTTTTATCCAAACTGGAGCACTTCATTTGCAACTCGGGTACAATAAAATGGGCCCAATATAGACTTTTTTTGAAATATATATAAAATCGTATTGTAATTTCTATATTTCCGTACAAATCGATGCTCGCGCCACCTAGCGTATTAATTCTAGCTTATTACTGCACTGCTACTTAAGTCTGAGCAACACTGTTCACACGCATTTTTAGCTAATAGCTACGCTAGTGTAAAAACGTTGACAAAAGAATAGAGAAAGGATGGAGCCTCTCACGAAATTGGAATTTTAAAAACCTCACCTAAGATGGGCTTATCAATATATTGTTTGATTTCGCTATTCTCCGAAACAACAAAATGGGTTTTCAAGTGGCTTTAACTGATGACTAGATATAACAAAGGTTATATTTTTTTAAAGTATTAAGTGTGGAAAAAACAATTTTTCTTAAGAATATCTTAGAATTATTTTCTTTTGCACCCAATTTTTTTAACGCCATCATCGTGTGCTGGTGTTTCAGTTTATAGAAACTGAATTTTTTTCATGAAAAAAAAACCAAAGTGACTAGCTTCCCGCCATAACTTAGATATTAAATCATTATTAAACTGCGCTCTCAACTGAGACTCAACGAGACAACACGTCAACTAAAATTTACCAAGCAATCAGACATTTTTATTCCGTTCAATTCAAATTATGCATTTCATTTGCAATAACCTTTCATTTTGCCGCCATAAGCGCTATTATCCAGTAGTGATCATTCCTTTTTGCAGTTTTTCTTTCATTTTTCTATTTTGAAATCTATTTGCTGTCGTTCATAGATGTCTTCGCAATGTCGCCGCATAGTCTCAACATTGTTGACGCCGCAAAAGTTTTTAATTTATTTAACGCCGCTGGCATTTGATCCACGCCGCCTACACGCATTAAAGTTGAAAGTTTCTGCAGCAGCAGCAGCAGTAGCACAACACCAATCACAATTACTGGAAGGGTGGAAAAGGGGTATGGTGCGCGCTAAATGATTGCTGCCAGGCTACTGGGCGTACATATTTGTTTTGTTTTTTATGTGGATTACTTTTTAAGTGGTTAAGCGATAAGACAAAAATGTAATTGGCAAGCTTTTGAAGAGTAGAGAGTTGTTTGTGAGTGCTGATTTGATGGAAGAGTTTAGTAAGGTGGACGATAATGAATGGGTGGATATTAAGTGGAGAAAAAGTGATTCTCTCGGGCTATAATAAATTAAGAGAAGCAACAGCAATTACAATTAAATACAAATTAAATACTTTTATTTGGTAAAAGCATTTTCGTTTTATGGATAAAAATATTCATATTTTCCACCATTAATTAAGTGTTTGGGGCTTTTGGTAGAATTTCCCTAAATTAAAATAAATTTATGAGCCAGGTTTTTGCTTTAAAATTCACTCGATTATGTTTGGACATTTTAAAACCAAATTTTATGATTATTGCTCCAAGCTTACGAAGCGAACTGAAACTCGAAACGTCATACCGAGTTAATTAGAGGTAGATGCATTAAAGGGGAGACTTTGAGAGATATTTTTAGTTGCACATTTAGACGTATATGAGATAAAATGGTATCGATAACGAAGATACTGTCAATAACGATAACGATTCATGTTTTCGATGACGACAATCACATAATAAAGGTACAATAAAAAGACGGCAACGGTTAAATTAAAAACACAAAATAAAAAATATCGATAACGATAACGATAACCATATAGATGACTATAGAAAAATGAACGATACCGACAAAGTTAAAAATGTCGATGCCGATCAAAATTTCAATGACGTTACTAGTAGCGTTAAAACTACCGATGACGATGGTAACAAAATACAGTGACTCAAACAACTGACCGCATGGTAATTTTTTGTTTATAACATATCCAGTGTTTTTCACACTAAGTCTTCTTCACTACTTTCTTATAAAACTTCAGCTTGTAGTATAACAAAAAAAAAAACATATAAGTTAAAGTATTCAACTGTTGTACATAACTTATAATGATTGATCAAATTTTTATCAAAATTTAACAAATTCCTAATTTTGAATTTTTAAAAACCCCAGATATAGAAAACAACCTAAAGATCAAAATTTTCCAACTTTGAACACAACTTGTACAAAATCAAAAAAATTTCATAAAATTTTTTATAAAATCTTTGCTGAGTGTGGATTTCTGTAGCTCATTCAGTTTTAGCATAGTAATAGTCGGAAGTGCCTAAAAACTCCAGTTGGGTTTTGACAATATTTTGAATTTTTTGTCTACCGCACTATTTTCCTTAAAACGGATGGATTTCATCATTTTTTTGCGTGCATATCTTCTGTCGTATAAATTCTATGAGTTTAATAAATCCCTTTTGGAATTTGTAATACTAAAATTTCGTTGGCCACGAAATTGCTATTTTTTTTTTTAATTCTGAATGAAAATTTTGAAAATGTTATAGAAATTTGTTGTATTTTAACAAGTTTTGTACAAAGTTTGATATTTTGATTTATACTTATTTTTTTAGAAGGAAAAATATGTGAACAACCATAAAATGAAAAAAAATTTTGAAAACCAAAATTTAAGAAATTGTCAAATAATTATCAGTATTTTGCATATTAAATACTAAAATTTAATTGGTTACGAAAATTCACGCGGAACAATTTTCTAAAAATTTTTATGAAAAAATTTCAAAATGATACGAAAGTTTGCTGCTTTGTTTTTTAAGTTTTTTGTTTAAATATTGAGATTTTGATTTACATGATTTTGGTGTTGGAAAGAACTAGATTTTTATAAAAAAGTACAAGAAAAACAATTGAAAGAAAAAAAATTTGCTTCTTATTTTGAATGCAATTATAGTTTTACAAAAAACGTAGCAAGAAAGACATTGCGACTGTTATAAAAAAAACTCCATGCGATCAATTGTTGTAACTGTAACTCTATTGTGCGAGTGCGATATAGAATTGTTTCTACGAGAGAAATTGAAAAATTATATTTCTTTTTTGATTTGCTTCGTGGGCCACTGATGCTAAAGTTTTGTTTTTAAAAACACTTTATATTTCCAAGCACAGCAGCTTTCCCCAAAATTCTATGGGGAATGTTTTACGCTGTTACGAGTACAACAACACCAATAACCCACAAAAAGAAATTATTAACTCCAATTTTCCCTACAGGATGTTTACAAAATTAAAATTAAAAAAAAAATATATAAACTTTAAAATAAAATGATAACAATTTTCATTTATCAACTCAAACACAATTTTCTTTGCCCAGCCAGCAGCGTGTTACTTTAATATTTTCTACTAAAAATATCCATTTGCTTGCGTCACTCAAACGCCTGGCGTCGGCTACGGGTTGCCATAACATTTGCCTGTTTACCAGAGTGATTTGTGCAGCATAAAAGTTCCGTCACAGTATATAACATATCCGGCTGGTAGTTGTGAGCATGTATTACATATATTGGCAATGGTGTGTGTGTGCTCGTATGTGTCGGTGTGTCGGTGTATGTGTGTGTGACAGCAATTGCATGTCTTCTTAGTTGCATGTTGCCGAGAAATTAGTCGTCGTCATTCTCGTCAGCGTCATCACTATCGCATTGAGTTGTTGCTGCAGGCAGGCAGGCAGGCAGTCAGTGTGATGGCTGGGCTGATATGCGATATTCGCTTGCTCACCAGCTGCCTGCTTGCTGTCATGCTTGTGGCATGCAACGCCATCACATGCAATGCAATGCAATGCAAGGTAGCCTCAAGCAACTTACCTCGTCTACGCCGAATCTTTTCTCTTACACCACGTTCAGCCTTTCTTTGGTCGGTGGTGAGTCGCTTGGCTTAGGAGTTGTAATTTGTTACTCTTTCCTGTGCTCCTTTTCCTCTTTACGCTATGGTTGCGTTTTTTATTTTCTTTGCTTTTGTTGTCACTGCCTTTTAGTTGCGCCGACCGCCGCTTAGGAGGTCATAGTTACCTCTTTACCAAAACAACTGGAAAACTTGTCATAAAACTTCTCATTTCTAGTTTATTCTTTTTTTTTGTTTTTTGCTGCTTTTTCTTATTAAATTTTTTGGTTTGAACTGTACATAGTGTCACTAACAGCCTGTGGTCGGTCTAAGGTTGCACCTCAGTTTATTCTTCTTTTACTTCAAACTACTTTCTTATCTCTGCTTTCATCTCTTTGGCTGTTTTGTTAAGTTTCTTTTCTTGTTGCTGGTGCTTTTTTCTTTTTTTTTACAACACTTGTTTGCTGCTTTTGCCACTGAGCTTTAACTTTTTTCGCCGTTCGTGCATCTTGTGGAGAGTTGTGGTTGGTCGTGTCCATTTCTAACAGGTCATCTTTAAGTAGTTTTCTATTTGGAAAAGTTGGCGAATTTGGTACTTTTGTTGGGTTTAAAGAAATTCCTTCAAAAGCTCTCATGTGATTTCTATGCAATTTGAGTCATGAGAATATTAGCAGATGTTAGTAGCTTAATGCCAGTCAATAAAGTGCGCATTTAAGACTTGATAAAAATTAATTTAAGCTTCGTTTTATTACCCAAAATCTGAGCGAAACACTTTATGTAGAGCTCAACACTCTTTTAAGACTTCTAGCGCATTCCTGCAGCCCTGTACTAATTTTTTTTTGTACGCTCTGAAAAATGATACATTCCCTTAGCTTATTGTGAAAATTATAGATTTTTACTAATATGGATCAGCGATATATATGAAGCAGTTGACTGGAAATCTGACCAGCATATCTTTGAAAATTCTTAGTTAGTTGCTCTCCAGTCTGACGGGTAACTGTCCGATGTCTGAACAAGAAATCATGGGGAGTTTTGATTTATTTGCTAAGAGGCTGATGAATTAAACGAAGCTGTCGCATTTCGAAGGGAATGTCTAATGAGAATCTGATGCTATACACTTCCGTTTGTGATTCACATTCAATTCTATTCTATTTAGTTTGGAATTTAATTTAATTTGAATTTTATAAATATTTTATAATTATTTTCCTATAGGAGTGCTTCCTCATGCTGGCCTTGTTTATACTCTTTTGGGCACTTTGAAAATTTCGAAACTACTACCAACATTAAAATACAAAAATATCAGCGACCCAGAAAATGTATTTGATGGTTGAGTTTTAAAAGAGTCATCAAAGCTTTCGCAGGAATTATTAAAGTTATTTGATAATTATTATAGCATTATTATGGATTTTTAAGTTAACGATACATGTTATAACAAAAGTCTTTTGATAATAATTGTAAAAAATAAGAAATGCAATGTGTTCGAAATTTTATCGATATAGCTACTGAAAATTTAATTTCAAGTCCTAAAAAGTTTTGTCTCACTCAAATCATTATTTATCATAGTATTCCCTAGTTAAAACTGACCCTGAGCGCATTGAAATTTCACTTAATTATGAAAATGCATTTACAATATTAGTCTCAAGATTAAAGTCTTCTAAGGACTTAAAAAATTCTGGAAGATTATGGGTAATATAAGTATCCCGATCTCAAGATTAAACCCTTTTGCAGACAAACAAAAATGTAGAAAATTATGGCAAGACTTTAAGAGGAGTAATATAAGTCTTAAAATGAAAGTGTTTTGAAGACTTAAAAAAAGTGGGGAAAAGACTTTTATACGAGTAATACAAGTCTCAAAATAATTGTGTTCGATGTCTTGCATTAACAAATTGTATCAAGTTATGTCTTTGAAAAATAATAATGATTCGAATTTTTGTAAAGCAGACATTGTTGACCACTTTATTACGCTTTTTCAATTTAAATTTGTTATTTTTATATTATTGATTTTCTAATAGAAATATTAAAGTGAAACAATTGGGCACGAGAATATATTCTGAGTGATGAAAAACTTAAAATACTCTGAATGCAGACTACAATTTTTAGGTTACGTATACGCAGTGTACATTACAGATGTTTTATTTGCCCTCTCCCAAAACTTTTTTTTTTGCGTTGCATGAATGGGAACTAAAATTACTTTTCGATGGATAGATACACATATTTATTCTCGTCACATTCGCGCCTCAAACTCCTCAATCTGGCTCATGACGCCTCTCACCTTTCTTTTCGCTTTCTATGTACGCGTTGAATACAAGTTTTACCCATTTGGCTTTACATTTCGTCACTAATCTGACCGAAGTGTTGCTTGAGTGATTGCAGCTCACGTAAATCGATCTGTACTCTAGTGAAGTCAAATCCGAGTTTACTTTTCACTTTTCACTATATGTAACTTTGTCTTTGGCTTTGGTATATGTAGTTAGTTAGAAGTTTTTGAAAGCATTTGCCAATGTAAATAGGTTTCTATGAATTTTCGAGTGCTATTAACTTCTCAAGTTGCATGCAGCAGCATTGCCATACAGATTCAACTTACATTGACACTGATGCGTTTGCCTGAAGTTTTATTTGATGTAGTCTGCTGTGGGCGCTAAGGAAATTGCATTGCTGCGACAAAATCATGCAAGCGTTGGCAAAATCGAAAATAAAGTTTTTATTTGATTTTCCGCGCAACATTGACAGGCGAATATTTATGTTGACATATATTGGATTTGTTGTACGAGATAGCGGTGTATTTTGAGTTTATTTGATGCAAAATATGATGGGAATCAATAAATAGATTTAGAGGCGGAGATGCAATAAGTTGGAGTTGTGTTATTTTTAAATAAATTCCAGGTGGTTCGTTCGAGAAAACTTAGGAAATTTATGCGAATAGATTATCACTATATTTGTTCAAAGCTTTTAAATAGCAATCGTATTAAAGCCAATTTGCCTACTGGAGACAAAAAAGTTCGGACGCTGCCGGAATGACTTGGCTATCTGCTTTAGGTGCTAAATTATTTTAAAAACTATCATTATTTTTCTTTTACCGGCTTCTTCTCTATTTTATTTCCCAACCAATGTGTATATCCAACTTTATGAACACAACTTTTCTTTTCTGTAATTACTAAAAACCAGGGATGCCATCGAAATAAATCACGCACAATTAACATAACAGCAATTAAAAAGTAATCGCAAGGTAAAACAAATTTGCGCAGTCGAAGAATTAATTAGAATACCGAAACAATCACTGCTTGCACTAACCGACAAATTGCATTAAATTGAATTGCAGTTGGTGAAAATTTAATTTTGCTGTTAAACACATTAAAAAAAATATGAGTGTTTTTATATTTGTAATTGCGTAATGGTATGCAAATTTACCCTGCAGCAAAACATGAGAGCAATCACCTGAAGAGATAACTCCACCATACGAACTAGTCCGTCAAATCTGTCTTAATAATGATGTTGATAATTTTTGAGTATACTGAAAATCGATTGCAGAGCTACTGTGTGAATATTGGTGATAAAGTTGGGTAAATACGGACATTATAAGTTGCAGTTTCTATTTTTTCTATCTTAACCATTTTCAGACTGCACAAAATAATATTAGTTCGGAATTTTTTTTCAAAATTTGGCAGAGAAAATCAACGAATAATCGACGTGTGAGTGGACGGTTGAGAATTTTCGTTCGAAATGGCGGTCTATTGTCGGTACTATTTCTAAGCTTCATGCTTGCCATTATGAGTCAAATAAAAATCAAAAAAAAAAGAGTGTTCAGAGATTTCGGGACAAAACATATATTTTTTTGAAGCATCCACTTGGAGCCAGTGAACAATTATTAAAATTTTGTTGAAGTAGTTTCAGGAGGTCTATTTGTAGTTATATTTAATGAGATTTATCTTACCGATTTATATTGTAAGTGAAATTATAAGTGTTTTTCTTTTTTGTTAAATATTTCCGATGGAAATGCTTAATGTATTTTTACACAAACATATGCATTACTTTTCAGTATCTTTTCATTATAATATTTTCATATAAATTATGAGTCAAAAATACTTCAATCGTAAGGGATATAATGTTTGTATGAAAAGTGGTACCATTAAAGCATTACAAAAGAAGAAAGAAATACCAAGAAAAATTTATTTCAAGCCATCCGACATTCATTGGATTTCGACCAGGAACACAATGATTTTCAATGGATATTTAATTATTTCCGTGATCGGTTAATAGTATTGAGTATATTAAAGTATATTCACACCTACATTTCTTCATGTCCTTTGTGAATCTGTAACGATTTACAAATAGTTGAGAGATATCTACCATAATTATACAATAAATAAGTTATATCTGAAAAAATAATCAAATCTTATATCGATTTATATTTCGTTGGTAAAAAACCTCTAAAATAATGATTATTTGGCGAGTAGTAATATTTCTATAAAAAGTTATTGGTATTTTGTTAGTATTTTTTTTTGTTATCGTAAATAGTTGCAGTTTTTCAAGTTTCATCCCTATCATAAAATTCAGAAATTACCACACATTTGTGTACTCAAAATAAGCGAGGTTATTCTTGAGGAAAGAAATAAAATCCAAATATTACATTTTCTGTATTATTTTTGGTCGCAATTTTGAAAGTCTTAATATAAAATTTTAGATATAAATAATTCCGATTGAGAAATAAGACTCATAATTATTTTTTTTATCGGAAAAAAATTTTTTTCAAATAAACATATTTCAGTGACGAAATTAAACTAAAAAAATTGAGTTTTATAAAAAAAATATATCACGCTATTTGATCATTTTATCTGTATTAGTATTATTGATTGTAAATTTGAAAATCTGAAAATAAAAGCTTAAATATGATTATTTCCGCTCAATAAAATAAAACTCTCATTGAATGTTTCTTTTCAAGGCGAATCCATAAAAGGTGGTGTTATAAATACAACTACAAAATTCCTATGTATTTTGTTTTTGTTTCTGCGTAAGAGTTGTCAAAATTTAAATACATTTTGTTTTTGTCTTACTACTTTTGAAAGCTCATACGCAAAAGCAAAAACAAAATACATGTAGGTGAATAAAAAATTCAAATCAGCTGCTCTTATGCCATCACCTTCTATAAATTCGCCTTGGTTTTTTTTTTCAAAAATATCAACTCTCAAAATATGAGAAATCATTATTTCAGAGGGAAAAAATAAAATCGAAAAACTGGGTTTTATTTATGAACCAAAAAATAGTACTGGGAACATAATTTTGATTTTTGAGGAAAAGAAAATTTCAGAAAATTTGTTATTATTACTGATCGCGAACTTTTAATTTGTAAAGTAGGGTTTATATATAAATTTCATTTTGTTAGCGTTTATTTTTTCTGGGTAAAACAACAATTCTTTTACTGCTTCAAAGAAGAGGCAATTTTTTAAGAAAAGGCTCAAATATATAAAGCCAAATAACTCTTAAGAGATGGAATGGAATAACTCTTAACAGGTGTAGCAAACACTCGTACGATTTACTACAGGGCTATGAAATTATTTATATTAATGCAGTTATGCAGTTGCGTACTGTTTCCAACTCCATTTTATATTTATTTACCAATAACCGAATAAAGGCTGTCCAGTTAAGTAGCTAAGTGAAAAGTACACTGTTATTATGTCATGACTATGTAAAAATCTCCATATGTACACATAGCGGCTGAAGTTTTCTGCGTGTAGTTTTGTGCGGCTTAATCGTAGCGTTAATCGTAGTGCACTGAATTGACTGTTTAAGCAAAAGTTCAGCAACGTAATGGAAGAAAGGTGCTTGTTTTTGAAATTTAAAATGATTCGCTAACTTTTGCTATGATTTAGAGTTTATTTTTGCAATAGCACAGTATTCGAACGTACTACACATGAAATTTATATAAATCTCTAGTGTTCTGTTAGTTTACAGAAAATGTGCAAAGTGAAAAGTGGAACCTTGAGCCCGCTGCGTGTAAATGCATCATACTCTTGCTTTCACTATTTTGTTTTATATTTGTCTGTCAGTTTATATGGCTATACCCCGTTGCAAACTATAAGCTCACCAAGTTGCATTCTCCAACAACACCTATATAAACCCAAGTTTCAAACTCTTTACAAAATGTATAATAATTTAGCAAGTTTTCGACAAATTGTTTAACTTAAAAAAATTTATAATTTTCGAGTAAGCAGTTTTGTAGTCCATTTAATTCTAGGATAATAAAGGCCAACTATGCAATGGCTATAAATTGCCGCTGATTTTTGACAATTTTTTTTTGTCGCATTTGTTTCCATCACACCCGTGCAATTTCGCCAGCAACATCCATTTGGTTTGGAGTGAAATGTTGCTAGCAACCAATATTATCGTAGCACTTCATAGATGTTGCACAAAATCAAAGATAAACAAAAAATACAGATATTTCACCCTGTCGGAAAACGGAAAATCAAAATAAAACAATTCATTTTCACTCAATTTTAAATGGCAAAGGCAGTGAAAAAATGTTGCTGGCAACATGTTGCCAAGATATTGTGCGACATTTCACGGCGTACTTTGTCGAGGAAATATTGTGGAATTTCCCTCAAATTTTACAGCAATGCAATTTGTATGGATTTTAACAGCAAGTTCACGTCAACGCGAGCTCAGTGCTATGCTTACCGTATAAAATAATTTTTTTTATATATAACAGAAAACCGAAACACCTCCTACAAGGAAAACTCTCTCAAGTGAACGGTAATTTTAAGCTACTTTAATAAAATGCCTTTCGATTTATTAAAATTTAATGGACTACAAAACTGCATACTCAAGAAATATTCCAAGTTTTGTTTTAAGTTTGAAATTCTGATCCCATTTCATTGAAATTTGTTTTCAGTTTTAAACAAGGTTTAAAACAGGGGATTTTATGGTTTTCTTTAGAGAATGAAGCAAATTTTGAGTGAAAAGTAACGAAAGTTAAATGTAAAAAGGTAATTACAGAAAATGTGTCACCTTATATTTTGAAACGCAGTGTATATATATTTATTTACATATATTAAGCAATTTATTTACGTGCACAAAAATTATTTGTCTGTCGCCTGTAACTTATGTACACAGTATGTAAAAAGTGTATGTTAATACATAAAAAGGTGTACGTGTTAATTTTCACAATGCAGTGTTTTTATTTTTACATACAAAACAATAACAATTGACTCTTATTTACAAGCATTTGTAAAGCAGCAGAGAGCATAAAATCAGACGGATAAATAAATATTAAATTGAATACACGTAGTATATAGGTAGCAAATCACATCAATATGATAACTCCATATTTTTAATAACAAATAAAAATTAAAAAAAAGGTATTTCGAATTGACTGTAATTGTTAATATCAGAGCTCGCTTTTTCATACTTTTGTATATTTTTTGAAAACTCTGATTATTATTTTTGTTAAAAGTAAATTGTAGTTATACATTTTACGCTTAACACCAGAGCTATGTGCAACTGTAGTTGCGTAAGTAAACAGAGGTTAAAAAGCGCTACTTATGCTGAGTTTTGCTTGTTGTTCTTTGCTTGCGGTTTATGGTTTGGTGTTATTTTTTAATTTATGATATTTTTTTGTGAATGTATTTTAAATTGGTTTTATTTTTTGCACGCCTTTGTATGTGCAGTTTATATATATTTCAATCAGAATAAATAATAAATAACAAATATTGTGTGTTTTTTCTTAATAAGCGATCAAGTTGTTGTATTTTGCCATTTAATTTTTTATATGTTTTTTTTTTTTATTTCACTTGATGCTTGTGCGGATAAACCAACAAATCATAGCTTTTCAGTTATTGATATAGTCATTATGTAATAAATTTCTTTTGTGAAAGCAAAGTAATGCGTACGAGTGTAAGTATAAAAAATAATTGATTAAAAAAGATGAATATCTATAGCACAAAATAATAAAAATTAAATTTATTTGTTTGACTCCAGTAAAAATATTTCTTTGAGTGAGTTTTATTAGAAGTGTTATCAGTTTCAAGCATTTCTAAATTGCACATAGAAATGTATATGAAAAAATCAATACCTATACATGTGAAATATTTTCTCATTTAAGCTACGGTTATGTGAAAAAAGGGATATTTTGACCAGTTTTGGCTTTCATTCTTTTTTTTAATTATATTTTTATAAAAGTTTTGCTAAAATTATGTGATGAAAAAATAAGTGGGAACCTACACCAAAAAAAAAAAAAAAAAAAAAAATTAAACAAATCTGATTTTTAATTTAAAGATGAAAAAACCAATATTTTAAATGCCAGGCATTGACATAAAATTTGTATATAGTTTTCGCAAAAATATTTTTTGGCCTACATTTATTAAAAAAAGTTCTTTGAAAATGTTTAGTAGGAAAAATATAACTATTTATTGGGTTGCAAACCTGTATAAAAATATCTTTGGAAAAAATTACCTGCTTTTTGATATACTAATATATGTAATATAATTTTTAGTAAAAAAATATCATGATGGTGCATATTTTGCGCTTTTATTATTTCGCTGAAAAATAATCGTTTTCGTGGATTAAAAATTTTCTGATCATTTTTGTTCTATATTTTGTATGTGTGATTTTTTCGATATAAAAAAATCGTTTTCGTGAACTCAAACACGATGAAAAATTCTTGGATTTAAAGTTTTTCGATCACAATAATACGATATATGATCAAATTTCATTGAAAGAATAGAAATCACAAAGCCACGATTATGCAATGATTTTAAACGAAAAATCTTCTAAATAAAATAAGGTCAGATTTAGATCGTTATATTCGAGTTTTGTTTTGAACGAATTCATCTCAATTACTTCTTATTCGAAAAAATACAAATACCATTTATTTTCGATCCCAATTCAATTTGTAATAATTCTTAGAGAATACCAAATATTTGGCAGTATTTCTAATTTGAATAAAAAAAACTGTAATATTAGTTTAGCGCTTATATCATATAACTAGATAATTGGCCAGACTCCCGTTAAAATTTGTGGTGCGTTTGGCTTGAAGTTCTGCCACAGAATTTAAAAGTCCTCTTTTTAATGGCAGATAATTTTCGTGAGAAGTTTTTTCTTAGCAGAAATACCCTCAGCAGTTTTTTTTTCATGTTACGTACCCCGGTCGTAATTTGAACCCCCGGGACGCACACGCTACACCTTTCTAATTGGTGTACCTATTAATTTATTTATTTTGTCCCTGTTTTTCTTAAACCAACTACATAGTCCTTTTTAAAAGTTAATCAAAATTTGCAGACAATTTGTTTGGATTTATTTTTTAAAACATGCCTGCCTACAAGTAGCATTATTTTTCTACCTTGTTGGTGCACTCATATTTGTTGTTGTATGTTTTTAAGCTTCTCCAAAATTTTGACCTTCGCTTTTGCGAATTTTATCTCTAATACATTATAGTGAATATCTGTGTGTACTTATTTTAAGCGCATACAGCTTACCGACGAAACTGTTCACTTGTTTATTTCCCAAGTTGTCTATTGAAAGCATTTTGTGCTTCTATTTCTCGTACCTGTGCATTTCAAGCCAAAAATATTTATAACTTTCCATAAGAACACGCGAACTTTTTCAGACATCTCGGTTTCATTTGTATTGCTATCCCTTATTTGTTTTTTGGTTTTGTTTTTTGTATTTTCCTGCATGCCTTCTAGTTTTGCATTCTTTCTACCTTCTCAGTTTGCACCGCCGCTTGCCTTACGACTAATAGCTAAACATTTGTTTAAGTCGCTATTTAGGTTGGCATTAACGGCGCCTACTTAGACTACGCGTGGCAGTGCCAATAAACTTTTTGCCACGATATTTCTTTATTATCTGTTCTCCATCTTCAGTTATTATTGCACCGTTTGTTGTTATCGCCTGCCTAAGCAGTAGCGGTTATTTGTAGTGGCTTTTGACTTTTTGATGAGGCTCCTTTTGATTTACTTGTCATTTGGAGGCATTGCCCGCCGTAGAGATTTTTTGTGGCCTGCAGATTTCCCACAATATTTTCAAGATCTATGCCTCATTACTTACTACACACGTGCACACACACATTGTAGTAGCAATTTCATTGTCTGTGCATTTCGCTTTCTTTTTCTTCAGCCAGCAGCGAGGTACATCACCTGGGGAGTCTCAGTCGACCGCACGCATAGCAGACAAAGTTTTTCTTTCGCCATTTCTAACACTCCACCTCCTTGAGCCTTCTAATCGGCTCCCTTGAGCGCACAAAGTAATTTGCTTATTAGAAATAAAATGTTTTTGCCCTTCGCCTTCGTCACCTTTTCACTTAGTGTTCGCCTCGTCTCGAGAGTGCGCTGTGTAATTTATGCTATCTTTTTGCAGGTGGAATAATTAAATTGTTGTCTACTAATAGGCGCGTAGCAGCCTTACTCAGCATCGTAATATATCTTTGTAATTTTTCTTATACTTTTCTCTCCCGAAACACACAAATTGTACAGGCGTAAAACTCAATAAAAACCGAAAAGATATCACAATTTGTAGAACTTCAATCAAAAGTTAGTCGAAAAATTGTAGATAAATAAAATGACAGGCTTAGATTATTCCTTAAATTCTAGTTTTAACAAATCCTGTGAATATTCGTTTTTGTTTTACTTATCAGTTTTCGTTTAGCTCATTTAAGGCGCTTAGTCGTAAATCATTGTCTAAAAGTGGAGAAAAGCAATGCACAAAGAATGCGAAATAATCCACTGTAGGTGTGGAATGTAACGTGGGAAATAAAATAACAGCAATTGAAGCAAACATCACCAGCAGCTTAATCCTGTGACAGAAACAGCTGTTTATTGTTGTAAACATTTTCGACAGCATACTTTTGGAAATACCGAGTGTGATTAGAGAATAACGATGGGGCTCTGCTTACAGCTAAAGGCGTTACTAACACAAAAAAAAAAGACAGTCGTGAAGGTCAATACCCTGCTGCACAGTGGAGGTGATGTATTCAATGACGAGGCAAAATTTCGATAACATTACAGCTAGAAAACAAATATTTTTAATTTTTATAACTCTTTTTTAATGGTCTTGTAGAACTAGGTGTGCGGGAAATTTAGTTTATCTAACTTTTTTGAGGGTTGCCACTTATTTGAAAACATTTTTGCGAAGTCGAATTTAATTAAATTGTACACAAACTACATACATATATAAAATATCAAAATACGGGTGTCAAGCGGTTCGTCTTTGAATGCAAGTTCATAGCTAAGTTTTTTGAGGGTTGCCACCTGTTTGAAAGGATCAATTTAATTAAATTATGCGCAAGATATATGACATTTGGATGCCAAATTATTATATTCGCTGAGAAGAAGGCTTATAGCATATAGAGGGTTGCCACCTGTTTGAAAAGTCGGATTTAATTAAGTTATAGACAGATTATACGAAATATTAAAATTTCGATGTCAAACGTTTTGTTTCGCTGAGGAGAGGGTTTGTAGTTAGCTATTTGTTGAAGAGGGTTGCCACCTGTTTGAAAAATTGAATTTAATCAAACTCTAGACTAGTTAAATGAAATATGAAAAGATGTCTGTCAAACTGTCGATTCCCTGAGAAGAAGTCTTATAGCATAAAGCGGGTTGCCGCCTGCTTGAAAAGTCGAATTTAATTAAATTCTACACAAGTTATGTGAAATAGTAATATAAAGCTGTCAAACCGTTCGTTTCGGTAGGAGAAAATTTGTAGTTATATTTTGAAGTGGATTACCGTCTTTTTTAAAAGTCAAATTTAATTAGATTATACACAATGATATAAAATACTAAAATTTTAATGTCAACATGTTATATATACCATTTATATAATAGGAAAAGGCTCATATTTTTACTTTTTAGTTCTTTACATTAATAAATATGAAATTATTTATTAACAAAGTTCCAATTTCGAACTTCAAAGGCTCTTATCTCGATTTCGGAGGCCAACTTCGAAGCAGGCTGAAACTACATTTTTACTAATGACGCAATATCTTAAAAAAATTGGTTTGGTCCAATGCCTAAAATTTCCAATACCGCAAATGACCATGAGCGGCTTGTTGTTTTGTCCTTTTAAGTATGTAATGAATATTTTTGCCATATATTTTTTATACTTTGACCACTGTAATGTCTATTTGACCGGTACTCAGTTGTATTGTATTTACCACCTGATGAGTTGTAAAAAGATTCCATCAATTTATTTCGCCACACTCGTATCAGAAACCGTGGCAGGTCACCTTTACTCAAACAAAAATTCCTTGACAGTGATAGCTAAATATACAACTGCGGTAATTGTATAGTGACACTAACTGACAACGAAAGAATAAAACTAACCAAGCTAGCAGAAAAAGCAAAAATAGTTATTGTCGCGCAAAAACAACCAAAACAAAATAAAAAGAAAGCAAAATTCGTTCAACTTCTACCACCAGCCAACACTCGAAGGCTCAGCGGTAATCATAATTGACTGCAAATGGCGCCGCATACCCGCAACAACAAAGCAAAACGTGACACAAGCGACATCTGACAGTTCACATTTCGCCAACTCTCTTCTACCTCCGCAATTGCGTTCACGCACAGCGGTGTCATTTGTGCGTGCAACAAAAATTGTTGTGGTTTTTGTGTGTGTGTTTTTTTGCTGTTGTCGCGGAGCGTGGCAACCTTGTTAATCGCATCTTCCTCATTGTTTCGCTGTCATTTTGCGTTGATCTCATCATTCTTTTCGTTCATATTTTTTTCTGTTTCGTGCCAGCAAATCTTTCTCGACTCCACATGCTCCTCGGAGAATTCTATTGACAACTTGGGTTGTTGTCAGCTTACAGCCATGCAGGTAGTCAGTCATCACCTGTGTAAGCTCTTTCATTACACTGTTGACACACACAGCATTGCCTAGCTTGCATCCTGCCCATCTGTAATTTGTTGCTTTGCTTGGAATAATGGATTGTGCTTTTGTTATGACATTGAGCTGTGGGATGAATCGTAGATCTACTGGGCATATGAGTAATGCGATGCTACTCTATTTGGAGATTAATGCATACTTACATATGTTTGTTTGTTTGTATGCGGATGTATTTAAGTTAATGATGCACTGCTTATGAGGGACTTATGAATGCTGCTCTTGCTGTCATGCGGATTTTTCTTTGTTGTTTGTTATATTTCTTTTCTGTTGATATGCGATATGCGAAACAGTTACATGAATCTTGCGATTAATAGTGGATTTAAGGCTTTAAAAATATTAAATGGACAATTATTTTTTTGCGAACAGAGTGAAAATTTCTCCTAAAAACAGATGGTGAGTTTGTATTAGAAAATGATAAACTTTCTCTGATATATTGGCGTCTTAAAACCAAAGGTTGCTTGCAGCGTCGAGCGCTCAAGTGGCAATATTCAAATGACTGATTAGGTGAACATCGAAAAGATAGCTGTAATTTACTGGAACTTACAAACAAGAGGTAAAGCAAAACTCTAACATAATTCTGAAAAGAGAAAAACGATAAGGTTGAGCAGTGCAATTATATTTGTGTCAAGAATTGCAAATAAAGTGGGAACGAAGGATAAATACACAAGAAGTAAATACTATAGCAACATCAATGATATTTTAATTTGACTTTGAAGCTTATTTTGACTTCGAATGCCAGGCAGGAGAATCAACTATCACACAATTAAAAACTATCACCTTCGATCCTGCAGCTCAAATCAATAAGGAAACGGTAAGGCGAGTGATTGTAGAATTTCGAATCCAGGTCGCCCA
This sequence comes from Anomoia purmunda, assembly GCA_951828415.1. Taxonomy (NCBI): domain Eukaryota; kingdom Metazoa; phylum Arthropoda; class Insecta; order Diptera; family Tephritidae; genus Anomoia; species Anomoia purmunda. The sequence continues at coordinate 114,462,252 of OX639997.1, forward strand.
GGTTTCGATAATTAGAATAACATCGATATGAAATGTAATAACCCCAACGAAAACGTTCGCCGTAACAATAACTATTGGCATATCGATAAAAATAGCAAATTGATGAAGATAAATCGATAATGGTAACGTTATCGATAATAACATTGAGAGCTGTTTCGATAACGTTGCCGAAAACAAACCCTTGAACATAACCCTAATAAGACCCACAAGCATAGTGATAACAAAATAAACATCGACGAAAAAGTTAAGCACGGAAACGATAAAATACCGATAACTTGAAATATTGATACCTGTATCAAATCGAAAATATTGTAATGAAGGCAGTAGCGACGACAAATACGGCGACGAATGTGTCCACGAATCTCTATAAGAGAAAATGAAAAACAATAAAACATTATATAATACCAAGTTCTTCGTTTTCGTGTTTGTTAAAAAATTTTGACTGCGGTAACGATATCAATAACGATAAAAACTTCAATTAGCAATGAAATTAACGATAAACGGAACGATACTAAAAATAATACCAATAGTAGTAAGAGTATCGATAATCATAAGGATAATGTTGTCACAAGTGATAATTATAAGGAAAAGGTAAACACAGCGATAATATTTAGCACATCGATAATAATATCGATAAAAATAGCCAAATTGATATGGATTTGAATAACGTTGGCACGGATATCAACAATACCGATAAATACAATACCGATTATAAAAGATTTCGATAACGATAACATATCAATACCAGTACCGTTATCGATAACGATAATAACATCGATGACATTATCGATAACAATAACGAAACCATAACTCTACTATTATAACAATAGCAAGAAAAAATTATTTGTGCTGGATACTCATCGAGAGAAAACACTTCTTCACGTCTTCATAGCTATAACCGATTTTTGACATCTCGGTACGCGAAAAATCTTCGTATGTTGCCGGGATACAGTTTGTTTTAATATTTCTCATTGTTAGACTACCGTTGTCTGCCTCCTTTTCTAAGCTGCTGGGAAATGCGGCGCAGGCAATGTAGCCCTGACGCCAATAATATCAGTAACATTTGCGAACATCAGTAGCAGCTAATGATTCGAATGGTTTTAATACAAATATCATAATATTTCAGTCAATAGCAAGAATTTTCATTCAAAGCCATTTTTGCAATAAACTCACTATTCATAACCACTTTGCGAATAAATCATAGTTCAAATCACTACACGCCAAATATCAAACAGCAATTTTAACCGCGAAAGTTTTGTAATCTGTGTTAAGTCGATGATGATGGTACACAGATATTCGATAAAAATCAATTAAAAAATCAATCAAAAATATGACGGAAATCACAGTACCATTCCGAGCTGAAAGTTTTATGGAGCACACCCAGTGGGCGAGTGTATGGGTATTAAATATACAAACAGATGCGCTCCACACGTACATATTTTTGCGTACCTATTAGTTCGAAAAATTTTACAAGCAAAATTTGCGTGTATGTATTTCATTTCTGTTTGTTTGTCGAACTCAAAAACCGATGTAAAACAATTAACGGTAATTGGGTAACCGGACGAAAAGGCAGCACTCTGATTAGCAGTTCGTTTTGCGGGCGGTGTTGGCGCTGAAAATTTTGAGTAGTCAATATTTGGCAAAAGGTATAATTACAGGGGCGCACACACATCCCACACACACACAAATAGGCTGCGATGATTTTTCGCAAAGTGAAGTGGACGTGGATAGAGCGAACGAACAGAGTTAATATCAGTGGCATATAGAAATTTTTGAATGCAAAACGCGAAGCAATGCAAACTTTCATAACAATGCGCAGCTACCTACATAGAGAGTGGCGGGTGGCTAGGTATGTGTGTGTGTGTGTGTGTGTGGAAATATGTATAGAATGGTGAACCGAAGCAGATATTTGCGCATGCAACGAACCGCTCTAAAGTCATCAGCATGGCAATTGCTATGCGGCATCCCACATGACATGCGATACCCGCTGAGCCGAGTAGCTTTGTTGCGGTTAACGAGTGTGGCGTGAGCTTTGGCTGCCGCTGGTTTCCTCACATTTTGTTATTGTTGTTGCTGTTGTTGTGGAGTTGCTATGCTACGCAGAGCGACAATTTTCATGCATGTGCCAATGCATCAAAAATATGCGCCATGATACAGTCAAACATACACACACACACTCACACACACCATCACAGAACAGCTAGTCTGAGTATGCAGTACAGCAGTACGATCGACTTGTGGCTGCTCAGCGCCTGCAAATATGCAATGCAATATTGACCGCAAGTAGCGTATGAGCGTTGGCAGCTTAAGTGCGAAAGTGAGCGAGTGGGTGTGTGTGTGTTGTCTTTGGCCGTAGTAGGTTATGCACTGCTACTGCCCTCACTGCCCTTCTGCATCTACTATGCGCGTACTCTGCTGTTGGCCATTGGTCACTGCAGACTCTTGGTGGCGCTGTGGTTGACTTTTCAATTAAATTGTGACACGGGCGTCATATATAACTATAAACTATATTGGAATTTTAGCGGATGTTTCTACTCTTTCACATCACTTTTCATTACACGAAATCAACCATACCACAACTCAAATTTGGATAACGAGAAAATCATGGTGCTATAGAAGAAGTACACAGAAGATTGCAAAGGCGAGTTTTTAGAAGTTTCTCAACCCTTCGATTCAAGCAACTCTGGAAAGCATTTTACTGTGTAGAAAATTGAGAGTCAGACAAAATGACTTTGGAACTTAACCACTACCCCATATATGAAGGTAGTGTTTTAAGACCTATGCATATTATATGTAAACTTTCAATTCGATTTTAGTTTTGGTTTTTAATTTTTAGATATCTAAAAAAAAATCCACACCTACTTCATAATTGCTGATTTGGGTTGGTTGCTGAAACTTTTTTCGTCTCTGGCAACTGCGCAGTATGCCACTCGGGTTTAGTGAAACCTAATTTATTGTTAGAAATGCACAACAAAATCAAACGATAGTGAAATGTATCTCTCATTTTCATGTTCATTTTCATGATTAATTTTCTTTAGCCTACTTTCTTTAAATCACATGATGTATATTTTCTTTAACTAAATAATTTAAGTTAATTTACTATTTTATGCAGGTGGCAACCCTCTCCAAAAGTGTTTTCAGAATAAAGCTTTTTTAAAACTCTTTCGTTTGAGCCCCATATTATGATATTTGTTTTAACTTATTATAGATAATTAGTCAATTAGTTTGTTTTTGAAATTAAATTTTGTTTAAACTCTTTCGTTGAATACCCATATTTTAATATTTGATTCAACTTATTATAATTTCAATTAATTTTTTAAAAAAGGTGGCAAACCTCTCCAAAAGTATTTTTGGAATTAAGTTTTCGTCAAATTTTTAGTTTTTCACGCATATTGTAAAATGTCATTATTGTTTTTTAATTTAACTTAAATTTAAGGTGGTGATTTTCTCTCAAAATGAAGCTTTATTGAACCCCATACAGTCGATAAATTAACATTTAAAATTGACAACCAGCATAGGGGTATAAATTTAATGCACTAAGAATTCACACAAAAAAAAACACACACAGTATAAAAGGCAACAACAAAAATACCAATTAGTTTGCCGCTTTGTCTTTTGGTTTGTCAATAACTAGCCAATTAACAACAGCTAATTTCATTCCATATTTCATTATCATATTTGCTCTACGAACATTTTGCACCATTGTACACCCCCATAATTAAATAATTGCCTTTTTATGCAATTGAGTGGCAAAGTTTTTCATTAATCTATTCAATCAACCATTTAAATAGCTTTTTAATTATCATATTATATGTCAATGCCAATGCACAGCCCCATAGTGGAATTGTTCACAGCATGGCAAACAAAGCAAAAAAGAGTAAAACATTCGCGCAAAAAATATTGCTATTTGTGTGGTTATAGAATTTGAGATGAAATTTCAATTTATGCAAAACTTATACAACGTAATTCCTATGGAAATTGATATTTTATATTTTATATGCATATATTTGTATTACTATGTGTTTGTATTTTCACACCTCCATAAACCAATTAAATTTTAATTAGCACTTGTAAAATTTGATTTTGGCGCACGCGTCATTAAATTTCATTGCGGTTGGGTGAATGAATTTTATTTCTGGGAAAATAGGCTAATCTTTTAGAAAATTCAAACTTCCTTTACCGACTTCCTATAGGCAGCATATTTCGATAGAATGCCTCAAATAATTTACAGAATCTTTCTTCGCTTACTGTTTCCTAGCTTCCTTAACTGCATTATGCCCCACAGCGTGAACTGATAGGCACTATGCTATCGAAGATATTGTAAAAATGTGCGATATCGATGAAAGCTTTTCACTTGGCCATTTTTTTTCTGAGATGTCAATTATTTTTGCCAGGTTATATTCATAGGGATACATGTCACTGTTGGCACTTAAAAGTTTGAAGTAGTGAAGGGCTTTGTATATTCGGAAGGTAGCAAAAACACTACCAATAATATCTGCTTCGAGGTTAAGCGAAGAGAAACTCTTGTCAATAGGTATTACTTTGGGCTCGGTAAGTAACTGAAAAGCAGACCTCTCTCTTGACGAACAAAAATCGCACTCAATAAATCGCTCATCATTCTCAGACTAGTGAGATTTTCTATTAGACTACTGAATATTAATTTTTCATGTTCAAATTCGTCTGCATGCCAGGCGTCTAGTATTTTCCTCTAATTAATTTCCATTTAGCACAGATGGGGTAGCAGTTCTTTTCGTAGACAAAACAAAACCAAGAAAGCAATCTGCATTAGCTTGGCTCATGCCAAGCATACCTGGCATGAATTGTCTATCATTTAAATGTAAACAATCTAGTTATTTATAAAATAAGCTTATAATTGATTGACAAGTACTTTATCAAACGGTGATTTGCTGTATTATCTTCATTACATCTTATCCTACAATATTCCACAATTGTGGCATTTTTTTTTTATTTCGGCATTTCCGTTGGACATCATTAATTATGCTGCAAGCTTTCAAGGACTACGCTGCTTTGCGATCAACTTATCTGTTTGTTGTTTTTTTCGGCTTCCATTTTCCAATACCTTTCATTTCGAACAGCTGCCAAACGTTTGAAATCACCAACCGCGACCGCAAATTAGAGCAGCCATGCGTGCCAGTTAGACTTAACGAACCAGAACCGCTAGTTTGAGAAACGGCAACAACACCCACAAGAAATCTGCTATAACAAATGCTAAGTAGTATTGCCCATTAAGCCATCTTTAACAAATTTACAGCTACTCCAAATCCCAATACACGCAAACACACATTTCCCCATTAAATACATGGCGTGCGCCTCAATGAATGCTACGAAAATTTAGCATCGAGATTTGGCTTATTATTTTTTTCTTGCTTCGGAACATCAATTTTTCATGCAACGGCTTTTGTGTTTAATAAATCAAATAGTACCATTTACAATGGAGCAGCGCGCAGGCAAAACTGGCAAAGCAAATCTGGTAGTAAAATGAGATAGTTGGAGGGATAGAGAGGGGGAGGCAGCTTACCACCGATTGTTTAGGCAACAGAAATAGCCGCACAGTCACAGCTTGCACACCTCACTTTTGTCTCGGTTTGTGGTTAGAAAATCTTTTGTATCGAAATGGTTGGCGAAAGGTGCCAGAGTAACACAAAGCGAGGCTGTAAAATGGGTATGAGGGGCTGCTAAAGAGGGTGTAGATATAAATTGGATAGAATAGCTTTGATATCTGGTAAAAAGTTGCTTTGTATGCTTCGTTTTCAGGTCAATGTTTGCTTTGCCACGTCGGCCTTTCCTATTTCTACTGCTTCCTTCGCCCACTGCCGTGACATTCACGTTACTATAAATCGCCTTAGCGTGCACCTGCCATATCATTTCTACTGTAATTTGCCATTCACACTTTGCTATTTTATCATTCACCTGTTTAATGCTTGAAAGATTTAATAATAGATGGCAGCGGTAACTTTGCAAATATTTGTAAATTTTCTAATTGTTGCTCATACGCCGTGTTGTCTGCTACACTTAAGGCTACATTTATCACAGTTTACGTTGGTATATGCGGCAGATGTTGGTTTTACGCTAGGTTTCTTTTGTTTGAATGGCACACCGGCTGTGACAGCGCACGTTGAAATTTATGGCCAACCGCTAAATGATAAATGGTCTTTGGCCAATTGAAAAGATTCGCGGCAAAATTCGAAGGATTCATTGTGCGGATTTCGTTGCCGGATTTGGTTCGTAGTGGGAGTTTAAAATCAAATTTAAATTGGCAGATTTCGGTTCAAATTTGAAGTTAAGTTTCGTGAACAAACTTTAAAATTGACGTTTGGTGATTTCAAGTTTTTTTTGTGTTAAGAAATTTATTTCCTTGATAGTTTGCTTCATATTCAAAGTATGTTCTGAAACAACTGAGTGATCCGTCCAACATGAAGATATTCCTAAAATAAAGATTTTAAATATTTAACACAGAAATAACTAATGTTAAAAAGGTTTGCGCTGTTGGCTCCCTATTCATTTCAGCTAATCTATAGTTATGCTACTCTCAACCAGCCCATTCAAAATGTAGCTGACAGAGTATTTTTTGATAAACAAATTAAAATTAAAAAACAAAACACAAAAATTACTTTTTTTTTATTTTAAGTATTTTAGGCAATAAATAGTATATAAAAACTTGATTTTATTTTTTAAAAATATTTAAAAAATTTGTTTTATTTTTTTAAGGGAAAAATAAAAGTCAGCAAAAAAAATTTATTATTAGAATAAGTATTTATTTATTTCAAACATGAAACTCATAGCATAACTTTTATTTTATGGGGGCAAAATAAAACTCAAGAAATAATTTTGATTTTCTGACAAGAAAGTTAAAATAAAAAAAGTGCTTTTATTTTTAGCGAAAAACAAAGCTAAATTGCTCTGTTGGGTTAAACAAAAAAAAAACTCTGAGCAAAAAAAAGCTTCGAAAAATAACTTTTAATAATTAAGTAAAAAGTAAGTCTCAAAAGGTCACAAATATAGCTCCGGAAATAACTTTCTTACAATAACTCTTATAATAAAACTAAAAAAAAAGGTTTTATTTGCTAAGCAAAAAATAAAACTAAAAAAATAACTTTTATTTGCTAAGGAAAAAGTGTTACTCATGAAATGTCTTATATTTTGTAAGCGAAACATAAAACTCAAAAAAAAAAAAATTTTTTTATTGAAGCAAGAAATAGAAAACTTCAAAAATAATACTAATTTTTCTAGATCAAAATAAAAACTCAAAAAGTAACTCTCATTCTTTAAACAAAAAGAAAAAAAATTATAACTTTTTTAAGCGGAAAATAAAACATAAAAATAAGCTTATACTTGCTAAGCAAAAAAAGAGCACTAAAAAAAATTACTTTTATTTTTAAGTGAAAAGTTATACTACAAAGATACTACGTTCCCACGACAGTCGGTGCTACGATACTGGAACGACCCGGATCTATATCCGGCCAAGGACTGCCACTTCAGCAGCATTCCCCAAAACTCTATGGGGAATGTTTTATGCTGTTACAACAACAACAACTACAAAGAAAATATTTTTTAAGAAAAAATAAAATTAAAAAAATAGCTTTTATATTCTGAGCAGTAAATAAAATTTAACAAGTAACCATTAAAAACAACTTTTTTAAATAAAACTTATAATCCTTACAATTCCTGCCTTAAAATATTACCTAAACATTTTGCTTTTCTCCAGTTCTTAACAATTACAGAATATTTTATAAATTATTTGTCTCTTCCACTAGCAACACATTTCCCTTTTCTAATATTTCCTAATGCTTTTCCTTAAGAGTAAAAATAAATCCCTCTTTTCAGCAACCACACATCTTGTGCTCGTCGCCTCTACCATTTCGGTATAGAGCCTTTATTCGAAGTGAGATTAACCATCTCTTGTAGAGTCTTTTCATTTCAAGACAACCGGTCCAATCGGGACATGTTTTTCTTTTTCCATAAAACTCAAATATGTTGTTTCTTGGTCAAAATGATCAGAAAATTTGGAACTGAATGTGAAACAAATTTTTTTACACGTCGGTTCTGAGATGCTAGCCTGTACGGTAGTTGAAATTTCGGTGACCAAGAAATCAAGTAGTCAAAAGGAAGAGCTTCGCTAGGACTGGAAAAGTATAAACCAATGCACTACGGATTCACGACTCCGGTAACAAGGAATTTAACTGCTAAAGTGTAAGATGTTTTAAGGCGGTTTCCTCCGGCAAACTGTATCACTTCAGAATGTCCATTATCCAAAATCAGCCAACATACAACTATTTCATAATCGTAGAAGAAAAGTTTAAAGATCGCTGTATTGCCAGGCTTATGAAATAAATAACAATAATAATAATAATAAGCCCAACGGTTGCCCTCTTTCCCCCCCAACCGACACGAGGGGCACAGTCCGCATGACGTACGGATCTTTTTTTTTTTTTATAATTTTTTTTGTGCCGAGTTGTTAAAAGGAAAAAGTTTGTTAAGCGTCGAGATCCAAAACTGCTCAGCTACAGAAAAAAACTTCATCAGCTGAATCAAATACATATATAGTTACTAGCTTCCCATTTTCTCTTTTTTAAAACACTAAAAAATCGTTCCCAATTATAATTAAGCTACATAATATTTTATTTCCAGTCTTTCATTACTTTGCCAAAAATATTTAAAATAAAAAACAAACTCCTAACATAAATGAGGTAATTTAGCCGCAAAATGTTACAAAAAATTATTTAGGGTCAATTGTAAAACTAAAGCAACGAAATATTTCCGTAGGCAATGGAATGCCAGGTGCATGACCCAGTGCTTTGTGGCTGTATCCTTTCATTTTTGTGAGTTCATAAAATTTCCCACTGCCACAGCGAGAGCATGAATGGAATATTCACTTACTGTAATTGGAGAATTTTATGCACTAAATGATGACGATAAAATACTCTACTCATATAAATATGTGCAACATATGTAAACAACTTTCCACTCAAAGGTAAATAAAAGCGTAGTACTGGCTAGAGAAAATTCAAAATAGCCAGAGGTGAATCGACACGTCGCGCCATGTTTTTGTGTTTGTTAAGCAATTTGTGTGTGCTTGCAAAATTCACTTTTCTGTTAATCCGAATAGCAGGTAAATTTATTTGAATATCATGTGTGTGCAAATGTTTTTGCCAAAATGAATTTAGGTACTACCTTCGAAGTCTGCATGAATGTTTTCTGTATTTTTGTAGAGCAACACTGGCTAGCCATTTATGCCGTTGCTTTGGTTTTGTTTGTGTTTTTTGTATGTTTTGTGCTTATGTTTTAATTAAATTTTCAACAATTTCATTTTTGTTGATTTAAATTTTTTGCATTCAAATAGAAATATATACGCGCTCACATGGGTTTAGTTAGTTTGGCTAACTGGCCCATTATACAAACAAACAAGCAAATTAAAAAGAAAATAAGCTTTAATGCAAACAAGCGAAAGGGAAGTCAAAGCTAAACGACAGAGTGACATATGCAGAACAACAAATCGCTTTATGCGTGCAAATTGAAATTTGTGTATTCATATAAATATGCCCTGTGGGAAATTTTACCTACGAGATTTATTAGGGGCTTTTAAAAAAAGAAAAATTGATATTTGTATAATATATAAAGTCAACACAAATTGGAGAACAAAATGCTTGTGAATGGAGCATCCTTTTCAGCTCCTTGGAAATGTTTATTAAGAAAAAAAAAAACGTGATACCAGAAAGAAAGTTGCACCACACTGTCTGAAAAAGATTTCTATAATTATAGCTTAGTTTCCAACGCATAAGAAAAGTCACAAGAAATTCTTTTCATTATTGCTGTTGCTTGAAAAAAATACCTCGCCGCTAGTGCACAGTTTTTTTTTTTTTTTTGAAGAAATAAATGCACGATCATTGCTATTTGATTTGAGAAGATAATTTTATTCCCATCGTTCTGGTATTTATCGATTTTTTCATTATAATTATCGGTACTATCACCGTTATCGAATGCACGATTATTGCTATTTGATTTGAGAAGATAATTTCATTCCCATCGTTCTGGTATTTATCGATTTTTCATTCTAATTATCGGTACTATCACCGTTATCGATATTCGATAAATGTTCTGCCGATAACAATTATCTTTATCGCAGGCATATTCGATATCATTAGTATCAGTGAGCTCAATCGAGGCAGTTAGTTATCGTTATCGCTACCAATTCTTTATCGAATTCGAACCCATTTACGCTTTCATTATCACAACATTATAAAGACGACCTATATTGAAAATGTTTGTTATTTTTTTTTAATTTGATTTTTTTTTTACAAGTATTATTTAATCCTACAACAAAAAAAGTTTGAATCAAAAAATCTAACAGTTTGCAAATCTGAAAAAATTTAAAAAACATTCATCAAAATCTATAATTTTAAATTTTTAATATAATAATAGCCATGAATTTGCATACCAAATTTTTTTTTTAATTATAATTAAAAATTTTGAAATTTTATGTTAATTTTGTAACTTTTTTACCGTTTTTTTTTAATTTGAAATTTATATTAAGTGGTTTTTCTGATATAATTGACTATATTTTTATAAAAAGAAGTTTAATTAACTAATGAAAAATAAATAAGTAAAAGTTATAAATATGTGGTTTATTATAATTTTTTGCTGCACCATATTTTATATTTTACGTAGCGGTTACACTTTTTATAAAAAATGGCAGGATTTCATCGTTATTTCGTGTTTTTTTTATTATTTGTTTCAATCAAAAAATAATCACTATTCTGGGATTTTAATTTTAAAGATCAGGTTTAATAATTTTTTATGATTTTTTCTCTCGATCGATAATAATCGTTATTCTTGTATTTATACGGTATTGTGGGCATAGCCTCCTTACTTCTCTTCAGCACCCATAGAAACCATTGATTGATCTACTAATATAAGTAATAATAAAATTTACATATGTACACTGATCTAGAGGAAACAGACTTTCATTCGTTCTCAAGATTTGCAGATATGATGCTCAAATTTCCGGCAACCAGATCTTAACTGAATAAGCTCGAAATTAATTTTACCTTTTAGAGGTATTTCTAACCAGTCTTGGCGCTTACATAAGCGACACCGTATAACTGGTTTTTCTATTAGAGTAGTTACAAAAATTTCGATTTTCAAATGCGATACAGATGTGTTAAAAATGCAGCAAAAAATTTAAAAAACTAAGTACACAAATTTGTGTGCGTCTCTCTAGCGCCAAATCGTTCATCGTCAGAGCTTAAGAGTTTCAGCCACTTACACCGTAGCAATTTTTCATGCTACTCTTACGCACTGCTTCTACTTACTTTTTTCCATCCATTTCTTGCCTCTCAAGAATTTCTGAATTTCATATATTGCCTTGCTAACTTAAAATTTATTGCCACTACAATGCGCGCTCGTTACCATTGCTTTGCTTTGCATTGTTATTGTTGTGGTTGTTAAATTGCGCCTCTGCGATGCTGCCTCGGCTGTCTGTTGCTTTTATTTGATATATTTACATATAAATGTTTGTAAATATTGGTGTAAGTAAAGAAGCATGCACACAGACATGCGGTACATAAATATGTATGGAGAAAACACATACACACATACACACACACACACACATATCCAAACGTAGAAGAAAGTGAGCACTCGCAGACTGAAATTTGCATATGGACGTTAGTAGATGGTTGTGCCATTGTGTGTGTGTGTGTGTGTGTGATTAACAAGTGTATGAATACCCAAGTGTGTAAGCAATCTGCCAGTAAGTAGTTATGTATTTTCCAAGTACATAGTATTTTTGTACGAAATTATGTAATGCTTAACTGCCTGGCAAATGTGTGTCAAAAACACGAATTTGTAAGTGCCAGCGTTGAACTTCCGTTTGCCGTGGCGCAATGCTACAGCGGTTGCTTGCTGCTTGCTGCCTGATATTCCTCAGCGTGGTGGTTGTTGTCGCTGTTGGTTTGGTTGAGTTTTTCTTGTCGTATGCCGCATTGTAGTATTTTTTTGTTTGCTTTTATTGCCACTAAAGTTCTGCTTTTCTCACGTCTGCAGCTCCTCTTTCTTGCAAGTGGTGAGTTATGGTGTCTTTGTTGCGGATATCCTTCATTTCCGTTGTACAGTATTTTATCATATATATGTGTTTTTTCCATACAGTTGTAGCTGATAATAAAAAAGAAAACAACAAAACACATAAAAGAAAATCCAAAAATTTTAAGTACTAATTATTTTAAAGAATAAATTTCATAAACCACCAAAGTTTAAAAATTATGCGCCTACACTTGCGTCAAAATTTAGCATACAGGTTTGGGCATTTAAAGTTAACAATCCTTTAAACAAGATCGGAGTGAAACTTTTGTTAGCCTAATTTATTTTAACTTAAGTGTAGTTTACTTAGGGAAATCAATAATGAGCGAATAAAAATATTGATTAACAAAAAAAAATGGGGACAACCCTTATCAGGCAACGTAAAAACAATAAAGTTGAAAATGAAAATTATGGAAAACGAAAAAAATTAAAATTTCAGAGTAACTTTTTTAAAGTAGCAAATAATTTGCTTTTTACCCGCGGCCAACTTTCTGCACCTGAAAAATATCATAAAACTTATTTAGTTATTATTTTATATGCTAAGCGTATTCTAGTTTTATAATTTTTCAATTCAAACTCAAGCTTGTCTAATTATTAATTGAAAATAAGAATATAATAGGAAAATGAATATAATTTTTCTACAAACTTTTTTTTGCTGAATCTATTTTTAGAAAAAAAAATTTCAATTAAAAAAATAAGAAAATTTTTTTAACTAAATGCGATTTTAAATAGAGATCGAAAATAATCGTTATTTTGATTATTTCGAATAATGAAAAATCATTGGGAAGAACTTGTTAAATTAATACTCGAACATATCGATCTAATATTATTATTTTTATTTAGAATTTTTTTAATTTTAAATCCTTGCGTAATCGTTATTTGTTATTTTTATTTTTGCTTTCACATTTTTTTCGCTAAAGTTTGATCGCTATTTTCTAATTTTTAATTTCATTTTTATTTGTAAAAATACCAGTTATTATTGTCATCCTTTACCATATTGTGTGCTGTTATTATGATCGACAAATTTTAAATCACAAAATATCCACTAAATCGAAAAAATGTAATCCATTAAAGGGATTTAGTCATGATTTCCTTTATAAAATGTATCATTAATCTTATCTCGGGTTTTAAGTCTTGAAACTTGAGTATGGTGCACATGAAAAGTGGACTCAAAAGGTAGATCTCTAAGAATTGAAGCTTGAAGGTTTGACCAATACCCAAGAAGAATTTAAGATATACGATGACTTTATGAAATATCAGCAATAATTTTTTGAACTCAGGCGAGTTTTTTGTTTGGAAATTATTGAAAAAAAGCAACCACAGTCAAAGCAGTTGACATTTTTCCAACACTTACTTTCCAAATAAAAACTGGCCTTATCCTCAAAAAATGATTGTTGCTATAATCAAATTTATTTCAAATGCAGATCCACTGGGAATGTGGCAATGAAAATTCATACTATTTTACAACAAATTATTCGACTTGACACTCTTTGTGGTTTTCTATATTTTTTGGTGGAGCCTAAAGCCATCAAAATTCGACTGAAAAAAGTGCGCTATAGTTTGCATTTTCAGTTGCAGTCCTAGTACGGAAATTTTCAGTTGAAAAAAATATTTTTTGGCTTGAAGAAAAAGAGCTATCAAAGTAAGAAAAATGTAGACATTTCGCTTAAGAAATATTAGCTGTGTTTAGAGTAAATAAACTTCTTAATTTGAAGAAGAAATTACATCAAAGTAAGTAAAAGTTTTCGTAGATCGTTTTGATTTTTTAGTGTACCTATTGGGAATTTCGAACGTCTAAGGAAATATCCGCATTGCATTGAAATAAAAATCTTAATATAGACCAGGCTTAGTGCACTTGTACTTAAACTCGCCACAACTTTCGGCCACTTCAACCTGTTAGCCAAATTATGGCAAGCAACTCTAAACTTTTTCACTTTACCAACTCAAACACTAAGTTTAATATTTTGTTAACTGTTGAAAAATCATAAAGGCTTTCAAAAACTTTTACGCAAAGTTTTAACAAAAAATTCGTTCACCATTACTAATGTTAGTTTGCCTAATTTTTTGTCACTCAGCAGTTGGTCTGTGTTGCTATTTCACTGAAGAAAAATAATCAAAAATGCATGTTGGAAAGTTTTGTGTTTACTACATCTACACCACCATTCGCTTGGTTCTTTTTATTTCGCTTTTTCTGCGCCGCACTATGTTTCCTATATTACTTCCTACTTTGACGGAAATTCTATCAATTTACATAACAATTCCGAGTCGGTGGCGATGGTGACTTTGGCCATGCAGCAAGTCTACAGTGACTGCCACCAAAGCAACTAAAGTTAAGGCCGCAGCTTGTGGGAGTAAGACGAAAAAAATCCCTTGCTTCTTACACTGATTGCTGTGTTTTGCGAAAACGGCGATCCAGCAAAGATTTTACACGGAGTGACAACACAAATGCTACAAATTCCTTCTAATACAAAACACAGCCTGCCTTGAGGTGCGCTGCGGCAGTCGAGGCAAGTGAATAGGTGGTGAGTGATGAAAGTGGTGGCAAGAATTTCGCTTGCAACAAGCGACAACAAAACTGTGGCATTGCAAAATTGTTGCATATTTTTTTTTATATCTTTTAAGTTTTCGCATTTTATTTTACATTGTAGAGCTTCCTAGACATTTTGCTGATTTGTTATTGTTTGGTAAATATTTTGTATTGTATGCGGGCTGCTGCAAGTATTTTGCATTGTTATTGTTGCTTTATTATCTGTTGTTTGTAAATAGTTTGGTGGCTGCTGAATTTAATTTGCATCGCAATGCGACATTTGGTTGCCTGCCTGCCTGGCTGGTTGCTGCCATCAGCTGTGCTGTGTGATAAAAGTAGCTATGTTGTTGTAAAATATATTTTTAATGGCATACTGTTGCCGCCGAATATTTATGCAACATGCAACAGTTTGTTGGTACTCGACGAAACTTTGTTGTTTCTCTACTGCCGGCATAATTGTGGCTGAATTTAAATTTATAAAAGTTAAACTTAAAGTGATCGTTGTGGCAAGAAGTAAATAAGTAAAGAGAATATTGTGATGATTTATTTCGGTAATTTGGGGAAATTGTTTCAGAAATAAAGCAGTTCAGCAACAATATATATATTTTTTTAATATTCTGAAATAAAATATACAGTGTTCATATTACAACAAAAATTGTATGCTTCAAAGTTTCACACTTTTGAAACAGTTTATGAAATTCCCTAAACTTTCATGAAGATTTTCAAGGTTTTATTAAGAATTCCTAGAAATTATTTTTCGACTACAATGAAAAATTAGTTAAAATTGGATTAGAATAGTTGTTGGTTTTTAATATTGCAGATCATGTTACATTTTTTCTACCCATAGCTGCCGGCCGATTAAAAAAGTTTGCATTTTATTTGAACATTTGTGGAATACTCAAAAAACATGAAGGCTTAGTATCCTCGCTTTTTAACTGTTTCATGGCAGTTTTTGTGAAATAACTTATTTGGCACAAACTCCAAAAAGTCAAAAGTGGTAATGGCAATTTTTTTTTAATGGCCGGTAAATTGTGCAATAAGGTTAGCGATTAATCGATTACTATGCTTATCGTTAATAAAATAACAACAATGTATTAAAAGCATTTACGATAACGATGACAAAATCGATAAAATATTATTAGAGATAGTGATAATTATAACTAAAACTAAAGCAATGATAATGGTGATGACATAGTCGATAATTTCAATAATCCAGATAAATATAATGACATTGAGAGTGAGGGCGATAATAACAATGAAACAGATAAAATATCTATAACGTATCGATAAAATTTTCGATAACGACAACATGACGACAGTTATAACTGTAACTATAATGATAGTAATAACAATGACGATGACGAAGTCGGTTACGATAATGATGAGGGTAAGAAAGAGAGTTAAGATATGGCTGGAACTCGTATTTGCAATAATAACAAGAAGAAAAAGCAACAACAGTATACACAGCTTACTTGGCTCATCTCGTTTAAGCTTTGCCTTAATAAATATAAGCTAGGGGACGTGAGTTATATCCCTGCAAAAAGTCTGATGAGGAGTTGTGGTGAACTCCGAAATAGCTATAACTTCTACCATTGTTGTTTTTTCCATAATTCTTCCTTGAGCTCATAAAAATTATTGTTTGTTATAAAGTAAATAGGTCGAAAAATATTAATATATGTTGCTAAATCTTTTCATTGATTTTGCAATTTTTTTTGTTGACAGTTTTGCGTATTTTCTTCAATATCAAATATTATTTCGTACATGAGCTAAATTTTAGTACAATTTTTGGAGTCTAAAATTTTGATTTTTACGGATTTTGTTATTGAATGAACTATACTTTTGTATATAGTTAATGAAAAAATTTGGCATGGAAAATGTTGTCAAAATTGCAAAAAATAACACAGGGCCGTTAAAATTGTTACTCACTTTTTTTAGAATCTCAATATCTATGCCTTTAACTTAAGGCATGGAAGTCAGGAAAGTAAAATAAACACGAGAGAAAACAAAGCTCCTGCAGTCTAAATTTATTGAAAATTTATCATTTTACGCAATTTTAATTAGTTTACGAAAGTTAGCAATATTTTTATTTAGTTATTTTTTGAAAATGTTTTCTGGTGGCGCTTCTGAAACGAAAAGATAATCGCTTTAATTAGTAACATTAGTTATTTACTTCCGCCTCCAAACATTTGGCTTACAATTAATCTGATAATTAAAATAGAAATTCAAATTGTCAAGAAGCGAAGACGAGCTATCAAAAATAAATCAAATAGTAATTGAACTCAGTATAATGGTAATGATTTCTAAAACACCGTTAAATTACAACTCAAATTCATTGTGTGACTCTAATTGATTTAGCAACAGCAACAACAATAAACGACATCCAAACAATAAAAACCCAACAACAAGCAAACAGCTAACAATAATTGACAGTTATTAATGACTACAAATTCGACTGCAATTTGTTAACCGATACCAACAAACTGCAGTAACTACCTCCTCACTCTTCGCACCCCCACACACACAAAAGCTCACTCGTACTAGTATTAATACTAAATAGTCGAATGCGAGTGCAAAGGGCAAATGCCACGTATACACACCACACTAGCCGCTATTTGTGTTTGTACAAGAATTTCGGCTGGTCTTTTCTGTGTGTAATGCATAATTGCATACTTTTGAGGGCAAGCTACGAACATTTACAGCTGTAATATAATCAGCATAATATGGCAAGTGATTGTCAGCAGCAACGAAAAGGGCAAAGTGCAGTTGTAAACTGGCACAAACAAAACACCAGCTTATAAGTGAAAATCTACTGTCTAATGCGTGCAATGTGCGAAAATGCACATTAAATGCCAAACAATTGGCAAATTGTTGACAGGTGCAATAACTATGTACATACGCTATGCACAATACAACCAAAGCACGTACGTTTGCATATCAGCTGTCTATCTACTAATCAACGTTGCGTTGTCAGCGTCACTGTCGGAAACCACATTGACGTGCTGAACAATAATGCGCGGAAATGTAACGGCAACCGCAAGTAGTGGTGGTTGTAAAATAGGCGTATTATGTGGCATGAGTGTCGAAATGGGCGCTGAATATGCGCTGAATTGTTAAAGCTCTAGCTGAATTAGTAATTTCGCATTAAGTGTATGTTAAATTTGTGTCAAGTGTGATTTCCAAGTGCGCTGAATAGCATATTATGAGCACGGCGAGGGCTGAATGTGGCTGAGAGACAACTGTAAATGCATGAACTAAGAAAGCAGTTAACGAAATATGAATGGATCGTAAAGTTAAAAAAGGAATTAATTTATGCTAAAAAGCAGGCATATTCCAAATACATATCTGAATATTTTTTAATATGTACGTTTTCCAGATCTGCTGCAAGTACACGTAAAAATTTATTGTAAATGGAAACAGGCATAAAATATTTGTGTACTTTTTTCAAATGCGCTACCGAAAAAAATGTCAAGCTTAATTGCTGTTTTGCTTATGGCTGAATATGTTCGCAAGAGTTTTTACTATCAATTCATGTTTGCAAAACATGCTAAGTGGACTTTAAAGTGGCACTGAATTGATAATTACGCGCTGAATTAATGTCTTTATAGCTCGGTTGCACTTGCTAACGCTGCTAGCTATTGTCAATACTTTGAAATAGAAACTTTCTGTTAGTTATATTAAAATAATTCACTTTAAATTAAGCTATACTGCTTTTAGTGCCCAAAATGTGCGCTGAATGTACGTGAAATTGAAACCCATGAGTTGAATTTGTATTAATCATTTAGAATATGCTCCTAATCTGCGCGAAATGATGAGACATGAGCAGAATTTGAACTCAATTCACGCCAGAATGCACGAAAGCACGTGCTCCGGCTGCTGAGGTTGAAGGAGAGTTGCTATACCGCTGTCTGTATTTTATATGCTAATTAAATACCCACATGCGTGATTTGAATGAGATTGAAACTAAAATGAAATTTATTTTCGGATATCACTGCCTGCGTGCATTTTGTGCGCTTGCGATGCGCTAATCTTTATTGATATCTCTCACATAGCCGCTATGAGGTACCTGCATTTCTATATATGTACAACTGCTTGTGTGTTTGTGTGTGAATACATACACATAATGTGCAACGTGTATGTAAATCTATATGCTTGCCATATGCGTTTGCATCAAAGCTGCAGCTTATGGCTTTTACACTGCAGCTATAAAAATAATGGCGCTATAATCCTGACAGCGCATTCGAAAACAGTAGGGATATGCACTAACACATATGCATTTTTACTTTGCGGCAGCTAGAAAAAAGAAGGACAAGTACCTTTAGCATTTATGCAGATTTTCACTGCATTTTACAATTCCATTTCATTTTAATGCGCGATTTTCCTTCACCTTCCCTTCCTCTGGTGCCTACTGCTTCGGTAGGTTCCATTTTTTTTTTCAAGCAAATCCCTTTCACCTAAGTAGTCATGACTTCTGTCGTTGCCGTGCACCCTTGTTTTATTCCTCACATTGCTGTTTTAAAACGTATGATCATCGGTTTTCGTAAATTGACTCTTTCTTTTTTTTTTGTATTACTTTTTTTTTTTTTTGGTGATTTAGCATTTCTAAGTGAATTCAGTTGGCGTTGGGTTGTTCAGCGGCACTACTCGCACGCTGAGGTAATGCAATTTTGCGAAAACTCCAATTTTATTATTATTTTTATGCTCGATAGTAAAAGTGCTTGGTATTTGTTATGCATGAGCAGTGCATTTAAAGCAAGCATTGCTAGGTTTTTATTGTTGTCGCATGCTTCGGCGGCATTTCAGTTTATTAAGTAAGACACTGCGAATGAAATGAGAATACTGAGTGCTTTGTGTTGGTGATTTGAAATGGATTTCCGTGAGGGGATTTAAAAAATTGATTTTATTTAAAATGAGACGAACATTGTGTAAATTGAACCTAAGTATTAGTAACTAACTAACTACTAATTCACTAATTTGCCTTTTTTATTTGATTTTATTTTTCAGTGTAGTTCTACCCAGCTTTAATGGGAAATGTGCTAAACGGAACTTTAAGAATCTGGCATTCAAAGAATTCATGACGCTGGTTGAGCGAGGTAATATCTTTATATATTTACATGTCCATATGAGTTACATTTTTTTCCAATATTAATATATATCAAACGCATTATATTTATTTTAAATTGTGCACTGGCAAATAAGTATACCTACGTTTTTAGTACGATTTTTAAGCAATTTGGATTTATAAATTAAACCTTGGTGTAATTTAATAATTTACACAATTTTTTTACTTTTAAAATTTGAAACCTTAGAAAACACGTATAAATGAAAAACTCAAGTATTTACAAAAAAAAAAAGAAACAAGTTTTGAACTAATGCAACTTAATTTTTGCAACTCATTTTAAATTAATTTTTTTTTTGCGTAAGGCTATTGAATATCAAAAATTTTTTGTGGCAATATTAAATTTTGAAAAATTAATGAACATTTTAAAATGTTGAATTTTCAAATTTCTTTTACATTTGCATCTTAAGAAAACATATTTAAATCATGTAAGTTGATGTAATTTTTGAAACTAAATTTATCATATTTTTTGATATTAAAAAATAATAAGCTTTTTATTATTAATAATATTCCAATTTTTTTTTATATTATTGGAAAAGTTCTAATTTTTTTTTGGGTTCGTATTATTTTTATTTCAAGCAACTTCACTGGCTATTTTAAGGAAATGAAATATGAAAATAGTTTTTAGCAGCAAAATTTTGTATTTAAATTTTTTTTAGGTGTTTTTAACTCATAAAAAATTTGGAGATTATATATTTATAATTCGTTATTTAAGAGATATGTTAAAAAAAAATTGGAAAACTTTGCTGTTATTTTAAAATTCATTGAAGTTTTTTTTTGTATGTATAATATTTAGTTGAGAATGTTTAGTACATAAAAATTTAAAATAAAGGTTTACAAAAGAAACATTTGTGATTTTTTAATTTCAAATTTTACTTACGATTTTTTGAATTTCATTCATAAAAATTTGAATTTTGCACACATTTACCCTTTATCGGAAATTATAGCAAAATTATTTACAAAAAAAAATTAAGCTTAATGAAAAAAAGTAAATAATTTTGGTGTGCGCTATGAGTTTAGAAAAATTCCATTTTTTAAATAAACGCTTCTAAAAGTTATAATTTTGTATACTTTTGGCATCTGAATTGAAGAAAGTTAATATTTAATATTTTATCCAGTATAGTCTTTTTGTAACTCTCCTAACAGTTTATTTACTGAATATTTGAAATAAAAAAATATGGGTAAAAAAATGGAAAAAATATGGGAAAAGCTACTCACATATTCTTCTAAGTAAAAGTCCAACACTTTTTTTCAAAAAAGTTTTTTCAAAATCCATTTTTTTTTTAATCAAAAGTTAAAGTTTAAGTTTTGCTTTAATTAAATCGACAATTTTTTCACATTTCGGTTATTCATAATTATTTTAAAGACCTCTATGCAAAATTGTACTAGCCCTCCGAATATTTCTTTAAAAATGTTGCTCATACCACCTGCTCACTCGCCTTCAATTCTTTATTGTCAAATACGCATGCCAGTACAAATAATCCTTGCTCTCCACAAACTGCCAGTTGTTGTTTGAAATGCTTCGCATTTCTATCACTGCCTATCTGTTGCCAAGCCACGTCACAGCTACTAAAATTATGTATGTATGTAATTCGAGGCATTCCTGACACTTACGTGACATTCTTGCCAACTCTCGTAACACTTTTGAAATCCACCGCTAAACCGTAAACGGCAAACAACCAACAAAACCACAAATAAATCTAGGCACACATTTGGAATAATAATAAACAAATGTGACTGACAATCATAGAGGAGTAACTGCTGAGTGGGTGCAAAGGGGATGTTGAATACGCAAAAAAACGAAAGGGATCAAAACAGAGCACTTTGCATACAAAAAAAAATTATGTTAGAGTTAAAATCCAAAACATGAAGCAATAAAAAATAGAAGTTATGATAACATGCAAAAAATATGTTGCTGGTATGGAATGGGTTGCAAAGGCAATGAAAAAAGCAACAGAAGGTATGAGTGAAAAAAGAGGTTTTGAGGGTAAAAATATAGAACATTCCGGCATTGTATAAAGTCAAATGAAGTTATATTCAAATATCCGCATCTTTCTGGCTATTTCTGTCATCTTCCCGCAAAGCCAATAGTTTAAGGGCCTATATTCTATAATTAGCTACTTCGGCTATGCGTTGCATCGAAATACATAAAAATCTTTGGCCTTTTAGAGAAAAACAGTTGAATAGAGTAGTATACAGTGACCCTAGCCAGTGATCACATGGTGATGGTTTTTATAATATTTACAATGTTGGCCATTCTTGTTAATTTTTATTAAGACATTAGTTCGTTCTTTAACAAAAAACATCTAAATTAAGATAACAAGCTTTGTAGAAAATTTTGAAAAAATCAAAAATTTTGTGTAAAATTTTGGAACTCTTCTATTAAAGTTTTTAGAAAACTTTTGCGTATGTAGTTTCCAAACCCATTCAATTCCATCATATAATAATGTAATCCTCAAGTGTCAGCAAATTCTGTTTGAATTTTCACAATTTTTTTTTACTTTTGTTCATACGAACATTTTTTCTTATAGTGGATGGATTTCATAAAAATTACTGTTATTTTGTATTATATTTTTGTGCTAGCGATCTTGCTTATCTTCTGTCATATAAACTAGGCGCGTTATATGAGTTATACACAGTTTAAAATTTGAATTTATATGCTTTTTGTTATAGAACAAACTAAAATTTTATAAAAAATTAGCAAAAGTGACTTAGCGTGCTACGTGACCAGTATGTGAGTCTGCAATTTTTCTGCTTATTCACAAAACCTGAATTTTTCTTTTAAACCACACCGATCTTGTGTGACCGATTGATAAGTCGCTTTCAGTTACTTCAAAAAACAAAATTAACAGGATGCCAGAGGCAGTATATCGAGATTTTCACTATGTTATTAAATACGATACATGTCCTACAAGTGTAAATTTCATTTCTTAGTATTCTTTTTTAGCTAAATATTTGGCGACGCTTTATGCTTTCCGGGCGTCACACAGCAGCATAAATTTATTCATTCATATATCCATACATTTATCGTATATGTGAATTTTGACGCGCATACCGCAAATATCACGATATCGCTCTACATATTTTTCGCATGCCCCGCGTTGAAATGCTTTTTCACCACCCTTTTCACTCTATTTCATTTTTTTTATTCTTCCTCGTTTCTTGATTTTGCTTTTTTTCGCCTGCCTCTATATCTGATTTGATATCTTTTTTATGCTGCGCTGCTGGCATGATGTTTGCCAACGACATTTTGTGGCCATTTCTGACGATTTGCTTTTTTTAAGTACTACTTTTACTTTTGCCTCCATTCGCTTTTTTATGGACCTCTACTAGTTGTTACTTCTTTTTAGAGCTCTGCTGGAGATGTTTACTTATTCTACTTTTTTATAAAAATATTTATATATTTTTTTATTTTAGACTTTAAACGTTTATTGTTCTAGTGTTATTATGCTGTTCTTTCTTCAATCCTTTTCTCACTACTTGCCATTGTTTCATAGCCAATTATCTGCCAAATTATTTCCGTATAAAGAATATCTGAGACATATTGAGTGAGCTCCCATCACCCCCTCAGGGTCAAAAATGGACTGAATGAAATAAACTTACTTACTTACTTATAGTAGTACTTAGGTTATAGCGCCAACCACTTAAGCGATTTTGGCCGAACTTCTCCTACAATTTTTGGTGTGCGTCTTGTTGTTGTAACACGGCAAATGTTTTTTTTTTGTGAGAAGTTTTTTCAAGCTAGCAATACACTCGGAGGTTTACCATTGCCTGCCGCTATTAGAAAAATCTTTTTTTCATAATTTTTCGATGATACTTGACCCGGGCAGCGGTAGAAATTACAGCTGATCTTTTGGAGATCACCACATTTCTTTCTAGACTCTGCCCGGCTTCGAATTCGTAACGTCAAATTTTTCAGCAGTACATTCGTCAACGTCAGCGAATTGAAATGTGATGAGAGCACGCCAACATGCAACCCTTCACACACACAAACACACACATCGAATTACAACAAGAGTAAGGGTGATTGCATGAGTTTATTGCTGCGTCAGACACAAATCTATTGTCGAATGCGTGACTGGCTTGCATGAGAATTTGCGTTTGCTTATAAATGAAATTGGATTGTTTTGAATGAATTTCAATTAAGAATGAACGGAGTTAGTCAAAGAACTTAATCAATTCGCCTTTGATGTACTGAAATTGATGAAAACTCAATAGTATTTTACTACTCAAAGATGAAATTTTTTTTTTAAATGCTTGATCAAATTTTTTTATTGATTTTTCAGATATGTTTTCCTTACGCATAAATAAACAAAAATAGGCAACATTGCCGGAAAATAAATTATCAAAATTGAACACAATATTTGAGGCACGTTAAACTAGCTTTAGACTAAAACTGGACGGGCTAGCGAATCAAAAAATTTTAAATTTCAATGAAAACTTGCTGAATTTTATTAATATTTATATAAAACTTAAAGCTTAAATTATTGTACAACGAACTATATTTTTATAAAAACAAAAAATATAAAAAATTAGCGGGTAACAAATAAAGTACCGAAATTGGTCAAAAAATCGCTATCGTATAGTTATTATAACCACTATATAAGAGGCAAATTTGAGCTACAAGTAAAGTTTAGAAGTAAATGGCGTTGTTTCCTTCATTTTATTTTCTACTATCTTTTTTTCATTTTAACTCGACAAAAAGTAATTAGATGACCATAATTTTTCTTTATTCATTAAAGCTCCATCGCCCCTTCGGAGTGGACATAAGTAATTCTGCTCTTAATAGTAAATAATATTTGTATCATAAAAATGTGTGCTCTATACTTAATCTATTAACGAATAGAGCAAACTTTCGAATCCATGTACTTACAGCATTGTTAACTAACTACTCGTATTTGATTGTATAAAATGCGGTTAGACTACCAACTTTTTACATTATTCAACATTCGCATATTCCTACAAAAGAGACAGAGGGAAATTGTGTTTGTTTTTACTTAATTATTTATGAATGTGTGTGTGGTAACATACGTTTGCTTTTTTTTCCATTACAACATCCCTTTCAACTTTAACGTACGTGCCTGGCATTTTTTCGCTTAGCATTCAAGTATTTATTCTCATGTCACAAGCACGAATGTAGTAATTCACATATATGCTATTGTTCAGATATTAAACATGAAATTGGCATACAAGTTTGAAGTCCTTACTAGTTTCATGAAATTGTATATAAATTATAATTTAAACGGGGCTAGCTGTTTTTTTTAGGAGAGCTAGATGATTTTACTATTAAAGAGTTTTGTCTTTAATTTAATTACATATAAATGTCTTCTTTATAATGGACTAGTAGCTATATGCATATGAAAATTTACAAAAATCGAGCATTTTGATACTTGCTACATGTCGCTCAAACTGTTAATTCCATTGCATTTATTCTAAAAGTATGCTTACAATAATGATAGCAGTTTTGATATCTTTGTAGCGCATTATTTATGTGGATAACAAATTGTTGAATCCCATAGTGCAACGGGCATTTATACTTACTAGTTTTCAATACGAGACACATACATATGTATGTTGTGGAATTTTTGATTTGCTTTTAAACCAAATATTCAGTACTCTTCGGATCATGCAAAAAAATACGCCCACCGTAGCAATGTTTGCCGACCGCAGGGTATTAATTTCTGGTGAAACAGTTCCCGGTTGTGCAGAAAAAAGTTCAACAAAATGTCAGAGTTTTGAAAAATTTTCGAATCATAATTGAAAACTTGAGGTTTTCTTTTGGGACCGTACGGTTATAATTTTTATTAAAAAAATCTTTATAATTATACTAGAATTTTTTTAACAAAATGTAATCTCTATTTTGTGATTTTTATTTTTTTTTTATCAAGAATCACTGATTTTGTTTTTTGTTTTTTGTTTTTTTTTAATCAAATTTAAAATACAAAAAATGCTTGGGCTAAAAATTTTCGATCATAATAGACGCAAAAAAAATTTTCGCCAATGATCGAAAAAAAAAATTACAAAAGATCTATCAAATATGACCGAAAAAATATAAATCCAAGATCGACGAAAATACAGAAAAAAAAGAATATAAAATATCGATAAAATTTTATCGAAAAAAATTAAAAAATTAAATTTAATCGTAAAACATAAGAATCAGAAAGTAGCGATCAAATATGCTCGAAGAAGTGAAAGTAACAAAACAGCGGATAACCAATGATTTAAAACCAAAAATCACGCCATTAAAAATGGCCTCAAATTTGCATAGCATATGGCAATAAGGATTAGATCCATATGTTCGAGCAGTGTTTTGAACGAATCCTTCCCATTAATTTATTAATAGGAAAAAGTAAAAAAAAAAATTAGTTTTCGTCCCAGGTTTCTTTGCATAGCAAATTTGCATTTTTATGAAAAAAACACTGTTTAACAAAAATTTGAAGCAGTTAATAACCAGCTTTCAGCGAAAGATATCTGCGCCTCTCTACAGTCTCCTCACACGAGTTATAAGTACAGTTGCCTCTCGCATCCTTTCCTCTATATTCATACATATCAAAATCATGTACTTCTGGCTCAAAATCACTCCCTTAACAATCTGTGCTATATGCATGAAAAGTATTGATATCAAGTGATAATGACCTAAAGGAAAGAACAACAACGGAATTGTGTCAACAATCAATGTGAATTTAACTGAAAAAAAAATAAAAAATAATTAAAAATGAAGCATGCGAATGCCCGCATAAACGGCTGCCCTTAAATGTGAATGCATTTTGATGTTTTTCTTTTGCTCTCCCTCTCTCTTCATTCATTGCAACAAATTGTGGCATCATAATTACAATCTGTCGAACAGCTCGCAAACATGATGCTGCTTTTGCTGCCACTACTGCCCCTCATTACCACAATGGCAATGCCATCGGCCACATGCTACATGCCACAGTAGCGTGCGCCAACAACGAGGTTGACAACAAAAACAACACGAACAACAACAACACATTTTGGCCCTGACACACTTGCGCGCAGAGCGAATGCAACCGATAGCGCAACTGCAGATAGACTGTGAATGGCAATGTCAGTTGTCTTTGTTGGCTTTTTACTATTTTGTGTTTTCACCTTCTTTGTTGTTTTTTTTTACTATTTTGCATTATTTTGTTGCTTCATTACCTTGCACTCATTTTCCCACGCTTTTATATTCTTTTTACAATTTTTTACAATTTGCATTTTCGCTTATCTCCTTGTTTGCATCTGGCCAGCAGATGGTCATTGAGTGAATGGCTGTGAATGGAATTGGTACATGACCAGCACATTACGAGCGGAGAAACAGAAAGAAACGGAAAATGCATAACAAAAAAAAAAGAAGATAATAATAAAATTGTGAAATGAAAAAACAAGAAGCAGGAACGAGTCAAACAGCAATCTGCTTCCACAATCAGCCAACAGCCGAAGGACTCGGCAGTTCAGCGAGTTTTCCGCAATGATACCAATAATAGCACAATGGCAACATCATCATTGTAACATCATTGGCTTTTAATATTCGCTGATTTTCGTTTCACTTTTTAAATGGATTTTGAATTCATTTCGAATTCACATAGCAGTGTTATTGTCATTAAAATACACGATAACCGAATGCTGCTTTGCAATAAATATGCATCGTAAATCTTGTAATTAAAATGAAAGCCACATATAGCTACATATGTAGTTATGTAATTGAGTTAATTTTGCTGATTAATTTTTAATTTTTCACTGCTACATGTCAATGGCATAGTTCAGTTCCTTTCGCCACAAAAATAGTTTGATGTAATTAAAAAACATTGATCCCATTAAAAATTCAAGAAAATGATGATTCCAGATATTCATTAAAAAATCAATCAGGGATTGGTTGATGGATCAAACATTTATGCTCCATTTACAAAAAAAAAATCGTGCTTACTATATTTAAACAAGCTCAGGAAACTTTACGGGCAATCATGACTGTGTAGTGGTACTGATTACTCCACATGAAACCACGAAAGAAAAAAAAACTGCAGAGTGGCAGAAAAGTTATGATTCAAACCTAAGATGGTATGGTTTTTGAAAAATTATTAAAATTTCTTTGAAGTACCACAGAACGCTATGACGATTTCTCCTGGCAGACAAGATCACCAGGTTTTACTGTCCTAGGCTTTTTACAGTGAGACTTTTTTAGTTTTTGGGCTTAGGTGAATAAATCTTAGACTTTAGAAGGTCTTAAGGAGAACATCCGCCGAGAAATCCTAAAGTAATTATAAAAAGAAATGGAAAATGCTATTAAACGAGCCCAAATTAATTAGCATTGGGTATGTAATTTATAACATTTTGTTATCGAAAATTTTAACCGGTTCTATTAACGGTAGATTCAATGAAAATACGAGATATCTCATAATTCATGAAGCCCTGAACGATGCTGAAAAAATTCACTGGTAATTAAACCATTTTCAAAGTTGCCAGAGTTTTGTTATCGGTACATAATAACCCTAACCCGCTAATGAAAAAAAAAATTCCGAAAAAAATTACGAGCGAAGAACTTCAAACCACTGAAATATTTTAAATAAAACTACTGCTCTCAAGGTCATGCGAGTATAAAAATTGTTGCTATAAAAATTTGTTTAGCCAAATATATTGTAGAAAATAGAAGAAAATTGTTTAATATCAAATAGTGGTTGGCGCTTTATAAAATAAGTTAATATATTAATTGTGAGTTTACCAAAAAATATGTATAGGCGTAATGAATTTAACTAACGTTTGTTAAGAAGAAAAAAAATTTAATAAAGAAAAAAAAAATTTGAAAACCTCTAAAAAATTTAAATTTAAAATATTTATTTTACTTTAGGCTTAGTATTCAGCCCTCAAGAAAAACAAACAAATTTAAACCAAAAATACGCTCAAATAATGAAAAAAAAAAATTTCTAACTCGAAATTTTGTATTGAAAATTTCTTAAATCAGCATGAAGCTCGCATGAAATAAATGTTTGTGCAATTATTTCTCCAAAAAATTTGCAAGCATTTTTTAAGCAACAGAAATATTGAAAAATATCTTTTGCAATTTTTCTCAAGAGCTTGCAATGAGTGCTGAGAAAATCCCATATGTGACTCTTTGTCTAATAAAATGCGTATCGTGTTCCACCAGTTTTTCTTATTATATTTCGGAAACTTTTTTATATTTTTATTTTTGAATTAAACCCTTGGAGAAGAATTAATTTTCTCCAAACTATCGTTGCCTTTTTTTTTGGCGTTATACTTGGTCACCCCTGGGTTAAAGTAGTTATTTGAATAAGAATTAAAAAAAAAAAAAATGTTTGCATAGCATTAATATAAACTTTCCTCTTCTCATTTACTTTCCACCATATTTTAATTCAATATTGGCTAGCTGTTTGATGTTGTTATTTATCTTTCAACACATATACATATATATTTTCATGCTATACTTTTTAATTACTTTGCGCATGAAAATTTCGTAAAGTAATTATTTACACTTTTCTGAGCTCAACAGTTAAGCAGATTAAAAGTAAATTATCCTTTGTTATCTTTAAACGTTCATTGGATAACTGACAGTGCAACAATATTAAATCACACGTGCCGCGGTGTAAAACATTTTTTGTTTTTCTTTTGTACAAGCTAGACATCCGACGGACGGCAGTAAGTAAATATGTTGCGATAACGGAAAGGGATGTAACAGAGTAAGCTAGATTTTACAAATAAATGGATTAATCATTAGCGATCTGCTAAAATTCATTTCGAAAGTCTCTTGATATTCGCAAATTTATTTTAAAAGTTCTTCCTTAGAGGCTTTTTTATTTTATGAAGGCTAAAAAAATTGACGCTTTCTAAAAAACTCGGTGAAAATTCTTGAGGACTCTAATATCTGTAAAATGAGTTAAGTTAATGTGGTTTAAAATAATATGGTGGCTCCTATGGAAACTTCGCTATCCTTATATTATTAGAATAAAAAAGGTGTTATTTTGCTAGTACTGTTGTGTGAAAAAAAAATTAGAGCATACAAATTTGCACTGAAAATCCAAACTTCTATAATTATTGTAAAAAATGTATTATATGAAGAATGTTTGTCACGATTTGGCTCTCAAAGTACTGAACCGAATTTAGTGGTTTTTTTTTTTCAATGAAATAATTGCGGAAAAATACTCGTAGAGGAGCATACTTTTTTTTGTGCCGGATATGTATATTAGAGTTCATCACTTCCCATAAAAAACGTTCGTTACTATTTTTCTATTGGCATTATAAAATTTATTAAATTTGAAGACATCACAATTTTTCGCAATAAGATTAATATTTAAGTGAGCTTACCACAAATGTTTCAGGTTTTTATAAATAAGAAAAGTTTTTGAAAATATTAAAAAAAAAAAATTGTCTCAAAAAAAAAAATTTTGATTAAAAAAAAATTTTTGCATAAAAAGGTAAAAACATTTTTTTAACGAAGTTATAATTATAATGAAATTTTTGATGCTGACTGTTTTGAAAAAAATATGGTTTAAAAAAACTTCAATATCTCACCCAAAACTTGACCGATTTATATTTGTAAGATACCAAATTATTTTCTCACATTTATGTCCCAAATTATTTTTATCTTTATTACGATTCCCGTGAACAGATTTTTAAACACTTTAAAGCTTGTAGTGGTGTTTGCTCTCAAGTTGTTGTTTTTTTTTACTATTTAAAAAATTTCATATCGATCCAGCTCACGCTAATCTTTGTATTTTTAGAAAATTGTGGGGAAAATTTTAAACCATAATACATTAGGTGGAAAACCAGCAACATTTTTTCTTTGCTAGGGAAGCCTAATTTCCATTCATTTGCATATTTTTTAAGTTGAACCCAAGTTTTCTTAAATAAATTGTTTCAATACACAAATAACTAATTTTGAGGCGTAACAAAGCACGCTAAGTATAGTATGTTAAAATCAACCCACTGTTCCTCTTCACTCTACTGGCTTCAGGCAGCATTTTCAGTGGTGTGGCAACACTCTGCCAACCTGCCTTCACTCGCTAGATAATTGCTTTAATGCCACACTGACATGCTTGACAACAAAAGATGCAGTGACGCCGCGCCGCTTAATTGAGGCTATGATTGTTTCGCTTGTTAATAAGATTCACGCTGCTGCTGTTGTTGTTGTTGTTGTTGTTGTTGCAGAGAGTGTACATATGTAGTTGCAAATATTGCAAGGCTGCTGCAGTTCATTGTCGGCGATTAAGGTGCTGACATTTACGGCTTAAATTGTTTATTAACACACACACACACACACACACACACACACACACACAAACAAACAGGCAGCTGGCAATGAGCTGTGATTGGTAAAGGCTGAGCCTTAATGCTCCTCTAAAGAAGGATGCCTACAAGCTTAATGCGTAATTTTATAAGTATGTGTGTGGCATATGGAAAATTTCAAAGAAAATAAGTTGCTACAATCAGCCCATTGGATATGATTTTTTTTTAACTGAACAAATTTGAATCGCAAACATTTCTGTTTCTAATCCAAAAATTTAACTCAAAAATTTATTTTCATTTTTAATCACAAAAGTTGAACTCGATCGGTAATTATTATTTGAGTCAAAAGTTGTGAAGTGGGTCATCATTTTTTCGAAGGTACGAGCTTCATTTTTTGTGAAATTGATTTGTTTTTTTCAGTGATAAAAATGCAATAGGTTTGAAGGTTTTTCGAAATCTGAAATATTTCGGAAATTATGGCTATTAATTTTCTTCGAATTTGTTTAAATTTTATTAGTTTTTTTCGCGAGGTGGTAGTTAATTCATTTATTTAATGTGTTTTTGTTATGTACAAGTTGCTAAAATTTTTTAAAAATATTATTCACAAAATAAATTGCGTGTTAAGACAACAACATTAATAACTTTCGTCACATGGTTTATCGGCAATGTTTTTTATTGAGAAATAATAAAACATTAGACAAAAAAAAAGTGATCCTAAAGCGATAGAAAAACCAAACATTTTTGAAATATTTTTAGTAACTTTTAGAAAAAATTTCAATGAATAAATTAAAAATTTAGATCTTTAACTATGAGTTTTTCTCGCCATATAAATTTTTATTTTCATTTTTTAATGATTTTCTAAAAGTTATTAGAAATTCTTGGAATACCTTTGGCTTCTCAATCGTTTTAAGATCACTTTTTTGTATTATCTATCGCGAGAAAGTACATAAAAACGAAATAGTTTCGAAAAATGTCAAGAGCTATAACTTCCGAAATATTTTGAATTTCGAAATATCATCAAACTAATACTTTTCTTTATCGCTTCGAATCAGAAAGAAATCAGTTTTCCAAAAAAAAGTGCG
Source organism: Anomoia purmunda (assembly GCA_951828415.1). Taxonomy (NCBI): domain Eukaryota; kingdom Metazoa; phylum Arthropoda; class Insecta; order Diptera; family Tephritidae; genus Anomoia; species Anomoia purmunda. The sequence goes on from OX639997.1 coordinate 114,494,308, forward strand.
GCCTACGAAAAATTGATGAACAACTTGAATAATTTTGGCACATTTCTTAACAAATTTTATATATTCCTTTGCGGATTTTATTACTGATGAAATTAATACAGTTAAAATTTAAACTATTTATTATTGCTGACTGAAGCATAAAAATTAGAAATTAATTTGAAACTGCGATGATTGTAGTACAAAATTTTCACATGGTAGAAATAAGTTTGAATAAATTTGTTTCCATTTACACAACCCTGTATCTTTATTATATGACACCATTGAAACAGTTTCATCATTTCTAAAAAGGTTAAATTGCTCTTCAACTAAAGAAACTATGTGCAAATGTTTGTGCAAATGCAGCGCTATCCTTCTACATATGAACTTGTTTCAAATAAATGTGTATTTTTCATCAGCACTTACATTTTTTATAACATCAACGCTTGCACTCAAAAACCTTCCATCCACACTCATTCGCGCCTTCTCAAACTTTTGTCGCACTCACTCGAGCGTAGCTGGTCACCGCAAAACTTTTTCATTGTAAAAAGAGAATTATGAAAACGAGTTTAAAAAAAATTAATTTTAATATGAATTAAATGCAACGAGCCCCTGGACGGAAGTAAAGGATTAAAACGCAATGTATACGAGTTCGTAGTGGAAAAAGGCGATAAAAACTAATAACTGAGAAATCAAGATTAACTTTTGGCTTGCATTCTAAAGTATTACGTACGAAATAGGAGTATAGCAATAATTTGCACTAGAGTTTAAAAATCAAAAAAAAAAGGAAGTGTTAGAGGATTAACACTGCAGTTAAAGACAAAGGGCCACACGAAGTAGAGGCGTGGGGCAAAAAGTTTAATAGAACGAAGAAAAAAGGCAAGTCCGATGAAGGAGCCTGCAATGTATCAGAAAAAAAAACTAAGAGCCTTTAGCAAGAAGGGAAAACTTAAAATGCTTACTATATATGTTGGGTAATTATGCACAAATCTTCTGGCGCTGAGATGCTAAAGGGAATGAATAAGAAGAAGAGTAGTAAAAAGGACAGAGGTGTTTTAAATAAGTAAAATAATAGCGACCTTAATGAAGACAAAATTGTTGGTCTTGGAGATGGCAAAACTAAAAAGCGGGCGAGCAGAGAGAGAAAGAGAGAGAGAGATAGCGCTAGAAAAAGAGCGGCTACCTAGAATGCGTTCAAAGAATATGAGCAGCATAAAGAAAACAGAAATCTACATTAAAGCAAAGCAACAACCGCTTGCTCACTCCCCAATGGACAGTGAGCATTAAGCCTTTAGGAGGCGAACAAATGAGCAGCTCACTGAGCACATCCGCCAGTGGTGGACACCAAGCAGGAACATGAAATTAAATTAACTTTTCTTGCAAACAAAACAAAGCACGAATGTATTCAGAAAAACTGCACACCACTCACTTCTAAGACTAACGAGCTGTAAGCGATTTAAGAAAAAATAAAAAATAAAAACAAACACACAAAAAAAAAACAAACAAACGCAAGCGGCAAAGTGCACGAAGCCAAAGAGATAAGACAATTTGTAAAGTGTGGAAATGGTTGCATGCTTTGGTGGCAAAATAAAGTTTTAAATAAGCAGCAACAAAGCGACATAATAACAAGTTTCAACTTTTCTTGTACAACTGACATGGCAACAAGGCTCATTAAGGTGTTAAGCGTTGTTTGTTTTGTTGTTGTTACGCTAAATGCGCTAAATGCACTTCAAGCAATTAAACTGCATGTTAAAGGATAATGCGCCCAAGAGGAGAGAGGTTAAAATGGCAGGGAAATGTAATCATGAAAATGTTTAGTTTTTCTACTGTGCTTGCAATGAAGAGCGCAGTGAGAGAAGTTAGTTGACGTTAGTCTTAATTACATGGCACTGGTGGAGTGGAAGTGATGCAGCTGTAGGATTAATGGCAATAAAGGTAATGTTGTGAAAAGTAAAAAAAAAAAACAGAAGAAGAAATTAACAAGATATTTGCTTGTGAAGGTTTAAACTCCAAGTTAAAGCACAAACAGAAGAAATTTTACTCGGTTAAAAAGTGTCTCTTCGAGTAAGCAATTATTTTTGCAAAATAATCCCAGTGAATTGAAAGTTAAGTAACTGCATGAAGAATATTGCTATGATTTTATTTTAATATTTGTAGAGTTTGTATCGCCTGAGCTTCTTTCGAATAAAATTAATAATAATAAAGCCATAGCATATTGCCAAGTTTTGACTATTTTTTGTTTTTTTTTTAAACAACAAATCGCAGTTTTAAATTTTGCGCGAAATTAAAAAAAATAAAAGATAATAAAAATATATTAAAGAATTTCAAATAACAAATTTTTTTAAAGTGCTGATTAAAAATTTTGAATTTTGAAATAAAATTACTTGAACATTTTTTGAACAATACATTTCATAATTATAACGCCACCACATATTGACAAATTTCTACTTAATTAAAAATAAATAATTTTTTTCAAAAAATGTAAAAATGTGCAGATCTGTTTTTAAGTAAGATTAAGTGAAATTACGTGAACAATTTTCTGGAAGTTCAATTTTTAACTTATTACACCTTTACATTTATACCTACAAATTTTGTCAATTTTTTTGGTTTTTTTTATTTTCTCTTTATTTAATTTTAATGTATGGTTTATTCTACAAACAAAGCCCAATCCAATTTAATTTCACTTTGTGCGCAATTAAAAAAAAATTAACAAAATTTTAACAACAATTTCCAAAAAATGGGTATGCAGTTTTATAATCCATTCAGTTACGGAATTTCAAATAGTTACAAACCTGCATTCTCAGATTTTTTCAATTCTGATTTCGAATTTTTAAATTACAACAAAGACAATTACTTGAAAAACTTTTTGAAAACTCTATTTCGTAATTATAATGCCTCCCATACATTGACAAGTTTTGACTATTTAGTTTTTTTTCTGCATTTCACACCATTTTTTTTTTATAAATATGGTTTATACTACAACATAGCCCATATGAGTTTGCCTTAAGTGAAATTTAAAAAAAAAATGTTTAAATTTTACTAAAATATTTCAATGTTGTTACGCTGAAATTTAATTCAAAGTTTTTAAAATTATATTTTATTATTTTGTGATTTTTAATAAAATTATAATTAAAAATCCTTAAAAAGCCTGACACTTTGATTTACAATTCCGTACATAAATAAATATCCAAAAAATTGTCTGCAACATTCACGACGTTTTTCATTAATTTTCTTCTCAATATTTTTTCATAAAGTCAATGCATAGTCAATTCTATAACATACACCATTAAAATCAGTATTTGAAACTTTATACAGAATTCATGAAAAATCAACAAATTTATGCAGTCTTGTAACCCATTCAATTTAAGCATTCCAAACTTAAACTTCCCACATTTTCCTCCATAGGAAAACAAAGAGAAAATTCTTTAAGCTGAATTTGTCCTCAGACCATCTTTGACTAGTTGGAGAGAAATCAGACAGTTTTGCTAACGGGTCTCAGTAAGATTCAACTGATTCTTCTAAAGGCACCGTAACTATATTGCTCAAAATTTAGAAGAAGTGTGAAATCTGAAGTATAGGAAATTCTGTCTAATAAATACAACAGCTCACACAGCAAATGTTTTGCGAGGTTTCGAGTAAGGTTACTCAATGTCCAATGAGCTGATTCCTTTAGCCTAGCATCAAAGGCGAGTTTCCTTCATCACTAGCACATTTTCCACTCTATAAATGTTCTACATCTTCGCTACAAAAATGCAGAAGTTTAGTCCTAGTGTCTAATTCTGAATCCACTGGGAACATTAGTACCTCTCTCTCTCTCTTTCGTAACTGAGATATACATATGTATTTTAAATTCTCACTTACTTATTTCTCCTACTTATTTCTCCCACTTTCAGAGCCGCTATACAACATTGTTAGTGGCCTTTGTCTATTGTACATGATCTATCGACGTCTTTGACTATAGCCCTTATGTTCCCACGACAGTCGGTTCTACGATACCGGAGCTTCTATCCGGCAAAGGTTTGCCACTTTAACAAAATGTTACAACAACTACAATATTAGTCTTTAATTCTTCTCTTTTAAAGTTTTCTGATCGAAATCTGCCATTTCAAAATATATGTGAATTTAATTCCTTCAGGACAAGCAAGCGTTTCTCAGGAAATAAGGAGAAACAAAGAAAGAAAGTAAAATTAAAATGAAATATACAAAATGTATAAACAAACCCATCAAAAGCGCTTAAAGAAATCCACATAGCGAAGGACGAAACTAAAATAATAAAAAAGAAACTATGTGAAAAAAGTATAAATGCAGAGTATGTAGTCGAAAGATTAAGGTCCAACAACTTGAGGCATAAACAGATAAATTTACAACATCCGCTTGGAGTTAAACGAATAATATGGAAGTGAAAAAATAAGTGAAGGCTGCCTGACACAGGAAAGGATGGCAGGCAATGGAACGCAAGAAGACAGCTATAAATTTCAACTGAAAAATTAGGTGGGTAGGAAAATACATATTTTATGATGATGCTAGAACAATGAGGGTTCAGTTGTAATTAGATAGAAGTTGGTTGTGTGGAGGGGCTTTAGTTGCAAGGAAAAGAAAGTAAAAAGCAGAAGTTGCATTGAAAAAGCGACAAAAATGCTAGTGACAAAAAGGCAAAATAAAAGGTGTTATATTCAAATTTTGTATTGCATAGCAGAGGAAGCGGTAAAAATTTTTCAATGGAATCAGTATTAGGGACAATTGTGAGTTATTTATGAAATAAATTAATATAAAAAGGAGTAGAAAGGCAGGGATTTAAAAATGTCGCGAGCATAATCTTCCCAAACCTTAAAAAATATACGAATGCAGCGGTAGGGAAAGTTTGAAAGTTTATTTGTTAAATTTACACGGACGGAAGTGAAAAGGACTCCGCGGCATTTACTGAATAAAATAAAGGGTAGGGGAAAGGCAAGCAGGCAACCATTTTCTGGGTAGCTCAAATGCGAAGTTATTAAAATATTAAAAATCGTAGATAAAAGAGTAAAAGGTAAATATAATAAGCTAGGAAGCGAAGAGAGCAAGTTAAAGCAGATTAGCTGAAGTTCAAAATTATGAAAAAAGTGTTTTCATCAAAAAAGAAAAGTATGAGAGACCAGGAATATTTTAATTAGAAGACGCGTAATTTCCGGTGTTGCTTTTAAGGCGAGAATAAATCCTGCAGATACAGCTCACATAATGCATTCCATTTAATGAGCATAATTTGCAAGTGCAGTGTAGGAAAGATGGAAGGTGAGCTTTTCAAGAATGCTTGTGCAAAAAGGTTGTTATGGTTTTGAGTTAAACGAAGTCAGAGAAGCAAAAGCAAGACGAATTAAAGCAAGTTGGCACAATTGAAGTTGTAATCAAATGCGGCTACAATGGCTAACCATAAGCAAATGCATAACAAAAAGGAAACACGGGTGAAGAAATATGCAATCATAAAAATTATTTTCTTTCGATGGCGACTTTTACTTGGAATTTTTTATCAAGGATGTAAATAGTTGTAGCGGAAAAATTCTATAAATAAAGTAACCTGCTGTTCTCGCAGGCCCAGACTTGCCAGGGAATTACTATTGTATCTTTTTGATTGAAAATTGAATTTATTTATAAAAAGAAAGCAACAACTTGAAACATATTTTTTAGAATCTATTGAACTAGAATAGTACCTACTCAAGTTTTTCTAACCGAAAAGGAAGTTTAGCAGTTAAATTATTATTATTTTGAAATTCTCATGTAAGATTTAGTAAATAAAGGTTTATATTTTATAATTAGCAAATTAATCTCAATGTTGAATTAATCTTATTTTTATAAAAATCATAAATAATATTTAGTCAGTGCCTGTTATTGATAAAATCAGCGACGATAATATCAGAGAGATCAGTAATTTCTATTTATAAGAGTCAGCGATAACAGTTAAGCAGTTGCATATTTTTAGTCGCAATTTCAGAAGTCATTCTCATTAAATGTAGTAAGGGATCAGTCAGTGGCTATGACTAAGACGATGACTACTTTGGTGCGACTAAAACATAAGTCTTTGACTGATTTTTATTTATGAATTTAAAAAAATATTTAAATAAAAGTCAGATTCAAATTAAACGGTGACAGTGACTTTTATTTATAAAACAGCGAGAAATATAACTAAGTGATTTCTACTTTTCAGACAAGTCAAAAGTCATCGATAAAAAGGAGTCAGTGATTTTTATTTATAACAGTCATCGATAAAAATGAAACAAGCGCATAGTTGTAGTCACGATTCCAGAAATAATTCGCATTAATTGTAATAAGTAAGTGACCAATCAGAGACTACAACTAAGGCAATGACTTTCTTGCTGTGGCGAATGATTACCTCTGCGTTAATCGCAGCAAATGAGGCTAGATTGACGACTGCGACTAACGCGATGACTTCCGTTTTTTTTTTGCTAAGTCTTAAACATAAAAGCTTCAGACTAACTTTTAATGATGACTTTTATAAAAAAGTCGTTGACTAATTTTTACTTATGAATTTTAAAAAAGTATGCCTTGCAATAAACCGATAATTCTCTTTATGTTCGTGTTCCCTTAAGTAAATGCGATTTGCTTTTGAACTTAACTCAGCTGCTCCCTTTCTGATATGAGTGCCAAGTTAAATTGCCGTCTCATTTGTATTTTTATGCCCGAATTTTCCTACAAAATCTGTATGTTAATCTGCAAACTACACAAACTGCTTGCTGCCACATTTTCCCTTCCTAATCTTGTCCATCAAAAACTACAAATTACCTGTAATTTGTACGAAATCTCTACTCCTACAATGATGTAGAATTTTGCTAAGCCATTCAACTAAATGGCAAAACGATTAACAGAATCCGATTCCATTTATTATACGCATTATATCCAATTGATTTAGTGAAAGTACAAAATACTTAGAAAGATCTACCACAACCAAAATCCACCAGCTACCATTCATCAACGAAACCCTAATAAGTCCCAATGGATTTAGTCATTAAATCAATTAAGTTGTGATTCGAATTGGGGGAGATGGCAAGTGAAAGCGATGCGAGCTATGCTATAGCAAATAGCAAAAGAGGACACCAACTGTAGTATAAGCCGATACCGGAAATTCGTGCTGGAATTAAATTGAATAGAAAGTGAAGAGAAATACTTTGCGTGGCATATTTCGTGCTGAAATTGTAGCTGTGTGTGTGTGTGTATAGTAACTCAGTAAATGCCTGCCAAACAGTGGTATTCGTTCCTCCCAATGCATTGGTAATATTGAAGTGAAATCAAGCAAAACCGCTACAATAAATGCCGGTTACGTATACGCCATGGTGACGCATTGTCATTGCTAAAAATTTAAGCAAAATGCGGCGAAAGAGGCAGTAGGAAGGGCAAACGATAATATTTATAAAGAAAAGAATTGAATGAATGATTGTAGAATTATAGAATTAAACAAAATTGAGGCAAGAGTCTGGAAAGAGCAGAACATTTATGGCTCATTGTTGTTTTGTATTCACAGTGAGTGCCATAAAATTTAAGTGTATTCTGTAATGACAAGTGCTAGCATTACTATTGTTGTTGTTGGTGCTAAGTATGTTGCTATATTTTGCGTGCGTTTTATTTTCTAACAAAGAAAACTTCCCGCTGCACTTGTATTCCTTTTATTCTACTCTCGTGTTTCGCTCACATTAAGGATATTAATACAACAAAGCAAATATTGGAACATAATACTTAGACAAGAGTGATAGGCAAACAAAAGCAGCGAGCAGTGGACGCAAGATAATCAGTAGAGCGGGAATACAAATAATGATTGTACAAAATATATAGTCGAAGAAATGCAAAAAGCCCATTCACACTCTCGCAATTACGCAAGAATGCGAACTAAATGAGTGGGAATGTTGTTGCTTAATGACAGATGACAGGCTGAAGCGCAGGAAAGGCCTCCGAGAAAATTGATTGATATGTGTATAGCGAATGGTGGCTGGAGCCGCGTATGCGGGAAAATTCGTTTAAATGAATAAACGATTGTTAGAATTTGATATTTGATGTTACTGATATTTTTATCGAAATAGTTGTCGTCAAAATTCATTGGCATCGCCATCATTTCGTATTCAAAACCTGTTTGTTATCGCTCCAACTTTCAATAACCATTACTGTTGTTACGTTTGTTATTATTATTAGTATTATTATAAGGTATTAGTTGTTGCCAAGACTAGTACGGGTATCGGCGTCATTGCCTTAATTGATATTTTCATCGATACCAATAGTTTTATCAAATATTTTATCCAAAAATCGAATATCTATTGTTCTTACTATTACAGAGCAGTCATCTTTGCCGATATTTCTTTCAGTATGGTTATACTCTTTGACATTTTCATAGTTATAAGTATTGTTATTGACAAATATCGTAGATTCGATTAGATATGTTGATGGTTATGCTTCAGGTCGATAAATAGCATTCCGGTCATTTTAACTATTTGCTGGGCGACTTTACCGGATTTTGTTGAATTTCGAGCTGGTTAAACGCAGTGTGTGTGTAGAATAAGCTCTAATTTTATAAAAAATTAAAAAAATAAAATTATTAACTAACCAATAAAGGGTCGAAACTTCATAAAAATTCATTGTCGAATAGTTATAACAGTCCTATTCCTACACTTAACATACCAAATTGCTATTAACATCGCAAAATTTCATTGTTTCGCTTAAAGAATTTATATTAAATTTAAATAGATGGATTTATAGAATGAATACTGTAAATAACGTTTTTATTGCTGAGCTTTTTTCACCTAATATAATTTTGTTTTAAGCTGCAACTTTTTCTAATAACTTTTAATTAAAATCTTATCTTCCCCTCAATTTCTAGCCAAGTAACTTTTAGGTATTATTAGTTGATATTTTTAATATTAAAAGCTTTTACTGGTTAGTAAAGTTTTCTTCGCCATTTGCTTCATTTTAAATTATTCATTGCCCTATTTTCTATTACTCATACTATGCACTTAATTTTTTAATTGCGCCGGCAGCCTCTCTTCTATTGCCTTTCCTTCATTGTTCCTACCCATATCCTTTCCCCTACTTTTACTCATTAAAGTTTTAATTCATTTTTGTTGTTAAACGGATAGCAAACTGATTGTCATTTTATAATTATGAAAAATTTTCAAAGCGATTATAACAAGGCAGTTTAATTACATTTCCTTTACTTAGTATGGCCCACGACATGATTACTCAATTTCGTTATAACTATCATCATCATCACTTGCCACCCGCCTCGTGCTTGATTTAACTTTTGATCCCAAACAAAACTTTACTCTCAAATCGCTTCGTCAGCTCGCTGGCCTGCCCTTTCGATACTTTAATAGTAGAAGTCGCCTAGCCTCACTTTAGTTTTAAAAAGCAGCACACTTGTAGTTTAACTATCATTTTCACAACTATTTTTTTCTCTCTCACTCTTTCCACTCTTACGCGCTCCACCTTTCGCCCAGAGATTTATTCTACTCGTTCTCTGCTTTGAATCTACACTTAACGCTATTAAGCAGGCAAACGCTTTCATGTGCATTTAATGAGAAAATCATAAAAAAGTTAACAGCTATTGGTCACACTATTTTAACGAACTTTTTTTCTCTCGTTTTCTCCGCACATTCTCTATCCGTTCGATGAAATTTGTGTGCATGTGAGTGTTGGGAAAATGTTAATCCTTGATGAAGACTTCGAGCATAAAATGCAATTTTTACAATCTTTCGTCTGCCTGTCTGCCGACCTGCATATCTACAGCTGTATTCCGCGATTCCTCCTTTCAGCACATTGCCAACGCCATGCAGTTTTTCAGGCAGGCTGTTTGCCTGTCAGTTAAATAGTTGGTTAGCTGGTTGGTTTGTTAACCAACGAAGCTCATAATTGGTATGGTTCACTATCGGTTGCGTTTAACATCGCAATAAAGCGAGCAGGATGAAGTTGATGATTTCAATGTAAAAAAGTAGAGGAGAGAATAAATGCAATTAATAAACTGTTCAAAGAAATGCGCTAAGAGTTATGTAAGTGTCCAATGTACAACAATTTGGTAGTTAGCTACTATAACGCTTAGGTAAAAGTAAAAAAAAAAACAATACCATATATTTTTACCGAAATCAGAAGAGTCTAAAACTACAATACTTCAAAACATTTCTCACTTACTATGACATTTAATAATCAGAGTTTTTTCAATTCGTTGTAGTTCTAATGAAGAACATGAATTTTTTTTATTGATGTTTTGGTGAGATTAGTTATAGTTGCTGTTCTGATTAAGTAACCCTTAGACAAATTGTGCCTATTGTGATTCCAGTTTAGACAATACCCAATGAAATACAACAAATCGATGGCATTTATTGATCCCAAATTCCCACAGAATAAAAAAAATGTCACCCTCGCCAAAACAGCGCAGTGGCAAAGATACATAAATGTCTCTACTCTAAATCTGATCTTTATGTCGACTGCTACGGTAAAAATCGTTCACTGAAAAAGTCTTTCTTTGGAGATGTGTTTAGTAATAATTCATTTCTTAAAAAGCGAAATCGAGTAACAAAAATTCGTTCTGTAAAAATAGTTGTGAAATTTCAAACTTTTGGATATGCGGATCGGGATTAAATTCAAGAACAATTAATTTCATATAATTTCCATTTAAAATGTGAATTAATTTTTTTCTAAATATAGATGTTTATTTTTATCAACATAGTCCGAAAAATATTAACCTACATAAAAATTATTTAGAAAAGGCCCAATATTTATTTTCAAAATTTAGAATTTTCGGTATATTCAAAAGCAATACCTTTAAGTTCGTTTTATTTCTTTCGGCTCTATACACACTTCAGATAAAAAAAAACAGATATACCCCAAACTGACAGTTTTTAGCAATTTTCAAAATTTAATATTAATTTTCTTTTATAAAAAACTGTTTCATGAATATCTTTTCCATCTCTATAATTCGAAATTTTAAACTACGCACAAACATTTTTTTTTTTAATTTTAAAAACTTTCATACAAATTTGAAACATTCGGTTGTGCGGTTCGAGATTTTAGTAAACATCAATACATTTATGTAAGTTCTTTGCCTTTGCTCTTGCTAAAAACCATAAGTATAACCCAAATTTAGAAGTTTTGGCAATTCTTTAAATCTACTATTAACATTTTTTTAAATAGATAAATATATGTTTCATATTGCTTAGGAAACAAAATTCGATAATTTTCCTTAAAATTTCAAACGGTTATACATTACATGTAAGTTAATTTCCTTCGGGTTTATACAAATTCCCGCTCAAAATTATTGTTTTTTAAATTCTTTAAATTGAAATAATTGTTTTTTTTTTTACAAAAACGCATGAACGGGTGTATACTTCTATAATTCGATGTTTTAAACTTTGTAAAAAAAATTTAAGAAATTTCGAAATACTTTTATCAAAAGTTCTAGCTATAAAATTTATTTTTAACTATTTTTTTCATAAAAATAGATGCAGTAAATATTTCTACAATGCAATAACTTTGTCATAAAATAAAATAAAAAATTTCAATACTTATCATTAAAATTTGAAATTTTCGTTTAAGCGATTCCGAATTTTTTTGAGATCAATACATACGTATTTATGTCCGTGGAAGTATATTTCTATATATATATATATAGACGATGAAGATGTTATGACATTTTTTGTAGTTTTTAAATTTTTTTTTTTTATAAAAACGCTTTCATTGGTTATGTTTCATCTCTACCAGCTCTATAATTCGAAAATTTAAACATTATAAAAATTTGTTTTCAAAAATTCTAAAACTTTTTCCCAATATATTAAAACTGTCGGATATTCTTGTTGTTTTTTCACAGAAGAGTTTCCACATTTTTTTTAATCTTTTATAAGGAAGAAAATGAACGAGACCATCGACAGAAACAAAGCTCTTAAGATTCTAAAAAATTCAACGGCCATTTTCTGCTGCTTTAATACAAAAATTCGAAATTCGAAAATGTTTAAATTATCGTTGGTTGCCGGGCATGTGAATGGTGGAAAGGCGGATGGGTGTCGCCGAATGGCATTAAAGTGTAATTAAACGAAAGTTGCTGATGGCGGCATAAAAGACAAAGACAACAAATATAGTATTTTAAAAAACAACAACAACAACAACAGACGCAGAATAGAGATTACAGAGCACTGCTGTGAGACGAAAGCACACAATGCCAGCAGCGATTACGGGCAGCAAGAGCAACAGCAACTTGCAACAACAAAAAAGCAACAGTCACTCAGCAAGACAATACTGACACAGATTCGCAACGCAGCTAGATGTAATAGTGTTAGTGAGTGAGTTGAATTGTTGCAAAAGTGTAAAGGAAATGTTTAAATTAGGGTGGCAACACTGCGAAGGCACTTTACCCAACAATGCCAAGTCAACTGCAGACACAATAAAATTCGAGAAAAAAATAGCAAAAAAGAAAATACGTGTGTGAATTCTGTTGTGTAGGTGGGTGCTTGTGAAAGGAGTGGGAAGAGGGGACGCGCAGTATTGCAAATTAAGTGAAGTGTGGACGTAAACACTTCCGGGTGGCTAAAATGACATTAACACGTCGCTAAGTGACAGTGGCGGAGGTGGGAGCGAAAGTGTTGTATTTAGTTGCGCAAGGTGGGGAGTAAAACTGGAGAAAATGAATGATAAAAAAAAAATTTAATCGTTTAAATTACTTATAATACTGCCAAGTAAAAAAGCAAAAAAATTAAATCAATTTTTTTTTATATAAAAATTGATAATAATTGCTATTAAAAAAAATAATATGTTTACTTACTTTTTAAAACTAATATTATGCGAAGGAAAGAGCTACAAAAACTTAATTATATAAATATCGATATACATAGATGTCGATAACGATAAAAATATGAATATTATATTACAGCAGTGCAAACGATAAGGATAACGATAATAATAATAATTAAACTACGATAACGATATTAAAAAAATAGAATGATAGCAGTAACGAAATCGGTAACGATAACAAAAACAGTAAGGGTGCTGACAAAAAATAAATAATAACAATAGCAATAAATTTAAAGATAAAGCAACAATTAAGTTATCGATAACTATTAACACTTCGATAACGATAAATTTATCGATTAATGTATATTTATACAATATAGTTTTCGGAGATTGCTTGTTAAGGAAAATTCACGGCTTACAGCCAGAAACTGCTTCATAAATTTGAAAACAAATTAAAAATATAATTTCAAATTTTTTTGTTTGCAAATCTGAGGTTTCTAATTGTAAACTAATTTCTTTAAATTTTAATTTTCCCCCTTTGCAGCACTCTTTATAAACATTAATGTAAAAAAATACAATATTTCGAAACGATAAAAAAGTAACAAAAACTGAAAAAAACAAAATCAAAAATCAATTGAAAACGCATCGCTCGCGCGCCACTCCACGAAACCAGCCTAAATGTTGCCGTGGCGGCGACGAAGACGGTGCGTACAACAAATGCAACAAATACGTCTGCTATTGCAACTAAAATGTCGGACGTTGAAAGGGCACGCAGCGCAACAACGACCACGGCAAATACAGAAGCAGCAGCACCAGCAACAACAACAACTTCAACGCAGCGCGCAACAACCCACAACGAGCATCAGCAGCAGCAATACAATCAGAAAACTACAACTACAACTCCAGGCGCGGCAACAGCAGCAACGGTGAAATTGCAACATCAAGAAATCTATCACAATCAGCTCTACCATCAACAACAACAACAACAGCAACAACAACAACAACAATATAGTAAATCAGCAACGCAATACAATTACAATAGCAGCGCGGTAGCACAGCAACGTCAACAGCAACAACACCAACAACCACAACCACACTACCAACTGATTACTACAGCCGGTGGTGAGTTTGTTGACGGTGAGGACGACGAATCCTCCATCTTTGCCAGCTGCTTTGGTCTGCTGCTGAAAGTACTTTTCTCACCGCCTGGCCTGGTGGCGCTGGTTGTTGTTTATTCTATGCTCGGCGCGTGCATTTTTCCATTACTCGAGGCGCCACAGGACATCAACACTTCGGCAGCGATTGCGAAAAGTAGAGAGGAGTGTTTGCGCGAACTGTGGATTATAACGGGTGAGTGGGAATTAAGAAATTTGAATGCAAACTTTATATGTTTAATTTGAGAAATAGAGATAATAAGATAATGATAATGATGGTTGCCGATAGGGATGATGAGAAAGGAAGCGATTTTCCCACGGTTGGTGTGGATGAGTGGTGGAATTCTCTCCCAGCAATTCCGTGGGTCATGGACGTTTACATTCGTATAGATTGTCTCACATTTATTGTCAATCATGTGCCCAAAAAAGGACTAAACAAGAAAGAAAAAACTTTCAGTAGTTTTTTGAGTAGTTTTTCGCTATGACCAATGATGAAATTTATATGAATGAAATATTCTCGTTTCTTTTACATAAAAGTGTTTGCATTATAGAGCTTTAAAGCCAAGTAACGCCTATTTTCATGAATATTAAAGTACCTCAACTTTTGGGATTTTCTAATAAACAAAAATATTTTTAAAAATATCTGTTCGAAAATATCACCTCAGCCCATAAGGCTTAAAAGTTCTGCATACAAATATTTACAATAACAACAATGCAATTTGTTTACTGCCTTTGACCTCTTCTAAAAGATTTATTTAAGAAAAGCTTGAACAACTGAGCCAAAATTTGAACGACTTAGAAAAATAATATATCATTATTTGAATATTTCCAAGCTGACCGTTTAAGCTTTCAATGTTTTATTTGTTTTTTTTTTTAATATTGAAAAGAACTATTTTTATTTATAAAAAACTTCATTTTTGCAGTATTTTTCAAATTAATCAATACCTTAATATTTCTCGAAATATTTTAACGGGATTTAAAACATTAAAAATTGTGTATATCCCTTGATGAAACTGCAACTTTTTTATATAGACGCTTCTTTCCCATGTGTGTATATTTTTTGAAGTTAACCCCAAATTTTTTAAACCAAATTTTTTGCAGTACACAAATACATAAAATTTAGAACGTTGTACTCTTTGAGACGTAACAAAATACCAGGTAGTTGCTAGTATTGGCTCAACTTTTTAATATGTTTGTCTAAAGTAGATACTTTTTTATATTTTTTCGTTCGTTTATTTAATTTATAATTGGCTATTTCAATATTTTTTCAATGCGCTGCCAAATATTGCCTAATAAAATTATAAAAATTTTCACACTTCGTCGCCTTTGCATAATTCAACTATAATTGCTAAACAATAACGAGTTGATAGCAACAAAAAAACCATTGGTTTTGCATTATTAATCATAAATCGATTTAAATGAATTTAAGGCATGTAAACGGAAAAAATGTACAGTTTTTGTTTTGATTGCGTCGCAAATTTACAAAAAAAAATTAATAAAATGCCTAATAATTATAAAAGCTTGTTGTGATAATGAATGTTTTTAAGTATCAGCGCAATATCATATAATTTAATTAAAATTTTTTAAGGACCTAATTCTAATGGGCATGAAAAAGCAGCTAAATCAAAAGCAATCAAACAATGAAAAATAATTATGTAATGAGAGACTGTTGACAAAATTTACAAGGGGTAAAATAATAAAAATTAATAAAAAATAATAATAACAAAAATATTTGGCAACTCTTGCCATTGAGAAGAATTTATACCAAAGCTGAAAAAAATCAAAAATTAATTATCAGTCACCAATTAGTTACGTAAATTATAAATATTGAGTCATATAATGGACCAGATGGTGTTATTTTTTATTAATATTAGTAATGTTTTCATGCTATTTTTTAATAAAAGTAGTTCGTTCTATAACAAAAATTATATAAATGCAAATTTCAAACTATGTTAAAAATTTATAAAAATTTCATGAAATTTTCAAATTTTTTTAATTCGAATTTTTTGAACATTTTTGAGTACGCAGTTTTGTAGCAAATTCAAATTTAGTATTATACTATGCAAGAAGCTAGAAATTTTCGTCAAGTTTTCATGATTTTTTGAAATTTTGAAAATTTGGAACTTTTCTTTTCTTTGTTTTAACGCTTACACTTCATATGGCAGAAGATGTGCCCAATTGCCAGCAAAAAAAGAAAATAATAATCATCAACGGAAATGTTTTTGAAATCCAGCCGCTATATAGAAAATGCCTACACTTCAAAAAATTGGCAAATACCAACTGAAATTTTTAGCCACTTCATTATGTTAAACTTAAATAAGCTACGAACCTGCATATGAAAAAATTGTATAAAAATTCAAATTAAAAAGTTTGAAACTTTGGTGTAATTTTTTTGAATTGAAAATTGAAATTGAAATTTGTATGGTTTTTGTTCTGCTACAAAATAAAGTTTTATAAAAAATTAACAGCTTGAAGACTATTGGAAAAAATAAGCATATGATGAGTTATTAGAATCACTTTTTAACGAAATAAAAAATTATTCTCATCTAGCAACTGCTATGGAGCAACTTTTTCATTAAGTTTCTGAATTCGTGCAACGTTTTCAATTTATTAACTTGAGATAACAGTTACTTGTGATCATTGACCGAAACCTACTAACGACAGGTGAATGCCTGGTAAATATTTAATAAGCTGGCTTATTTTGAATATTTGCTTGCTTTGAGTTTTTTTTTTGAGTTCATAGGCTCGTTCCAACCAACAAGGTTAAAAGAATATCTAAAGTATAAATTTAAGAATTTCTCAAACTACAATTCAAAAACATTTATTTGCGAGTATAAAATTAAAGCGTTGGAGCCCCCTTATTTGCTATCTTATTTAGCAGCTAAAATTAAATTATTTCACTTTAGCAATTTTTGAAGTTTTTCGCAAATTAGACCACTCAAAATAGTAAAATAATTCACAGTATATTTGCGTGAAAGTAATTGAATTGAAAGTTTTTAACAACAACAGAGTTTTCATATTGTGATAATAAATTTAAACAAATATAATTGCCAAAAATTCGCACTCATACAAATCCACATATGTAGCCACACAATAATTGCTAATAAATATCAAATAACCGTAAATTTGATTTACTAACTTAACTAGACTTTAACCACAGAGTGTCACATTTAATTTCAAAAATCAACAACCGCAACCACAGTCAGCATTATTAGCTAACAAATTGGTCTATTCAGTAAGCTTCTACTCTCATTTTCAAAATGGGTAATTTTCAAATAAATCACGGCAACACATACATCCTTGGATATATGCACATATTTATTTGTATTTTAGTTTAATGTACTTTTGAATATAGGTTTAAGCGAAAGTTTTGTACCACCACCAAAACCACTTCTACCGCAAATTTTGTGAAGATGATTGTTTTGCGTTCACTAAACTACGTACTCGTAAATGGTAAGGCACAATCACTCTAATGACAAGTTTAGACCGAAATTTTCTGCAATTTTTTGTTGGAAGACTAAAGCATAACTAAATTTTTACTGATTTTGGTAAGCGAAAGTCTTTTGCTTTCACTAAAGTTTTCTGTTGTCAGTCTACCAAGCATAATAATTATAACAATAGCTTGATGTTTGGCCGAACTTCTCCTACAATTCGTGGTATGCGACCGACTACTCTGAACGGCAGATAATTTTTTAAAAAATTTTTTTCATGACCGAAATATAATCGGCAGTTTGCTATTGACCGGCGGGGCGAACGATATTAGAAAAAATCTTTTCTATATTTTTTCTTACCCCACCTGAGATTTGAAACCGTTCGGGCACACGCTACACACACTCGGCTACGCCGGCCGCTCTGTCTATAAAGTGGCTACATATTTTATGATGAATTTGTTTGCAGATCGAAAAACTGCACTTTGTTTTCATCAACAATTTGTCGCACGCTAAATTACATAGCTCTGGCAGATTCATATCAAAAAATAAATTCTATGTAATTAAATAATTGTAAGTGGTAATAGTAGTGGTTGTGGTTGTGGTAATAAATGCGTGTAATTGTCATGTAGTTGAATTTATGATAAAAAAAAATAAACCAAAAACTAAATCAATTACAATGCTTCAAACGGACTAATTTGTACTTCAAATTACGGACAATTTTTCAGTTGTGGTTTTTATTAGATAATTATTTTGAACAAATTGCGTTTTTATTAAATTGTCGGCTTAATTATTTTACAATTTGTAATAATAGAAATTTAATGAATGCAAAAAAGCTGTAGCAAGTGAACTATTTAGAAATATATACAATATGCAACGAGGTTAAAATATTTAATATTTTTGTAGCCGCATGGAATGCCGCTTTTGTTTGTGAAATGCCGCATTTCGCTGGTTAATTGAAATATTAAAACTATATTGACTACAGCGAATTTAACGAATTTTTATTTTATGCATTTTTGTTTTAATTGTCTAGCTATCTAAATCCAGCAACACAAAATAGTAGCTAGTTTACAGTGTTGCGTATGTTAAGTGAAGAGTGAGGTTAGAATGTTGCTAAACTCAAATGTGCCATCCACTTGTATTTATATACATAATTACATATTTACATAAGTGGGTTGTCTGCTCTCCATGTACACCACTCGACAGCCTCTTTTTGGGCCAGCTAAGCTGACATTGCATAGACAGCAGAGTGATGTTCAACCTTGCCGCATTTTGTTGCTGCTATTTACAGCACATGCAGACATCAACATATTTTCTGTAATTGTGAATGACCTGTAGGGAAAGAAACTGGCATTGAAACATAAGATGCTGGTGGATTTTAAATAAAGGTCAGAATTTTTTTGATCAAAAAAGTGTAATGCATTGAATATTTCCAAATTTAGATTCATATATATGTATGTACACATATCTAGTAAATTGGGGCACTCAAAATGTAGCAGTTTTGGTTATTCTTCTTTTTTTTGTTTTATGTTTGTTATTTTTTATATTAGTGCAGCTCTTTATATAACAAACACCGTGTAAATCCCTATTTCAAACTTCGTCGAGAAAATAGGAAAAATCGAGAAAATGTCATACAATTTCCAAATTTTGTAATTAATTTCCATGCCCCTATTTTTCGAAGATTTTTTTACATTTGCGATAACTTACATTTTTCAAGACCTAAACAAATTATTATAAACAACTTTAATAATATAAGTCACAAAATAATAATTATCGATGACTTGCTAAAAATTTCACACATGTCAAATACTTTTCTAACATAACTCTTAAAATATATGACTTATAATAATTAACACAAGCCTTTAATGATTCTTATGAAAATTTGAATGACTTTTTAAAACTCATCCCTCAAACAATTACACTGTCTGACAAGAAATCTAACCTATGATATCTGGTCATCAAGACATATGTAAAATTTTCTTGTGAATATCTCCGAATATATCCGAATATAAGAATATAATTTGAAAATGTGAAAGAGTTCTTGAAATGTAGCTAAATTCAAATTTTTGGGGATCTGAAAAAAGTTATGTAACTTAATTGTAATTATCTCAGAACGTACTTTGACCGATTTCAAATTTGGTTTTGTTCATGTAAAGTTAATAAAATTTCTTGCAATTTATGTCAGTAATATTTTCTAACAGGGTTATTGGTTAAAGCGTTATTCAGACTTTTATCGAAAGTTTTGCAAAATTTTTACTAAAATTTCAGAAAAAATATCGCTTTTGGTGTCAATATAATCATAAACATAAAGACATATTTTTACTCCCAGCGCCATCCTTAGGGTGATCCTTTACAAATGAAAAAAGATCCCGCTTTTCAGAAGTTATAAACAATACAATAAATTCTCCGGGACTTTAATTTGTACTAAAATTAAATAAGTGGGATTTGTAAAGTAAAAAAAATACAGTAATAAGGTATGCGAATATTTGACAATGTAAATTTATATGCAATAGATTTTATGTATTTTTGCCTATACCTCACAATTTCGTCAACCTTTTTATATTCTGGCTGCGTATTTGGATTCGCGCAACGTTTTATATCAGATCTCCTGTTTTTCCGAAAGAGTCAAAAATTCTTGAAATTTGCGTAGATACATCGCAGGTCAGACACTTTTAAAAATTTTGTATACTTTGGTCACCTCTGGACCTCTGATTTATTTTTGAGCATTTTCGAAATATTAAATTCAGTTTTGGTGTGAGATTCTCATTTCGCTAGTATACCAAATATTTGCCACTAATTTTCGTTTAGGGCATTCGTAGATAAATACATAATTGTGTAAATTAGCTAAGATATACGTGACGTAAATTAGAACGCCATCAACTGTTAAAGACAATCATCTGTCATGAGAATTAAGGCGGGCATACAAATATAAGTAGGAGAGGCGCTACAAGGCCACAACACAGGACATCCTAAACACACTTGGATATTTGTTTATAATATATTGTATGTAAATATATCAGTGTGCCCTTGTGTGGCTATATATTTTGAAATACAAATGTCCTTACATTATGCTACTACTGCTAATTCACAAGACCTTCGAACACAACTTGCGCTGTGCCTACTGAGATCGGTTGCATGCAGAAATGAAACTGCTCATCCCGCTGGCACTTAGATGTTTGAGCAGATATGTATACATTTCAAATACCTACATTAGGATGATCCAAAAATACACTGGAAAATTTTTTTCTTTTTTGAATCTTTACGCACTCGCCCGCCATATTGGAACTGTTGGAACGGTAAAAAATAAACAACTTATGATCCAATAAAAATATAACATTTCATAAATGTCCAGTACATAAATAACTAGATTAACTATTTTTTCTGTTAACTAGTGAGACAAATAGAAACAAATTGTCATCTATTTGAAAATGTTATCGTAATTTTTCTCATAGAATTTTTTATTCACAAGAAGTCTAAGATCAATACTAAGTTTACTAATTTCAATAATAATATTAATACGTTACAGAATATTTTTCAACATTTCTTGCTGGTTAAGATTACCCCAAAAAAAAGAAAATATAATATCATAGCTTTACGGCATGGCCGTTTTGAAAAGTTGAAAGCCTTTAGGTTTAATCAAAATACAGTCCATGTTTGAGCAAAACCCGCATAAATTCAATTACCAAACTTTATGCAAATTTAAAACAAACAAAAAAAAAATATTAATTAATATTTCAAACTTTTAAATCAAAATTTTTAGAAAATTGTTGAGTATGCAGCTTTATAGTCTAGTTAATTTTAGTATTAAAAGATATAATACTCAATATGCTAAAAGAATCCATTGATTTTTGACAATTTTTTTTGACATTGACTTTTGACAATTTTTTTTCTTGGTCTCTTATATAAAAAAAAATCGTTCATGCGTTATGAGGAGAAAATGAGCAAGCGGCCACAAAAAGAGAATTATTAAAAATCAATACGCTTCTTTAAACCTATCATTTTTGCACTAGCATTGAATGGGCGGCAAAACTGCATACCCAAATTTTTTCTAGGAATTCAGAATAAAATGTGTCGAAGTTTTGATGAAAATTGGTTGTGTTTTATTCAAATGTGCAGAAACTTCCAAAGTTGGGATTGTAGAATGAACTGTGCTTTTATAAAAAATTAACTGTCGGATCTAATAAATAAATTTCTGTTGTACAGTTATGAGAAGCGCTATATATCGAAAACATTTTGGAGTTATCAAAATAAGGCATATGCAATGAAGCTTGGCAGACCGACAGTTTTCTACGAGTGAAAAAGTTTATAGAATCGATTTATTTTATATATAATAGAGAGTCTTTGCATAATACAATATTTTCCCCCACTTCTACCCTACTTTCAATTTAATTTACTCCATTTGTTTTCGCTTCACAGAAAAATTAAACGTCCTCTACGAGCGCAACTGGTCAACATTGGTGCACGAACAGTTGCGTCGTTTTGAAGATTCTATTGTGGCAGCGACGCGTCATACGAACAGCAGTAGCACCGGCGGCGGCATGTTTGGTGGCAGTGCAACAGCGCTACAGCGCTACGGCAGCACATTCGATGCGACAGCGGATGCAGCGATGTTGCCAACACATTGGACTTTTGGTGAGGCGCTGCTCTACTCAGTGACTGTGATAACGACAATCGGTAAGTGCAAAGGACTGAAGAGAAATGCATGGATAGGGAAATTTAAGAAGCATGTATGATAAATATTTCACTGAAAAATTTAATTTCTCTTTAAGTGTTTTGAATATTATGTTTTAAAAAGACTGAAAAGACTGAATCATATCTGGGTAATGTTGGAAGCGATCAAGTATAGGTTTCTTTGATCGTAGTCGCCGTTTTTCTATATATTTTTGCATTTTTAGAATATTTCCTAAAACAACAGAGGATCAAAACTCTGGGTACCATTTAGGAAAAATTTTTAACACAGCCGTCTTAAAAAGCAGTTGTTATATTTTTGTAAATAAACTGCATTAAAATTTTGTAAAGTATGATGGATGGCGATATTCCGCGTAATGATAAATTTTTATTAGAAACTACTTTTCCAAAATGTTTACATGTGCCAAAATACCCTTTCAAATACTGCGTAACAATTTCACGGTCATTGTCTGGGGCGTTCTCAGGTCAAACTTTTTATGATCATATTAGGAAGTTTAAAATTTTCTAACAAGTGGACAAAAAGAGTGAAAATGATATTTGAGCGAAATTTTTAGTTAGTTCATTATAATAGAATTGCAAGATAAATAGTTTTATAAAGTATTTTAATCCACTAGTTCCCTCAAAAAAGTACCGTTTTGATTTTGTTTTTAAGTCTGAATAGATTGAAAATAAGGGGATTAAAACATTCTACAAAATCATTCACCGGAAAATTTCCCTTGGCATCTTCTCAGACAAAATTTTATATAAATTGAAGTAAAAATAATATAAAAATAATTTTTAGGGTTTCATTTATTGACATTTTCAAAACTAACAAACAAAACTACAATGGACCAGATATATTTAGAGAGGGGGTATACAAAATGACCTCCAAAAATTTGTGTTCATAAATATTGAGTGCTTTTATTCACACAGTGATTATCATAAACAGTGACATGTTTCGAAAGTTATCTCATTTAAATTTTATCTTTCGTTAATAGTTAATTTTTATAATAACACCGTTCGTCGTACAGTAACAACCCGTATATTTTTTATATAAATTTATAAAAAGTTTTTATACAAATTTCAAATTTTTGCACCAAAAATGTTTTTTTTCGGCACGCATTTCTATAGCCTATTCAATTTTAGTCTAATAAAATGCAAGTTTGAATATAAACAAAAATCACATTACTTTTAATTATTTCTTTTTTTTTTAGCAATTTGAGTCTTGCACCTACTAAAGTTGAATATAAAATTTTGAAATTTCTTATTAAAAAGCTTAAAATGTTTAAGAATTCTTTTTTTTTAATTTTATTCAAATTTACACAACAATTTTAATATGAACTTTTCCGATTTTTATTCTAAAGTGAGCTCGACTTTCATGAAAAATTAATTAAAAGCTTAATAAGTAACAAATATGTAAGAGGTCAGCACGTCTCTACCGTACTTGAAATTTTTATTAAAAAAAAACCTGCACATGAAACAATCAACATAAACTCAAATGAACCTATTTTTCTAGTCATCTATAGAAATATTAAAAGAGTTTGTTAAATGTTAGCCCAAAAATTCCATAAAGCCAAATTCTGTATTTCTCGGTAGGGATACGTCAAACAGAAACTTTTAGGATCAGTGGACGGGGCTTGGAAATGCTTTCTGTGAACGTGTTGCACTCGCTAGATGCATTTTAGGTACTACACAAATTATAATAAACTTCCAGATAATCAATACCTGAGATATAAATCAGGTCACACTTTATTCAAAATTTGAGCTTTCAGTTGCATACACAGAACCCTTTATAATTTCCCATGATCACGCATTACGTGATGGCATAATCGCTGCGGCGTTCAATTCGTGTCACCGTTTAGCAAATTTACCGATTTATTGACCTGTTAACAAATTACGAAGCACAGATTAAATTACGGCATGCTGTAAACAACTAAAAGCAACAAGAACACACGCAGGCAAAGGCAAATGCAGAGCAGCATACGCAACGAAATATAGAACAAAAAAAAGCAACTGCCTCAGGTAAAATCATACACAAAATTGTAGAGGATGGACTTGCATGAGCAAAGTGAAAACACAAACAAATACATAACTGCCTGCCTACCTATGTATGTACGTTTGCTTGTATGAAGCTACACACTCACGCAAAAAAAGCAAAATGCTGTTGAGAGCCCCGTTTCGCATAACTTCGGGGGATTTTCATTTAAGTGCTGAAAAACTGAGATTTTTATGCGTAAATGCATTTCACTTGCTGCTGTTGTCATATACGAATTTTTTGTGCATGTATTTGTGAACAGCTGTATTGTTGCATTGCTGTATTGTTGGGGCAGCGGTCCAAGGTTATGCAAATGAAAAGGAGAGGCTGCTTTTCAAGCCACATATGGATAGCAGAGTGGCAGGGGAGTTGTGAGGCAGCATACAACTATTTGCACACCCAGTTGCTTGTTGCGGCAATTGCTTGCTACTCTCCGCCTCGTCCTCATCCTCACCCGTTCGGCCTAGCCACTTGTGCAACCCCAACGGCACTGGCACTGACCGACTGCAGGACTGCAGTAAAATTGAAGATAAACATTTGTCTTTTGTTTTGTTTGTTGAGGGGCGCTGCTGCCACGTGCAGCACGAAGGGCAGGTGTACCGATATTTGTATATATTGTACATACATATATACATTTGCAAGACACATATGCGCAAGGTAATATATTCATTTGTGCTGCATTCGCATTCATGCGCTTTTGACCACAGACCAGCCAAGGGGTATGAGTTTCAAGTGAATATTTATACAATACAAGCATCAGCCTCCGACACATGCACTCAAAATTATTTTCATGTTTATTTCATACAAACTCACACACGCACATGTGTCTGTATTTTAGTAGCTATTAGGGGGGCAACAGCTCTGTAGGATTTTGTGAAAATATGCGCTCCATTCTTAGTTTCTATGAGGTCGAGGTTAACCTTAAAGGAATTGCAAAAGGCATACAATTTGATGGTAATTTTAGATATGTTTATAGCCTGTTACAGTAAGAGATCAAAAAGCTGCCTAATTGTTGTGCATCATAGCCGTCAGTGAATTGCCTATTTTTCCAAATTACGTATACGCCCATGTGTCCCTTAGTTGGTGCAAATATGTAAACATTCAGGCAAATAAAGGTAAAGCAAATCCAATGGTATGAATTCACTTCAAATATTTTGAAAATAAATAAATGAATAAATAACTACTTGGCAGGATATGGGACTCTATAACCGTATTTACTAATTTTTCGGCATTAATTTGTTTGACATTATTACGATTATTCAGGTTTGCAGTTATCTGATGGCATGCTGTGGCTTTTTCGCAATTTTAATTTTGAAGGAAATAACAGGCAACTTTGCATTTTCTCGCAATGAAATATTTTGAAATTTTGTTGATTTTTGGTAGTGGACGTAAATATGTAGATACCCTGAAATTCTAACGATTAAAAATCGCAACGATTTCGATTACAATTTCAAATATATTTTATCAAAAATTTAAACAATAGCATTAAAACTATTTATATTACAATATAAAATATATTTTTTAACATTTTGCATCTATAATTTTTTTCAAGTTTTAGTTTTGAATTAATTTGAAAATAAAAATCAATGAAAATCGTAAAGATTTGAAATCGGTAGATTTTTAGAACGTGCCTATAGATCAGAAATATTGCAGGGTTGCAATATTTTGGTACAAAAGTCGAAATTTTGAATATTTTGGTTTTGGTAAATAACTATAATTTATGCTGTTAAATTTTCGAAGCAATAATAATTCCTTCTATGCTATTGAAACTCTTCGCATGCTACAAAGAGTTTTTCTATCATTCATATTTTTTTTAAACATCCCCAAATAGTATTAAAATTTTTTAGAGCAGCGACAGTAACGGTTTCAGTTTTTTTAATTTTTTCTCTAATAAGAAAAATTATTATTTAATCTCAAGTTGGTGAATTTAATTTTTTCAATAAAAAATAAACTTAACAATTCTTGGATTTAACATTTTTTGGTCATAATAAACGCAAAGGAAATTTATATTTGATTGCAGAATAGCCACAACACTAATAATACGAGCTATGTTTTATGATCGCAAAAAAACACAAAATATCGATAAAATATGATCGCAAAAATTTAAATCCAAAAACAGCGATTATTTTTGCAATATTTTTAAGTAATTTGCTTCATAAGCGATTTATGAAATTTATTTTGAACTCAGTATCGATATTTTGTGAACCGAGTTTTTTTAAATTCGATATATATTGGTACCCGATTCTTTTAGAGCTTTGCTGTGAAAGAGTTTCATTACGATACCCTCACTGTAATACTTATATTGTGAGCTAGATATAGCGAATGGCTATCAAATAAAGTGACAAGAAATCTATTAACATTTTGATACTTTGTTTTTGACTTGTTGAGAAATTCAGATACGCACCGAGCATGTGAACAAAATTTGAATTCGTTATTCCGACAGCTTTCAATCAATATTTCTTAAACTAAATTTGAGAGAGGATGGCGAATAGATTGTATTTTTTCCTGCCGGAAGAAAAAGCAACAAAATGCTAAGAAAACTTTCAATCAATTTAGTCTGTGTATATAAACAAACGAATTTTGCTGAGTTTTCACTCTTCGATCATTCAATATAATTCAGCAGCACAAATATCCGCCGGAAGCTTACAATCCGCATATTTAAATGGATATATATATTTTACTTGTATACTCGTATGTGCTTCGGCAATGCAAAGCTAAACTATGGCCATATTTGTGGAATACCAAACTAGTCAGGACATGACAGGCAAGCATTTTAAATACAAGCCACAAACTATTTTATCGACACGGCTTCTGCGCTCCATCTCCATATAAATAATCGCCTGCTGACTTATTGTAATATGACCCTTCTGCTCCAATACCAGCAGGCCGTTGCAACAACTATGTAGATAGCTAGAGATTGTACGACCACAATAAAGCGTCTGGCATGTCCTGGCGTCACACATCTTTACCAACTGAATGCTGTGTTGGTATTAGCGCTATGTGATTGTGCCACAAAATGTAGTCGTTGACGAAACTAAGAGACTTCACTGGTTGACCACAACTACTAAGTTTGTTTCCGCTACTTCCTTTATTGATATTGCTTCAGTATGTATGTGTGTATGCCTATTGCTTGTTGGTTCTTCGTGTTACTTTAACTGGTCAATCCCTGCAGTAGATTCTACTCTTACTCTGCTTCCTGCCTTCTATATTCTTGTTACCTACTCCATTACTGCTTGATGCTGCTGCTGCTGCTATTTGATAGTCCAAATATGATTCGTGTTGCAGGAATGTAAATATTTGCTGAATGCTGTTATTGCTAAGTGAAAGGAAGCGTTTAATTTTATTATTTGCTTGAACGGTATTACCCTGAGGCTGCTGGGAAGAAGAGGAGGTGACGCAAAAGCAGATTGCACTGTAAGAAAATACTAGCATAAGAGACAAACAACAAGAATACCCAACAGAGACATTTTAGGTTAAACCAGCGTAGAAGAAAATACTCCATGAAAGTATTTGTGAGTTCTGCTAGCACTGATAAAGCTTTATTGGGGAATAGTAGGCAACCTAACATTCAATAAGTAATATATTCATAACTCGCATTTTGCGTAGTTATCGATATACTAATCATTATCGGCGTTTTTATCGTTATGAATATCGTTGTAATAATATTTTCTTATGTAATGCTGCTAACCGTTGTACAATTTTGTTTGCTACCAACGTGCGTATTACATCTTCATCGATGTATTTGACGTCATATATATCGTTATCGATATTATAGCATTTATCGAATTCACTTCGTTTGTATCACATTTTTATCGTAAATAACTCCATTATCGCATTTGTTTATTACCAACAGACGTATGCTCATATTTATCGACGTGATAGTTATCGTTATCGATATTATCATATTTAAAGGGATCACTTTATATGAATCGCAGTGTTGTCGCTAATAATACCGTTATAAATACAAGCTCTTTTCTACCAATATACGTATCAACATCTTTATCGATGTATTTGACGTCATAGTTATCGTTATCAATATTAGCATAAATTTCGATATCGCTAATAATACCGTTTTAACACTTTTTTCACCAACATATTTATAAACATTTTTATCGATGAATTTTACGTATCGATATTATCATATTTATCGATATCATTTCATTTGTATCACTATCAATACGTATTGTTATCGATATAATTTATTCTGCTGAAATCTTTAACTTTAAGTGTTAATTTTAATGTAACAATATTAAACAGACCCGACTGTATTTGCTGTTACAGAAATCTACCAACTCCGTTTCAATTTTCAGGACACAGTTGGCTCTTTTGCCTCTTATAAATTTTTTACCAATACGACGAGAACAATTTGTAATCATCAAATATTGCAACAAGACAATTTCAATCATTATAAATTTAGTCATACCGGTTACTCAACTTATTTTGATATGTGAAATACTATTGTAATATTTTGCATAACAAACCATAGCACGAAATTTACGCCTTTGATATTTTTTTAGTCATTTACTCATGCAATTTTAGAAATGAATGAATTTTAAAAATCACTTTTCAATTAAGTAAACTCGCTGTAAATACAACTTTCCATTTATATCTCTACTTCTTTCTAGGCCATGGCAGTTTAACACCCCGCACGCCTGCCGGCAAAATCGCCACCATTTTGTATGCACTGATTGGTGTGCCGCTTATGTTGATGTGTCTCTCCAGTTTGGGTGCGCTGCTAGCCGAGGCATTACAATGTACCTACGCGCGTATCTGCTGTCGGTTAGCGAGACATCATCAACAGCAACACCAACACCAACAGCATCACCACAAGCACAATCATCAACAGCGCCAACAGGAGAAAGAACATGGCGAAAAGCAAAAACATCCGCCAGAGGATGATGATCTCTATCAGCAGCAAACACATCACCTACAAGTGACAGGCGAGAAGAGCGGTCATCTGCTGGAGGCATCAGCAGGCCTAGTAGATGTATCTGGTGGTAGTGGTAAATATGGGAGGCGTTGCAGTGCGAATAGTTTGGATGATGGAGCATTGCTGAAGCGTGGTGTGGGTGAATGCCAGCAGGAAAAAGGGCATGAGGTGAGTGAAAAATGCATACATTTTTTTTTTTTACTTACGTATGTGAAACGCAATAGTATTAATGGTAAAAATCCTGATTCAAAATAAACTGATGGGAAAAAATTGAATAAAAATATACTGTGCAAATATGTGTTTTTAAAAATTGTGCGGCAAGTAGAAGGAAAAATAATAATGGAAGCACAAGAAGTTGATCTACTGCTAATATTTTTCTTCCAAAATCCATTAGGTGCTTTACAAAAATTGCTTAGAACCAGGAATTTGAGAAAGATGTAATTTATACTAAGGAAACATCATGGCACCTTTTTCCTACACAAAACAAAAAAATCATTCACCGTAGGTATATCTGCAACGTTAATTTCTTTCTTCCTGACGCTAGCGCTCAGCCTTTTACATATATTAGACTTCATGCATATTTTTCTGCCGCCCTTTCTTTCTGCTCTATAAACATTAGCTTTTGATATAAAATTAATAAACTGGCTCGTAAATAAAACGGCGTAAATGGAAACCAATATCTTAAGGCACTCCGGCTTACTTTATTGCGCCCTTTATCGTTCGTTATTAATATATCGAAATGGCTAAAAAGATGCCGGCTTAATAGAATTCTTGCTCACCCACCGTATGAATGTACTAACTTTTCGCATATTTATGAATGTACTGTAGCCACATCTATCTAACCCTAAATTATATTTTTCTTTCTGTTACTAATTTTCAACATCATCTTTTTATCACGTCGCTCACACTCCTTTATTATTTTCTCAAATTTTCTGATAATTTTTCAACATGCATTCTCTTGCCTCGTACTTGTTTACTGCCACTCGAATCAATTCATAGAATCAAATGAATCTACTGGGACGCATTTACGACGAATTAACGTTTGCATAATACATTTACATATACATACATAAATATATGTACACAAACTTGTGCTGCTGAGAAAACCCCTCTTCTGATCTGTGTGTGTAAGAATACATAAACGAGTACACCTATGGCCAAAATAATGGGAACACAACTACCTCGCCGGTTTTTTATTTTTCTTTTGTCTAATTTTGATTAATTTTTAATTAATAAGTCTGTGGTTTATTTCACAACAAAAATCACATAACATTCAACTTTAAGGCAATGAAACAGTTCAGCACTTTTGTTAAAATTTCAAATTTTAAATTAGATTCTTTGAACAGCGAGATAAAGATTTAGTGAAAGTATAGACACCAACCACGTGGCTATTTACGTTAAAAAAAAAAACAGAAAATTAAACACAATAATATTATATAGTAAATAAAGGGAAATAAATAAAATAAAATAAATTTCAATTTCAACAATGTAAATTAAAATAATCTAAAAATAAAATAAAATAAAACAAATATAATGTAAAATAAAATAAAATAATATAACAAATTAAAAAAAATGTATGTAAAATAAAACACAATAAAACGAAATAATGTAGAATAAATCAAAATGAATAAAATAAGAATAATTAAAAAAATAAATAATTAAATACAACTAATGAATTAAATAAAAATATAATATAAAATAAACGAAAACCAAACAAATAAATTAAATGGAACTAAAATTTAATGTAATTAAAAAAAAAATTATGTAGAAAAGTTAAGAAAGTACAAGTAATTTGAAAAAAATTAAATAAATAATATAGGATATAATAAATGCAAATAAAAATATTTAAAACAAGTAAAAACAGCGCTGTCTTCGGCTATGCCGAAGGCTTCATACCTTTCATGAATGGAAGAATAGTAAAAAACGTGTTATTGTATTAGAATTTCGCATTACCTATAGTTAAAAGCGAAAATTTCCTTCAAATCAATAAAAATAATTCTAGTAAAGGCATTGTTATAAATTATTTAATGCTTTTCCTTATGTAATTAAAAAGAACTATGTTTTAAGAAGGGAATGGTTTTTGAATATTTTTAATATCGCATCGACGCTTGATATTTAACATTTAAAAAATACAAACAATTAAGTATTAATATGTAAGACCTACATATGTCGGTCTTTGAAAACAGTTATCAGATCCGTAAATAGTTCCCAAACGTTTAACGCTATGATTCATGTGATATTGCGCTGAGCTTATTACTTTTCGCAATAAATATTTGTCCTGAATTTATCTTGCCGATTTACACTGTGAACTCCGATCTTGATGAATACTAATATATAGCTAATAATGGTTGATGTTTGTGCAAAATTTCAAGCCTTTAGCTGTTTAAATGGAGGAGTTATGGTGCAAAATGCAATATCTGAACAATCGGTTGTATGGGAGCTATATGTTATATTTCTCCGATCTTCATGATTTTCAATACTGATACGTAGCTAATAATGGCTGATATTTCTGCAAAATTTCAAGTCTTTAGCTGCTTAAATGGAGGAGTTATGGCGCAAAATTCAATATCTGAATAATCGGTTGTATTATATGTTATAGTCACCCGATCTGGCCGATTCCGACAAATGTTTAATCATTTGTACAACGACACCTGCTCACCAAATTTCATCAAAATAGCTCTAAAATTGAGGGACTAGTTTGCGTTCAAACAGACGGACAGACGGACAGACGGACAGACAGACGGACATGGCTAAATCGACTCAGCTCATCGTCCTGATCATTTAGGTATACTTTTTGATGGGTCTATCTCTTCTCCTTCTGGCA
This sequence comes from Anomoia purmunda, assembly GCA_951828415.1. Lineage (NCBI taxonomy): Eukaryota > Metazoa > Arthropoda > Insecta > Diptera > Tephritidae > Anomoia > Anomoia purmunda. The sequence continues at coordinate 114,526,073 of OX639997.1, forward strand.
CTTACAAACATCGGACCAAACTTAATATACCATTTCATTCTCATGAAAAGTATAACAAGATAAAACAATATACAAAAAATAAACTATAATATATTAAGAAACAAAAAAATAACACATATGTATAATAAAAAAATAAATAGAATATATAACAAAATGCAGTACTCAATAAAACCAAATTAAAATAAAATTTAACTTAAAAAAATTTTTAAAGAAAAATAGGTGAAAAAGTGAAAGTAATTAATAAAATAGAATAACAAAAAAATGGAAATAAAATAATTTAAAATAAATTCAAAAATATAAAAAATGAACTAAGACATATTAAAAAACAAAAAAATATTAAAAAAAACATTAAACAAATATGTACATTAAGGAATAAATAAAACAAAACAATATATAACAAAATACAATATGCAGTAAAATATCTTGCTTTGTTGTTGGTTTTTTGTTTTTTTTTTTTGTTGGCAGAATTGGAATTGGTATTCAGCAATTGGTCGCCGGGCGAATGCTAGTTGTTATTAAAGATTGAACGTAACTTCTATAAAAACTGTAGAACTTCACTTTTATATAAAGAAAAATTAAAAAGCGAAAATTTCAAAACTTGTGAAACCAATGTGTATCTATTTTTTTAGCCACTGGTGTGCATATTTACTATGCATATTCGAACGTGCTATCATTTTCGTAAATAAAATCTTATCATACTCCTCCTCTTAAGTCTTTCGAATGAATTTCCGCTATGTCGAGTATTATAGTTCCATCATTTTGCCATCCTCTTTTGTACTATTTTCTTAACGCTTGTTAATACAACAAAAACACATCTGGAATCCTGTTTTGTTTCTTCATTTAAATGCGTACTAAATATGAACGAGTATAACTGTATGATGTTTTGTCGTAAGCCATTATTTATTCATTATCGCTTTACGCCATTTCTTATGATTGCTAATAAATATTTGATACATTTTGCTTATTAATTTGATATTTGTGTAGACGCTCGTTGGGTCATCAGCGTCAGATGAGTTGTATGTGGCTAATTTACAGGCCTCCCTAACCTAACTTATGTAACCAATTAGCATACCTATGGTAGAAGAAAATGGCAAAACAGTCGCCTCAAAACGTCCATCGTCAAAAAAAAAATCCCATTACCAAGTCTTTTGACGTTTAGTTTAAATTTGAATTATCTTGTGGCAACTCTTTAATTTTCTGACATTAGTGACTGATCCATATAAAATTTTCACTATTGTACTATTAAGGCAACAATAAAGGCAGTATAAAAATGTCAACACCTATTTGAGTCATAGTTTAAAAAAGCTTCATATTTGATCATAAAAAGAAGTGAATCAAATAAATCTCTTTTTCATTTTTTTTTAACAAAATCATGGTGAGTCGAAATTTTTCGTAACTTTTTCTGCAAAACCTTGGTATTCTTAATGCGTTTAATCGATTTTGATGAAATTTTTAAATCATAAAGAAAATGCGATTTCCAGTCGAGTTCGCAGAAAAATTCTAAGGGCGAAAGTCTTTACTCTAACTAATTTAATTTAAAAAAAGTCCAATTTATTTCAAGATAGTAAGTACTACAGTTTTAAAATTTTCGTGGGCATATGGGTCGTTCCAATGATGACTTCGATAACCTTAAAATTAAATTTCAGCAAAAACAATTTATCTTTAATTGTTTACGTTTATTTTTTTATAAAAGTTGAAAAAGGGTCACTTAGCAACAGCTAGTATGTTATGATAGTTTTTTTTGCTATTTTTTTTTAAATAAAATTTTAGTTTGTAATATAACTAAAAGCGTATTAATGAAAATTTCCAACATTGTACACAATTAAAAAAAAAGCCAAATAATCGTCATCAAATTTTCAAACTTTTTAATCAGAATTTTAAGAATTATTTTGGATACGCATTTGTATCGCTCATTTAATTTGACATAAAAATAAGCACATCTAAAGTGACACACAATTTCTTTTGGTTTTTAATAACTTTTCAAATTAAAAAAAATTTTATATACCGGATGGATTTTATATAGACTCCTATTGATAATTAATATCTTGCTGTACTTTGCACATTTCCTGAGGAAAACGCAAAAATTGTTCAATTCAAACAAATTTGAAAAACTAAAAAATAATTTAGGCTGCAAAACTGCATAATTTAATTTTCCAAAAATGGGGAAAAAATTTGAGAAATTTTGATAAACATTTTTTTTTTTGAAGTTTAGATGACATTTTTTTCGAAATTTTTATACATTTTGCGCAAAGTTTGATATTCGGATTTGGTATATGTTTTTTGCTATATGGCGAAATTAAACGTTATAAAAAATTTATGAAAAAAAAACTTAATATGAAAAATATTTTATATAATATATTAAAAAACCAAATTGGGAACGAAATTTGACTCTGAAAATGGCACAACACCGAAACAGGGTTGTCTCCAAACCAAATTTGACAAAAGTTTACCCCAAACACATCATTGTATACCCCATCGGAAGCCAAGTATCGAAAATCGAGAAAAAATAACTGCACTTAAATGTAACTGCATATTTTGTTGCAAATTTAAAAAGTCGCTTAAAGGGGAAGCACCCCAAATGTCAACGTCATTACTTCAGCAGCAGTTGTATTGTAGCAACTTCTTTATTGCAATTACTATTTCAATAAAAATGGTTTTGCTTTCGAATAAAATTTCAATTGTTCCACCTTTTATGCATTCTACCTGCCAGCCGCATAATTATGACATTTTTACACAGGGCGTGTCCACAACTATTTGAAATATGTGTTCCAATTTAATTGCCTATTTACATTTTCAACGGAAAACACACAGCACTTATATAAAAAGCAACATACACGGAAGCACTCCAAAACGCACACGCTCACACACACCCAGGGCACAGGACACAGGCGACTGAATCTCTAGCAGTGTGGTTAAAGTGCAGCTTTCATTTCACATACTTTGTACATAACATATTATTTTGTTTAGCCATTTAACATTCCTCATGCATGCATCCCTGCACTCACTTAACCGGTTGAGCTGTGCAGTTATCCCAGCGGCTGTTGCAATTTCTTACTTATTGTAATTTTATTACCTTGACGCGCGCACAAAGTGGCAATTTTAAATTGCAGAGCTATTTATGGCTACATGCCGATGTGTGGCACATGCGGCAAAAATGTGGCATGCAACAAATTATTACTTACCACAATATTTTTAACTTTTCTGCTTTCACTGCTGATGGAGTTATTTATGATAGAGTTTTTTTTTTCGAGTTACTGGCACACGAGGCGGTAAATAGTTGGCTTCGTGAAGCCTTCACTCAACCTTTCTTTAAAATTCCCTTTTTTCTTTTTTCGTGCGTTCCCTTTCGCTACTTTATGGCGTGTTAACGTTTCGCAAGCCATAAAAACTTCAACTTCAAGCTCCATTGCTGCATTTTAGTTTTCACAAAAAATTTTTTTTTAGGTTTCTCAGTTCATTTTCCCCCCTTTTCCATTCACTCAACTTCAGCTCTCAACTTATAATTAACTCTAATTGAATTACTGTATTCCTGTATAATTACTGGGCAACGTGGGTTTGCTGCTGTTTACATACAACAATTGTTGAAAGCTTAATGGCATATAATTGCTGCTTGTCGTCAAGTAATTAGTCAGTATGAGTATTGTTTAATGAAACAACCAACCGCTTTTGTCTGGAGATGACTGTAATTTCAGGTTAATGGGAAGTTTAACTACTTAGCGATTTTTTTTAAAATTAAATTACAAAGTATTTATACTTGAAAAAGGTGGTATAATATGAGCTATACTTAATAAACTTGGGTCTTATTGCGAGTGAGTATTTAAGGTTCGTCCTAAAGGCTTTAAAACAAAATACACGAAATCTTACTCTAAAAATAGTTTACAAAACAAACAAGAAGAAAACGTTGAACTATTTTTATATCTACAGAAATTGATTGATTTTCCATATCTATACTTTGAGCTTCTATTGAATAAAAAATGATGTATTGGAATTGCACACGGCGTCCCTATAGATTTTACCTAATGATTAGTAGACCATGGCTTCCTTCTTGTACTTTTCTTATCCTTCAAAAATAAATATTAAACCACGGACCTCGGCAGCAGCTTTGCTTAGAGCAAGGAGCACAAATGAATATACAGTGATCTTCTTCCAATATTCGCAATAATTTTTGTAAAGATATTGTTTATTTTCTAACAACAGACACAAAGAGCAAAATTTATAAGTTCATACAAAATTTATTAAAGTTCAACAATTTTTTTTTGTTGAAAATTTGAAGTTTTTTTATGAGAGTTCCTAGAACTTTACAATGTATGCAATTAGGTTAATTAATATTAATTCTATTAAAATAATCAGGATATTTCAAATTACTAAAAACTACAATTGACTTTTGACGACTTTTTGGAATTTTGATTTGGGGCGCTTAATATAAATTCGTGTTTGTTTTATATATTTTTTGTGCTGAAGATATTGCGCATATTCTGGCATGACACAAATTTAAAAAATAAAATTGTCAAGTATCTACAGAATTCTTTTGAGACTTGATACTTCCTTATTATTATAATAAAATTAATTGAGAAATATATATGCATGCCCGAAGGCTACTTAAAAATTCGGCTACAAAGATTTGAAATTTTAAGAAAAGACGTTGATTTTTTATGAATTTTCTTCATCATTTTAAACCTGCCTCTGCATGCCGTTGGAAAAGAAGGAAACACATTTCCAAAAAATAATAAACAAAATGAAATGCACCTAAGAAAATGTAGCGAATATTATAAAAAGATCATCGTGTACTCATTAACGCTTGCCACTGTCCAACTATAAAGTTGCATCTGCTTAAATAAAATAAAATAAAAAACCGAAATTTAAGAACGAAATGAAATCTAAGCGCCAGGAAATAATGCAAGAGAAGTTTTCAATGCAACCAACTTAACTATAAATGGAATTTTTCATTTCGCTACTGCAAAAATACAAATTCCTCTATCTATATGTACGAATCTCTTTATGCATGTATGTGTGTATGCATATCGCCACAAGTCAAGTCACTCCAACGTCGCATGAATGTCAATTCGACGTCAAATGAGCTAACAGCAGTGGTCAGCAAGGAAAGACCAAAAAAAAAAAAGCTAACGGAAAAGATTAAAGAATTTGACTCGGTTTATATGCTCACTCATTTCCGCAACATACTGACTTACGTAAGCAAGCGGGAAATCAGAAAGAGAACGAATAAAATAGAGTTAGAACAGCGGAAGACTAAAAGGAATAGTTTACGGAATGCAATCATATACAATTGCGGTCAGTGCCGTCAGAGAGAACTCTTAATGTTTGGGTGCATTGGTTTAGTGACATTTAAAGTTTATGATTGATTCAGGCTTAAATAAAAAAATTAGAATTTATATTGGCGATTACCCTAGAGGTATCAGCTGCCTAGCAGTTATTAAAAAAATTAAGAAACTAAATTAAATTAAAATATACTCTACTACATATAATTAAAATAAATTGAGTTAGTCCTTAGTTGATTATAAAAATAAATTAAACCAAATTGAAAGTAATTAAGTTACACTAAATTAAATTAACTACAGAACGAACAAAATTAAATTAAACTAAATTGACCTAAACCTCACCGAATTATTGCATTCAACTAAAGAAAATTTAATAGATGTCGGTTGGATTAAATTAAATCAGTTACGGTAAATAAATAAAAATAAAGTCAATTTCGAATACACTAAATTAGACGAGATTAAATTATATTATCATAACTTGGGAAAAAATAGTTGATCTAAATTAAATAAGATTATACTAACCTGAACTAAAATCCATTAAATAGTAAAAAAAATATACAACTAAGGAAAATTTAATTGAACTCAGTTAGAATAAAGTAAATTTATCACGATAGATAAAGGAAAAAAAAATTATTAAACTGGACTAGAAGAAATCACATCAAATTTAATTCAACTTATTAAATTAACTTAAAATAAAATAAAATAAAATTCAATTCAATTAATTTATACTAAATTAATTAGAGCAACTTAAATTAAATTGAATTAAATTCAATTAAAATAAACTAAACGAAATTAGTTCATTGAGATTTAAATTAGTTAAACTAAATTAGTGAACCTAAATTAAATTATGATACATAAAACTAGTTTCGATTGAATTAAATTAAATTAAATTAAATTTCATAAATTGAAGTACGTAATTGAGACTGGATTAAACAAAATGCAGATAAATTCAATTAAACTAAACAGCATAAAATAAAATACAATAATTTGATTTAATTCAATTAAAATAAAGTTAGTGAAACTGAATTTTATTGCGTTGAATAAAGTTCAATTTAATTAAACTAAATTAAGCAAAGGAATATACAATTCATTTTGATTAAAATCTAAGCAAAATAAAAGAAAAACGATATGAATCAAAATTTGTTCATTGTTATTCGATTTATAATTAAAAGTAACAAGGGAATAAAATAAATAAATTAAATGAATCCGAAAAAAAATTAAAATATATATAGTTAAAGTAAATTCAAGTAACGTAAATGATAATAAAGTTAATTAAATTTAAAAAAAACCAAATTAACTTAATTTCAATTGAATTGAGTTAAATTAAATTAATATCAGTAAAACAAAATCATAGTAAACAAAAAAATTAAAATAAAATAAATTATATAATAAACAAACAAAATAAACAAAAAATCTATGGCTTCAAGGGTGTAATTGCTTCTCTGCATTCCTTTTTAAAGTTTGCTGTGTACTCACATCTCTACATACATATTTATAATATATTTCAGCAAAATTTGGCTATACGCCTGCACTAAATCTGTATGCTTCAAACAAGTAAAAATAAAATAAAAAAAGCGAAGAAACTAATAACAAAAATTATAGCCAAACGCCTTTCAGTAAACTTCTTTGTTTTAACAAGAAATTGCAACCTAAAACTTTTAATTTCTCTCAATTTAACGCATCGTAACAAAAGCTTCAAACAAATGTTTTCAAAGAAAATACAAGAAAATAACGCCACAATACAATGTGTTTCCGTACCAAATTACTTTACAACCCTGGCAACAGTAAAGTTAGTTATAAGAACCAAAAGAAGCAACACACCAAAGTACTGGCCCGGCTTGACTTAATTTTGGCAGATGCAATTGGACTCTCGCCGCTGCTGCTACTGCTGCTGGGCTCGATGCCGGTGGCAACAATTTTCTGCTATTAGTTTTTCATCAATTTTCTTGTCGACCTTTTATACAGAAACACAACTGAAAATTATATTGCATTTCTTTTTCTGTGCGCTTGTGTAGGTGTCTCGAAAAGTTCAAAATAAAAGGCAAGGCAATGTCTTGACATTTTGCTGCTGGTGCTGCATGTTGCCCCATTTAAATAAATCTTTGTGTGTATGTGAAACTCCACTACTGCTGTGAGAAATTTTATTCAATTATTTTTTTTTTGTAGTTAAATGTTTCTTCCTTACAAAATACAATACATGCACATAGCTTTTGTGTGAAGTTGCTTTCAAAATCGACTGCTACTTTTTAGTTTTCAATTTACATTCAATGCAACACTTGCTGTTGTTTTTTTTTTTTTTTGCTCTGCAAGGTATGTATATGTATTGCGTTTGGGTTTGTAGTTGGAGCAACAAATTCTTTTCACACAACTTTTGAGTAATCGAATACTGGCGAAAAATGTACGATGGTCAAAAGTTTCTTAAGTAATTTGTAAAGAAAATAACCACAGCTGAGAGTAACTGCAGTCAGTTTGTGACTAAAAAATGTCGATTCTAAAGAAATTTAAAAACGAAACTGTTTGGAATAGTTCAAGGCCTTTTATATCCTATTTTGAGAAAATAGGAAACAGGCATTGATAGGCTATTTTCGTTGGGTAATAAATATTTACATATCTATTTAAATCTTTTGAATTTTTTGCAAGTTTCATATTTCATTGACTTTTGACACTAATTAGCAATGAAATCTCATTACAACTAAGCTTCGTTTGCCAAAAGAACTCCAGCGGACACCTGCATATCAAGGGCATTTTACATCAAATTAAAAAAAAAATATCTGGATTGAAAAAAGAAAAGGAAACATCGAAAGGAGGAACATGGCGTATAAATTGGCGCTAAAGAAATATGTGACAGTTTTCGTGAAAACATATTTAATTTTATGTAGGTTCTTTTTTATTTTGAAGAAATCGTATTCAATGCCAGAAAATTTATGAATTTAAAGAAATATGGATTGCAGAAAAAATGAAGAAAATTTGTTTGTAAAAAAAATGCAGTAAAGTAAGTAAAATAAATTTAAAAATTATATTTTTTACATATAAACAACTTAATATGCAAAGCCATTTTTCTTTTACCATTTTCACATTGTTCTTTATATAAGTGGACATTTTTCGCTCATATCCCTGATAGTTATCGCTGTCTTTCAGAACTTAGAGTATTTAGAGTTGCAGTAGCGCGGGTGCAGAATGCTTTTAAGGGTTTAACTGAACTTCCGCCCTAATTACGAATTTTAGGGAAGAAATTTTTAGGCAATATCAGCCCTCAACGAACTAAAAATACAAAAATACATGAGAAAGAATATATAAAAAAAAAAATTTTTTTTTTTTAAATTTTAAACTGAAATTTTTTTTTTAAATTTTGTAAGCCGAAAACCAAAAACTCATATCCCTGGGAAATGTATTAAGTGATGCACAGTTAATCAAACGATTGGACATATGATAAATTTTTGAGTTATCTTTTCATATATAAAATTTATAAAACTTCAAAAAAAAAAACTCTCCTCTTGGTTTTTGACAATTTTTAGAAATTTTGGTCTTGGAATTTCTTTTCATTTACCGCATGCCGTTTATATAGCACAAAATGTGCAAGACTCCTAGCAAAAAAGTAATAAAAATTCACACGAAATTATATCAAAACACAAAGCAAATTTCTGTTTGCATTAATGCCGAAATTTCGTCTGATCCATCCTCAGCTATTGTGCGTTTTCTCGTCTCCATTTTAACTGATCTGACTGAGCTGCGAAACAGGTCTCGTAAAAAAATTGCAAAGGGTGTAGTGTTTTTTTATATTTATTTTACAGCATTAAGAGTCACAAACTAAGCGAACTTTTTTTTAGTCACCTCGTATTTATCAATATATTATTATATTACTTGTTATATTGAACGACCACTTTAATCAAGTTCGTCATTTCTATCATTCTTGTGTGACAATGGTAAGACCATAATTGTATTCTACATACTAGATTTAGGGGTAGTAGTTAAGATAATTTCCTTACGACGAGCATTGTCATTGGCATTGAAATAGGCCTGTTAATAGTGACTAATAGATATCATCCTGTATATATGATTGTTTGGTTAATTTTTGCCAACTACAGATAAAATAAAACTAAACGAAATTTTACCTTAAAAGCTTCACAAAAAGACATAACTTTTTATGAAAAAAACCACCAAAGTTTTACCCCTTTCGCATAATCAGAGCGAAAAAAATTAGAAAGAGGCTCACCAACTGCACGCCATTTAAAATTAACTCAAGAAATTTCCAACTATCCGCACGCAATCAACTTGCTCAACTAAATTAAACTTCATCACAGCCTTTAAAGAATTTCACTAACGACCCTTAATAGAATTGAAGTGTCTCAAAAAAATGTACCACCTCACGCAAATAAATATCTAAAGAATTACACACCACGTACATATAGCTAGCTACGCACACTGACGCATTTTGGGCGCCACCACTGTTGGCATATAAATTATATAGCAGGAGGTACTTCATTGCAGTGGCCTACTGCTATTAGCACTTTAGCGCTTCGGCGCACCCCTCCCCAGCAAACTACTCCAAGCGCCACTTCCGCGCACTCTACTCTCCTGCAAGGCATGCAACATATGCTAACGCCCACTTAGAAGCTCGTTGAAAGCGCCACTTGAACTCATTTTCAATTTTTGAACAATTTTAGTGCAATTTTGAAAGTTTTGCGCAAATTTTTTTTTGTTTTTAGCATTTTTTTTTTGTTTTTTGCATTTTTGCTCGTGAAAAAGTTATAACACCAGCGGGCAATGGCAAGCACCACTTACACAAACACACACAGTCACACACACACGCACACATTTACGCATATACGCCTCCACCTAAAGTGAGCAAGCCCTCTGGGTTATTGCGAGCTTTGGGCTCTAAATGGCTAAAAATTTGAGCTGCGGGAAAAAGTGAAAAATGATGGGTTATGAAAAAACAAGGAATTTGAGTGCAAAAAAGGTTGTAGAAATATGGCAAAAATGCGCTTTTGAAAAACTCTTATTGTATGGTGAACAATAAAAAAAAACAATTTAGCGCATGTTTACTTGACTTTTGCAAGCACTCGAGTTGTCTGCCAAGCATACTTTAGGCGCTTCAGACTACATGAATGTAGAATGCATACAAAAAAAAAACAACAACAACAAGAGCGAAGACAAAATGAATTTGAAAAAAACATCATAAAATGTGCGATTAGCAAGGTGTACGCGTATTAAAATTTTACCAGCGGCTGTGGCAGTGAATGAAAGAAAAAAACTAAAGAAAAAAAATGGAAAATGGAAATAACTTTAAGTACTTGATGAACTTTGTCATAACTCGCTGCTAAAGCGAAAAATAATTTACCCGCATAAAAGCTGATAGAGAATTTACAACTTTCTGCCTGCTTATTGCGAATAAGTACTCGCTGTTAGTTTAGCGAACTTAACCTCCGCTTATCGCTCGTTTCCATTTCATTGTCCGCCCCAGTAACTAGGCGCTGCTACTTCAATAACTTTGCCATAGTTTAATGTTTGCCGAAGAGGACGAGGAGGATATATAAAAGAAGTGACAACTTTCACTTCTAAACGTGCTGCAAAACTCATTTGAAAACTTTTTTTTTTAATTTTTTAAATTCATCATTTTATTTGCTTTATTTTATAGTTTGCTACACTTTGTAAATATGTCTTTTGAAAATCATAACTAGTATGCTCGCAAAGTTAGGAAAGTATTTTATTTTAAATTCCAGCACATTTACCACCGGTCTTCTCCTCGACTGGTGGAAATTATTGCCCTCATTTTCTATTAACGTATAACTCATAATTCAGTAGTTTTCATTCTACTTTGAAATAAAAACTAAAAAAGGTGACTATAGAAGTGCTAAGCGCTTTTTTGGCTCTTAAACATTTAGAGAAATATGTGGTTCGAAAGAGTTAAGTCAAACCTAATTTCTGATTGCTATTCTTATGACCCTCCAAACTCGATGCTTTACTTTTCTTGCAATAATAAAATTTTTGTGAAATAGATCTAAGAGTAGTTCTCTAGGGAAAAGAAATATTGGATAACAGTTTTTTTTTATTTTTTTTCAAAAACAATTATTAACTATCATAACTACCGAATTTGTGGTTAAAAATTTTAAATATGGAAGAAAAGTTTTCTCGAAGAATTTTTATCTCGAAAACTATTAATCCTACAAGAAAAAGACATTTGGGTAAAAATTAAGGAAATATGTCCAATTTTTATATTACATTGTCAATAAATAAATTTAAGTAAAATTGTTTTTGAATATTTTACTTTAATGCTATTTTTTTAACTTCTCGAAAATCATGCTAGGATTATAAGATATTCAAAAAAAAAAAAAAAAAAAAAAAGATCCGTACGTCATGCGGACTGTGCCCCTCGTGTCGGTTGGGCAGGAAAGAGGGTAACCGTTGGGCTTATTATTATTATTATTATTATTATTACATATATATATTCATAAAACTTGAACTTTCCTTAAACTATGGTAAAATTTTGAAAAAGATTTATTTTGTAATTTAAAAAAAATTCTAATTTTTTTAACACATCGAATTTCGAAGTTTTTCCTAAATTTTTATGGAGATGGCCGTTTCTGGTAATAGTGTTTGACGTCAAATTGTTAAGAAAAGTCACTTCTTTCGTATTTAAAAATTTCAGCTGCGAATAGTTTCAAAATAAAAAAATTTTAGGAAATCGTTTAGCGCAGTTACTTATTTAAAACGTACCTTATTTAGGAACTAGGAAGTTTAAGAAAAATGTTTGGCACAGCATTTATCTTTTCTATGGAACTGCTCCTAAACTAAAACAAAAGCAAATATTAAATATTAACGGTTATTGGAAAAACGTACATTTAGGATTATAACCAAGATATCTGAATTTAAATTAACCACGCCATAAGTTAGTTGTTAGTTCTGGAAATTGCGCTGCTCTGTGCTTGGTATGAATATACATTTGTGCGAAAAGTCTGAGAGTTTTTTCTTATAACATTTGCAATGTTCTTCAAGATAATTTTTTGTTTGTTAATTTTTTCACAAATCAGAATTAAAAATTTCTTTTTTTTAGCTGTTCATCAAAATTTCCAACTTTTTAATTAGAATTTTTGGTCGCATAGAAAAAAAATGAATTTTTGTATGAAAAAATTAACAGTTACGTCTGCAAAAAAAAAACCGAAAGCAAAGGAAAGTTTTAGCAAAACCAAACACGCACTTTGTTGTATTAAAATTGAAAAATTTCAAACCCAAAAATTTGTATACAAATATGCCAGAAAGTTTATTGAAAACTGTTTGCATATTATTGAAATTTTTACAAAGCTTGAAGAATGAAATGTATTTTTACAAAGAATTGCATAAAAAGTTAATAATCAAAATATAAATCACCATGGAACTTGTCGATAAGCCCCTGTCGTATAGTTACGATAAGCACCACACTTCATTTTTGCGCTTGATTTTGTCGCATAGGACCTTGGTTTTCAACACTTTGTTCTTCTGATTTGATAAAATTATAATAAACTTTTATATAGAAGTCTCAAGCAATGCTAGAAACTGATTTAAAATGCCAAATTTGTACAAAGATAGTTTGCTTCAAGTAACAAAATAAATAAAGTACAAAAATGTAATGCAAATTAAGAAAGTAATAGGTTTCGTGGCTGCAATTAGAAAGGTATAAAGCTAATTAAAGCAACTTGCCCACCTCACACATCATATTCGCACCGCCATAAACATACGCTATCTATAAAACTCTAGAAAAAGTTATGCAAACAGTGGGTGTGAAAACGACAAACCGCAAAAGCTTGTTAGTAATGTGGTTTCCACAACCGCAAGCACTAAGCACATAAACCCAAATAAATGCGCAGCTTAAGTGCATTTCGAGCATGGTACAAGCTAAGAAAATAGGCAATTTGTTATATTTCTCATCAACTTCACTTAAACTTATGTGGTTGCCGAATTTTTGCCACATAACCTACATTAACCGCAAGTGTCTTGTTTAGCATAACAAAAATTCAAACATTTCCCAAGCAATTTCTCTAAATAAAACGCTTTTATTTGTTTAACACATTTATTTGCGTACATAATTTGTCACACCACAAACCACACTGTCACGCTTCACGCATACGCATACATACATACTTACTTTTATGCAAACACCTCTAAACTCATGTATGGGAGTCTGACACGGCGTATACGCAACATCTGTAGCCTACACTTCGTTCGTTCGTCTATTTACCTTAAAGCTGCTTGTTGCCCCTTGCCTTCAGCACTTTCACAGCTGTGCTCTACCTGAGCTGGTTACTTCCGGTTATTTCAACGCCTGCTGTCATGGTAATTAAATTACCCTCCTACCCTCAGCAATGGGTGCGCTGTCAATTGCTTGCGCTTTGTCAGTTTGCTGCTTTGAAAATTTTGTAAGCATTTGAAGTTCTTGCGAATTTTCCTACATACACCAATATTGAAAGTGTTAATTAGTGTGGAAAATAAATGCGTTAGTTGTGTGTATTGGTAAATATTTTGCTGTGCAAACTGTTAAGTTGTTGTAAAGTAGTTGAGTTGTTGTTATGCTGGGTAAATCTGTAAATTTCATAGATTGTTGTGGCTAAAAGTGTCGTAGCGGTTGACAGCTTATGGGTAGGGCATATGATGTGTATAATATTTTTTTTTAAAATAGTTTGAAAGCTTATTTGCATTTGAGTTGGCTTACAGGAATAAGCAAATTTTTTTAAGAGGAATTGGAAAAAATAATATTGAAAATTGTTTGGCAGCCCCTCATTGTACTTTTAAACTTTTTTTCAAACCGCTCCTTAAGCTAACTCACCTTGTGTCGCATCCACGGAAATAAACGATCATATTGTTTGGAATGAATTTCTGTTATTTCTTGTTAAGCTTAGTTTGCAGAGAACCAGATATCGACGACGTGCCCGTGCCCACTTTCGTTTTTCTTTCGTTACTACTGTTAAAATTTCATTTTTTCCACCAAAACCTAGTATAAAATATGCACTTATTCAAAATTCAGTTAAATGTTAATTATACTGGAAAAATGTTTTTATTGTTTTTTTTTCGAAAATCACCATGCCAGTACATTCAATTTTTTTAAAGATACTTTAGCTATTTAGAGCATATATTGACCATTTTTATAATAAACCCACTTGTTGATTTTTTTATATTATTGGCAATGTTTTTTATCGCCATTTTTTTGGTACTTTTTTATAAAAACTTAGTTCGTAACATAGCAAACAGCTTATAAATCAAAATTTCAAAATTTTTAAAAAATGTATAACAAATTCTATGAAAACTAATTGTTTTTTTCAAATCTTTAAAAGAAAATTGTAAAGAGTAACAGTATTTTCTATACTTATACACTCATTGTATAAAAAATGTTTGAAAAATGAAATGTTTAAAAACTGAAAAAAATTTTCAAAAATTGTCAAAAATTCAAACATTTTTAGCCACTTCTAGCTAGCACATTTTTATGTTGCATACCCAAAAGTTTTCTAAAAATTCTGATTAAAAATTTTGAAACCTATTATAAAAATTAATTGGTTTTTACTAAATTTTGTACAATGTTTGAAATTCTGGTATATATTCCTTACAAAAATTCAAACTGCAAATTTTTAAATTTTGATACAAATTTGTTGAATTTTTACAAATCTTGTACAAATTCTGAAATGCTGATTTACTTCCAAAAAATTCGATTTGAAAGTGCGAAATTTTTAGGAAAATTTGTTGGGTTTAAATAAATTTTGCACAAGCTTTGAAATTTTAATTTGTTTGTTTTTTTTTTTTTTTGTTAAAAGCTATAATTTATGAAAAACTATAAAAAAAATAACTTAAAAAATTAAATCTAATAGCAGAACTAAGAAATTATCATGAATATTATAAAAAAAATCAATATTCGAGTCACTCTGCCTCAAATATTTTGTATTCATACAAAACAGAGAGCAGCACTCGTTCTAAAACTAATTCATATAAAATGTGTATTAAATCTAAAGCAAGCTTTCTCTTTGACAATATTTAAAATTTGCTTTTGTTTCGTCTGGATATTTTACTCAAAAACAGAAAACTGAAGGCTCAATTTTGTCTGCTCTTAAAAAGCACAATTTTCTACAAACACCTTTATTTTTTTTAAGCTAATATCTTCATTCGGCATACTTTCTTAGTGCAATAGAAATTTTTTCCCGCACTAAGCAATTAAATCAAGATCATCGTGTTGGTGGCGGAGAAAATAACAGAACCAAAAATAATAGATACGAGATTGCTAATTGCAATTACTTGCAGATTTTTCCAATACGGCGGGATCGAGTGCAACTACCGAAGTGATAAATAATACAAATCTAATATTGGGTTTGACTAAATTCTTGCCATCCATGGATTTCTATGTTCTTCTAATTTCTTAAGAACTAAAAGAGACGCTTAAAACGTCCTGCAGTTATCGAAAATGAAAAATACCTTTCAGGTTCACTGATACTGTACTACACCTCCAGTTTTTACATTACTCTCATGCTCAATGCCATTTTGCATGATTTAGTTTAACATCACCATCATTTTGTGCCACCACTGTTAAATTACCTTAATAAATATACACGTTTGCAATCCATTGTATTTCTTTTAGCTACTTTTTAACTAATCCAATTTTCACAAATTATTCTGTGCTTTCTTTCTCAGTCAACTTCTACACAATTAGTTACGCTTTTCATTCACGCCTTCATTTTGCGCTTTTCTAAAGTTGTCGATAACTTCTAAGCTTCTATGTTATCCTACGGAATTTCAGAGCAATAAACTAGACAATAAAATGCTGTGAATGAACTAATTGACTGGTAAAATGAAATCAAAAGTACACCGAAAATAAAAGAAAGACGAGAATATTTTACTGAAGAGTTGACAAGAGAATATCGAAAGAGTTACGTATGGAGGGATTTACAATAAATCTATTTAAACTGGCTATGCTTTTAAATTTGTTACCAGATAAAAGCAACACACAAAAAAAAATATATATAAGTATATACATATATATAAATGTACTGGGGTTATACTATATGCTTTCGCTTAAAACAAAAACAAAATCAAAAACAAGTAATCTCACACATTGACAGCAGTGCCAAGTTATAAATAGTAAGATATTTACTCGCATTCCAAATGCATAGAGTCATTCAGTTAGTTATGTCAACTTGCCACATGCGGACCGACAAGTCATTTAGATAGCGATTTTCACACACTACAACAAATGCGACCAATAAAAAGTCCACTGTGTCTTTTTGATATGAAAGCAAACTGACTGGTTAGCTGACAGCTGAAAAAGTCCAATTGCAAATAAAATATATGTGCACACTTACACACACATGCATAGCCATGTATGTGTGTGTATGCAAGTGTGGTATATTGCATGTGACCACTGTGGTTTTGTCCAAAGGATTAGTGCGTTGCTCTTCCGCTCGTTTAATATGCTTTGATAGTAAATTTAGTGAAGGATTTTTTGAATGAGATTAGTTAGGGAAATATATATATATATATATATATATAGTATATAATGGTAGATATAAAAAAGTAGCAGAAAGGAGTAGAAAATGTGAGATAGTTAAATGAAACTGAATTGGAATGTGAAAATGGTTGGGAGAAAAGGATTTGTGGCAGTTGTATAGTTGTATTAGTGGAATGAAATATCGAGTTTATTAAAACTCAGAGGGATACTTGGTTGTATTTGAAACAGCAGGGAGTTAATATAATATAAAAAAAGCAACAGAATGCGCTAAGATTTTTTTTCATTTAGTACAAACATAGAAGTTAAATCTTACTTAATTCTCAATTAAAATAAATTAAATTAAATTTAGTTTAGCGGGTGTGTCGAAAGTACGGCTAAATATCTAAATTAGCTGTATAGGGATACCAATTTTAGTCCGATTATGCAACATTCAGTGTCACATTTTAGTCGATTTGGAAAATTTTTTAATAAAATAAAAAATAAACCTAAACAACACAGACAACAATCAAAGAAATGAATTTTTGAACAGAAACCCATTTTCAGAATGTAAAATTTAACGACCGCCAGATATTGCTAACATCTTTGGTTTTAATTCCAACAACTAGCGCGACTCTTAAAAAATAATGCCGTTTTCATGAGAGTAACCAACTAAAATTCCATGTAAATACCAATTTTTTTTAGCTCATGTCCATTAAAAATCACCTGCTGCTAAGTCACAAATGTACGTGGACTTCAAGTCTTTCTCTCATGCAGTCCCAGTTTGAATACAATAGCCAACATGAGTTACTTGAGTATTCCTTTGGCACATTTCATATTTGCTTCAAAAATTTTTTATTGACAAAATTTTTGTTATTGTTTTTCAAATTGTTGTCTACCACTTACCAAATAAAAAAAAAATCATATAAGCGACCTTAAACTCAAAAGTTATTATTGAAGTAAGAACTTTGAGAGCGAAGGTGGAGTACTCACCTAAAGCTGATCAAACTGAACGCAACCGAACGATAGACGATCAAAGTTTGAAATACAACAGCAGTTGAAGTAGGATGATCGCGAATAGAAGACACCACCGCGTGTAAAAAGTTATTTTACTTAATAATTTAATTTTGAGAATAACGTACACAAAGTTTTACTCATTTATTTGGTGTGGAATCTCGGCCTACCAGTGGATATTTCTGACCAACTAGAAGTCCTACATATATAAAGAGTTATAAAATCTTTTTCGAAATAATTGATATTTAATGATAAAACATCAAAAATTAAAATGAATAAATTGCATATCTCTTCTCCTTGCAGTTGGATTGTAAAAATTGTAAATATGATGCTTTGATTACCGAAACAAATTTAAACAACGGTTATGATTACATCGGCAGCGGCAATTTGGCTGTATGTGGCAATGAGTCTGGAGATGGTGAGTATTTAACAAATAATTATTTTCTTATAAAGTCTAAAGTTCACTCATTTTTGTTATATGCAATCTTTTATCAGTTGAAGTATTGAAAAAAATTTGCCATAGGAAAATGAAACTTCAAAAACTGTGCTCACCAGATCTACATCTTAGCAATTTTTATCTAGAAAAAATACAAATCAATCGAATTGGAGGAAAATTACGACCTGCCTAGAATTTTGAAATATAATTTCCAATTTTATTGCAAACTATGCTTAATAATAATAATAATAATAATTTCCAATTTTACTTCACTGAGCATCGCAGAGACTTCTCTTCCGTTGATTTGCTTCTTAAATTTTTCTCCATCTTCCTTTTTGTATATCACTTTCAAATCCGTCATTTCATTTAAACCTTTCAATGGCAATTAATGTTTTCATTGTTGTTGTATCTCGGCGTCCTTTCAGATTCCTGTCGTCTGCTACACAACTCACCTGCGAAATTAAATCAAAATCAAATGTTGACGGCGGCGAAAATCAATGCACAATACTATCACCAACACCAGCATCCACAACAGCAGCAACAGCAACAGCAACAGCAACAGCAACAACAAAAGCCAGCGGATATTATGCTAATAGCAACAACAGCAATGCCAACACAAAAACCAATACAACAGCAACAATACCAACAGCTCTATAGCCGTTCGGCCACGCCATCACCGCAACATTTTCAACAGCAACAACAACAACAACAACAGCAATGCATACCGCTACCACATGGCTTGCAAACATTCCACATCTTATCGGCCGGCTCATCGCCCACACACCATGGTGACCAATTGCAACAACAACAGCAACAACAACTGCCACAATCGACATTGCGCCAATATGCAACACTGCAACCGCACCAATATAAGTCACACCAGCAGCAGCAGCAACAACTACAACAACAACAACAATATGTTGCTGTGCCCAGCGGCGCTTTGGTGCGTTTTCAAACGGCAACAGCTCCAACGTTATCCGCATCAGCGCTGAGTGGCAACAGCAATAATTGTACGACCGATGGTAATGGCAATGTTGGTATTGGTGTTGGGGCCACACTCATCACCACTGGTTTGTCCGGCAATTGCTATCAGACGACGAGCATGTCGGTACCTGGGAGTACAGCGACGGCCACAATTTACTTTCCCATTGCCACAGCGGCACATCCGCAGCAACAGCCCAACTACACATCGATTACGGGTGCGTCGGCAGCACCAACAGCAAACACCGATGCAGCGCTAACAACGACAACAACAACAACAGCCGGTTCCAATGCCACAGCCGCAACGCAATTGCTTTACAATCAGCCGATTGTGAAATATCACACCATACAACTGTCGCATGCGAGAAAACAGCAACAACAACAATTGTTGCAAGTGCAACCAAACTTAATGGGCAGCGAGAATGATGTAATGCCGCTACCACCGCCGCCAGCATATCAGACGGCCACGGTGCATGGTAAGTAAAAGGTTATTGGGTATTCTAAGAGAAGAATAAGAGTATTGGGAATGAGATTTTTTTTAGTATAAATTGCGGAAAATGTTATTTTCAGAAAGTACACTATAAAATGGGATCATACGAGAAGCTTAGTATCTTGGTCTCCAAAACTTTCTTGATAACAGATAAAACCTGCAATTAATTTAATAAAACTTTCAAAATGAAGCTTTATTTACTTCGCTGACTTGAAAAAAAAATCTGCTGAATTACGTCAAAGCTTGCAAAGATGCTTTAAATACAGCATAATTGAATACAAATTTCGAATATTTAGAAAGCTACTGAATAGGGACAGAATACCTTATACCTTAACTTATGATATAGTTTTGCAAAACATTAACGTGACGTTAGATGGCGCTGAATTGATAGAAATACAGCTGAATAGGATTTTTGCGATCAGGTATCTGCTAACTTGCACAAATGACGTGGGTTGAATGTATTAAATATCAGCAGAAAGAAAGTGTTTAGTCCATAGTAACTGAAATGCCAAATTCTTAAAGTAGAAACAGTAAATTTATGGCGCTGAATAACACTGAATTGATGAAAACAATGCTGAATGGCATTTTTGCAAACAGTTACCTGTAAAATTTCACAAACAAAGTGAGCTGAATTTATAATAGATCAGCTGAATATAAATTTCCGGTCAATAGTAACTAAAATATGCAATTTTTGAAGTAGAAGCTGCATGCTTATTTTATTCATAATAAAAAGTAGTCGTGTGAAAATTATTTCGGCGCAATATTGCTAATTGTAGTTAATTTAGATTTTTAGCTGGTTAATAAAATAATGTGAGTTCTATCCCCATTTTTGGAAGAAAACGTATGGAAAATATGAGGAAATAAACATTTTACTTTTTAGTAGAGTTTGTAACCAAAATAAATAAATTTGATTAGAATTGAACTGCATTAAGATTTTGATTAACAATATTTAAAAAATAGTGAAAGATAAATGATTTAAAAATATTCAATCGAAGACAGTAAAGAAATTGGAGCGTTTGAAATGTAATGTGTTCGCTGTGAAAGTAAAAAATATGTGATTTCATAAATTTTAATATTTGGAGTTATTTTATATCTGTCAATACGTAAGAATATATATTTCCATTTAAGCATTCAATTTTGCAGTGAAAATTTTGTAAAAGTGGTATTTAATCAACTCTTTGTTTTCGAAACATTTCAAGCCTCTCTCTTTCCTTCATATCAAAAATAAATTCTTTCAAACTTTCACTTACAACTTCTTGGCTTACAGCGAAACCTTTTTAAATTGTTCAACACTATTTGCTATCTGCCAACTTTACGCAGCCATTAAATCTGTAAATCCACTTTCGTTGCTTGAAGAAACTTTCACTCATTTTAAATCAACAACAAACATTGACGTGCCAAAAGTAAGCCAAGCAAAGCAACTCAACTAACCAACTAACCATCTACAACAAGCAAAAAGGAAAAAAGAAGAAACTTTCAACACCAACTGTAAATATTCAAGAGCAAACAGTAAATGGCAAAATTTGTTTGCAGTAAAGCAAGTACGTGCCTACCTACGTCTCTCTCCTCTCACACGACAGCTAGGCAGTCAATCCAGCAACGAGACAACCTACTATTAAACCTTTCATATAACTCACTTACTTACGCATCTAGCCAACTGCTATGTGCAGACATTTGCCGTACTTTAATTGCATTTTGCTTTCAACTTAAAGTTGCAAACCGAAAGCAACAGTAATAATAACAAAATAGACTGCAACATTCACTCCTACCATTGGCTGTTGTGCGGAAAGCGGCAAACTTTTCGTAGTTGACTTTCATTAGTGGTTTGTGGGATAGAGTGCGGTGAAAGCGGACAACTTGCAACAGGATGACCAGGCAAAGCGGGAAAGGGGGCAGCCAGCAGCCGCTTCATTCACTCCTTCGTGTATAAAATGCTGACAAGTTTGCATGCCACATTGGTGTGGAAATTGAAATTTAAGCTCTGCCTTCCTACTGCAAACTAGAAAAACGATAAAAACGAAATGGTGTTGTCGTATCTGTATCTGTGTGCATTTGTGTTTAGTTTTGTTTGAAAGCTTGTGGTCTCTAGCTGTTTTCTGGTCTAGAAGTTAGCACGCAACACTGATGCTGCTGCTATTTAGTTCATACTGGCCACACACACACACAACCGCAAATGCTAACACGGTGTCATAAAATATATTTGCTGCTAAGTTTTTTTTTTCTGTTTGCTTTAGTAGCCGATAATTTTCATTTGTTCATTTAAACCACTAAACCTATTTCTGATCTTGCGATATTGCAGTCAACTGCAAGTTAAGGCAAGGAAGTCGGAATGCAGTTTAATAACACGGAATGTTCTACGTCGCAATTGAATTGTCACTATCGATATCGGTATTCCTGTTATTATCGATAACGCTGCTGGTTTGTTATCGAAAAATAATAGTATTATTGTATGAATCGTAAATGAAATTTATATTAATATTGTTATCGATGTGCTGTACACCATCGCTGTTTACCGATGTAGTTATTTTTAGCTTTTCAGGACCTTTGCTTCGGCAATAATTACATTAGTGGTATTAATATTCCCTTTATTATCTATACCAATATCGGTTTTTTATCGAAGAATATTATTATTATCGAATTTTAAATTAAAATTGGCATTAATATTGTCTCGATATTTTTTGTACCACGGATGTATAATTAATATAGCTATTTTTATCTTTATCTAGGTCGTTGTCTTTTTAATAATTACTGTAATCGCAGTTTAATATCCAAATTCAAAATGGTGGGCAGTTATCAACATTATAATCGTTACCGATTTTACCGATTTTGTTTTCGCCGACTTTAAAATAGATGTCGCTACAGTTATTGGTGTGGCTATATTTAGGTATCGTATAAAACTTTGCACCACCGAAATCAAGTTATTCTAAAAAAAATTCATATCGATCGAGATTGCTGTAATTTTCGAAATCGAAATTTAAAATTTTCGGTATTT
This sequence comes from Anomoia purmunda, assembly GCA_951828415.1. Lineage (NCBI taxonomy): Eukaryota > Metazoa > Arthropoda > Insecta > Diptera > Tephritidae > Anomoia > Anomoia purmunda. Next base: position 114,548,699 of record OX639997.1, read on the forward strand.
ATCCGCTTTTTATCATTATTGATATGATCGATTTTATTGTAATCGATTCAGAAGTAGTTACTATTGTTGTAATCGATGCTGCTACAATATTTTTAATGATCGAATAAAAATTTTCCCTACCGAAACCAAAGTTTCTTTTAAAATATATTCATCTATAGATAACAGCAATTATACCGATCAATGTCAGGTTGAATGCAGAGAATATGAGAGCTCGGAAACCCATCACATATATAACTTAATTGTCTAGATACTCATAATCAGCTCAGCATTATCAGTCAGTGCTTTATTCACAATTCCAAAAAAATCCGTAAGGCAACTGTCCCAATCCTCAAAAAAATTTTGGCCGTTCGTCTTAGTTCTAAGTTCTCGGCAGCATTTTGACTGTCTTAATTGAAGACTATGCCAGCAAAATAACACCAAAGATTTTGCTTGCTGATTTAATACAAAAAAATTTACTTGCCACACACCATTTTAAAGCACGAGCCGACTTTCAACAAAGACTAGTTATCTCCTTTTTTACTTTTATGCCATACAATGTGTTTGAACAGAAATTTCCTTAAATGTCGCTTCACACTCTCTCTTTTCCATTCTCAGTACACATTTAGCATCATAAATAACTTCGTAATAGGCTCATCAACTGACGGTCCACCATGGCGTATGAGCAATACAAAATTCACACTCTTTGCATGCCAACGAAAATTCATTCATGCCTGTCATGCCTCCTACCAACATTGCTAGTTTTAATTGCATTTATCCCAGTTACACTATTATCGCTGACTATGTTGATCTGACTTGCAATATGCCAACAGCTGGTTGTGGCGCATTCTTGCGCCAGTCATTGTCATTGCTTGTTGACGCTGCCAGGCGTTGATGCTGAGACAAATGGTGTCTGATCTGCTCAGCCAAGCGACATAATTCACAGCATTATTTTCTGCTGTTGCTGATGCAAGCATTTCGCACAATATCGTTTGCTTTTCAATTTTTGAACTCAAATCGCTTAAGCGATTGATTTGTTGCAGAATATGGCATTTGGAAATGCGGACAGGTTCACGGAGAAATGTTGCTATCGGCAATGTTAGTGCAATAATTATGTGCGCATGGTTTTTAGAGCATTGTATAGGGAGAAGACAATTTTGGAGAGCATTTGTTTTTTCAGTGAATTCAGTTTTTAAAACAATTTTTTAAAGTAAAAAGTTAAGTTAACGACAAAATTGTAAAATGGATAAAATGAGTCGCTGAATTGAGCTGAATGCAGTTAAAGGCAGCAATACTGTCCGGAATATGCCCTTGCATAGTGAGAGGGAAGTTATGTTTAACAAATTAGGAGAAGGTTTTTATGAAAATGATTTTTTAAATTAAAGTTATACAAAATCTATGTCCCCTTTAAAGTGGAAAACTGTTTTTCTTTAACACTTCAGTGGATTGCTGAATAGCGCAGAGTTTAATTTTACATCATTTATACAACTGCTGAATGAAATTCAAGGAAACAATTTATTAAAAATAGCTTTGAACGTTAAACTAATTAAATTTTTCCAGAAACTCCTGAATAGTCTTCCGTTTTTGAATTTCTTAGCCTGAAATAATCCTCAAAAACACAAATTCTTTATACATAGAAAGTATTTGTTTATTTATTGAAGTGTTCACTGCAGAGGCAAGCTTAGACTTACTTATTGTTGCTGTAGCAAAATAAATAATATATAATATATTTGCTAGGAATGATACTAAAGCGAAAATATTTTATCAGATTTAAATTCGGGTATTATTATTTTCGCTAAATTGCGTGCGTATATAAATAGAATTTTTTAATTTTCCATTAGAAAAAATGTCTTTATAGCTTGCTGTTTCATTTTCAACATCCGCTGAATTGCTTCAGCGTGCGCTAAATTAAATTTTAAAGTAGCAAAAATTTAAAATAGTTAATTTTTACAGCACATTCCTCCAACTACAGTCACATTCAGTTGCTTACTCTGGCGTTAAAAGCAGTGCAAAAAGTCTTCAACGTTCACTAACCTCAATTGCTCTGCATCGATTTAATTAACAATCTTCGTCACTGTGACAGCGTAAATTGGCGCCCTTTAACACACAACTTGAGTAAATTGCTAAACTCAAATACAACTTAACACAAATATAGCATTGCCAGCAGACCCAAGCAGGTGAACAACGGCACTATGCACATTGTAAAGTATCACTTATATAACAAGCAATACTGCTAAAATACGGCAATCAATCACTTCATTTAATTTAGCTCTTAAATTGCGGCAACTGTGACAAATGAATGGTAGGAGTAAAAGTAAAAAGAGAATGCAAAAGAAAAAAGTGAATGCGTAGGCTGGCTAAATAAATATTGTGCTGACGCTGATTAAGCCAGGACTGTGAAGAGCAAACGAACTGACTTCGTTAAATGCAAGCTACTTGAGCGTTCAAATGACGTATTAAAAGTACTTTAAAAGTATTCCTAGCCGAATAACGCGACTCGGGTGGAGTGAGTGTTGTGAACCTTGGCTTTAGCTGACATAAAAATAACAGCAATACAATAGATTTGACAAAATCTATGGAGAAACTGAGTGACGCTGCTCTTTCACACGCCTACACCAAATATAATTTTCACCTAAATTTAAGCCTCAGCACGCTATGCGTCAAATTTTTTTTATTGATGATAGCAATGATGCGTTGTGTCACGTACCTGCGCGAGATGAATGAGTATCATTAAAAATTGTTATATTGTTTTTCTTCTTAAATTTGTTTGGTGTGCAATTTAGTCATGAGGTGTCAACAGCTGAATAAGAATGGTTTGAAGGTCGCGTGGTTGCTTGTAATGCTACTCAGCACTTAAGTTTTTCAATAAAGGTCGTGTTTAGAATATAACATAATGAATAATGGGTAAATATTAGTGTGCGTGTGGATCCGATAATAAAATATTATACGAAATGAGTGCGCTGAATTACAGAAAACTGCGCTGAATGGGGTACCTATCAGATATTTTGTAAGCTATATGGCTTACTGTGTTCAAAACTTGGCACAGTTTCAGAGTAGCTTGATATAAAACCAAAATGCAAATTATTTTTGACACAACTAATTTCATATAATTAGTTTTTATTTAAGTGATAAAAAAATTTGGTTTTAATCTAAAAAAAAACTGGCGCTGCACACCAAAAAAATTTCAAAAATAATAAAAACAGTAAAACAAACGCAAAAAAGTACTCTGCTGAATTCACTTAGACGCATTTTCAATAACAAATAAAATATCAAATTATTTTCTACCATCAGTAAAATTTGAGCTGAGCTCATTATATACCGTCGGATATCATAAAATGTTTTTTATATCAAATCTAAACATCAAATGTTTGCACCGAATTAAATAAAATGGCGCTGAATATATCTAAGCATGTGATTTTTTACCATAAGAAATGTTTTTCTGAATATATTTAAACTCTTGAAAACTAGGAAAAATTTAAAACTACATCTTTTGTTTTTTTTACCAAGTTGTAGAGCATCAATCTGTACATATTTGATAGGCTATGCACTGTGCACTTCAGTTAAATGCAGTTTAATTTATATTACAATATGTAATTACTTATATCCCTTACATTTTAATTTCACATTTTAACTCCTTTTCCAGGCATTCGTCGAGCGAAATTTCTCACTAAACCTCTGCCACCGGAGATCAGCACATTAGTAGCCGGCGAGCGCGATATAACCTGCAGACATGATTTATTATTGCAACAAAATGATGGTGGCATCGGTGGTGGTGCAAGTAATTCAACAAATACTGCCACAACACCAGCACAACCAGCAATATCCGCCAAACAATCACCAACAACAACAACCACCACATCGAATGCACCAAATGCAACATCAATTGCTATGTTGACAGCTGGATTGACAGCAACAGCAGCTGCCGCGGCGACGTGTAGCGGTAATCCGCCAACAACAGCAACAACAAATGCCACACAAATGGGCAATTTGATGTCGTTGGTCGGTTCGAATGCCACTGTCGATATAATGGAGGATGAGGAGGAGCACGAACAGCAGCGTTTGGGGTAAGTGAAAAAATAGTTTTTATGTTATTGTTGGTGATTTCTCGGTGCTTTATGCATTTAAATTTTTGGAAACAATAGTGATTGTTGGCAAATGTGAGTTGCTGAATTCAGCTGAATGGCAAAGAAGTTGGCTGAATTGTGGTGAAATGCATTGAGTTGTAATTAATTGTGATCGCTGAAGTTTAGGAATGCAGCTGAGCGTTCTAACTACTTTAAATTCTAATTAGAAATGGACGAAGAGTGCTGAATATGATGAAGTGAAATAATAACGGTAAAATTATGGTGCTGAAATTTAAACGCTTTCGTGCATAATATCTGAAACGAAATAAATGTAAACCTAGAATTTTTATATTTTTCGGTTTACGGGCTTGGCATTGTGAGAAAATTTTGTATTGCTAGGTTTGCAGAATTTGGTAGCATTACGTTGTTAAAAATTGAAATGGGTAAAGGCTTAAAAAAATGTGATTGAACTTATATGTTTTTTCCTGAATTCAGTAGAATAATTTGAAATGAAGTAAGATTTAACACGCGCTTACATTTATTTTCCCTTAAAGTAACATATTTTTAAAAGTATCATTAGAGATGCACGTTACTATTAGCTGAATATTGCTAAATATATCGAATGCTTCAATTTTTAACTACTAAGAATGTTTAATATCTTCGTCAATAGACATTCCAATTATACGTTTCGAAATATATTTAAAAATTATATTATTTCTGAGATTTAAAACAGCGCTGAATATAGTTTCAATAAGCTGAATTATTAAATCTTGAAAACAAGCATATATAAACAACTATTTAATTTATTTTACTATTGCACATTGCTAAAACCATTTGCTTGCAATTCGATTTTTTTTTTTCAAATCAACAAAGCTGCCTTTATTTGGTCATTTGGAAATTTAAAGCTTCTCAATTCAGCTTGATAGCGCTTAATATCGTTATATGCTGTTAAGCACCAACAAAATACGCTGAAAGTAAACCGCTTGCTCAGTACAGCTGATCTGTGCAAGAACAAATACCCAAATGCAAACAAAACGGTTTAACAAAACGAAAAACTAAACAAGCAAATTGTTTGGGTAAAATCCCTACCCATTTATTAATCACAAAAAGAGCAAACCTCAAATCTAAATCGGCATAAAACCTTCAGTCTTGGGTCAAAAGGTATAAAATGACAACACATCAATAACCAAAAACAAACATTCAGCTCCACGTTGACCGGCACTCATGCAAATTGAAATGTTTCCATTTTTGCGCTGGTCAGGCCACGAAAAAGGGGAAATGAAAAAAGGCAGAAGTGAGCCAAGTATTTACAGATATATGTACGAGTACAAACAAAGCATGTATGTAAAAAGAAAAATTGGAGGCGCATATTTTCTTTGCAATCCCAATATGAGCTTCTAGAAGTGCTGCCCATTAACTCCAGTAGTCCAACGAGTACAAATTTGTCGTAATGACGGTGGTAGAATGTTTACCCGACCGAATGGTGTTTGCGAATGGCTTCCCCTTTTCCGGCTGCTTTTTTTTATCGGTGGTTTGTCGCTTTCCCTTTTTTCCTGTACGTTTATTCATTTGTTTCAATTTCAGTATTTTCTTATACATAGATTTTTTTCGGTATTCCGATACTCATGCATTCATGCCACAAGTGGTAAACTCGTTCTAACTTAGCAAGCAACTTGATTTATAAAGTGGGCATTTTGACTATGGATAGTTGGGTGCTGAACTCTAGTCGAGGTGGTGAGTAAAATTGCTGCTATAAAAGTTAATTTTTCAAAAGCCAAGGGTTGAATAAATATTTTGAAATGTAGAAAGTAAACATATGTACATATGTGTTGCGATTTGTGATAATTTACTGATATAAGAAAGTTGGAAAATTTAAATCAAACTCTAGTTTTACTGAAATCAAAACATGCTGATGGTAAGCTCACTGCCAAAAGTGCTATCAGCGAAGTGATAAAGGTTGTTCACCAGATAGCTCAGTTTCAACCAAAAAGCTTCAATCAAATTTCAATACTTCGTCATAATGGTTGCCACTTTCGCCAATGGCACAACTTATTTCTTAGTGAAGCTATTTCTTTTGGATTCACCTTACTTAGCTCTCTTGAATCGAATTCCAAATTGCTGACCGTCTAGTAGTGTGGCTGTCTTTCGATATCGATACTTTCATTTTACAGTTGAGTCCGGTCCAAGGCTTGTTACTTAGAAGACTTCCTTCTACGCCAAATCCTACACCGAATTTTCAATTCCAGCTTTGCAATACTTATCGGATATTATATTTGCTTACTACAGAATCCGAGTGTTAATTCCTATTGGCATTACATCACCGTAAAGAGTTTTTCGCAACCGGTGCAGTTACTTTTGCTTACAACCAAAGGTCCTAGGACTGGCGGCTGTAAACCAATACTCCAAGCCATTCCACCTGATTCACCTTCGAATTTTGTCTATTTTGCCTATCCTTAGCCGAAAAGTCTTCAGCTTTTTGAATCGCCTGAGCAGTGCAAGAAAAAAAGTATTGGTACTGTTATTGTTTTATATTACCCATAATGTTTTTTGTCTTTTTATCACAATAATTCGATAAGAAAAACCATAAAAATAGTAATTTCAAACTTTTGATAAAATACAAAAAAAAAACAACAGCAAATTAAAAAAAAAACATCAATATTAAAAAATTGGTTATCAAAATTTTTACTAAATTTCAGCTACGCAATTTTGCAAAGCAAATTTTTCTTAGACTAAAAATATTTATAAAAATTTTAAATTTTAATAATAATTTTTTTCAATTTACTACATTTTTTACGAAGCTTAATATTTGAACTTCTAAAATGAACGATATTTTGATCACTATTTACGTAAAAAATGTTTTTATTTTTAAAAAAGATTTTGGTTACGACCTTTCTCCATAGTTTTTGCTATGTTTTCTGAAAATCGTTTGGTCCTCAGTCATTAGTCGGAACATGATATTTATCATCTTTCAGTTTGCTCTAATTCCACGCCTACTATGTGACTGAAAAATATGCAGAATTCAATTTGAAAAAAAAACCGACAAGTAATTCAAGTAATCCTAAAGTATGCCTTATTTAAGATGATTTGATAAATTAATCTAGTATTTCTTTACTAATATAAACTAATATAGTTCTACCTCCTAAATTATAACATTTATTATTTAATTAAATTATTTTATTTTTTCAAATCAAAACGCATAAAAAATAGTAAATTTTTATAAATGTATATTTGAAAATGAAGCCTTCCGTTCCAGTACCCACATACCAACTCCTCCTACCCACTCATCTCCCAGTCACTCTCAACCACTGCGTTCAATTTATCGTTCCTCCACTGACGCTTTGGAGCACAAAAATTCAAACAATTTAAAGAGTTTCTTGCGTCAGTTGAAAAAAAAACTTGTAAACGTCTCGTCGATTAATGTGCGACATGATTGGTACAAATTGTCAATTGCTAGAAATTGTTCATTGCGCTTTGTCGGGACATTAGAAAAGGATTTTACTTTTGGCACTGTAAGAAACATGAAAATAACAAATAGCAATCAAATTTTTAAGCTGCTTAGGGAAAAACACAAGCGGAAATGAGCAATTTCCCAGTAAATGGCAGTCTTCAATTGCCACATACTGAATTTCTAAGGTTAGAGATTTCTTCGCACAAAATTCACAAAGCCCTGGGGGATAACTAAGGAGGGGTGGCAAGCAAATAAAATAAATTACAAACAATATTAGTATTAAGTGATTAACGTGAATGTATCAACAATAGCTTGGCTTTAATTGCATCGACCCTAATTGTAGAATAAGAGAAAAATGAGAAAATACATAACGAAAACAATAAATTATAATATTGTTCTGCCTTGCTTGCCCGCAGGCATAACGCCGATATAAAGGGTGAATTTAATTAAAAGATAATAAAGCAATACCCGTCGATATGCGAAGAAAAATGGAGCTAAAAAATGTAAGAAAATAAAACTGTTATAAGTAAAAGTTTACTCTTTTTAAGTAACTTCCAGAAACGATTCGTAGAATAAACTACCCTTGAAATCCTTTCGCGATTTATCAATATACTTCAAATTTAGCAAACTTAAAATACAAGCTACCAGAAATGCGAAAAAAATTCTTTCCTCATATCTCAAAGGTATAGTTTTCTGTATGTTCAACCCTATTTGTGTGTGAAACTGACGTCTCACTCTTTAAAATTAAATAATCAACTATGCAACGTAACATTTCGAGTTAAGGAAATCAAAAAAAAAGTCAAAAACAATTTCTTTCCTGACAACTCAAATCGATGCAAGCAGCTAAAGTAGACATGTTGGACGACATAACAATAAGACAATCAAATAATCACAATTTTTGACTATTTATTTTTCTTTATTTTATTCTACCAAAAAAAAAACACCGGTTGAGTTCAAGTGTCAAACTTTGAACAATGTTTAAACAAAAACCTGAGCATATACAAACATTGTCCGTAAAATATTTTTCATTATAATTTTCTGCAATCAAAAATAACCGTTATACTTGGATTTGATTTTTCGGAGCATATTTACATGATATTTTTTGATTCTTATTTTTTTTTAAACAATATAATCGTTATTCTAATATTTACAGTCTTTCGATCAACACAACCCTGAAAAAATTTGTCGGCTTTAAAAATAATAGCAACAATAACAATAATACGCTATATGTTTTATGATCGAAAAAATAAAAACTATAAAATATCTAAAAAATAGGAACGGAAAATTCAAATCCAAGAATATCGCTTATTTTTATCAAAAAAATACAAAAAAATCGACCATATTTTATCAAATTTTTTTTATTTATAAAAATCACAAAATATGTATCAAATTTGTGCGGAAAATCAAAGTCCGGGAATAGCGACTGTTTCTGAACGAAAAAATAAAAATCACAAAATATCAATGAAATTTAATCCAGAAGAAAATTAAAAAATAACGATCGAAATTGACCGAAAAAATAAAAACACAAACCACTTATTTTTTTTTTTAACGCGAAAATAAAAATCGCAAAATAACGATTATGCAATTATTTCAAAGAAAAATAAAGTAAGAAGATGCATCGATAGATTCGAGGTTTGTTTTGAATCAATGCTTTCTAATGATTTTTTTTCTCTGAAAAAATCAATGTAACTCAACTCTGCGATTTTCGATAGCTTTATAAGAAAATATATTAAAATTATAGTAAGAAACATAAAGGGAAAAAATTTAAAAATAACTGATTGTGCTATCGTTTTGTCGTGCACTGTACATTCATACGGAAATAAACTTGTAAATCAATTCGATCCTACCTACACTTTCAGTATTTTTCACATATGCACATACGTGCCCGCGATTGGGAAAATAATGCCAAGAATAAAACATGAACCATAGCAGAAATTAATTGACCTGCTTCGAACTAAAGTCACAATTAATTACTGACATTACCAACCAACCACGCCACGACAAAGTGAATGAAATAAAGTTAAGCAAAAGCCAAGTTGTGGCTGCATATGTGTTGTATGTATGTATGTAGGTACTTAATGGCAAAGCGATAAAGTGAAGGGCCAACAATGCTTTGAATAAATAACTGAAATTATTTCTTTTCACATACAGCAAAAATTAAATACTAGAAATACAAGTAATCAATGACTACAGTTGTTGGCTGCGACAGAATAGTCATGGCTACCACAAATAGCATGGCACGAACTGAGAGTCTTAAATTGCCTAGCTAATGCAAAGTGACACATAAATTAGAAGCTACCGAAGCAAAAGACAAAAAAGCAACTAACTAGACAGGCTGTATAAGAGAAGTGAAATTACTACTAACAAATACTTAGCTGCATGTATGTATGTATGTAGTGTATGTCAGTAATAATACTTTCGGCTACTCATATTCTCTTTGACTTCATCTAAATAAGTAATTCCCAATTAATGTCACTTGAAGCATAAGTAGATATGTATTTTTGTTCACTTTGCTTTCACGTACCATGGCATGGCGTATGAGTAACTTTTTTTTTGTTTTTACTTGCACACTGCTTGGCATAGTTCATAGTACATAGTGCATATTTACAAATTTTAGCTATTGAATACATAATTCTTTATATTATCCTATTAATAGAAAATTGGAAATAAGGACCCGAAATAAAATCAAAATATCTCAAACGGACGCAAGTTGTAAAGAGCAGTGTAAGGGTATAACGAACTGAATTTGACTTAGCTGAAATCAAATTTCCAAAGTTAATCGACAATAATTAATTAGTAGTAGAGGAATATTTTGATGAAACAGCTTCTTCAATTTAGATTCAAAATTAGGAAAACACACGGAGACATCAACATAGGTTAATCAGACTTAATAAGTCTCAGGCAGACAAATTGAAAGCAATTATTTCTTCAGGCTTAGGGATAACAAAACGTAAGATGCTGTTCAATATTTTTTGCAAAGCTTTTTGGTTGGAATAAGACCATATTTTGAAAAAGTGCACATGAAAAAAAAGATATTCCAAGCGTGCGCGGCAACGCTTTAATTTTTTGTCAAAATACATTTTTCTAATATTTTTCAACCTGCGTAAATGGAGGAAGTGGCTTCCGTGGTCAACTGGCATTATATTCCATCTCACTTGAAGATTTCTAAGAGATAAAAAATCAACAATGATAAAAACTAAAGCCATAAGTTGATGTGGAAAATTAAAATTTTATTCAACAGAAAATGGCTATTTCTCTATTTAATATTTTCATAAATTATACCCTATGCTATGGCCGAGGTCATTAGCTAAAAACCCATCAAAATCCATTCAGTAGTTCGTGTGTTCATGCAGGCCCTTAGACAGAGAAAAATTCTAAAACTCGTTAGCTGAGTTTTTAATACAAATAAACCTGACTTCATGAAATAATTGTTTATAGTTTTTATGGCAAAAATTTAACATCTTAATGACATTTTCTTCATCAAGTTTGGCCTTTGCGTTGAGAAGCATAGTAAAACTATTATATTTTTTTACTTTTCCTATACGTTTAATAACAGATTTGAGCAGCTGCGCAGCCTACCAAAAATTTGTTTGTTTATGGCCATGGGATGCCTTTTATTATTTTAAGTTGAAAATAGATTCTTAGTATACCACTTCGGTGGTATTCTATTTTCTCAAAGTGGGAAGTAAAAAAAAAACAATGTAGAAATGTTTTTTTACTGCTTTCATTCTGGAAAGCTAAAAGCGTGTTTCTTGTGTTTTAAATTTATATAAAGATTTATACTTTCTGTAATAAAAACCACAATTTTCAAATTTGTTTCATTAAATAAGGTTTTTATACAAAGCTTTCTTTGAAACTTTTCTTCTGATTTAATTTTTGAAAACCCAAACCCATTCATAAGCTCAAATGCTTTCGATATTGCTTTACAATAATAAATTTAAAAATTATTTTTCGGCGAATGCTGGTGACGGGCAGTTATTATTTTATTATCATAGCTTCCACTCGTTACTTTTAAAAATAATAGACGCCAAATCTATATAAAAAATTAAATTAACGATTAATCGTATTTGTAAAAAAATTAAAGCCACAAATTATTAGCAGCTTTAAACTGAAATTTTTGTTGTTAATATAAATTTTAATTCAATTGCTTTACTTCCAGTGATTTACGCCGAACAAAGCAACATTTTTAAAGCAAACAAAATAGATTTGTTTAAAACGCTGTTGTTCAGAAAAAAGTATTTTCCCAAATTAAATAAATATTTGGTTTGCATTTAGCAAACCAGCTGACAGCTAAATAAATATAATCCATACTCAACTTAACTTTCATAGCCATTTACACGCAAAAAAATTTATATCAAAAATATAAACTTGAAATAAATATTCATTGTTTTTTAAACGGGTTGTATTTGTAAAGGAAATTTATGAATATGGTGCAATAAAAAAAAATTATAGAAAATTCGCAATGCATTAATTTGAATGCAAAAACTAAAATCTGGAAATTTATTGCCTGTTTTCCGAGATTTTTAAATTTAGGTGTTTATTGAGTTTTTCATCAAAATATTTTCTATTTAACAAATACTTAAACTTGACAGGATATATCGTTAAATGAAAAAAATAAATATTTCACTGAAAAATTTCAGTAAAGATATAAAACAAGTTTGAAAAAGGTTACATTTAATTAAAACTGAATTGAGCTATGGAAGCCACTAAAGCTCTTAATTGCATAGCGAAATATGGAAAAATAATTGTTTTTAAATTAAATTTGGCTTATCAAACCGGTAGTAGCAATAAAATATGGTAAAAAAAAATTAATAGTGCTAAGGCAGTGTTTTTCAACTAATAAGAAATTATTCATGAGTGTCTTTTAAAGTCGCATGTCCATTTAAGGCCCCAAATTATTCTTAAACTAATTAATTGATAAGAATTTGGTAATCCAAAATATATCTTCCTCTTCAGCAATAGCCAAAACAAAATTCTCTCTTGATTATGTCTGAATATATTAAGGAACCATTGCTAATCGAAGAGCTATCAGAAGTTTGACTCGTCTATTTAAAGTGGAATATTGAATGCTGTATGAGTTTATCCTTAAAACTCAAATGTTGCAATAATTTTTGCAATCATTTGTAATTTGTATTTTCTTTTGTCACTTAAACAATTATCTTTTTCTCAATTTCATTATATCCATTTAAATAAACAAAATAAAAGGCAGTGCAATCATTTAAATAATCCCACAGCAATATATCAAAACACTGTCGTACAAAAAAAAATGCACAGCTTTCCCACAGCTGTCAACACTTTATCTGTCGGGTAAGCAGAAAATATCAGCATGGATGGCACGTATCGTATGCACACACACAAACACACCACACACATCCACACCAACAAAATATGAATTTACGTACGTCTACTTGAATCAACAATTTTAAGAACGTATTCGGCATTATATATATACAACCGAATATAACCATCGACCAGAAGCGTGTCAGGCAAACCGCAAACGTGTCAGTTTTAACCATCGACTAGCTTACTTTAACTGTCACCAACTGTCAGTTTGTACAGATGTAAATGCGTAGAAATAGCGAAAACTGTCATATGCCACTTTTACAGAGTTATTTTATTATTTTTTTTTTATTTCGTTGAGGTTTCTGCTCACGAAAATTATTGCGAAGATGTACAGTAGATGTCTTTTGATTATTATATGAAAATGTACAGTTGAAGTTTTAGGTTGAGACTACTTTTGGGCAGTTTTCTTAATGAGCCAAATAACACTTTGAATGGCGTTGATCTAGAATTGCGACAAAAACAAATTGCTGATACATATTTTAATGCGGAATAGATTTAAAAATTCAGAAGGGAACCCCACGCGATTGCCTAAGATACATTAAATGGCATACCTGATGGGCATAGACGATAAATAAAAAATTTGTAAAAACGAATGGAAATAGACTGGCAGTTCCCACTAAATCAAAGAAATAAATTAAGAAAGTAAGGCGCGTTGTTTCGTTTTCTATGTTTTTTTTTTTAAGTTATACGCAAACAATTTTTCAAACAGCACCTCATCCAAGCAAAACTGGTAAAACCGTTTATGATGTTTTTTTTTTTATCTAGCTTAAAACTAAACTTTGTACATCATTTATTCTTCGGGGAAACAAGTGAAGGTGTTAACTTTATATTTTAAGAAAAGAAAAAGTAGATAGTGGAATTTTACATCGAGTTCCAATTAATTTAATTTCAATCGCGCTAGACTACACGGCTATTACTTGCGATTAAACTAATATATTTGGAGGTAAAAATATTATTTACATTTTTAACTTTTTTTCCACTAGCCACAATTCCAAGGACAAATAATCTATTTATTTATTTATTTATTTATTTATTGGAAAAAATGGAAACGCCTAGTTATCGCAGATTAAACTAGTCAAGTTGTGGAGGGAAAGATTCTGAAAAGTAAAATGTTTTAGATAGACTAAATAACGATGAATAGATATTTATTTGTTAATTAAAATTATTTGAATGATGAATGAAAACTTCTTTGTCATTCAAATCAATCTATATGATGAATACAAATCTATTCGTTTTCCAATATTATTTGAATGATGAACGGAATTTTTTTCGTTACTTAAAACTAATTGCGTGATGAAGAAAAACCTATGCATTATTCCACATTATGTGAAAGATCAATGAAAATTTATTTTTTATTCAAACTAATTTGAATGATGAATGAAAAAGTACCCGTTATTCAAACTTATTTGAATGGTGAGAGAAATTCGACTGGTTATTCAAAACTAATTGATTGACAAATGCAAATTTATTCGTCACTAAACATTTCTTGAATAACGAATGGAAATTTATTCTTGTTTTCCGCCATTAATTTAGCACAGTTTTTCGATGTAATGCATTTGTGAAAAATCGACTGAACTTTAAAAAATTGTACAGTAAAAAAAGTTCCTCCTTTCACTACTTGTATTAGGGTGAGAACTGGTTAGGAAACTTTGTGACATACTCACAGGGTTTGTTCAAAGAAATAGATATAAAAATTTTCATTGGCAAAGTTATTTTTCATATATTTGCTTATTACTTGTCTTTCATACATCTGGTGAGTTGTATAAAATTGATGCTAGGATTGCAAATACTCAATTAATTAAGAGCTCATTGATGCTACGACACGTACTTTTTCTTTGTCAATAAATTAGCTACATTATTCTTAACTCACTCTTTAAATTTTCCGTACCTCATTGTTTTCAATCAGTGATTCAGTTTTATAAATCACTTCTAGCACACATTTTATATTTATTGCTTAGCTGAGAGTTTCAATTTCCATTTTGCTTTAATATTGCACATTTTCGCTAACACTCCATCAAAATGGTATGATCTGTCTGCAATATAGCACACATAGGATGTATCAAAGTGCTTACAATTTTATGCTTTCGGTCAGGGACTTTAAAGCAAAACTCTAAATGCATGGATGGACAAGTGTGTGAGTGAAGAAAGCTATGCTTATCTTAACATTTACAGCAATCGTTTATATATTAGCAAAATACTAGTGTGTGTGCAGCTATTTAAGTCATTTCCTCGATTGCATTCACATTTCAACGCAACTGTCTCTACATTTCATCCACTACAATCACTCATCCATAACATATTTTGCAATCAGCCACATAGTGTCCGGCTGAGAGGTCAAGCTTTGTGTGCTTTCTAATGTTATACATATTTTATAATAATTCAATGCTCAACACTACAATAACACAAAACTAGTTCATCCGCAGGCGAATACTTACATCCGCAAGCGAGAGCGTACATGGCGTATACGTTACGGGTGGACAGACGTCCGTATGCGCTGTGCTTTTCAACAACAAAACCAATCATATACAGTAGAAAATATTGGTTTTATACTTTCTATTGCTCAGCGTATGTTTGTTATATAATGTAATAAATGTTAGAATTTATAGAACTTATTTATTGATGTTCCTTTGCCATTTTATATGCTTGTAATATTTTTTTGAGTTCCCTAGCTAACGCAATATATACATTTATAAGTTAATGTAGAGCAAAATACTATCAATTTTTTCTTGCTTTGCTGGCCTTTTGAATGTAACATATTTTACTGGCAGCTGTTTGAATCATCGTTTGCCCTTTGGAAAGTGATTTTATTCATGAAATTATTTTGTAATGCAATTCAAAAAGAGAGATTTCTTGCTAGTACGTTAGATTTTGTAGGGAGTAGGGAGCATTTTATGGATATATTACATGTGTTAAAAAATATACATATATAAAGTTTTTAAAGCAAGAAATTAAATTTGGAATTAAGCGTGTATTTTCTTATAGTCATTGCTAGTAGAATAAGTGAAAATATCTGCCAAATGTATTTGCCATGAGGGAAGACGAAATTTCTCTATTGAATTTTAATTATTTTTTTTCAAAAATAAATTCTATATCACGAACTATCTAAGCCGAAGCTTCAAACTTTCTAGTAAACTAAAAAAAAAACGACAAATTTAAAAAAATCAAAATTAAAATTGTTAACTTTTTAATCCGGCCTTTTTAGAATTCTTTATGCTGTTTTGTGATCCATATAATTTAATAGCAATAAAGTGAAAGCTTTAAAGGGCTGAAAATTCTTGTTGATGTTTGATATTTTTTTTTGTTTTGACGCTGTTCAACATTTTCTTCCATACAAAAGCAAATTTTGTTCATGCGTGTTATTGCTTAAAATAAAATTAATTGTTTTTTCTAATTTTAAATTTAAATTTTTAAAAAAAATTTTTTTCTCGAAAAGCTAAATATCCACAGATTTCAAAGCTTAATTATAATTAGTTTTTATGAAAAATGATATGCAGTCACTCCCAGAACTGATCAATTGTGATTTTTGGTTTTATACAATCGTTGAAACTTGTTAAATTTTTATAAATCTTATATAAATTTTGCACTAGAGATTTGTAGAACGTATTATATTTCTAAATTGCGAAAAATCTTTTATCGAAAAATTATATGAAAAGTATAAAAAGAACCAGTAGTGCACTTACGTAAAAATGTATTATTGCTAAGAAACAAACTAGTTATAAATAAGAGAAATTAAAAAAAAATATTTAATATTTTTTTAATAAGAGGACTTTAAAAAAAAAATATATCTTTTTCTAAAAAACTTGGAGTTGTAGTATAATAAGGTTCAAGTTTCAAATAGTTCAAAATGACTGCTGATTTTTTATAATTGTTTTTTTTTTTCAGCTGACGGTGTTGCGCCTTTTCTTCCATTATTATCGATAAATCCACTACAATTTCTAGCCACTTCTAACTTGCATTTTATTATAGTAGAATTGAATGGGCTACAAAACTGCATACCTTAAAATTTTCTACAAATTTTGGCCGTTGCTGAAGTGGCAATAATTCGCTTCATTACGACACTTTAGATTTTACTATCGTGCTGCTATTAAAGTTCCATTATATAAAAGATATGCAATGATATAAAAAAAACAGCACAGTTTTTTAATCAAATGGAAGAAACTGTCGTAATTTCATTGTCTCTACTTAGCAAAACCATATTTTAAAGTGTCTGGTTTAGTGTGCGCTAATCTTGCAAATGACATAGGCGATTTTCATTAATTTTGGCACATAACTAGCTTTCGACTACCGCCAGGTTGTAAGTTAAAAAAAAGGTTAAAAAAATACTATACAAAAAAACTATAACTATACTTGTACATATTTTTCAAAATTCTAATGTTTGTTTTTGCGAAGGAGTCCGAATAGATATCTATAGTTCATTTTCATAATTATCTACCATCATCATTGTGATTTCCAGTTTTTCTTGTTATTTTCTCAAAATATCATCCTTTGGCTAAACAGGCCACACCCATATGTATCCAAGTAGCAAAATTGAAACCACAATAAAGCTATCAGCTTGCGTGTCAATTTCAGCATTAACAATTTATGATTGTCGTCATCATAAATCAAGTTGAAAAATAACTTTCAAATTTCGGCGATGACAAGCAGTAATTTTGTAAGTCAATACAGCGCCGAAGAATACTGCTAGACATCGAAAAATAAATAAATATATATCACAAAGTACGATTCAACGATGACAAAAAGCCGCAAACTATGCAAATTGCATTGCTCAGCAAAATGTGGGAGCTAGCAAATTTTATTTTGTGGGTGTGTGAGCTAAGAATTTGTGTGGCTAAGCAAAATGTCACGTATACGCCATGTGTGACCGCAGTTGTGGGATAAGAGACTTTAAATTTTCGGGCCGTCAAAGGCTATTGACTCTGAATGACTATTTCATTTTTCGATTGTTTAGGTATTAAATTAAGCGAGACGATTCGATTACAGTGATGGTGAGGGAAACAAAAGCAACATAAATTGATTGCTAGGCTGGGCGAATATGAAAAAATAACAAAAGATGTGTGAAAAAACACAAGTAGCGCATAGTGTGTGGGGGGGTGAAACGGGGGAGGATGTATAAAAAGGAGTTTATAGTGAATGTAATAAAAAGCTTGGACAAAGGATATGATGGATTAAAGTTGCATAAAGGAAACGGAATGAGCTTTAGCCTAAATACAAAAAGAAGGGATTGAGAACTTCCATTAGCAGGAAGGCGAAAATAAGTAAGTTGCTGGCAAACGTGGTGGGCAGAAGATTAGAATGGAGATAAAAGGATAGAAAGCATTAGAATAGAAAACATAAGCGATGCAAAATGATGCTATCGTAGATAACGAAATTAGAAGTTTATAAAGGAGATGAGCAGCAGCGGCTTACATGCCGACTTTGGTCCATTAGCTTACGCACTTGCCCAGCAAGTCGTAGGTTGTGAATTCGAATGCCGGTGGAATTATGAAATAATCTAATGTGGAGATGTGGTGATCTCCGAAATAGCTATAACTTCTGCCACTCCTGACTGTTGTTGTCTTTTTTCCAATATACTTTTCCTTATACACTCGCCTTGAGCTCACAAATTAATATTATCGGAGATGACGAAGTTGTCACGCCTAAAGCTATTAAATTCATTGAAAACTTTTCGAAGAGATTTTAAATCTTGCTCAGGCTTTAGAATTAACTAAAATAGTTCAAAAAATAAAAAAAAAAAGGCAGGCTAAACAAAATGCGCTATTCAATCGAACAGAAGTTTTTTTTGTAGTAAAATAAATTTGCAATTTTTTAAAAGCTGGTGATGATCATTTATTAAGAACAAGCCTAAATATTTGGGTTTGTTGACTTCAGATAAATATTCTTCCTACAAAGTACAAACGTGATACCTTAATATTCTTAAATCCACGGCAAATCAGAGGGCACCTTTCATTTTCTATTTATTTCGTTTTATTTTTTTTCAAAATCACAAAAACTAACTGCCTTGGCTTTTAAAAAATATTGAAACCTTAAACTGTTATTTTCCGCATAAATTAACGAATTTTATAAAAGTCGAAATTAATCAACAGCATCCACTCTGGGGAAAACGAACGTCACACGAATTGGCGACTGTGTGAATTAAGAAGGCCTGTGTAAATACGCAATTTTTTGATAGTTGGCATTAAAAAGTATAGGCTCAATTGAAATTAGAGTAAGGGCAAAAAAAAAAAGAAAACAAAGACACACAAGACAATAGGAGCTTAGAAGATAAAAAAAATGTATATACTTTACGTGTGTGCAAGTGAAATATTGGGCAGATATGCAGAGATTAATTTCAATGAAAATGGAAATTTAAATAGAAGCAAGAATTGTGTCAACTCATTTCAGCGAAAATGCAAAAGCGTTGACAAAAAACATTTTAAGTCATTACTTCCCTATTATGCTGGACCTACTTTAGTTTGATGGGTTAAAAAAACAATTATTTTTATATTATTAAAATGGAAAGCACAAGTCATTAACCCTAACTGGCTGCGTTTCAATCAGGGCTCTCAAAAACTCGATCAGGCAACCTTTG
Organism: Anomoia purmunda; assembly: GCA_951828415.1. Taxonomy (NCBI): domain Eukaryota; kingdom Metazoa; phylum Arthropoda; class Insecta; order Diptera; family Tephritidae; genus Anomoia; species Anomoia purmunda. The sequence continues at coordinate 114,568,098 of OX639997.1, forward strand.
GCGGGCAGCTTCAAGTCAAAATTTCTGGCCGAGAGATTTCCTCAAACGGGTTCCCACATATCGATTCGAAATCCATAGATTGCTACAGTGACAAGTCAAATATGGACGAAGGGCAGGTGCAGGAGTATATGGACCTAGTGCTAAGCTTCACACCGCGATTGACAAACGACCTACCAAGGCCGAGATTATGGCTACCTTGTACTGAGCCAGTCTGAATCTCAAAGTAGGTAAGAAAAACGCATAGCTCTCTTTTACGGCATCCAAGAAGTCGAAAGGGTTTCTCCCAGCGGATGTTTTTGATACCCTTCAACTGCTGGCATCGAGAAACATAGTTGTGCTGCGCTGGCTACCTACTCACGCTGAGATCGAAAGCAACAAGTCTGCTGAAGGCCAGTCCAGAGAGGGGTTGGAAATAGCCTTAACGAGACCTGCACTATTTTGCGTCCTTAACGGGGCATCCTCCCAAGGATGAATACTAAGTGGGTTGACTCCAAGCGTAGTCAGTTCTTTATTGAGGGCCTCAGACTTTTTGGCTATCCTAAATAACTGGTCACAAGCTCCACTGTTTTCACATACAACGGCTGGGTCCATCTACTGCTACAAAACATCCTCTATGCTTGAGGATGAAAACGTCTAGATATATATTGAGGTACATCAACTCTGGCAATTTCTGTATTTATCGAACATTTATGTAACATTTATTTTTTGTCAGTGCTTTTCGAGTCGATCAGTATTGCAAATCTACATAAATATTTTTAATAACCATATAGATGAATTTTAATATGCCTTGAGCAATTTATTTAACAAAAAAATCAAATTTAATATTATTTTTCAAAAAGTTTAAGTTAACATCTCATTAGTTGTTGCTTTGTACCAGCCATTTTTGAGACAACGAAATAAGAAAAGTATTTCGGTTTCTGTTTATTGAATAAAATAGATTAAATGAAAAAATCTTAGTATTTATTATATACATTTTACCCACAAATTGCCAGCTCTAATCTCCATCTTCTCTCGTTCTCTCTCTTTCCTTTCTTTCTTCTGCTCTCTCTCTTCCGCACGCGAATGCAGCAACTTCCCCCATGGCACACCCTCACGCGTACCCCTCATCGCTGGCAGCAACAGCAGCAGCACGGACCACGACAACATCGGCCACACGGACAGTGATCAGCGGGGAGCGCGCAGCCTCTTCAATGCCACTGCTGCCTCTTTTCATCGTCACACACTAAACACCTTCCAACGCAATGCAGCCGCACGTAAATCGGTCAACTTTGCCACAGCACGCCGCGCTGCCTGCAATCACCATACGACTGGCCACAGAAGTGGGAAAGCAAGCGGCTGCTATGGCGATGCGGCAGCAACCGAAACCTCTGACGACGATGAAGAGGCAGCTTACATGCAACGCGACGCAACGGTCGGCGAACAATTCCGACTCACCAAGCTCAATAACAGCAAACAAAGCCGAAAGCATAGCTGCGACCACACGACCGACGACCGCGACTACTGTGATGCCAACGTGACGCCGGACGATGCAGACGACGAAGATGACGCCTCGAATGCGGACGCCGAGGATGCTGGGCCACAGGTACCCATCAGCATCGTGCTGCTCATTCTAATTTGCTATATTTGCTTGGGAACTGTGATTTTTGCGTTCTGGGAGAATTGGTCTATTGTGGATGGCGCCTATTTTTGCTTTGTCACCTTGGCCACAATCGGCTATGGCGACTTTATGCCCGAACGCACCTTCCATGGGCCACATGTGCAGCTCTTCGCTTGTTGTGCATATTTATTGGTGGGACTCGTTTTGGTCGCCATGTCGTTTAGTATATTGGAAACGCAGTTGATGTGGAAATGCAAACGGATTGCGGTGCGACTGAAGTTGGCCAATGATTGATAGTGGCGTTGGCTGTTGAAACGGCGCAAGAGCGCTCGAACGGTAGCGCAGTTTTTGTAGAAACCAACTACTTAGATGTAGGAATATGAATTAAAAAAGCAGGGAAAGAGTAGAAATAATGAAAGTAAAAAAGCTGATAGAAGAGCTTCTGAACTTGAAGTGCGTGTAAATATGGAGTTAGGTAAGAGTTTTACTCGTGTAAATGTACTGTTAGTAAAAAATTAAATGTAAGCCACATAGAAGATATTCCATTGCTATGTAAGAACCCTTAGCTAAAAATAACCTAAATAAGTAATACGCGGCGTAGAAGCTGAATTTGTGTATTGAATTGTAGGGGAAAACACACCTCTCCCATTGCTGGTTGCTCAAACTTTATGTGCATTTGATTTTTTTAAAAACTAGGTTATAAATTTAACTAAGTTGCACTTAAGTAACCAATTGATTTAAGAAAAAAAATTATTAAAATAAGTTGGGAAAAAATTTAAAATTTTTTTATTTTCACTCATTTTCTCTGGGAAAGGATAGGAGTATTTATTAGAATGAATTTTTTAAGCTCAAAAAATTATGGAAATCAATTCGGAATTTTTTTCTTTTATTTTTCTATCTTTTCTTTTGGAATTCATCACGTTAAAGTTTTCACGCAAAAAAACTTTTTTATTTATTTAAAAACTCGTAAAATTATTTAAAATAAAAAAAAATTGCGAACAATTTTAATTAAAAAATTTTTTTTTTTACGTTCAAAAAGGTATTAAAATGACTAATTTTCTTAATTTTCTCTATACCCCTCTGGAATTCATAACTACTATAATGTTATTTATAAATTTTTTTTTGTAAGAAGCTCAAAATTTCCACACTCTTTTTTTCAGAAATTTATAACCACAAAGAAAAACATCTTTTTTGTATTATAATTCAAAAAACAAAAACACTTAAAATAAAATTTCACAAAAATTTCAAATTTTCTTAATTTTCACTATTTTGCTCTGGAATTCTTAACTATTATAGTGTTATTTCGTGTAAAGTAATTTGGCCTTCGAGCCATTGTAGAATTCTTGAACTACATATCGTTTGATTCCGTTAAAAATATGGAAGAAAAAAAATTAAAAAATATATCATTTTAATCATAATATATTCCATAGAGATATTCGAGTAAAACTAATTACAAATAGTATAGTAATAATAAAATAAAAAATACACTAGGAAATAGAAAAAATAAAGGCGAGTAAATAAAAAAAACGCGCAAATATATGTGCGAAAATTGTAGATAAAGTAAAAGCTAAACTAACTCAAAACGCATTCAACAAAAAATAGTTTAATAGTAAAAACACCAAAATATGTAAAGAAATAAAAAATGGAACAAAATAAAATAAAAGATTTTCCAAAAATATGTGTCACGTTTGTCTCATTACTACTTTAGATTCTTATTGAGCTTTCGAAAATCTGTTTACGACTTTAGCTATCAAAGACCTTTTAGAAATAGTCCTCAAATAATAAAGGTAACTTATTATTGGGGATTGAACTTAAAATAAAAAACTGATAATGCTCTAATAAAGTGAATAAAATTCAAAATAGCATTAAAACAAAAGAAATGAATAATATTTTTAAGAAATCTATTCGAAACGATTGAATTTTTTGGAACTTGTTATATACATATTGGATATTTTGAAATTCCCATAAAAGCCCCTACATAACACAAATACCGTGACTCTTAGTGAAAATGAATGGTCCAGCATTTCATAAATTTTTTATAAAACTCTAGTTTATTCAATAATATAAACCACAAAAAATCGAAATTTTAATTTTATGGAAATTTAACAAATATGAAAAAATTAAAGATACAGTTTTAAATTTTTTTTTTCCAGAATTTTAAGAAGTTTTTGGGGTATGCAGTTTTATAGTACGTGCAATTTCAATGTAACAAAGTGGAAATTTTATGTAGCTAAAAATTCTAGTTGATTTTTGATAAGTTTTTTTCACTGACGTTATAAATTATATTTTCAAAAGTCAATAGACATTGTCAGCCTGATAAAACTCCCATTTTGTTAAATCGAAATTTAATGAGCTACAAAGGTACAAATCTAAAAAAATCTTCAAATTCTATAAAGTTTGCAGATTTGATGAAAACTGGTTAAATTTTCATAAACTTTGTGAAAAGTTTGAAATTTTGATTCATATGGCTTATGTTAAAAAATTAATAAAAAAATAAACATTGTCATCATTAAAAATATTGCCAAAAACAACAAGAGGTAATTTTCACTGCAAGTCACTGTATCTTCAGAAGCAAAGCACGACAGAAAACAGTAACGATTGAAAGGTCACCTGCTGTTTACAATGTACTGTAAATTTAAGCCTGAAAGCCCAATAAAAAATTTATTTCAAAACTAAACGCTACGCACGCACAGCTTATGCTAATCTACTAAGTAAGTTAGCTAAGCAGGACCCCGATTCAATTCAAAGCATTGCCCAACTAATTGAAAGCACAGGGGAAAAAATACCCACTTTAAATTACAGCAAACGGAGAGCACAAAAAAAAGCACAGGAATGTTAATAAATTTCTACAGCCGTCCCATAAAAACGACAATTTAATGCTTAAATACAATATACAATATATTTGTGTGTGTGTGCGTGTGCGTGTGGAAAGCAAAAGCAGCCAATCAGCAGCAGGACATCCACACCAATACCCAAATGTGGCAGCGACAGTAAATAAAAACAAACAAAATGGTAATGGACGAGCATAAATAAATATTTGAATTTTTTAATAGATTTCCCGATGTGCTTACAGGCGTAATTTTATTTTATTATAGCCACATAGCGAAAATTTACGAGCGATGCAAGTAAATAAAAAACCAATGAATTTACAGGCAAACACATTTACTGTGCATGTGTGTGTGTATGTGTGTAGGTTGATATGTCACTTAGTCGAACAACAGCGCATATAGATGTAAGGTGCGTACGTTTGAGTGAAAGTGAAAGTGACATCTGTGGCGAAAAAATTATGAGTCATGACGACCAGCTCAAAAAAAAAAAAAAAAAACAAAACCGCAGAGAAAAAATAGGACGAAAAACTCAAAAAAAAAACTGTTTTGCTTTAGGCAATGCAATGGTACATATTAAGCAAATATTTTGAATACTAATTGACAATATGCTGTTATAACAATATAAATATGTTTACTTAAATTACTGAATTATAAACAGCAATGACAAATTGAATGATGTTGTATAGAAACTTTGTTTTTTTTTTTTAGAAATTGCCTGCCAGCAGTTCAATATTTCTTCATATATAGAATACTACAATATGTTTACTCTAACGGACATTTCCAATAGGAATGAGGGCAACTAGTCAAAAACAAAAAACTAGTTACACTCGGTACTAGTATTTTTTTTTTCTAGAAAACTTGTGCTTGTCTGGTACAGAAGAAATCATTCAATAGTCGTATACTATAAATTATACTATTATTGTTCTAAAATGCATTCGAATGATCATGAGGTGCTTTTCAACTTGCGCCAAATTAGACCAAGTTTGTATTATGATGTTGAGAAAATAAGAGTTTAAGAAAGCTGTTCGGAATCGCAGTATGGAGTGAGTCGAATGAATCAAGTGAGCTATTCGCGGGGAGCTTACACTAAACGGGTAGTCCGCTAAAGCAGACTTAGAACAGTAGCCTCGAAAACTAAGATCCTCAGTACTCGTATTAAAGGGCTAAATTATTTGAATTGAGTATTAACCACATTCTTTAACTCCATCTTGAATAATAGCTGTTGTTAGTAACATCAATAGCAAACCATAATTTATTCCTTACACCTTTCATTATTTGGGAAGAAGAACTAAGTGACTTTTTAGTTTTATTTTTTTTCTAAAAAAGAAAATAAAATTAATTAAGATTCATTAATTCAACTTTCTGTTACTTCCTCTTACCAATAACTATTGTCTTAATGTTTTTTAATAAAAAAATTTAAATTTTAAAAAGTATGGTAAATATGTTACTTGTTGGCTAAAAAAATTTTACAATTTTAAATTTTTTAAATTTTAAAATTAAAGTTAAGTTAGATTTTGATAAACTTAAGAAAATTTAATTTTAATACGTATGGTAAATATGTTAATTGTTGGTTAAAAAAATGTACAATTTTAAATTTTTTACAATTTTAAATTTTTTAGGTTTCAAAATTCAATTGAAGTTAGTTTTTGATAAATTTAAGCATATATAATTTTAATAATTATGGTAAATATGTTACTTGTTGGTTAAAAAAATTTTACAATTTTAAATTTTTTAAGTTTTAAAATTAAATTTAGGTTAGTTTTTGATAAATGTAAGAATATTTAATTTTAAAAAATATGGTAAATATGTTAATTTTTGGTTAAAAAATTTTAAATTTTAAATTTTTTAAGTTCTAAATTCAATTAAATTCAAGTTAAGTTTAGATAAAAAAAATTTAATTTTAAATTTTTAGATATACAATTTTGATTTTTTCATTAAAACTAATTTTTTCCATATTTTTTTCTTTGCAATAAAGTTTTTTATATATTGGTATTATGCATATCAACATTAACAAAAATTAATTATATCGTAAAATAATTTTTAAAATCTTCAAATTCCAACAAAAATAAGTTTGCGCTGGACCCTATGTGTTTTGCACTCGTCGAAAAAGAATTAAAACACAAACAATAATTTTGCGATTATAACAAATTTTAACAAATTTTCTCTACTTTATTTTTCGTTTGTGTAATGTGCGTCACTTTTCAATTAAATCACAGTTCATTCTCTAACAAAACCTATAAATGTACATTCAACTTTTAAAATTTACTCAAAAGTTATAATAATTTGACATATTTTTTTCAATAATTCATACTTAAAAAAATGGGAGTCTGCAGGTTCGTTGCCCATTTAATGACAAAGTTTAGCATGGAAGAGGCTATAAATTGACGGTATTTCAATGATGTACACTCGATGTTTTTGTTGTTTTGAATTTTTTTTTTTGTTTTACACAAAATTTCCAACTTGGGATTATATGGTTTTTGTTAGAAAATGAAAAGGATTTTTGAATTTTCAAGTCTCGTGTTAAATATAAAAGAAAAGTGTTTTTTAGATTTCGGCATATCTAATAAAAGTTATCGACTATTTAATATTTTTCTGAATGTTTCCCGGTAAATGGACACTAGCAGCTTCTGGTCTCTAGCACGTGACCAGTTCACAAGTAACTTATACCGAAAATCGAAACAACGCATACTAGTTATGACTTTAAGTTCACCAGAGTAACTGCAAATTGTATACCATCATTTGCTCTACGGGTTTAATATGCCACATTTTTTCCAAGCACACAATAATTTTTTTATGCCGCCGGCGTCGGTGATGAATTAAATTAAGAGATGAATTTAAAAACCAAATTTTTTTTTACATTTTTTGTTTGCTTAAAATACTCTAGACTAAAAATTTGCAGCCGTAACTTTTTGTCTGTTCAAATGGTTGTGAAATACCATCGTCTCTTGAAGTCACTGGCTAATTGGAAGGTCGGCTGACCTAATTTATGTATCTATTTATATTTGTTTAGTAAAATCTACCTCAATTGATTTGTCTAAGTGTGTATCGAATGCAAACTGCCCAATATCAATAAAATTCAGATAAAAAAACATATTTTTATACTTATTGCCCTTACTGCGCATTCAGGTTCGGGAATGATGGAACTCGCGCGAAATATTAAAATTTAAATGAATTTTTGACTACTAAAAATTTACAACTTTTGCTGAAATATCATTGGCTCTTTTACTTGGGATTGGGTTTCTTAAATAATTTCAAACCTGCCCGTAAGCCCACACCTTTCATGCGAACTTTACGAAGCTTTTGTTAAGAAAAAGGAAATTCTTAACAATTTCACGTTTATAGTTTAGATAACTAAGTAACCGTAAATGTCCGTTTTCTACGACGCGTACCAATTATTTTCAATAATACATATTCGCACCCACATATGTAGATATTTACGTAGCACAGATGCACATCTACCATAACAATTCGCCGCATTATTACCCATTTCATATGTCAAATGCCCAAAAGTATGCTTCTACTAAATATATGCTATAAACTATTGAATTATGAATATCACTCTGTGCAACTTGTCGCCTGTCAGCCGCATACAAACATAAATATTGTGTAAACAAGCAGCTCGAATATTTATGCAAGCATTTTGCGTGCCTTTGGCTATGCAAATTTGTGTGTGTGTGTGTGTGTAACTTAGCTGAACAAAAGCCATTTGAGTGAAATATCTCCTTATTTATATCATCATCATAGGAGGTGGGTCGTTTCGCCCATCTCCCCTAAGAATATGTTTGTCCTTCCTGTGGTGTCACATTTCAGTTTTCATTTCTTCGAAGCCATTTCATATGCAACGCACGAGCTGAAAATTTATGGAAAGAATTATTGAAATTGAAAATGATGTATTCGGAGTCTTGAAAAGGAAGTACGAATAAAAGAAATTCCATTGACTGCAAACACTTATAGTGAATTATTCGATAGCACTGGAGTGAGTGGGAGGACCAAAGTAATAGCTTTGATATATTTGACTGAAATAACTATTGATCAGTAAAAATGAGTGCATATTTTCGAGAGTTCTTTTCCGTTTATTTTTTTATTTTTGTTTGTTTGGTTTATACAAACATGGCATCACTGGCATATTGAATAAATCAATTTCGTTAACACTGAGCTGTTTGTACAACGTTTTGATAAATATTTTGACAAACTTATCTTTAGTATGTTAAAATATTTAGTTGTTAAGATATTAATTACTAAGTTACATTGAGACACATTTTCTGATTATTATTCGAAGAGAAATTTTTGGAAGTAAATTATATTTATTTATCAGCACAACTTCAAAGTGAAATATTTATATATTTCTAAAGCAGCAAGTAAAAGCATTTTAAATGCAAGCATTAATTTGTTTGGAAAATTAAACTTGAAAAAAAATATATATATATATTTTATTTCTATGTATAGAGAAAACAATTACCTCTATTGCAAACGAGTACAACTTTACAAGCATATATAAGTACATTAGACCGTATCTGGGTGTATGAAGGTAAAATAAGTTGAAAATATGCCTCATGGCTTTCAACAATTACCTTGTGAGGATTTCAAAATTGGAAAATATGTATGTATTTTTTTTGCATCTTGTAAAAATAGCTAAATAAGTGTTTTCCTATAATTTCTCTATTTGATCTTCGATTTTTATGAATCATGGTAAAAAGTTGTGAAGGTACTAACCAAAACTAGAAACAACTAACCTTTGTTGTCAAACTCAGTTTGTATGCCAGCTTTTTCTAAAAACAACAACCTGTAGTCAAGATACATAATTACAAAAATATCCCCTATGAAAAAGTATACATATAATTTTAACCAGAAGAATATTTGCCCACCAACAATATATCATTCATAAAAATCAAAGATCAAATATGCAAATTATAGGAAAGCCCCAAGTTAGCTGTCTTTACAGGGTACCGAAAATATTTTATTTTCCATTTTTGAAATTCTCTCAAGTTATGTGTTCAAATCCGTGCGACACATTTTCAACTTTTTTTATAATACCGTTTTATATTCATACTTTAGGGTGGTCCGAAAAAAATCTGAAAAATCAACCTTTTTAGAATTTGCAGCCCCTAAAATTATGGAAAATGGAACACAGCGCCGATTTTTTATTTTTATTTTTAAATTGAATAGTATTTTGAGAACTACCACCCTACACCGATTTTTACGGCCGCACTGAGCCCAGGGGCAATTACGGCAGAAGCCGAACCGAACATTTTGAAAATGTAAAATAATGAAAAATAAGGGAATTTTTAAAAATCCAAGATTTGTTTATCGGAATTCAAAAAGGTACACAAATTAATTATCATTATCAGAATTTCCATTTATGCGCTGCAAAAGTATTCAAAAATTACACAATTCCTTAGCTGCAGATTATCGTTGAGAAAAGTGTCCAATTCGGAATGAATAATTTCTTTCAGTATAATTACTGCAAATCATATTGCTATGACATAAAACCAAAAAGCTTATTTGACATTTTCCAAAGAAAAACATATTAAAAATAAAATTTTTAGAAATTTGTATATTAAGCGAAAATTACAAATATTCGACTCTTTTTTTAAATAAAAATTAAATTTAAATTTATTAAAAATTAAATTTGAAAAAATTTGTATATTAAACGAAAATTACAAATGTTTGTTCGACTCTTTTTTTAAATAAAAATTAAATTTAAATTTATTAAAAGTTAAATTTGAAAGAATTTGTATATTAAACGAAAATTACAAATGTTTGTTCGACTCTTTTTTTAAATAAAAATTAAATTTAAATTTATTAAAAATTAAATTTGAAAAAATTTGTATATTAAACGAAAATTACAAATGTTTGTTCGACTCTTTTTTTAAATAAAAATAAAATTTAAATTAATTAAAAATTAAATTTGAAAAAACATTTATACCAAGCGAAAATTACAAATGTTCGGCTAAAGTTCGGCGCACGAACCGTTGTAATGGCCGAAGCCGGACCGAAACCGCACCGAACCTTATTATTGGCCGAACGTGGTAGAATGCAAAGATAGTAGGTAATTCTCTAATAATATTTAATGGTGCCGCCAGAGCGACATTCCATTTTTTCGTTATCGGAATTTTTCACAAATAAGTTTTATTACTTACAAGAAAGAAAATTTGAATGATGAGTTCATTCATATTAATAAATATTTTAATTATTTAGGCAAAAAAGAAGGTTCGAACTTGTACTCCTTCTTATTTCTATAACTTTTTTGCTGTCTACGATCATCATTTGTCTAATTGTGTGGTTATTTATGGGCTATTGGAAAAATTGCTAACTTAATTTTATAAATAAATAGGCAATCCAATTTTAATTATTGATAATTCTCAAGAAAATCTTACTTTTTTGAAAACAAAAATTTTATTCTTAATGATTTCATAAAAAATTTACTTATAAAAAAAATATTTTAATCAAATATAATGTAAATGAAACCCCAAAACTCTGGTGCCACCATTAAAGATGAAACAATTTCAAAGTTTAAAAAAAAAAACTGTTTTCTTCTTTTCATTTTCTACAATTCTGGAGGTGGCTGAGCAAAATTATTTTTTGACCACCTCAATGTATCTACAAGAATCTTAACATAGTGTCAGACATATGTGCCTTTGTATCTATATATACACACATATAGCTGCTGAGCGCAACTGAGCTTAGTTAGTTAAGCTTTTGATGAGTCTTGAGGCTGACCAAATTTATTCGATATTGATTATTTTACTTGAGGCAAAATTAAATTTACAAAATATCTTCACAGTAGCTCGGATGGCTGCAAGAGTTGATATTACATTTTTTATGATAGTAAAAGATTGAAACTGATTAAAATAATTTTCATAGGGTGCAATAATGTTAGTATTGGCAATGCTTTTGTTAGATAATGAGAAAATGTTTCACAAGTTCGATATTTAGGCGTTGAATGCACCCTCTCTTCAAAAAAAAAAAAATTGCACTCGAGTTGAGACGCTGCATTAGACACGGCATTCAGTACAGAGGCTTAACCGTGGCAAAAACGTCAGTGAAATTTTTTACAAAATTTTCTCTTTGTTGCAGAACTTCGTTTAGATGCTCTGGACTAATTTTGGCACTAAAAAGCAAAATATGTCGCCTAATTTTTTCACGGTAAGGACGCAAAATTGTCTATCAAAACATTAGGTTATAATGACAATAAATAAATATGGTGCTTATCCGATTAGTTTTCCCACAGTCAAGGCATAGATTAGTAGTCGAGGCTAAGACTAGAAACTACAAACATATCATTAATTTATGTAAATGCTTCCCGCGAAATTTCATGAAGACTTTTCTCAAACAAAATTGCAAAAATATGCAAAGGAGTTGAAATTTTACACTAAGTAAATTTAAAAACCTACCTAAAATATGCACCCTTTTTATATTGAGAATTCTGAAATTTCTAGAACGTTTTAGTAACCTAGTATCGATCAAAATTCCTTTGTTTTTGCAGACTTCTCAAAAGAAAGGTCAAGATCAGCCTTTATAAAGCCGGTAGTGGCTTCAGATGACCTTGTTTTTTGAGCCCACCAACCTGTAGTGCCAAATGAGTGAAAGTTAAAACTATAACTATTTCCAGCACGTTGTTTTTTTTTCATAAATTTGCTATTGCTTTTTTTTTTGTTGGTGTAGAAACTCCGTTGCACAGATTTAATTATCATATGTTGTTACTAGCTGTAGTCCAATTTCAAATGCAGTAGTGCAGTTTTCGACTAAAAATTCATTGTAATATTAAATTTAACAAAAATCTATGAGAAACCAGCATAGCGTGTACGTATTTTTGAGTAGAAAATGGAATTGGAAATCTTCATAGTTATTCAAATAATATTTTATTATTGCGTTTGCTTTACGAATATTTTATATAGTTGCACCAAAAGTGAATTTTATTACAATTGTACTCAATATAATTGCATTCATTTGACAATATTTTTTTACAATATAAAGGAGGCACTAAATTTCTTGCGGTGACACAATCGGTGGTGTTTGTTTTCTGGCGCGAATTTTATATTAATAAAAACTGCAATCTAATTGGTTTTTGTAAACCGTTCGAAGTCCTTTCGTTCGTCTACCCGATTAGCAATTTTTGTTTATCCAGTTATTTGGTTACATCCACTCCTTGCCACTTCTATCCACTGTTGGGGGCACAGCACCACCGCTGCCGCCGCTTCTGCTACCACTATTATTGCTATTATTCTTATTACTGCCGCCAGCACCTTGCCGCTCACCGCCCGACTGCTGACGCGCAAATTTCGGTTGCTTTTCATTTTCCACACTATAACCACGCGTCAACTCCGGTCGTCCATCTTTTGGCTTGGCGCCACTCGCCGGCTGCAATGGACTCATATGCAGTACGGAGCTCACCTCAGAGAGATTATCATCGTTCGAATCGAAGTAACGACCACTCTCCATATCACCATCGTCCAGATCGACCACATCAATATCGAATGTGGTAGCGTTGGCGTGCGATCCGCTATAGGCAGGACGTCGGCCGGCGTAGGCAAACTCCACAGAGAATGGCGTGCGCTGATTAGCCGGCGCGTGTACGTTGTTGCTAGCGTTGCTTTGTGTATAGCTCGGTGGTGCAAGTGGTGCGGCAGACTTTTTCAATGAACTAACTGCCTTGCCGGGCGCTTGCGCTCTCGGTGCTTGCGATTTTACAGGCTGTTGTTGTTGTTGCTGTTGCTGTCTGGCGGCATTCGCCACGGAGAGTGGTAACTCATTGCTTGATTTGCTTGATTGCTTGCCGCTGGTGGTGCTGCTGTTGTTTTTGTTGTTGTTGTTGCTTGCTACCGCTTTAGTGATTTTATTGAGCTCTATTTCAGGTGCTGTCTTGGCGCGTGCCAGTAGCGGTGGTTCTTGTGTCGCTAATTTCAATTTATGCTGCTTCAGAAAAGTTTGCTCCTTGTAGGCAGGCTGCCGCTGTTGTTGCTGTTGGTGGTTGAAGGCGCGCAGTAGCTCACGTTTCTTCATCTCAGCGGTGCGCGCGTGCGGTGTGTCGTAGTGATCGTCAATTTCCTCGCTAATTTTGCTCAACAAATCCAGCAACGTAGATGTCTGCTCATCCTCGAACTCGACAGGAATGGGTGACTCGATGCCCGGACGCGAGAAAGTGGGACTGAGTAGAATGAGCCTGCAATGGTAAGCAGAAAAATTGTAAACATCTCAAAGCCGCAAGAGTTCAACTCATCTGCAAACACTTACCGCTTCGCCTCTTCGATTGCCCTACCAAGATTCTGCAAATTATCCGCATCGTGATAGTTACTGCAGCGTCCAATTTGCGAATTTTTGGTAACACCACGCAGCACCACTGTCCACTTGTGTGTCGCCGATTGCGCTGCCACAATGCGTGCGACGCGACGGAATCGCTCAAGCGGCGTCTCGTTGGGATTGCGTGATGGCATCTTTTCGATTTTTATTTCGTTGATTTCACCTTCGCCATTTACATTGAAGTCTTCATCCTCAGCGTAAGCCACTTGCACTGGCGCTACCTGGAAGCCTTTCATTAAGCGACGTTCCCACACCTTATTGCGCTTGGCGCGAGAGGCTGTAAGAAAAGAAAAACTTGTGATTAAAATGTGGCACTTGTGGCTATTGTGGACTTGAATGTAAAAAATTACATGCTTGCGTATTTCAATAAAAATTATGTTACATAAGAAATTATGCAAGACATTTCTGCTACCAGTATTGCATTCTCAAAAGACATTGCTCTCACAAAGCGTCTAACTTTATTTATATACACCCTCCCCATTCCCTTTTGCACACTCACGTTTCTCACGCTTGCTTGCGCCCGAGCAATCCATACCGCTACTTTCGAACACATCCAATATCTCATAGCGCATCGCGGATATCTCACATTTCAATTCGTTAATGTCATCCTCCGTAACGGGATTCACTTCAAATTTGCGATGCTCCGCGGATATGAAACGCCAAACTAACGCACGCATGATATTATCATAGGCATTATCTTGATCCTTCAGCTGTCGCTTCTGTGAGGATAAAAAATGGTGGACAAAATTAGCTATTCGAAAACTCATTCATTGTGTAATTAACTGCACCTTTGAACGCTTCTTATCAATCTCTTTGCTCGATTTGCGGAATACCCTGATTAGCCATTTAGCCGATGGCAAAATATTGAAGGGTGGCGGTAGCGTGGCGCTGTCCTCAAAGTAGCTCATCCACAGTTTGGTGCGTGCGAATTTCCACTCCGTGTCGGAATGTTCCTGTGGTGATAAACGAAATGAAAACGTTGTAGTTGTAGCACTTCAAATGAAATGCAAAAAAAAAAGATGGTAGTAGAATAAAGATATAAGTATTTGGTTTTTTTGCGTTCAACCTAAAGCTGTGTGTGCATAAATCACGCATGGACCACAAAAGTGAACTTGTGGGTGTAGAGAAAATAAATAAATTTATTTTTGGTCCTTCCTAGATGGATCCTGCCCGAGCTTTTATTGTTCATACGTGACAACCGACCAGACGGTCTATGCCAATGGGTCGGTGTGCGCGTGCGGCAGTCCATTTTTCATTGTCCACTCAATGTGTTCGCTACACCCTCTTCGCCGTCAGGGATCTCCACTTTCGCTACGTTATCAGTTCAATCTCTTTGCGCAGCGCTTCCAACACCTCGTCCTTGTCTGTTTGTCGTCGTTTGTGTCAAATATTCAGTGTGGACAAAATGACGTCGTCGCATTGCGTGAGGAAATGGATGGCGAAGAAAGTGACTTGTTGGCAGCTCAACTCAACAGTTTGAGACTATCGCGTTTCGAGCGCCAACCCAACACCCGCCCACTCTTTACAAATTATGCATCCCCACATATTTTATTCTGTTCGAAGGTCTGCTTCAGTTGTTCAACTGTCTTGTTGTTTGTCAACGCGTTTGACTTCCTCTTCCTTTTTCCGTCACGTGACTTCATTCTTTCATTCGTTTCAACAATTTCAACTTACATCAATCATTGCGTATGAATTGGACATCATGGCGATGAGCAGATTCAACAATACAATCACATTGATGACACTGTATGAGCCGAACATCAGCAAGCCCCAGAAGCGTGTGTATGACTTAATGCCAGTCAACTCGAAATCGGAAAGGCCAACCATACCGAAACTGGCCCAGAAAAGTGATTGCGATGACTCGAAGAGGCTGTGAGCAGAGGAGATAGTGAATTATTGAAAGAAAAGTGTAGCATGAATAAGTAAAAAAGTAATTGTAGAGAAGCAAATGAAAGATAGTCGGATGTAGAGGTGATGATGCGAAAAACGTAAGGATTGAAATTTTAACTGCTGACAGCGGCAAAACTCAAACTGCAATGCAGTGAAATGCTGGAGAAAGACCATGAGAAGGTTCTCTTATCCTGAAACTATATAACCATATATGTATATATACTTACTTCCCGAATCGTCGCCATTTCATGCACGAATCGCCATTGCCATCCCAATCCGCTGCGCCATCTGGCAAACTATAACATTTGCTCTTTTCCAAATCGGCAAAGTACCATAGCAGTTGATTCAGACCACAAGCAAAGGCGAACAATACCAACGAATAGATGAAGAAGAACTTTACAATATCGATAACCATGCGACCGAGCGAGATTTGTAGAGGTCCCAAGTGTGGATTTATCGAGAACAAATGCACCAGCTTGATGGCTGAAAAAACATTCGCAGCAGCCAACAGGCCCTCAGCGATCAATTGCGGATCGTAGTCATCCCATTTCTCGCGGGGTACAAAAGCCATTTTCGGATCGTGAGAAATTTCAGAGGTTTGTTGGATGTATGCGATGAATCTGTAGAAGAATCAAGGTAAAGTCTGTGTGGATAGGTTTAGAAAGCTGAAAGTGTTTTTAGATTGTCTCATTTATAAGGAAAACAAGTAATATTTTTTTGGAGTAAATTATTTTCGGAGTCCAAATTTTTCGTAGCAAGTGTTTTTTATAAACATGTCTTAATTTTAATTTGACTGGCTTTTACGCATCTTTAATTTCAGCGGTTTAAAAGTTTAGGTAAAATATTATTCAAAGGATGCCACAAAATATTCAAATTTTACGAAGCAAGGTGCCAAAACTACTAGAAAATCCAATGAGTTTCTTTTCGAAGTATCTTAGGGGTATATTTTGGTATCACCATGCCTTTTATACCGCTTTATGCAAATAGGTTTAAGATTATTTAGTATTTATTTTTTAGAATTTTTGCTTTTTTTCCAAATTTAATTTATTTTCTAAAGTTTTTAGACCCTACCAGCAATGAAATTTATGATATTTTTATCATTTAATTAATCGAAGTAAGTAATGAAATGAAATAGATTTTTCTGAGTTCTATTTTGCTATCATACATTTTCAGTTTTTTCGGACATATCAGCAACACAATTGTTTATTTTTATTTGTCATTCACTTTTTTGGAGTAAGTTATGTAGTAGTAATATTTTCGAAGTAAATTTTTTTGGTGTTTAATTTTTTTTAATACCTGCAAAGATGAATTTTACTTCCAACAGAATTTTTTATTTTTCGGAGTAAATTATTCGGGAGTAAAATTTTCGGTGTAAATTTTTTCGGTATTTAATTTTTTGAATACCTGCAATGATGAATTTTACTTCCAACAGAATTTTTTATTTTTCGGAGTAAATTATTCGGGAGTAAAATTTTCGGAGTAAATTTTTTTTTTGATATTTTAAATTTTGGTAAAAGCTCCTAGCCTTATAACACATTTTAAAATTAATTTCCTTGACGTTCCTATTTTTTTACTATATATTTAACCTAGATTTACAGAGCTAGATTTGCCAAGATTTTCAAGCACATTGTTACATTTATAAAGATTAATTGAAAAAATTTGTTTTCAAATAATATACTTTTTTCAGTTTTCTTCGATTTACAGAACATCTTGGCATATTTCAACTTAGTTAATTTCTTTAAATTCAATTTGCGCTCACCTCAAGCACATGACGCTCACGTACAAACTGTTGCGTAGAAAATCAATAAAATTCCACATATTTCGCAAATAAGTCTTCATGCCCACCGTAAATATCTCTTGCACCTCCTCCCACATCAAGCCGAACACATAGAGAATAACCAGCAACTCCAACTTGGTCGGCCCTTTGCCGCGCTGACGCAACTGTTCCTCGGCCAATTCCCTCCGCATACGTTCGGTACCGAAAAGTCGTATAACATCATCGTCGGCACGTTGTGAGACCAGGATTAGTATAACTGTTTGGCAAAGGATTTGTAGCATGGAGCAGCAGCAGCAGCAGAAGAAGAAAAAGAAGAGTGCATTGCATGCGACACAGTGAGGTTCAAGGACAGCATTGGACGTGCAAGCAAAGTGTCGCAGTCAGCAGAAAATGGAACAGAAAAATGATATTGAAAAAGTGCCGCCAAAATGACCAAAGTGCATAGAAAATAAAGTAAATTTTAAAATTGAAAAATATTGCAACGCATCTCACCAAGATGCCAACGTATCTGAGCACAGCATGGCTTTGATAACTGGTTATTTGTTGCGGCTGTCAAGTGATTGTAGCCGTCACACTAAATGCACTACTCCTTAAGAGACTCCTGCATTCACTCACACACACACCCACAAACACAAATACACACTCCCTTAAATACTGCTCCCAATTGAGTCCATAAATATGACTCTGCTTCTTCTATTTGACCAATGGTTTCTGTCTGTTTGCGCTCTAAGCTGCTTTAGGTTGTTGGTTGTTGGCAACACATTTTTGTGCTTTCTTGTGACTTTTGTTGGGTTTCACTATTTACTGTCTTCTTTACGTTTTGTTTGAACACGCTGAAACTCTTGCAGCCACATTCCCATGGGTATTTACTTCAACCTCAGCGGCATTATTGTCGCTGTCCATTTTACTCGATTAGTTAATGTTCATAAATGGGTTTCTGAATGTTTGACAACTACTATTTGTATTGTGATAATGCTGTTAGCGAAGAGAATAAAATCGTATGGAGGAAAAACTTGGTGGGCCAACAAGATTTTTTCACTTCAAACATATAATTCTTGCCCAAGCGTAGCTGACACACAGAAAAGTCATCCTTGCCTTTTTATCTCTTATTCAACCAGGAAAAATATGTTTAACATGTAGAAATTGCTTGAATTGTAAAAGCATAAATACTTAGGTATTTAGTTAGCGATCAACCCTGGCTAGATCAAATAAGATTAAAAACACTACGAAATTACACTTCAGAAATTACGAAGTGAAATATTCGCTACATTTTGTCGGCTTCAATAGGTGATGAAAAATGGACTATAACCAGTTGTTAAAATTCAGCAAATTTGCATACGAATTTTTTAATCAAAATCTTTAGAAAATTCTTGGGTCCAAGACCAAAATTCAAAAAAAAAAACAAATTTTATCAGCGAAAAATTTTTTTTCACTGATTTCAACTTCAAAGCGACAAATTTTCAGGGACCAATGGAACACCTGAACCATTGTGCACAGAATTGGGTTCATAGAAATAATAGAGAACTATATTTTTTTTTTTTTTTTTTTTTTTTTTTTTTCATTTATTGCCAGAAAAATCATTAGTACAATAAGATCTAGTATCTTTTATTGGCAAGCTTTTGGAATTGCATTTCTCATTATTATGTTTTGATTGTTTGTTATAAAAGTAATAAAGATAATTCCATAATAAAACCCATAGCTTCAAATTTTCTGAAAAGTTGCTAAAAATTCAACGCTCTAAAAAAAATGTTTTAAAAATTTTTAACTTTTTCATCCGATTTATTAGAAAATTCTCCAGTAAACATCCAATTTTAATTTAAAAAGGGTGAGTCTTAAGTGGTTAGAAATTCTTCATGGTTTTAATTTTTTTTTGCTGTCGCGGTTTAGTTTGTTCTTACTTGCAATTTTGTACATGCGTTGTATAGGAGAAAATTAAAAAAAAAACCAAACAAAATGTCTAGCCACTTCATGCTTACACATACAACAAAAACTTTTGCTTGCGAATTTTCTAAAAAAAAATCGGTATAAAAATTATAAACTTTCATGAAATTTAAAAAACAAATATTTTATTATAATTTTTTCAAAGAATTTGAAGCTTTGGCTTACGTGGTTATTATGGAACTATCATAACAAGGTAGTTAAAATTAAATAATAAATAATATAAAAGACAAAATTTTGTAATTTAGTAAATTTGCTTTTATTTTAATGAGTACTTCATTATAGGAAAATTAAATGGTCTAAAATTGGGATTAAAAAGTTAGAAATTTTGATGACAATATTTTATAAATTTGTGCTCACTTTTTAGTCATGAACTGAAAACTAGTGCTTTCAACCAATCAGATAGGTTCTATCATTTTGGCATTTTATCCATTTTTCAAAAAAATTTACAAATAATCAAAAAAGGATCTTGTTATTTTCAATTACTCTCCCATACACAAAGACGCGGCAACTTTTAATAAAATAATAAAATCAGGCAAATGTGATGTCTTAGGCAATTTCTTATATCAAAAGGTTTCCTTGAGAATAATTATGCCGTCTGCCACACCTTAAAGTTAATTTTATTCCAACTTGGAATATTAAAACTTGATATTTCATACATGAAAATGTAATTATTTGAAAGTCTCAAGTCAAAAAGTATGTATTTGAAATTCTATTTTAGCTTGAAGCCACTTTTGCGCAGCGCCTTCCTCAACCACTGACATTTGATGGGACAACAACACTTTGCATTTGGCCAGGCAAGTGCTAATAATCGCTTGGAAGGCATGTCCCTTTCGTATACCCACAAGACGATCAAACTATTAGCAAAAATGACAAGTAGCAAATATGCCATTAGCAGAAAATTTAATGGACTGCAAAGATTGTTACACTTACGAAAAAGCATCAGAAAAATGAAACTGGCACACCGGCTGCAGTGAAGAATTTTCGATAGTGGCATGTGTGATAGTTAAAAGGTCAGATTGGGAACTGTTCAAACCAAACCAAAATTCAGTTGGTGACGAAAAATGAAAGCTAATATTTTGCTTTAATTAAATGAAGCCAACTTATAGCATTTCAAAGAGGCATATGTTTGACTGTGTGCTGATAGAATAAATTTTAATTTGCATATGTATATACAAAAAACAATGCTGGCTCTATGCTTCACAGAAACTCCACCTTTATCTATATTTGATCCACGCTACTCATCACTACTACACTCGATCTATTATTAGTTACGTATTCTATCAGTTTCTCTTATCCAATCAGCATTCATACACTAAGTATAGGCAAGTCACTTAGATCAGTGTGATTATGCTATGCCTCCACTTATTAGCCAACAATTTCTGGGCTTGATTGAAGTTGCAGATACCGAGCTATCGTATAACAAACACAACTACAACAATCGCTTAGATAGTAGCTATGCTACTATTGGGGGCATTCAAAGGAGTTTATGGCTTAGGAACGGCTTGCAGCCATCAAGTCAAGTTACACAGCATCAGTCGTTACATCAGCTACATATCATCAGCCGCCAACAACACCGCCATGCGTATACACCGAAAATTCGCAAATCATTTGAGCTGCTTAGCTACTCGTCTTAACTCTCACAGTCAGCCAGTGTGTAGAGAGAAGTAAGGCTAAAATAACACTCCTTTGTATGCGTTAAACGCAGACATCCTCGAATTCCGAATTGTTGCCATAATACACAAATCCACCATAACTTCACTCACCTCAACAAAACTACATCTGCACATGCACACATTTACACTTTTCCTCACATTCTTTCACTCGCTGCTTTGCAATATCGTTGTTACTTACACAAGAAGAACAAATAGGATGAGGCGTGTATTAGAAATTTCATAAACGGTTTACGCATCAGAATACCAGTTCGGCAATTCGGTGCAATCATGTAAATCATGCAGTAGACTGGGAAAAGTACGGCCACTTGTATGATGCACCAGAATTTTTCCATATAGGTTTTACGCCTAAAGCCAGGTAAGCCATCGTACCAAATGGATGAGAGTAGTTGCTGAATATTCGAGTGGGCAACAAACTAAGAGAGGGTGAAAAGGGAGAAGAAAATGTTAGTTGTTGAAATTCAATTAGGCAATTTATCTATCTTAGAATGCTTGGAATACACATACAATGTACATGAATTTACTGAACGTGTTCTAATAAGAGCCACTACTGAATAAATTACGAAAATTGTTCAGAATTATTAAAATATTCATCAAAAAATTAGTAGTAGTTTTTGGTAGTAAATTTTGTAGCAGAGTAAATTTCCAAGTGAAATTTTGGACATCAATTTTTTTAAATAACATTTTCGGAGTATTTTAAATTATTTTAACGAAACTATTCCGGCAAAACAATTTCGTTTGATTTGATATTTCAAGAAACTCTCTCTTAAAAAATTTTATTTTTCGGAGCATGTTTTTAGAAAGTAATTTTCGGGAGTGAACTTTTTCGGAGTAATATTTTTTAATATTGATAATAAAACTACTCCGAAGAAATTTTTTCGAGTCTGTTGATTTCTTAAGAAACTCAATAGCTTTTAAAAAGTAATTTTTTGGATATACTCGCTACATTTAAGGTATCTAAACTTTCTTTTCGGAATAATGCTTTTAATTTTTTTTTAATGAAGCTACTACGAACTTTTTCATGGAAACCTGCTATATTTACGGTGTTTTAACAAATTTTTCGGAGGCAATTTTTTTCACAATAATGTTCTAATGTTGTGCTTTTAAGGAAGCCGAAAGAACTTTTTCGCTTCAGTGTATTTTTTAAGAAGCTCGACCGTAAATATTTTTCTTTTTTGGAGTATAAATTATAGCAAGGAGTACTTCAATTGAATTAATTTTGTAAAAATCATATTTTTCGGAGTAAATTTTATTCGGAGTAATTTTTTTCGGAGTACTTAAATTTGTTTATTTCTCGTTTAGATCACTAGATTGAAAACTCTTAAACGCTTTTCTGTATATGTCTATGCTTAATTTTGGACTTAGCATACATGTACATATGTACCTTCTTTTGTTTGTAAGTTATAGCTTGTTCAAGTCGTGACAAGCTCATGCGATCGCCCGGTTCATAGGCGGACAACTCCGGATCATAGTTGAGTATAATAGCCAGCTCGTTTGAAGTACGCGTTTGATCGAGCAAGTCGACAGCGAATTTTTGACACTGGCGGCGCAGCTCCATATACTCGGCTTTGCATTCCTAGAAGTTTCAAAAATGTTTATAAAAAAATGTAAAGCAACTAAAATAAAAAAATTATCTATGTTACCTGCTCCGTAAAAGCCAGATTCCGCAACTCCCATGACAGCTGGAATGCAGTGAGTATTGGATCATTCGAGGTAAGGCAAATAAGTGAAGGACTTGATAAAGCTTTGTAAATATTAACACGAGACAGAGAGTGACGTAGCGAGTCTTCGTTCGACTGACGTACGCACTCATCACAACCGCAACTGAGGAGAGAAAAATTATTATAAAGAATTTAAAATGTCACTGATTCAAATTTAGACAGCTCATAAAAAAAAAGAAAATCATATGACAAATTAACAAAAAAAAACCAATTCACACAAGAATTTATAGAAGTAAGAAATGTGGTTTTTTTAAATGTCCTCATATGTAGATACGAGGGTCACTCATACCCACCGTATATCATGGGGCACTGGTACAGCCGCTCCACGATCTAATAGAATTTTTAAAATTTCAAAGTTATTCTTGTGAGCTGCTAGTATGAGCGGTGTTATATCGGGCGCAAATGTTGCTATATTGATATCGATTTTTTGCCAACTCTAAAAGAAATAGAAAAGAGAAAACGGCAAAGGTTGAATTTCAAATTGCAGAAGAATGGAGCAAACAGATTACAACTTCATGGTTTGAAATATGGTGTATGAAAAGGAAATAAAATGAAATTAAACTGAGCGGGAAAACTTTCATAATTACCTAAAAATAAAACCCAAGGTTTTAGTGAGGATGAGACAAAATCTCGGAAAAATATTGAAGGATAATTTACCTATTAACCTTACTTCGGTAGGCCTGATATGATGACGGTTTTAGACGAGGTCATTATCTTCCCAAAGACGAAACTGTTTCAAGGTCAAGTCGCAAATACTAGAACTTGGTTTAAGTTAGACGTCAGCCCCCAGTGAGGCTGAGTTAAAGCAACCAATTGCACCTACAACTTTAAATTTCATTCCACTGAAGTTGGCATCCTTTAAACGTAAATTTTATTTTTATTAGCTATGTCATTCGTGTTTGTTTCCGTGTAAATTTTTTTTTTTAGTATAAAAAAGAGTCACAAATTCTTACACCTATATGTAGTACATACAAGATATATGAATATAAATACTCATTTGATTGAATTATGAATGCCTGCCAATTAGCCACACCTGACTTGCTCAGTCGGTCTTGTGCAGCTGCGCAAAGGAGGGTTGATGGCAGAGGGAGGCTGCTTTCGTGCGCTGAACGGTTTCAATCTACACTGTATTCATATATGGTTTCTCTTAGTAAAAAAAAACACAACAAAGTCAAGGATACACCGTTGGCATTTCAACAACTCCACTGCCTTCACGCCTATGCATTAACACATTAAATGGCTAATCAAGCGTAGCGCAGCCTTTGCGACAACAAAACCTGAAAAGGTGAAAGGATGCGCAAGCAATACGCTATAGATATGTAGCCAAATGTGTCATAAATATTTATGCCTATGAATACCAACAGTTTCTGTGAATACAGATCAGACGAATATGTCGAAATGGGAGTTGCCGTATGTTGTGTATGTGCAGCTTATAAAAAGATTTCATAAATATATTCAAAATCGTAATAGCAGCTCAATGATTAACTGTCTCTGTGAATAAATTCATAAATTATTGCTTGCTGTGGCAATCAAATGCCATACATTTGTAAGAGTGTGTTTACTCAAAGGCAGGCATAGATTTGCTTAAATTTAGATACGTTGTTTATATTACTAATTCGGCTATGCTCTTTTTTTAATTTGCTAATCATTCATACAGCTTTGAAAAGGTCTCAGGACCCCAGCTAATTGAAACAGTCAGGCGTAGGCGTGTACGTAACAATCATGCTCGTAAATATTTGGATGCAATATATCCTACACCTGTATGATTTCTTGAATACACTGGTATGAATGTTCACATTTGATATATTTTCTTTATTATATTTTATTATTACCTAGTTGATTGAATGCTTACAAAAATATAATTTAAAAGTGACGGTCTTCTTAGAGCTCAGCGCTCGATTAGTAAGGGAGTACGCGCTTTTAAAATGCTAAATAAACCAGTTTTTCTAATTAAGCAAAGATTTTTCGCTACGAAATCTGACGCATAATTTTTAATACAAAATTTAAAACTTTGCATGTACTTATAATCTATTGCTTTGATTTACTACTATGAACTTTTTTGTATGTTTTTGCCTAGGTGCAAAAGTAAAACACAATTTTTGTTACTATAGAAATCATTAAATTTGCTGCGCTCTTATGATAGTTCATTAATAATTTTTCAGTTTTTTAAGTAAAACTGGTTTTTTTGGCTTAGCAATATATGCTGTTCGCGAACAGGACCAATTGTTCTTTAGAATTGGATTTTTTTTAAATATATTCGAGAATACTACAAGTTGGATCAATTAATGGTTAATGGCCCACAAAAACTTCGTAAGCCATAGGAAGATAACAGCAAAATGCAATGAAGCCACCGCAACTACATAAGAAAGAAGACGCGCTCCGTAAGAAGGCTCGCTGTCACCATTCCTGCGTCTACTGGTGTCAAAAAATTACTGAGGGCATTCGAAGGAAACACACGAAAATTCGAGGCATATAGGAACGACATTGCCGTTGTGGAAACGGGAAAGTATCTAGACACTATTAGTAAAACAATTTACAATGTCCTAAAAAACTTCTCAAGAAAAGACAAGGACAAAAAATAGTATACTAAGATTTCTTAAACTCTTGTACAAAATTGACGAACTCTTAAAAAATCAGGCAAGAGTTATGTCATGTCCTGCATTGTCACGAATACGACTGGAATATTTAGGGCCTCTTAATTCGAGACCATGGAGAATATCGCAAAGGCAGAGCTATAAGCATTGCTGAATTTGGCAAAAATGCTTCGACACTCTGACTGATGTCTACTTTAATACTTAAAGGCTGGAATACCTTATTGTATCACTAATGACTGGAAGGTCTATGCGGGAACGGTCTATTTGAGATTTTTGTCCACCAGATTAACCTGACCTAAACTAACTAGGGATCTTCATTGCGAAATATAATCTAAAGTTACACTTTCGCCTGCCGGAGCTTGCAAGCGTTATTCAGGCAGAAAAGTTTTACTAAAGAAGACAATAAGATAGATCAGACAGAATGCATTCGCGATAATAATTTCTCAAATAGCTAATCGACACTCTCTTCTCCCTCGGTTAGATCTCAACTAGTGGATCAGTTTTGAAGAGAGCAGGCATTGATTTCTCACCAATACTATATAATAAATAATAAAGGGACATTTGAGGCAGAGAGACAGCGGATGAACCTCTGAAAATTAAATTCTCTGACCTCCCTGTCGGATACTGGAGATGGCCGAGGAGAGAGCGTTTATCCGCAAATTACTTTTAGATGAACATGGACATGAACTATAATCACACAATAAAAATTCTAATTTTGTCAAGAACAGATTGTTTCATCTATTTGTAACTATAATTAAACATCTTTATAACCACGTTTTTTTTTTAATTTAAACCTTAAGAACAGGGTTTTCTTAAGTATTAGGTAACAGAGACTTAAGTACGAAATTATTTAGTATTCAGCTATTTATACTACTAAACTTTCTAAAGCACACATGAAAAAACTACCAGAAAATACTCAACAGCTATTTGAAAATCTATGATAGGAACGTGACTAACGAGACAACTGGCCTAAAGAGCCCAGAGAGAGCGAAATGAAAATAACATTTCCTGACGCTAAAGTGCTCGATCTTTGTATGTACAGTAGAGTGTCTCACAAAAAAAAAATTGCTGATTTTCCGCATAATTATAAAGTTTATTTGGAAGTGTAAGTCTTCGGCCAAAATTATTTTTGGAAAATTAAAAACAAATATTTTTTTTTTCAATATCTCTTCAAACCACCCACTTGAGTTGATAAAATATCCCTAAAATTTATTTTTTTATAAATAAAAATACTTTCCCCTAAAAATTACCGCAGATCATAGAAGAGTTTAAGATTAAAAGGGCAGTGAGTACCTAACTTTAAAATCTGTTCAACGGTATCAGAATAAACAGATTTTCAAGAAAATTGGAAAATTTTGTATTAGTCGTTATTTGCAAAGAAATTAAAACGGTGATGCCTAACAAGTCTAAATCAGTCACGTTTTGCCTGTGTTACTCTAATTTCCTTTAAACCGATCTTCAAAAAAAAACAGTAAAAAATAGCACAGTCTCATTATTATGATTCCATTGGACAATTTTTTAAGTAAGGTACACACTGCCCTTTTAATCTTGAACTGTTTTATGATCTGAGGAATTTTTTTTAAATACTAAACAAAAAACTACCTTTATTTAAAAAAAAATACATTTTTAGCGGTATTTTTCAAATCAGTACGGCTCAAGTAAATCTTAATATTTTTCCTTGATGTCTTAGATATAATAAATTTTAAAATTCCAATGGAAAAATAGTATTCGTTTTGGAGGCGATGCAACCTAGTGATGTACATAAGTTACCAACAGATATTTAAATGTATAAAGTGCATGTTTGTATTTATGCCATATGGAGCTATAATAATATGAAAGAATTTGTGTGATATCGTCTGCATTTTCAGAATGTCGTATATTATACAAGTACACACATACATATTCATATTATATAAGTGCAGATGTCAATACATAAATACACATGTTAGCATTTGTGCGCCTTCGATAGTGCCTGCTGCCAGCGCAAGTGTCAAGTGTTGTATTAATAATTGACAGCCAGCGCGTCTCGTTTTTGACACAAACACATGCACTACTGTCCATGTCGCTGTCACATCTCTTCGCTAGCACAATTGCCATTTTATAAACATACATATACATATAAGTAGAGTTTATTATGTATACACAATGTATCTACTTATCAATCTCAGGAGCACACTATACATTTCTCTAATGCAGCTTTTCACTTTGGCAACAGCGGCCGCATTGTGTTGGTCGTCAACCCATTAAGCGTTGACATTTTATCGACGTTGCAGAAAACGCCTTCAAGATGGCATGCCTACTTCTTCCAAGCAAATATCGAATAACATGTGTGTGTGTGTGTGTGCGAAGACTTAAAGGCATCCATATTTGTGTATAGCATTGCGTGTACGTGTGGGAATAGTTAACGATGCGTCAATACTTAAAATGCAGTGCAATTCGATGTGCCAATAGGATATGCTAGTAATATACAAAATGCATTTGATGTTACGTATACTAAAAATTTTGATAGGGCATAAATAACATAACTATGTACATATATTACAAACAAGTTTGTAGTGTAAGTCTTAAGTTTTTAATCAATTTTTTTCTACCATCACTACCTCCGGCTGACACATTCATTTTTGGTTCCTTTGTCAGAAACCTTTTCAGCAATGACACTTTTATAATATAATGAAACATTCAATAAACTCATTCATCAATGAAGAAATTAGTAAACTGGTAAAAAAACGGCTTATTTATGAAAAGCTTTTCTTGTTTGCCGATTAGTTTATGCTTATCTTGTTCGTATCATATTTAATAGTTAATAATATAGTTTTTAATTTATTGTAATCGGTATCGATATCGATGAAGTTGCCTGTATGTTTTTAGTTATCGGGTTCATCATCGATATTGCTTATCGTGATCATAATCGATATTGTTATCGTTATCAATACAATGAACTCAATTTTAATTTATTGATTTTATCGAGAATACCATCGTTATTAACGTTTTGCATTCGCATTTTGTGCTTATATATCTACGTATATTGTTTTGTTATCGTCATCGTTTTAGTTATCGATATCAATGCCGATTTTTTTTTTGTTTTTATCGAAATTTTTTTCATTACTAATAAAATCAGCAAATATGTTAGATTCCTTGTCAGAAAATCAATTTTCTCGTTCTCATATGAATTAAATTTAAATATAAACTAAAAAAAAAATCAATTTATTTCCAGAATAAAATCACAATTCTGAAAAAAATGTTAGTAATAGTAATAAAAAAACTGTTAGTTAGCTAGATTTTAAAATGCTAAAAAATCTAAAAGATTACACAATTTTTTCAACGAAAATATTTCCCTTCTATATTCACCGAAAATATATCTATTCTATTCCAGTATTTAAAATAAGTATTATAAAGAATATTTTCTAAATTTTGAGATGTTTTAAAAAAAAAAAGGAATCATTTCTTTGCGTTAAGATCCATGATGTATGCGCTTATTAATCTCTTAACTTCATTAATTTCAAAATATTTTTCCCGCAAATTTTCCATACTCACATATTGCTCACCCTCCTTGTAGATTAGCTCTTCATGCTCCAGCAGCAGCTCAACAGCCTCCACGAATTCCGCGTTAATGGCATGTAGCAAGGCGTCCTTTGTTTCCACGCCCATAACCACCAACAACTCAACCATTTCGAGATTCTCATTGTCAATAGAGAGAGTGAGAGCGCGACGACCCAAAGGATCCATGCAATTGATGTTGATGTGGCGCTTGCGATGAGCCTTCTGGAGGATTCTGAAAGTGGACGAAAAAAAGAGAAAAAAAAGAGAAAAAAAAACAGAAAAATTAAGAAATAATAAAAGAAAAGAGAAATGCCAAATATACACAAGGTTTTAAGAAAATTCATTGAGAACAATGGAAAACACTTAGCAGGGATACGACAAATACAACAAACAAAAAGTGACAGCCTTTGAAGGGCTTTTAATATGATATATAATAAGCAAAACAAAACTAAGCAGACTGTAAAGCCAAAAGTTATTTAGAAAAGTTTTATAAAACCCTTTTAAAGCAACACAAAAGCTCAAAAAGATGTGACAAAGCCACACATACTATGAAAATATTAAACCTTCGCCAAGTGCATTTATTCCACTATGTAATCATCACACAAATGACTACAGTTCACCTTTCTTTTTTCCTATTTTTTATTTGTGTTCTTTTTTATATTCTTCTCTTTAAAGTTGCAGCCAATATGGGTAAATTAGAAAATCACTGTCATTTGAAAAAAGAAGAGTACTTTAAGCAACTTTTAATTACACTACTGCAGCAGAGTGAAAATTAAAACTAACATGGTAATCTATGAAGATGTCAAAGCCATTTCCCAATCGGACCAATGAAGCCAATGAAAGCAATGAAAGCAATGAAAGCAATGAAGGCTGGCAAGCCATTATGAGTGCTATGTTATAGTCATTGCTCTGCATTCCGCAGGCTACCTTCTCGGTCATTCGAAAGGAAAAAGGAAATGTTTAAAATCAACTAACTGGCAATCGATATGGTGCACAGAGTTGCTTTTACTGCATATGGAAAAAAACTACTGGACCATTATTGGGCAGACACATTTGGTAGGGCAATTTTAGTTATGATGATCAAAAGTTCAATACACAGGATATGCAGTTTGATGATTTAGTCGTTGAACGTGGCGGTAATAAGTGACAGATAAAAGAGAAAAAAACACACTTAGTTTTTAACTAGTGGAAAGACATTTTAAAATAATTAAAATTAAACGCTCAAAATACTTTGTGTAATGCTTTCACAAAAAAAACCACATTGGTATGATTGATAATGAATTTATGAAGCCTCCCAATATAACGTATTTCTTGATAATTTTCATCACTGGAATTTCTCTCAATTCCACATCCCCATATTCCCCAGAGCGGGGATGGGCGTTATTCGAAAATTTAATACTTGAATACTAGAATGCATTTTAATTCGTTATTTAAAATTACTCGTTTCTCTTTATGATACAAATAATTGTGAATAAGGAATAGAATTTCATTTATGATTCTCAAAAAAAAGGGAGTTTTATTCACCAAACAAAAACTATTGAAAACGAATATATTTTCATTTATCGTACAAAAATTTTTTAATAACGAATATATTTTCATTTATCATTTAAATAATTTTTTATACCGAATAAATTTTCATTCGTCAACTAAATAATTTGGTACAACGAATATATTTTTATTGATCATGTATCACTGTAATAAATACAAACCTATTCGTCATTCAAAATTAGTTGAACAATGAATGAAAACTTATTTGTTATTGAAGTTTCTTTGTGGGATGCATAAAAGTTTATTCGTTGTTCCAAATTATTTCAATGGTGAATACAAATCTATTCGTAATTCAAAATTATTTGTAGAACAAATGAAAATGGCCGTTCATTTAAAAATAGAAAATTTGTGAATGGAATTTTCTTTTTTATTCGAATAGTAATTCTATCTCCCAAAAATTAAGTTTAACAATTTACTTCTGAACTACAAAAGAGTCTCAGATTCCACAAATATCAAAAAGTTGGATACCTTATGGCGTAACATCTACAATACGTGTCATATAATTGTTTCTATTATATCTTCGGATAATAATGACTCAAAGCTTATAACTTGGAATAGCATCTGAACTTAAAAAAAATTGCTTGGTGCTACCTTTAATCGTTCACTGAAAACTGCTACGAAAAGTTGCAACACTACACTAATGTCTGCGTGCACTTTTCCAATGCTCAATTTTCTCTAAAAAAATCTTAGATTTGTATCCTATCATTCCAAGTCAACAAACCGATAAAAATCAATTTGAATTTCCCAAATCAAAAGTCTGGCAGAAAAAGCACTTCTCCATTGTTCCAAATAGCAAAAGTTCATCAATAAAATCATAAAAATATCAATTAGCGCTCGCCAATTTTGCATTAGTACATTGTTTGCCGCTAACCACACGCTTCCGCTACCGCCGGCCTGGAAACGAGTAGTATGCCTTTAAACATTTATTTTATTAAAATTACCATTTTCCCATTTGAGTGCCATGGAAAGGTTGAGGCGCACAGCACATGAATGGACCAAAGTCAATAACAATTACAAAGTTCAATGGCATCAAAATAAAAGTCAAAAATTTTCAATTGAAGCCATTAACGAATTGTGCGGCGGAAATAGAGGAGGTGGCGAAAGGGCGGGAAATCAAATGGTTAGCTGCAGTTTATGCGAATTATTATTGAGCGGCTGAGTCATTTTCGAGTTATGAAATCAATCTGAAGAATGTGTAGAGTGGAATGAGTGTAGTGGCATGAGTGTAGAAAGTATATAAAAAATTAAGAGAAAGTATTAAAAACTCTACGAAACGAAAATACTAAAAGAGCACACATTGTTGAATAATTGGCATAAAATGAGGTTAGATAATTAAGGGGCTAGCGCAAAGTGGCAAAAGAATTGCAACTTTAAGTGCGCTTTTAAAAAAATTAGAAATGCAACGTTCTTCTCATGATTTTTTCCTAACATTACCTCTTATATCTTGCAATTAAAAAATAATAATAATTTACTTCGGACAAGAGATTAACCATAAATGAGAAACGGTTTTAGAATTAAGTGTAAGAAAACGATTGAGCAAATTTTTTTAAAATTCCAATAAGGCTTGTATAGTTTTTTAGTCCACGGGCAAGTGAGAGTTTGGGAAAATTTTTGAAATAATTTAATCGTAACTAAAAGTTTTATTTTTTTTTGTAGGAGAAGTTCCGCCAAAATCGCTTGAGCGGTTATAGTGCCAATTAAGTAAGGAAGTTAGTGAGTAACAAATATTTCTGGAAGTATTTCAAATGCAGTGCACAGCCAATACGATTTCTAAATATATCTTGAATCAGGGCTTTTGGCTCGGTAATTTGGGCAAAAAAATTTATTTTTATACATTAAATATACATATATTACGAATTTTTGAAAATCAGCCTAATTTTTATGTGTTAAAAATTATAAAAATATTACTTTATTTGATAATTGCCTAGTTATAAACAAAACTTTTTCAATAATAAATTAAATTTTTTGCAAACGAAAAATTTTGAAATTAAAAAATTTTAATAATATTATTTTTCATTTGTTCTTAATGTGTGCTTAAGAAAATCCCTTCAAAAAAGTTGCAATTACATATTTCTATTTAAAAAAAAAACATTTTTTAGAAAAGAATTTAAAAAAATAATTTTATTTGATAACTCGTACCTGTGTACTTATTATATAAAAAAACTCTTCATAAATCATTTTTTATGTAAACATATTTTAAAATTAAAAGTTAAAAAAGTTGTTTTCTTCGTTTGTTCTTAATTTATAAAAAGATAAAATTTTTTAAGTAGGTACAATAATTTTTTAAATTTTGTAAACAAACAAAAAATTACAACAGAAATTAAAATTTATTTCTGTTATACATATACAACAAAAATTCTGAAAAAGTTTAATTTTAAAAATTAATAACTTAATAATTTTTCAAACTTTGCAAACAAACAAAAAATTACAACAGAAATTGGAATTTATTTTTGTTATATATGTATATACAACAGAAATTGGACAAATTTTGAATTTTTATACATAGGTACAAATTTAAATATTACATTAAAGCAAAACCTTTTCAAAAAAATTCAAGAATTTGTTTTGCAAATAAAATTTTTTTAGACAGAAAATAAAACTTATTTTTTTAAACAACCAATACTGAGGTTAGTAAAGTAAAAACAATTAGTAGTTAGTGAAGTAAAACAACAATATGGAAAATTCCTTTAAACTGACTGCCGAACGCATAACTTCATTTACTTTATTGGAGTTTTTTTTTTAAATCGATAATCGAATAATTCAGTCCAGCATTATTTGAATAAAAAATATTTAAAATACAAAAAATGTTAGTTATGGGCGCCTCAATCCAAGCATTGCGCAAAAAATATTTTTTCTTACAGCAACCAACCATCAGGCAAAACTTATTTTCTCAGAGTCTAAATCTGGCATGAAAAAAAGTTTTCTATGCATTTGACTTACAAATTTCAATTAAACAATTAAAATGCGTGACACGAAATATCAAAGGTTACTTATTTTTTACTACACCATAAAAATATATACACTATAGCGTATATAGTTTTACTGTAACTAGTACTCAAAAAAATATATTTTTTTAGTTGAGTTCATAAGCGCAGCGATGCGCTAAAAGCCATCACAACTATAAAAACTAATTTTCATGTCTAAATACAAAAAAATAGTTTTGCAAAAACTATCCGACAAGGATATGCGAATGACAACTTCTGACACGCAAAAGACGAAAGTTGAAGCTGTCAAAAGCAACACATTACTGGTGAGCAAACAATTAGTCGAAACATTCAAACATTTACACCCACAACCGCATGTGTATGTATGTATGTGAATATTCATTTAACTTGGTCACTACATCTGAGCATTCAATTTAAGTTCGGAAACCAAGAAACTAAGGCAGGACACTCAAAGGCGAGCGGGCGTACATATATATATATTTATTTATAAGAATATGAAGCTAGTTTCACGAAGGTAAATGAAAGAAAACTTCATTTTTTTTCAATTTATTGATAGTGAATAAAAACTTATACAAATATGTTTTTAATTGTCGAAATAGAATCGAATCTGAATCAACTGAATTAGGCAAGGTTGAAGATAATCTTGCAATTTACCACAACATTTTCCATTCAATCTATATCCATGAAACATTGAAACGATTACTATGAGTCGTTTGGGATTTTAGAGATCTTGATAGGATATATGAAGTATTTTAATCATTGCGAAGATTCTTGTGATTCAACCTTTGAATATTTTATGCTGTCCTATTTTCTGAAAAAGGATTTAGTTGGTAGGCAGTAAACTAGTTTGAACGTCGTTAGAAAATTTAATAATTGAATGGTAGAAAAATGCGAATAAATCTTGATTCGATATGTAATTAAAATTTTCATTCATTACATTCAAGAATGCAAAAGAAAATTCTATTTGTAATTCAAAATGAATTCAAAAATGAATGGAAATCTATTCGTCATACAAGCAACTCTGAATGCCGAGTGAAAATCCAGTCGTTATTCAAAATTATTTGCATGATGAATGAAAATCTATTCGTCATTTACAAATGGAAATTTTGAGATTTAATAAATAATATTTGAACGAAATATTCACTCAAAAATGCCCATCCGTTACATAAATTTCATTCGCTTATAAATTAATACGCGGCGGGTAGCAAGTAGTTATTTTTGGTCATAAAATTTTTAGTTGTTCAAAAAAGTTTGCTCAAATAATTTAAAAGATAACAACGAAAGTAAGTAACACATTCCCGGCACTCGTCGCCAACGGGAGCTGACTTGCAATACACTCCTACCATGCCCTTGGTGGAAACATATTGAGGTTTTTTTGTGAAAACAGGTATCAAGAAAAGTTTCGTCGCCAGATGGCACTGAGGTCTATAAACTAAGTTTGGAAATCTCATTAAACTTTCACGCATGTAAAAAAAGTAAAAGTAATTAGGAATTTTCTGGATAGCTTATGTTGACTTCGAAGCAATTATTTTACATCGAAGCTGAGATCAAAATAGTAAATTGTTAAGCCTGATTAAAATCCCAAAGCTTTGGTAATTTTTTTGTTAATTTATGTGGACCTTGAATAAATATTTTCTAACTTTTACTCGCCACTTAACTAAACTTGTTCACATTTTCCACACGTAAAAACCTAAAAACCATTACAACTTTTTGCTAATCTATGAGGCCCCAAAAAAATTATTAGCTATATTTTGATATACTTAAAAGATTTTGCAAATGGAAAATGAAAAATGAATTTTTATTTAAATCTCTCGCTTTCGCCTACATTAAAGATAACTGCTTACTTCGAAACAGATTAGCAATTGACCACAAAGCGCCGGTTGGAAAGCACAAACTAAACCAACTGAAGTCACCGCTGCCCTCATATGTAAGTATGTACTATATGTAATTACATTTGTGCCTTCATGAATTTTCGCAACCCCTTACGCACATTCGAACACCTTGATATTTGAGGACTTCACGTATGTATAATTCAAATTTAACTTCAGTCATACATGCGACCTTCGGCCCGAAGGCAACCCAAACATGTCACATTAACTCACCGCACGAAGAACAGGGCGTATGAGTGACCTCAGCAAGTAGCAGAACAATACGACCACATTACAAACTAAATGACACACAAACATTTGAAAGATAGACTGCAATGCCAACCAAACACAGCTGGAGTTTCTAATTTAACACATAAATGAGTATGTCAAAACAGGCAAAGCTTGACCGAACTATCTTCGGAAAGGCGCAAAAAATAAAAAAAAAGTAGCTACTACCTCATTGTGTACGGAATTCTTGCAAGAGATGGCAGAAAAGGTGGGAAAGTGTAGAGGTGGGAGGAAATAAGTTGGATAAGCAAAGCGAGGAGCATAACAAGGGTATGAAGTAAGCGGTTGAAAGGACAACGGAAGGCGAGTTAGAGCGGGCATTGCTCAAAATTCGACTGAAAGGAAATACAATACAGAATGGCAAAAAGATTCCCTGAAAAGTAAATTCCTTGCAAAACCAAGCGCAAACCAAAAAAAAAAAAACAAAAAAAAAAGACAATACGAAGACTGAAAATAAACTATGCATTCCGGCAGGCTAGCAGAAAAACAGGATAACAGGAAGTATGTACGGAAACAACTACATTTGGCATGCAACCATGCAGGGATAATGTCCACCACAAATACACCAACACAGAAGGTACTAAACAAAAAAAAATGAAGTGTTTGAAAAAGAAAACCGAAAAGCTCACTTTCCGGCACCCAATTGTTCATGAAATTCCAGTGTGTTTGGTGTGAGTGAAAAGTAGGGTTTATTAGACAGCCTGCTGCCTTTCATACTCACACAATCGAGACACAGAAATTTACTCATTTACCACACATGGCAGGATGTTTGATTACCAAAAGCCTTTTATGTTTATAGATTTGTCAATGGGCTAGTTCCGCTACAGTTTCCGGTTACTTAATGCCATGCAACGGTTTGTGTTCTTTGTTTTTGTTTTTTTTTTTTAGTAACTTTTTTAGGTTGTGGTTTCAACAAATATAAAAATTTCTGTACATCAACAAATGGTTCCAAAAGCGTCCTTCATATGAAAACAAAATAAATTATACATTTGAATATCAAGCTGAATAATTCAATAAAAGCAACTGCTGTGTAATACAGCTAAATAAAAAGGATAGAAACTATAACGATAGACACAGAATTTAACTAATGTAATTCAAGTATAGATCAAGAGCAAATAATTTCTGAGCATACATTTTTACACATATTTTGCCATACCTTTCTCAGGTTACTAGCTCTTGAAAACTTAAACTCATTTTTTTAATCATTTTAAATTGAAAACGTTTTTTTTATCAAAAGTGAAATTTTTAAAATGGTATTATAATAATAAAATTTAAAAAATATAAAAATTCTTAGTTATGTATGTAGGAAAATCTTTTCTCTTTTAATCAGCGTAAATTAAAAACGCTTATTATAAAAAAAACATTTATTCTTTGAATGGTATAAAAATTATAAAATTAAAACAAAATGTAAAACCCCAACGTCACAGGTATGGAATACTAAATTTTATTAAAATCAATTTAAATTGAAAACGAATTATATAAATCCAAAAATTTTAAAATTCAATATCATGGGCAAAGAAGGCTCCCCTAACAACGGTATACAAAATATAAAATTTCAAAAATGCAAAAATTTAAATTCATCGCAATTTAAATTGGAAACGTTTTTAACGAAAGAAATGACTTAGTACAACAAAAATTATACAGTTTCAAAAATATTAAAGTTCTTATTTATAGACACAGAAAACTCTCCTCTTTTTTTCCTAATTTAAATTAAAAACGCTTTTTATTATTGTACAAAAAAAAATTTAATGGTTCGGGCGACGTGTAATTTTTTATTGTGCCAACTCTAAGCCAATGGCGTATTAATCAATTTGCCTGAATACGGTTGCCTTGGTGGTTCCGAAATATTGCTTTAATTAACTTCAAAAGCAACGTCTTAACCTCGACCCTGCAGGAGTCAATAGCAGACAGAGCGATAAATATTATAGCAGTTATTTCGGAGATCACCACATCCCCTCATCAGACTTCTTTCTAGACTCTGTCCGGACTTGAACTACGGCCTTCGTGCTAAGCAGACAAGCACGCAAGATCCAAACCAAACTGGCCTGTACACTATTGTTACTTTCTACCTTCCAACTTTCAAAGGTGGACTCTTTGACCCAGCAGTCATGTTGCTTTTCCAATACTTTCAACAACATACAAATGAAAAACTGGCTTTGAGCTAAAAAATGTAGCGGATTTTACCATCTTAACCGAGGAATTTTTCAGAAAGTTGTTTTTGGCATTGCTTATGAAAAAAAATATTTATGAAATTTTACCAGAACTCTGCTCAAACAAAAATTTGTATTGCACTTGATAGATAGAAGAAAAAAAGTCAACTTTCTGTAAGTAATAATAATTTAATTGATGTAGGCCATTTTTTTGGCTTTCCGTAAATATTTTAATCACCCCGCTACTTTTTAGACTAATTTGTCGTAGAATCCTCAAGCAAATATTTCAAATGACCCAATTTGTGGGAGAGTTAATGAATTACGAAGTTCAAAAAAAATAATCTTCGTAGAATAGATGCAAATTTCTCTTAGATATTTTAACCATATCTGGCACTTTTTGTTAAACAGCCCTTTTCGTTGTTCAAAATTTACTCTTAAAGTACTGAATATATTTCAATAATACTTTCGAAAGATATTTCTTACATATTTACTGCCATTATAAGTTATTAGAAAACTCGCTAGGTGACGCTGTAGTCAAGTTTTTTATAAAAGTAGCACCTACCAACCGATTTTGAATTAATTTGGACTTATATAATGAAAGAGCTGTTCGCTAGCTGGCGCTGAAGTCGAGATATTCATAAAATTTATATGCATGCTGTGATGAGAAATACTTCAACCGATAGATGGCTCTGAAGTCAAATTATCCAGACAACCCATATTTACAGTCCGATTTAGAAAGTTTGAAAATGGTAGATGCTTATGTGATTACAACTATTTTTACTTTAGTTACCGGTATTTTTAACATGAATCCTACTTCAAATTATGTAAAAAAAAGCTTACGCCAATTATACAGTCAACTTCATCGAAACATTGACTATGTGAAAATTAATCAAAGCTATTTTAAAAGCCAGGAGGTATTAATATTGTATATGAATATAGTGCTTTTAGTTTAAAATTTAATTAAAGGACTTGATCAGTAGAAAGAAATTTGCAAATCAAAACGGAGTTTCTAGTTACACCGAAAAAATTCACGTAGTTTTAATTCAAATTTTTTGTTTAAACCAATTTCTCAGGCATCTACTGCTTCAAAGTTTAAATATTACTGCAAGAAAATGTATTTGGCTTCCATATAAAGCTATTTCTGTAAATAAATTCAAATTCAATCAAAAGGT
This sequence comes from Anomoia purmunda, assembly GCA_951828415.1. NCBI lineage: Eukaryota > Metazoa > Arthropoda > Insecta > Diptera > Tephritidae > Anomoia > Anomoia purmunda. The sequence goes on from OX639997.1 coordinate 114,606,927, forward strand.
GATATGTGAAAGGGTAAAAATTACAGTTCAGAATAAAAATGCTTGTATAAAGGAGAGCTAACAAGGAGATGCCTCAGAAAAAAATAGGTATAGACTTATATTCATACAAGGAGATAAATACTTGGTTTTAAAGTATTAACTTCAATATACAAATAATTGCATTTCACAGGATAAAAATGGTTCTTAAGTACAAAGAAGCTCGCTGCAGGCATATTTTTCGTATCATACAAAAAGAAAGCACACAAAGAGCATTGAATATTGAGTTGACGCATCACTTTGTTAAACTTTATGTACATGCCCTCCACATTTTGCCACTACGCAGGTAAATTACCTGCTGACAATGCTGCCACAGACTGTGCGAAATATATGTCAAAGGAAACCAGATGTACGCCGCTGTTTAACAAAGCAAGTTGACGCCAAGAGCGTAAATACCGCGCACAGCAATAACAACAAATTAAACAAAAAGTGAACGATAATTTTACATTAAAATTTCGCTGTCTGGCAAAGCAAATGAATGACAGACGAAAAGCACAGAATCAAATGAGTATTGTTGAAGAGAAAAAAATGGGGGCTGCAAAGTAAATGTTGCGCATACGCCGAGGCGTCCCACCACACCGTCAACCAAACGGTAACTGAGCTGGCAATAAAAGTTAACTACATGGCCTGTTTACCGCAAATTTCTTTTCAATGGGACTTGAAGCACTTCCCACTTCAGCTCCCATTCACTGTTCCCTCTATTTTGCTCACTTACCTGCGCACATTGCCGATATCGCCGCGCTCCACCGCCAACAGGAATTTCTTCTCCTCCAACAGCAATGGTTGTGGTAATCCCAAAGGTAAGCAGCCTTTACGCGCACCAGACGCCAAGCCATGCGCTGGCACCTACACACAGATACGCAGCCACACACACGCCGGATGAGTAATCAGAATTTATGTTTTTTTTGTTGCAGTTGAAGTTGAAGTGATTGTCGAATTTTCGATGGAGTACACAGGAAAGAAAAATATAAGAAGATTGAACACAGAGAATGACAGCGGCGTAATAAGTTTAAGGCTTATTTAAATATACGAAGATAATATAATAAGCCTACAATGCAAACAACAAATTTCATATACATACAAACAGGATGGCAAAAAAGCGTACATCTTTTGGGCTGAAATCGAAATGGAAAAAATGGTGATATGTGGTGATTTGATTGTGTAGTATGGGTGAAGGATTATGAGTGTGAATCGCATTGCGCTTGATTGTATGGTAAAAGTAGGCTTTAAGAATATTTCGATAAAGGTGAACAGCCACATAATAAAAATGATTTGCCTTACAAGAGGTTTACTTTAGGGAGACAGTTGCTCGATGAGGTAGGCAATTTATTTATGCAACTTGCTCACAACCGCTACTTCGGTAAGGCTGTTGGTAATGTAGGTGAAATCAGGTGTTTAAATCACATTAAGATTTGTTTGCAAAATATATAACGACATAAATAGCTAGTGTGACTTTTATTTATTTATTTTTTTTATTCTTTACAGTTTTCTAAAGAAATCTTATTGGATTTTTGGTGTAAATGCATTGCATTGTCAACAATTTTAGGTAATGTGAAATACTGATCTTCGGATGTGCGCGTGAAAATGTAGATAATATCAAATTACATGAGGATACAAGTATCTGTAAATTTTTTTCTTATATACCTAAATATTTCAAGTGTATTTACTAACTACAAAATAATATATAGTACGAGAAGTAGTGGAGAGCAAATTTGTTTTACGCGCTTTTCCTAATAAGATAACTAAAATATTATTTCTTTTAAGCAGAATTGTTTCAAAATATCATATTAAGTGGAATGAGAGTATTTAGTAAGGTTGAGTCTAGGCAGGCATTCCCAGAAAACATATGAATGTGGTGAGATTCTCTTTTCCTAGTGATTTTAAACAAACTTTTATTAAGAAAGTAAAAAAATTATAATACTAATTTCAAATAATCTCTTTTTTTGCACCAAGTTATTTAATCAGCCCTATCTTTGAATCCAGAGATTAGCTTTATTAGAAAACTAAATAATTTAATTATCTATCATAAAAATTATTTCGATTAAAGAACAGATTTTCATTCATCATTCAAATAGTTTTGAAATATAAATAATCCTCTATTCATAATTTGTCGCTCATACTTCGATATTTTCGGTTATTTTTATTTTTCCAAAAAACGCTTTCGACAGAAAAAAAACTTTTCCATCTAAGCTCCAAGCTTTATATAAATATAAAAATTAAACAAATTTTTCAAAAGCTTTTTTAGAATGCCTATTCAATATGAGTATTACAAAATTCAAGTTTCACCCAGCTGTAAATTACCGAGTTTTTTTGTTCGAAATTTTTCGCATGTCTAATTTTTCTTTTGCTCAGTTGGAATTATATTTTTTTTTACAAAAACAAAAGACTTTTAAAGAAAATTAGTTGATCAAAACATATCAATATGCTGTTCGCAACTAATTTCAAATATTCGAGCACCCTAATGCTTTGGAAGCTTATGACCTCTCTACTTATATTGTAGTAAATCTCTCCTACACTTTATGGTTCTCATTACCTTAAAAAAATTCGATAAAGTAAAACAACTAAAACATTACGGAGCCCAAGGTTTAAGGCACGATTCTTCCTGTGTTAGTTTGTAATATTCGACAATCCATCAGCGACAGGTACCACAAAAAAAAACTCACTGCTAAATACGTCCTAATCAGAATTTGACAAGTATAATGCCGCTATTTTACTCAACAAGTATTTATTGGATTTTCGTTTAGATTTCTACCGACGAAATGTTGCTGTCGCTTCTTTCAAACAACTACAGGGTGTAAAAATCTTTGATTCAAAGCGGCTCCATTTCTTTCAGGTAGTATAAACAAATTATTCTTATGGTTGGGTTTAAGAACACGTAGTTTAGCTCGTTGTCACATCCACTTTGCTATCATTCTATCCACCACATTTGCTGTTTAGGCTGTCATATTATTTTTCCTTTAAATAAAAAGAAAGAGTAACTTCTTTCTCTGAACTTCTATCAAAAGTTTGTTAAACTAGAACATCGCTTCTTAGTTTTAATACAATAATTTAGGGTTTTTGAAAAAAAAAAGATAAACATAAAATAACACAAGCTAATTTTTAGTTACACTAGGACTATAGCACTACTCCTCAAATAATACTTTATTTCGGAAAATTTACTATTAAAATTACAAACTATTATTAAGTCAGTAGAATTTCAAAAGAATTAGCTATATACTCAAATTTCGAATCCAAAAAATTTACTTCCATACCAAAGTCTACATTATACTTAATTGAGCCTCTACGATATTTCTTTAGCCGCTTACTTAAAGGTTTTGTTTTTTAAATTTTTGTTTTTATTTTTATTTTTATTATTTAATTTTATTTGTTTCACTTACACCCATCGGCTGCTTTTTCTGTATACCCAAATTGTCCTTGTGGCTCATTTTTAACGATTCACAATAAACTTAAAAAAACTCAACTCAAAGTCGCAGCTATTTAGCGTTCTATTAGCAAGAAATTATTGCTTTCTTATAGATTTAAATTTGTTTAAAATTCGAGTACGTTTTGGTGTTTGCATTAAAATAAAAAAGATAACAAAAATAAGTTTTGAAAAACCATTTTAAATTTTCAGGTAAATAAATTTTTTTTTCGAAAGTTGCACAAAATAATTTAATTCATTTCTTGAGGTTTTATGGGTATTTTTTTTATTTTCTTTACCATCATTCATTAATTAAAATATATTTTTAAATTAAACTAATTTTTTATTGAGCTTTTGTTAATTACTCATTTTATCGGTTTAAATCGCAAAAACTATATAAAGCATATCAAGCTTTTTTGGTACAATTCAAATTTACATTTACTAAACTCAGTTGGAAGTTATGAGTACAAATTTAAGATAACTATCGCCTATAAACTACATTGGCTACGAAAATATTAATTTGGTGCTACATGGATTTTCCCATGTCCGAATGAGAGGCTATTGCAATCAACCACAGCGGAAACAAAAATTCGCTTATGGTTTCTGAAATTTCTAGTTCACAAGTTTTTTTTTTTAAGAACTGAGTGATTGTCATTTGCACACTGGATATATATAAAATTTTCATACCGTACTATTGCAATACAAATCCCCCCTTATTTATTGTGAGCTCACATTTCCCACTGTCCTTCAACCTCAGCTGCACATTTTCAATTGTTAACTTGTTTAAAACTAAACTTTTCGTTACGTGTTTATTTTTCATTAGTTTTTGACCGCATATATCTCTATTGGTTGTGTATGGGTGTGTATGTAAGTATTTTGCAGATGATTGCCAACTGATAGCTAAAAAGTTTGAAAGTTTTTGGAGCACCTCGAACACAAAGCACATATATACTAATTTTAATATAAACAAATAAACTATAGTAATTTAGGTTGTGCTTTTGAAAATTTTCATACTAACCACTGCATGTTTAGTTTTGCATTACTTGCTTCGCTTTATTTTACTCTTTTCGATTTCTAATATCCTTTCGCTCTAACATTTCTTTTCTTTTTTTTTTTGCTTTAAATTTGTATACATTGTCTATATGGTTTTTATTCTAAGAATTAGTGCAAGGCCAATCAACAAAACTATGTAATTTAAAAAAAAAAAAAAAAACTTTCCATTTTCTGCCTTTTATATAGCTACCAAATGGAGAGAAAGAAGCGAAAGGAAAGCCAAGTATTCAAATACCGAAAAAGTCCTTCGTTTTGCTTGGTATGTGAGTATGTAGTGAAAGTAGTTGGTGGAAACATTATTTGGGTTTAAATATTTATTATCTCAGTGATAATTCAAACAATCAACACTTTCCAAATTTCCGTGACTTCCTATAGCCAAATTAGCAAAACTAAGTTTTTAAATACCAGATGCCTTATAAACTTAATTCCAGAGTTGGTTTCTCTTATCCAGCATCAACAGAGAATTAGATGAACTTAGATTTTTTTCGGCCTCTTATTTGAAGAAAAATATCCTTAAATCCATTAAATATCCTTAATTCATTTAATTTTCTCTTTACTAAAAACAAAGTCGCAGAGTACTGGGAAAGTAAATTTTTCTTTTGTTAGTAAATAATTTTGCCAATAACTCTTTGCAAAAATTGAGTTTATTCTATAACAAAAACCACTTTAATTCATTCTTGAAATTTTGTGGGAATTTCAATACAATTGAAGAAATTTCAACCACAATTTCCAAATTTTCAATCAGGATTTGTAGAATTTTCTTACATATGAGCAACACTGTCAGAAAAAATTACCAAAAATCAATATGATTTTCCACTTTCCACTAAAATTGAAATAGCTATAAGACTGCATACCTTCATATTTTATAAAAATTCTGATTAAAAATTTAGAAATTTGTATGAGAATTTTTTGAGTTTTATTAAAATTTACACAAAGTTTAAAGCTTGAAATGATATTGTTTTTATTGTGAAATTAGTTGTATTTTTATAAAAAAAAATTACCCCAATATTATTTCAAAATAAATGAATTGAATATCGTTACTTGCCAATAAGTTCAAGTCGTTTAGTTATGATAAGTGCTTTTCTAAAACCGATATTTTTAAACAATATTTTTTTAGCGAACATTTTATTAGAAAAATAATGAAATTAAATCAAACAGGGTATAATTTTTATAAAAATAATTATGATTTTATAGTTTTTCTTTTGTGACTTAAATTTTCGCGGTCATATTTATTATTGCTATTTTGCAATTTTATTTTTCGATAAAATTTTATAGGTTTTTTTTTTTCTTTTTCGGTCCAAAATAGTCGTTATTCTTGGATTTAATTTTTCCAATCGTAAATAATTACTCGATATTTCGGCGATGATAAAAATAACAAAATATCGATGGAATTTTGTCGAAAAAATAAAAACCAGAAGGTAATGAAAAATCTTCTAAATGAAGATTAGGTGCATAGCACATTGCATTAAAAGTACAACGATATATTCGAGTTTTATTTAGAACGGATTTCTGTTGTATCCGAAAAAAATCAAAAAACTATTATTTTCCGTCCCCGAAAACAAATGTGTAGCCAAATCAAAGCAAAGATTATCACATTTTTCCTATAGAGCTAAAGAGATGTGCTTTCGGTAGTTAAGATGGCTAGACCCATGCCCAGATTTGGCTCTCTATTTTAGCTAGTGAGAAATAGGAAAAACCATCATCATCACCAGGGCAAAGCAGTGGCACAACTAAAGCTGGACTATCGCTTAGGCTTAGCCTGCTATTATTTTATGGTTTTTACTCTACGGAATGCAGATTCTTACTAGTTGATTCTACAGTAAAGAAGAGCAATATAAATATCTGAAATCCTTTATCTAATCACCAAATCTATTAACTCCTTTCCTTCAGTTTCGCCAACTTATTATTCTAAAAACCACTACTAATCCCCCTTTGTCTAACCACTAAGCCATTTCTTTTTAATCAACCGCCACAAAATGCAACCAAAAATTCTCAGCATTTAAACCTTTGCACATGCATTTAACATACATACCATATATTTATATTATATTTATGATGCGCTTTCTGTGCATGCAAATGAATTTCTAGCAAGGTGTAAGGTGTATGCATTTATGTGCTGTATTCGTACAAGTAAAAGCACAGTTACAGTTGTCACACCTTAAATACCACAGTGAACATAAATAAAATATATCAACGCATGAACAAAAAACGATTTCATGGCCACAAATACAAAAACACCCTCGCCTATTTGCCAGAGTCACTACGCCATGCACTTTGTGTCGTCGCCTCACCCTATTGACTCGTCGAACTTTCGAGTAACTGTGTAAAATTACAACACTACGAATTTGGAAAACAAAAGTTGAAGCCATAAAAAATAAATGCCTTCCACAAAGCAGGCGATGATAGCGCGATGATACTCGTGGTTATTTAAATAAAAGCCGAAGCAAAAACAAAATAGACTTATATGCACGTATGTACCTATTTAATATAGACTCGATTTTTTTTTTAAATGACAGAGCGAGCAACCATGCGCTGGGTGCGGGTGAATAGTGAGAAAAATTTCCAATGGTTTGGGTGGGAGTGCCCATTGCAAAATTGTAATTGAGAGTATGCTTTTTGTCTGCAATATCAATATACATTCACCGAGGTTATCATAAACGGCTTGCCTGAAATTAAATTTAATATAAAGGAATACGAAATCAAAATGGGTGTTTGCTTTTACAAAGAAGATAATCCCTAGCCGAAATGCAAAGCTATCATCGAATTTGTTTGTGAATTCATAAATTCAACAGTTACGTCCACGATTACCATTTTTTAAATTCTGGAATGTGTAAAGCTATTAAATAAATAAATATTTGCAAAACAGTTTTCAAGAAAATTAAAAAATTAAAAAATTCTAATTTGAAAAACAAAATACTTAATTAATATTAAAAAATTAATTCTTTGTTGTTGTTGACTTCTCTTACCATATTTTAAAAGTTGAGAAAAAACGTAAACGTTATGATGATTCCCTTTTAATTATATGCTTAAAATTATTGCAGTAAAATAACTATTTTTTTAAGATTTCTAGTTTTGTACACCAAAAGTTCAAAGAATTAGAGCCCGGAAAATATCGTGTCACGTGAAAATAGAAAAAAAAACTAGTTTTCCATATTTATATCGAAGAAAAGCTAAGAAATTTATTTGTGCTGAAAAAAAAATTAAAAATGTACATTTGGCATGGATTTTTTAGGATTGAAATTTCAAGAAGCAACAAATACAAAATTTAGAGTCAATTCATCTCCTTGCTAAAAATTTTTATTTAAGGTCGAGTTTCTCTACAAATATTCAAGCAATCAAAAGATATGAGAAATGAAAAAAAAATGACTGGCATCTTCCACTTTTATTTTTATTAAGCAGAGAAGAATATTAGTAAGCAAAATGGTTTCTCATAAATTAATAATATTAAGTTTAATTTATTTAATTGAATCTTTTTTCTATTCCCCTCTTTCTATCTGTGCTCCAAAAACTATTCACTTTAAACTCCATTTATTGTTACTTCTGAAAATATCTCATCCTATCACATTCTCCGCCACTGCAACTCATTTATACGGGGTTTTTTCTCATATTTTATTTCAGTAATACTTTTTTAAACTCCTATCCACATTTTTTAAACATTTTTATTTACTTTTTGTTTTTATTTTTTTCCTTTTTCACCTTTAACACAACGCCTCTCTTAGTTCAGTGATTTTTTGCTTTATACAAACCATAAACCCTGTTTGTTAATCGCTGAAAAATTTAAATTGGTGCTAAAAGTTTTGCCATTTTGCGATCTTTTGTCCTTTTGTGGGGTACTCTCGCTTGTTTTGTTTGGACAAAACAGCAAAGCCGTGAATTTGAAAGTGGTATTAGTGTTGTATTTTGCTGGTTTACATTTTTATTCATTTTCCAAAACAACTTATTTATAGCCCTATTCAAGTATTCACAGTTTTTTATTATAACCCGTTAGCACTATTCTCATCCTATTCGCCCATGAGGCTTAGTTTTTTGTCAACATATTGCTTACGCATTCCCTTGCCAACATAAAATATTTGCTTATTTATTTACTGGGCTTAGGGTACATTTATGATAGCAGCGAAAACGCAAACTTTATTTACTCAGAGAAAAAAAAAGTGAAAACAATTAAATGAAAACAAAAAACGTTTAGAGTAACAAAAATGTGTGAAGGAATGTTTGGAATTCCTGATACTTCGAAAAATATTTTTGCAAACAATCTCATAATTTTGGCGACTTCTTGGTAAGCTTTCAGTTTTTGTTTATAGCTGGAGTTAAGCTACTATAACTCCGATATTTTTTTACTGATTGTAAGGGAATTTAGGCAAATTCTTCTTTATATGGTTAATATTTTATGCTGAGCATTGAATTTCTATGTGAAATTTACATTTGGATATAAAAAAATGTAAGTAAAGCCAGCTATGATTGTTGATTCCCCCGGAAAAAAGTTATATTTTCAGTTATGTTTTAGTCCACCTTTTTAACCTTCCACTTCATAGGTCTCCTTCTTACTCACTCAACATAAATGTCGGCATCTCTGACTGCCCGGGTTTCATATACATTTTTATATATAATACATATATTGTATTATAATTTACAATTAGAAACTGAGTAATAAAATATTTATTAATAAAATACATTTTAAGTTGTGAACTGAAATTTAACAAATTTAAAATAACAACGATTGTAAATTAAAATTTACCACGCTATTCTTATAACCTGACAAAACTGAACATCCTGACAGTTGTCAGGTTTAATGCGCCTAAAACTATGCAGCAAAATCGGTTATCAACCCTCTAATAATGACAACAGTCGTTGTAGTTGTTATGTCCTACTGAGTACGTGACATCGACGTTACATTCTGCAGCATAGTTTTAGGCGAAGTAAACCTGACAACTGTGAGCTTGATAAGTTTTGTCAGATCATCAGCAAAGGGCGGTTATTTTTTTTTTACGAAATTATGATGCAACATTTTTCACATAAATTGAGACACAACTGTGAATAACTAATTAAATTTTTATAATCTCAAAAACTCACGTAAAAATAAAATAGAACAATTTAATGTTCTAAAAATATATAAACAAATTCAAATCGTGCTCTATAAATTTTCAGTTCCGATGAATGACGCAGTTAAAGCAATGGAATATAAAAAATAGCTGTAAACTTTGTATGTGCATATAGCAAGAATCCTGAAATTGAAATCTAAAATTAATTTAATTAGATTTGAAGGCAAAATAAAATCAAATGAGCCGAAATCTAATACAAATAATTTAGTGTAAATTCAACAAAAATCAATTCAATGCGACTCGACTAAATTTAATATAATTTAATTAAAAAGAATTCAGTTACCTTAAATAAAAATGAACTTAATGAAATTAAGTAAATAAAAAATAAATACCGGTAAGTTAAATAAAAATAAACTGAATTAATTTAAGTGCATTTCAATTAATCGAACTGCATTTTTTTAAGCTAAATAAAGTTAAACTAAATCAATTGATTTAAACTCAATGAAATTAAATCTTTTTAAATTTAATTTAATCAAATCATATTAAATTAAATCAGATAAATAAAACAGAATAAAAACAAAGTAAGTCAGTTAAATTAAACTAATTCAATTAGTTAAATCAAATTAAATTTAAATAAATGAACTATAAATAACTTTACCTGAAAATTTTTAATCGAATTGAACAAAATTAAAGTCTAAACTCAATTAAACGAAATTGAGTTGTATAAAAAAGAATTAAATTAAATTCAGTTCAATTAAATTATGTTCTATTGAATAAATTCACTAACTGATTTATGTAAAAATAAAAGAAGCTAAATGAAACTAAAACAACTTAATCTAAATCGTGTTAACTTAATCTTAAAATAATTTAATTAAAATAAAGTAAATTGAATTGAATTGCATTAAGTCATATCGCTTTAAATTGTTTGTACATTCCGAAGACACCATTGCAAACACATTAAGCTAGTTTTTTTTCAGCAAAGCAAACATACACAAACTTACATGTGAACATTCATATTAAAATTTTACACAGAAAGCCAAGCTCAAAATTCACGAAGAGTTTATCATACATATATACAGTCGGTAAGCTCACCTGTTGCATTTTTGTACGAACAAATGCCTGCAATTTTTCTAGACGCTCTGGTACGATCTTCATTTTTGTTTCTCCTACAAATACGCTTCTATTGCAATAACAACAAAGAAGAACTATAAGGCATAAAAGAGCCAGGAATATTTGATAGGGAAAATGTGGAAATAATTTGACAAATATTCTACTCAAATATATAACAAAATTATTTAAAATCGATGTTGATTGCTGCATGGATGGAAAAGTTTATTGGGTAGAAAATTTTTTTGTTTTTTTTTTTCTAATTAGTTGAGTTCTGGTTCCTTTCCTATGGTAGTACAATATTTTTAAATATTTCTTGCTTAAGTATCCCTTTTGAGTTTATTTCCACCAATCCTGAGAATATTACATCTTCTATCCCGTAGAATATTTATTCTTGGAAGATTACTGATCCTGCCAATGCAACTAATTTAACTTTTTCCATTCTCGCTTGTTTTATTTAATATCTTTAATATATTAATTTTTATATTTTATAATATTTATATATTAAATTCATAAACTAATTCCATTTTTCTTTATAAAATTGGATTATTTAAATTTTTTTGACCTAAAAGAATTGATCGCATTCAGTTTCTTTTTTTTTTAAATCTGTTTTTGCTTTCTACATCCCTTATATAAATTTTTTTTAATTACTATTCATGAAAATTTGCAAAATAACTTATTTCATTTTCAAATAAGTTAAATTCAAGAAAAAAGAAAATTTTTTTTGTTGGTTTATTCTGCGATCGTTTGTTATTTAAACATTTCGTGATTGAATAACAGTTGTTTAATTATTTTTTTATTATTTACTAGGTTAATTTTTTTTTAATTTTTTTCTCTTTTAATATCGTTTTATATAATTTTATTGACATTAATTTCAAATTTTTTTTATATCATTTCTCTCAAATTACTTTGGCTGCAGCTCAATTTAATTTCTTTTATTTCTATTTACTAAAATTTAAATGAGCTAATTTTTAAGAAAAATTAAAAAAAAAATGTATACAAGTTTTGTTATTCCTTATTTTTCAAAACTCGTTACCATTTCATGCAATATTTCTAATATTTATGGTTTATAAGAATTTATGGAAAATATTTTTCTCTTTATTTGGGCGATTTTTTTAAATATTATTTCACATTTTTACTCTTTATTTAAAATTTAGATTTTGCTTGTTATTTACTCCAAAAATATTATGAGCCATGCTAATTAGCTGAATAAAAATATTACTTTCACTTGAGAAAAAATGCGTTAAAATTATTTATTTATGTTTTCTGCGTTTATTTATAGATTTACTTATTTGTTTATTGCTTCAATAAAATTTTTTTTTAATTTTTTCCTTTATTTATATTAACACATAAAATGCAGCTCCATTTCACGCTTGATCTTCCATACCTGCTTTGCTACCGATTTCCACACTTACATACATATATTTGTTCTTTTTTATACTTTTTCACTTATATCTCTCCGTTATTTTACAAATATTTTTTATCTATGTATTTTTTTGTTTAATTTTCCACACACGAACGCTACGTTTAACGCAAATACTTCATCAACACTACCGCACGCGCATAGCAGCAACAACAATAACACTTCAATAGCACCAACAAAAGCTAGACACTTCCGCGTAGACAGCTGTGGCCGTTTTGACAGCGTTTTTCGTTATCCGGTTTTTGTGTACGGCTAGAGTGTTGCGCGACTCGCGCCAAACGCCTGGCGTCCTCAAATTATTTCGCGTCTAAATTTTTTTACACATAACATATAAAAATTCCTTTTCCTCGGTCTATTTTTTTTTATATCAATTTCAACCACTTAACAACTGCCCGTTACCACTTGCGCGAAAATACCATTGCGTTTTGAGTGCGCTCGCAATGGGGCGCTGAAATTTATATAGCGCTCTACGACCAACAGCTCACCAAACTCAATACAATGGCAATAGCTACGAATGAGCCTAATTTAATTAGACTAAAATGTTAAATATTTGTTGTGAAACGTTGTGGTGATGAGGTGACAAATAGCAACAAAAAAATACACGCACATAAGATTATGTATTTCCTATTAAAAAAAAACACACACATACAATACAGCTTTTGTGGATATCAATAGCGTAATGTACAAATGTCAACAAACAAGCAAAATGGCGAAGATGAATTGCAGAAAAAACCTGAATGTGTGTGTGTGTGTGTGTGTGTGTGTGTGTACGTGTATTGAATTTTTCATATAATATTTAATTATTTGTATGAGTGTAGGTAATCTACTTGTCTCGGCCCCTCAATATTACACAACTACAGTAACACAACAGCAGCATGACATCGTCTACCTGTAGCTCACTACCGAATTTAATTAGCAGCGTTTCAGGCGCCAACAATTTTAGTATGAGGTTATGCAGACAATAAGTAGCCTAAAGTTATCTTGTAATAAAAAAAAACCATAATTCTCATGTCTACATTACTAGCGTCAAGCAACTTTTCATATTTCAAGTGAAATAAAATAATTGCGAAATTAATTGTTGCAAAGTGATAGGCAGTACTTTGTAATAGAAGCGAATTGACAAGCGTCATTGAAAGCGCTTTTATTTGTCAGCCTGTGAGTATGCAACATATAATGATCATATAAATTAATTTCTTCTACGCAAAGTTAACTAAACTTCAAGAAACGTGATTAGGAAATAAGGCTAGGTTTTCAGTAAGTCTAATTTGACGTCAAATGTGGTCAGTTGAATAAAGACAGCTAAAATCTTAACATTTGTCGATTTGACTACAATAAAAAATATTTAAAAAAAAACTCAATATGTTGGCATTTTGTGTGATATTTTGTAGTCAAAAATTTGATCTAAGGAAAACCAAGCGTAAAAGACGTCTAACGTAACTGAAAAAGAAATATTATTAATTTTTTTTTTCAACCATAGCCATAATGACGTCATGTGTTCCTACCACTACCAATAATTTCATGAATCAATTTATTTTATAATTTTTCAGCAGTCACCATTTTATACACATACATAGGTCCTCCAAAAGCCCCAAACATGAAAAACTTTAACCTTCAAATGTGCTTAATATTAAAAAATGTTTACGTACAAAATGGGGTAATATTTTTTGGGAGTATCCTGAAGAGAAACATTTTCTGCATGCTTTACATGGAAGAAAGATATTGAAAAATTTAGAACTTTTACTTTATTATACTAGAATTTCATAGGCTATTAAACTGCATACCCGTAGAACTTCTGGAAAATCTTAGAAGAACTGAAAACTTTACACGCAATTTTTTTAAGTTTATCAAATTTTCGTAAAATTTTTACAAAATTTAAAATTTTATTTTTTTTGGCTTATATGTTAAAGAAAAGTTAATGAAAACAATTTAACATGGAAAATGTGAGTCACTGTACTGCATTTTTCTTACAATTTTGCTGCATGGTATTTTGTTCTTTTTTTTCAATAAATGTATGATACTTCTGTATTTTTATTGTTTAAGTGATATTTTAAGCAGTTTACTGAAAGTGCATGCAACATGTGGCATGTAAGGAAAATGGTATCAATGCATGTTCGTAAAGAAATAAGACGAAAAAATCTTAGATACAATAACACTATGCAACTATGCAATGAAGTGCCTTAAATCAGCTCGTAGGGGAAATCCCTTCTTATTGCAGATAAAAAGAAATGGACTAGAATAAAATACAGTGATGTACAAAATTCTGCGTACCAAAATAAATAATTAAATTAACAGTAAGGGTTCTGAATCTATGGTATTACTAAATTTTCTTGGTTGCACTGTGTAATTTGTGGAACGCCGTCAAAACAGCAAAATATGTAAAAAAAAAAAAAATATAAAGGATGCCTCTCATGCTTCTTATAATTTCTTCCATGATATATTCATCTGCGTAACTGAAAAAGTTTGGCAAACACTTGACTTGATTATTGCATTCCTTAAGTATTGGGGAATTTATGGGTAAAATAAACGAAGGGTTAGAAAAATTATTAGATTTTGAAAACTGGTGTCTACAATTTCGGCAGGTCAAGCTAAAAACCTATTTTCTATCTTTTTAACTGATAAATAAATTTCGTTTTATAAACATTGTGACTGAGCTTCATTTTTTTTTCAGTGCCGATGTTTTGGGTATCAAGTTTTTGAAATATACATATGTATGTATTTATGGGTATCATTTATTTATGAGAGCGAGACTTTGTGCCCCATTATCGTGCCCTTTAATGGCTAGCCAGAACGGCTTTTCGCATCTAAAAGTTTATTTTACAACAAAAAAAATACATTTTTTGAATTGAACTTTTGACGAGACCCGAGAATTCTTGCGCTTTCAAATAATTATTTCATAAGCAAAATGAGAATTGCACACATGTGCTTAGTAATCGAATGAAATAATAAAAAGTTATGTTAGTTGTCTCATCATCAAACGTTGCATACATTAGGGAGCCCCAATTTATAATAAAACTTGCCGAAGAAGGCAAAAGGAAAGAATTTTGTATGGATTTTGACAGCTCATTTCACGTGAAACCGGAACAGAATGCCATTTTTAAATCATATTCAGATTACAACCTAAATTATTTATATACACCCAAATTCCTTCGCATAAATCAAGTACGTTCACAAGTGGCATTCTTAATTCATATTGATAGCTCTGTAGTCACAGGGTTGCTTAGTTCTTTGAACAAAAGAAAAAATTTGAGAGATTGTGTGCAATAAGGAACACAGTTGGGGGAAATCCTTATACTACCAGTTTTGAAATTATCGATAAAATTTAGAGCCGACACTGTTTTTTTTTTTTAATTTTATTCTTTATTTAGAGGAAATAATTCAATTCTTTTACAGGGTGAAATTATTTAATTTCATCATCATTTGCCATAAATTAAGATAGTGGTTACTAGTTTTTAAGCAATAGAAGTGTTGCACGCCACTGTAGATATCACCAATAAACACGTACTCACACACTTACTTGTATATTGAACTCCTGCATACACATATGAATCTATTTGCTAATACCGTAAAACTTGCCACAACCTTCTTCTATTTTAAAATAGTTGCATTATATTTATGTTGGGTAAAAACAAATGAAACTTTAGCATCAGAAAATAAAAGCGCAACAAGAAAAAATATAAGCACACGCTAAGGAAGTATTTGAACAGCAGTTGACTGCTTGCTGGCTGCCATCTTTTCATCTTATAACAATAACAATAGCAATAACAGTAAAACGAAACAGCAAA
The DNA here is from genome assembly GCA_951828415.1 of Anomoia purmunda. Lineage (NCBI taxonomy): Eukaryota > Metazoa > Arthropoda > Insecta > Diptera > Tephritidae > Anomoia > Anomoia purmunda. The sequence continues at coordinate 114,622,767 of OX639997.1, forward strand.
TAGAGCAGAAATCTGTAGCCACAACGCCAGTCAAAGTTATAGCAGCAAGGACAAAAGAGTTATAAATAGGTAGAGTGGCTTACCAGAAAAGCAAATGCACACACAAGCTGTGCGACGTTGCAATATTCTGCTGTAACTGAGTTTAGAAATTTTAGTAGAAATCCACAGCAGCTCAACGAAGTAAAGTCAAAGTCGAAGAAGCAGAAGCAGAAGCAGAAGCAGCAGAAGAAGCCATAACAAAGTAATCCAACGCTAATACGAGGTTAAGAGGCAAGTTTAATATGGCCACACATAGATATTAGTGTGCATGTGTGTTTGTTTGTGTGTGTGTGCACTTATAAAATACTCGTACTAAGAATATTGCTAGTTGATGTTGGATTGAGCCAAAGGAGCACTTGTGGCTTATATAAAATATTTGCAACTGGGTTAGTTGACTGATTTATTGGAGTTATTACTTTGGATGGATGGGGGCATTGCCAAAGAGCTAGACGAAGGGCGCATGCATTGGGAAAGTAACTTTGGAAATATGCAATTCTAAGTGTATGTAAGAACATTTGTGCATACAATACAAGTAGAGAATATTTACGATTTTGAAAAGATTGACAGAAAGTGGTAAGAAATGAATGTGTAATGTAGCCAAAGTATAAGATTAGAAGAGACATGAGGGAAGCAGAATTTTTAGTGAGAGCAAAAAGTGCTATCTTTTTATGATACCAGTTTCACTGTTGATATACAGCGTGCTGCTGCGAAAAAGGCATATAGTAAGATTAGTTGAATGTAACAAAAATCTTTGAATTCAAAAAAAACGAAATTAGATTTACTTGGCAGAGGTTGTGAGCAATTTATGTCATATTACTTGCAATTTTTATTTCGCATACAACGCCAATAGCACAATCACGAATCCACTTAGCCAAAACGGGGAAGCGTTACGGCTCGCGCCTTCACAAAAGGGTTACTGCCCTTAATAAAGATATGTGGGAACGTCAGACGTTTAATTATTAAATACGGAGTGGATTGCTTAAGTGTCAAACATTTTATAATGTACTAAGAAGAATTTTTTTTCAAACCAGCAACGAAAAATTTATATACAATCAATATTTTACGATTTTAACAAATTTCTAAATTTTATTTTTTTCAGAAATAAACACGATGTTTTGAGTTATAAGTACTTTTTTGATCCAAAACACAACTCGTTTTTCACGAGCAATGTTTTTCGCTCTGAAATAATGATTATTTTGTGAATTGTTATTTTTTGGTTAAAACTAATCATTTTTTTTTTTTGTAGATTCTTTGTATCAAAATTAATCATTATTTTATGAGTTTTATTTTTTTGATAAAAAAAATCATACTTCCGCGTTTTTTTTCGTTCAAAGTAATCATTACATTTGGAGCTACATTTTTTTTCGTTCGAAAGTACAACTCATTTTTTGAGCATTATTTTATCTCTTATGCTTACAGATTTATGCATAAAAAAATGCGCCTTTTTTTTAAATTCAAAATTTTAAGTTCTGTTCGTTATACAAAAACTTACAAAATTTTATTCAATCAAAAATTTTAAAAATAAGTTATCCATGATTAGTTGATTTGCAGGATAGAGAATGTGAAGCCCCTAATTATTTAAAAATCTTCGATGCTTATAACTCAATCGTACTCAAAATCTTTTCTAGAATTTATTTTTCATTTGCTAAAGATTTGAATTTTCAAAAGGCATTTTTCTAGCTCATTTAATTCTAGCATAAAAATGTGCAACTGAAAGTGACTGAAAATTTCAATGGATTTTTGAAAATTTTTTAGAAATTTAGTTTCTGTATAAGCTATCCACGGGTGGTTTTATATAAATACCCCTTGATTTTTATTGATATTAAATATTTTCCCCCATTCTTGCGCATCTTTTCCCATATAAATTACAAACGCTAAATTAAATAGTTTTTAAGACCTAAATTTAAAAATAATTCTCGAATCAAAGTTTTTGCACACCCAAAAAAATTTCTATAAATCTGTTTGAAAAGATTAAAACTTATATGAAAATGTACTGTTTTTTTTAAATTTTGTACAAAATTTGAAATTGTGATTCATTATAGAACGAATTCAACGAAAAGACTTGATCCTGAAAAAATTGCGAATATTATAATAAATTGCGAAAACTGCTCCAAACTTTCTTCGTCTATATTAAATGAATGTTTTATGAAATCTTGAATATTTTCCATACACAATGCTTATATTTATTAACACTTGTTTCAGAAATTTTTGTACTTGAAATCTACTCAAGAAAACAAACTTTTAAATTAGCTACTAACCTTTGGTAAGGCTGCAGTCAATATTCGTAGATACCAGCGAGCACATGAAACAGCTCGTTGAAAAAGCAAAGATATTCACTAATATAATTAAAAATTCAGCTGCTTTAGAAAAGAAATCTCGAATAGGATAATATAAGCTGAATACATTATTTTCATTTGCTTATATAAATGTAAACTTCGGTTTGCATTATCCACAGCAATTGACCGCTGTTTACTCAAAACCTATTTTAGCTATTATTTTTCTTGCAATTACCATCAGAAATTATATTAAATTTAACACAACAATTTGATCTACGTTCAAAGAGAAAATTTATAAAATACAAATCCAAATATATTAACCAACACAATAAAACTTCAATCAATTGCTCGTCTTCTAAATCAAAACCGAACCTCAATCCAGTCTGCGGTTGCATGTTAATTTAATTCATGATTGTCCAATAAGATTGCCAAACCAGGTGATGGCTGTTAAGTTGTTTGTTTGCATTAATTTCAAATTGGATTTGCACATTATTTGTATGCATTAACTTATTTGTATTAGCATTCGAAGAATACAACAGAGATGCTGATTGAAATAATGAAATTTGTAGAAGGAAATTGTATTCGATTACAAAAGGATTCTAGCAACAATATTTAAATTCAACTAAAATAAAGTGAATAATTACATTTTGAATGGGTTATTATCTAAATAAAATTAATGGAAATTGTGTGAGTTCGAGCATAGGATGAATTTATTTGTTTTGGCTGCAGCATTTAAGAAACAATAGGCATAGAAGTTGGTAAGATTTAAACATTAAATTTGACGCTTTCATTTTATATTTTTATATTTTTGTTAATAGATGACATACAGCTCAACTTATAAATGTTTTCAAAAAGGTAAATATTCTCGGATGTATCGATCGATTTGATTTCGATACATATTCTAAGAACCGCTTTCGAACCGAGACATATAACTATAAGGAGAGAAAATAATGAAAGTAAACAATTGATTATTGTAGCATTTAGATTCCAATCAGACACAGAGATTTCATGAATTACTCGCCTCTAGCGCCACCTATTGCAATTATTTCCTAATAATTTCTCTAAAATCTTCAACAATCGACCATAAATACAGATTTTCTGAACAACTCAATTCTAGCGGCACCTAGCGGATCCAATTTTCATAAAAATAGTTCTCATCGCACCCCCATTATACGTTTTTACTTGTATTAATATTGGATTCTTTGAATATCTCGACACATGCGCCACGTACCGGATTAAGATATAACCTAGGTCCTACAGACAGATCTAAGAAATATACCATTCAAATTTGGTTGAAATCAGTTCATCGGTTTTTGAGCCAACTTGAAACAAAGAGCGGTATAAAAATACCTACAGGTGTTTCTTTTAAATATAAGGCCTATAATTTTGTATAACACCTGTTATATAATTTTGCGCCAAAAAATATAAACCATTTAAATAAGAGCAAAATATTTAATTTATGAGCGCGATATCATTTGGGAAGCAGTCCCAAATTGGCGCGGAACTGGTCTCGAAATTGTCTTGCAATGGTTCCGAAATATTTCCCTGAAATAGCAACTTGGGATGCAGTGCGTATGAGTAACTTCAATTTAATTTAGCGCATTTCCATCATTAGACGAGGGATGTATTGAAGATACTAGTAAGAATTAACTCTGGCGAAGGAGCTCCCTTTTAACTTTCTTGGAAAATTAAGAGCCACACCAGTTAGCTAGGCAAATGTTTTATGAAAATAGCTATTAATCTAAACATTTAGCTGTTCTTTAAATTCTTTTATAGACAGGTAGCTATTTAAGGAATGGAAAACAACGTGCACGATCTATTAGGGTTCTCTTATCAGAGCAACACCCAACACCCCAGATCAATGGCGTACATTAGTTATACCTTTACTTGATTAATGATCCGTTTCTCATTCATAGAGCAAAGTAAGCTCACGTCAATTTTAAGTTATAATATTTTATGTTAAATATTCATTCGTGCTTTTCAGTAATCACTCAGGCTGATCTCTAACGATTTTTTTTAATTAGTGTTTAGCATAAATTTGGAATAACGTGAAATTCGGGCATTAGAGTTATAATACAGAACTTAAGGCTTTCTGATTACCTAGAAAAGCAAAATTATTCGCTTCTATACTTTGTGCCACATCAATATGTTTCTTGTTCCAAATTATTGCATGTATTCATTGAAAAAACTATATATTTTTCTCTTGCTCGTAATTTTTTTTTATTATTTTTATTCATAGAGTATACAATATTTCATTTCCCTTTAAAACTTGGTCTCATCCACCACCATTGAGCACAATACAATGTTCAAAGGGAAACAGCAATTAAACAAATGAGAAAGAATTAAATTAAACACTCAACAACTCAAAAGCCAACCAAGTTAAATGTTTAATTGAAAAAGAGGTAAAAGTTAATCGAAAGAATTGCGAGGCATTTTAAAATTTCGCATTAGCATTTTCGTCCCTCACCTTCACTGCCACTAACCACCAATAGCTTCGCAGTTCGACTGTCTGCCAGCCACAAAGCAAATTGAATAATTACCATGAACTGTAGAAAGTCAGAAAGAAGCAAAAAAAAATAAAAAATTTGCAAAAATCAAGTACAACTAAGTAATTCTTGTTGCTGTATAACAGCCATATACTCGGGACATTTTAATGCCATTACCAATGACAGTCGCGAAGGAAAAATGACGCACACAACAGCCGGTATACAGCTAAAAGTGTAAAATAAATTAGAGGACAGTGAACACGCAGACATTCGAAGACAAACCACTTACACACAAAGTTAAACTAGAAAAAAAGATATAAAAAAAATACGTAAAGTGTCTGTCTGTAATTCAAGCAGCCGTAATGAACCCACTAAGCCGCATGCCATGCACGAAAATGGCCGTGCACTTGACAAAGCAAAAGACAGTGGCGAATCGAAAGCAAGTAGAGTGTTTGAGCAATGGGAAACCCCTCAGTATTTCAACGTCTGTTGTGATTTCTCGAACATTAAATACTGTTGTTAGATTTTTTGTTTCAAAATTTGTTTTCCAATGTTTCTTTTAACTCTCGCCAATTCTTGGTGCTGGGTATTGTGACACCACCGCCGCCCACAGGTTGGTTACTCGCGTTAATTCGTTTTGTTGAGGCCATTCGCCTGAGCGTCTCTTAAGTAAACGGATTTTGTGTAATTGTGATATTTTTAAATAACCAAAGCGACGGCAAAAAAACCAAATAAGCTTAGATATATAAGTGGGCATAAAAAATTGTGTAAAAGAAAAATTCTAGAGAAATCAATGGAAAAATTGCGTTCAAACATTACGAGTGCAGAGCTCACACAATGCGAATGCATCACTGCGTAAATTTTCAAGGTTTAAGCTGCATAATTTTTTTTTTACATTTGTATAAGCAAAAGGAAATTGTAGCTAGGCCAGATGCTTTTAAAAAAAGCTGCTGTAATTAAACTCAGTTTATTAAAAATTTTGCAATTTCCCCAATATGTATCGATAGCTTTTCTTGTTTTCGATCTGGTCCCTCTAATTGAAAAAGGCAGTACTGGCAAGTTAGCCATTTTAATGCTATATATTTTCCAAAACTTGACCGTACCGAAAGCCATATACTCAAAAGCCAATAATTCTGTACTCAAATAACCTGAAGCTAATTAGGGTCACGAATTTCGATGTCATATCGGTAGTTCTGTCATTCGATATCGATACTTTTTTAATCGATACTTTCAAACCGATATTTTTTGGAATCGATTACGTGAACCTCAGTATCGTATCGAGTTTAGGAAGAAAATTATTTACAAGACATTGCGAGCTCTAACCGCAAACAAAACGTAAATGGCATTTTTTCAAAATTGCATCTGTAAAAGTTTTGAAAAATATGTCGCTAATATTTTTTTGCGGTTAATTGTTTACCCTTTTTCTGGAAAAAATTTGGCAACATTGCCAAAGAGTCCCTTTATAGCTTCCAAGACACCCGAAGCCAAGAAAAGATTTCATAAGCCGATTGAGAATTACGTGTGTAAATAATAAGCGAATTAAATAACAACGGAGTTTTCTTGTGATTTAACATGCGGAAAACATTCACATTCTACTTTGCTTTCTTCAAACACAAACTACTTATTTACTTATCGAAAATTCACCTGCTTCATTTTTCTACAGATTTGCTTCATTTTTCTACAGATTTGCTTCATTTTTTTGTTCTTTATTTGTTATTTTAGAACGGTGATTCAAAGGTTTCACTGATTGTCGAGAAATATAAATATTTTTAATTTTACAGAATGTTTTGCAATTTCATTGAGTTCGAGGCCAGTTTTGTTAGGGAATAATATATTATACAATAATAATATTTTTAATTTTATTTAAGATTTCGAATCCTCTCAATTTTTCACCAGTATGATTCTGGAATTTATTACACAAAATCTTCAGTTCTCTAAATTGCTGCAATAAAAATGGATGTGCCTAAAAGCATGCTACATGTACAAATGGTTTTTATCTGCTATTTAAACTGTAATAGTTGACTGTTTTCATGCAGTTTTTTTATGATTCACGTTGCATAAATTTTGGCACATGCATTACACGTTAAGCGAAACCTTTAAATGAAAATTTAATGTTAAAGTAGAAACCGTTAGCAAATCCCTTTAGAGTTTCTTTTGAATTGTGCTCATATATTTAGGATAAAAAATTCCATCAACTTATTCAACTATATTTGCATACCTATAGTACAAAAAACTGCCCCAACCTAATGAAAGTATTTTTTTTTTATCAGCGGGTGGTTCAACACATTTGCTATAACGTGCCAATAGGAATAACTAAAATCAATTTATTCTAGCATGATTTCCTTTACGGTACTCCCTTATTGCCTGTTGTTGGTATGGGGAAAACAACTTTGTGAGCAAGCATTTTTAGTTTTATATTTGATTTTCCGTTTTAGAGTTATTTTGCTTTATATTACACATATGTATATACATAAATATAAACCAAGAGATGGAGAACGAGAAGAGAAATCAAAGCTCAGCATATAGCTACTCAAATAATGTGCAATGTTTTTGTTTACTATACTCACAATATTTTTCAAAAATATTTGTTTTTTTATAATTTTTATAAAAATATAGTTCAGTCTATACCTACAAAAAAAAATATCTACAAAAAAATTGTAAAAATTTAAAAATATTCACTCAAAAAAATGCACAGTGTTCAAACTTTTTAATCAAAATTTTTCAAAATTTTTCAAAATATTTCAGATACGCAATTTCGTAGCTCGATTAATTTTAATATAATAATGTGTAAATTTCAAGTGACTAAAAAATCTTTGTTGATTTTTAATAATTTTTTTCCTGACTCTGTAGCGCCTTTTCTTCCATATAACGCATGAACAAAATCTATTTTTATATTACAGAGAATTGTCAACACCGTTAGGAAAATTAACAATATTACATAAATTGTTGAAATTGAATTGTCTGAAAAATTTGCATACTCGAAAGTTTCTAAAAATTCTGAATCAAATTTTTTTGAAATTTTGTGTATTTGCGTTAGGCGTGAAATTTTGTTTTATATGTATATGGTTTATGTTGAAGAATTCACTAGATTTTTATAAAAGCAAATATGGAAAACCCCACTACGATTTATGCCAAATTTTATTCTTTTATTTCTTGTTTTCTTAACCTTTTATTTATTTTTTATTTTTATTTCCTACTTATGACCGGCCTTCTTGCTACACAGAAGTGTTTGTTCGCGTCGTCTTTGTTCTTAACAATTTTGCTGCGCTCCTATTATTCTTTCCATTCATTGGGGGAATGTTCAAGATATGTAAGTAATTTCGGCATTGCCTTAATTGCTGCCAAAATGCTTGGAATACCACTAAATTTTTTTATTGCTGCCAGCAAAATGCCATCAGACATTTATATATCAATATATTATATGCAAGCATGCGCCTTTGTATAGAAATTAAAATATGCTCGTCTAGTATATCCTTGCCCTTGGCCTCAACACGCAGTCACTGAGCAAAAAATGTCATCATTATTTTTGCATTTAATTGCAAGCCGCATATTTTTCACACATTTACGCTCGCACACTCATTTACTACACGCATGAACACTCAACGAATTTTGTGCTTTTAACGCAGCTGCGTTAATATTTAGACGAATGTAGGGCAAAGTTTGGCAAAGGTTGGGAATAGTTTAGAGAACGGGGGCTGCTGCAGGAAGATGAAAAAATAAGAAATAAAATAAAATGTAAAAAATAATCTTGTGCCAGCGAGGATGTAGTCCGTCATCAAACGATTTAGCATTTCACTTTTACAGCGATTTAATCAAACGACGTGGATCAGTGACTGCGTAATGCGCTTGATGGTATTTTAGAATTCATCATATTATGAAGTTTTGTTTTTCAATGGCTCTAATTTAAATTAGTTATACTAGATATTTGGTTAATATAACAATTTCGTTAAAAGAAAATACTGCTAAAATCGACTGTTAGCAATCAACGATAGAATTGAAATAAGTTTCCCCCAGAAACACCACAAATTAACGAAAACTAATCAACGAAGCAATTGCAAAATATATTCACATAAATACAATCTCAATAAAAATTATTTCAATTAATTTACTATATTTATTATTAAATATTTTTTTACACAGCGGACAGTGACTAATCGCCCTGTGTTGATGAGCTGCCACAGCTTATCAAGTTGACAATTGTCAGGTTTACTGCGCCTAAAACTATGTCGAAGAATTTAACGCCGTTATCACGCACTTCGGAGCACATAACAACTACAACGACTGTTGTAATCATTAGAGGAATGAAAACCATTTTTGCCGCATGGTTTTAGGTGCCGTAAACCTGACAACTGTCAGGTTGATATATTTTATCAGATCGTCCGCATATGCGGTGAAATCTTGTAACTTATGACAGAGCAGATTCGTAGTACTTACTCTCTCAGTACACTGTACGTTTTCATCTACAGAATATTCAAGTAAGAAAACGCATTTTGTGCTAAATCTAACTACTACTGACTATTTCTAAATACTTTTTATTAGATAAGGGAAGCGCAGGTCATAACGATAGCAAAACCACATATTCTGTTCTAACCATTAATTTTTTTAAATATAATTTTGGAAGTTTTTTTTATAAAAATATAGTTTATTCTATAATAAACACCGGCTAAATCCAATTATCAAGCTTTGTTCAAAAAAGTAGGAAAAATTCATGACATCTTACACATTTTAAAAATTTTACTTGAAATTTTTAGAAAAATCTAGGTACGCAGTTTTTTATACCACTCGAATAGCTAAAGATGCTTTTTTTTACTGAAGGTGTTGCGCGGTTTTTTCCATATAAAAAAAATTCGAGCATACTTTATGTCGGCGAATTTGCGAAAGAGCCTCAGTAAAAAAATTGTCAAAAATCAAATGCAATCTGTAGCTACTTTAAATCTGCGCTTTATTTTACAAGTATAGAATCAGGTACCAAACTGCAATCAAATTTTTCCTGAAATTTTTTTCCCAAAATTCGCATTAAAAATTTTAAATGTTCTTGTAATTTTTCCAATACTTTTTGTATAGCTGGCCTTGAGCTCAAAAATTATTCTTCATTTAAATAATTTTGACCAAAACAATACTATAAAAATTTCAATAAAAATTTTAACATTTTTCTTGCTACCTTGACTACAAACTAATTGCAATAAAAATGAATTAAGCTTAACATAGATATACATATATAAATCAAAATTAGGTTATGGCATAAATTCAGACATTTTGTATATAAAAAATAAAGTACAAAAAAAAAATTCTACCCATATGCCATTTCTACCAAATAAATCTCGCATATGATATGCTTACACTGCTAATCGCTTTAAAGTGCCGCCGGAAGTAATTTAATTGCTGATTTATTATTTAATAGCACAGGTTACAACTGTACAAATATAACACAGTTACGCTAATATCCTGATATCCTGTTTAGGGTCGCATTTCCGGTGTGCCAGTTACATACTTGAAAAATATAATACAAATCTAATAGACAGCGGGAGGGTATTGAAGTAGCACAAGGGGCTAAGTGAAAGCGCAGGTGTCTGACAAATAAGAAATTTGTTTACCTATATTACATAAGTAGATTATCAACACCTTAATAAATATAGATATGCTTACAAAAGCATAAATTACTCTTTCATTTCTACGCAAGCTTTTAAGTCCTATAGCTATGGGTATACAAATTTCCAATCTACTACTTTCAATCCCAAATATCGCCTTGAAAGTTTTTGCAAGGCGCAAGTTTTATTTATAACGCAAATTGCATGCATTGATTGAAACCCCATAAATAAATCCGGTAAAAAATGTGCTTGTAAATTGAAAATCCTTTACAAAAATACAGTGACTCTAGCAAGATTTGAACTTATTTGCGTTTATACGCTCAGCAAGGACACCATACAGGGGTGAATAAAAAAATTCAATATATTTGCAAGTGTGTATATTTTTGCTTGAATTTTTCTTCAAAGTATTTGCTTATGGATTTGCCTGCCAACAAATTTACATTACAGTTTAAATACTTTTACATGTGCGCAACCTTGTACTCACACTCCATCTTCGAACCTTCACATTTTGCATTGCAGACAGCTTTCATATTACCGTCGCTTTTTGATATCAAAAGCATACTTTGCGGCGTTGAAGCCTTGCATGTGCTGGTTTGAGTTTCGCGTTAACACCTTGAATTTTCTTCACGGCAGCTTAGCGTTCGGTGGTACTCAGTGCGTGCAGTAAATACTTGAAAGCATGTGGTTTGTATATAGCGAAGAAATGGGGCTAGCATTTGAAGTTTGTGTGCATGTTGTTGTTGGAGCGAATGTCACATCTTGCTGTACTTTCGAACTGCCAATGTCAAGCTCATAGTCAGCGAGACGAGTAAATCTCGTCTGATACTTTGCTACTCTTCAGTTGTCATATTCATATTCATTTTATCTGCATGTTTCTTAGAATTATGAATTTCTAAGAAATGCCAAAATAAATATAGGCACTAAATATGCGCTTTAAAATACACACAAAAAATGATTTGAATATGCTGATGCCTACCTCAGTTTTCGGCTGCTGAATCACGGAACTAACGGCAAGAAGAGCATCGGTCGTATTTTTAATCGATTCGCCTATCAAGCTGCAGTCAGTGGCAGCTATTAAATCAATTGGTTGCTCCGAAACCTCTTCAAAAGCAGCAATCAATTGCAGACAGATTCTAATGAATCTGGTCACCAAATGCGAAAGCAGATATATCTTGATCTGACGTCAGTGCCTTTCTAAACGCAGGAGTGCCGATACAATCACGTAAACTTTGGTTCACGCCGAGCTACTTTAAAAATGGGCAGCTGAACCACCGTTGGAGACATCCCGCCCGATGTGTCCTAAATGCGACATAGCAAGTCCTGGAAATCTCATCCACCTGGGCCGAGAAGTGACTGGGACTATCACTGGCGACTCCTTGATGGAGTTACATGGCAGCATTCTGGAGCTGTTTTATTGCTATTTCATTGTCTTGCTGACCTAAGTTCAGCGAACATCAGTGAATTTCTTGCATATTTGAAGTAAATCAAGCGGTTCCATTTTTATTGGAGCGGAAAAAGCGAATAAGGAGCCTCTTGGCAGTTTCTTCGCAGCCATTCAGCGGCGAGAATAGAGCGTGCGGGTCCAGCGCCCTAGAAGCATACAGAAAATATGATATTACTAGTGAAAAATTTAAAATTAATCAAGGGTTAAGGTAAAAAAAAAATACATTGATCTGCAGCCGGATTTAGTTTTTGGCTATCGCTAAAATGCAAAAACTAAAATTGTATCCAAATTTTTGGTGATTTTCAAACACTACGATTCTGTCCTCTCTGTCGCTAAAAAATCAGAGACCCCAGCGGTTATAAATTTCTAAAAAAAAATCATGATTTACTCATTATTTTGTGAGTGTCATTTTTCCAATCAAAAATTATCGTTATACTCGGATTTTTATTTTTTTTATCAAGTTTGATCGTAATTTAAAATTTTTTTTTTTTTTACCAAAAATAATCGTAATTCTTGGATTTTTATTTTTCCGATCATGTATGATCGAGGTTTTTTGATTTTTATTTTTTCGTTCAAAAAGCAAATTATTGAGATAGCCGTAAAATTATTTATGATCTTAAAATTGTAAATACAAGAATAATGCCTATTTTTTTATCGAAAAAAAAAAAATTAACAAATAACGATAAAACTTGCTCAAAAAAATACAAATCCAAGAATAACGATTATATGTGATCGAACAAATGAAAACCACATAATAACTATTATGAAATTTTCTATACTTTTAATCGAAGCATAAAGATGTTTAGCAGTGGAAAATACGCTGGTTTCACAATTTTACCTATGTATATGAACTGTCCAAGGCCGTTCACTTACTTAATCGGAACATTTTGTTCATCGCTAAAATCTGCAAAAAAATTAAAAACAAATTACGTTTTTAGAGATCCTCTTTTAACATAGAATCGCGAAAATCGCTAAAATTAATGTAACATTTTTTGACGGTGGACTTATAGTGTTAGGGGAAATTGTAATCCGGTTGGTGATATTCAATAGAGTTCTGCATTACTTAATAAGTTCTTAAAATCCAATGACGACTGCAATGAAGAAAGGAAAATTTTGTGGGTCGGCGCTATAGGAATACCATGTTTTTCAAATTTAAAGTGTAATCACTGAAAATCTTCTCTCAGAAGGGATAAAAAAAAAACAAAGCTGCAAATTTTACTTCATCCAAAAACCAGAACAGCTCCAGCGCAGTAAACAAATTTATGAGACTTCCCCCACAGACTTAACCAAAAAAAAAATACTCTGTTTCTATCAATTCCTAAACATTATTGCTGAGATATCTTTGCACTACACCTCGCTAACATTTTCCTTTACATTTGTTTCTCACTGCCTAATAGCTCGTGCCTGAAAATTTATTTGATGTACATTATTTTATTTAACCTCTGATTTCTTCAAATACACTCAGCACGCCACTTAAATGCCTGAAATGATTTTTATCGCGCGCTAAATTCTATTTCTGATCTGTCTCAACTATTTGTGGATATTTTCCGACATTCAAATTAGGTCAAGCAGCACCAAAGCGAGCAGTGCCAACGCCACTGGGAGAATAACTAAATGTATGTGTGTATGTATGCAATGGACGTCAGCAGCGAAGCATAGGGAAATAAAAAAATTAAATTTTATGAAAATACACAAAATTAGCAGAAAAAAAATAATTAAAAAAATAAAAATTCAATCAAATATCATAATATTGTAAACCAGTGTTATTTATTAGGGGATTAACGCTATTAGGAATTATTGTGAATCTAAAAAATTAATTGAATACATTTGAGCTATTTTATAAAATAAATTTGCAGTGAAATGTTTTTTATTTATAAAGTGTTTTTCTTAATTTTTAAAAATACCGCGACTGTAAATATAGGAAAAGCATAAGCGTCAACTGTGAAATAGTTATGTATATACTTAAAAAAAAAACAAAGTTCCGAAATTATTCTTAGCGTTTCTTATCTTTCCCTCAAAGTTTCACTTCGAATCAGAAACCGCAAATAATCGTTAACGTCACTTTTTCCGCTAAAGAAATCATTGTGAAGAATTCGTACAAGACAAAATTCGAAAACACCGATCTAATCTTTTCGCCAAATTTATTTCTTCATTTCATAATGCTATTTTTTAACTTTTATTTTTTCCACCAAATTTGACCAATAAAATATTGATTTTTAGTTTTTCCATAAAAGTTGATAGTTAATTTTTATTTATTTATTTATTTTATTTATTATTAGAATATCAATAATACAATTATTAACATACTTAATTACGAGCACTAGCTACCAGGACTTTCAGCTCAAAAAAAATTAATAGTTTTTAATTTTTATTTTTTCGTTCAAACTTCATCAATATTTGATTTGATTTTTGAGATTTTTATTTTTTTATTCCAAAGTAAACGTTAACCTTGGGTTCAAAGTTCTTTGATCCAAATAAGTTCGGAAATGCGGTCTTTAGAAATACATTGACTCCATCGCCATCTATGTTTTTACAATATTGACAATGTATTTTTCGCTAAACTTTTCTATTATTTTTTTTTAATAAAACTTCAGTTCGTTCTATAATAAAATGTATATGCACAAACTAAACATTCAAAGTCTGCACAAAATTTATCATAATTATTAGAAAACTTTTGGATGTACTAAAATCGCCAGTTGATGTATGGAAATTTGTTTGAAACTTTTTTATGGAAACCTTTGCCGATATAACGAATGAATTTTACAAAAATTCTTAACTTTTTTAATATTTGTTATGTGCCGGGGTTCCTGCTAATCTTATTCATGCGTCAAAAAATTTCTAAATGGTCAAAAATTTACACATAACGCTAAAATTAAATGAACTACAAATTTATGTACCCAAAGGTTTTCAACAAACTCTAATTAAAAAGGTAGAAATCTTTGAATAATACACTTCTTGTTATAGAACGAAATATATTTTGCTAAAAAATTAACGAAAAAAAAACTTATCATAAAAACTATTACGAATATTAAAAAAAAAACTATCATGCGGTAAATTTTTTGAGTAAATGGAAATCGAAAATAATTTTAATCTACTCACCGCAACATGATTTTCAAACCAAAAGCGCAGTCACGCGAAATTTATTGAATTAGAAATTCCATTGTTTATCACATAGCGTACGAGGCGGCTACAAATACTCGCACTAACGAAATCTTCTCCCACAGATATTTTTGTTAATATTTCTGAGCGTAGAGCGTGCCACAAGTACTCCCTTGGATTTTATACGAATTTAAATACCTAAACTTTTACACTCAGAAAAAAACGAATGGATCGAAGAAAAAGTGTATTTATTTTAAACTGCTTAAAAAGTCGAAATCTTTTTTCTCCATATTTAGTAAAGGTTGCTTCAAATTTAATAAAAACCTACATATAATTAAATGCGCTCTTTCCAAAAGTAGCAAATATTTCTTTAGCGTCAATTCATGCCCACTTTTATTTCTTTTAAAGCTGTTTTCAATAACAACTTTTTTCTGAGTCAATATTCTAACAGTGTAGCCATAATTTGCCTATACCCTGTGGAATGAATTAAAACGAAATGAATATGCCACATTATTAAAACCGCGCAACCTTTGAAAATTTGCTGAGTTTTAACCTTGAAGTTGGCAAATTGCTTGAATTTGTCTACCTCACAAATAGCTGAAGATTTACACAGCTTTGTTCCCCGACTATCTTCACTTTTTTTTTTGCTTTTTTGGTTAGGTCTCGTCGTAACACATTCACTCGGTTTGTATTTCATCGCTTACTCTTCCAGCCATCAAAACGTACACATTGTAAACGAGCAGCTTAAATTGTACCAAAAATTTTTCTTTTTATGCCAAAAAAAAAAAAAAACACACAGCACAGAACATTTCCACATTCTCACAATAAAGTTTGCACATAAATTTACACGCTGCAATCATAACTGAAATTTAATCGTCGAAAATTTTCAATATTCAATTTCGTGTACGGCAGACAGGTGTAAGTTCGCAGCAGACTACAGGAATTGCGCTCCAAAAAAAAAAAAGAAAAACGTAACAACACCAAATATTACAATAAAAAATTCATACGATTCTGTCTGCAATATTTTCACATCCAAATAAATATTATTTATAGCCTTGTTGCATGCTTTAGAAGTTGTGTTGCAACAGCGAAAATTGCAAAAAATTGTACAGCAACAACATAGCTACGCACACACTGACATGCAATTGGTTGATTTTTGTACTTCGAAAAATCACTTCACTGCAATTCCCAGTATATTTTTATAGCGAAATTCATGTAAAGTGCCTGCCACACTTCACTTGGCGGCAACAACAACAAATAAATTTCAATTGGATTTTTTCGCCAACTTCCAATGGAGAGGGTAGTTATTTCCGCTTATAAATTTTAAGTTCATCCTTTCTACATATTTGTATTTCTTGGTGCAAAGGCAAATATAATTGTTTTCAACTGTTAGTTAAGGTGTTAGCAGAGTAGTGCGCGTTAACTCTTAGAAAGCAACCGTAACTTTAGTTATCGATAACGATAACAACTCCGATAACGATAACAAACCACATACCGTTAGCGATTATATTACAGATAGCAATATCAATAGGAAAAGCAATGCCAATGTACGAATAATGCCTTTTAAAATCGATAACAATGTATGTATGTTTCCAAGTACAATAATATCGATAACGATTACAAGGACAGTAGGTATAAATACCGATAACACTGTTAAAAACAATATAAATAACAATACAAATATTGGTTACATTACCAGTCATTATTAAAGAGATAACCACCACGATAGCGATAACAAATCACCGATAAAAATTATTTTAAGATAGCAATAACGATAACGAAAGAAGCTCTGCAATACGAATATGACAACGACAGCGAAATCGATAATCGATTTTGAAAGCTGTGTATATTTCTATTTACAATAATATCGATAACGATTACAAACGTTATAAGTAAAGTCATCGTCGTACAAAGTAATACCAATCATAAATATGTATGTATAAATAATAAACAACAAAATGGAAACCGATAATCGACTTTCAAATACACTAACATTGATAACAATAACAATTACAGTGTAAATAACGATAAACGTGCTGGTAACGCCAACAACGAAGAAAAAGCTTCGATAACAATTATATTAAAGTTAGTAATATCGATAAGGAAAGAATTCTAAACTACGAGTGTGAATAACGGCAATCTAAGCAATGATACCGCTGGACAAAGCATTATGAATAATAATAGAAAAAAAAGGTATTCTTAACTATCGTTATCGATAACGATAACAATCCCGATAACGATACCGATTTAAATACCGATAGTTACTGTGTTAAAGACAATAATATCGGTAAGGAAAAAATTTCGATAACAATAAGAATGTCGATATGCTTATATTGATATCGACTACGAATCGGAATACGAATCCCACATTTTAGAAATGTTATGATAAAAAAAAATTATTTTGTTGGCTTAGTGTAATTGGCAATTTTCTACAACGCTACATAAATAAATATAAGCTCAAAATTTGTAACACAGCTTCTTAATTCATTGAAATCCTTTTCTTTGCCTCCATTAGACAGCCATAACTTATTTACCCAAGAATGTTATATCCTCTTAACCTTACCAAGTAATTCACAGCTTATTTGCTTCCCTTTCCTTTTTTTTGAAACACTTTCTTCTCTCCCACAAGCCATTTCGAATGCACACCTCGCCTCCGTCACGTCATTATTTGTGTTATTTATTTTACTCACTCATCCTTGCCGAAAATTTTAATAGTGAAACTCTTGAGTGCATTTAATTCACTTAAACGCCAGCTGCTTAAGCTACGGCTGGTCTTTGTTGGCAGCTTTGCATCCGAGCTAAAGAGTCCTTGTTTGCTTCTTGCACCACTCGCGCTCAATGAGTCTTTAAGAAATGAGCGCTGACACACACACACAAACCCAATCCGCCTTATACTACATACTATACATACAATTATACCGATTAAAACCACAAATTAATTTACTCATTCACATACACACACACATACATGCACACACACTCTCAACGACACTGGCTTAATATGCTTGCTTTGTATGAAAGTATTAAAAATAAGTCATTTTTTGTTGCTGTTTGGATTAAATTAAATTTTTCGGCAATGTGGCAATGTACAGCGCTGCTAAGTAGCTAAAAGGAAAGGAAATTAAAAAGGAAGGCAAGCATTGTAGAGTGATGTGTGAGGGAAGGTAGCAACAAGGAGCATTCTGCACTTCAGTATATTTTATATTTTATACATTTGTTTGGTTTTGTTGCCATTTAATCCAGCAAGCAGATTTCATTCCTTATAGCAGCATTGTTGTTGGTGAGTTGTAACTGTATTTAAAGACTTATCACACCTTTATACATTTCTGAAATGCTGTTACCCAGTAGAAATTGTGTGAAGATTTCTGGAATGTTTATGCTTTGGATTAGAATGCTGCTTCGGAGTACTGTTATGTGAATACGTCTAAAATTCTTTATTTTTTGTTTATTTGTTCTATAAATCTTTATCTCAACTGGATTGTAAGGCTTGTTCTTAGTCTGTAAGGGATATTAAAGGGGCATGTAATCAAATCGTATTTTAAAATACTTGATATAGGACTAATTTAATGTTTGCTTCCAAAAAGAAATATTTTTATCCAGAGAGATCAATCTAGATTTTTCCTACGACGGTTAAACTAGGTTTGGCCAAAACTGTTGAAAATTAATTTATTGCATCTAAACTACGCACAGCAGACTTTTGGTATACAAAAAATAAGAGAACAAATCCGAGAACACTAATGCAACTATAAAGTTCCACATTTTGATAGGCTTGAATGTGATATTTCTTATTCTAAAAATTATTACCCAATTATTTCCGTCGGTCCATTTTTCGCAAAATTGTGGGATCAAAAAAAGCCAGGATTTTTTCACAAATCGATGTCCCAAAAACGGCTACAAAAAAACTGAAAAAAAAAAATTTGGAGCCCTCCACTATGCTGTATTTCCTCAATGGAAACTTGAATAAAAAAAACTAAATTTTAGTGAAGCATAAATTTTAATGATACGTAGATTCTCAGATAATGGAAGATTTCGTTTTCATTAGTTTTACTCAATAAGAGCGCAAGCCTCATGTAATCAATTATGTGACCACTCACCCAAAAAATTGTTCGTAATTTATTTTTGCCTAAAAATCGTTTCTTCATATCATATGTCCTTTAATGCTAACCATTTATAAGCTTACTGAACTGTTTTGTACTCATTTCCAATATTTTTATTTAAACATTGAAAACTGGCATGGATATGTTTTAGCCTTTTCATACGACGTCCTTTATTTACATTGGTTCAATCTGGCTAAGCTCAATTTTGTGTGTCGCTAAATGGAGAGCTAAATTAAATTGAAGGAAATTTAAAAAAAAAAAAAAAAAAACATTTTAAATGTAAAGCTATATTCTCCTAAAAATGTAAATATCCACATTGCATTTTTAATAATAAGGAGAGGTAATTAAAAATATCAATTTAGTGCGAAAATTGTGGGCAATTCATAGATATACAAAAAAGTAGATGGTATGGCATATATCTTTGCTATTTGTGTGAAGCTCTTTTTCCTGTTAAATTGAAAGCGCTTTCCAGACCACGCTGCTTAGCGCTATGGTATTTAAATTTTAAATACATTATCTTTATTAGTAAATATTAAAAGCTAAGTTTCTGCTACTTCAATTTCTTATTAGACCTAGCTTTTGGATTTGCACAAAAGCATTATATTTATATAAAATATTAAAATGTGAGTGTCAAACGGTTAATTTCGTTAAGGTAATACCTAGCTCTATTTTGAAGAGGGTTGCCACCTGCTTAAAATTTCGAATTAAATAAATTATATACAAGTTATATGAAATATTAAAATATGTCGAACGGTTCGTTTCGGCGATGAGAAGGTTGATGCCTATATTTTAGAGAAGGTTGCCACCTTCGTGAAAAGCCAAATTAAATTGAATTAAGTCTTAGGAAAAATTTTAAATATGACAGTCAAACGGTTCGTCTCGACAAGAAGGTTCATAGAGTGTTGCCACCTAGGTGAAAAGCCGAATTTAATTATACATATTATGCACAAGTTATGAGAAATATGAAAATATTGGTGCCAAACTATTCAATTCGCTGTGGAAAAGGCTTAAGCCATATAGAGGGTAGCCACCTGGTTGAAAACTCGAATTACGAGTAAATTAAATTCTACACAAGTTGCATGAAATAGGTTAAATATCGGTGTCAGACCATTTTTTCGCTAGGAGAAAGTTTAAAAAAAGGTTGCCACCTTTTTAAAAGCCAAATTTCATTATATTTTACACAAAGATATACAATTTTAACATGTAATCAAGCTGTTCGTCTTACCGAGGGCAAGGGGTATACTTATATTTTTGAGAGAGGTGGTGCATTATTTTTGCTTATTCAACCCTAACCAAATTAGTGGTAACACAATAGAACATTTTGATCAACCGTGATCGTTGCGCTGAAGGAAAAAAATTTCTTCTTGATGGCCGTTTTGTCATCTTCGGTGTGGATTCACTTAGGGCTTAGTGTTCATTTTACTCCAAAAATTGATTTTTATCTATTCGAGTTTTTCAATCTATAGATACTTCTCATAATCGTATTAGTACTATACTTCAGACTTGAATTTGGAAAATCAGTAATTTTTTAAAAATATTTAAAATTATCTACATCTCAAAAAAATATTAGCTAAAATTACAAATGCATGCACATTTACTTTATTTTATATATTTTTTTTCTTTTCCTCCTCTTCCTTATTCAATATCGAAAATATCATCCCGCTTGCTATTCGAACTTCCCAACATCGCTCTCTTATAATATTTCACTCTATTTATTTTAGCGCGTTTCCTTAGATTTTCTCTCAACCGTTAAATAATTTTCGAGATGCAGCTCAGCAAATCTACTGCTCTCTAAAAATCAAATATATTTTTAAGTAAAAATAGCTCAACAAATTCTTTCGTGTTCTAGTATTTATGTGTGTAAGTGCGTAAGTATTGATAAACATAAAAATTTTGCTGTAGATTTGATTTTACTAGAAAACAATTCGAAAATCTTTTGAAGCGAAATGTCAGACATGTATTCGAAATTTGCCCGAAACGAAAGCAGAATAAAAACCAACCAAAATAATTCGCTTATAATGCAGAAAATTTCGAGTGAGAAAATTTATTTCATTCTCTCGCTTTTATTGGCGCAGAGAGCGACTAGGGAATAAATTTCATGAGAATCGAAAAAGAAAAGGTGATAATCCCCTTTATGATTTTTTTTTATTCAGCTAAAGAGTCTTCAAAATATACAGAGACGTTGTGATACAGCAATGTTTTACCAACTAAATATAAAATACTGCATATTAATAATCGCAAATTTTGATTTTGTATAAATATGTTATAAGACTCTGAATTTAAAGCGTTCTTCGGTAATATTTTGTAGGTTAACCATTTTAATTAAATTTTAAACATCCACATTTTTAACTAAACAAATAATAATACTTTTGTTCTTGTTGCAAATTCTTTACAAAACTGAAAGGCTTGAACCTTAGCGTTTGAATTTTATACTGAACAATTTTTTCATTATATCTTTAATCCTAAGAGTTTTTATTGTGAAAATAAAATTTTCGAATTCGCAATTAACTTCAAACTATATATAAATTTGTACTACTACGAAAGGAAAAGCTCGTATTTTGGCGAAGTAGAAATTTCCACAAAAAGTAGATAATTTCGAAGTTTTAATTTTTTTTTTTGAATTTTGTTTCGTAGACCGAAAGTTACCCAGCGGCATCAGGGAAATTACGTGTCGTTTTCTGTAGAAGCCCAATCCCATCGCCCGAACATGTTAATATCTCTCCTTACTATGAAACCCCTTAGACAGAGACACATCACTGCGACTGCTTTTTTGCTTGAAGCCACAGCTTTTTCCCATTTTATTTGTCTTCGAAAAAGAGCCTTGAACTTAGTATAACCATCTGGTTACCATTTCGTCCTTCACCTCTCAATGTCAATGGCAAATCTAGCCATATGTCGCATTACTATAATAAAAGTCTCGTTTGGCTAACTACGCCAAATGCCAATTTAAAGCAACTTTTAAAAACTTTTTGCCACAGGCAAAGAAATCACTGCATTTGTACCAGCGCCAATAAAAGAGCTGCCAAGTATAAGCAATAATAATAGTGGTCAATATTTAGAAGAGAATAAAATACAAATACACTGGCAATGTAAGAATTTGTTGCAACTACAATGAAACAAATCTATCTGCCACAAAACCAAAGCGACTGCAACTGCTAGAGCCACCAGTGCTAAGAGAGATCACAGCCAGCAGGCTGTTTGCACAACAACACAAAAATAAAAACAACACACCCCACAGTTGGCAGTCAACAAAATCACTTTCAGCATTTTTTCGAAATTTCGAATATTCAGTTTAGTTGCGCGACTAATGAACGTGAGAGCGGACTCATTTGGTTCAAAAAGTGCGGTATATTTTTTGAAGAATTAAAACGAGCCAAAAGAAAAGAAGAATGCAATCAAATAATATAAAATATAAAATTTAAAAGGTTAAAGAGTGTAGATATTTTTTTTAATACTAAACTTAATTTTCGTTGTGAAACAAAAAACTGCAGCAGGTCAGCAGTCGCCAGGCCGTATGAGCAACCAAAAAAGAAAGTGTCGTTAGTTTTCGTGGCGCCACCAATACACACGCAATCGCGTCACAATTGCACTGACTATCTATGGAATGTGCTAGGACTTGCCAACATGTTGTATTGTTGTTGTTGTTGCATTTTCTACAATTTCGCTCAGCTGCAAGTTACTCGTAGCGTAACCGCGAAAAGTTCAGTGTTGCCTGTAGTTTTGTAACGTTCTTCCTTCTAACGCCCAGCGCTGCCTACGCGGTTCATCAGACGGTCACTCCGCAATCGCTTGGTTTATCGGTTGGTTACCAAGCTATCGTCAGGCGACCGCCCGTCCGCCCGCTAATCGCCACAGTCGGTTTTAAAACGCTGCCGCCTGCGCGCGACCATCTCGCCGTCAACCACTGATTAAGAGCATGGTACACTAACGCGTGCATGTGTGTGTGTGTGTGTGTGTGTTGGTTCGCGTGCATCCTATATGTTTCTAACTATTTGGTTTTGCGCTAATTGTAATTGCAATTACAAACAAATTTCTATGCAATGCTCTATCCGGTTCCAGTTGCAATTTCATTGGCAGCAAATCTGCATCGCAACATATTTTTCTTTGCGTTTATTGCTCGCACGCTCACCGCGTCTGGCTGTCGTTTGCTCGCCACGTTAGCTATAAATTAGCTCTGAAAATGTTGTAGTCTAAAATTTATTATGGCGTATAGTTAGCCGTCTCAGCTGCGGCGCCAACGTTTGGCCAACCGACTCAAAGTGGAAAATGTTTTATTTGGCGCATTCCGATTTTCCGATTTTTTTTTCAATTTTCCTAATTTCTCGCGCTATCTTTCTCTGTCTCTATTTCTCTTTCTCTGTCTTCTTTCATCTTACTTATAAAATGTCTATTTTTTTCCCATTTGGCAATTTGTTATTGTCTGTTGCTCCGCTCGCGCTGCGTGCTCTTCTCGTCGCACACACTGATTGAAGTGTTTACATAGAAGATGCTTGGCGTACCAAAGTTGGTGCTCAACCACCAGTTTTCCAATCTCCATCCGTGTGGATGCTCGCATGCTACACTACACATACAGTGACTCAAACGATGGACTACATGTTGATCTTTTTTTTCAAAAATATTCGCCACGTTTTCCATAATAAATTTTTTTCGTAAATTTTGTATATCAACAAAAAAATTTTAGCTCAAGGCCAGTTTTTTATTTGGAAGATATTTTCATCTACATAAAAAAAATTATCAAAGTTTCACATTTAATTTGAATTGTTGAAAAACTGTGTAGCTCTTTCAATTAAAGCGTAGTAGTATGCAACCTCAAGAGGCAAAAAAAAATCTCGTTGGTTTTGGAAAAAAAATTTAGAAATTTTGGTATTGGAATTTTGCAAAAAAAAGTTTAACACCATGAGTACAAAAAATAATCAAAATTAAGGCGCATTTATACAAAATCCATTATCTATGTGGAAAAATGTGCGTAAAATCCAAATTACAAAAACATTGTCCAAAATTAATCGAAATTTTGCGCCACTTAAGACTTGCACATTACAAATGAAATGGGTTACAAAACTGTTTACTCAAAAGTTTTCTAAAAATTCAAATTAAAAAGCTTAAAACTTTGATGATAGTTTATTGAATTTTAGTAAATTTTGTACAAAGTTTGAAATTTTGATTTATAGGCTTTTGTTATAAAAATCAAAAAGTTTCCATTGGTTTTTGAAAAAAATTAGAAATTTGAGCACAAAAAAAATCAAAATTAACGTGAATTTATTTAAAATCAATCTGTAGTATAGAAAAATGTGTGTAAAACCAAACTTAAAAAAAAACATAGCAAATATTAATTTTCAGTCTCTTGCGCATTTTCATACTAAAATTAAATAAGCTTAAAAATTGCGTATCCAAAAGTTTTTTTTAAACTCAAATTAAAAATGTTGAAATTTGTATGATAATTTGAAAGCAATTTGTTAAATTAATATGAATTCGAAATTTCGATGTATACAACTTTTTGTTATATAACGAACTATATTTTTAATTTAAAAAAAAACTTATCAAAAAAATATATCACTGAATCCATGACGAATATTATTAAAAAAAAATTACCAAGTGTTTAATTCTTTGAGTCACTGTAAGCTCCTTAGCTATTATTGCAAATTTTTGGCTTGCACTTGAGCGCTGAAGTTGTTGCTGTTGCTATTGTCTTCACCGGCGGAACGCAGGTAATACGTAAATTTAATTCACACTTTTTTACGTAGATAGCATTTATTTTCTTCCTGTCACACCTTTTCCATTGCATTCTTTATTTTGATTTTTTTTTTTTTTTTTTTTTTTTGTTTAGTTTACTTTAAATGTAAATAAATATTAATCACTTGCGTAGACTGTCGGGTGATTACGCTGATCCTATTGTTTAACAATTAATGAATGAATGACTTGATTGGCAATTTACGTAAAAACGACCTACGCAAAAATTTCACCAGCTCATAAATAAACAAACCAGGAATTTTTCGCATTGCTCAATACCCCTAAATATGCTGGGTTTATGATCTAAAAATGAACCGTACCGAGTTAGCACCTTCTAATGGGAAAATAAATCACTTTAAAAGAAAAATTCATTTAATTCTGTTAATGCAGGAAAATTCTTAAAACACCGAAACTAGTAATTTTGTACATTTATTTGTTTTTTAAATAAAAAAATTCCGCTGGCATAGAGAATTTCTTCGCGTTTTTTTCATAGAAACGAAAGGCGCTGCACGTGCTCCGCCTTGTATTAAAAATATCTGAATTTATAAACTTACTTTGTTTAACCGAATAGTTATTTAAAAAAACACAAGGAGTATTAAGCATCAAATGCTTATATTGTCGAAAGTTTTTAACTAGAAAGCGCAAGCCACCTAGGTGATTTTAACCGGATCCCACACTGCCCGCCAGCCAATCCTTTGCCTTCCGAATTGGCGACAACTTCAGATACAGGTACTACTCCTCTTGGTATTTCCAACGTAGAGGAGCCCCTCTCTTTGCCACCAGCAGCGAGTACCTCTTTAGATGCTTTCAGGACTTGAGTACTTTTTTCCACTAATTCAACATCACTTGACCGTCATAGTGTCTGAATCTTAGTTCGCTGTACAATGTCTATGTCGCTATAAACCTCATACTCATGGTCATGGTCCAAAACTCCTTCAGAGAATCTCTCTTCAAGGGTCATCACATCCACTGTTGACAGCGTCCATGCATCTGTGACATACAATGGCACGAGCTCGTTGAGAAAGGGCTTTACTACTTACCTGCATTTGCCTACTCAGTCCAAAGTAGCACGAAATCGCACGTGCGGGAGTCACCCTGCCTAAAACCACTTTTGGTATCAAACGCTCTTAGAGGTCCTTTCCAATTCTGATGGAGCTAGTGCAAGCCTACCAACTGTCCGTCATCTTTCGTAAATAGCTCACCTGGTAATTCAACAGCACCCGCGGTTTTGTTGTTGAAAAAAAAATTCCTCACTGGCGGTACGTAGAGACTGAGAAATGTATTCCCACTGCTCGCGAATTCCGGTTAGTTGTGAAGTGATCTTACTGAGCAGGATTAGATAGATAGTAGTCAATTGCGATTGCGGCATTCCGACATCGAGCTTTCCTTGTCTATTTACATGAACGTTCTCAGAGTGCTATGCTCATTTTGACTGCAGCAAGAAAATAGTCCGAGTCAATGTCTCGTCCTCAGAGTGTAGGAATGTCGAATATACTGAAAATATATGTAGTTTAAGCTTATCGCAATATGATCACTTTGATTTCGAGTTTTTCGGTCTGGAGACAGGAACGTGATGCTACGGACTGCCATGCTTCGGGCCCTGGGAAATTCGATCAGTCTCAAACAGTTAGTGGCTGAATTTTGCCACTGTGTAACCATAAATTCATTTCTTACTCACCCTGCCATTGCAGTCGCCAAGCTTAATTTTGGCTTCCGTCGAGCGGTGGGAAAAAATTAGTGAGGCCTTGAAGAATCTCGCTCAGATGCAAATCCTAGTGATATACTTGCCCATCCGATGGTGATCAGCGCTTGGCTAAGAAGTCTCACTTCCACCAGAAATCCACAACCCCGAATTTGTGCTCCTTTCCATGACAGCTGTGTTCGTAGAGTAGAAGGTCCTACGATTTTCTTATCTTACCCCATATATTTCACTTTATGGGTATCGGCGAAGTCAGCCCTTACTCTACGTGTTCGGACTAAGAGAACTTAATTTAACTGAAATGAACCATTCGCTATCATCACTGTCTACGACTAAAACAACCGCTACGATTCTAATTCGAGCTTTTGTATTTGCAGAGTGAAATAAAGCTTTGTGGAATTTAAATGCCATAAATTCAACACCGCTTAATATAATAAAATTTATTTTCCAGCAGCAAGCAAAGCGGAAGCTTAGCAATCCTTTTCAACAAAAAACAAAAACGTAATAGCGTAGAATGACCAAACGTCATAATTTTCCGCTAGGATTTAAACAGATAATATCATATTGTTTCAAGTAAAGTCTCTCAAAGCTGTTACTTAGCTCTGCACGGCATTCAAAAGGCGAAAAAGTAAGAGAAATTTAATAAATCAGCAAAGGATAAGTTAAATCGAAAGGCGGGGTGTTTTTGATCGAAAAAATTATCAAGTTGAATATTAAATTCGTTAAAAAAAAACCGGAAAATGTAATATTGCAAACACGCCCACAAAAGCAGCAAAAATTTAATTATTTCATTAATTACTTATAATAACAAACAAAAGGTCACTGCTGTTAGTGTTATTTTTTTGCTTTGCGTACATTCTACTTGGTGGGCGGTAATTTTGTTAACTAAAAATATCATCATGAAAGTTCCAAATTTTATTTTCTTAGGAAAATAAACGAAAAATTTGAGTTTAAAAACAAATAGCTATGATCATAAACTCACCACAATATGTGTACTCGCATAACTTACCAAAAGAAAGCGTCTTATTTCCTTATTTATGCAAATATTTAATAATTTGTTTACTAAATCATTTTTTATTTTATTATGTTGTCCAAAGCAGTTTCATAACTTTCCTGTAATTATCAGGAAAACTTGCTCAATTAAAAGTCACAAAGGAAAGTATTTTTAAAATAAAAGTTTTGACATTAATTTGGTTACTCCGAAGAACTCCGAAAAAAAGTTTACTGCATTATTCTCGTTATGATATTTCTCAAGTAACATGCAGCTCATATAATTCATTTTTGGCTCATTTAATTTACTCCGAAAAACTCCGAATTTCAAAATAAATTATATTTTGAATAGTAAATATCTTTCTATCACCTATAATGTTCCTTGCGCATTTTTATTATTTTAGACGCACTTCGACCAACTTTCTTTTAGCTTCATTGATATTCGGAAAAGTGGTAAAAATTCTGAAAATAAGCAAGAGAAGCTAATATACTTATATAGAAAGTACAAACGTATATGAATGCAAAGTATATTTCATAAAAACAGCTACCGCTCATACTCGTAAAGTTTGCCTTCTGCGCGCAACAATTAATTTCCGAAAGCATTCTTTTGTGTTTAATCACTGAAAAATCAAACCAGAATGTCAACAAATCAACGAAACTGCATAATCGATGATATAAATTTTAAAGCGTCACAAATTTTGCATCACTCACTCAAAAATGCACATAAATATCACGCGCTTATTTGCCAAATGCTATAAAATTATTATTTTCAACAAAAATATTTACATATGTACGTGCATACATACTGAAAATAATTGAAATATGTTTAAAAAAAATAAATTTTAATTGCGGGGTTATTTTTATGTTTTGTTTCCATTAGCTGAACCAACAAACAGTTTTCGTAGCTGGCCTCTAAAACTGTTTTATCCTCTATACAAAAAATATTTATTGAAAAATTTTCATGTTAATAAAATTAACAGAATTTGCAAACGTAGCATGCACACTATTCAAATTTTAATGTTCCTCATGAATTTTCAAATATTTTCTAGTCGCAATAAAATGCAAATATTTGTGAAAAAGAAACACTAAAAACTATTTGCTTCATTTCTATAATATTTTAGCGCGCTTTCAGCTCGTCAAAAATTGCGTTCTTACTCGTATGAATCGATTTGTTGCGTCGTAAATTGTTTTCAACCATATTCACCGATGACGTCGTTTAGTGTGACTTTTACATAAAACAGAAACATCTGAATGAATAATAATAATAATAAATAAACGAAAATATACAAAATTGAAAATTGAATAACAAAATGCGAATTTTCTATTTCCGCTGGGCGCTTTGCGTCTGTACATCAGGCGGCTGAATAAATTTGATGTTTTTACGCCAGTTTTTGTGTAATTATTTTTTTTGTTCTACAAGTAATTTTATTTTGAATTTTTTCAAAGATTTTTTTTTGCACATATTTTGAGTTCAGGTGATTTGAAATAATATACATCGCCTATTTGTTTTTGGTGATTCATTCTCAGGTTGGCTCGCATGATGCTTTGAATTTCTAGATTTATGTAAGCAGCAATTTTGAATGCTACGAATTCTGAAATTAAATTTTCAGAGCATAAAATTAGTTCATGATCGAGTTCGCGTTTTTCTCAGATTTACTGAAAATTAATGAAAAAACAGTTTTCAGTGCAAATTTTTTAAGATTTTCAAAACGTTTCGAATTGCGAGTATATGCGAATTATATGAAATTAATTAAGCATACGCTATGAATTCAAAACAAGGACAGGTTTCAAAGTGTACTCAAAAACTAACAAAATTGCAATTATATTTTTATTTTCAAAATTATACAGCACAATATGCGAGTTCAAAAACTATGTTTTGGCTTCAAAATCAAAAAGTTATATAAAATTTTTTACAAAAATGTATCACGAGACTTTTTAATTTATTACGGAGTATTCGGAATTTATTCGGATAATTTCGGAGTGTACGTAGGTTAGATTACGTGTATTCTAAAGATTTGTTCATGTTAAAAAACAAGAGTTTTAAACCTTAAAACTGTTTTGCAAAATAAGGTCAATATCTGGAGGTCAAGGAGAACAAATAATAACTTAGGCCGAATCAGAATGAAATAACTACACATTAGTTTAGTTAGTTAGGAATGAATAATGTATTTTAAATTCCAGAATGCGTAGTATTTCAGAGTATTCGGAGTTTTTCGGACAATTTCGGAGTACACGTAACATCACAATTATGTGTATTCCAAGGGTTTTTATATGTTAAGCAGTAAGAATTAAGACCGTCAAATTATATTTCAGAATTTTAATTTATAGAAATAATAACTAAAGTCGAACCAAAATTAAAAAGCTTTACGACAAAAGAAAAGGTTTGGTTATTTATTTAAGCTAAAAACTAAATTAAACTATAAATGTTAGTTTTGCATAAGATAAAAAAAAGAAACTTAACTATTTGATTAACTAGAAATATTTGTTTGGGGCTTTAAAAGGTTTTGCTTCCCTCATTGAATCCAATAAATATGCAAATAACAGCTGGAGCAAGTTGCATTTTCCAATTTAAAACAAACAAACAAATATTAGATATTCACCTCTGTAGTGTGAAAATGTAAAAACACTCAAAATAAAATTTCCACACATAAAATCAAGACATGTGCAATTGAGTGCAATTTACGCGCACTTGCACACACAATAACAACAACATCGAAAAAATGCATACTCTCAAAAAGCAAAAGTAATAACCAGCCATTTGCACGCAGTGAATCCGAGGCAGCCACGCACACACACACACACCCCCCTAGCATTATTTGTCAAAGCGCCTCAAACACACACACACACACGAGCACACGAATGCACAAATTGACGTTATTGGTTGCATTAGCAGGAGCAAGTTTGCATATCCATGAGCGTAGCGCTACACTGCATTCAGCGCCAAAAGGAGCTGCAAACATTTTTGTGGAAAACGTACAGCAGGTAGATAGAAAATCGAGCAGTCGAATGAATACTCGAACAATTGGCGTATGCACTAAATTGTCTGATGAACAAATGCATTAACAGTTTGCCAAAAACAAAACAAAAATGCCAAAGAGTTGCATGTACACGTAATGGGTAACGGTGAAAATGTTTGCGAAAATGTACGCTAAGAATTTTTCCAGGTGATTGATTCCTTTGGCATTGTTGTGCAATTCCGAAAAGTGTTAAAAATGTGGAAATGCAAGAGGAAATTTAAACGATTTTTTTTTTGTTTATTTTATGGAACGAAAAATGGCACAGAAGAAGGCACGAGATCGA